>JASDFA010000027.1:127975000-129247500 GCA_035772735.1 Datura wrightii
AGAATATGCATTGAGATTTGATTCCTTAGCAGATATGCGCCCTCGTTTGTCGATACTATGCCAGCTAGGGTGCACCGATTTATCACGGGACTTGCGCTAGAATATGTAGAGTCTTGCATTACAGCTACACTGCAAGAAGATATGGATATCTCATGAATACAAGCCTTTTCTTAGAATATAGAGGAGCTCAGACAGAGTTAGTATGCCATGGAAAGGACAGGTCAGGAGCAGCGTCGGAGGGCTAGACCCGCAGGTTCTCAAGAAGATTTTCAAGGTGGGCCCAAGCCTCGTTTATCAGATAGGCCACCTAGGCCCCCATTTCAGCAGCAGCAGGACAACGGATTGGATCGTTGGAGACATTTAGGTCCCAACAAGAGTTCACGAGCACTAGGCTCGCGGTATCAGATGGGGCCAGATCAGACAGAATTAGCAGTACCACGATGCAGTACTTGCCATAGGCAGCATCTGGGAAGGTGCAGGTATGGTTCCACCGCCTGTTATTCCTGCGGACAGGAGGGACATATGATGAGAGATTGTCCGACTAGACACCAGGGCGATCAAGACCATTAAAATAGATCCTCAGCAGGTTCGTATGCCCCGACACCTTCTATAGGGCGCAGGCCCTCAACTCCATCCAGCAGAGGCCGATGTAGATCAGGGACATCTAGTTCAAGCAATAGTCAGGATCGCACATATGTGCTACCGGGACGACAGGAGTCAGAGTCATCGCCAGATGTTGTGACAGGTGTATTAGATGTTTGCTCTCATTCAATTTATGCTTTATTAGACTCGGGATCCACTTCGTCGTATGTTACTCCGTTAGTCGCCTGAAAGTTTGATATAGTTCCAGAATTTCTTCAGCGACCCTTCTCAGTGTCGACACCCGTTGGTGACTCTATTATTGCTAAAAGAATTTATCAGGGTTGTACAGTAGAAATTATTAGTCGTTAAACCTCAGCAAATTTAGTAAAACTAGAAATGATTAATTTTGATGTAATTATGGGTATGGATTGGCTGGCTCCATCTTACGCCACTGTGGAGTGTAGGACCGGAATTGTCCGATTTCATTTTCCAGGAGAGGTAGTGTGAGAATGGAGAGGTAATACATCTACGCCAAAAGGTAAGTTCATCTCCTATCTTCAGGCGAAGAGGTTGGTAGCAAAAGGTTGTATCTACCATATAGTTAGGGTTACCCTTCAGTCTATTCCAGTAGTTAATAAGTTCCCAGACGAACTTCCTGGTATTCCCCCAGAACGGAAAATAGAGTTCTCTATAGACTTGCTACTAGGTACTCAACCTCTATCTATCCCCCCGTACCGAATGGCTCCTACTGAATTGAGAGAATTGAAAGAACAGATGAAGGATCTACTGGATAAGGGCTTTATCATGCCGAGTACATCACCGTGGGGTGCGTCAGTTCTGTTTGTGAGAAAGAAAGATGGCTCCCTCCGCATGTGCATAAATTATCGGCAGTTGAATAAAGTTACTATTAAGAATAAATACCCACTTCCTAGGATAGATGACTTGTTTGACCAGATGCAGGGAGCAAAGTATTTTTCTAAAATTGACTTGAGATCGGGGTACCATCAGGTTCGAGTTTGGGAGAAAGATATCCCGAAGACGGCTTCAGGACTAGGTATGGTCATTTTAAGTTCCTAGTTATGTCTTTCGAGTTGACAAATGCACCAACAGTGTTCATAGGCCTAATGAATAGTATCTTCAAGCCATATTTAGATTTGTTTGTAATAGTATTCATTAATGATATTCTGGTATACTCTTGCTCAGAAGCGGAACACAGAGATCATTTGCGCACAGTACTTCAGATTTTCAGAGACCGCCAACTATATGCAAAGTTTTCTAAATGTGAGTTCTGGTTAAAATCTATAGCTTTCTTGGGCCACATTGTATCAGAAGCTGGTATTTAGGTTGATTCGCAGAAAATTGAGGCAGTAAAGACATGTCCTAGGCCTACGACTCCAACAAAGATTTGCAGTTTCCTGGGATTAGTCGAGTATTACAAAAGGTTCGTGGAAGGATTTTATACCCTGTCAGTGCCTTTGACTAATTTAACTCAGAAAGCAGGTAAGTTTCAGTGGACCGAGGCCTGTGAGCAAAGTTTTTAGGAATTGAAAAACAGATTGACATCGGTGCCAGTGTTAGCTTGCCAGAAGGCTCAGAGGGTTACGCTGCGTATTCCGATGCTTCAGGCGTTGGGTTGGCATATGTTTTGAATCAACATGGGAAGGTAATTGTGTATGCTTCAAGGAAATTGCAGAAACATGAAAAGAACTATCCCACCCATGACCTGGAGTTGGCTGCGGTAATTCATGCCTTAAAAATATGAAGGCATTACTTGTATGGTGTACATGTGGACATTTTTACTGATCATAAAAGCCTCCAGTACATTTTCACGCAGAAGGAGCTGAATTTGCGGCAACGCCGTTGGTTAGAATTGTTGAAAGACTATGACGTGAATATCTTATATCACTCAGAGAAGGCCAATATTGTAGCATATGCCCTCAGCCGCCGATCCATGGGCAATTTGGCACATCTGAGACCAGAACAGTGAGAAATGGCTCGAGAATTTCACCAGCTAGCCAGTTTAGCAGTTCGGGTAGTTACTATAGAGGATAATGGGGATATAATTCAGAATACAACAGTATCATCCCTAGTGGTAGAGGTAAAAGAGCGGCAGTATGAGGATCCTCATTTAGCACAACTCATAGATAAAGTTTAGCAAAGTGAATTATCAGCTTTCGAGGTAACGGAGACGGGGTTTTGAGGTACAAAGGTCGTCTTTGTGTTCCAGATGTAGCAAAGCTCTGCTAGCAGATTATAGCAGAGGTACACTACTCTCGTTACTCTCTTTATCCAGGTTCAACAAAGATGTACCACGACATAAAAGAGATATGCTGGTGGCCTGGAATGAAGAAAGATGTAGCCGATTTGTAGTGTAGTATCCCAATTGCCAACAAGTAAAAGCTGAACGTCAAAAACCTGGCGACCTAACTTAGGAGATAGCTATACCTACGGGGAAATGAGAGGTAGTTAATATGGACTTCATGACAGGATTACCCTATACGAGACGCAAATTTGACTCTATTTGGGTGATTGTTGATAGGTTAACAAAATCAACTCACTTTTTGTCAGTCCGGACCACATTCTTAGCTGAAGATTACGCCGAGCTATATATTAAAGAGATATTCCGGTTGAAAGCATTTATCATTTCAGACAGAGGGGCAAATTTTACAACTAGATTTTGGCAATCATTTCAGAAAGGTTTGGGGACATAAGTAAATTTGAGTACAACTTTTCATCCCCAGACAGAAGGCCAGGTAGAGCGAACCGTTTAGATGCTTGAGGACGTGTTACGGGCATGTTTTCTAGACTTTGGAGAAAGTTGAGATGAGCATTTACCCTTTATTATGTTTGCATATAATAACAGTTATCATTCTACAATTCAGATGGCGCCTTATGAGGCATTATATGGGTGAAAATGCAGGTCCCCTATCGGATGGTTTGAGGTAGGAGAGGCAAAGTTAGTCGGACCAGATATGATTCACCAATTAGAAGAGAAAGTAAAACTTATTAGAGAGCAGTTACTAACATCCCAGAGTCGTCAAAAGTCCTACTCCGATGTGCGGCATAGAGACTTGGAGTTTAATGTTAACGATTGGGTATTCCTTAAAGTGTCACTGATGAAGAGCGTGATGAGATTTGGCAAGAAAGGAAAACTTAGCCCAAAGTTCATTAGGCCATATCGGATCCTTCGAAGAATAGGCCAAGTGGCATACGAGTTAGAGTTGCCTCCAGAGTTAGAATCTATTCACCCAGTCTTTCAGGTGTCCATGTTGTGAAAATGTATAGGGGACCCATCTCGGTTGTGCCAGTTGAGGATATCCAAGTTACTGAAGAGTTAGATTATGAAGAGGTACCAGTCGCAATATTAGATAAATAGATTTGTAGACTAAGAACTAAAGATGTAGCCTCTGTTAAAGTATTGTGGAGAAACAGAAATAAAAAAGAGGTGACTTGGAAAGATGAGGACGACATGAAATCTAGATACCCTCACTTATTCCAGGATTGACTCAGAATATGTACTTGGGGTGAGATTGTTGCTCAGATGTTACTTTATTATTTATGTTACTAGTACTGTTCAGATATCTACTTCTATATTGGGGGCTAGTTGATTGTAGCATCTTGTAAGATGTCTGTGTTGGACTTTTCTACGTTTCAAGTTTCCGGATAGTCCATATTGTAGAGGAGACTCTGCCAAAATTTTCCTAAGAACTAGTTAAAAGATTTGACTTCCTTAAGCTTGAAGATGACATTCGAGGACGAATGTTCCTAAGGGGGGAGGATGTTATACCCCATAAAATATTTTCGATTAGTAGGCGTACGTGAGGATTCGTGACGAATAAAGAAAGTCTGACGCATGTGGGAAAAGCCTCGGAAGTTGGGTCGAGCGAGGCCAGGTCACAAGGGCCAGCGCAACATGCCAAGATACTAGCGCCCTGGACAGCGCGACTCCCCAGCCTTATTAGCGCTTTGAAGGGCGCGACGAGAAATAGGGTTGGCGCTTAGGCCGGCATGAGGCACCCCTGTGCCACCGCCTATGTATCCATATAAGCCCCTTAGTTTAATTTCAAGTCATTTCCTAAGAGAACCCACGGCCAAAAACAGAGAGCTCACGCAACATTCACCATATTTACATTCGGTTACGCTACCAAACACCGTTCAAACATAAATTAACTTCAGGTAATGAGTTCTAGGATTACGAAGAGCATTACTACAGAGTTATTTCTTGAAAATTCGCTTGATAAATTGGAGCTCTGTCGGGTAAAAGCTGTCAGAATTGTTTCAAACTGATTCCTAAATGGTCACAGGCATTATGTAAGTGTTTCTCCCTTCCGAACTCCCAAGAAATTGTGGGTTGTCGCCGAGTTATTCAGAGTTGAATTGCAATTGATATTATTATCGAGAGTTATAGTTTTGCCGATTTTTAGTCTTGAAATTAGCCCTATTTTCTCAGTATAAAGGCTGCAGTTGGATAGAACCACCGGTGACCAGTTGAGACTCGTCAGTTAATGAAAGTCTGCACTTGAGGTATGTAAGACTATCCTTTTCGGCAAGTTATGTTCGTCATAAAATTAGTACGACTTGAGTATCTACAGTATTTTAGAGTAACCCTACCGTGGTCATCTATTATGAATAGAATTGAGATGACACTAATGATATAGTAACCCTTGTCAAAATTAACCCTAGCTAGACTGGTTATCCTTATGACGCTCGGGTTGTTAGATGTTATCGCCTAAGGGCCATATTGAGTCTTATTAGATTGAGGCCCTGAGGGGCATACTGAGTCCTATCAGATTGAGGCCGTGAGGGCCATAATGAGTTCTATCAGATTGAGGTCGTAAGGGCCATAATGAGTTATATCAGATTGAGGCAGTGAGGGCCATAGTGAGTTCTATTAGATTGAGACCGTGGGGGCCATAGTGAGTTCTATCATATTGAGGCCATGATGGCCATAGTGAGTTCTATTATATTGGGGACGTGATGGCCGACTTGAGTTATCTCGGATAGAGGCCGTGAGGGCAGTATCCAACTACAACAATTACATATGACCCATAGTCGAGCCAAGGCTCGGGGTTCAGTTACATAGCCCAGACAGCTCATACACAGACACAGCTACAGGAGCCTACCAGGCTCAGATATAGTTTCAGATAACAAATATCCCAGACTCATAGTATGCTTACAACCTTTAGTGGCCAAATAACAGAAGTGTACATTGTTTGTACTTGCCGGGTTTATGGGGGCTCAGGCAGGTTATTCTGTGTTGTTTGTACCTTTCTGGATTATGGGGGCCCGGTTAGGTTCTTGTTTGCATTTATAAACTTGTTAGTTAGATATTTCAGACGGTTAGGTTACTCAGGTTAAATTCTTACCCTCCTTTTTGATTATCTCAGCTTTACCAGTATTCGGTCAGTTATTATCTTCCTGCCTTACATATTGGTTATATATTGTATTGACGCCTATCCTTAGGGCGCTGCATTACTTTCCTGCAGGTGCGGATAGACGCAATTCGGGGCATTCTGAGCCATCAGTTGGAGTAAGCAGTTCATTCAGCTCCTTTTCTCCGGAGTTGATAGTTAGAAGAGGTTTGTTCTTTTGTTGTACAGTTTATGGGTAGGTCGGGGCCCTGTCTCGATCATTATTCCACTCTTAGAGGCTTGTAGGCTACAGATTTTCAATAGTTAGCTTTTGTTGCTGGCCGTGTGGGGCCTATATATGTTTTATTTCATGTGATAGCAAAGTGGGGCCTTGTTTAGCTGTCATTTAGCTGCCTTTCTGGCTGAAGTATAACTTAGGTGCCTGATTTCATTTCAGTTATAACTAGACAACATGGTGGTCTTGTCGGCCCGCATAGGATTCCTGTTATTGTGATGTTGCTGGTTAGCTGTCTTCTTTTACAGGTGTCCTTGTTGGCTAGAGGTTGTATTAACAGTCGAGATATAGCTCGTCGTTTTCTTAAATTAAGTTATGGGTGTGCACCAGAAGTGCACCAGGCCAATCAGGTTAGTTCAGATCCCTGTGTGGCACTAGGTGCGAGTCATGCCTCCCAAGATGGGGCATGACAAATAATAATAATAATAATAGCAACAACAACAATAATAATAATAATAACAACAACAACAACAATAACAATAATAACAATAATAATAATAATAACAATAATAACAACAACAATAACAATAATAACAACAATAGTAATAATAATAACAACAATAATAAAAATAACAACAACAATAATAATAACAATAATAACAACAATAATAACAACAAATAATAATAACAACAACAACAACAACAACAATAATTACAACAACAACAACAACAACAACAACAACAACAACAACAATAATAATAATAATAATAATAATAATAATAATAATAATAATAATAATAATAATAATAATAATAAGAAGAAGAAGAAGAAGAAGAAGAAGAGTGATAAGGAATAATAAGAGTGCAATAACATTATATTGAATTTACCTTCATTTTACCTAGTAATCCAAAATGTGTGTAAAGATTAGTATAATGGCAAGGGTGTACATAATTTGGGTTATTTTAAAATTTTTAAATATCAAATCAAATCAACTGTATTGAATTTTTAAATCTACAAACCAAATCAAACCAATAAAGTCGAGTTTTCTTGGATTTTTTCGATTTTTTTGGATAAAATCTCCATATGGAATATATAACTTATACTTGAAATATTTTTTTAATTCTATTAATATACAACTATCTAAGATGTTTCATAATTAAAAAAATAACACAAAATATGAGATGAGTGATGACATTGTACTAAAATATTCAACAAAGAAGATAATGAAGTCGCGTAAAATAAATATTGATAATTAATAGGTCATAATAAAAATGATCATACTCTAAAAGTACCAACTCATGTCAAATAAAGTTGGACTAATAAGTACTAATTACATATCTAAACATAAAAAAAATTATGTTATTTATTTTCACAGTGTAAATTAACCTGCAAAATTAAAGAATAAATATCTAATATGAATCATTGTCATTCCTAGTGTTGAAATAATTTTTTTGTTAGTATTAATATTGATTTAGTTTTGGTTTGGGCATTATTTGAGTTAATAACATGCATCTGTGGACTATAAAGCATATTGAATCATTCAAAATTTTAAGTACAAACTTAAAATACTACATGTTAAAAGAGAAAAACTATGAAAATATTTAAGAAGTATTTATAAATTATATAAAATATTTATAAAAATTATATACATATAATGTCAGGTTGGCTTGGTTCAGTTTGACTTTTTTTAGTTAAAACCAAACCAAACTGATAACGTCCAAAATATATCCTTCATGCAAAGAATATACACGGCCGAAGTATTAAAACAAGTAATCCGACGAGTGTCGGGGTCGAATCCCACAAGGACTGGTGAATGATAGTTATAAGTGTCGGTGGAAAATTTGAAGTTAGCTTGCACCAAGTAGAATTAACATAAAAACAAATAAATTGGGGGAATTGAAATTTACAATGAATTGTATTTGGTAATTTAGTGGAATAAAATAGCAAGATCAGTAAAGTTGTCAACAAGAGTGTGAAAGACTAAAGGTGTGGTGTAGATGATATACTAACTAGATAGGGACATGCTATGTTATATTATAAGTTCAACAAGTGTAAATAATCTCGAAAAATAGGTAATTACATCTTTTCAGCCTTATAACTACCTCTTACTAGAGTTTTGTCAAACCTCTAGCCACGATTTAGCACCCAATTAGATTTGGATTAGCAGCTGCACTAATTTCTAGCTATTAGCTACTAATGAGGAATGAGACTATGATTTTAGCTATTTCTAGCCCAATTTCACAATCTCTCATCCATAACCACTATTAGATTCTCTTCCAATACTTAATTATTCATTTACAAGCAACAATCAAGCAAGAATAAATAGACCCATATCATAATTAATGGATCTTCCTTTATAGATTGAAGAGAATCAAACAGATTTATACTTATTTAAATAATATGAAGATGACTCTAGAAATACCCACTCTAATTAAGTATTCATCATCAAACACCTCTAGTTAATGATTTAGCTACTCACTATTAAGAAATTCAAAAGCATATTCATCAATAACTTCATTGAATTTAATAGCAAGAGTAGTAAAATCAAATTCACAAAATAGTCTCCAACAATGGTTGTAACTTACTATTACAAAGAAGAAGTAGAGTAGAGTACTTTTACCAAGTTTTCCAATCAAAATCTCCCTATCTTTGCTAAGAGAATGTTCTAAAGCTCAAAAAGGAAACAATGATGTAATATGCTCTACTTTTTTTTTTTCATTTTTTTCCCCAGTACACAGTACTTTATCAACTATTTATATCCTGAAAAGTAGGACACTTTTTATCTCTTTTTCCATGTTGGACAATTATACCCTGGGCACAATTCTGGAATTGGCAGAGACACCGGCGGTTCGCTGGTCCCCATTCGTGAATCGCCGAGTGTCTTATCTGAGCCATCACTCAACTCCAGTGAGAATTGGCAGTTCATCCGGCGTTTAGCCGATACATATCCGTGAACCGCCGGATCTTTATGATTCTTTTCAGAAAACTGGGTGTCTTTTGGCGACCGGACTGGTGAGCTGCTGTTGGTAACTCGCGATTCGCCGGTGGCATTTTTCCCAAGGGGCAGTGATAATCGGCCTTTGGCCAGCGTTTCGCCGGTTTTCATTGGTGGACCACCGATTTGCTCTCACTTCCTTCTTTTTTACTCCATTTTTGCTCTTTTCTATACATTTAGGCATATGCACACAACCAAAGCAAAAAGGGCATAAGATTCATATAATCACTCAAAAACTAAGAAAAAACTCAAGTTTAAGAGCTTAATGAGTTGGTAAATTACCAGCTCATAAAACCCCCAAACTTGAACTATTGCTTGTCCTTAAGTAATGCAATATTCATTCATTAAAAAATATGTCACCTCTATATAAAATGAAACATCATCAATCACCTGAACTATGACAACCCAAAAATATGTTCACCAAGCTCACCGAAAAAAGAAGAAAATACCCCAAGAGACCAAAACAATGAAGATGTTTCAAATAGGCTACCACTTTCCACCAACAAAGTTCATGAAAGTATTCATTTAGAAAAACAAGGGCATTGCTCAATCATGAAATACACATAGCATCTCAAGTTATAATCAATGCACATTCAAAATTTGCCTTAGAGTTTACACTTCTCATGCCCTATTCCCACATTAACTCTGAATGCCCTTGTGTCCCCAAAAAGAAATGATGCCATTCACTAAAATAGGAATCCCTATTCTTTTTATCATGTGATCATTTGAATGCACACAAGGGATTGTTTGGAAGAGACACTCATATTCACTCTCCTAAAAGAAATCTTCATGCACACACTTAACCCATAAGATTGCCCTTCATGTAATTCGCCACTAATGTAGAGTAGATGCGGTTGGAATCATTTAGGGCTTGTGGGTTATGATGCAGGCTCGGGGTAAGGGTAGGATGAAAATTTGATTGTAGTGACTAGATCCTCCCTAATGCTTTTTGTGAACATACCTCACATCAACTACTTCCACTCACTTCACTTTGTTTCGCTTCTTTCATTGTTTATAACTTTCATTTCTTTAACAACCCTCCTTATAACCCCTTTGGCTTTCAGAACTAGCCTTATCACCACAAGAGGAAGCACCGGTTCACACAAATTGTTTTTTTATCTTTTTGATTGATCCTTTTGCGCATTTTGACACAATGTGGTGCTCCCTCAAATTGAAATTCTTATCTTCCCTTTTTGCACACCCCCAAACTTAGGTTTTTTGCCTCATTTCTCATTTTTTTAATCATTCCCTTTTTCTTAGGCTTAAACAAGAATGTCGAGCCAACAGGGTCAGGTACCAGTAGTGACAATAGCAAAAAGGGGCTGGACACTAGTTGTGCGAGCCTCATTTCAGAATGGGTGTCAACGAGAGGTATTAAGAACGGTCTTAAGGCTTGTAATGTGGTTGTCAAAAAAAGGGTTTAAGGCTCAACATTTCCTGACAAGGATCAATGCTTAAAGAGGGTATATGGGTGAAGTGACTAGAAAAAGGAAAGCCTAAATTCATGTTGTCGGCGCAACTACATCTAGGATTTCTCTTTGAATCACATTTGAGTCAAGTTCTATACAAGTTGTCATGCATGAGATTCATCAAAAATTCCTCACTACACAAGGCATCATCCTTAAAGGGTCCACAAGAGTCATTCTCCACACAAGATTTCAAGTTAGGACATCAAAGCGGGCAAACATCATAAGTCAAGCAGAGAATTTACAATGTATGACAAAGAATGCTATGCTATGGTGTCAACAAATGCTCATTATCCTCATTTTTATTCCCTCATTTTAAAGTTCCATTTCAACAATTTTTTTGGTGGTGCCTCTCAAAACAACTTCAAAAGATACTCAAAACAACATGACATTTTCCCTTAAGAATATAGCCACTCAATCTATCATCGGGAAATACCAACCCGGTTTTACAAAGAAAATAAAAAGAAACAAAAAAATGCTCCTCGGGAAAGAAACGTGGTCTAAAGAAAACCCTCGGGGTTTTGATTACTACACTACTATTTATAATGGCGAAAAAGGAATAAGACTTTGAGTCATTTCATGCAAAATTTTGCAATTCAAAACAAAGACCCCATTTGATCACTAACCATCAACCATCAAAATTAAACCAAGGCATTCATTCAGTTTTTTCAAAACAAAACACGCCTGAAAAGGGCAATCATCAATCATTAAAAAAAGCAACAGTCCGATAGGGCTCTACTCAATCAATATCAAAACAAAAACATAAAACATCCAAAGAAAACATCCATCCCTGACCCCATCATCAACTACGCTCATCCCTCCCCCACTTAAGAGAGTACATTGTTCCCAATGTAAATATGCAAAAGGAAAAGGGACAAAAAACTCCCTAAGAGGGTCATTCTTCCTCATCATTAGCCTCTGCATCACTTGCACCACCGCCACTGGCTTCAACTATCCCAGCAAAATCATCTCCCAGACCCTTGAAAAGATCATCAATCGAACTCTGAACTGAGGAAGGAACATCTATTTCTGCATCTTAGGCACTCATATCTGGCACTTCTGTTGAAGTCCAATTCTTTCACTATTGCACCTCAGTCCGGAAGGAGGTGACTGCTCCTTCAACTGCATACACCCTCTTGCATAACGTGGTGACATTCTCGTATAACGACTTGAGCTCCTTCTTGATTGTTTGGAAAATGAGTGGGGGAGGCTCTTATCCAATCCCTGAATTTGGATTTTGTGAGAGTTTGTCATATCCACAAGTCTGCGAAGACCACTTGGTTGAGAGGATTGCGGAGGGGGAGATGCTCCACGCTAAGGCATATCGCCTGAAGCTTGTCCTGACATTTCTGGCTAGGGCACATTTGACTCTGGGGCTTGTGGTGATTGGTCCGACCCATGGGAAATGGATCCTTCATTGACTCCAAAGGCTTGCAGTCTTTTTCTTTTCATTAACGGTGCCTCAGCATCTCTCTTTCGATCAACGGTTATCACTCCTAAAGCAGCGGAAGGGGTTACATCAGGGAACAGAGGCACTCCAACTTATGAGAAAAGCTGGGAGATGAGGATGACATAGGGATTGAGGTGCTATACTGACGAGCCTTTCTTTTCATTTGCTGAGGAACAATTTTCCCGAAGTTAATGAGGACTCTAGTCATGATGCAGGCAATAAGAATGACAGTTTCTAAGTTGACCCTCTGCTCATTTTTAGAGGGGATGATTTGGCTACAAATAAAATCCAGCCACAGCTTAGCCTTAAACTTCAAATCATGGCAAGAAATTTCACCACCCATGGAGGCTTAGAGAGGAGTGTCAATAGCAATAATTCGGGTTACCCAAGCAAATTGATCCTTCATATCAGCTACCCGGTCCATGTACTCCGTATCGAATTCAACTTGATCTTCCTAAAATAGGAAGTTAATGGCCGCTGGGGTAATATCAACTTCCACCCCCCTTAGCATCACTGACAGGAAGCATGGAAAGTTACCGACCCTGCTTTTGTGCTGCGTGCTATCTTGGTGGGCCTGATATGAGGCTAGAAGTCCGTGACCAAACTAGGGTAGTAAGGCTGGAGAGGGTTGGCAAATGCATGTTATTCCCTTTTGGTGAATTGGGCGGTGATGTTGGAAAGATCACCCCTCAACCCCGCCAAATCAAACCGCTTCTCCATTGTGATAGATCGACCTTGAAAGTTGACATAGTGCTCTTGCATGTTTGGGACGCAAAAGATGATTGCTTCCTTGGTGTTGGCATGTGGAGAAGCGGCCTTTGGTTTGCCCTTGTCCTTGCCAGAAGATGATGCAGGGGCCTTTCCTTTGCCGGTATTCCTAGATGAAGACATGATTTTTTTCTGCAAGGATGATGTTAGTGACAGCTATTCGAGAAGTAAATTAAAATAACAAAAACTAGTCTAAGGATGAACTGAGAAACAAGGGTAAGAAAACATCATTAAAAGAACCAATAGTGTTGGCGAAGCACCGATGAGTCCCAGAAGCAATCCGTGGACCGCCGCTTGCTTGCCGATGCGTAACAGAAAATTGGGCAACTGAAGGGGTATATCGGCGATTAGCCAGCGAATCGCCGGTCCAGATTCGTGAACCGCCAATGTAACGCGGGATCCACTTAGTGTCTTGAAGTCAATTTTTAAAAGTGAACCAGTGTTCTATCGGCGATTCGCTGAACCTGACCGGAGAAACGCCAGACTCCATCGTCCCCAAATCAAATTTAAACGAATCAGAAGCACCTATTAATAAACACCCACACACAACATCATAAATTACAACTACTACATTTAAACACAATCTCATGATGTTTTTCCCTTAGGAATGGCGTCACTCGGTCTATCATCAGGCAAAATGTTGCATTTCATTTCGATTGGGTTAATCAGAATTCACCCATTTCAAAATTTCACACACATAGAACACATATTCCCTATTCCTTTCGAAAACTAGAGCATATTCATGAATTCAATAGGAAGACTAAAAGACTTAAGAACTATTGAGAAAATCAAGAAAAGGGAAAGAAAACTTTTACAACAATGTAGGACTGCTTGCACACTTGAGCTTAAAAAGCTTAGATAACTCTCAACAATGGAACTTAAAGGGATGTGTAATGGAGGAAGGAAATGTGAGTGAAGTGAGTGTGTTAGTGAAAGGATGGAGAGGATTTTATAAGTGAGAGGTGGAAGATTGATAGGTTGAGGGAAAGGTGGGCAGTTAATGTTGGTGTGTTGGTGGGAAGTGGGAAGGTGTAAAGGTGGAAAAGTGGAAAGGTGGAAAAGAGAGAAATATAAGGAAGTGGGAATGTTGGGTAGGAGGGACAAAAATGGAACGGAAAAATGGTAAAAAAGGGAAACTAAGGGAATATTTGCAGAATAGGCGGATTATTTGGTATTTGGGAGTCGGTGGATCTGCTCTTTAATTTCCATTTTGAGATAAATTCATACCTCGATCGGTGCTACATCGGCGGTTTGCCGAAGCACACTGGCGTTCCGCCACTTTACTTTTCCTCTGCCAGGTATTTGTGCCCAATTTTTTGTTTCTTAGTCGGTGACCCACTGAAGGTTCACGGATTGGATCGGCGATCCGCCGCTTAGGTGCCAAAGCTTCAGGTCCTCTGTGTTACATCGGCAACCCACTAGCGGTCCACGGTTTTTCTTCGGCGGTTTGCTGATGGGTCCGCCGGTCATTTGATCCAAGCCCCAACCTTCTATTTTCCACTCATCTTTAAATGGCGATTTTTGCTTCTGATCGGTGACTCACCAGTTCAACGTCGTTCCTCTCTATGTGGTTATTTTCTTCCTTTGTTCCTCACTTCATGGCTCCTACAAAAACAAAAACAACAAAGACATAAAACAATTCACTAAATACTTGGGTTGCCTCCTAAGAAGAACCTTAGTTAACATCATGGCACGATGTAGATCTCATTCAACACCTCTTTTTTGATGGATCATCATCCGACTCCGTCTCCTTCAGCTCCAATCCCTTGTCCTCCTCCTCATTTTGCAACACTCCTATTACCTTGCAGTCGTGGGGCATTTCAACTGATAGAAACACCTTGAAGGTGACTTCCTCACTTTCAACGCTGAGTTTTAGCTCCCCAAGCTCCACGTCCACCACGGCTCTTTCCGTAGCTAACAACGATCTTACCAAAATAATGGGTATCTCCATATCCATTTCGCAATCAAAGATGACAAAATCAGCAGGTAGAATAAACTTATCCACTCTTACCTACACATCTTCTAACACCCCCACTGATTTTTTTATGGACCTATCCGCCATGAGCAACCTCATCGACGTAGGCTTTGTGCTTCCGAGTCCCAATTTCTTAAAAATGAGTAGGGGCATTAAATATATGCTGGCACCAAGATCACATAAAGATTTTTTAAACACATATCCCAATTGTACAAGGGATTGTGAAAGTTCTGAGGTCTTCCCACTTGGGGGCAAGGTTGCTCATCTTCATCGCGCTACAATGGTGTGTTTTCTCCCCACTACCTGCATCAATCACCTTTTTCTTCTTCAGCAATTCTTTCATAAACTTCGCATAACCTAGCATATGGAGAAGAGCATCCACTAATGTTATATTGATGGACAACTTGCTAAACATGTCAACAAATTTACTGAACTGGTCATCCTTCTTTTTCTTGGCCAAACATTGTGGATAAGGAGGTGAGACTCTTGATTCAACCTTGTCATGAATTGGGGCCTTCATGCCTGCCTCATCATTATCATCCTGTGAGAGGATTTCATCATCCTTCCCCTCTCCTTCCTCTTCAATCTTTTCCTCACTCCTTGGAGTCTTTGTCATTTTGTCGAATTCATCTTCCTCATCCGATTTCGGGTCATTAACCTCTTTGGGCTTCACCGGTGCATCTCCAATCACCTTGCCAGTCCTAGTGACAATAGTCATGCATTAACTATGTTTCTTTGGATTAGGCATTGTGTAACTAGGAAGTGTCCCCTTCCTCTTCATTCGGGGGTTCATTTGAGCTGACAAGTGATTTATTTGGGCCTCCAAATGCTTGATGGAGGCTGAATGTGAACTCACTATTTGGGCAAGGTTAGACACATCCCCTATTAACTTTTTGACCCCGCTCTCGGTTGAATCCACTTTCTTTATAACTCTAGATAACATTTCTTCAATTTTTGAACTACCCGTGTCACTCACACCCGGCTAATTGTGGGAGTTGTCATCTTTTGGAGGGGGAACATATGGGTTCGAACTCCGGTGATAGTGATCACCCTCTTGATTTTTCTCCCTGTTAGCCCATCTTTCATTTCTTTCGAGTCACCCCTGCGGCTCACAATTTCTCCAACCTTGATTTTCATCCCTTGGACGCCACATGCCTTGATTTGTTCCTTGGAATCTAGGTTGAGGACCTCCCATTTGGTTGCCCATGTATTGATATTCTTCTTCATATCTCGGCGGTGATGATTCTCCATCATATTGCAAGGGACCTTGCATTCCCACAACATGTACCACCTTGGGCCCTGCTCCTATTACATGTTTTGTCATCAATTCCAACTTTGTCATCATCTTGGCAAGATTCTCATCCCGCTCTTCATCCTTTTTTCGCAATTCAGCCGCCAAGGCACTTGAGCTGATCTCATAGGTAGACACATTTGTCTCTCGCGTGTGCCAAGTCCTATTGGTCTTTGTCATTCTATCTAAAAGGGCTTTGGCCAACCCATATGTTTGATCCATAATAGAACCGCCAGCTAGATTGTTGGCCACAGACTTGTTGATGGAATCAAGGGCTTTGTAGAAGCTTTGGAGAAGCACTCCATCCGATAGTCCATATTTGGGCAAAGAGCAACCTTCTTTTTGAACCTTAACCATGCCTCATGCAAAGGCTCTCCCACTTCTTGCCTGAAATTTGTGATGTCGTCCCTCAACTGTAGTATCTTTGATGGAGGGAAAAAAAGATCCAATAAAGCCTCGGTTAACTCTTGACAAGATGTAATACAACTCGGAGGGAGTTCCTCCATACACATCGTTGCTTCCCTCGTCAGTGAGAAAGGAAATAGTGTCAACCTGATAGACTCTTGACTAATATTTGTAATATTGAAGGGCTGACATATCTCTAAGAAGTTTCTCAAACGCCGATTTGTGTTCTCACTTGGTTTACCGCCAAAGAGTCCCTTCATTTACAACAAATGCAACGTGGTGCTTGTGACATGAAATACCCCATCCCTACCATCTGTGGTAGACCAATGGTTCCCATAATTTCCGGCATCACCGGATTATCCTCGTCGTGCTCCATGTTACATTCCACTGAGCTATTCCCTTCTTGGGAGTGATGACTCATGTGGTTGTAAGATCCTAACAACACAACAAACTCATATCAAGTAGCTATGATGCAAAACTATTTCAACTTAACAATCAACACAAGAATATCAATCACTAGTCCCTGACAACGGCGCTACTTTTGATAACGTCCAAAATATATCCTTCATTCAAAGAATATACATGGTTGAAGTATCAAAATAAAAAACCTGACGAGTGTCGGGGTTGAATCCCACAAGTATTAGTGAATGATAGTTACAAGTGTCGACTGAAAAATTTAAGATAGCTTGCACCACGTAAAGTTAACATAAAAACAAATAAATTGGGGGAATTAATATTTGTAATGAATTGTATTTGATAACTTAGTAGAATAAAATAGCAAGATCAGCAAAGTTGTCAACAAGAGTTTGAAAGATTAGAGGTGTGGTGTAGATAATATACTAACTAGATCAGGACATGCTAGGTTATCTTATAAATTCAATAAGTGTAAATAATCTCGGGAAGTGGGTAATTACAGCTTTTCAGCTTTATAACTACCTCTTACTAGAGTTTTGTCAAACTTCTAGCCATAATTTAACTCAATCCGATTAGATTTAGATTAGCAGCTGCACTAATTTCTAGCTATTAGCTACAAATGAGGAATGAGATTGTGATTTTAGCTATTTCTAGCCTAATTTCACAATCTCTCATCCATACCCACTATTATATTCTCTTCCAATACTTAACTATTCTTTTACAAACAAATATCAAGCAAGAATAAATAGACCCCTATCATAATTAATGGATCTTCCTTTATAGATTGAAGAGAATCTAACAGATTTACACTTATTTAAACAATATGAAGATGACTCTAGCAATACCCACTCTAATTAAGTATTCATCATCACACACCTCTAGCTAATGATTTAGCTACTCACGATTAAGAAATTGAAAAGAACATTCATCAATAACTTCATTGAATTTAATAGCAAGAGTAGTAAAATCAAATTCACAAAATAGTCTCCAACAATGGCTGTAACTTACTATTACAAAGAAGAAGTAGAGAAGAGTGTTTTTGTCAAGTTTTCCAATCAAAATCTCCCTATCTTTGCCAAGAGAATGTTCTAAAGCTCAAAAAGGAAACAATGATGCGATATGTTATGCTCTTTTTTCCCCAATACACAGTACTTTATCTGCTATTTATATCCTGAAAAGTATGGCACTTTTTATCTCTTTTTCCGCGCTAGACAATTATACCCCTTAGCACCATTTTGGAATTGGCGGAGACACCGGCGGTTCTCCATCCCCATTCGTGAACCGCCGGGTGGCTTATCTGAGCCATCACTCAACTCCAATGAGAATCGGCGGTTCATCCGGCATTTAGCCGATACATATCCGTGAACCGCCAGATCTTTATGCTTCTTTTCAGAAAATTAGGTGTCTTTCGGCGACTGGACCGACGAGTCGCCATTGGCAACTCACGATTCACCGGGTGGTATTTTTCCCAAGGGGAAGTGATAATTGGCTTTTGGCTGATTTTCATTGGTGGACCACCGATTTGCTCTCACTTCCTTCTTTTTTGCTCCAGTTTTGCTCTTTTCTACACATTTAGGCATTTGCACACAACAAAAATAAAAAGGGCATAAAATCCTTATTCACTCAAAAATTAAGCAAAAACTCAAGTTTAAGATCCTAATGAGTTGATAAATTACCAACTCATCACAAACTAATTATGGTCGGGTTTGTTTTTCCAACACCAAACTAAATCAAACCAAATCACTAATTGAGTCCTTTTCTTAGTTTGACTTGAATTATTAAGTTGGTACGGTTTATCGATTTTTTTTAAACCCCTAAGTATGGGCATGCATGTATTTTGATTCAAAATAAGGCCTAAAATGCTTTAATTCACATAGGAACAATCCAGGCAAGTCCTGCCAATACAGTTGGAATTGTAAATAATTTAACAGATATATAAAATGAAAGACCACACCAAGTCTTATTAGTTAGATATAACTAGTGAATAATAGAACAATACAAACTAGTCTCTTGTCAATCCAACAATACTTATGAATAATTTAAAGATAGTAGAAAGAAGATTGTTCTTAAAGTCATGTCGCGACTGGCATGACTTGTGAACAAGGAAAGTTTGTCAATCCAGTATGGCTTGTAAATAATTTAAAAATAGGTAGAATACAAATTGTCCATAAAATTATGCCATGCTAAGCATGACTTGTGAACAATATAAATTTTATCAATTTGACATGACTTGTGAACGATTTAAAGAATGATATAATAAATATAGTATATAAAGTCATGGCCCATCAACAGGAGCATGGCTTGTAAACTAGATAAATTTATCGATTCAACATAACTTGTGGATAGTTTAAAATTTTTAAAAATAAAGATTGTATTTGATATCATTTATTTAGCTACTATTCCATTAGGCAATGTCCCTTGGTAACTAATGTTATTAAATAATGTAAACATTATCTTAGATCTCATTGAATGGTTAAGATAATGGTACATGATGATATCATTTTGAAAGTGTAATTTTTCATTCTTCTGAATGTACATCATCAAGGTTTTTTGTTTATTTTTATTTTTAAATAAATTCCTCAAAATGAGGACAAAAATTAAGAGAAAATTATATAATATGGCTATTATGGAAAAATAAATACTCAATTTAGCCCAAGTCTCAAACTTATTACCCACTTTAGACGTAAACCTTTTTTCTTTTACGAACTATGAACTTTCTCCTCTATGTGAAAATTCGAGTTAAATTCGAAATTCGCATTGAATCGCTTGTCGGTAATGAAAATTTGTCTTGATAAATGCAGCCAAAAAATCACTAGTTCAATTTAGAACCTTCATTACGAAATTTGATTTTTGAGGTTCAGAAGAAATTCAGAAATTTTAACTTTCTTTTTTGAGTTGGAATTATTGAGCTGAAATGAGTACAAACATTATTTGGTGCCTGAGAAGCAAAATTGACAAGGAAATCTGTTTGTCATTAATGAAACTTAAGTTTAATTCAATAGCAGACACAAATTTTGGTTCAAAAACATTTGAGTGGTGTCAATTCTTCTACGAAATTCCTTGGAGAAGCTTAATTTTCAGTTTTTACTCATTGAAAGATGAATTTATGTGTATCTTCCATGTATCCCTGTGTATCTTCTGTGTCTTCCTGCGTATCCGTGGTATATCCGTGTATATCCAGGTATGTCGATATGTGATATACATGGATATACAGTGAGATACATGCGTCGAGAAAATATTTTTTCAACTAGATTTGGTCAAACACATACACAACTCCTTAAATTTGTCTTTATTTTTTATTTTTAGCACTACAACTCAGTCTTGTTCCATTTTAACCCTCCAACTCTATTTTTCATATTTCATTTAAACACCAAATACTAATTTTTATGTCTTCATTATTTTTATTTATACTCTTCAACTGTAATTTTACACTTTAAAAATCGACAGACATCCATTAGTTTTTGTAAAAATAAAATTAAAAAATTGGGTGTAAATACTTGTAACACCTCGGATCTCGAAAGAGGTTGATGAAGGAAAATAACTGAAATTTGCAGGTCTGGTGCAGGGAGTGACAACGTGATTGATGGCCCGTCACGTCCCTGATGGCGTAAGCGACGGTCGTCAGGAAGGCGACGGACTGTCACTGGTGATGTTCAGGTTTGACGGCGTGGATGATGGCCTGTCATGGACCTGATGGTGCTTGTGAAAACCGTCAAACCAGCGATGGATAATCGGTTGAGCCGTCGAAGGAAAATTTTCTGGACTCGGGGGTGATAGTAGACCTAACGGACCGTCGGAGTAGTGATGGCCCGTCACTTGTACCATATGAAGGAAATTTTGGCCGACCTTATTAGTTTAGGGCGACAGCACGAATGAAGAACCATCAGGAGTGAGACGGGCCGTAACGGGTACCATCTGGGTGACCACTCGTGGAAATTTTGCCCGATTCTTAGGGGCAATTTTGTAATCTCCCATGCTTTTAACTCCTATACAACGTCATTTTAAGCTCTAAAAGAAGTTTATTAGGGGAGTTTAACCTATTCTAAATTATTCCCCTCTCATGCATGCAAGATTAGGAATTCCCCATTGAAGATCAAGACTATAATTCTTCAAGTTCTTCTCCAAATATCTTGGGCTTTCAAGGATAAGTATAGATTCAGTTTACCCAGGTATGTAGGGTTATGAATCGAAGTTTACTTTCACTCTCATGCCCATATCTCTCCTCAATCTCATGAATTCAAGTCTTAATTCAAGTTGATGATCCTATGGGGTTTTAGGCCAATTTCATAAAATTCTCTATGATGTAATTATGGGTTAACTCCCTTCATGTTTCAAAGGATCTTTTAAGATTCATGGAAAAAATTTATATTTAATTTGATTATAAATTCATGATTTCAAATTTAATGAGATATCTAGCATGATTGAATGTTTACAAATTGCCCATGTATGAATTTATGATTTTGATTTATGAAATCTATTTCAAGTATGCATCATTTTGGAATTTGAGAAAGCCCACACATGTTAAGTATATTTTCATGATTCATTTAGGTTTTATAATATCAGCTTACCATATGGTTATGACGAGTCTCCCATTGTTCCTCATGATTTAAGTTATGAATGTTTATGACTTATGATATTATGTTTTCAGCACGTTTGACCCAATGATTAGTTTATAAGCTTTTACTTATGATTTCAGTTGTGGTAAGCCATATGATTCTATTTTCAGCTTTGGGTCATTCGATTCAGATATAAGATTCAGTTTATGACTATTCATGTTTTCAGATATCAGCATGTAGTCCTTACTCTCATAATCTTATGATTTATGTTATGTGTATGATTTCAGTTATACTTAGCTTGTTTTATTAAACTTACATACTCAGTAGATTTCAAGTACTGACCACATACTCTATTTTGTATCATTTTATGATACAGGTTCAGATGCTCAGATCTAGTTCCGCCGTTAGCCAATCTCCATAGCTTAGTCCAGTTCTCTTATTGGTGAGTCCTCATCCTTTGAGGACCTTCAGATTGTTGAGTTGTGTTACTTTCAGTTTTCAGTCTTTCAGTGAGCTAGTTGGGGATGTTGTCCCATCAGCTCTTCAGTTATGTTAGAGGCTTTTTCAGACAATATGTAGAAATGTAGCTTTGTTAGTATTGACTCTGTGTGGTTGATATGTATTCAGACTTCCGCTTATTCATATTTTCAGTTATCAGCTATTGTTTGAAGTATGTGCTTGATAATGCTCAAACCACACTTCCAACTGAAGTATAAAGCGGACGTTGTCAATAAAGAACCCAACTAGAGGTTAGGATTGTTCGGTTGTGTGTTATAGGTATCTAAACCGACACGCAAGTGCACGTGGTCGAACAAGTAGTAAGTAGCTTTAGTAAGCCAGGTATCGATCCACGGAGACTCTGGATAAGTGAAATTTGCTTAAGTATACTATACTATATCTCACTTCTAAATATGCTGACAACAACGTAACCAAAAATTGAATAAATTATTGTATAAATCCGATACTAAAACTACTAACAATTATCTACTTTGAATTTAAACTATGGATATGAGCATGCCGAGGTTAAAGAACATGTAATGAACTGATTATCATCATAAATTGGTTAATCTTTTCTTCCAGTTGCTAGCCAAGAACATTAGCCAAAAGATTAAAACTCTCGTATTTAATCTCACTTAAGAATCATAAACCATCCGTCTACATTTCTGTGATCAAATGCAATTCATGACCTAGCAATACAATTCCGGTTCCTAAATTGACTAATACGGCTTTCAAGTATATTTCTATCAGGAAAGCACATCAAAACTCAATTTTCCCAAATCAAGTAAAGAACAATATCAGTTCGGAGGACTCCTGTAATTGTAAATTGTAATCTGTATCTGTATCTGTATCTGTAATCTTTCCCCTGGGCGCAAGCGCTCGACAGGGTAAGCTATAATGCTATGCTGATCAGCCTGTTATGGGGAATACTGCATCCCATCTTCGTCCTACTGAGAACGGCATGCCACTCCTTGTAGTGACGAATCCTCACCCTCTGGCGGGCGAGTCGACACAACTATTAACCCAGGGGCGGCGAGGACGCTCTAAGGGTGCCCTGATAGCACAAACAGGTCTCAACAAACAATAATCACGTATAACAAGCATGTTCGATCTGAAAATACTATCCATGTTTTGATATTCTATTCTGAATCTCTTTTCTACATTAAACTAATTCTGTTACTGAGGTAACTGTATCTGAAATAATATCTGGCTGTCTGATCTGGATAGCTGAGTGGTAACTATTGTTATAAGCAAACTTAATCAACGGTAAGTACTCATCCTAGCTACCTCCAAAGTCCAACACACACGCTCGTAGCATATTCTTGAGCGTCTGAATAGTGCATTCCGCCTGCCCATCTGTCTCAGGGTGGAATGCTGTGCTCAAATTAATCTGCGTCCCCAGACCTCTCTGAAACGACTGCCAAAATCTAGCTATAAATTATGCTCCTCTGTCAGAGATAATAGATACTGGGATACCGTGTAATCTGACTATTTCTCTGATATACAATTCGGCGTAATCTTTGGCAGAGAAAGTAGCTTTTACTGGCACGAAATGGGCCAATTTCGTCAATCTGTTGGCAATTACCCAAATGGAGTCATGTCTATGCCTGGTACGGGGTAATCCTGCTACAAAATCCATGTTTACTGCTTCCCACTTCCAAAGAGGCACAACTATGTCTTGAGTCAATCCGCCTGGTTTCTGGTGTTCCGCTTTTACTTGTTGGCAGTTAGGACACTAGGCTACAAATTCTGCTATTCCCTTTTTCATTTCTGGCCGCCAATAGATCTCTTTCACATCATGGTACATCTTTGTTGAACCGGGATGAAGAGAATAATGGGCATAGTGTACCTCACCCATTCTGCTGGCGAAGCCCTGTAACACTTGGAACACAAAGGCGTCCTTGATATCGCAACACTTCATCCTCAGTCACCTGAAAATCTGGCATGTTTCCTTGCTGAATTCTGTCTTTAAGTTGAACCAGGTCAAGATCTTTATACTGCCGTTCCTTTACTTCCACAACTAACGACGACACTGCGGTGTTCGAAATTACCGCTCTGTAGTCCTCTATTTCTGCTACACGAATGGCTAAACTGGCTAGCTGGTGCAATTCCCGAGCCAATTCCCGCTGTTCGGCTACAAGTACGCCAAACTCCCCATAGATTTATGGCTAAGGGCGTTTGTTACTACATTGGCTCTTCTTAATTGATACGGAATATTCACATTTAGAGAACTTGGCATATAATTGACGGTCATACTGGCTTATTATGTCAGAGAAACGACAGGTAATCTACTGGTATAGCTAGAGCTTATCTGGCCTTCTGGCCGCATGCTAAGGCTACTTGTTGCTGGGATAACCTGAACGACTGTCTGCACACCATGTGCCCCTATCTGATCAGAGGATCCTGATAATGATCATGATCTCTAATAATCTGGCTGAATAACCTTGAATAACTTAATAGCTGGGTTGAATGACCCGAATGCTGCAATAGTCTAACGATGCCCTAAATGTCCTACTCGGACATCTGTAGCTCATGCATAACTGCGGAGTTGTGGACAGCTAACTATTTTGTCCTCCTAATTGAATAATTGTAGAGCTGTGCTTAGTCCGACTTACTCTCAGGCGATCCGTCCCTGGATCTTTATAGGGAACCTGCCGATCTCCTTGCTTAGTAAACACTGTGCTAGCAGAGTACTACCAATTTCTTACGCCTTATTCATATCCACTCGGATCTATACTGCTGTTCTGGAAAATTCTTGGTCTTATAAGCAATTCTGTGAAGACTGGCCTCTCCTAGGACTCTGTATCCGAATATCTTACGAGAACCAGCTGAGGTACTAGTCCATCACTAACTACTGATGTGGACTCCTCCTTGGGTACCCACGGGTTTGTCTAACTGGGATGGCTGGCTGACTTGCAGGGTGTTCTGCATGATAACTTTTAGGTTGACTAAGGTTGACTCTCACCTACAAGGCTGGGAAAGCAATGTACGACAACTTAACATGTTGGAGAATCCTGGTGTTACCACCCTATGAAATATGCTTAGTCAGTTTCTATCCCTGGTTTTGGCATATGCGATCATATTAATGATCTTTAGGGATGCTCCCCTGCTAATACAGGCGCTAGCTGGTCGTTAGACCGTCTAACTGCGCCCGTATCATCTAACTACCTAATTCAGACTACTAACTCTTGTGAGCTTCTGAAGTCTAGATCTGGCAACAAGCATGTAAATCCATTAACTCAATAAACTGGGAATTGAGAAAGTTTCTATGGCTTCATACGTGAATCACACTTAACTGCCCATTCTTGGCGAGGGGTCCTGCAGTAAGATCTACCTGTGTGACTGTAACCCCTATTGGCAGCTACTCACAGCATATCTGGCATATGTATATAAACATATCAACAATTACGTACCATACATACTGGATTTTTGTAGTAATACGTAAACTCTGTCATTCTTTACTAAATTTCATACTGCACATGATATACTACTTCTACAGTCTAATAATATCTCCTGTCCTCTCGTACCATTTCATTGGATTTTTCATCCCATTCTGGAAGCAACAACCGCATGCATTTTAGCTATGATTTGCTATTTGAAATTTTGCCACTCATACAATGTGGGGTCAACATTCAAACCTTATGGCCTTACTTGGTATTATATTAAGGGCCCGTGACTGTCTGCTGGGCCTGGTCTCCAGGCCGTACTGGATTAGAGTCTTTGTGTCGGCAGTCTCTTAACTTCCCCCTAGGCGGACATACCGTAACATTCTGGACTATAAGCTTACTGTCTCTTAGCTGTCAGTCCGAGGCTTAGTCCTTAATACACGATGTTCTCTCAATCTGGAGGTGATTCTAATTTCCCCTCAAAATCTGGTATTCCTGCTTCTTCCCCTTATCTTGCTTAAGCTGAGCTCTGGGGTTCAAGGTACCTGCCTTACATTGTTAATAAGGTTACTGGTCAAGTCTCAGCTTATACTTCTTCTGACTTGCAGTCAGACCCATCTGATTCATATGACCTCCCTACCTTTCGATATCAGAACTGAAATCATAACTATTATCTTATAGGTATATCCTGCCGTTGTTAGCGTGTTATGGCGGACTCGGCCTTTTTCTGACTCGAACTTAACTATTACCAGGTGTTCATCACTGACAGGTCTTTTACACCCACTTCTAGTAATCTAATAGTCTTACTCGCTCTTTCGACTTATTACCGTGAGGGTCTGCACAACTTACGTAATCATAGGGGCTCCTTACTCCTTCTAACACTTTATGGAATCAACCAATCTATCTTCACTTACTGCTTACCTTAGGCAACATCGCCTCAATCCTTATGCCCTTTGCTATACTGGAATCAAGACTAAGAGGTAGGAATAGCCTTTTCTTACTGCAATGAAATGGAAACATGGAACTGTACCACATCTAAAAAGATAAAGGTGGGAATCCTGCATTTCCCTCTTTTTCTCACATCTATGCGATAATCTAATATTATCTGTCATCTTAGTCAGATCTTATATCCCTAACAAATAAAACAACTCGTATACACACTATGCTTCTGACTTCCTACTCTGAAGTTATAGAAATATACTGGGGATAGTACCGATAGAGGTATCACATTGGGAGGTCCCTAATACCTCCTGCTGCTGCTGTAGTTGCCCTGCAACTGGCTGGTGCCCTCTTCTGCTGCTATATCCAATCTTCTGCCTGTGATAGGATGTTGCTGATATGACTTTGTGTCTGTAACCAAAGAGTATGATAAGTTTTAGGGACTCAACCCTATACTGTATCGCTCTATAGCACGACTGAATAAGAAGAAAGAGTAACCATCCTATCATGCCTTGCAGCCTCCCGTCTATAGTATGTGGTGCACAACACATCCATAGACAAGACTCTACTTAGCACGGCTTGTAGACTCCCTGGGATACGACCTGCTCTGATACCAAGTTTGTCACGCCCCGCCTTGGGGGGGAGGGGTATGACTGGCACCTGGTGCCCTACTAGGACCTGAACTGCTAGACTGCTGAGCCTAAGCACTTCTGGTGCCTGGCTGGCTCTAACTATGATTCATGGAATCAACGGGCTATATAACGGCAGTAAATACAGCCCCCGGCCGACTAGGCCTATAGCCACCTGTACAACCACAACAGCTAACCAGAACCACATCAACATAAGGGAACCTATGTGGGCCGACAAGGCCACCATGCTGTTTAATTACTTCTGAATCAAGAAAATAGGAGCTAAACTGCTACGTGACCGACAAGGTCACCACTATTGACTGAACAAGGCCCCGCACGGCCATCGTAAGCAAACTAAGACATGCACACGGCCTCACACGACCGGTATAACTAATCACAGGGAATACACAATCTGCAAGCCTCTAAGAATACTGATAAGATGGTCGGGACAGGGCCCCGACCTACTCGTACTGTATAACAAAAGAAAATAGAGTAGACCTCTGACTATCGAGCTCCGGATGATAGGAGCTGATGACTCGGTGCTGGCTGGAATCACGAGGGGTCGGCTCCTCGTCTATGAGTACTTGTAGGCAAGTAATGCAGCACCCCAAACGGGTGTCAGTACCACGGGTATCGAGTATGTAAAGCAAACTGAACATAACTTAATAAAAGCAATAATACTGGTAGTTCTGAATATTAGAAAATAGCTAAGACTGTCGGGGATGGCAAAATCTGGAAGGAGCTTACCTGTACTAAAAAGCAGATGGAAGTCATACCTGTCGCTGCGGCGTCATGCTATCTATCAATTTAATAAGTAATATATATAAACATATATAGCATACAAAAAACCTATACCAGCCCCCATAAGCTGGAAGGTGCCAACGAACACACAATCTAGATACCCCTACCCGGGTCAAAACCATCCAAAAGTAAATCACTCCACTCGCCTACTAACTACGAGCACCTCTACCGGCCCCCTTGGGTCTGCAGCTGGGGCTATGGCCTCTGACTATAATTGTGTCTGAGTCCGGAGGACTCCTGTAACTGTAAATTGTAATCTGTATCTGTATCTGTATCTGTAATCTGCCCCTTGGGCGCAAGTGCTCGATAGGGTAAGCTATAATGCTATGCTGATTAGCCTGTTATGGGGAATACTGCATCCCATCTTCGTCCTACTGCGGACGGCATGCCACTCCTTGTAGTGACGAATCCTCACCCTCTGGCGGGCGAATCGACACAACTATTAACCCAGGGGCGGCGAGGACGCTCTAAGGGTGCCCTCATAGCACAAACAAGTCTCAACAAACAATAATCAGATATAGCAAGCATGTTCGATCTGAAAATACTATCCATGTTTTGATATTCTATTTTGAATCTCTTTTCTGCATTAAACTAATTCTGTTACTGAGCTAACTATATCTGAAATAATATCTGGCTGTCTGATACTGACTTACTAATTTTTATTCTAAATATAGCATAATAACATAAAACATGCTTGCTAGATTCATACTGGACTCAATACTCGACTTCTGGATTCTTTCTTTTAGAATTCACTCTACTTTCTATACTAGGATTACTAACTTGCTGAAGGAACTGGCTTTACATCCTTTGTTTCTGATTTCCCGGCTAACTGGCATAATTCGGTCAATATTCCGCTATTTCTCCCAACTGCATCCATATATATACCATTTAGGACTAAATACATTTATATTATAGAAGAAAATATCACTTTTAATATATATAGCCCAAACTTTGACTTATCGAAAAACAGTCGAAAACTCGCTATTTCTCGGTAGTCCAGAAAGGAAAAAATACTCACTTTAGGGCTAGGAGTATATTGACACTAATTTGGAGAAATTCCACTTACCTTAGTTCAGTAGCACGACGGTTCGCCAGCCAAATTTTATGAAACTAAATCCGTAGGAATGCTCTCTGCAGCTTATACTCCGGTATCTAAGATTAATTTGAGTTTGGGCCGCATTTGACGGCATAATCAAAATAAAAATGGTAAGGCTTGTTCGTGCTTTTGTGTTCTCTGGTTTCCTCTCTGTGTTTCTCTGAAAATTATGAAAATAATTAAGATAAAACGAAGTGGGGGTTTATATAATGGGGCCTGGATAGGGCCTCTGTGGCACGGCGCCATCGCGGAGGCCCTCCCTCTGTGGCACAACGCCATCGCGGAGGGGTTATGCTCCGGCTCCTCCCATGATGGTTCGATGTGATGTTCGTCCAGTCTTCCCCCGGGCCTTTTTGTAGCATGTATGACATTCTAAAACCCTTAACTAACATGCGAATAGGCCGTCTAAATATTAAAAATTTATGGGGTGTAACAATGATAAATATGAATTAAATGCCTCAAAAATCACCCAAAGTCGAGTCTATCAGCTCCCAAAATCGCAATAAAAAGTCTAAGTTCGAAACAATGAATTAAATTTGTCCAAATGTAAAAAGAAATATAAATTCGGTCAGCAAAAGTCTATTTTCGTCTAGAAGTTGTTATGCCGCACTTTGAGAGGCATGACTGACACCTAATGCCACACTGAGATCTGGGCTGACCTGGCTGAACCAATTCACCTCTGGTGCTGCCAGCAACTCAAAATCAAGAAAAAAAATTGCTATATCTCGGCTGTAAACACAGCCTCGGGCCGACAAGCTACATAGCAATCTGCAAAAGAAAATAGTTAAGCCGACAAACATAACCATAAAGGGATCCTATGCGGGCTGACTAGTCATAACATAAGGGAAAATGACATCGTATTCATGCTATAGCCGACAAGGCTGCTAACTAACTAGCTAAATTAGGACCCACACGACCAACACACAAAATATACATACATAGGCCCCACACAGTCAACAACAATCAACTAACTGAAACTATAGTTTGCAAGCCTCTAAGAGTGGAATAGCGGTTGGGACAGGGCCTCGACCTACCCAAAACTGTACAACAAAAGAGCAAACTTCCACTACCTAGCAACTCCGTATGAAATGAGCCGACCAATCTGCTAACTCCGAATAGCTGCTAACGAAGGTCCTGAAAGCTGTCTGTGTAAACCTGCAGGCAAGTATGCAGCGCCCCATAGTTGGAAATCAGTACAATATATATCGAATATGTAAGACAGTAAATAAAGCTGAATAGAAGATGACAAAGAACTGAAAGTAATCAACAAGAAGGGGAAGAAGTTAACCTGTAAGTTTCTTATCCATAACCTGCATCTAACAAATCACTATACGAATATGAGCTAAAGCTGTGTGACTATACATTCATAAGCTATCGCTAGCAAGAAAGTATACAAACAAGAACCTAACCTGGCCCGCATAAGCCTGAAAGGTACAAGCAACACAGAAATAACCTACTGGGGCACCCATAAGCCCTGGCAAGTGCAATTCAATCTATATACCCCTCCTTATGACTCTATTGGTAACTATAACCAACCTACTTGGCCTCTGGGTCTGCAATTGAGCCCGCTGGGCTCCTATAACTGTGTTTGAGCCCTCTGGGCTCTTATAACTGCACTCTGGGTCCATAAGACTCGACGGAGGGTCAGTAATGCTAGTACAACATAAGAAGAGGTCCATACATGGATGGACTTAAATATGGCCTTATAGGCCTGAATATAGTCCCTTCGGACATCACATAGCTCCTCTAAGCGATATTACATAACTCCTCTGAGTGATCCATAGCCCCGTAGGTAATGATATAGTTAGTAACCTTGAAGTTGGTCAATGGAAGGATATCCTAGGTGGGGTCACTCTCGACTAAAGTACTACATTTTAGTCTCCATCTAACCACTCAAAAGGCATAGCTAGACCCTTAAGCCTAATGCAACCACTACTCGCCCCTGAAACAGTCTATATAGCTACCAACAGGCACACCCCAGGTGCCTACACCTGACTGAGAGGGGGGTCCTGACAACGTTTACAAACTCTAACGGCCTAGGCAGAATAGGGAGAGGTCCGGAGTGGCCTGAGCGGTACTTTAAAGGTCATGCTAGGACAATGATAGCTTATAAGCGAACAGTATGGTAGTAGACAATCAATTATTTAGTCCCTCTGCTTAGAATAATTGTGGGACTGCTATTGATCAGACATACTCCTAAGAAGTCAGCCCTAACTCTCCACATGCAGCTTATTATAACTCTTAGCCTGGAAGTAACATTTTGATACTCTGGTTCTAGTCCTTTTAGACCTTAACTTAGTCTGTCCATATTTCATATAGCTCCTCTAGGCGATTCATAGACTCATAGGCAAGTATATCTGGACCTAGTCCTTCGGGGCAACCTGTACCTAGGCATCTATAAGAGTAGCCTGGGACCTGGCCTCACATCTAACTACTAAAAGGGTTCCCTCCTTAGGGCATCAACTAATCTATCAGACTTGTAACCACTGGGACGGCTTTCCTGAGAGACCTATAGGACATGCACTAGGTCGACTGAAAGTAATGGTCACTGACAGTAGCCAATCATATGGCAAGCTGTCACTCAATTCATTACGCAACCGTGGTGTCATCAACTCGATGAGAAAACCAACCTATCTAGATTCTAGCCCTGGAGGCATCAAAGGTACGCCAACGACCTCTGGGCGAGCTTTACTGATAATATAGGCGTCAAACTGAAAGTCATATCGCCCGGCTACGCCTTATGTTGTCTAACTTACCAAGTTAGGCCCAACAACTAACCATAAACTTCTAAGGCCTTGGCACGACAACAAAACATCATAATACCTCTAAATGGTAAACAGGTGAACGGGAAACTCTCTACGGCGCACCGAGCATTAGTCACACTTAACATACCCTTTCCCTACGAGGGATACTATGTTATAATCTCAATATGTCTTATAGCAGCTAACCACAACATACATAATCATTATCTACTAGTAGCAGCTATCACAATATATAAGATCATTATCCACTTTCGAGGGCACAGGTCATATCACTATATAACGAGAATAATTTTCCGAAGAGATACGCCTTAACATACCTCGAATTCCAATTTTCGTTTACCCCAAACAGTTCCATCCTGAAGCCAGTGATTCCACCAAATTGTAGCCCTTACACTGGGAGAATATAACTATTTTCAATAATAAGAACGACCAATAACAATATCTTTCAAAAACATTAACTACAAATCAAAGTTCATTCAATTAGGCCAAAAGCTTACAAATTCTTGAGAGTTTAGAACGTAGAAATACTTATCTATCACTTGTAGCTGCTTAGGACTCAATTCGAAGTGATTTTTATAACTTTTACTCGATAGGGCTTCAACAATCCAGGCAAATTTCAAGAAATAACTCCGCAGGGACGTTCTTTGTAGGCCTAGGAATCACTATCTAAGAAGAATTTGCAATTAGACAAGGTTTGATAGCGTAATTTGACGTCAAATCGATGAAAACCTCGTGAGAAACTTACCTGGGCTGAGGGTCTTCTTTTTGAAAATGTTTAAAATGAGACAACAAGACACTTAACACACACATATATATAGAGGTGGTGGGGGAGGTCCACGACGCACCTCCCATTGCAGTGAGGCACGGGCGTAGTGTGCTGCTCCGTGCGCCGAAGGGAGGTCCGCGGTGCGGCACCCCATGCAGCCTGCCCCAGCCTTTCTCTACTTGCTCGCTCATTGACGCGTCAACTCATTTCACCTTAGGACCTTCTCCCGCATGTGTCGTACCCTAGACCTTCTCAACAAGCACACACGCATGTTGGTTAAATGATAGGAACTTACGGGGTGTAACATCATCCCCCCTAGGAACATTCATCCTTGAATATAATCTTAAGCTTAAGAGACTCGATTCCTTTAACTATAGCCAGAAATATTTCGGTAGAGTCTCTCCTGTAATATGGACTATCCAGAAATCTGAAATGTAGAAAAGTCCAACACAAGCGCCTCTCAGGATGCTATCTGTAGTTGAATAATTTAGTGCTACCATATGTATGTAAGCAACTGACAACAATATCAATAAAGACAACCATATACATTTGCAACTACGTTACCTTAACTGAAATTGTCTGAGTTTGTATACCATCATCGTAGAGCCTAGAACAACTGAAGATATCCAGACCTAATGTTATCCCTAGCTTATCAATTCATCTCTACTATAATTCTGTTCCTCCCTAAGACTTTAATAGACCACATTTTTTATTCTCAAGGTAGCCGTATCAGACCCGGTGATCTAGTATACCTATTGGAGTCTCCACGTGGGATAACTCTTCTGTAACCTGGGCATCCTCAACTGGGATAACCCCTGAAAAGTCCCTTACGCGCTGGAGTAGCATTGATGAATTGATCCTAGCCTCCGAACGCAACTCTAACTCACAGGCCACTTGAGGATCTGGTATAGCTGAGTGAATCTAGGGCTGATCTTGCTCTTCTTTAGAGAACCTCATAATGCACTTCTCTGGCAAAATTTTCAGGAATACTTAGTTGTTGCATGCGTTAATTTCCAACTCGCTATGCCGTACCTTGGAATAGGACTTCTGATGACCCTAGGCTGTCAGTAAATACTCTCTCATGAGCTCAATCTTCTCTTCTGATTGGTGCATCTTGCCAAGTCCCATTAACCTTGATTCCCTTACTTCGGAGCATCTCACACCATCCTGTGTGGGATCTGCACTTCTATCCGTATATAGCCTCATAAGGCGTCATCTTAATGCTGAAATGGTGACTACTATCGTATACAACTCCATAAGAGGTAGATAGTTATCTCAACTTCCTTGAAGCCTAGTATACACGTCTATACCTATCTTCGAGCGTCTCTCTAGAATGACTTCGAAAGTCTAGCTGTAACCTGTGCCCCTTTGTCAGAAATAATAGACACTGGGACACTATGCTGCCGGACTATCTCTCTGGTATTTAACTCAGCGTAATCTTTAGCTGAAGCGTAATTCTGACCGGTTAGAAATAAGTTGATCTTATTAGCTGTTACAATGACCCAAATAGGGTCAAATTTACACCTAGCATGAGGTAATCATATAGCTATATTCATGCTGACTACTCCCCGCTTTCATGTAGGAACAATTATCTCCTGAATTAGCTTGCTTGGTTTCTGATGTCTAGCCTTCCCCTGCTGGCATTGGAGCTCTGTGCCACAACTTGACAATATCTTTCTTCTTCATATACCATCGGTATATCTCTTTTATAACCTGATGCATTTTCGTCAAACCAAGGGTGAAGGGAATAATGGACATGGTGTACCTTTGATACAGTATACTAACGAAGCCCTGTCATATTTGGAACGTAGAGTTGACTCCTGGGTCTCAAGACTCCATCCCCTGTTATCTCAAAGGCCGATGATTTCTTCCGTTGGGCCTTGTCTCTGGGATGTACTAGGCTAGGGTCTCCATATCGTCATTCCTTCGCCTCCACAACTAGAGGTGATTTTGCGGTATTCTAGGTTATTATCTCATTACCCTCTAACTGTCAGCTTGATAGTTATTTTTCTGACATTTAATAGCGATTCCAAACTCTATTAGCCTGCTATTGCCTAGAGGTGGTTCTGTTCTTCTCCAAGGCTCGATGTTCATGTTTCACCCCTTAATTCTATAAGTTGAATCCAAGGTTCATGCCCCATGCACTGCACTGGCAAGGATACTATTGGCCAAGTCTACTTACCTATATTATCTTAGCCCGAACTCGGGCCGATTCCCATCATATAATCTCTCTGCCCCTCAACATAATAGGCTGGGGGTTGTAGGCTTTATTCTCCAGGTAATTCCCAACCGCTATCAACACACTGCAGTGGGATTAGCCTATTTCTGACCTGAGTTTTACTATTACTGGGAGCCTACTGCTTATAGACTCTCACATGTACTCGGCTGCTCCTACTAATCTTACCTGCTATCCTGATATTTACTGTAGTGAAGGTCTAGGTAACTTATTTAAGTACTAAGGGTCTTAACCACTTTTTTTGACACCCCCCAGGAATCAACGGGTTTAGCCCTCCTTTACTATTTACTCTTGGCAACATGGTGTCAATACTCACGCTCTCTTCTATACTGAGAGAAGGCCTAGGAGGTGGAAAATAACCATATTGTACTTACGGTAGGGCTAAGGTGTGAAACTCAACAAACTCTAAAGGCTGGAGGTAAAAACCCCACAATTTCACAACCTCTTTCACCTCTTGGGTGATCCACAGTAGTTGTTGTCCCTGTCTAATACTGAATTCTACCAAATAAGACAACACACACACACACACACACACACACACACACATATATATATATATATATTACACTCCTGACCTCCTGTTCCAAGGGTGTAGGAATGGCAGGGAACGTACTGGCATGTCTGTTACCTTATGAGGTTCCTATTGCCCAGGAGGATGCTGGGGATATAAAAAAGATGTCTCGCTTTTCGCCGTCAGGCAAGGCTGTCCTCCCACTGTGGCACCTTTCTAGTACCCTCTCCTGCTACTATAGCTAACTTGCGGCTGGCTATAGTCCGTCTCATATCAACATTATTCTAGAAGAACATAACAATCAAAGCTTAGGGACTCAGTCCTATATAACTCGGCTCTATAACATGATCTGAGAAAAAGTAGGGGTAACCATACTATCATATCTCGTAGCCTCCTTCTTATAAAATGTGGTGCACAACCCATTTATAAACAACACTCTACTAGACATGGCTTGCAGACTCCCTAGGATATGATATTTATCTAATACCAAGTTTTTCATGCCCCACCTTAGGAGGCATGACTGGCACCTAATGCCACACTGGGACCTGGGCTGACCTGGCTGGACCTATGAACCTCTGGTGCCTGCTATCAACTCAAAATCAAGAAAACCAACTGCTATATCTTGATTGTAAATGCAGCCTTGAGCCGACAAGGCCCCATAGCAACTTGTAAAAGCAAACAGCTAACCCAACAAACATAACTATAAAGGAATCCTATGCGGGCTGACAAGACCACCATGCTGTCTAGTCATAACAGAAGGAAAAAGGGCATTGTATTCATACTATATCTGACAAGGCTGCTAACTAACTAGCTAAACTAGGCCCCACACGGCCAACACACAAAATATACATACATAGGCCCTACACAACCAACAATGATCAACTAACTGAAAATTGTAGCCTGCAAGCCTCTAAGAATGGAATAGTAGTTGGGATAAGGCCCTGACCTACCCAAAACTATACAACAAAAAGAGCAAACTTCCACTACCTGGCAACTCCAAATGAAAGGAGCCGACCAATTTGCCGACTCCGAATAGTTGCTAATAGAGGTCTTGAAACCTATCTGTCTAAACCTGTAGGCAAGTATGCAGCGCCCTATAGTTGGTGTCAGTATAATATATACCGAATATGTAAGACAGTAAATAAAGCTGACAAAGAATTGAAAGTAATCAGCAAGAAGAGGCAGGAGTTAACTTGTAAGCTTTCTTATCCATAACCTACATCTAACAAATCATTACACGAATATGAGCTAAAGCTGTACGACTATACATTCATAAGCGATAGCTAGAAGGCAAGTATACAAACAAAAACCTAACCTGGCCCCCATAAGCCTGAAAGGTACAAGCAACACAGAAATAACCTACTGGGACCCCCATAAGCCCTGGCAAGTGTAATTCAATCTTATAGCAGCTAACCAAAACATACATAATCATTATCTACTAGCAGCAGCTAATCACAACATATAAGATCATTATCTACTTTCAAGGGCACAAGTCGTATCACTATATGATGAGAATAACTTGCCGAAGAGATACGCCTTAACATACCTCGAGTGCCGATTTTCATTTAGCCCAAACAGTTCCATCCTGAAGTCGGTGATTCCACCAAATTGTAGCCCTTACGATGAGAGAATACAACTATTTTCAACAATAAGAATGGCCAATAACAATATCTTTCAAAAACATTAACTACAAATCAAACTTTATTCAATTTGGCCGAAAGCTTACAAATTCCCGGGAGTTTAGAAGGTAGAAATGCTTGCCTATCACTTGTAGCCGCTTAGGACTCAATTAGAAGTGATTTCTACAATTTTTACTCGATGGGGCTTTGGCAATATGGGTGAGATTTCAAGAAATAACTTTGCAGGGACGTTCTTCGTAGACCTAGGAAACACTATCTAAGAAGAATTTGCAATTAGACTAGGTTTGATAGCGTAATTTGACGTCAAATCAACAAAAACCTCGTGAGAAACTTACCTGGGCCGAGGGTCTTCTTTTTGGAAATGTTTAAAATGAGACAGCAAGACACTTAACACACACACACATATATATAGAGGCGGTGGGGTAGGTCCACGGTGTGCCTCCCATTGTGGTGAGGCACGTGCGCGGCATGCCGCTTCCTGTGCCGGAGGGAGGTCCGCGGTGCGACACCCCATGCGGCCTGCTCCCGGCCTTCCTCCACTCACTCGCTCATCGACGCGTCAACTCGTTCCACCTTAGGACCTTTCCCGCATGTGTCGTACCTTAGACCTTCTCAACAAGCACACACATGCATCGGTTAAACGATAGAAAATTATCGGGTGTAACAGAAATCCAAATTTCACTACTAAAAATCTACACCAGACCTGAATTTTCTCTTTGCACCAATAATAAATTTTTTTACTGAACTGACCCTAAATTCATTATACAATCTCCAAATTCGACGATTATTATTTGTATGAATTCTAAATAATACTACAGACCTATTTATTCAGTCAAAATCCACTTTCAATCTCATTAGCTCAATCAAGTACCATTTTTTCTTGTTAAAAATTTATTTCATATTTCATCATAAAAATGTATTTTTGACTCATCAGAGTTATACCAAACACTTTAGATTGGTCCTATAATTCATTTTCTAACTTCTGAAAGTCTTAAAATAAAATTTCGATCGCTAGCTCTAAAAACAAACCTTTGAATCATTACACTTCTATGCTAAAAACAATGTCAAAACACTCAACATGTTCAAGCCCTTTCGAAACTCATTGAAAATAAATCAAAATTTGCGAATAAGTCCAAAATTATCATGTGAACTTATTGAAACTTTCAAATCAAGAATTCGAGCTCATTTAGTCAGCTATTTGACCAAGGTAAGCTCTTAACTTTAAGTTCAACTAGAATGCAACTCGAGTATATGAAACTCATCTGAAACCTCCGGAATATAAACCAAATATGAAAATTGATCATAAAAATACATTTTTGACCTATTGGAAATATTAAATCACCAATCTATGGTTATCTTGACCAAATATATTCTTTAACTTAACTACAAATCGATCCAACGATTCAAATCACACCCGAGCTCTAAGGAACTATGTTATCCTTCCCTCAAGTCGCAGATGATATATATAATCTATGAGAAGGGTTAAAATAGAAAAATATCTAAAGTTGGTCTTGGCAAATCATATTAAACTTCAGGAAAAACGTTTGATATTTAGCCTTTACAAGGCTGCACATCAGACAAAACTGTCTAAAGTCGGACACAAATTTTCATCCTGATAACATTTGCATCCTATGTATTACTGCGGCTGCTGGCAAATAGTTAGCCAATGCTTATTCCTAATAAAGGGAATATTTACGCACTTTTACCCATATTTTTCCCGTACTTCACTATATTTTGAGAACAAATTATGTGCGTTTGTATGTGTTTATGTTATATATTTGTGAAAAAAGGCTAATGCACATGATGAGATGCTTCTAGGGCTTAAAATGATAGATTTTGGTGTATTTAAGGCTTTTGGAATGAAGGTGAAGAATTTGGGTTGCACAAAACGAAGGTTGAAACATTCAACACCACTTGCCACTCCAGCACAGCCAGCAGTGCGGCACACTGCCATGCCAGTGCGACCAGAGGCTCGAGGCACACGCAATTTAGTGCGATGAGAGGTGCGGGAGCCTGCCTGCCTACACTATGAAGCGCACGATATGGCACCTTGCCTGTGCGGCGCGCCAAGCTTGTTCAAACGGCCAGCAGTGAGTCCCACTTCAATTAGGAAAAGGAGCTGCAAATCCCAAATCAAATACATGAAGGAACAAAGAAGGAATAAATCTACTATTATAAATACCATTTATTTCTTTGTAATAGCAAGCAAGTTGTGTGTGAAGTTTTTGACAAGTCTTGGGATTATAAGTTTTATTTCACGACATACTTTGAGATAATTGTTGAATTATTCTTCCTTATTTTTGCAATAATCAAGTGAGTTTATTCCTATCATCGTTGTAAGTATTAATTTATGCTTTTGTTTATGAATGCTATGAATTTAGTTATAATTATGAGAGGCTAAAATCTCCACAACTAGGATTATGGGAGCCATGGTGAATTAATGAACTAGGGTTTGCATGACGTGATTCTAAACTAATACTAAACGCTTCTATTGTGATCTCTTCATCTTATACGTTTTTTAACGGTGCGCAATGTTAGGACTTGCCTGAATTCTCTACTTGCTTGACCCTAGAGAGGTAGAGATTAGGAAAAGAGAATTAAAACAAAGCCTTGATTTTTATGATCATTGTATTAACTTGAGCTGTGCTCCCAGGATAGTTAAATTTGGAACAGATTAATAACATCTAAATTGAAATCTCTCATGAGACCTAACCCGGTGATTGAGTATAGTCATCCAATATGGACGAATCAGTCAATTGGATGAACCCTATTTATCAGTTCTACAAGTGAAGTATTGGAATAGATTACAAGTGTAAAACCCGAAGTAGTTAAGAATTCATGGGGAACACTTACCCTAGTTAGTTGAATTAATTTGGAAGCAACATTCAATTTCTCAATAATATTACTTGTTACTTTTACAAATTCTCCCTTTAGGAGATAATTGACTCAAAAGCTTAAATACTAGCGTTCTTCTATATCCTTCCAAATTTTCTGTGGGTTCAACCCCAACCTCTTTGTTGAGTTCTTTATTGACAACATCCGCTTTATACTTTGTTAGGAAATGTGAGTTTGAGAGTTATCAAAAAATGGCGCTGTTGCCGGGGAATACGACTTAGGATTAGATTAATTGCTTGTGTTTAACTTTTTAGTCTTTATTTCCTATTTTATGTTTTTGTTTTTATTTTTGATGTGTCTCAAGTTAGCGTGGTAAACAAGCGGCCAAAATGTGACCATAATCTCAACAGGTATCTTGATGAAGTTTGAGTAATCAAGATATTTGTGTCGCGTCGCGACGTTAAATCAGGCGCTACTTGGGAGGCAACCCAAGATGATTTTTTTGTTTTATTTTTACGTGTTTGTTCAAGTATGTAGATTTTAAGCCATAATTTATGACGAATTTGGAGCATGAAATGCATAGATGGGGGAAGCTGCTCTTGCCCCAACAGACGACGAGGAGTAGAGGTCTGGGAGTTCTTCTTTCACTCTTTTACTTTATGCTTTGTTTTAGCACTGTGAATAGTATGATTAATTAAGTGTGGGATAGGAGAAGTGAACTTCATATTATTATGCATACCTTAATTGCTAAATTTGGTATAGTTTTTTTTTTGGAGATTTATGACTTATCTTGCATACATGTTGGTTTGTAGTATTTTTGTTAGTTTTATTTTATTTTGGATTCCTCAAATTTTTATTTTCGGTACTTTTCCGGTGGATAGACCCTTAGAATCGACTAGAGAGTCTAGATTTTTATTTTTTTCATTGAGTCATGACTTTACTCGATGATGGATGGATGATGACTATCTTAAGGGTAAATTAGTCATTAGGAAGAACAAGAACTTGGACCTTACAAATGCTAGGTGCTTAACTTTAGGTATCATTGAGACTTTATAAAATTTACTTAACAATAGATGAAAAAGGTAGAAACACTTAGTCTTTTGAAACTTGACTCCTGTGATTGAAAAAATAGGCTTAATTATGTTATACATGCAATATGAATATATGTGTTTATGCGATCTTGATTTCCATTGTTAAACCATTTTGTGCCAATGTGTGAGAAATTTTTGATATACTCCATGCTTGTAAATTGATGTCTAGAACTTGCCTGGTGTGTGTGCAAAGCGAAATAACAATAATGGATTTAGGAAGTGATATAGGTGTTTCTTTGGTAGCCTTGTTTTTATCCTATTTTACCTACCTTAATGTGATTGTCTTATATAGCCATTTTGAGCTTTAGCCTATTCTTTTAATTGCCATATTACAAGCTTAAATCTCTTTTTGTTCTATTGACTTGTATTTGATCCAAATGACTCCTAGAGAACTTTAATAAAAAAATCTTGCATGAAAGGAGCATAAGTGGAAAACTGAAGGAAAAAGCTAAAAGTGTGGAAATTAAAATAAAAGAAAAAGGTGAAATTTACTAAACAAGGGAGGTGATATTAGTGGGAAAATAAAAAGAAGAAAGAGCTTTGAAAAAAATGATGATGAAAAAATGTGTGAATAAGCTCAATATTAAAAAAAATCCTCACTAGTCACCTAGGTTGAAAAATTGAAAAATAAAAGGAGGTATAAGGAGAAAAATAGGAGATTGAGGGAAGTGCTAAAGAATCAAAGAGTTGTGAAGTATTAAAGTGCTTAGGGGGCTTAGGCACTATCTTGGCCAAATAGTTCCTACCCGTCTCTTAGCCTACATTACAACCAAATTTAAGTCTTAATTGATCCTTGATTCATAATTCTATATTAGTGGAGAATTACACTAAGGTCAAGCCTATGGATCGTCTTTTGCATGCATATTGAGTTCTTTGGAAGAGTGAGCGGAAATTGTTTATTTTTGCCAATGTTCATGTTGATTTATAGCTTGTGTGAGAAAGGGCATCTCTCCAAAATCGCGAGAGGCATAATGGTAAGGCTTTGATATATCTTGATTGCTAAATTGCATATGATTCATGTTGGTCCAAAATATTTCTTGATGAGTTAGTTTTCAAAAGCTAAGTGATTTCGAACTTTGACATTTTACTGTTGATCCTATATACATGTGAGTGAATTCTTGGAGCTTTATTAATTTGACTCATGATCCTAAGTGCATGTAGACCAGATAAATTTTGTGCCTAAATTTGAGAAGGGAAGTAGTAGATTGTTCGAGGACGAATAATAGTTTAAGTGTGGGGTGGTGATGAAGGGCATATTTATGCACTTTTTACCCATATTTTGCCCGTACTTTACTATATTTTGAGAACAAATTATGTGTGTTTGCATGTGTTTATGTTATATATTTGTGAAAAAAAGGCTAACGCACATGATAAGATGCTTTCAGGGCTAAAAATAATAGATTTGAGTGTATTTGAGGCTTTTGGAATGAAGGTGAAGAAGTTGGGTTGCACAAAACGAAGATTGAAACATTCAGCACCACTGGCCATACCAGCGCAGCCAGCAGCGCGGCGCACTGCCATGCCAGTGCGACCAGAGGCGCGAGGCACACGCCCTTTAGCGCGACAAGAGGTGCAGGGCGCATACCTACCTGCGCTATGAAGCACGCGACACGACACCTTGCCTGTGCGATGGCATGCGCGGCGTGCCAAGCTTGTTCAAACGGCCAGTAGTGAATCCCACTTCAATTAGGAAAAGGAGCTGCAAATCCCAAATCAAATCCATGAAGGAACAAAGAAGGCATAAATCTACTATTATAAATACCCTTTATTTCTTTGTAATAGCAAGCAAGTTGTGTGTGCAGTTTTTAACAAGTCTTGGGATTATAAGTTTTATTTCACGACATACTTTTAGACAATTGTTGAATTGTTCTTCCTTATGTTTGCAATAATCAAGTGAGTTTCTTCCTATCATCATTGTAAGTATTAATTTATGCTTTTTTCTATGAATGCTATGAATTTACTTATAATTATGAGAGGCTAAAACCTTCACAACTAGGATTGTGGGAACCATGGTGAATTAACGAACTAGGGTTTGCATGATGTGATTCTAAACTAATACTAAACACTTGCATTGTGATTTATTCATCTTAAACATTTCTTAACGGTGCGCAACGTTAGGACTTGCCTGAATTCTCTACTTGCTTGAGCCTAGAGAGGTAGAGATTAGGAAAAGAGAATTACAACAAAGCCTTGATTTTTATGATTATTGTATTAACTAGAGTTGTGGTCGCAAGATAGTTAAATTTGGAATAGATTGATAACAGTTAAATTGAAATTGCTCATGAGATCTAACCCGGTGATTGAGTATAGTCATCCAATAAGGATGAATCAGTCATTTAGATGAACCCTAGTTATCAGTTCTACAAGTGAAGTATTGGGATAGATCACAAGTGTAAAACCCGAAGTTGTTAAGAATTCATGGGGAACACTTACCCTAGTTAGTTGCATTAATTTGGAAGCAACATTCAATTTCTCAATAATATGACTTGTTACTTTTACAAATCCCCCCTTTAGGAGATAATTGACTCAAAAACTTAAATACTAACGTTCTTCTATATTCTTCCATATTCCCTGTGGTTTGACCCCAACCTCTTTATTGGGTTCTTTATTGACAACGTCCACTTTATACTTTATTAGAAAGTGTGAGTTTGAGCATATCAATATCCAGATATAGTCATTGCTTCTTCAGTCTCCTAATTAAATATACAACAAACAAAAAATATTCTCTCACCTAAATTAGATGAATATTTTGGGTTCGCACACCTTCACCGTAACTTATTGATTTTTTCATCATCCAATTCACAATAAATTGAATGAAATTTAGCGAAGTTGATATTTCATAGATGATTTGAAGAGATATTTTTTCTTTTTCTTTCTTTTATTTCCTCCTTTTTATTTTTATTCTTTTACTTTTCACTTGATGCAATTATTATTTTCTTGACTAAAATGCATTGTGTGATGTTTTTTGAATATATTATATTAAGAAAATTACATAAATATGCATATCTTTAATTATTACTCGCGCTTTAGAATGAAAGTTATTCGAATTTATTAGTTATGCATATTTGAGTTATATATATATATTTATTCTACTATACTATAAATGGCAATAAGTTGCTTAAGCAGGTAGCAGATTGATATGCCTACTTGAGCAGCTTAGACAGATAATAACTCAATATGATTGTTTGTCCACATAAGGATAATATTGGTATGTTTTACATTTCATAATTAGGTGTTATTGTATTTTAAAAATTTATATTTATACTATTTTCATAGATAAACGACAATAAGCTGCTCAAGCAGGCAGCAGGTTGACATGCCTGCTTGAGCAACTTAGATAGATAACAACTCAATATTATTGTTTGTCCATATAAGAATAATTTTGCTAATTTTTATATTCATATTTTGGTGTTATTGTATTTTAAAAATTTATATTTATACTATTTTCACTTTAGACAAAAATAAAAGGATAATATGTAAACTTTTAAAAAATGTGGGATCTGTTAACTATAAAAAATTGAAAAAATTATATTGGATAGGATGCTTTGATGTTATTGCACTTTAAGAATTTATGTTTGTATTATTTTCACTTTAGAAAAAAATATAACCAGGTAACATATAATTTTCAAAAGACATGGGATCCGTTAACGCGAAAACTTCTTTAAAAATTTAATAAAGAGAAAAAAATGTAAGTCGCCAAAAAATAGAAGTACAATGCATTTGAAGAGTACAGGAAGTAGCATTAAAAATAAAAATTAAATAAGCAAGTAATATATGGGGGAAAAGGGGAAAAATAGATATATTAGCTACCTTTATAGTTCAAGATTTGAAGTTTAAAGTTAAAAAAATAATTGAATAGTATAATCTGAAGTTAAAATTTTTAAAAATTGATATAATGTTATTTGTATTGATCATGTATTTAAATCTCTATTGGGTTCATATAATATAAACACTAAAGTGAATTAAATTTATTTTGTTTAGCTTTGTCTTTTTTTTTTGTGTGTGTGTGTGGAGGGGGGGGGGGAGGTTAAAAAGGTACTAGTATATATATTAAGTAGTTTGCAACATATTTGTCAATACAAAATCTTCGTTATTATCAGCTATTACAGACTGGTTACCAAAACCTGCTAACTTATTACAAGTTGACATAGATACTAATTTATTAGATAGTACTCCTTCCTGGTCTGCTTTCAGGTAGCTTTCCACTTGGATTGGAGGAGTTCACATGATATAGGCTTGGTTATCTAATGTTTGATTGGAACCTTGTCTTGCCAAAAAGTCTGTTAGTTTGTTTGCTTACCGGAAATTATGCTTGATCGGTTGATTCTCCAACTTCTTCAAAAGTAACTTGCAAGATGCAACAGTAGATTCATAAATTGGATTAGCATGGTGCAAATATGTTATACCCCGTAAGCACAAAGATTAGACCCGGGAGTTGAAACTGAGAAAAGTTTAAAAACTGGCACTAGGCACAAAACGGGTCGTGAGGTGACCCGTTGGTGCAACCCACGAGTCGTGATACGACTCGTGGGGACGACAGGTGAGGAGTTTGGAAATTAGAGGAAAAGGGTCCCCACGGGGGTGAAAATGACTCGTGGTTAGGCCCCACAATTTATTAGGCCAGTCGTGGGGTAGGTGAGTAAGAAGAGAGAAGGAAGGCAGGAAATGTACATGACGGGAGGACCCCACAAGTCGTGGTCAGCCCTCACGATTCATGGGGTGAGTCGTGGCCAAGCAGGGAATGATTTTTTTTAAAGTTCAGGCAGTGCACTTCACGGATGGTGACCACGAGTCGTGGTCACCAGGTCACGAGTTATCATGTCTCCCGTTACGAGCCAGGAGACCTGTTGAGCAGTGTAACTCACGGACCATGCCACGAGTTGTGGCCCAGGGTAACGAGTCGTTAGGTCCCTCGTTGGGACCACCTGGTAGTTACTTTTTACAATTTTCCTAAGGGTGTTACAGTAATTTCTTAACCTCCTAGATCCTAAACTAAGCCGTTTTGGGTTATTTTGAGGGGATTCAAAGGGGTAAAATGGTTTTCCCCTCATTCCCACTCATCTTCAGAGAAATTTACCATAAGCTTTCTCTCTCTAGAAGCTCTCACGAAAGACTAGGGTTTTCCTCCATTATAGCAGTCCAAGCTTCCTTCTTCAAGGAAATTCTAACTTAGGTATGTGGGAATTCAACAAGGGGATAGTCCTTCCCTTGTGTTCCCCAAAACCCTTCTCTAGTCCTCTATAAAATCCTAGCCCTGAGTTTTTGAATGTGAAGAGAATATATGTCAATTTTCTTTGAATTCACATAGAATGATATCCATCAGTTCATGATTTAAATTGATGTTATTCTCGTAAAAGTGAATTCTAGCCCTGCAGATTTTTGAATATTGGGAAATTCTTGATAATGTTTCGTTTAACCCATGTGTAATTATTATGTTATATTAATTATGGGTATTTTCCACTAGTTAGTGATAGTATTGATGCTTATCCCTGTGCATTGAGTTTTGCCCTAGTCCTTGAGGGTAGAAAAAACTAAACATTTTGCTGAAGTGACAAACCTTGAAATTTTCTTGATTATATCAGTGTGGTGAATTCCCATATTATCTCATATGCTAAATTCTCGGTCAGATACATGGTTGCCTAGCTTAGTCAAAATGTGAAAATACTCAGTGTAAGTTAGAAATATCAGTTGATTTGTTTGATTACAGAATTTCCTGAGGTGTCAATATTACCTCCTAGTTATCAGAATCAAATTCAGAATTCAGTTTATTGGTCCACTCGACAGTTATGAAACTTTGGATATGTAGCTCTGACTAGCCTTAGGACCCCAGTTCAGATTACAGTTTGTTCTAGACGGTTACAGCGCTTCTAGATAAGCAACTCTGACTAGTCTAGAACCTAGTTTCAGAATCTGATCTGATAAGACTTTAAGGGTACTTTCAGATATGTGTCCCTGACTAGTCTTTGGCCTCAGGTTCGAGCTATCAGCTTAGTGTTCAATCTAGGATTATCCAGTAGGAGTAGGACTTAGCACCGAGTGGACCGGGATTCTAGCGCACCTAGGTTTCTAGAACTACGTCGCCAGCGTAGGTTTCAGTAATTATTGGCCTGATTGGCTCCAGACTTTTGTGATCACCCAGTTCATGCCTTTATACCCTAGAAAGGTATATTGGGTCCTACCGGTGGGGTGTATACATCGGACTCCACATTTAGCTCACGTGGTTACATGTTGGTTATAAACTCTTCCACTAGTCAGTTCAGTCTAGTTTCAGTTTAGTTCATCTCAGATCAGTATTCCAGACTTAGAACATGCTTTGACCATCAGACAGGGTATATTAGACCACCTCAGTTATTTCAGTTATTTAGTATAGAAGTTTTTTTTGGTCATCGCATATCTTTTCAGTTCAACATTCTCTTTTATTTATTCTATTGTGTTATGTTCCTCTCACTTACTCAGTACATTCAAAGTACTGATGCATACTTTTATGCTGTATCATTTTATGATACAGCTGTAGGTTTACAGTCTCAGCCCCGTTAGCCGACTGTTCACTGAAGAACACAGCTATCCAGTTGGTGAGTACTCATCCTTCGAGGTCGGAAATTACTTGCTTTAGTTATGTTTTCATTCCTTTTTATTTAGATCTGGAGTTAGCTGGGGGTTTTTTCCAGCAACTCATCATCTTAGTGTCCTTCAAACATAGATTTTTTTTAGACTTAGATTGGTTTTATTAAACATGTAGCGTTGTTCTAATATTTTCAAGTATTTATATTTTTGCTTTAATTTTCCGTTGTATGTATTTTCTGTTACTTATAATGCCAGTGTACGATAGACCAGGGGTTGACTTGGGGTCACTTTTGGCTTCAAGTACCATGCTCCGTCCAGGGTGTAAACTCGGGAAGTGACAAACTTGGTATCAGAGCACTAGGTTCAAAGTATCCTCGGATGTTTGAAAGCCGCATCAAGTAGAGTCCTCTTCATGGGTGTAAAACGTGCAACACCTATGACGGGGAGGTTATGAGATGTCATTAGGAAACTTCCCATTATTTCATACTCCTTATCGTGCGTTGAAATTCAGTTCCAAAAAAAAGCATTCTCCTGACTTGTGCTCTGCTTTGTTTAGGAGAATTATGCCTCCACGACGCGGTAATGGAAGGAGGGCCAGTAATTCCCAGCGGACTATCCCACCATCCCTAGCACCCTCTCAAGATGATTCGATATCTACCACAGAATTTAGGGAGGCCATTCAGTAGCTCGCCCAAACTGTGACCAACCAGGTGAACCAACAAGTGGTTCCGGTAAACACAAACAGGTTCGCAACAGCTACTAGGGTGTGGGACTTCACCCGAATGAACCCTTCATCCTTTTAGGGATCCAAGGTGGGGGAGGATCCCCAAGAGTTCGTGGACGAGATTAAAAAGATTACCCGCATAATGGGTGTCAGCTCCTCTGAGAGTGCTAACCTGACTGCCTACCGGCTAAAAAGGGTAGCCCAGGTCTGATATGAACAGTGGAAAGAGGGGCAGCTAGTAGGAGCAGGACCGATGGAGTGGGAGGAGTTCAACACAGCCTTTCTAGATAGATTTTCCCCCCGAGATCTTAGGGAGGCCAAGGTAGCAGAGTTCATGAACCTGAAATAAGGAAACAGGACCATAGAAGAGTATGCTCTGGAATTCACCAAGTTGTCCAAATACGCTCAAGAGATGGTGGACGAGCCAAGGGCTCGCATGATGAAATTCATAAATGGGGTGTCGAACCTAGTCCTCAAAGAGTGCAGAACAGCAATGTTGATCAAAGATATCGACCTCTCCAGTCTGATTGTCTATGCCGAGTAGATTGAGGCCGAAAAACTGAGGAACATGGAGAGAAAGAATAAGAGGGAAAGGACTGGCCAGTCAGATCATGGCCATCAGAGGTCTGGCAGTAGCAACCGCCCACAACAGCAGCAACAGCAGAGGGCTCCAACGCCCAGCTCAGCCAGCGCCCCTACCTTTTAGTCCCGCCAGGACCGAGGGATGGAGAATTTGGCTCTCAGTCTCAGAGCTACAATGCCGGGAGTAGGTATCCAGTTTTCCCAAGTGTGGCAAGAACCACCCAGGAGAGTTTCTTCAGGGTCGAGAGGGCTGTTTTGGTTGTTGACAACTTGGGCATCAGCTTAAGTAATGCCCGCCAACAGGACGGGGGAGATCACAATCCACTACCTCAGCAGCTCCAGCAGGCCGACCGACTCAGCAGGCTAACACATTAGGTACGGAGGGAGGTCAATGCCAAAACCATTTTTATGCATTATCATCTCGTCAAGATCAGGAGAACTCATCGGAAGTGGTCACGGGTATGTTACATCTTTTCCATCTAGATGTATATGCCCTGCTTGATCTGGGGGCCACACTATTATTTGTGACTCCCTATGTAGCAGTTTAGTTTGATATCAATCCAGAAATCCTCTCAGAACCATTTCCAGTCTCCACTCCAGTTGGCGAGTCGGTTAGATCCAGTCAGGTGTATAGAAATTTCCCAGTCTCAGTCTTCTATAAAGTCCTTCCAGTTGACCTTGTAGACTTAGACATGGTTGACTTCGACCTCATTCTTGGCATGAATTGGTTACACTCCGGTTATGCCTCAGTTGACTACAGAACTAGGGTCGTCAGGTTTTAGTTCCCTAATGAGCCAGCTCTAGAATGGACGAGTAGTAGTTCAGCACCTAAGGGTAGGTTTATTTCCTACCTTAAGGATAGGAAGCTTATATTTAAGGGATGTATTTACCATCTAGTTCGAGTCAAGAATTCCGACTCTGAGACCCCAACTATCTAGTCCATCCCTGTTGTCAGCGAATTTCCTGATGTGTTCGGGATCTTCCCGGAGTTCCTCCTAAATGGGAAATCGACTTCTGTATAGACCTTATTCCAGATACTCAGCCCATCTCCGTCCCTCCTTATAGAATTTCTCCGGCTAAACTTAAGGAGTTGAAGGAGCAGCTAAAAGATCTTCATGATAAGGGTTTTATCAGACCCAACATCTCTCTCTAGGGTGCTCCAGTGCTATTCGTGCGAAATAAAGATGGTACCCTCAGGATGTGCATCGATTACCGTCAGTTGAACAAGGTCACAATCAAGAACATGTATCCTCTATACAAAATTGATGACCTGTTCGACCAACTTCAAGGAGGTAGCTGTTTCTCCAAAAATAGATCTCAGGTCGGGGTATCACCAGCTAAGAGTCAGAGAATGTGACATACCAAAAATAGCTTTCAGGACTCGATATGGTCACTTTGAGTTCGTGGTTATGTCCTTCAGACTAACAAATGCCCCTGCAGCCTTTATGGACCTGATGAACCGAGACTTTAAGCAGTATCTAAATATCTTTGTTATTGTATTTATCAACGATATTTTGGTATACTTCAGAAATGAGGAAGAGCATGCTAATCACCTGAGGGTAGTGCTTCAGACACTCAAAGACTGCCAGCTGTTCTCCAAGTTCAGCAAGTGTGAATTCTGGTTGAAGTCCGTGACTTTTCTGGGTCATGTGGCCTCGATGAGGGTATTCAGGTTGATCCTCAAAAGATAGCAGCAGTGAAAGACTGGCCCAGACCCACCTCCCCAACCAAAATTAGAAGTTTTTGGGTTTGGCCGGTTATTACCGATGCTTTGTAGAAGGCTTTTCTTCTATAGCATCTCCATTGAGTACGCTGACTAAGAAGAAGGTGAAATTGTAGTGGTCAAATACGTGTGAGAAGAGTTTCCAGGAGTTAAAAACTCGACTCACTAATGCTCCAGTGTTGACTCTACCAGAAGGATCGGATGGATTTGTAGTATATTGCGATGCTTCCAGAGTTGGACTCGATTGTGTTGTGATGCAGCGGGGCAAGGTGATAGCCTACGCCTCCAGACAGCTTAAGGTTCATGAGAAAAATTATCCAATTCATGACTTGGAGTTGGCAGCGGTAGTGTTTGCATTAAAAATATGGAGACATTACCTATACGGGGCTCACGTTGATGTTTTCACCGATCATAAGAGCCTTCAGTATGTATTCAGTCAGAAGGACCTGAATCTTCACTAGAGAAGGTGGTTAGAGCCCTTGAAGGATTATGAAATAAGCGTGCTATATCACCCGACCAAATCCAATCTGGTGGCTGATGCCTTAAGCAGAATGTCTATGAGTAGTGTGGCTCATATTGAGGAAGGCAAAAAGGAGTTGGCGAAGGATATTCACAAACAAGCTCAGTTAGGGGTGTAGTTGGTTGACTCAACTGAGGTTGGAATGGTGATGCAAAGCGGGTCAGACTCCTCTTTGGTTGTTGAAGTTAAGTCCAAATAGGATGAAGATCCCATTCTACTTAAACTCAAGGAAGCAGTTCTCAGAAAGGAGGTTAAGGCTTTCTCCAAAAGGGGAGATGGTGTGCTCCGTTATTAGGGAAGATTGTGCGTACCGAACATCGGTGACTTGAGATAGCAGATTGGCTGAAGCACACAGTACAGTACTACCCCGGTGCTACTAAAATGTACCGCGATTTGCAGGATTTAATGGTGGAACGACATGAAGAGAGACATCACCGAATTTGTAGCCCAGTGCCCGAACTGCCTTCAAGTCAAGGTAGAGCATCAAAGACCGGGAGGTTTGACCCAAGATATTAGCATACCCATATGAAAGTGGGAAGAAATAAATATGGACTTTATTACGAGTCTACCTCGAACTCGTCGGCAACATGATTTTATCTGGGTAGTAGTGGACCAGATGACTAAGTCAACACATTTCCTCCCAGTTAAAACTATGAATTCAGCTGAGAACTATGCTAGACCTTATATCCGGGAGTTTTTCAAGCTTCATGGGGTTCCATTATCCATCATCTTAGACAGAGGTACCCAGTTCATCTCACATTTCTGGAAGTCTTTTCAGAAAGGACTTTGCACCCAGGTCAAGCTCAGCATAGCTTTTCTCCCGTAGACAAATGGCAAGCTGATCAAACTATTCAAACCCTAGATTATATGTTGAGAGCATGCGCGATCAATTTCAGGTGTAGTTGGGATGACCACTTGCCTCTTATCGAGTTTGCGTGCAATAATAGTTATCACTCCAACATCCAGATGGCTCGTTTAAGGCATTGTATGGTAGAAGGTGCAGGTCTCCTATTGGATGGTTTGAGGTTGGTGAAGTTGCAATAATCGGGCCAGACTCTGTTCATGAATCTATGCATAAGGTACAAAGAGAAAGATTGAAAACAGCTCAGAGCCATCAGAAATCTTATGCTGATGTGAGGAGAAGAGAATTGTAGTTTGTTATGAATGACTGGGTCTATTTGAAAATTTCACCCATGAAAGGGGTGATGAAGTTTGGAAAGAAGGAAAAGCTCAGTCTGAGATATGTGGGACCCTACAATATTCTGAGGCGAATTGACAAAGTAGACTATGAGTTGGAGTTGGCTTCTGTGCACCTAGTATTCCATGTGTCACTATTGAAGAAATGCATTGGTGATCCAACTTCAATTGTGCCATTGGATAGTGTAGAAATAAAGGATAGTCTTTCATATGAGGAGGTCCTAGTCCAGATCTTGACTGTTAGGTTCATAAGCTGAGGAATAAGGAGGTAGCTTCAATCAAGGTTTTATGGAGAAATCAGCAGGTGGATAGAGCTACGTGGGAGGTCGAAATAGATATGATGACCAGATACCCACACTTATTCTCTACTGACTCTGTTATAGCTTGAGATATCAGTTTTGCCCTAGAACTCGATTTAGTTTTCATGTTAAGTTCATGTGTTCAAGTTTCTTTTATGTTTATGAATGTATGTATGAAAAGTGAATTCAGTTCAGCTATGTAGTTTGAATCGGAGGTAGTCATTCCGGCAGTTTTTGGTTTAAATGATCAGTATTTGAATATGATAATTGCATCTCTCTACTTTTTTGTGTGTTTTCCAACATTCTAGGATGAATGTTCCCAAAGGAGAGATATTGTTATACTCCGGAATCCCAAAGATCAGACTCGGAAGTTGAAACGGAGAAAAGTTTAAAAACGGGCACCTAGCATAGAATGGGTCGTGAGGTGACCCGTTGGTGTAGCCCATGAGTAGTGATGTGACTCGTGGGAAGGCCAGGAAAGGAGTTTGGACATTGGAGGAAAAGGGTCCCCACGGGCATGACAACAACTCGTGGTTAGGCCCCACAAGTCGTTAGGTCAGTCGTGGGGTGGGTGAGTAAGAAGAGAGAAGGAAGGCAGGCAGTGTACATGACGAGAGGACCCACCAGTCGTGGTCAACCCCCACGGTTCGTGGGGTGAGTCGTGGCCAAGCAGGGAATGATTTTTTTTAAAGCTCAGGCAGTGCACTTCACGGATGGTGACCACGAGTCGTGGTCATCAGGTCATGAGTCGTCATGTCTCCCATTATGAGACCAGGAGACCTGTTGAGCAGTGTACCTCAGGACCATGCCACGAGTCGTGACCTAAGGTAATGAGTCATTAGGTCCCTCGTTGGGACCACCTGGTTGTTATTTCCTGTAATTTTCCTAAGGGTGTTTCAGTAATTTTCTAACCTCCTAGATCCTAAACTAAGCCATTTTGGGTTATTTTGAGGGGATTTAGAGGGGCAAAATAGTTTTCCCCTCATTCTCACTCATCTTTTGAGAAATTTTCTGTAAGCTTTCCCTCTCTAGAAGCTCTCAAGAAAGACTAGGGTTTTCCTCCATTGCAGCAGTCCAAACTTCCGTCTTCAAGGAAATTCTAACTCAGGTATGTGAAAATTTAACAAGGGGATAGTCCTTCCCTTGTGTTTACTGTAAGCTTTCCCTCTCTAAAAGCTCTCAAGAAAGACTAGGGTTTTCCTCCATTGTAGCAGTCCAAACTTCCGTCTTCAAGGAAATTCTAACTCAGGTATGTGGAAATTTAACAAGGGGATAGTCCTTCCCTTGTGTTTTCCAAAACCCTTCTCTACTCCTTTATAAAATCCTAGCCCTGAGTTTTTGAATATGAAGGGAATATATGTCAATTTTCTTTGAACTCACATAGAATGATATCCATGATTATTTTAGATATGATTTCCATCAGTTCATGATTTAAATTGATGTTATTCCTGTAAAAGTGAATTCTAGCCATGCATATTTTCGAATTTTGAGAAATTCTTGATAATGTTTCGTTTAATCCATGTGAAATTATCATGTTATATTAATTATGGGTATTTTCCACCAGTTAGTGATAGTATTGATGCTTATCCCTGTGCATTGAGTTTTTCCCTAGTCCTTGAGGGTAGAGAAGACTAGAAATTTTGCTGAAGTGACAAACCTTTAAATTTTCTTGATTATATCAGTATGGTGAATTCCCATATTATCTTATATGCTAAATTCTCAGTTAGATACATGGTTTCCTAGCTTAGTAAAAATGTGAAAATACTCGGTGTCAGTCAGAAATGTCAGTTGATTAGTTTGACTACAGAATTTTCTGAGGTGTCAGATTACCTCCCAGTTATCAAAATCAGATTCAGAATTCAGTTTATTGGTCCACTCGACGGTCATGACACTTTAGATATATAGTTCTGACTAGCCTTAGGACCCCAGTTCAGATTATAATTTGTTCTTAGAAGGTTACGATGCTTCTAATAAACAACTCTGACCAGTCTAGAACCTAGTTTCAGAATCTGGTCCGATAAGACTCTCAGGGTACTTTAAGATATGTGTCCCTGACTAGTATTGGGCCCAATTTTGAGCTATTAGCTTAGTATTCAGTCTAGGATTATCTAGTGGGAGTAGGACTTAGCATTGAGTGGACCGGGATTCCAGCACACCCAGGTTCCCAGAACTACATTGCCAGCGTAGGTTTCGATACTTATTGGCTTGATTGGTACCAGACTTTTGTAATCACCTAGTTCATGCCTTTATACCCTGGCAAGGTATATTGGGTCCTACTGGTGGGGTGTATACATCAGAGTCCACGTCTAGCTCACGTGGTTACATATCGGTTATAGACTATCCCACAAGTCAGTTCAGTCTAGTTTTAGTTTAGTTCAGCTCAGATCAGTGTTGCAGACTTAGAATATGCTTTGACTATCAGATAGGGTCTATCAGACCACCTCAGTTGTTTCAGTTATTTAGTACAAAAGTTTTATTTGGTCATCGCATGTCTTTTCAGTTCAACATTCTCTTTTATTTATTCTATTGTGTTATGTTCCTCTCACTTACTCAGTACAATCAAAGTACTAATTCATAGTTTTATGCTGTATCATTTTATGATACAGCTGTAGGATTACAGTCTCAGCCCTGTTAGCCAACCGTTCACCAAAGAACTCAGCTATCCCAGTTGGTGAGTCCTCATCCTTCGAGGACGGAGATTACTTGCTTTAGTTATTATTTCATTCCTTTTTATTTAGATCTGTAGTTAGCTAGGGGTTTGTCCCATCAGCTCATCAATCTTAGTGGCTTTCAGACGTAGATTTGTTTTTTTTTCAGACTCAAATCGGTTTTATTAAACATGTAGCCTTGTTATAATATTTTCAAGTATTTATATTTTTGAATTAAATTTCCGCTGTATGTATTTTATGTTACTTATAATACCAGTGTATGATAGACCAGGGGTTGACTTGTGGTCACTTGTGGCTTCAAGTACCGTGTTCCGTCCAGGGTATAAACTCGGGGCGTGACAAAATATTCCAAGATTTTTGTTTTATCCGTTTCAATCTCCACAGGATTTATTTTATAGAACAAAGTTAATTCCAGTCCTTGTATAAGAGCCTCTAATTCCGCCATAGTGTGGTTATGTGCATTGCTTTTCTTGTAGAAGCCAAGGACGCATTCTTCACTGAAATTTCTGATCTGATCCCACTAGCATTAGTCTTGGTAGAGAAAGGCCCATCTGTATTTAGTTTAAATCAACCTATTAGAGGGTGAATTCATTTAATGAGGATCTCCTACTAGGCATCCATGTTAGTAATATTGTACAATATTTAAATTTTATGGTGCTAGTTTTGACTATATCAAGGGAGAGGTAGTTATGCTTATTGTGGAAGATATTATCATTACGATTTAACCACAGGTGCCAAAGGGCGAAAGGAAAAAAAAATCCCTCCAGTTATAGCGATGAGTATGATGGGGAGGGAAATCAAAATTCCTAAAGGTTTCCAACCAATGGGTTTGATCATTAGTGAATCGATCAATGTTAAGGCCTAAATTGAGCAAGAATTTTTTAGCAATGTAGCATTCTAAAAAGATGTGCTAAGTATTTTCTTCACCTATCTTGCAAATCAAGTAGATGGGATCTAAATTAATGCCCATATGATGAAGATACATTTGGGTAGGAAGCCTATTGTGAGAGAATTGCCACAAGAAGAATTTAATATTATTTGAAATATTGAGCTTCCAGATCCATGAGTAGCCGAAGGAGTTGCTACAGGGAGGGGAGATGAAGGAGTAAACAGATTTGGCAGTAAACATGCCATTAGTGCTTAAATTCCAATAAGGTTTATCTACTAATCCTATATCAAAATTGGGATGAGTAATCTTGGATAAGGTTCATATTTTCTTCGCCCTTGTTTAGAGGTCTTTCAATAATGCTTCTAATGGGAGGGGTATTCGAAATCCATCTTTGATGTCATAAGTTTATCACTTTGCCACTAGCCAGTGTCCAAGCTATAACTTTGGATCAAATGTTACCTCCAAGAAGAATGTTTTTCCATATCCAAGAGGCACATTTTTTGTTACTATTATTGGAATACTTATTAATAAGATTAGCCGCCCATAGGGACTTATAATTGGTGAAGAGCCGCTAGGCAAGGCCTGTAAGAAGAATTTTATTTTTGTGCTTAACTTTCAGGATCCCAAGGCCTCCTTGATCCTTCGAGGTAGTAATTTTATCCAATTCTACATAGTAAATTTTCCTTTTGTCTGAGGTGGAACCCCAAATAAAATTTCTCTGAATTTGGTCAGTTTTTTTGCAGGTAGTGATAATTCTCAATACATCTTTCCCAATTAGGTGACAGTGATCGTTGTCAAAAAAGAATTCCCAATGGATGCTAGGATCGAATCCCACATAGAATTGAGCTAGATCAATCAAGAGTTGTAAAATAAATCAATTTAGCATGCACCATTGTTTATAATGTAACAAGGGGAAATTGGGGGAAAAGAGTGAATTACAAAATTCTAATTTCAAAGCAAAACAAGGCGAATTTGATTGTTGCAAGCAATGGGAATGAACTAGAGACGTGCTTTTAGCAGAGCATCGATTGGATTGGGATTAGTTAACTAGTCTCATATATCAATTACAACATGAATATCAATGGATAAGGCTACACTCAATGTTTTTCAATCACTTGGGTGAATTTGCCTTGGGTTTTCTCAAACCCCAAAGTCAAACTATCAATCAGCCACCAAAGCCTTGAGGAAGAGCTGAGCTATCTCTAGCCTCAACCCTTTAATGGATTGTGAAAATGGGTTTTGACTATATCTAGCTCAACCCCACATATTCATAACTCAATTCCTAACTAATGCTTCCTCACCTAGATCTTACTCCTTTTTTTCAAGCAGAATCAAGATAAGAAAAGTAAATTAATATTTGCAACCATTAATTATATCATTCAGACTTGGAGGAAACACTAGATTCATGTATTATAATTGATTTTAAGACTAAATCAACAACACCCAATCCATTCTAAATCTCTATCATGCACACATCCCTAGAAACTAAATTAGCTACTCATGGATAAAGTTAAAGAGAAGATACCCATGGATAATTCAGTAACCTTCTTCATATTGAATAGAAATTTAAGTTTTTAACAATCTGCTACTATGGTGTACTTTTCAATGTAATTGAAGAAGATGAAGAAAAGAGAAAGTGTACTATCTAATTCTTCTCTTTGCCTCTCTCTACAATTTCTTAGCTAAGATGTAAAAATTATGTCATATATGAGTACAATTGGGTAATTCTGCATATTCTCTTTTTGTACAACTCTCTTCAAATTCCCTTGGAAGCTTCCACATTGAATTTGTGCTAGAGATGGACAATTTTGCCCTGTCAGCGATCTAGTCACTTGCGCGACACCTGCATTTTGTAGGGGCCCATCCGCGAGTCATAGATCTTCCGCAGGTCCAAACAAATTTTCTTGGACTCTGTCTGCAATGCAGATGCCAACCTGCACATCGCATGTGCTCTTCTCAAGACCAATGCTCATTGCTTGCTTCCAACAGACTATTTCTTTGTTCAGTTCCTTTGCTTTTCTTGTCTCAATCCAATACCTACAAAATCAAAGAGAAAAGGCATAAAACCTTTCTAATTGATGTGAAAACCATACAAAATCTCATGCTTAAGAACCTAATGAGTTGGTAAATTACCAACTCATCAAACCCCCAAACTTGAATAATTACTTGTCCTCATGTCATGCCCCACCTCCGGAGGCATGACTGGAACCTAGTGCCACACTGGAATCTGATTGACTTGGCTGGCTTATGCACATCTAGTGCATGCCTGCGACTCAATTCAAGAAAACAACGAGCTCTATCTTGGTTTTAAACACAGGCTTCGGCCGACAAGGCCGTATAGCCACCTATAAATAAAAATAGCTAACCAACAACAGGCAATAAAAGGGATCCTATGCGGGCCGACAAGACCACCATAATGTCTATTTATAACAGAAATGAAGACAAACTACTATACTAGGCCCCACACGGCCAACACACGAAGCATAACTGATTAAGGCCCCAGACGGTCGACATACAACTAACTGACTGATGTCTTTAGTCTGCAAGCCTCTAAGGATACAAATAGTGGTCAGGACAGGGCCCCGGCCTACCCCCAAATGCTATACAACTGAAGGACTGTAACCTCTACAACCTAGCAACTCCGAACGAAGGGAGCTGGCCAAACTTCTGACTATGAACAACTGCTACTGAAAATCCTGAACTTTGTCTGTCTAAACCTACAGGTAAGTAATACAGCTCCCAGGGATGGGCATCAGTACAAAATGTACTGAATATGTAAGGAAATAAGTAAGTTGTTAAAGACTAAAAATAAATAGAGAGAAGGGGCAGAAAGATTAACTTGTAAGCTGGCTTATTCGTAATCTGCATCTAGAAAAACACTACACGTACATGAGCTACGACTGTATAATCATATCTTCATAAGCTATAGCTAGCAGAAAAGAATACAAACAAGAACCTAACCTGGCCCCCATAAGCGTGGAAGGTACAAGCAACACAGAAATAACCTACCAGGACCCCCATAAGCCCTGGAAAGTACACCTCAATCTATATACCCCTATCCAAGTTTCTATGAATCTACTGGTGCTATAGCCAACCTACCTGTCCCCCTGGGTCTGCAACTGAGCCCGCTCGGCCCCTGAACTGTAGCGGTGCTATACACCCCAGACACCAGGCTCGACGGGGGTGTGGTGCTGATACGATATAAAATAGGCTAGCCATGAAATGGACTGTATAAGACCCTCGGACCTCATCTTCATTGCTCGCGGACGGCATACCGCTCCTTGGAGTGACATCATCTAGCCCCTCACAGGTGAAGACACAGCTAGTAACCCTACGGTGGTCATGGAATGCTCTTGAGTGAGGGAAACCCCAACCAAGGTGCTGTACTAAAATCTCAATCTAGCCACTCAAAAGGCATATCTAGCCTTTTGGGCCTAACGCTACCGTTGCTCACCCCCTAGGATAGTCTGTAAGGCTGCTAGCAGGCACATCGTACACCTGTATCTGATTAGAGGATCCTGGTAGTGATCATGATCTCTAATGGTCTAGACTAGATAGGGCGAGATCTGGAGAGGTCTAACATAACTCTGAATGTCCTGCTCGGGCAACTATGGCTCATAAAAAACTATGAGGTCGCAGATGACTAATTACTTAGTTCTTCTTCTTAGAACAACTGTAGGGCTACTACTGTCCGAACATGCTTTTAAACGATTGGCCCCTAATCCTCCACAGGAAGCTTACCGACCTTCTTAGCTTGAGGGTAGTACTGTACTAATAGGGTACTAGTCCTTTAGACCTCATCTTGGTCTGCTCAGACTTTTTATGACTTTTTTGGGCGATTCCTAACCTTATAGACAAGTTTATATAGACTTAGCCACTCTCAACAAACTGTACCTGAGTATCTTATAAGAACCGGCTGAGGCACTAGCCCTACCTCTAAAGGCTAATAAGGCCCCCTTCCTTAAGGTACCCACGGGTCTATTTGACCTTGATGACTGGGATGGCTTCCTGGGTGACCTGTATGATGAATGCTAAGTTAACTGAGATTGACAATCATTGGTAGTAGCTAACTAGATGGTAGGCTGTCACTCAGTTCACTAAGCAACCCTAGGCTTCTGACTCTAAAGTATGGCCTTCCTATCTAAATTTCCGGCCCTGGGGCTTGAGAGTACGCCAATGGCCTCTAGGCGTGCTTTCTTGACAATACAGGTGCCAAACTGGCAGTTAAACCACCTATCTGCGCCTATGCTATTCAACTTACTAGCTTAGGCCCAAAAACTATTCACGAGCTTCTAAGGTCTAGGCCTAGCAATAAAACATACAATTCTACTAATACAATGAACTGGAGAATAGAAGAGTTTCTATGACGCTTCTAGAGCGTATCGCACATAACATGTTCTTTTCCGACGATAGATACTGCGGTATAATCAATATACATTCTCTAGAAACTAACCACACCATATCTGATCTTTATATGCCAGCAACCGTTAATTACAACATGTCTAATCACAATCTACTGGTGGAAACTATCTACAACATGTAGAACCGCTATTTCTATTCAAGAACATAAGTCGTAACATTGTACGACGAGATTAACTTGCCGAGGGTTAAGCCTTACATACTTCGATTGTTGTTTCCCAAATAACCAACGAGTTTCAACTTGTATTAGTCAGCTCTTTTCTGCATAACCATTATGCTGGGAGAAAGAGACGAATTTCAATATCAAGTTCGGCTTAAAATGATGACTTTTGATATTAAAAGCAACTATAATTCAACTACATAAAATATGGTTGAAAACTTATAAATTCCCGAGGGTTCAGAAAGGACAAATGCTTATTCGAAGCCTGTGGTCGTATAGGAATTAATTTGGAGAAATTCTGACAACTTTCGCTTGGCAGGGTTATGATTTTCTAGGTGAATTTCAAGAAAATAACTCTGTAGTAATGCTACCTGTAGGCTTAGAACTTGATACCCAAAGTTAATTTGAATTTGGACCGTGTTTGATAGCATATCGGATAAAAATTTGATGAAACTTGCGGTTTCCCTCTTCTCTAGCCGAAGGGTGTCTTACCAAATGCTTAAAATTAAATGAGGGGAGTAGTTTTGGGCGGTGGCCGAGGTGTGCCTCGTGCTGCCCAACAGTCCACAAGGCCTTCATGCCGCGCCTCCCCTTGCAGCAGTTGACCTGGATCGTCGCGCCCCTCAACGCGCTGGCCTGCCTGGCGCGCTGCGCTGTCCAGTGCACTGCTGGCTGGTGCGTCGTGCTAGCCCCTCGCGGCCTATCCTTGCCCAACCCTTCTTCCGAGGCTTTGTCCATATGCGTTGAGCTCTCCTTACTCGTTACAATTCCATAGGTACGCCTACTAACCGTTAACATCTTGCGGGGGTAACACCTCAAGCAAGGCATTCTCTCACAACTAAGAATTGAATTAAGCATTGACATAACAAGAGCTACTTAAGGGACTCCTACAGCTTAAGACAACCCCAAAAATCTCACACTGACTCAAGAAAAATAAAAAGACTCAAAACATGTCGCACAAACTCAATTAGTAACCACAAGCATTTGACACATCTCATTTTCATTCTTTCACTTCAAACAGTGGGTATTTTCAATCAAAGCAAGCTTAATAAGCATCTCAAGTCATTGACAATTGACATTCAAGGTTTGCCTTATAGTTTACTACACAACTTGTCTCATTCATGATGATATTCAACTCCACTCCTCACGAGGAGGAAGTGTAAACGATCATCGCTTATAAATACTCAACTAAGAGTTGGGGTCGAATGCACAGGAAATAGCAATTGGATGACACAAAAGTTCTTTATTGAATTGAACTAATATTTCATCATTGTACTAAAAACGAAAAAATAAATGTTGGGGGAAAATGAGATCACAATTTGAATTAAAATCAACTACCAATTAAAGCAAGGCAATCAAATTGAATGAACAAATATGAGCAAGGTCCAAGTGTGTGCTAATGATGGGGATTTGATTGGATTGGAATTAACTAGGAAATTAAATTATTACTTATAAGAATAACTAGCCATGGAGGAGGTGACACTCGATATTTTTTAACCACTTGGGTGCCTTTTGCCTTGGGTTTTCTCAAACCCCAAGGTTTCAAATTATTCACCCACTATGACTTGGTCAAATTTGAGCTATTTCTAGCCTTAAATCTCTAATGGCTAGATGACTATGGGTTTTGGTTATCTCTAGCCCAATCCTACACAATCAAGATCCCAATTACCCACCATTGCTTTCTCCCCCACATTCAATTTCCCCTTTTCAAGCAAAAATGGAATAAGTAGACATAACCCACATTTGCAACTATGGGTAATTCAATTATAAATTGGGAGAAAACAATAGATTTATACTAAATGAGTAATTATAAGATCAACCTAGCAACACCCAACCCAATTTCGCCCCAATCATGCTCACACCCCTAACAAAGTATTTAGCTACTCATAGATAAGAAATTTAAACTTATAATTAACAAATAAACTTAGAACATTCATCATCAAGAGTTAATATCAAGCTCAAAATTATTTTCAGTGGTGGTTTGTACCTTGAAGAAGAAGAGAAAGAAAAACTATTCAATATTTCTCTCTCTAACTCTACAAATCTGGAACGGAATATCCAGAACTTTCAAGGGAATGTACAGAAATAGGTTAAAAATGGTCCTCAAATCTTGTTCTGGATGATTTTGCCCTCCGGAAGACGGCCTAACTCCGGTGCCCATCCACGGGGCGCCACTTTGTTGTAGCTGGGGCCAGTGACTTTAGGATTTGGTCGGCGTTGGCATCGGCGGTATGCAGGTGCTGACCAGCATTCCGCCAGTGCACCTTATTCTTCCCACCAGTGTGCTCCTGCGTTTGGCCGGCGTTTCGCCTGCTCCATCCGGTGGAATGCAGGTCTCCTTCTTCAGACTTCATGCTTTTATTCAATTTCTTGCTTTCTCTTTTTAGATTGAATGCCTATAGAATAAAAGAGAAAGAGCATAAAATCCTCCTAAATGACTTGACAATCAAGCAAAAGTTCATATTTAAAAAGCCTAATGAGTTGGTAAATTACCAACTCATCAAACTCCCAAACTTGAACCATTGCTTATCTTCAAGCAAGATCAATTCTTTACAGCTGAACTATTGAAGTAGGCATGTCATTCTACATGAGATTTTACACAAGGGACCACTATGACTCAGACAACTACAAAATCTCTCACCAACTCAAAGAAAAAGATGAGACTCAATATTATATGCAAATTCTTTAAGAGATGACCACAATCAATTGGCATGATTCACAGTTGATTTCTTCATTCAAAACAAGGGGCATGGTTGATCAAAGCAAGCTTATTTAGCATCTTAAGTTATTAAAAATTCACATTCAAAGTTTGCCTTAAAGCTCACTACATTCTTGTCTCACTCACATCTTTTGGCATGTGCAAGCATGTTACCCAAGGAGGTGATGCGACTCACATCAAGAGAGAAACCCATTTAATTATCAAGAAATTCATACTCAAGGGATCATAGAATAAAACAAATATTCTCACTCTCACAAACTTGACCCATAGGCCTGCCCTTCCTGCAACTCGCCACTAAAGTAGAGTTGCTACACTTAGAATCAATTAGGACTTGGAGGTCATGATGAAGGCTAGGGGTATAGGTAGGATAACCTTTTAGCTCTAGTGGCTAGAACCTCCCTAATACCCTTTCTGTGAACACTTTTGCATACTCTATTTTTTTCTTGAGATCACTCCCACCTTATCTCTCATTGAACAACATTTTCACTTTTGACACCGGAGCCATCCTTATCTCTCCTTGGTTACTATTTTTAATCTCATTTAAGTGGGAGACAACACCTTTCCACAAGTTTATTCTTTTCACCCAACTATTTCATTCATTTTTTATAATGTGGTGCTACCTCATATTGAAGTTCATATCATTTTTCCCATTTTCCTTGTTGCAACCCCCAAACTAAGGCTTTTTCCTCATCCTTCTTTTTTATTCCCACACTTTTCGGACTCAAGTATCATTTTTGCATTTCTTTCCACAACTAGCACTAGGGAGGATGGGTGCCTAAGAGGGATTACAAAAGGAGTAATAGGCTTATAATGTGGTTTTTAAGGAAAAGGTTTAAAAGCTCAACATTGGTTAGCAAGGATTCATTCTCAAGGAGGTCATATGGGTGAAGTAGCTATCGAAAGAAAGCCTAAAATCATCTTCCAAGTGCAGCTACATCTAGGATTTCTCCCTGAGTCACACTTGGGGGCAGTTCTAGATAATCATTTATGCAAGAGACTTAAACTAAAACCTTTCCCAAAAAGCCTTACCCTCCAAGGGGTTCACATCATTTTCATCACCACATCAAGAGTCATAAAACAAGATAGCATGTGAATCAAGAAGACAAACAAAGAATGTGTAACTTATGAAAAAAGAGTACTTCAACTTTCAAATTCAAATACCCCTTTTTTCTTCTCAAAATTCATTTTTTTAACTGTCATTTCATTTAAGAAATTTTTGTTGGTACTTCTCATAAGCCATTGCAATCATTGACTCAAAAAGAACTCTAAACTCGGCATTTTTCCTTAAGAAAGTCGCCTCTCAATCCTTCATTGGGAAATTCCACCTAGTTCAACAATAAAAGAAAAGAAAAGAAATCGCTCCCTAGGAAAGAACCGTGGCATACAAATTTTTTTTGGGGTTTATTACTGACTACTATGAACAAAGGAGATAATTAAAACATGGGTCAATAATATTTTGTAATTTAAAACAACCCATCATTGGCACTAACAATTCACCAAAAGATTTTTCATTTAACAAACAACCCGACAAGGGCTTTCCATCACAGTTTAAAAATTAACAATCAACCAGAGCATGAGAAATTTAGCCCGAAAAGGGCAACACACATACCAACAAAAGACCAATAAAAAGGGATACACACCCCACCCCCAACTATGAATGTACATTGTCCCCAATGTAAACATGAAGAATCGAAAGGGTGGTGGGAACTCCCTGAAACAGCTACTCCTCGTCCTCATCATCGGCCTCTTTATCTTCATCAAGGCCGCCCACACATGGTTTATCCTCCCCACTTAAACCCTCGTAAAGATCATCAATAGGGCCTCGAGCTGTGGATGGGTCAGCCATGGATGCATCCAGGGAACTCAAGTCTGGGTCTACCATCGGTGCCTGGTCCCTCAACTCTTGCACCTCTGCTCAGAGAAAAGAGACAGCTCCCTCCACCACATCTACTTGGGAGTAGAGATTGGTAAAGTTGTTAAATACATTCTTCATCTCCCACTTTATAGTTCTGGCGATAAGAGCAGGGAGATTCTGGGGTAGCTTTTGAAGTTGGCTTTCATGAGATTGCGTTATCTCAGTTAGCCTTTGTACTCTGCTTGGGAAGAGGATGTGGGAGGAGGTGAAGAACCCTTAAACTATGCTTCTCCAAATGCATGCTCTGACGCCTCAGGGTGTGGAATATTGAGGTCGGGAGCAATGGGAGTTTCCTCTCTGTCATGGGAGGCGGAGCCCTCAGGAGTCTCAAAAGCTTGCAACCTTTTTCTCTTCACATTAGGTGCCTCGGCATCCTTTTTTTTTCCACATTGATTACACCAGTGGAGGAGCTAGGAGACTCATCAGGGAATAGTGGCACCCCTACATTGAGGCGCAATTGAGAAATAAGCACAGCATATGGAATGGACATTCCCTGCTGCCTGACCTTTCGCTTCATTTGGGTGGCCAAAATCTCTATAAGGTTTATGGGCACCCTTTTCATGATTAGGCGATGAGAATAGCTGCCTCCAATTTCACTTGTTGGTCATTTTTTGATAGCATAATTTGGCTGCATACAAACTCTAGCAATAACTTTGCTTCAAACTTGAGATCATGCCTTGAGATCTCACCACCCATGGAGGCCCATAAAGGATTACCATTGGCAATTATTGGAGCTATCCAATGGAACTGATTTTCATTGTTGGCTACTCTTTCTGTGTACTCAGTTCCTGGATCGATCTCATCAGCCCAAAATAATACATTGATAGAGGCAGGAGAATTGTCGGCCTCCACACCTTGGACTCTAATTGAGGGAAGGCAAGGGAACTCATCATCTTTTCCCTTAAGCTTCATTGCCTCTTGGTGTGCCTGATATGAAGCATAAAACTCTGGCACGAGATTGGTGTAATACTTTGGGAGAGGCTCAAGTTATATGTGCCATTGGCGGTGGTTGAATTGGGTAGTGATATTAGGGAAATCATTCCCCAGCCCCATCAAATCAAACTGCTTCTCCGTTGTGATCGGCCTTACTTCACAAATGACAAAGTGTGCCTTTATGTCAGGCACACAGAAAATGATTGTCTATCTGGTGTTGGTGGGGGCTAGGGCTGCCTTAGCCTTCCCTTTGCCTTTACTTTTTGATGTGGAGGGTGCCTTGCCCTGGTCTCCTTGCCTGGATGAAGTCATTATGCTGCAAAAGAAATGTTAGTACCACACAATCCATTTTTTTTTTGTGTTTTTGAATGATATGAAATTAAAAGAGATAGGTAAACGAAGCTAGAAATAAAAATCTAAAAATTGGATGATAACAAAGAAAAATGTTAAAATCATGCACCAGCAACACTGGCAGAACCAACTGCGAAATCCCAGTTGAGACTTGCGAAACGCAGCTGAAACATTGACTTGCGCAGACACCTGGGTAGAGGTGCGGAATACCAGCATTCCTATGGTCATGATATGTAAAGCGTCGGTGAAATGCGGGTGCTGGATAGTGACTGGAGTCTTCACACCTGCACCTGTACTTGCACTTCAGCCAGTGTTTCACCGGGCCTGACCGATGGCTCGTAGGCGAAACGCCACCCAGAATAGCTCAGCCAAATCAATTGAAGAACAATTCTCTCAAATTCAAGGCTCACTCAACACACCATCTCATGATAATCTACCTACTTAAATAGCACAACAAAAGAGAAATGACGATTCGCCCTTAAGAACGACGTCGTCCGATCTATCATCGGGAAAATCATGCATTTTAAGCACTCGGGGTTACTCAAACTTCACCCCCAACCATTATATCAAGCACACAATTTTCATACTACTTTTCTACAAAAGAAGTACCCTCCCCAACGTTATTCAACTATTCAAACCCCTAACCTACCCATATTATAAGAACTATTCAACAAATGGGAATCACAAAATGGGAAATGGGGATGGAAAATTTCTGATGTACCATGCTTCACTTTCGAACACCCATTCTCTAAAACAACAAGATAAAAGCAAGGATGTACATACCAATTGAGTAGTGGGAAAAATAACTCTATGGGAGTGTTGAGTCTTGACCAACAAAGGTAGCTCTTTCAACAATGAGAGTCTTTTTGCTTAGTGAGATTTGTGTGAGGTGAGATGAAATGAAGAAAATGAGAGAAAAGGGATTTTATAAAAAGAGAAATGTGCAGATGAGTGGCAGGTGAGGAGGTGAGTTTTAATGGTGAGGAGTCGGGAAAGTGGGAAGTGTGGAAATGGGGTATTTGGGAAAGTGGAGAGGATGTGGGAGAGATAAAAAGGGTGGAGAGAAGGGATTTTGGGGAAGTGAAAGGGTTTTGATATTTTTTAAATAGCCATGGGTCGGGTTGGTCAATGGGTCAGTCAAGATTTAAAATAGAATTACGTACCTCTACTCGCACTAAACCTATGACTGTCAGAGGGTACTGGTGATATGCCGATTCAAGCGCAGGTGACCACCTTGTTTCCCAGTTCACTATTTTATGAACTGCGAAAGACTGGCAGTTCGCGGGTTTCCACTTTCATTCCATTGGTGGGTCATAGTTCACACCTTCTCTCTCAGATGTACTGGTTTCAGCCGACCTATAACCAGCATTTTGCGGATTGCCATCGGCGAATCGCCAGTTGTTCATCGGTTCCCTCTTTTTATTCTCAGCTTTCTACCTCTCTCTTGCATTGATGCGGCACTTCGCACTTGAGAACCTGCATTTCGCAGGTCTAGTGCCCTGTTTTCTTCCACCTAAATCTTCATCCAATCAATTCTACAAAACAAAATCACAAAAATATCAAAGCATCAACATAAAACAAACACTTGGGTTGCCTCCTAAGAAGTGCCTTATTTAACTTCGTGGCATGACGGATACATCCTCAATTGTCAATACTCTAGAGGGTCATCCTATAAATCAGCCTCCATACTCCAAATTTCAGCTTGGTTTCCCTCATCATTGATGACCCCTATGACCTTGCACTCATCCGGGGGCCTGGTGGTTTGACATATATTAAAGGTGACTTCATCACCACCTACTCTGAATTTCAACTCCCCTAAATCCACATCCACTAGTTCTCAACCCATGACTTGTAGTGGGTGCTCCAAAATGATGGGCACCTCAACATCCATTTCACAATCCAATACCACAAAGTTGGCTGGAAGGATGAACTTGTCCACTCGGACCAAAACATTTTCTAGTACTCCTACGGGTTTATTGATAGACCTGTCCGCCATCAAGAACCTCATAGTAGTAGGCTTGGGATTTCCCACACCTAACTTCTTAAAAATGACAAGAGGCATCAAGTTAATGGTCGTGCCAAGGTAGCACAAGGCCTTTTTGAAAACACATAGCCCGATAGTGCAAGGGATAGTGAAAGCTCCAGGATCCTCTATTTTGGGAGCAAGATTGCTCGCTATCATAGAACTGCAACGGTGTGTTACTTCTCCTACACTAGAATCAATGACCTTATTTTTCTTTAGAAATTCTTTCATGAATTTCACATAGCCCGGCATTGGAACAATGCATCCACCAAAGGTATACTTATGGACAAATTGCTGAACATCTCAATGAATTTTTGAAATTGATTGTCCCCCTTCTTCTTTGCTAACATTTGAGGATAAGGAGTTGAAATCCTAGGCTATTTCCCTAATTAGTTAAAGCCTCTTTGCTTGTTTCCTTCTCAACAGTCTTCTCGGGGTCAATATTAATTTCCCCTTAATCAAGTTCTTCGATATCATCAACAACATTTGGTGCTTTTGGCACCTCATCATTCACATCACTTCTTGTTTTGGGGTCAACAACATTTTTGGGCTTAATGTCCTCATCAGCCAACACATTACCGCTCCTTGTGACAATAGTCATACAATGATTTTACTTCTTGGGATTAAGCATAGTGTCACTAGGGAGAGTCCCTTTCATTCTGGGGTTCATTTGCATGGATAATTGATTTATTTTATCTTCTATGTGCTTGAGAGAAGCTGAATGTGAACTCATTGTTTGCGCGAGGTTAGACACCTCCCCTTTTAGCTCTTTCACTCCGTTATCCGTCGATTTCACCCTTTTTAGTACTCTAGCCAACATCTCTTCAATCTTGAAGCTTCCCACATCACTTACATCGGGTTGCAGTTGGAGATTTCATCCTTTGGAGGGGGAACATATAGGTTTGAGCTTTGGTGATAACGTTACTCATCACGATTTTGCTCACGATTACCCCATCTGTCATTTCTATCAACCCAACCTTGATTGTCACGGTTTTTCCAACCTTGATTCTCTTCTTGTGGGTGCCAAGGGCCTTGATTTTTACCTTGGTACCCCAGGAAAGAACCCCCCATTTGATTTTTTCCATGAATTGGCACTCTTCCTTGTACCTCGGTGGTGAAGCTTCACCCTCATATTGCATTGGACCTTGAGTCCCCACATCATTAACATTCTTGGACCCGATTCCCGTAACATGATTTGTCATCAATTCGAGCTGGGTCATCATCTTTTCTAGGCTCTCATTCCTTTCTTCATCTCTTCTCTGCATCTCAGCAGTCACAATACTTGGACTAGCACCACTTGAGGGTACTTCAGTGTACCTCATATGCCAAGCTCGATTTGTTTTAGTCATTCTATCCAAAAGAGCTCTAGCTATACCATAGGACTGGTTCATGAGGGATCCTCCGTCTAAGTTATTGGCACGGACTTGTTAATGGAATCTAAGGATCAATAAAAACTCTGAAGGAGCAATCCATCCAGTAGCCCGTGGTTTAGACATAGGGCCACCTTCTTCTTGAATTGAAGTCATGCTTCATGTAAAGGTTCACCCAGGATTTGCCTGAAGTTGGTAATATCATCTCTCAGCTGCAACATCCTCGATGGAGGGAAGAACCTATATAAGAAAGCTTCAGTCAACTATTTCCATGAAGTGATACATTTAAGAGGAAGTTCCTCTAGCCACATGGTAGCTCCCCCAATCAAAGAAAATGGGAAGTGCCTCAATCTAATAGACTCTTGACTTATATTTGTGATGTTGAAAGGTTGGCATTTTCAAGAAAATTTTGAAGATGTCGATTTGCATCTTCACTCAACTGACCTCCAAAGAGTCCTTTCATTTGTAGCAGGTGCAACATTGTGCTGGTCACGTTAAACACTGCATTCTCTACCGTGGCTGATAGATGAATGGCACTTGCTACATATGGCATCATGGGATCATCATCCTCGTGGTCCATGTGACCATCCACTGAACCTTCTTGAGTGTGTTGGCTAATATCAGTCATCCTAAGAGACACCCAAAAACAATGACAGTTGTAAGAATAAAACACAAGATGCTATATTAATTCAAATCAACAATCAACTAGGGTCTATCTAATCCTATTCCCCGATAACGGCGCCAAAATTGGTGATTTCCAAATTCACTCCTCACGAGGAGGAAGTGTAAATAATCATCGAAATATAAATACCCAACTAAGAGTCAGGGTCAAATTCACAGGGAATAGTGATTGGATGACACAAAAGTTTTCTATTGAATTGAACTAATATTGCATTACTGTACTAAAAACATAAAACTAAATGTTGGGGGAAGATGAGATCACAATTTGATTTAAACTCAACTACCAATTAAAGCAAGGCAACCAAATTGAATGAACAAATATGAGCAAGGGCCAGGGGTATGATATTGATGGAGCTTCGATTGGATTGGAATTAACTAGAAAATTGAATTATTACTCATAAGCATAAATAGCCATAGACGAGGTGACACCAGATGTTCTTCAACCACTTGGGTGCCTTTTGCCTCGGGTTTTCTCAAACCCTAAGGTCCCAAATAATTCACCCACTATGACTTGGGTCAGACTTGAGCTATTTCTAGACTCAAATCTCTAATGGTTGGATGACTATGGGTTTTGGTTATCTCTAGTCCAACCCCATGCAATCAAGACTCAATTACCCACCATTTCTTTCTCCCGCATATTTCATTTCCCTTTTTCAAGTGAAAGTGGAATAAATAGACATAACCCACATTTGCAACTATAGGTAATTCAATTATAAATTAGGAGAAAACAATAGATTTATACTAAACGAGTAATTATAAGATCAATTTAGCAACACCTAATCTAATTTCACCCCGATCATGCACACACCCCTAACAATATATTTAGCAACTCATAAATGAGAAATTTAAAATTATAATAATAAATAAACTCAGAACATTCATCACCAAGAGTTAATATCAAGATCAAAATTATTTTCAATGGTGGTTTGTACCTTGAAGAAGAAGAGGAAGAAAAACTATACAATATTTCTCTCTCTAACTCTACAAATCTAGAATGGAATATCCAGTACTTTCTAGGGAATGTACAAAAATAGGTTAAAAATTCTCCTCAAATACCGTGCTTGATGATTACCCTCCTGATGACAGCCTCACTTGCGAGTCACCGGTGTTCCACCGGTTTCCATCCGCGGGGCACCGCTCTATCACAGCTAGGGCCAGTGACTTTAGGATCTGGCCGGCGTTGGCACCGACGGTTTGCAGGTGCTGACCTGCATTCTTCCGGTGCACCTTCCTCTTTACACCAGTGTGCTCCTGCATTTGGACGGCGTTTTGCCAGTCCCATCCGATGGAACGCAGGTCTTCTTCTTCAGACTTCATGCTTTTTTTCAATTTTTTGCTTTCTCTCTTTAGATTGAATTCCCGCAGAAACAAAAGAGAAAGAGCATAAAATCCTCCTACATGACTTGACAATCAAGCAAAAGCACATGTTTAAAAAGCCTAATGTAGAGTTGCTACACTCTACACCTCTCAATTGAAAGCACAATTTTAGCATGTACTCCAAGGAAGTTATACCACTCACACAAAGAGAGAATCCCACTCATATTCATGCAGTTCATACATAGGGATTATAGAATAAAGCAAAGATGCTCGCTCTCTCAATTATATTGAAGTGCATACATATTTGACCCATAGGCTTTCCGTTCATGTAACTCGCCACTAATGTAGAGTTAATCACTAAGGACTTACGGGTCATAATGATGGGTATGAGTAAGGGTAGGAAAAATTTTAGCTCTAGTGACTAGAACCTCCCTAATATTTTTTTGAACACAATCGAACATCCAGCTACACTAGTGAGATCACTCCACCTTATCTCTCCTTATTCATCATTCTCATTTTTTCAAGAACCATCCTTGTAACACCTTGGATTCTACATTTAGCTTCATCTAAGGAAGAGATAACACCTTTCAACTTTTTCTTTTTCTTCTATTGATTAGAGGTTTTCAACCAACTATTTCATTGTTTTCAACAAGTAATTTGGTGCTACCTCATATTGAAGATCACATATTTTCCCTTTTTTAAACACCTCCAAACTTAGGTTTTTGCCTCATTTCAATTTATGTACTTATCCCTCCCCAAGTCTTGGGCTTCAAGCCCCATTTTTCTTTCTTTCATAACCAACAATTAGGGAGAATGGGTGCCAAAGAAAAGGATTAAAAAGGGTAATATGCTTGTAATGCGGTTTTAAAGGAAAAGGATTAAAGGCTCAAACATTAGCTATCAAAGATTGATGTTCAAGGAGGTCATCTTGTGGTGAAGTGACTATTCAAACAAATCCTAAGATCATTTTCTAAGTGCAACTACATCTAAGGTTTCGCCTTGAATCACACTTGAGGCAAGTTCTAGAGAATATGCATACACAAGTATCAAGTCAAAGGCCTCACCACACAAGACATCACACTCCTAAGAGTTCAACTGTTTTTCACAATCAAATCAAGGGTATGACTTTAGACAAGCTAGCTTGCAAATCAAGAAGTCAAACAAGAAATGTGTAATTCATGACAAGAGAGTGCTCATTTTCAAATTCAAAACTCATTGCTCTGCCATAATAAAATTTGGTGGTACCAATTAAAGTAAATATAACAATGGCTAAAAAACATGACATTTTTTCTTAAGAAATTCGTCTCTCAATCTATCATAGAGATCTGTCATCGGTTCAACACAAAAAGAAAAGAAAGAAAATTTTTCTCCTTGAAAAAGAGCCATGGTATAAAGAAAATCCTTGGAGTTTATTGCTATCTACTATTAAAAAGATGATTTCTAAACATGGGTCATGAATCACTTGCCAAAGTAAAACTGACCCATCAATGGCAACTCACATTATCAAATAAGAGAGACAAAAAGTTATTTCAAAACAAGCCCGACGAGGGCATTCATTCATCTAAGCAAAACAATTCAAAAATAAAAAGAACATCAATAATCAAGCCCGACAAGGGCAACAAGAGTCAATACTACCAACAAAGAAAGAAAGAGAGCACTCTCCACCCCCACTAAGAATATTACATTGTCCCCAATGTATAAATTAAGAACAAGGATGGGCAAGAATTCCCTAAATCAGCTACTCCTTATCATCAACATCATTATTGGCTGCCTCACTTCACCCCCATCATCCTCCCCTAAGCTCGCAAATAAGTCATCAATAGGACTGCAAGCTATATATGGGGAAGCCATGACTTCATCAACGAAGGTCATATTGGGATCGACTATAGGTGCCCTGTTTCTCAGTTCTCTCGCATCAGCCTGGAGAGATGAGAAAACTCCCTCAACTACATTCACTTGGGAGCATAGCTTGTTCAAGTTTTAAAAATCATCCTTCATTGTCTTCTTCACTAAATACTGGATGAGGGCTGGAAGATTTAGGGCCAACCTTTTAAGTTGTTTATTATGAGAGTGTGTCACTTCAGCCAAATTTTAGAGCCCACTCGACCTGGAGGATGAAGGTGGTGGAGATGACCCCTGGAGGGGTACCTCCTCAGAAACATATCCTGACATCTTAGAGTTTGGCTCATTGAGGTGGGGAGCCAGTGGGGCTTCATCGAGGTAATGGGTGATGGAGCCTTCTGGGACATCCCAGGTTTGCAGCCTTTTTCTTTTGCTCTTGGGAGCATCGACGCCCCTCTTCTTGTCAATGACAACCACACCGGTGGCGGAGCTAGGATTTTCATCCAGGAAATAAGAGACCCCTACCTAAGCACATAGTAGGTTAATGAGAAAAGGATAGGGCATGGAGAGACCTTATTGCCGAGTTTTTCTCTTTATTTGGGTGGTGATCACTTCGCCAAAGTTAATGGGTACTCTGTGCATGATACAAGTAATCAGGATGGCTGCCTAAATATGTGTCCGCTGATCATTTTTGGAGAGCATGAGGCAACAACACACAAACTCTAACCATAGTTTGATTTCGAATTTGAGGTCTTGGCATGCAATTTCTCCTCCCTCAGTAGCCCAAAGAGGTTGACCATTGGCAATGACTTGGGCCACCCACTCCAGTTGCTTTTCTTTGTCAGCCACCTTTGCTGCAAACTCAGTCCCTGAGTCAATTTCATCTTCCCAATAAATAGAATTAATGGCATCTAGGGTGATATCTACTTCCACACCACGGACTATGACTGATAGAAGACAGGGGAACTCATCCACTTTTCTTTTATGTTTTATGGAATCTTATCTTGATTGATATGGGTCATATAATTCCAGCACCATGTTAGCGAAGAAATTGGGTAAAGTATCCGTAAAAACATGCCAATGCCTCTCAGCGAATTGTTTGTTGATGTTAGGGAAGTCTTCCCCTATCCCTGTTAGATCAAAACGCTTCTCCGGAGTGATTGATCGATCTTGATACTTGAGGTAATACTCTTTCATATTTCGCACACAGAACACTATAGCATCACAACTGTTGGTCGAGTTTTGCTGCTCCTTGGCCTTCCCCTTCCCCTTTTTCTTGGAGGGGGTTGATGCTTTTCCTTTGTTCGATCGCTTAGATGAAGTCATGTTCCTACAAGACGATGTGACTGCCATACCAAAAACTAGAATATTTTTGTATTTTTTTTTAAATAAAGGAAATAAAAGAAAATAACTATTCTAAGCCAATGAAAAAAGAAAAGAGAGATTGGATGGAAAACAAAATAGAATAACGGGTTAAAGCAACTGGCAATACCTGCACCACACTTGCATTTTGCAGGATGGGACCTGAGGTTCGCAGGTGTGTTGCAGGAACAAAGCATAAACTTAACAAAAATGGCTAGGCACCTTCTGCGTTCACAGATGGCTATTCACGGTTCGCAGGTGCAATGCAGGAGGTGGGTAGTGTACCAAAACTCAATCCTCCACTTGTGTTAGACTTGTGTTTCGTAGAGTGAAGTTCGTGATTCAAATTTGCTTAACAGTGATCAACATCAATTTTTAATGCTCTAAATTGCTTATTTTTCACAAGTATGAGCCCAATCACTGTCTAACAGGTACTTAGACTTCCCCGAAATATTGATCAACCAATGAAAACAACAATCACAACCATTTGGACTACTCAATGATTTTTATTAAGATGGACGTTACTCCTTCTATCATCGAGAAACATCGAGTCACCATTATAACCCATATTCAACAAGGAAATTTCACATTTCACACTACTCACCCACCTTATCACATTTTCATATATATGCGAAACATAAAAGAAGAAACAACGATTTTCCCTTAAGAAAGATGTCTACCTATCTATCATCGAGAAAAAATCATGCATCTCAAGAAAGTGGGTTACTCAAATTTCACCCCTAACTAAAGTTTCAAAGTATAGGAGCACATGCAAGAGGCATAGAATCAAGAAAAAAATACTTCCTACCTAACTAATTTTGCAATGTCAAGTTTACCCACAACACACATTGACGTTGGGCATATTTTCATGCCCATTTGCCATGTTTTTACAAATATTTGATCATATTTTGAGTTCATAATCCTTAGTTATGCTTAAATTCATGTCTGTGTGTTTTATATGCTAACAAATGATTTGAGTTGATTTGAGCAGGAAACTAAGCAAAAGGGGCTCAAAATGATGCAAAGAATGAAGATTTGAGAAGCTGAAGGGTTTGGTGCTATGGTTGGCACTGCGCACCAAGTCCCAAACTTTAGAGAATAAAACTTCAGGTTGGGGCTATGTGTGCCAGCCTTCAAAATTCAAAGAATTGCATTTCATAAATTTGGCGATATGAGTGGCACCCAGCACTAGAGGTGTCCAATACTTGGAGAAATTTGACGAACACCTTGGCGAGATGAAGGGGACGGCGTGCCAGACTCTATCTGGAGCTGAAATTGCTAGAAATTTGACTAAGTCTATGGCGAGATAGGATGGGCGGCACGCCAGAGCCATTCCGTGACGAAAAATAATGATTTTAAAGCCAATTCTTAAAGGGCAGAAAGGTGATTTGAAGGCTTATCTATAAATATAAGCCTTAGGTCATTTGTTACATAGTTTTGGACTTCTTTGAAGCAGTCTTTACTCATTTTTATTCAGTAGTTCATTCATGAAAGCTTGTAAGCCATTTGGAAGGAAGACAAGGTTCTACAACTAGGTTTTCTCTTTTTTACTTCATATTTTTGCATGATGACTAAGTATTTGTTTTTTTGCTTGTTTATGAGTGGCTAAACTCATATTCTAGGGTTATGGCCATGGTGAATGGTTGATTGTTTGATAGACTACATAAACTTAGTTTTGATTCTTCTCTTATGATTCTTTGTATTTATTTGTGTTAATTTATTATTTATGAGATTGATCACCTTGTAAGTAATTTGTTGGCTTTTAATTGAAGTTGGGAAAGGGAATCAAAAGGGTTAAAAATAAATATAGAAAGGAAATTCAAAGACACTTGAACCCATTGGTGATGGGATAGAAGTTGTTGTTGAGGATAGGATATACCCTTCAACCCTGTTTAGTTGAAATACAAGTAGGCATAATCGTCGTTTCATTATTCTCCTACGACCATAGGGATATAGGCATTAGGGTTTATGAAATAGTTCTTGGCATGGTAGGGATAGTGGCAAGAAATGGGATAGTAACTTGCAACTAACAATCGTAGGAAGAATCATGCTAGTTTAATTACATCTAGAAAACTCAACTTGAAACCAACCAAGTGTCATTGCCCTAGTCTTTCATCATGATCGAAATACAATCAAGCTTGCATTTGTTTTAGTTGATTTTCACATTTGAAGTTTTGGTAGTTTAATTTTCCAAATCAATCTTCATTTTACTTGTTTCGTAGATTAATAATATCAAAGTACAACCTTATAATGATTAAATTGACAAGTCCCTGTGGGTATGATATCTGGACTTAACAATCCTATATTACTTGACGACCACGTGTGCTTGGGCTCCATAAGGTTTTTGGCACCATTTCCGAGGACTTGAATATTGTTTAATTGTTTGTAGGTTAGAATCTTATTTTGCTAGTCTGTAGTTCACGTTTGTTTCTTGTTTTTGTTGAATTTCACAGGGTTGTTTGCCTTAGTGTATGCCAAACACGAGAAGTCAAGGACCACCTTCAGCTTCTCTTGATCCTGAAATAGATAGAACCTTTTGAAGGTTAGCTATGGAAAACATTGGGCAAGCAATAGGTGAAGAGAATGGGAGAGTTCTAGTGATGCAGTTTGCTAGGTCGAAAATAGATAACGTTTCTAAAGAAATTGTTAAACTGGCCATCACTAGGAACTTTGAGATGAAAGAAGGGACTATGTGGTTGGTCCAAAACACTTTCCAATTTAAGGGAAAGCCGCACGAGGATCCCCACAGGAATCTAATGATGTTTGTAGAGCTGAGTGAAAATTTCCACTACCAGAATGTGTCAGATGAATATGTGAATTTGACTTTGTCTCCGTTCTCACTAATCGGAGAGGCTAATGAGTGGCTTCAAAATGATCTTGCAGGATCCATCACCACTTGGGAGATCCTCTTCAATAAGTTCATCACCCGATTTTGTCTCTTCAAGAAGAACTAAAGAACTGAGGGGAAAGATCTCCGAATTTGTACAGAAAGATGGAGAAAACTAGCTCAAGCATGGGAATGTTACAAAGGTTACTTGAGGGATTTTCCACACCACATGCAACCTAAGGAGATAATTGGGCACAACTTCATTGAGGGTATAAAGTATGAATCTAATATACTTCTTGATGTTACCGCACAAGGATAGATTCTATCCAAAAGTTATGATGAAATTGAGGCTCTCTTGAACCTCTTATCTGTGGGGAGTCAGGATTATCAGGATTTAGGCAGAGGATTTGCAGCAGCAAAGGTGCCGAGAAAGCTTGAGGTGGATGGTGTAGCGGCAATCAGGGCAGATATTAACCAGTTGGTGAACGTGATTAGTAAGTTGGTGAACACACTAGTAGGAGGCCAAGTGCAGCAGGTACAATAGGTACAAATCCATGATATGAGGCAAAAGCCATGCCTATTCAGGTTGTCCTCTTAATCCTGAGTCTGTATATTTTGTGGGACAACAAGGTCATGGTGGAGGTTTTCCAGGTAATGGCCATAATCAGGGGTACTAGAATGGAGTAAATCCCCCATGGGGAGGGAATCAAAACTTCTAAAGGCCCCAAAATACTTATCAAAGGCCACAAGGCTAACAGCAGAATAGTTCTCTTAACGAGACAATGAAGCAATAGATGGTGCAACAGACACAAGTGGTAAATGAAATGCAAAAGCCATCCATAAGCTTGAAAGGAAAATGGAAAAATTGTCCATATAGCAGAACAATAGACCATAGGGGGCACTCCTGGGTAATACTGAGAAGAACCCAAAGAAAAATGTAAATGATAATTTTTTGCGCACTGGTAAGGAGTTGGGTGATGTTATCCCCAAAAAAGAAAAAGTTGATGAGGAACAGGCTGTGAAGTCCAAGACTGAGGTAGGGGAGTCTAGCAACCCACAAACGAAAATTGCAATATCTAGACCACCTCCCCCATTTCCTCAAAGGTTGAAGAAAAAAATAGAGGACACAGTCTGTAGCAAGTTTCTTGAGTTGTTGAAGCAGGTTCATGTGAATATTTCATTGATGGAGCTTTTGGAGGAAGTTCTGAAGTACGCTAGGTATCTCAGGGATATCGTGGCCAATAAGAGGAGGCATACAAAGTTTGAAATCATGGCTCTTACGAAAGAGTGCAGTTCCAGAATCAAGAATAAAATTCCTAAAAAGTTAAGGATCCTTGGAGTTTCACTATTCCTATTACTATTGGAAGCAAGGAAGTAGGTTTAACTTTGTGTGATTTGGGTGAGAGCATCAATTTGATGCCTGCATCCCTATTTAAAACACTGGGACTAGGTGAACCACGTCCTACCATAGTGACATTGTAGCTTGCATATCGGTCTATAGCCTATCCTAAGGGAATCATTGAAGATTTCTTGATCAAGGTAAGACCATTCATCTTGTTGGTGGACTTTATAATCTTAGAATATGAGGTACATGCAATAGTTCCCCTCATTCTGGGTAGAGGATTTTTATCCATCGCCAACGCAGTCATACATGTTTAGTCGGGAAAGATGTTTATGAGAGTAGATGGTCAGGAGGCAGTGTTTGAAGTGTTCAGAGTAGCATGAATGCCACCTCATTATGAGGATTTCAAGGTGAAGCCGGCGGGAGAACCTGGAGGTTGTAATCAATTAGTGGAGAAGCAAGTGCTGCATGAAAGTTTAGCAGATCCTTGGTATGATCACAAGTCCACTCGGATGAAGGAGTGACGGGGACCATAGTCGTGTCGTAACATTAAATGAGGCGCTTCATGGGAGGCAACCCATGAATATCGTGCCACGATGTTAAATAAGCCGCTTGATAGGAGGCAACCCATCCTTTTTAACATTTTATATGTTTTTATTTGTTTTGTAGAGACGAACATCGTGTAAGAGGCTAGAACAAGCTGGGACAATAAGATAAAAAGTGTAAGTCTGGGGTGAGACGCCTGGCATGGGACTCCAAGAGTTAAATCCTAGAAGAAGAAAAATTTGTCAGGTGAGGCTACAGGGGCGCGCTGCACCAACCCCTATCTCTAGAGAAAATCTTTTTTCTAAGTCTATGGTCAGATAGAGAGCGGGCACGTCAGAGGCTTGATGGACGAAAATTATTGGTCAATCTGAGTCAATATTGACTTAAAAGACCTTAAAATTACATAAAATCTCATGCCCCACCTTTTATTTAAAGTCCTGTTCATCCTTTTCCCTCAAAAAGTTGAAAAACAAAAAGCAAAAATTTCTCTCTCTCTTCCATAGGTTGTAATTCCCATTCTCTCTCCCCTCCATTGTTGTCTTCTCCAAAAATTTGGTGAAGCTCTAATCTTCAACTCAAATAAATATGTTTCTTCTCTCTTGTTCGATTAATGATGCAAGCATGCTCCCATACCCTTCTTCCCTAGATTTAGAACCCAAAATCACCATTGTTGGTAAAAACTTGAAATTTCATGTTTTTGGTTTTACGAGTTTAAAGTCTTAAATTTTTCCATGATTGTATGTTATCTTTGTTAGGTAGCTTGATTCTTGGTTGAATATGGTGATTTGAACTTGTGGGGATGATAGGGTAGGTGAATTGAATTCTTGAATATTGGTGGGTAGGTGCATTAATTGTAGAGAGAGAAAGTACATAAAGCTTTGAATTCTTGAATGTGATAATTGCTTAAGTTGGTGAAATTCTTATTTAATTCATGTTAAATGGTAGTAAAATTATTTATTGTTTGTTAATTGAATTGAGTATTGTTACTCCATTATATGAATTACTTGAATTGTAAATTGGAGAAGGAAAGTGAGAGGGATAGCCTAGATAGTGCATTCTTGATTAAAAGTTAAAAGCTAGTGGAGAGTTGAAAAGAAAGAAAAATTCATGAACTTGGTGTAGTATGAGTTAGTGAATTAAATTGGATTGTTGAGATTGGATGATGATGGGGGAAGTCTTGAGTACCCTATTTGACAAATTCTCACATATACATTAGCAAGTTAAGTGTAGGGTGAATTTTGCACCTTCCACACTTAGTTAGCCATTTGGTTCACAAACTAATTTATCAAGTTCTTGATTTTTTTGCTTGATAGGTACCATGGAACCAAAAGGAAAGGAGGTGATTATAGCTGAGAAGAGCCGAAAGAGGGGTAGACCAAGAAAAATAGAAGCTAGTTCTTTGCCTCCCAAAGCAGGCCCTGCAAGGAGATTTGAAGCGAAAGCAGTAGAGCCTCATGGGCTTGGTTTAACACTTAAAAAAAAGCCAAGTATGCACCTGAGAATTAGATAGGTGAGGACCGCTTAGCGAGTTCTCGGCCATTTAGGACAATAAATGAGTTAGGAGCTGCCTATATCTTCAATGAGCCAGAGAGGTGCAACCTCACTTTGGTGAGGGAATTCTACACAAAATGAGACACCTCATTCAGAGAGAGTACAAAGATCAAGATCAGAGGAAAGGTGGTGCGATTCACAACTAAAGGTTCAATGGCTTCTTAGAGACATCTACAGTAGACCCTTCGGAGTATTTCATCTTGTTGAAGAAGCCACCATACAAAGACATTCGCCACACTTTATGCGGTGAGCACTCATCCGCTCAATGGGCGAGGGATCATAATGGCACCCATTTCACACTTGTGTTTTCCTATTTGAATTGGGAGCCAAAGGTGTGGGTGAAGTTGGTATGTGTTGTCTTTCTCCCTGGGACACTTTTGACAGAGGTGACTTGCAAGCGAATTTTCTTAGTGTACATGTTGATGAAGGGGATACCGGTTAATTTTGGTACTATGATTTGTTACAATATGAGGAGATGATGAGACAATTACAGATGGAAATATTGTCATGGTAGTCTCTGGACCATGTACTTGAGGGAGGCAGGTATCAAGGAGGAGGATGAAAACCTTGTTTTACCTTTGGCAGGACATTTAGCTTGGCAGATGATAGACATCACAAAGGTGAAGGATATTGCCCCTTCAGCAGGCCTTTCTCTTACTATAGCTTATCGGCAAGCTTGAGATGAGAGTTGGCAGGGTCGTATGTTTGGGATGTTGGAATTACAGCTAAAGATAGGAGGTCAACTAGCCACTACAGAAGAGATGACAACTTTAGAGGCGCGGTACCCGCTCACGGATGGTGCTATGTTGATGTGCCGAGTGGGCCCAGGTTTTGAGAAGCTGATTGATAATGATGAGGCTACAGTCCTTACTGATGGCATTAATGATTTAGACATAGAGGAGGAGGAGGATGCTACATGTGTCATGCAGGATGATGCTTAGAGACCAGGAAGTTTCTTTTCTCTCCCTTTATGATGTGATTGTGTATGCACTGAGGACAATGCCCCTTTTTAAGTGTGGGGTGTAGGAAAGTTAGATTCCTATTGTTCTTAATTACTATATTTATAGGTCGTAGCATTATTATGTCAGTCCTCGTAGCAGTAGCTTGATGATTCATAGGTCATTGGTTGTAATAGCTAGTATGGTGATGTTGACTTGGATGCCTGGGATGTTTGACTTATTGTTCGTCTTGACTATGTTATGCTTGGTTGCTTCATTTTAGAGTAAATTTTAAAATTTTTTTGTTTTCTTTGAGTAGTTGTAGTCATAGAGTAATGACGTTTCCCTATGATATATGGATGACGACCGTCTTAGGGAAGTTTCATTGTATATTTTTTAGGATTGAGTCGTAGGTCATCCACTTGTATACTTGTTGATATTCTGCTTAGCTGCTATGCTAGAGTAAATTGAGTGGTCATCTTGATTGCATGAGTTAGAATCCACGAGAGACGCCAATATCTCTTTAATTTGACTTAGCATATTCTTAGGGTTTACTTATGAATTTAACTTGTCATTCAATATAATTGTGTGAATGTATAGCTGTAGAAACTGATTAAATTTTTGTTGCCATGAGAGATGAGCTGAATTGTTTTGTATATATATATTGTAGCATCTAGAACTTGCCTTAGTATATGTAGGATAACTAATTGGTAGGGAGTTGAAAGATGATCAAGGCATTTCTTTGAAGAAGCCAATTTTGTTTTTCCTCTAAGTTTTTTACCTTCCTAGTCATTCTCCCTAGTTATCCTGTTTGAGCCTAAAAGCCTTACTCTTTCTTAGCCTCAATAATAGCTTAATCCATCTTGTTGTGAGACCTCAGAATTATTGATCCAAAGTAGTCTTAGGCTCTTTGAGACTTGAAAGTAAAGGTCCACCGAATTATAATGTTAACGGAAAAAGAAAAGTTATGGTAAGGAAAGAAAGGTGAGAAGAAGGTGTGCCTATAAAAATTGTATTTTCTACTTAAGAGATCTAATTACAAAATCCATAGTTATTATATGATTAGAACACTAACACCAAATGGTGAAAAAATGAGGCATGGAAAGCAAATACAAGAGTGATTAGAGGAAAAGCGAACAAGCAAGGAAAGAGGTGGAGGACAAGTAAAGAGAAATATGTATTAAAAGTTCTTAGGGTGGTAGTCACTATAAAATGCATTATCAATCCTACTCGTCCCTTAGTTGACATTACAATCAAGAAAAGTCCTTCTGATCTTAATCTCTTGAAGCAATTAGGTAGTCTTAACATGCATAAAGGGCAAGCCTATGGTATGTTGCATATGTACATTATATCATTTGTGAGTGTGGGTGTGCCTTACTTATTGTGTGCCATGTCTTATATTGATGAAGCTGATAGAGGAATATATCACTCAAAGTGAGGGGGACAAGAGGTCTAATTCAGTGTACTACTTGTTGCATGTGTCACACTTAATCATGTTGGCCCTTTGTATTAAAAAGATGAGTCATTTATAGAGGTTATGTGTTCTTGATTGTGCAATCTTTCTATGTGCTTTGTTGAGAATTATTGTATGATTGATAAACCACTTTATGTATGCTCTATGCTAGTGGGTTGAGTATGAGTTGATAGAGGTGTCAAGTGGAAACATTTTAGGTATGTCTTAAGGATTGTTCGAGGACGAACAATAATTTAAGTGTGGGGTGGTGATGTTGGGCATATTTTCATGCCCATTTTCCATGTTTTTACTCATATTTGATCATGTTTTGAGTTCATAATCCTTAATTTATTCTTAAATTCATATGTGTGTGTGTTTTATGCACTAACAAATAATTTGAGTTGATTTGAGCAGGAAAAAGCAAAAGGGGCTCAAAAGGATGCAAGAAATGAAGATTTGAGGAGCTGAAGGGTTTGGTGCTATGGCTGGTGTTACAGGGTCAATTTTTGTTTTAGGCAACCGTCCTTGACACTGCACGGCAGTCACACGCACACAGCACTATGACTCAGCCTTACACGTTTTTCGTTCGACACTTAGACTCTTAGGCACAATTACAAAACAGGACACACACGCAAGGTACGGGAAAACACTCCCAACTTTGTATTATTACTCACATACAAAGAATACACAAGGCCTACAAAACTGTCTGTCAAAAGATAGACTCAACACTCTATCTTTTTGCCACTCTATGACCTAGGCAACATAGACTAGCTCAACATAAAATTAGCCCACGCCCCTTTGCCACATGGCTTACATGAATTCCCTCCCAAATTCAGTTGACATCCCCAACTGATAGGAAATTCAAATTCAAAGATCGGAAGTTACAACTTCCCTTGCTGACTAGGCCACAGGCTGCCAGATTCCAGGAAACTGCCCAACCGCTTCGCATGTGCCGCGCCTGCCCGGCCGTTGGCGCCATTGCGCGCGCCTTGGCGCCACCTCGTGCGTGCCTTCGCCTGCTTCGCGCCATGCTGCTCGTGCGTCTGCCTTGCTTCGCGCCATGCGCATGACTTGGCGCCATATTTGCGCGCCAAGTCCCAATGCCACGCATGTCGGCCTCAGCTGCTCCGCACAGCATCCCCGGTCCAGTTTCCTTGCCACGCCTTGCCTAGCTCACATCCGCCCGTTGTGTTCCTTTGCCACGGCAATGTCATGCCATTGCCAATGTCAGCCTTGTCTGTCTGCCAACCCGTGTCCGCCCTTGTCGACCCACACCTGCCACTGCCCGGTTGGTCTGCCACAATGCCATCACGGTGCCCGTGTCTGCCCTTGTCGACCCACACCTGCCACTGCCCGGTTGGTCTGCCACAATGCCATCACGGCGCTATCAGCAACATAGAGTCATGCCAAGGTCCATCAAGTAAATACCTTGTCATGCCCAATTCCTCGCAAGCCTTGCCTTGCCCTCGCACAAAGCTCTACGATCAAGTCAAGGGTCTAACAAACTTCCCCCACCAGATTAGCTCGTCGTCCTCGACGAGGCCGAATCAAAGTAAGACTTGATTTGATCTTCAAACTGCCACAAAGATGACCCCTTCTCCCAAGTCGCCTCACACTCAGGTTTGTCCTTCCATTGAATCAGAAACTCTGTCCGCCTGTTCTTCTTGCTTTGTCCCAAGGTCCGGTGATCCAGAATCTTCTCAATTGTCTCCTCATACTGCTGTCTCACAACCGGAGGAGCACGTCTGGCCACTGCCCTTGCAGGATCCTCAGCATCTTCATGAAAAGGCTTCAAGTAACTCACATGGAAAGTAGGATGCACCTTTAGCCGTTCCGGCAGATTCAGCCGGTACGCTACTGCACCAACCTTTTCTACGACTTCAAAGGGACCGTCGTACTTTGGAATCAGTCCACGATGTCTCGTCTTGCTGCTGATCTTTTTCCAGATTTGAGGTGTTAATTTCAGCAACACCCTATCACCAACCTGAAAGTCCAACGCACGGCGATGCTTGTCAGCATACATCTTCATTCTCTTGGCAGCTTTCCGCAAACTGTCCTGCACCTCAGCAAGCAACTCTTGCTTATCACGCGCATATCTGTATGCGGCAGGGCACTTGCCCTGTGATTTCTGTTTAGCAACTTCCAGTGGCGTGTCAGGCTGCCTGCCCAACATAATCTCGAACGGACTCATTCCTGTCGCCGATGACCTGTGCAAGTTGTAACAAAACTGCGCACTGTCCAGCAACTCTACCCAATTCCTCTGACTCGCAGTCACATAGTGCCTTAAGTACTCTTCAAGCAGATGATTGATCCTTTCGGTCTGTCCGTCAGTCTGTGGATGATTTGCAGTCGAGAATTTCAATTCTGTCCCTATCATTTTGAACAAAGCAGTCCAAAACCGGCCAGTAAACCGAGCATCTCGATCACTCACAATGTCAGTCGGAACACCAAAGTACTTCACCACATGCTTATAGAACAAATCGGCAGCTATCTCTGAGGAACATAGAGTTGGAGCAGGAATGAACACTCCATACTTCGAGAACCTGTCAACCACAACCATAATTGATGACTTCCCATCAACTTTCGGAAGTCCACTAATAAAATCCATCGAAACGGAAGCCCAAGGACGTTCAGCAGCCGGCAAAGGCTGCAGCAAACCTGCTTCCTTCTTCCGTTCTGACTTGTCAAGCTGGCACACAAGACAAGTTTTAACATAGGCCTCAATGTCATCCTCCATTTTCGGCCAAAAATAACTGCGGGACAGCAATGCCAGCATCCTCTCAACACCCGAATAACCAGCATAAGCAGCATCGTGCGTCTCCTTCAACAAAGTTCGACGCAAACCTGCTCCTTGGGGTACCACAATTCTCCCCCCTTTAAAATGGAGCAGATCGTCCTCGATCCAATACCGCCTCACAATACCATCCCTCACTTGATCCATTAATTTCACATATAACGGATCATTCGCTGCACATAGCTTAATTGTATCTACAAAATCAGATTCAATTCTAGTGAGCGAATAAACGGTAGCAAATACCTGTTTGCGGCTCAACGCATCAGCAACTTGGTTTTCTCTGCCGAGTTTGTGTACCCACACGAAGTCATATTTTGCCAACAGCTCCTGCCACCGAGCCTACTTCGGACTCAATTTCTGCTGAGTCTTGAAGTAAGTATTGGCCACGTTTTCCGTCTTGACAACAAACTTCGTTCCGAGAAAGTACACCCTCCAAACCTGAAGGCAATGGATTACAGCAACCATCTCCTTCTCGTGAGCAGAATACCGCTGCTCCGCAGCATTCAACTTTCTACTCTCAAAAGCTACCGGATGACCCTCCTGGACTAGCACACCGCCAACAGCATAATCTGAAGCATCAGTGTGGACTTCGAACGGCATATCAAAGTCTGGCAGTCTCAATATCGGCTCAGACGCAATGGCCTTCTTCAACCCAGCAAAAGCCTTCTCACAAGCATCTGACCATGCCCATTTGACATTCTTCTTCAGCAAGTCTGTCAAGGGAGCTGCCTGCCTGGAATATCCAGCTATAAATTTCCGGTAGTAATTTGCCAAACCCAAGAATGATCTCAATTCTTTCACCCCACTCGGCGCTTGCCAATCAACAATAGCCTGCACCTTCTTGGGATCCATCCGGACTTGGTTTTCACTAACCAAATGTCCCAAGAATTTGATCTCACGTTTAGCAAACTCACATTTTTCCATTTTGACGTAGAGTTGGAATTCTCTAAGGCATTGGAACACCTTTTCCAAATGCAGCAGATGATCTTCGCTAGTCCTACTGTAAATGACTATGTCATCTAAGTACACTACTACAAAGTCATCAAGGTAATCATAAAGAACATCGTTCATTAAATTGCAGAAAGTAGCCGGGGCATTAGTTAGCCCAAACGGCATTACAAGAAATTCAAAACTACCATATCTAGTTACACATGTGGTCTTAGGGGCATCCCCCTCGGCTATGCGCACTTGCCAATAGCCCGACCTCAAATCTAACTTAGAAAAAAACTAGCCTTGGACAGTCTGTCTAGTAAGTCTTGGATCAGCGGCAAAGGATACTTGTTTTTCACCGTAACCTTGTTCAATGCCCGGTAATCCACAGAGATCCTCAAGGAGCCATCTTGCTTCTTCTGAAAGAGGACTGGTGCGCCATAAGGAGCCTTCGAAGGCTGGATGAGGCCAGCTGCAATCAGCTCATCCAACTGCTTCCTCAACTCGGCCAGCTCCAATGGAGACATACGATAAGGAGGGCGTGCGGGAGGCACAGACCCTGGCAGAAGCTCGATTCTGTGGTCTATCTCCCTCCTCGGGGGCAACTGTCTAGGTAGCTCTGGCGGCATTACGTCTTTGAATGTCTTCAGCAACTTAGCAACGTCATCAGGGACCTCAAACTGCATATCCGGCTTGACCTCCACCAAGGCAGCAACAAAAGCAGTCTCACTGCTCTTCAAGCCCTTCTCGAATGCAGCAGCCGACACCACTGCGGCCATCCCTGTGTTCTTTATCCCACTACTGCTTGCAGCACATGGGCTGATCCCTTTTACAAAACCCAGATCCTTCTCGCCCATGAACATCAGTCCATCTAAATGAGGAATCGGAGCAACCTTGTACTTCCTCATAAAGTCAATCCCCAACATGAGATTGAAGTCATCAAGCGGCACCACAACCAGATTATGGACACCCGACCAGTGCCCAGTTTTCAAAGGCACATCCAGCGCCTGTCCAGAACCAGGTTGTGCTGGTGAGTTAATGGCCTTCATCTTCGTCGGACATGAAGTCACCCTTAGCCCATATTCTTTGACTGTTTTTGGGCGCCACAAACGTATGGGTAGCACCAGTGTCGACCATGGTCACTACCGGTCTGTCTCCAATCATTACCTCAATGTACATCAAATTGGAGTAAGCATCCGACGAGTCCATAACAGAATCTGCGGCATTAACAAAGGCGACCAAGTCAGCAGCATCATCTCCCACTTCATCAACCGGTTCTGCCACGTCTGCGACTAACGTGTTCAGTAGTTTCAAAGGATTGATGTAAGCAGCAACCTCCCCCTTTTTCACCACGTTCTCTTCCTCAGCAAGAAGAGCACTTACTCTGGCTTGGTTGGGGCAGTTTCGAGCATTATGCCCTGGTTTGTGACATGTCCAACAGACCCTATCACCCGCAGGTCTGTCATTCTTTGACGAAGCAGCCACCGCTTTTCCTTTGCCCTTATCACTTCCCTCGGGCTTTCGATTATCCGTCTTCCTGTCCTTCCCCTTCTCCCGTTTCTTTGCCTTGGCCATGGGAGTAGGATCAAAAGGAACACTACCTGAACGAAAATCGATCAAGCCATCTGCAGCAGCAATTGCACTCGGCAGATCATGCACCTTCTGCCGCCGCAATTCGTTCTGTGCCCAGCCCTGCATCCCGGAAATGAAATTATGCAACTTATCCTCGTCCGACATGTTCTGAATGTCCAGCAACAAGGAGGAAAAGTCCTTCACGTACTCGCGAATCGAACCCACCTGTTTCAACCGCTTCAATTTGTCTCTAGCAACCCAAGATGAATTGCTAGGCATGAATTTCTCCCTCAGCGACTCCCGCAGCTGCGCCCACGTCTCGACTTTGGGCCTGCCTGCGCTGAGATCATCAGCAGTTTTCGTGCGCCACCATAGAATAGCATCTCCTCTGAAATACCTCACTGCTATGGTCAACTTGTCACTCTCGGGCACATGGGCAGAAGAGAAGTAATGTTCCATGTCCCATAGAAAGTTTTCAAGTTCTTTAGCGCCCCTAATTCCATCAAACTGCTTCGGCTCCGAAATTTTGATCTTGGCAGCATGCTCCTCGCCAACATGACTAGAATTGGCTACTGCCCTACGGAGAACTACCAACTCTGCCCTCAGATCTTCGTTTTCCTGGGCCAGTTTCTCAAATTTCGCAGCACTCGCCTCCCGAAACTTGAGAAATTCAGACAGTTGGCCGTCAACCTGCTCACGATAGTGAAGAAGTTCCGTGTTGAGGCCGTGGATCTGCGACAAAACGTCCACCAGATCGCCTGTGTTCTGAGTGATTCCCACCAGCGCTTCCAACTTTGCAATTCGGTCACGTAACTCATTGTAGTTACCTCCGCCAGCCATAGTCTCTTGTCCTCGAACGACCAAGCTCTAATACCAATTGTTACAGGGTCAATTTTTGTTTTAGGCAACCGTCCTTGACACTGCACGGCAGTTACACGCACACAGCACTATGATTCAGCCTTACACGTTTTTCGTTCGACACTTAGACTCTTAGGCACAATTACAAAATAGGACACACACGGAAGGTACGGGAAAACACTCCCGACTTTGTATTATTACTCAAATACAAAAAATACACAAGGCCTACAAAACTGTCTGTCAAAAGATAGACTCAACACTCTATCTTTTTGCCACTCTATGACCTAGGCAACATAGACTAGCTCAACATAAAATTAGCCCACGCCCCTTTGCCACATGGCTTACATGAATTCCCTCCCAAATTCAGTTGACATCCCCAACTGATAGGAAATTCAAATTCAAAGATCGGAAGTTACAACTGCCCTTGCTGACTAGGCCACAGGCTGCCGGATTCCAGGAAACTGCCCAACCGCTTCGCATGTGCCTCGCCTGCCCGGCCGTTGGCGCCATTGCGCGCGCCTTGGCGCCACCTCATGCGCGCCTTCGCCTGCTTCGCGCCATGCTGCTCGTGCGTCTGCCTTGCTTCGCGCCATGCGCATGCCTTGGCGCCATATTTGCGCGCCAAGTCCCAATGCCACGCATGTCTGCCTCAGCTGCTCCGCACAGCATCCCCGGTCCAGTTTCCTTGCCACGCCTTGCCTAGCTCACATCCGCCCGTTGTGTTCCTTTGCCACGGCAATGTCATGCCATTGCCAATGTCAGCCTTGTCTGTCTGCCGACCCGTGTCCGCCCTTGTCGACCCACACCTGCCACTGCCCGGTTGGTCTGCCACAATGCCATCACGGTGCCCGTGTCTGCCCTTGTCGACCCACACCTACCACTGCCCGGTTGGTCTGCCACAATGCCATCACGGCGCTATCAGCAACATAGAGTCATGCCAAGGTCCATCAAGTAAATACCTTGTCATGCCCAATTCCTCGCAAGCCTTGCCTTGCCCTCGCACAAAGCTCTACGATCAAGTCAAGGGTCTAACAGCTGGCACCCCGCCCCAAGTCCCAAACTTCAGAGAATAAAACTTCAGGTTGGGGCATGCCAGCCCTCAAATTTTAGAGAATTGCACTTCATAAATTTGGCAAGATGAGTGGCGCCCCACGTCGTAGGTGTCCAAGACTTAGAGAAATTTGACGAACACCTTGGCGAGATGAAGGGGGCAGCGTGCTAGACCCTCTCTGGAGCTGAAATTTATAGAAATTTGACTACGTCTGTGGAGAGATAAGAGGGGTGGTGCGCTAGAACCATTCCATGATGAAAACTACTGAGTTTAAAGCCAAGTCTTGAAGGGCAGAAAGGTCATTTGAAGGCTCATCTATAAATATAAGCCTTAAGTCATTTTTTATGTAGTTTTGGACTTCTTTGAAGCAGTCTTCACTCATTTTTATTTCGTAGTTTATTTATGAAAGCTTGTAAGCTTTTTGGAAGGAAAACAAGGTTCTATAACTAGGTTTTCTCTTCTTTACTTCGTATTTTCGCATGATGATGACTAAGTATTTTTTTTTCCGCTTGTCTATGAGTGGATAAACTCATATTCTAGGGTTGTGGCCATGGTGAATGGTTGATTGTTTGACAGACTAAATAAACTTAGTTTTGATTCTTCTTTTATGGTTATTAGTATTTATTTGTGTTAATTTATTATTTATGAGATTGATCACCTTGTAAGTAATCTGTTGTCTTTTGACTGAACTTGGGAAAGGAAATCAAAAGAGTTAAAAATAAATACAGAACCGAAATTCAAAGATCCTTGAACCCATTTGTGATAGGATAGAAGTTATGGTTGAGGATAGAGATATACCCTTCAACCCCGTTTAGTTGAAATACAAGTTGGCATAATCATCGTTTCATTGTTTTCGTGCGACCATAGGGATATAGGTGTTAGGGTTCATGAAGTAGTTCTTGGATGCTAGGGATAGCGGAAAGAAATGTGTTAGTAACTTGCAACTAACAACCACAGGAAGAATCATACTAGTTTAATTACGTCTGAAAAACTAAACTTGAAACAAACCAAGTGTCATTTCCCTAGTATGTCATCATTATCAAAAATACAATCAAGCTTGCATTTGTTTTAGTTAATTTTCACATTTGAAGTTTTAGTAGTTTAATTTTCCAAATCAATCTTCATTTTACTTGTTTTATAGATTAGTGAAATTAAAGTACAACCTTATAACGATTAAATTGAGAAGTCCCTGTGGGTACTACATCTGGACTTAACAATCCTATATTACTTGACGACCACGTGCGCTTGGGCGACATCACCCATAAACATGAAATTCAAGATGAACAAGAAGAACAAGTAATGGGAAGTGGGAAAAACATGGGTCATGAAAAATAAAGGATATCATGCTTGCTAAGCTCATATATCATGAAAGCTCAAGAATCAAAGATGAAAATCAAGAACACATCAAATAAAGTGGGTGGTAAAGAGAAATTGAAACTTGAGAATTTTGTTCTTCAAAGGTGGCTGACCCAAGCCTTTTTCTTCTTCAATGTGGTGTTTGAAATGAGAGGTGATGGTAGAAAATGGTGGGTTTTATAGGAAGGGAGGAGGTGAAGGGATTGGTGGGATTTAAGGTGGAATTAATGGGAGAATGGGAGGAGGTGTAGTGGTAGTTGGGAGGTGTAAAAAATAGGAAAGCGGTGCAGAAAAATGTGGGTTGTGGGTTGTGGGAAGTGGGGAAAAGTTTAATAGAAATGGGTCGATCATGGGTCGGGTTGGTCAATGGATCATTCACCATTTTAAAATTATTTCATACTTGTGTCTACACATGACCTGCGGCCACAGCAGTGAACCTGCAAAATGCAGCTCAAGTGGAAGTGGCCTCTTTTTTCCCAGTTTACTATTATGAATTTGTGGCAGACCTGCGTTCTGCGGGTATGTACCTGAGTTTCACAGGTCTCATGCAAGTTGCCTCTATTTTCCACAGTTTTTTGCCAGATATTCTTTCTTGGACCTACTGTAGACCTGAGTTCCGTGGATCCTCACCTAAGTTTCACAAGTGAGATACAGACACACTCAAGTTTTCCAAGTTTACTGGTTTTGAGTTGTGCCTGGCCTGCATTCTGCGGACATGCATCTGCATTTCACAGGTCTTATGTAGATGCCACCCCTATTTTCTTCCACTTAGTTCTCAATCCAATCTATCCCTACAAAACAAAAACAACAAGAATATGAAAACTACTGAAATCAGAAACACTTGGGTTACCTCCAAGAAGCGCTTGATTTAACATCGTGGCACGGTGTATTTCCCTCACAACTTCATCATTCTTCCAGAGGTTTGTCCTCCTCCTCAAGATCAACTCCTTTCTCATCTTTGTCATTCATCACCGCTATAATCCTGCATTTATCAGGTAGGTCCGTTGGTCGACATACATTGAATGTTATTTTGTCACCACCAACCCAAAATGTCAGCTCTCCTAGCTCCATATCAACTAAAGCTTGCCCTATGGCCAATAGTCATCACCCAGATATAATGGGCACCTCAATATCAACATCTTAATCCAGCACTCAAAGTCGGCTGGAAGGATAAATTGGTCAACCTTGACCAACACATCTACAAGAATTTCCATTGGGCATTTTATAAAATGATCCGCCATTAGCAACTTCATTTTTTTAGGCTCGGGGCTTCCCAGTCCTAATTTCTTGAAAATCATAAGAGGCATTAAGTTTATGCTAGCCCTGAGATCACAAAGAGATTTGTTGAACATATACACCCCAATTGTGCACGGGATAGTGAATGCCCCCGGGTCTTCTCTCTTTGGAGCAAAGTTACTTGCCATCACGACACTACAATGAGGAGACACCTCCATTGTTCCTACATCAACTACTCTTTTATTTTTGAGGAGCTCCTTTGTGAATTTTGTATATCTGGGTATTTGCAGCAATGCATCAACCAACGGGATATTGACAAACAACTTGCTGAACATGTTAATGAACTTTTTAAATTAGTTATCCTCTTTCTTCTTTGCCAATATCTAAGGGTTAGGAGGTGGGACTTTAGGCGCTTGGTCTTTAGTATTGGTGACCTCCTCACCCGTTTCATCAATAATCTCAGTTTGAGGAGGAGCATAAACTCCTTCCTCCTCTAACACCAAATCATTATCAACAAAATTAGGCATTCTTGGCATCTCATCATTCACATATTCCTCACTAGGGTTCACCCCAGTATTCACCTTGGGTTTTGCACCTGCATTTGAAATAACCTTTCCACTTCTTGTGACAATAGCCATGCAATGGTTATCCTTCTTAAGATTTGGTACCATGTCACTAGGAAGAGTTTCTTTTATTCTCGGGTTCATTTAGGTCGACAATTGATTTGAGCCTCCAAGTGTTTAATTGAGGCTAAATGGGAGCTCACCACTTGGGCAAGATTAGACACCTCTCCTTTTAACTCTCTCACACCACTATCAGTGGACTCCATTTTTTTCAAGACTCTTGATAAAATATCTTTAATTTTTAAGTTACCAACATCACTTACACTTGGATGCATTGAGGCCACATCCACCTTAGGATGGGGAATGTATGGGTTTGAGATTCTATGGTACCTATCCCTATCTTGTTCAGGCTTTCGGTTCCTCCACCTGTTGTGTCTATCACCCCATCCTTGGTTTGAACCTTCATCTCTCCAACCTTGATTCCCATCATAAGGACGCTAAGGGACCTGATTAGAACCTTGATACCCTTGACAAGAACCCATCATTTGGCTAGCCATAAATTGACACTCCTCATCATAGCTCAGCTATGAGGTGTCTCCCTCATATTAGTGGGTCCTTAGGTCCCAACAACGTTAACTCCCTTATCTCCCCACCCCAACAAGTTTTCTGTTATCAACTCAACCTAGTCATCATCTTTGCTAATATATCATCCCTCTTTTCATTGCCTCCTCAACTCGGCTGCAAGTTGGCTAGGAGATGCACCACTTGCGGACACCTCGGTGTCCTTGGTGTGACAAGCTCTATTTGTTTGGTCCATGAGAAGGGCCTTGTCTAATCCATATGTTTGTTCTATGATTGAACCACCTGCAAGATTGTTTTCCACCAATTTATTGATGGAATCTAAGGAACTATAGAAACTTTAGAGCAACACACCATCAGGTAGACCATGATTGGGAAAAATGGCAACCTTTTTCTTAAATTAAAGCTAAACTTCATGAATGGGTTCCCTTAGGAGTTGACAAAATTTTTTTATTTCATCTCTCAACTGTAGCCTCTAGGACAGAGGGAAGAACCTATCCAAGAAAGCTTCGATTAGCTCATACCAAGAGGTTATGGAATTAGGAAGTGATGTTGGGCATATTCTTATGCCCATTTAACATGTTTTAAGCCTTTTTTTGAGTTTATAATCCGTATGAAATGAATGAATTAATGTTTTTATGTGTCTTTTCATCTAATGAATATTTATAGATGTTTTGAGAAGCAAAACCAAGGAAAAGGACCTAAAAATGACTCAAGATATGAAAAAGAAGAGTTTGCGAAAGTCGGCCTGGGACTATGGCTGGCTGGCGCGCCCAACACTTGTGTTTCAGAGAAAATGCACCAAATTTGGTGATATGGATGGCATGGGCACTAGGTACCTCAGATTCATAGACCATAATTTCACTAACACCTTGGAGAGATGGATGGCGTGGAGCCCCAAAAGTATTTCAGACTCAGGAAATTTTCCTAACATTCCGGAGCTATGGTGAGAATGGGGCACCAGAAGGGTCTTCAAGCTCAAGAATTTGACTAACACTCTGGTGCTATGGTGAGAGTGGGGGGCTATAGGTGTTAGAAGTGTAGAAATTTGGCTAATTCCTTGGTGCTATGGTGAGAGTGAGGCACCCGGAGCCAATCTTCACAGGAAATTTGACTAACTCTGTGGTGCTATACATGGAGTGGCATGCCAGGCCTTGCTGAATGAGATTTTGGTGATTTTTAAGTCAATTAGTTGAGGGAAAAAGCATCATTTTACCTATATATATAAAATCTAGGGCATTTTAGCATATCGATTACCATATTGTTCATTATTTTGAAGGTTGTAAATGCAGCTTTTGGAGGAGGGACAAGTTCTACTTAGTTTTCTTCTTTTCTTTCTTGTTTGACTGAGAATGATGATGATTTCTATGTTTTTCTACTTGTCTATGAGGGGCTAAATTCCCATTCTAGGGTTTTGGACATAGTTGATGGTTGAAGTTTGAAAGACTATTGATTGCTAGTTTTAGTTATTTCATAAAGGTTGTTTATGTTTACTTGTTATAATTGCTAATTGACTAGCCTGATCAAATTGTAAGCAAATCTATTGGCTTTTGGTTGAACTTTAGAAAGAGAACCTAAAGGGTTAAAAGTAAATATAAAATAGGAATTTGAAGATCCTTTAGCCCATTGGTTGAAGGTTAGAAGTAGTTGTTAAGGATAGGGATATACCCTTAAACCCTGTTTAGTTGAAATACAAGTAGACATAACTGTCGTTTCATATTTCTCTTGAGACCATAGGGATATAGGCGTTAGGGTTCATGAGATAGTTCTTGGATGCTCGGGAGAGTGGCAAGAAATGGGATAGTAACTTGCAACTAGGAACCTTAGAGGAATCAATCTAGCATAGTTACGTCTTGAAAACTCAACCTGATGCTAAAGTGCCAATTCCCTAGATCTTCATCATCTTTTGAAGTACAAACAAGTCTGCAACAATCTTAATTTTAATTAATTTTACATTTCAAGTTTTAGTAGTTCAGTTCTTCAAACCATTCTCCATTTTATTTGTTTTGTTAGAATAGAAAAATAAAGTAATAACCTTATAAGATTGATCTGACAAGTCTCCGAGGGATCGATAATCGGAACTTCACTCCTATATTACTTAATGACCAAGTGCGCTTGCATGCACTTGGCGACATCATGTTTTTGGCACTGTTGTCAGGGACTTAAATAGTGATTGATCTTTTTTAGGTTAGGATTTTTATTCTGCTATTCTATATTTACCATTTTTGTTCATTTGTGAAGTTACAGGTGTTGTGTGCTCAGTGTATACCAAATATGAGAAGTCAAGAATCACTTTTGGCTTTTCTTGATCCTGTAATTGAGAGAACTTTTCGAAGTTTAATCATGGATAATAATGAGTAGGCACAGGGAAACAACCAGGAGAGGGTTCCAGTGTTGAATTTTTCTAGGCCGAACTTAGAGAATGCTTCCAAAATGATCGTTAAGCTGGAAATCACCGGGAACCTTGAGTTGAAGAAAGGGACCGTGCGATTTGTCTAAAACACTTGCCAATATTAGGGAAAGATGAACGAGGATCCTCAGTGGCATGTGATGACGTTCCTAGAGCTGAGTGAGAATTTTCACTATCAGAATGTATAAGATGAGTATGTAAAGCTCATGTTGTTTCCATTCTTATTGACTGGTGAGGCCAAGGAGTGGCTTCAAAATGAGCCAGCAGGTTCCATCACCACTTCGGAGGTTTGTTCCAACAAGTTCATCAACAGGTTCTTCTCTTCAAGGAGGATGGAAGAGTTGAGAGGGAAGATCACTGGTTTTGTTCAAAGAGATGGTGAGACCTTGGCTCAAGAATGGGAATGATACAAGTGCTACTTGAGAGATTTCCTACACCACATGCAGCTGAAGGAGATTATTGGGCACAATTTTATAGAAGGGCTAAAGCTAGAGTCCAAAATCTTACTTGATGCTACTGCATAAGGACAAATTTTGTCTAAGAGCTATGATGAAATTGAAGCTATTTTGAACCGTATGTCAGCCGGGAGTCAAGATTATCAGGACTTAGGTAGAGGATTCACAACAGCCAAGGTGCTTAGAAAGTTTGAAGTAGATGGTGTGGTGGCAATCAGAGCAGATATAAGTCAGCTGGTAAATGTGATTAGCAAGCTTGTGAGTACACCAGTAGGAAGTCAAGTTCATTAGGTCCATTAGGTCTAGACTCCCCCACCATCATGTGAGGTGTGTGGAGAAGGCCACGCTTACTCAGGTTGTCCACATAACCCCGAATCTATATTTTTTGTGGGATAATAGGGTGGTGACGGAGGTTTTGTAGGTAACAGCTATAACTAGTGGTATAGGAATGTAGCCAATCCCTCATGGGGAGGGAACCAGAACTTCTGAAGGCCCCAGAACACTTATCTGGGACCTTAGGGCCAATAGTTGGGTAGTTCACTGGAAGAAATAATGAAACAGTGGATGGTGCAGCAGACCCAGGTGGTGAATGAGATACATAAGTCCGTTCATGAGCTTGAGAGACAGATGGGGCAGTTGGACCTACAACAGACTAATAGACCACAAAGGGTCACTTTTGAGTAACATCGAGAAGAACCCCAAGGAAAATATGAGCGCAATCTCATTGCATAGTGGTAAAGAGCTGGGTGAGGTGATCTCCAGAGAAAAGAATGTTGATGAGGAGACGGCTGTGATGTCCGAACCGGAGGTTGGCGAGTCAAGCAACTCAAAGTCGGGAATTTGGTAGAGACAAGACCACCCCCTCCATTTCCACAAAGATTTAAGAAGCAGAAGGAGGACTCGGCATGCCAGAAATTTCTTAAGGTGTTGAAGCAGGTACATGTTAACTTACCATTGGTGGAGCTTATACAGGAAGTTCCAATGTATCCAAGTCTTTAAAGAACATTGTGGAAAATAAGAGGGGACTAATAGAGTATGAAACTATGGCTCTCACGGAAAAGTGTAGTTCTCAGATTCAAAATAAAATTCCTAAGAAACTGAAGGACCCACAGAGCTTTACCCTTCCAGTGGTGATTGGAAAAAATGACGTAAGTTCTGCACTTTGTGATTTGAGTGCAAGCATTAATTTGATGCCTGCATCCTAGTTCAGAATCTTGGGTCTAGGTGAACCACGTCCGACCATAGTAACTATGCTGCTTGTCGACGGGTCTCTTGCTTATCCTGATGAAATAATAGAGGACGTCTTGATCAAGGTTGGACCTTTCATTTTACCTGTGGACTTCATATTCCAAGATTCTGAAGCAGATGCAACAATTCCCTCATTCCGCGAAGAGGATTCTTAGCAACAACAGACGCGGTAATAAAGGTGAACTCGAATACGATGTCAATGAGTGTGGATGATTAGGAGGCAGTCTTCGATATGGTTAGAGTGGCAATCTAAAAACCTCATTATGAGAACTTCACAGTGAAGCTAGTGGTAGAGCTCAGAGTATGAGAGCAATCAGTTGAGTACCATGTGCTGCATGAAAGTTAAACAAGTTTTGAGGATCCTATTCATCTCATTCGATTGAAGGAGTGAGAGTGACTTTCATCATTCCACAACATTAAATCAAGTGCTGCATGGGAGGTAACTCGTGAATGTCATGCCACGACTATAACTAAGACGCTTTGTGGGAGGCAACCCACATTTTTCTAACATTTTTTCTTTTGCAAAGATGAACAGGGATTTAGAGGCACAAAGAACGGGAAAAATAAGCTGAAAAGGTTAAGTCTGGGGTGAGATACCTCGCATGGGGTGCCAGGTGTTAGCTTTAGAAAAGAAAAAAATTAGATTGGTGTTACGGGTTGCACTCTGCGCCAACCCTTATCCACAAAGAAATTTTTTTCTAAGTGTGTGGCGAGGTGACTGGCGCGCCGCACCAGGGTGTTGTGGTCCGAAAATTTTTTGGTCCAATGGGTCAAAGTTGACCCAAGGACCTTAAAATTACAAAAAGAAAACCCATGCCCCACACCTTTATTTTAAATCCACATTGATTCCCTCTCACTAGAAGTCAAAAAAGAAAGCAAAAAAAAATTCTCTCTCTTCTGTCAAAAGGGATGTATCTCCCTCTCCCTTGTCCCCCCATTGTTATGTTTTCTTCTGAAAGAAGGTTGGGGAGGCTTGTCTCTTCAATTCAAGTAAGTAATTCTTTTTTCTCTTTGTTATGTAGAACGAAAAGCATACCCCTATATCCTTCTTCCCCAAGTTAAAGACCCAAAATTACTGTTGTTGGTGAAAACTTTAAATTTCGTAATGTGGGTTCATGAGCTTTATTCTCTTAAATTCTTCCTTCATAATATGTTATCCATTTTGGGTTGCTTATTTTTTGTTGGATATAGTGATTTGAAGTTGTGGGTGTGAAGGGGGTTGATAATTTGAAATTCATGATTTTGGTGGGTAGAACATTGATTATAGAGAGAGAAAGTACTTTGTTCTTAAAGTCTTGAATGTAAAGGATTGTGAGTTGTTGAGAAATTCATACAATTCATTATGGATTATAGTAAATTGCTTGTTGATTGTTGAATGAATTGAATGTAACTACTTCCATATATGAGTTACTAGAATGATGAATTAATGGAGGGAAGGTGAAAGGAATGGCCTAAAGGAGGCATTCTTGAAAAAAAATTAGTAGAGGAGAGATGTGAAAAAATCATGAACTCGGGAGTAATATGAAGTTAGTGAATATTATGGAGGTTGAGATTTGGATGATAATGGAGGAAGCCTTGAGTACCCTATTTGATAAATTCTCATAAGTATGCTAGCAAATTAAGTGTGGGGTCACTTTACACAGTTACACCTAATTAGCTTGTCGTATTATTCACAAACTAATCTTGTGTAGTTCTTGATTTTTGTTTGGCAGGTGTCATGGCATCAAATACTAACAAAGGAAAGGAGATAGAGGCAGCTGAAAAGCATTTTAACCAGCCTCTAAAAAGCAAAAAATGGTCGAGTTCATCGGTTAAGGGAGCCCCTGCTAGAAGGTTTTGAGAGAGAGAAGTGGAGCCTCATGGACTATCATGGTTCAAAACACAAACGGAGGTCAAATATGCTCATGAAAATTTGATTGATGAAGGCAAACTCGCACTTAAATTCCCTACCATTCGGGACAAGGTCCATGAGTTGGGACTAGGATACATCTTTGCCAAGTCGGAGAAGTGCAACCTCACCTTGGTGAGGGAATTTTATGCAAACTGGGACACTTCTTTTGGAGAGAGAACCAAAGTCAAAATATGGGGTCAGGTGGTTTGTTTCACTTACAAGAGATTCAATGCTTTCCTTGAGACACCTGCAGTAGACCCGTCAGAGTACTTCATTCTGCTGGAGAGGCACCTATACAGAGACATCTGCCACACTCTTTGTGGTGAGCATTCATCAGCTTGTTGGGAAAGGGACCATAACGACACTCACTCCACACTTGCATTCTCTTACTTGAATAAGGTGATGAAAGTTTGGGTGAAGTTGGTATGTGTTGTATTACTCCCTGGGACTCACATGAAATAAATCACTAGAGAGAAAATTGTATTAGTATACATGTTGATGAAAGGGATAATAATCAATTTTAATATGGTGCTCCGGGATAATATGAGAAGATCGTGGGGTAATAGCAGATGGAAATACTGTTATGGTATCCTTCTAACCCAATTTTTGAGAGAGGCAGACCTTCACTTACCGAGAATAAGGCCCCTAGAAGGCAAGATGATGGATGTGCAAAAGTAAAGGAGCCCATCACTTCCAAAGCTCTGTCTCTTACTATAGTTGATCGCTAGACACGTGATAATAGTTTGAGACGTCGTATGTTCGGCATGCTAGAGTTGCTGCTGAAGATCAGAGGCCGACCTGCCACAGATGATGAGATGGCGGCCTTAGCGGATAGATACCCACTCTTGGAGAGTGCCATGTAGATGTGTAGAGTAGTACCTACCTTGAGGAGTCGCTGGATGATGAAAAGGCCACAGTGCTCACTAATGGAGTGGATGATCTGGACAATAATGATGAGCAGGATGATTCTACTACAGGAGCAATGCAGATTGATGGAGAAGATGATGATGAGGATGAAGATGATCAGGAGTACAATCCTGATGATGATGCATAGCGGCCCAAGAAATTCCTTTTCTCTACCTAATTGATATAATTGTATGTGTACTGAGGATAGTGCACCATTTAAGTGTGGGGTGGAGGAAATATTCATGTTTGTTCTTTGATTGTTATACTTGTAGTAGGCCGTAGCATAGTGTCATTCCCCATGGTAGCAACTCTATGATTTGTTAGGTCTTGTTTTGTAATAGTTAGTATTGATGATGATTGTTGACTTGGATGCCTTATAATGTTGGATAAAATCTATTTGTCTCTGGTAGTTGAGATTGTTAGAATTTGTTAGTTTAATCTTAGAGTCTAAATTTTGTAAGTTAAGGGTGAGTATGCCATCAAGGTTTGTGTGAAAATCTTTTGAAAATGGCATATCTCACCCACCCTTCAGTTTTTCTTATGGCCTTGATTCTTTTCCGAAGGGGGGACTTTTGAACTGGATAATTTTTTATTTTTTAGGAGTCATTGTAGTCGTAGAGTAGTGACCCTTACCTATGATAGATGGATGATAACCGTCTTAAGTTAAATTAGTCACATTTTTTTTTAATTTTTGTTGGAGTCAGACATAAGTCACTTATGTGATCTTTGAAATTCCACTTAGACGCTAAGATTGAGGCAATGAAGTGGTCATCTTAAGTGAGAATCCATGGAAGACACATAAAGTTCTTTAATTCGACTCAATATACTTGTAGGGCTTAATAATGAGAAATGTCATTCAATGTGGTTGTATGAATGTGTAGCTATAGGAAACTGACTAGAGTCTTAATGCCATGTGAGGTAAGCTTAATTTCTTAATTGTACATATTTTAGTATCTAAACTTGCCTTAGTGTATATTGGATAGCCAGTTGTATAGAGAGTTAAAATATGATTAAGGCTTTTCTTTGAAAAGGCCATGTTTTCTCATATTTGTTTTACCTTCCTAAATATTTTCCCTAGTTAACCCCTTGAGCCTTAAGACTTATTCTTTTCACAGCCACAAAAGTAGCTTATTCCCTTTTTGTTGTGAGACCTCCAAAATTGTTGATCCAAAGTAGTCTTAGGCACTTTGAGACTTGAAAGAGAAGGTCCACCCATGCATGAATGATAAGGGAACAAAAGAAAGAAAAGTGTGAGGAAAGTTAAGAAGAGAAAATAGGAAGAAGGGGTTCCCATAAAATATGTTATTTTCTTGCTGCTAGGACAATGAAAGAAAGAGTGAAAATTCTAAGTGATTCTACAAGCAAAAGACTAGCATTCAAGTAGTGAAAAAGGGGCATGAAATGAAAAGAAAAAGGGTGAGTGAAGAGTGAAGGGTGAACAACAAGGAAAAAGGTGGTGGACTTGAAAGAAGAAAAAAAGTATCTTAGAAGTGCTTAGGATTGGTAGTCACTATGAAAGAAAAATCATTTCTACCCATCCCTTAGCCGACATTATAATCAAGAAAAGTCCTTATGATCTTAATCTATTGAAATAGCTAAGTAGTCTTAAGTGTACATGAAGAGCAAGCTTATGGTATGTTGCATATGTATGATACATCTTTTCTGAGCGTGAGTGTGCCATACTTATCATGTTCCATGCTTTGCATTGACAATTTTGATAGAGGAACATCACTAAAAGTTAGGGGCATAAGATTCTAAGTCGGTGTACTATATGTTACATATTTTATATTTAAACATGTTGGCCCTGTTTTGAATAGTGAGTCGGTTATAGAAGTTGTGTAGTATTGAATGTGATAAATCTACATGTGCTTAATATGAATTGCTAAAATTTGATGAACCACTTAATCATATGCTCTCTGCTAGTTGTTTGAGTGTGAATTGACTGAGATGGAAAGTAATGAGAAAATATGAGTTATGCATGGAGTTGAGGATGTTCGACGACGAACAATATTTTAAGTGTGGGGTGGTGAGGTTGGGCATATTCTTATGCCCATTTGCCATGTTTTTACCCATATTTAGCCCTATTTTGAGTTCATAATTCTTATGAAATGTATGAATTCATGTTTTTATATGTCTTGTGAGCTAATGAGTGATTCTAGATGTTTTGAGCAGAAAACCAAGAAAAAAGGACCCAAAAATGACTCAAGGTGTGAGAAGAAGAGTTTGCGAAAGTCAGCTTGGGGCTATGGCTGGCAGGCGTGCGCAGCACTTGTGTTGCAGAGAAAATGCACCAAAGTTGGTGCTATGGATGGCGTAGGGCACCAGGTACCTTAGCTTTGGAGGGAGAATTTGACTAACACCTTGGCGAGATGGATCACGTGGAGTCCTAGAAGCATTCCAGACATAGGAAATTTTCTTAATATTCTGGTGCTATAGTGAGAGTGGTGCGCCAAAAGGGTCTTCAAGCTCAAGAATTTGACTAACACTCTGGTGCGATGGTAAGGGTGGGGCGCCAGAGGTGTTAGAAGTGCAGAAATTTGGCTAAGTCCTTGGTGTTATGGTGAGAGTGAGGAGCCCGACGCCAATCTTCAGAGGAAATTTGACTAACTCTGTGGTGCTACACATGAGGCGGCACGTCAGACCTTGCTAGATGAGATTTTGCTGATTTTTAAGTCAATTACTTGAGGACAAAAGTGGCATTTGAAGGCTCACCTATATATATAACATTTAGGGCATTTTTAGCATATCGATTATCATATTGTTCATTATTTTGGAGGTTGTAAACACAACATTTTGAGGAGAGACAAGTTCTATTTAGGTTTCTTCTTTTCTTTCTTGTTTGACTGAGAATGATGATGATTTGTATGTTTTTTCTCTTGTCTATGAATGGCTAAACGTCCATTCTAGGGTTTTGGCCATAGTTGATGGTTGAAGTTTAAAAGCCTGTTGATTGCTAGTTGATTCTTTCATAAATGTTATTTTTTACTTGTTATAATTGATTATTCACTAGCCTGATCAACTTGTGAGTAAATCAATTGGCTTTTGGTTGAACTTGGAAAAGGGAAAAGAAAGGGTTAAAAGTAAATATAAAACAGGAATTCGAAGATCCTTTGGCCTATTGGTTGAAGGTTAGAAGTTGTTGTTGAGGATAGAGATACACACTTCAACCCTGTTTAGTTAAAATATAAGTAGGCATAACTGTCGTTTCATGTTTCTCCTGCGACCATAGGGATATAGGTGCTAGGGTTCATGAGATAGTTCTTGGATGCTCGAGAGAGTGGCAAGAAATGGGATAGTAACTTGCAAATAGCAACCTTAGGAGGAACAGATCTAGCATAATCACGTCTTGAAAACTCAACCTGATATGAAAGTGTCAATCCCTATATCTTCATCATCATTTGAAGTACAAGTTAGTCTACACAATCTTAGTTTTAATTAATTTTACATTTTAAGGTTTATTAGTTTAATTCTTCAAACCATTCTCCATTTTATCTGTTTTGTTAGAATAGAAAAATAATTTAATAACCTTATAATGATTGATCTGAAAAGTCTCTGAGGGATCAATAATAGGGACTTCAATCCTATATTACATGACGACCATATGCACTTCCGTGCGCTTGGGCCACATCATGTTTTTGGCACCATTTCTGGGGACTTGAATAGTGATTGATTGTTTGTAGGTTAGGATTTTTATTCTGCTATGTATTTTACATTTTTGTTTGTTTGTGAAGTTACGGGGATTGTGTGCTCAGTGTATGCCAAATACGAGAATTCAAGAATCACTTTTGTCTTCTCTTGATCCTGAAATTGAGAGAACCTTTTGAAGGTTAATAATAGAGAATAACGAGCAGGCACAGGGCAACAACCAGGAGAGGGTTCCGGTGTTGAATTTTGCTAAGTTGATCTTCGAGAATGCTTCGAATGTGATCGTTAAGCCGGCAATCACTGGAAACTTTGAGTTGAAGGAAGGGATCGTGCGGTTGGTCCAAAACACTTGCCAACATTAGGGTAAGCTGCACGAGTATCCCCAAAGGCATCTAATGACATTCGTGGATCTGATTGAGAACTTTCACTATCAGAATGTGTCAGATGAGTACGTAAAACTCACGTTGTTTCCGTTCTCATTGATTGGTGAGGCCAAGGAGTGTCTTCAAAATGAGCCATCAGGTTCCATCACCACTTGGGAGGTTCTTTCCAACAAGCTCATCAATAGGTTCTTCTCTTCAAGGAGGACAAAAGAGTTGAGAGGGAAGATCTCTGGTTTTGTGTAAAGAGATGGTGAGATCTTGGCTCAGGCATGGGAACGATACAAGAGCTACTTGAGAGATTGCTCATACCACATGCAATTGAAGGAGATTATCGGGCACAATTTTATAAAGGCGCTAAAGCTAGAGTCCAAAATCTTGCTTGACGCTACTGCACAGGGTCAAATTTTGTCTAAGAGATATGATGAAATTGAAGATCTTTTGAACCTCATGTCAGCGGGAGTCAAGACTATTAGGACTTAGGTAGAGGATTCATAGAAGCCAAAGTGCTTAGAAAGCTTGAAGTAGATGGTGTGGTGGCAATCAGAGCAGATATAAGTCAGCCGGGGAGTGATTAGCAAGCTTGTGACAACACTAGTAAGACATCAGGTTCAGCAAGTCCATCAGGTCCAAACTCCCCCACCATCATGTGAGGTAAGTGGAGAAGGCCACGCTTACTCAGGTTGTCCACTTAACCCCAAATCTATATTTTTTGTGGAACAACAAGGTCATGGTGGAGGTTTTTAGGTAACAGTTATAACCAGGGGACATGAATGCATCCAATCCCTTATGGGGAGGGAACGAGAACTTCCAAAGCCCCCAGAACACCTATCCAAGACCTCAAGGTAAGCAACTGAGCAGTTCACTTGAAGAAATAGTAAAGTAGCGGATGGTGCAGCAGACCTAGGTGGTGAATAAGATACAGAAGTCCATCCATAAGCTTGAGAAATAGATGGGGTAGTTGGCCCTGCAGCAAACTAACAGACCATAAGGGGCACTTCCGAGTAACACCAAGAAGAACCCCAAGGGAAATCTGAGCACAATCTCGTTGTGCAGTGGTATAGAGCTGGGTGAGGTGATCCCCAGAGTAAAGAAAGTTGATGAGGAGCAGGTTGTGATGTCCAAACCGGAGGTTGGTGAGTCAATCAACTCAAAGCCGAAGTTGGTAGAGACCAGACCACCCCCTCCATTTCCACAAAGATTTAAGAAGCAAAAGGAAGACTCAGCTTGCTAGAAATTTCTTGAGGTGTTGAAGCAGGTACATGTTAACTTACCATTGGTGGAGCTTTTTTATAAAGTTTTGAAGTATGCCAAGTATTTTAAGAACATTGTGGAAAATAAGTGGAGACTAACAGAGTTTGAAACTATGGCTCTCATGGAAGAGTGTAGTTCTGGGGTTTAAAACAAAATTCCTAAGAAGCTAAAGGACCCTGGGAGCTTTACCCTTATAGTGGTAATTGGAAACAAGGAATTAGGTTCTGCACTTGGTGACTTGGGTGCAAGCATTAATTTGATGCTTGCGTCCTTGTTCAAAACCTTAGGTCTGGGTGAACCACGTTCGTCCACAGTAACTCTATAGCTTGCCGACAGGTCTCTTGCTTAACCTGAAGGAATCATAAAGGACGTCTTGATCAAGGTTGGACCTTTTATTTTTCATGTGGACTTTATAATCCTAGATTACAAAAAAGATGCAGCAGTTTTCTTCATTTTGGGGAGAGGATTCTTAGCCACAGCAGACGCGGTAATAAAGGTGAAGTCGGGTATGATGTCAATGACTGTGGATGGTTAGGAGACAGTTTTCGATATGTTTACAGCGGCAATGTGGCCACCTCATTATGATAACTTCACAGTGAAGCCAGTGGTAGAGCTTGGAGGATGTTAGCGGGCAGTTAAGCAGCATGTGCTGCATGAAAGTTTAACAAGTTTTGAGGATCCTAAAAGGAGTGAGAGTGATGTTCTTCGTGCCGCGAAATTAGATCTAGCGTTGCACGGGAGGAAATTAGTGAATGTCGTGCCATGACTAAAACTAAGGCGCTTGGAAGGGAGGCAACCCACATTTTTCTAGCATTTTTTTGATTTTGTAGAGATGAACATGGCTTTAGAGGCACAAAGAACGGGGAAAACGAGCTCAAAAAGATTAAGTCTGGAATGAGATACTTGGCATGGGAGGCCAAGCTCCAAAAAAGAAAAGAAATTTCAGGTTGGTTCTATGGGTGGCATGCCACGCCCACCCTTGTCCACAACAAAAATTTTTTTCTAAGTGTGTGGTAAGGTGTCTAGCCCGCCACACCAGAGTGTTGTGGTCCGAAAGTTTTTTGGTCCAATGGGTCAAAGTTGACCCAAGGACCTTAAATTACAAAAAAAAAAACATGTTCACGCCTTTATTTTAAATCCTTATTCATTCCCTCTCACTAAAATTCAAAATAAAATGCTCTCTCTTCTCCCAAAAGGGCTATAACTCCCTCTCCCTTGTCCCCCATTGTTGTCTTCTCCAAGAAGGTTGGAGAAACTTGTCTCTTCAATTCAATTAAGTAATTCTCTTCTCTCTTGGTTATGTAGTATGAAAAGCATGCCTCCATATTCTTTTTCCCCAAGTTAAAGACCCAAAATCACCATTGTTGATGAAAACCTTAAATTTCATAATATAGGTTTCATGAGATTCATTCTATTTAATGTTTTCATGATAATATGTTATCCATGTTAGGTTGATTATTTTTGGTTGAATAAAGTGATTGAATTTGTGGGGATGAAGGGGATTGATAATTTGAAATTCATGATTTTTATGGGTAGAATATTGATTGTAGAGACAAAAAGTACTTTGCTCTTAAAGTCTTGAATGTAAAGGATTATGAGTTGTTGAGAAATTCATTGTCGCGCCCCATTTTTCCTCGCGGAAAGCGGGATACAACATGTGACGTCTCTTAAGGGTTAAAAAGAGAAGAGTCGCCACCTAACGATTTGAGGTGCGTTAGGACACTGTTCTAAGCTAAGTTTTATTACCTAAGTCGCCAGAGTCAGGCAAGGGCTTAAATTACCTCGAAAGGAAGGTGTTAGGCACCTTCGAGGTCCACAAATGTGATTCCCGGCCGGATTCATTAAAGTGGGGGATTAGCTAAGTGAACAAATAAAGTTGATTTTAACTTATGTACTTAAACTAAATTGTTAAAAGATTAAATAATTGAATAGATAATTAAGTTTAGACAAACAAGTAGAAAGAAATTTGGGCAAACTAAAATCTAAAAATAGTTTATCAATAATTACAAAAATTGTGGCAAATAAAGTAAGTAAAAATATAAATATTAAAACAGAATAATTTATTAAAATTCACATAACAAACAAATAAATAAATATTTATTTTAATTATGGGGTCGAACCTCATAGAGGCGCCTACGTATCCCTTATGGGAATCAGGCCGAACGTAGTTCTACTAAAATTGTTTGACCTAATGGGATCACCCCGTCCAACTTAAATAATATTTGGCAATCTGTTTAGATTGCTAGTAATATTCAGCGGGCACAGACTATCATTTCCCACTACCCGCCTAATTAATTTAATTGTTGTTAAGCCTAAGCGATCTAAGTGGAAAGGACTAACGCCCTAACAAATGCCTACCTGTCCCAATCTTAATGTCCAAGAGGCAATTGGACTACTATTTTGGAGTTGGGATCTAGAATTTCTAAGGCTTTATTAAAGGCGATTAAACATCAAACAAACAGATTAAAACAACTAGCAAATATGTTTTTCAAATATGCCTCTAATTAAAGTAAATAGGTAATTAAACATGCTTATGAATTAAACCATATAGTTATGATTTCTAGTGAACATAATCATATTAAAAATTATCCTATAGACATGACGGCTAATGCAGGCAAATCTACCTATTAAAATAACTCCAACGGGCAAAATATCAAAGATGATCCAAGTAATTTAATGTAAGAATAATTCATAGGCATGATGTCCATGACTATGCAAAATAGTTTAGGTGGATAAATTTTATAATTAAGTCTAGCAAATCATTCATAAATGGTTATTAGCAAATAAATTGTTAGCATGTGTGACATGACAAAATGGGTTTACACATACATATTGCAATATACCTCAAATTAAATTATTAAAACCCTATTAATCATGCATTAATCCTATAGACATGCTTTCTATAAAATAATTGCACTTGTATTGTTCTTGAGGACAAGGCTTACTTAAACATTAAACATAAAAACAAACTTTAAATTGAATTATTTAATACCTATAGGCATGATTTCTAAGTGAGATTAGCAAAAATAAAATAAATATGCAATCCCCGCCCCCAGGCCCCTTTCCACTATTATAAGCGTTTTTACAATTATTGAAAAAAGAAAAATAATAATAATAAATTAATACAACCATTAAAAATAAATAAATTAAAGAACAAATTTCTCCTTTGTATCTCAGGCGACTCTTCATCTCAAAGGAGTAACCTGCTAAACAAATCGTGCCACAAATACACGCACACAAACAGACATTCGGGAATCCATGGATCCAACTCGTTGATTAACTATCTAAATATGCAAACAGATTACCGGAATATGACATGGTAAAAAAAATAATTTGAAATCATTAAGACTTAAAAAAACTAGCAAATTCACACATTATCATGAACAGTAATACGGAGAAATGAAACTGACCAGTGAATCAATAGACGAGCAGAGTAAAAACAACAATTTTAGAAAAAGCTTTTCCCGTCATTGAAGCCCAAACCTCAATACGTCAAGATCACAAGGATCTCGTGGATCCCGAGCAGTGCTCGTATTGAGGAAGGAAAAGAACTATGAATTTTTTAAGGAGCAGAGTAATAAAGTAATATTTTCTATATCAATGTTCGAATGTTAAAGAAAAGAGAAAGCAGAGTTGTCTTTGCTAAGGAACAAGTAAATTTCTAATAAAATATTTTTTTTTTAAAAGCATAGTCGTGTTCCCCTGAATGAATGGGAATGACGTGCTTTTATATGTACAGAGTAAGGAGTTAAATCATCCAAACAAGAATTAAGGAATTCTTTTCCTTAATTAGCAAGGCTGAAAATCATACAGAATATTTATTATAAATGAAATAATCAAATAATGTACAAAATTAAATTTGCACTAACTCAGCATAAAACAATTCATAAAAAAAATCAAGAAATTATTCTCATCAATTAGCACAAATCAGCAATCAAGATCATTAAATAAATCTTTGTTTACTATAATTAACAGATTCTGAAAATAACTAAAATTAGCCATAAAAAAATCTAATAAATTAAATAAATTGGGGCATATTAAAATGCCATAACTGCATACACTAGGCAGGAGGAGTGAAAATTTGCGAAGCAAATCAATACCACAATAAAAGGTCAAACTAATTAGAAAAAAAATGAATTAAACAATGGAATTTACCATAGATTAAGAAGCACCTAATTACCCTATATTTTGCAAACGAAATTTTCCCTTACTATATTTAACATGCTTTACATATGAGGCAACTTTGATAAAAATGACATACAAATTATCTATAATTTAATAATAACTAAAAATCTTTCACAAATTTCAAATTGTACCCAGAACTTCAGAGGGGACAAATGATTCAATGGCGATAATTTAGACTAAAATTACAACTAGCCTTATTTGTTCCACCAGAAAATATATTGCGGATTGACGAGAAAAATTTCGAGAACTCAAGAAGTTTGTATATACATTAATAAAGAAATAAAGGCATTCCTTGTATTTGCAGTAGTAGATATTTAAACAGAGGACAAAAGAAAGTAAAACAGAATAACATAGGTATGCACGAAGGAACACACAGAACCAACTTAACACGTAATTTCATAACAACATTCAAACGGTTTTAGAATCACAACTAGATAAACTTGAGGTCCTAGAGCAGGATATCTTTAAACAAACAAAATGGTAACACCCAAACTTAGGAAGATGATAAAGGGGAGAAGAGGGGGTTTGGTGCGGGGCATTTTTTGGTTGGGTGTGCGGTTGCGGCTGTTACCGGTATCTCACCGGATCTGCCGGCGATGATTATGGGCGATGGTGGAGAAGAAATGGAGAAAGGTCTGCTGGTTTGGCTTTTTTGGTGGTGCTGGGTGTTGTAGCATGGCGGAGAGGAGGGCGACTAGTGGTGTGTTTGGTTGTTTCGGTTGGTCTGGTGGTCGGCGGGTTGGGTATCCGGTAGTGCGACGGCCGTAGAAGAAAGAGAGGAGAAAGGGAGGGAATTTGGCTGGTGGTTGCCGGAAACGAGGGGGAAGGGAGAGAGGAAGGTCTGCGGCGGCCTTGAGGTGAGGGTGGTGTCGGCTGTTGGCAGTGTTATTGCTACTGCCGTCGCCGGTAGTGGAGAGAAAAGAGAGAGGAGGTCGGCAGATGGTCGGAGATTGCAATTGCCGGCGTTAATGGAGGTTGGTGGCCGGTGTGAGGGGAAGAAGAAAGGAAATGGAGAGAGGGAGAGAGGGAGGTGGCGGCGGCAGCTATAGAGGGAGAGGGGGAAATGGATGAAAAGTTTAGGTTTTGGGGTAGGTTAGCTAAATAAGGAAGTATATTAGGGATTTAATATGAGCCGTTAGATTAGGTGAGATGGACGGCTAGGATTAGATTCTAGGATAGATGGGTCGGGTCGCGGGTTAATTGGGTAGTCCGGGTGGGTTATTGGGTTAGGAATTAATTTAAAATTGGATTGGATTCAAAAATGGTCAAATTTGATAAAATAGGCTAAAATTGAATTTAAATAATAGCCAAAATTGATCAAAAGTGGCTAAAATTGACATAAATTGAATAGAAAGTGGCCAGATTTGAAATAGATTGGATGAAATTGAATAGAAAGAATAGTTATAATTTAAATAAATTTAATGAAATTGGATTTAGCTGCTATTAAATTAATAAATATACTAAAATTTGTAGATAATTTAATAATAAATAATAAAATAATTTAAATTATAGAAAATCAAATAAATATTATTATTAATAAATAAAAATCATAAATCTTAGTATACTTATGTAAATATCATATAATTACATTATTATATTTATAAATAATTTAATGACTAGAAAATAAAGTTAAGTTATCAAATATTATAAAAATCCTATTATTAACATAAATAATTTATAAATTCGAGTAATATTATTAGTCAAATAAAATTTGTAAAATTTAGTAAAATTAGGTAAATAGTTTATTAAGTAAATAATATATTTTAAAATAAGGACGCATATTAATACGAAATATATTATATACAACATAATTATTTAATATCAAAAAATTAAAATTAATATGAGTCATATATATGTAACTTGAAATAATTTTCACATTATTATAATAATAAATTATTTTATAAATATAAAAGTAAGTCAAATATTTGTGTAAAATAGATAAAGAAATATATACATATATAAGCAGCATATTAAGGCGTAGGTAGGTCAAAATTGGGTGTCAACGTTCATGTAATTCATTATGGATTGTAATAAATTGCTTATTGGTTGTTGAATGAATTGAATGTAGATACTTCCATATATGAGTTACTTGAATAATGAATTAATGGAGTGAAGGTGAAAGGAATGGCCTAAAGGAGGCATTCTTGAAAAAAAAGTAATAGTGGAGGGATGTGAAAAATTCATGAACTTGGGAGTAATAGGAAGTTAGTGAATATTATGAAGGTTGAGATTTGGATGATAATGGGGGAAGTCTTGAGTACCTTATTTGACAAATTCTCACAAGTATGTAGGTGAATTAAGTGTGGGGTCGCTTTGCACCCGTTACACCTAAGTAGCTAACTGATTGCTCACAATCTAATCCTGTGTAGTTCTTGATTTTTGTTTAACAAGTGTCACGACATCAAACGCTAACAAAGGAAAGGAGATAGTGGCAGCTCGCAAGGGTTTTAAGCGGCCCTAAAGAGGCATAAAAGGGTCGAGTTCATCGGCTAGGGAGCCCCTGTTAGGAGGATTAGAGAGAGATCAGTTGAGCCTTATGGACTATCATGGTTCAAAACCCGAACGAAAGTCAAATATGCTCATGAAAATTGGATTGATGAAGACCGCCTCACACTTGAGTTTCCCACTATTCAGGACAAGGTCCATGAGCTGGGACTAGGCAACATCTTTGTCGTGCTAGAGGAGTGCAACCTCACCTTGGTCAGGGAATTTTATGCAAACTAGAATACTTACTTTTGGAAGAAGCACCAAAGTCAAAATATGGGGTCAGGTGGTCCATTTCACTTACAAGAGATTCAATGCTTTTCTTGAGACACTTGCAGTAGACCCATCAGAGTACTTCATTCTGCTGGAGAGGCCCCCATATAGAGACATCTTCTACACTCTTTGTTGTGAGCATTCATTAGCCCGTTCGGCAAGGGACCATAATGAAATTCACTCCACACTTGTGTTCTCTTATCTGAATAAGGAGGCGAAAGTCTGGGTAAAGCTAGTGTATGCTATGTTACTACCTGGGACTCACATGAAAGAAATCACTAGAGAGCGAATTGTATTGGTATACATGCTTATGAAAGGGATACCAATCAGTTCTGGTGCGATGCTCCTGGACAATATGAGAAGATCGGGGGGCAATTGCAGATGGAAGTAATGTTATAGTATCCTCCTCACCCAGTTTTTGAGAGAGGTAGGCATTGAGGAAGAAGATGTAGACCTTCACTTACCGAGAAAAGGGCCCCTAGCAGGCAAGATAATGGATGTGAGAAAAGTAATGGAGACCATCACTTCCATAGCTCCATCTCTTATTATAGCTAATCGCCAGGCACGTGATGCTAGTTGGAGAGGCCATATGTTCGGCATGCTTGAGTTGCAGCTGAGGATCGTAGGCTGACCTGACACATATGATGAGATGATGGGCTTAGAGGATAAATACCCACTCACAGAGTGTCATTCATATGTGTAGAGTGGGACATGCCTTTGATGAGCCACTAGATGATGATGAGGCCAAAGTGCTCGCTGATGGAGTAGATGATGTGGACAATGATGAGGAGGATGATGATGCTGCTACAGGAGCCATGTAGATTGATGGTGAAGATGATGATGAGGATGGATTATTAGGAGTACAATCTTGATGATGATACATAGAGGCCCAAGAAGTTCCTTTTCTCTTCCTATTTGATATGATTGTATATGCACCGAGGACAGTGCACCGTTTAAGTATGGGATGGAGGAAAGAGTCATATTTGTTCTTTGATTGCTATACTTATAGTAGGCCATAGCATGGTGTCATTCCCCATGGTAGCAGCTCTATGATTTACTAAGTCTTGTTTTGTAATAGCTAGTATTGATGATGACTGTTAACTTGGATGCCTTGTGATGTTGGATAATATGTTCGTCTCTGGTAGTTAAGATAGTTAGAGTTTGTTAGTAGGTCATAGGCAAATGGCACCACCACATCATTAATCATGGGATCATCCTCCCCCTCCATTAAACCATCCATGCTGCCTTCGTTACTAGCATGGCTCATTTTGTTGACACACCTAGACAACCAGCAAAAACACAAAAACAACATGAAAACAACACAAGATGCAAAGAAAAAATTGAATTACTATAAACAAGTAATGGCAATCAAAACTCAACTCCCTAGTAAAGGCGTCATTTTTTTATAACGCTCAATACATCTCTCCCAATTAAGGGAGGTGGCAGTGATCGTTGTCAAAAACAACGAGTGTCAGGATTGAATCCCATAGAGAATTCAGCTAGATCAACCAAGAGTTGTAAAATAAATCAATTTAGAATCCATCATTGTTTATTATGTAATAAGGGAAAATTGGGGGAAAAGAATGAATTATAAAATTCTAATTTCAAAGCAATACAAGGCGATTTTAATTGTTGCAAGCAATAAGAATGAACTAGGGATGTACTTTTGATAGGACATCGATTGGATTGGGGTTAATTAACTAGTCTCATATAGGGGTGTTCACGCATTGGTGAAAAACCAAATCAAACTGCAAACCAAACCAAACCAATTAAAAAAACTGACATTTGGTTTGGATTGATTTGATTTGGTTTTAAATTTTAAAAATCAGTGATATTTGGTTTGGTTTTGATTTTACTAAGAAAAATTGAAGAAATAACCAAACCGAACAGATAAATTTTATACATAAATTTCATAATTATTTGAATATATGTTAGTAGTTATTTTATAAATAATTATAAATATTTTATATCTTTTAAACATTAATTTGAATTTAGTATATTTTATTTCACATGCATTACAACACTTTTAAATTCTATTACTTAAAAAATATGTCCAAACCCAATACTCTAAGTCTAATTGTTTATATGTGGTGTGACATATAGCCAATTTTTTATTTTCTTTTGCTAAGACGTCCATCTACTCTTCAATCGTTTGTCTCTTTGATTTTTGAAGGATTGACAATTCTATATAAAGTTGTATATTGTTTCTGTGTGGATATTAGACATGTGAAGTGGAAAAACCTCTACATCTATGCAACTTAAACATGCTAAAACTTTGGAATAGTATTGAAAAATAATAGAAGATTCAGATACATACATCTCGTGATAGTAGAGAGAATTTTGTTGATTCCTAATGTTTACTTGAAATAATTATCTCATGTCTCTGTTGTTTTACTATTATTAATTTATCATTAGCTAGTTATAAGCCAAAAACCAACAAGAACCAAACCAATGGTTATTTATTTTATTTAATTTGATTTGGTTTTAGAAATTTAAAAAATGACTAAATTGGTTTGGTTTTGGTTTTAATCAAAAACCGACCCAAACCGAACCTGAACACCCCTAGTCTCATATATCAATTATATCTTGAATAGCAAGGTATAAGGCTACACCCGATGTTTCTCAACCACTTGGGTGAATTTGCCTAGAATTTCTCAAATCCCAAGGTCACAACTATCAATCAGCCACCAAAAACTTGAGGAAGAGTTGAGATATATCTAGCCTCATCCCTTTAATAAATTGTGAAAATGGGTTTTGACTATCTCTAGCTCAACCCCACATATCCATAACCCAATTCCTCACTAATGCTTCCTCACCTAGATCTTACTTCTCTTTTTCAAGCAAAAGCAAGATAAGAAAAGTAAATTAATGTTTGCAACCATTATTATAGCATTCAAACTTGGAGGAAACACTAGATTCATGCATTATAATTAAGTTTAAGACTAAGTCAACAACACTCAATCCATTCTGAATCCCTATCATGCACACACCCCCAGAAACTAAATTAGCTACTCATGGATGAAGTTAAAGAGAAGATACCCATGGGTAATTCGTTAACCTTCATCATATTAAATAGAAATTCAATCTTTTAATAATTTGCAACAATATTGTACTTTCTAATGTAATTGAAGAATATGAATAAAAGGAAAAGTGTACTCTCTATTTCTTCTCTCTACCTCTCTCTACAATTCTTAGTTAAGATGTAAAAGTTATGTCATGTATGAATACAATTAGGGTATTTTGCATATTCTCTTTTTGTACAGCTTTCCTCAAATGTCCTTGGAAGCTTCAACATATGTTAGAGTTGGACAATTTTGCCTTGTCAGCGGTCTGGTCACTTGCGGGCACCTACATTTCATAGGTTACCATCCGCGAGCCGTAGATCTTCTGCATGTATGAACAGATTTGCTTGGACTCTGTCTACGGTTGCACCTATGTTTCATAGGTGCATCCATGTGCCTCGCATGCGCTCTTCAGCTCAAGACCATTGCTCATTGTGCGGCACATGCGTTTCACAGGTGCCAATGTGTGGCACATAGGTTCTTGCTTCCAGTAGACTATTTCTTTATTCAATTCCTTTGATTTTCTTGTCTCAATCCAATACCTAGAAAATCAAATTAAAAAGGCATAAAATCTTCTTAATTGATGTGAAAACCATGCAAAAGCTCATACTTAAGAACCTAATGAATTGGTAAATTACCAACTCATCATAGTGTATGTAGGGATGTTGTTCAGAGTAGATTTGGAAATAATGCATAGTGTATGTAGGGATGTTGTTCAGAGTAGATTTAGCTAGAGTAGTGCGACCAGGCTTTGATAGAAAAGAGGTTAAGTGGCAATTTAGTCTACATATCATCAATGATATAGTGAAGGTCAGCAGGTCAAGGCTTATTATTAAGAATGGGAAAGCCAAGTATGTGCCAAAATTTTGGGCAACCTAGATCTTCAAAAGGTCTTTCACTAAGTTGACAGTATTGTTAATATAATATATGGATAAAATGGCTTTGGATTTATCAGGCTTCACCTTCTGCCCGGAGATCTTACAAAAGTGGTCCATACAGTGCTAAATAGAGTAAATAGACTTAGTATTGTCTATAAAAATGAGCGTCAGATCATCTGCAAGGAAGAGGTGGGAAAGATGGGGACCCTTTATGCTAATTTTTATAGAGGTCAGCCTTAACATATAAACTTGATGGTTGATATAAGTGGAGAGTAATTCCATATAGAGGATGAATATGTAATGTAACACCTCTAAACTTTCCTAGACCAAATTCAGACATTGCATGAAAAATCATAGAAAAACCAGAAAAAAAATTTCTATCTCAAATGACCCAGGAAACGGACCGTTGGTGGAACCCACGGGCCATTGTAATGAGTCGTGGTTTGCTTAGCATATTTCCTCCTAGAAACAACGAGCCGACCAATGAGTTGTTGGTAGTTCCAACGACATGTTGTAGGCAGCCGTTGTTAGTTCTTCCAGTAAGGGGTTGGGTTTGTGCTGGGAAGCAATTAGTGGAATCAATGGCTCATTCTTATCACCAATAGGCCGCCCTTTCCACCCGTCATCAGGACCCAGGCCCCAACAGTGTTGACAAGGAGTGGGTGCAACGACCAGTTGTACCTAACAACGAGTCGTTGTATCGTTGTCTTAGGGCCTGAGTTTCCCTCTCCGTAACCATGACAGGAACCAACAGCTAGTTAGTGCTTCTAACAGACCATTGGATCCTCTCGTTGTTTTAGTCCAGTAGATTCGGCTTCAGAAACCAGAACCAACGACAGCTTTCAACAGGCCGTTGTTTGAACCAACGACCCATCCTGATCCGTTGTTCAGGGTGGGGCAGTTTTCAATTCTTTCTGCCAGGGGTATTTTAGTATTTTTCCATATTTCTAAACATGAAACCATGTTGTTTTGTGTTCGTATAGGAAATTAAAGGGTTAAAACGACCCTTTCCATTCATTTTTCTCAATTCTCTCAAGAACAAAGCGTAAAACTTCTCTGGAAGTACAAAGCAGGAGTTAGAGTTGATTTTCTTCTCAGTTTTCTTAGGGATTTTCACTAGGTATTTCTTCTTCAGGTATGTGAAAATTCAGAAAGGAGATTTTTCTCCCCTTGCATCCCCCAAAACTCTCTCTCTGTTCACTTTTAGTCCTAGCCCTGAGTTCGCGAATTTGAAATTATTACTATCATTCTGAGATTATTTCATGTGGAATCCTATTCTATGTTAATTGTAGCTATTTTCCACCAGTTTGTAACTAAAATGATGCTTGTTCCATCAAATTAGAAATTCAGTCTTAACTTTTAAAAGGTCAGAAATTATTAGGTTCATTGATGCTGGGAAGTCCCTGGTAGCTATTGGGTTCGGCCTCAAGGTTGGAGTCATCACTGCATATTTTGCTAGTGCTTTGTTCATAGCCGGCCTGAGGTCGAATGAGCATTTCGCAAGTGCTACCGAACATTTATGAATATATTTGTCCTCTTTCTATGGAAAAATCATAAGAGCTGTATTTCTAAGGTTTGATATTTCTATGAATGAGCCCCTTCCCATGGTTATTTCCTCTCTATCTTCCTAATCATTGTTTTACCATGGTGTATCCATAGGGACTAGATTTGGGATCACTATTGGGTGGTCTTGATGGACTAGTAGGAGTTGCCAAGGAAAGAAAACATGATTGGTGTTGATCATTTCCCAGGGAGTGAAGAATGGAAGTTGTGGCATATTGGAGACTTGAGGATGGGGATTGAAGTGAGGGGGGAGGTTCCACAATGTTTTCATGGTGTAAAAGAGAGCTGGAGAAACTCCTGGTGCTAATGGGTTTAGAATATTTTCCATCCACATGTGATTTGAAAAGTTCTCCATCACAAGTTTTATTCCCTCCGTTATTAGTTGGCCTATCCTTGAAACCCCATCTCTACCCAAGATTGAGGTTGGTGAAGTGGGTGTGCTAGTGAAGTGGCAAATAGTAGCAGATGTTGAGCAATGTGAGGGGTTATTTGTGGCATGTTGTTCATTGTTGGATTGAAAACCCTCGGTGGACGAGATAGTACAAAAAGTTGTACTTTGTAGTGTAGTGGAACTGTTATTCCTGCTATGGTTGCTTGAAGGGGAATTGTATATATTAGGTTGAGTTAAGAAGTTTAATGATTTCAAATCTTTATAAAGAAATATATATGTCATTTCATTGGTTACATGTAGTGGGGTAAGATTAGCGTAGCTAGCAAGAGAGAGACCATTACTGTCTGTTTGCATGGCCAACTATTCAAACAAGGTTGCCAAGTGTTCCTGCTTATTAGAGTTAATTTTTAATATTTTCACATTATCCCTAACAAGTTTGGTAATGTTTTGTGATGAGTTGGTAATTCACCAACTCAATAGGCTTTTAAGCATGCACTTTAGCTTTATTTTTACATTAATTAGGAAGGTTTTATTCCTTTTCTCTTTGATTTGGCTGGTATTGAACTTAGACAAGGAAAATAGAAAAATTGAACAAAAAACACTCTGTTGGAAGTAAGGAGCCTGTGTTCCGCAAAATGGCACCTGCGAAATGCAAGAGCAAACACAGGGTACACTGGAAGGAAGCTGAAGTGAACCTGCGAGCTACAGGTTGGCACCAGCGAAATGCAGCAGGTAATGGAACAAAGTTGCCCCAACCTGCGAAGCTGTTGCGGCTCGCAGATGGGTACCTGTGTTTTGCAAGTGACCATAATGCTAACAAGGGCAGAATTATCCAGTTGAGGTACAAGTTCACCTTAGAAGCTTCTAAGGGAAAAAGTGAAAAGTTGTACTAAAGAAAATGTGCAGAATTTATCCTAATCGTACACACCCATGTGATAACATATCATAGCTTAGCATTGAATTGTAGAGAGAAGTAATGAGAAAAAGAGTAGAGTACGCTGTTCTTCTTCTTCTTAATATTTTGAGCTACGTACACCATTGTTGCAGGTTTAAAAGCTTGACTTACTATTCATGATGATGACTATTGATGATTTATCTATGAGTATCATTGATTTATCTTCATTTATGAGTAGCTAATTTGCAAGCTAGGGGTGTGTGCTTGATGAGTGTTTAATTCAATTGGGTATTGATCAATTATTCTTTACTTTAATCTGAACGCCTGGGTCTATTATTTCCTCTGAGTTTTAATTGAAAATTAGGTTGAAAATACTAGTTTATTTACTTATCTTGTGTGATCTTGAGAAAGAAGAGTGAGATATGGGTGAGTAAACAAGAGTAGGATTTGGAGTATGGATGTGTGGGGTTGATCTAGAGATATTCAAAACTCACATCCTTACTCCATTAAAAGGTTAAGCCTAGATATAGCTTGACCCTTCCTTAAGCTTGGTGTGACTGATTTTTTATTGGGACCTTGGGGTTTGAGAAAATCCAAGGTAAAAACATCCTTGTGGTTGAAAAGCAAGAGGATGTGCTTTGATCCACTCTGTCCATGCTAGAAATTGAAGTTAATGAAATTGAATCAATCTAAGTTTAATTAACACTTCATCTATTGCACATCCCTAGCCCTTTCCTATTGCTTGCAACAAATCCATTGTTCAATATAGTTTTATAAATTTGAATTGAATATTATTTTTCCCTTTTTCTCCCAAATCTTTATTTTATTTATGTTGACAATGATGCATTCGAATTTGAGTTAGTTTACCACTTTTGATTTATCAATCTCGATTCCCTGTGGGATTCGACCCCAACATTGGTCGGGTATTTTATTTTTGACAATGACCGTTGTCACCTCCTTAGCAGGTATCAAAACTTTATCATTATTCATATTGTTTGTTGATTCGTGATCGGTAGTTTGGACATTTGTATCAAAGGTTAGCATAGATTGTAACAAATAAGGGGAGTTATGGGAGAGAACCTCAGTGCTATTCTATTGGGAAGAAAGCTATTTTGTTAATATTGACAGTCATTTTTGAAAGTTCTTCTAATGATTGGGGAATAGTGAATTTATTATGCCCTTGGCTCGAACTAGTAATAACATTCTCCTTGGGCGGCTTAATATGTTTTTTAACCGGATGAATATTAGAAAAATAGTTTTTGTTGCTCATTACTATAAAAATTGTAGTAGCCTTATTATCCCTAATATTATATTCAAGGGAAAGTTAGGGAGGAATACCTAGTTGGTTAGATATTAAATTCATATTGGTACCTCGACTAGGCCCCCTTTTAGTTTGTAGCTTTGGTGGCGACTCTGTATTCCCCCTTTTTGTAGGATTAGGTCTTCTGGAAGACCTTACCGTTTGTCATTCTCCTGCTTTATTAGTGCTTGAAGAACTATCTTTATCCTGTTGGCTTGATGTGTTAGAAAATTTCCAGCGATGAGGGCATGGCAGAATTGTATGTCCCAGTCATCCACATTTTTTGCAGAGAAGACCTTCTCCTTCATAGACTACACTTTACTTGTGGGTTTCTATGCTAATGGTTGTTGTAACTGGAACTTCAAGTGGTATTTTTACACAAAGCCTAGCATAACGACCCCTTAAAGTGGCACTAGTACATGTATCGGTATTCAGCAATTTTCCAATTTGCATTCCCAAATTTTTCAAGTATGATTCCAACATAGTATTTTGTAGGTAAGTGGATTAATCTTACCTAGATAGACATATACGTCAATTTCGCTTCTGTTGGCATAAAGTTTGGTTTCCATCTCTGTATAGAAAGGAAGTGCCCATTAATAAACCATGGTCCATTTTGAAGCACATGACTCATGTTCTCCTCCTTTGTAAGTTTGACTAAGTAGTAGTCTCCTCCCAAGTCTATTAGGGGGAATTGCTCATTGGGCTTCCATATTTGTTGCAATTTTTTTTCAAGTATTGATGGGAAATCTTTTTCCCTTGAAGTTTAATAACCAGCGATAGTTTTCAAGGAGAATATAACCTTTCATTATCTTCCTTGGAAAGGATTATGGATTTAATATCACTGATTGAGTGGTGTGTTGCTCTTTCCTGTGCTACTCCATCTTGCTCAATTGCCTCATTAAAGAGCCCCACTATCTACCATTTATTGATCTGGTATTATGTCCTTTGCTATTAACTTTTCCTTGAAACTTAATTTTTGTGTTTAGCTTCGTAAAATAAAATAAAAATTATATCAGTAGCAGTATTAATAATCAAAATATTAATAAATTGTATTAAAATTGAAATCATATGCACGGGCGTTCTTTTGTCGTGTGTGTGTGTGTGTGTTCCAATAAAGACGTTGTGTGTACATTTAAACATTTAATTGTTATAAAATGACCATAATTTTATTAATTTGCATAAAATTTCTTTTAAATATTTATTGGGTCGATAAAAGTTACAGTAAATGACTCAACAAGTTGAGTTAAAATAGAAAATTTTTAAGTTTGTTTTATTCAATTTTTTTTTCAGATTGAAAAAGTGGAGTAAAATTAGAAAAAAATTTAGGTGTCTTTATTCCACCATTATTTTCTCATTCTTTCTCCTTCTTCTCTCTCTTAAAAATATTTTCTTTCTTTCTTCTTCCCTAAATATCTCTATTAGAACTCTGAGACTTCATTTTAGATAAATATGCAGTAATTTTTATGAATACTAAAAATATATATATACACACAACACATATTATATATACATACCCTAACACAAAAACAATGTATATTTAGAATCAAGTTATAACAATATACATCAACTAAATATATATATTAATTATATGTGCATTTTTCTTCATGTATACAAACGTCATTTTTTATATATACATACAGAATATGATTGTATTATTGGTTCAATGTATACATATTCCAAACTTATGAGTGTATTTTAATATCTCAAAAGTTCCTAAGACTAGATGAGAGAAATGAAAATAAATTCAGCAGACAAATCTATATTTTGCTTTAGAATGACTCGTGGTACGAGTCGTAGTGAGAAGCAACGGATCGTGGGAGGAGTCGTTGTGAGATGCTAAAGTTGGATGCCTAGAGCACGAGTCATGGTGCATGTGTACGACTCATGGTCAGGAGTCATGGCGAGGCACAGGGAATGCCAGGGTTTGAAAGGCCGGAACGTGGTACAACTCATGGTGGAAAATAACGAGTCATGATAAGAGTCGTGGTTTAGAGGTTCTGTGTATGGATGGGTTGTCACGAGTGCTGTTACGACCAATGGTAGATAATCACGAGTTGTGATTTGTAACCCGTGGAAATCCAGAGAAGGTAGGAATTAAGGTTCAATGAAAATGAAAGGTGTTACAACCTGTGATGACATATAATGACTCGTAGTAGGCATCTGTGATCTAATCTACAAGAACCAGTCTTACAACCAGTGGTGACCATGAGTCGTCACTTCATGGTACGACTCGTGTAAGAGTTGTGACGACTGGAAGGTCTATTTTCCAGAATTTTCATTAAGAATATTTTCGTAAATCCTAAGATCCTAAGTCCTAAACTACGTCATTTTATGTCTTGAAAGAAGTGTATTAAGGGAGTTTAACCTATTCTAATTTATTCAACTCCCATGTATGCAAGGTTAGAGGGTTCCGTTGAAGATCAAGTTTAGAATCCTCTAATTCTCCTCCAAATCTCTTGGGCTTTCAAAGTCAAGTTAAGAATTAGTTTACCCAGGTATGTAGGGCCATGAATGAGAGTTTCCTTTCACTCTCTTGCACAAATTTTTCCTCAAGTTCATGAATTCAAGTGTATGATCCTGTGGGTTTTATCCCAATTTTATGAAATTCCATATGATTTATTTATGGGTCAATTGCCTTCATGTTTCAAATCATATTTAAAGATCTATGGGAAAAGTTTATACTTATTTTCGATTATTAATTTATGATTTTGAATTTTAGAAAAATTATGCCCAATTATGCAAGTTTCATGAAAGGTCATGTCACGATCCGAACGGAGGCCCAGATCGTAGACACGGGACAAGGGACCTGGGAGACCCCAAGTCGACCTATGGCATATGCATACGACTATTCTTAATTAAACGAGCGGAACCTTAAGCATAAAACATAGGGAAAATGTAACCATAGAATAATCATCAAGAAATACTGGACGTATATAATAGCTGAGTACTACATACTAGTCTGAAAGCCTCTACTACATACAATGGGTTGATGGGACAACATCTTCAACTAACTTGAACAGTACTGAAACTCAAGATAACATAAAATTCTGTCAAACATCCCTCGAAACATGAGGACTCACCAATGAGCTGATAGCGTAAGATGAGATGGACTAAGGATGAGGACAAGCTTGAAATCCGGACCCTGTATCATGAAATGATGCAACATAGAAAGTATGCAGTCAGTACGTGGAATATACCGAGTATGCACGGTAAGTAAAACCGCTATAATAAGTAAAATCATCCAACCAAATCGTTTCATAACATAAACTTTTAGAGAACTGAGAGAACTCACATGCATTCTTTCGAAATCATAATCCCTTCATGATGTGACAATGCATAACTTTATAACAACAACAAATTCAAATGACTCAAATCTACGATGCAACATTTATAGAAAAGCTGAACATTGAGTCAAACCTTAATTTTAGAACATGCATGCATACATAGTGATCATGAGTAGTGAATATGTAAATCTGAATCATATGGACAATGGGAGACTCGTCACTTAACCAACATACCACGATAGAGCTTACGTGGTCCCGACTATTACACTCCAGTGGGCAACGCCGTCCAAAACCTTGCCAGGGCTGAGGACGCTACCATGATATCGATATCAAGCTGAAGAGCCAATCGGGTCGGGGATAGCTCACAAGGGAGGTCCCAAGAATATAATAGTATCAACCTACGTTGGCACGTAGTTCTGGGGCATAGGGTAGTCGACCCTTAGCCCACTCGATGCTAGACTCTTCTCCCAGAACATGCAATGCTCTACATCGTATAAATACAAAGCTCAACATCGTCTAGTGACGAAGCTTAACAAGAAATCATGCATAAACTCAACATCGTATGAAAAGAAGCTCAACATTGTCTATTGACAAATCTCATTATGAAATATGCATACACTGGACATCATATAAATATGAAGCTCAATAATTTCATTTCGACAAAGCTTAGAATGAAATCACGCATAGACTCAACATCATGTGGAATAAAGCTTAACATTGTCCTTGACTAAGCTCGACAATAATGGGCATATCAATTAAGGATCTACGCATATAGAAGGATTTACTTTGAACATACTACAAGCTAGAATTTAAAATAATAATACTTGAGGAAAATTCACTTTAACCCATGTGGTAAGCTTATGCCGGGAAGTTCATCACTTTAAATCAACATATGGGCATCACCCAAAGCTTTATCATACTAGGATCTGCACATTCTTATTATTGAAAACAACATCATAAGCATGGGTAACTTTAGAAACATGCTTTTCATCACCCACTTCATCATTATCACACATTTACCATAAATCACCTCTCTTATGAACTCTTCACCCATGGGCGTTTTAGATTCAATATTTTTGAAAAACAAATTTTATAAGAGAAACAAGTTAGAATCCGCCCAAGCTTCATAATTCATCAATATCAACTCAATCTAATCATACCCATGAGTAGAGAAATAAGAATCATGCAATTGTTCAAAACCCCATAATTGATTATTCATAATTTAACACTAATTGATAGGAATTGGGCAGGGGTGTGGAAGAAAGACACCCATTAAAACCCTACATACCTGGAAATGAGGAATTCTATCACCCTTCAATTGCCCAAGATAATATTCCAAAGGAAACCTTGAATTTTGCCTTGAATCACCTCCTTCAAGCCTTCAATGTAGCATGCATAGGAAGTATGCACTTAGAATAGGTTTTCCCCTACTAAAGCCCCTTCAAAACGAGCCCTAAACGACGTAGTATAGAGACTTAGGACTAGAAAATAACATAAACGCCCTTACTAAAATCGCAAAAAACTGCACTGGACGATCCCACGATTGAACCAACGGACCGTGGGAAGATAACACGACCTATAATATACACTCGTGGTCCAGACTGCCGAACTTTCCGGTTTCTAATTTACACCCACGGCTCGACAGGATGAGTCATCCTTACAGACAATAGGCCGTGATTTCAAACCATCTTATCCACTGCCCAGATCCACTTCCTTCCCACAACCACTAACAACGGCCCGTGTCTTCTCACAATGGGTCGTTGTGACGCCCGTGGTCCAGACTACCACCGCGCCTGGCTTCACACCACGACCACATACAACGGCTCGTTGTTTCTTACAACGGGTCGTCGAATCAACCGTTAGTTCCCCTGACATCTGAGTTCCTGAACCCACGACCACAAACGAAGGCCCGTGGTTACTTACCACGGGTCGTGGTACCTATCGTTCTGCAACCTTTTCCCAACTTTTAGCAGTTTTGCATTTTAGCTTCCTGGGTCTACTCCTAAGCACTTCCGGGGTATTACAATATCTTCCCCTTGGGAACATTCATCCTCGAATGTAGGAAATAAGCAACAAACAGAAACATACAATTTATCATATTCAAAACCAATCACTTTTAACCGAAAACTGACAGAATGACTACCTCCAATTTGAAACACACAGCTCAACTGAATTCACCAATCACACACACAGCCACATACATAAAAGAAACTTGTGCACATAATTCAAACATGAAAACTAGTTAGAGTCTGGGTGCAGAACTGATACCTCAAGCCGAAACTGAACCAGTAGAGAACAAATGCGGATATTTAGCCATCATATACGCTTCGTCTTCCCACCTAGCTCCCTCAACATGCTGATTTCTCCATAAGACCTTAACTGAAGCTACTTCTTTGTTTCTCAACTTCCAAACCTGAGGATCCAAGATTTCAATGGGAATTTCTTCATAATTGAGGCTATCTTTCACTCCAATGCTGTCTATCGGAACTACCAAGGCTGGATCACCCAAACACTTCTTCAAAAGTGATACATGAAAAACGAGATGAACTGAGGACAACTCCGATGGCAAGTCCAACTCATAAGCTACTTTTCCAACTCTCCTCACAACCTGGTAGGGACCAACATAGCGGGGACTAAGTTTCCCTTTCTTCCCAAACAGCATGACTCCCTTCATGGGAGATACTTTTAGAAATACCCAGTCGTCCACATCAAACTCCAAATCTCTTCTCCTCACATCAGCATACGATTTTTGATGACTCTGAGCGGTTTTCAACCGATCCCTAATCAACTGAACCTTCACCATCGCCTCAAGAACTGAATCTGGTCCTACTATGGCTGCCTCACCGACTTTGAACCATCCGATGGGTGATCTGCACCTCCGCCCATAGAGATCTTCGAACGATTCCATCTGGATACTAGAGTGGTAACTATTATTATAAGCAAACTCGATCAAGGGAAAATGATCATCCCAGCTACCTTTAAAGTCCATAACACATGCCCTCAACATATCCTCAAGAGTCTAAATGGTTCGTTCTGCTTGGCCGTCTGTCTGAGGATGAAAAGTTGTGCTTAGCTTAACCTGAGTCCCAAGCCCCTTTTGGAAAGAACGCCAAAATTGAGAAGTAAACTGAGTACCTCGGTACGAAATAATAGACAAGAGCACTCCATGAAGCCGAACCAATTCCCGAATATACATCTTAGCATAGTCATCTGCTGAATCTGTGGTCTTGACCAGTAGGAAATGTGCAGCCTTGGTCAACCTATCTACCACCACCCAAATGGAGTCGTATTGCCGACTAGTACGAGGTAGACCTGTAATGAGGTCCATATTGATTTCTTCGCACTTCCAAGTGGGAATGGTAATATCCTGAAGTACACCTCCGGGTATTTGATGCTCGACTTTCACAAGCTGATAGTTTGGACATTTCATTACGAACTCCGCAATATCCTACTTCATACCATACCACCAATAGATTTCTCGCAAGTCCCAATACATCTTCGTGGATCTTAGATGAATAGAGTATCTGGTACCATGTGCCTCATGTAATATCCTAACTCTCAAATCATCAACATCTGGGACACATAGATGATCCTGATATCATAGCACACCATCTCCCTCTTGGGAGAAAACCTCCACCTTTTGACTCTGCACCGCCTCTTTCAGTTTCCTCAAAATTGGATCCTCATCTTGCCTGGACTTAACATCAACCACCAAGGACGATTATGACCCATTATGTACAACAACACCGCCATCAGTCGCGTCGATCAATCTAACTCCCAGCCTTGCAAACTGGTGAACATCTTTCACCAATTCCTTCTTCCCCTTATCCATATGGGACACACTCTCCATTGAGAGCGTACTAAGCGCATCTGCAACCATATTAGCCTTTCCCGGGTGGTAAAGGACACTCATGTCATAATCCTTAAGTAACTCCAACCACCTCCCTTGTCGAAGATTTAGATCTTTCTGTGTGAACACATATTGCAAGCTCTTGTGGTCCATAAATACATCCACGTGGACCCCATACAAGTAATGCCGCCATATCTTCAATGCGAACACCACCGCGGCCAATTCAAGATCATAGGTCGGGTAATTCTTCTCATGCACCTTCAACTGTCGAGAGGCATAAGCTATCACCCTCCCACATTGCATCAACACACACCCGAGTCCAACTCTAGAAGCATCACAATACACCAAGAAACCATCATTACCCTCGGGTAGGGTCAACAATGGTGCTGAAGTAAGTCGAGCCTTCAACTCTTGTAAGCTTTTCTCACAAACCTCCGACTACTGGAACTTCACCTTATTCTGAGTCAACTTAGTCAAGGGCGCTACAATGGATGAGAAACCCTCAACAAACCTCCAATAGTAACCAGCTAAGCCCAAGAAACTCCGAATATCCGAAGGATTCACCGGTCTGGGCCAATTCTTCATCGCCTTAATTTTCTGTGAATCTACTTTTATGCCTTCGCTAGACACCACATGGCCTAAGAATGCCACGGAGTCTAACCAAAAACTCACACTTACTGAACTTTGCATACAATTGGCAATCCTTGAGGGTCTGAAGCACTACTCCCAAGTGAGCGGCATGCTACTCCTCGCTCCGAGAGTATATTAAGATGTCATCAATGAACACAATCACGAACAGGTCCAAATATGGCTTGAATACCCTATTCATCAAGTCCATAAAAGTTGCAGGAGCATTCGTTAGTCCAAAAGACATAACTACAAACTCGTAGTGACCACACCTTGTTCTGAATGCCGTCTTCGGGATATCATTCTCCCGAACTCTGAGCTGATGATACCAAGATCTGAGATCTATCTTCGAGAAACACTTAGTACCTTGAAGTTGATTGAAAAAATCATCGACCCTGGGTAAGGGATACCTGTTATTAACAGTGACTTTGTTCAACTGTCGATAATCAATGCACATATGAAGGGAACCATCTTTCTTCCGAACAAATAATACTGGTGTGCATGACCAGAAGAATTGTGTGAAATAAGTGAATTTATCCAGTTGAGGCATTAAAGATTGATTGAGACAAAACGATTCCCCCATGGAGACTGGATCTGTCTAATGAAGCCCTCATCTAGTAAATTCCTTAACTGATCCTTCAACTCTTTTAGCTCGGCTGGAGCCATCCTATAGGGATGAATAGATATAGGTTGCATATCGGGAAGGAGGTCAATACTGAAGTCAATCTCCTGCTCGGGAGGAATACCTGGCAAATCATCAGGAAAGACCTCTGGATACTCATGTACCATTGGAACTGACTGGACAGTCAGAGTCTCGGAATCAACATCCTTGACCCTAACCAAATGATACAAACAATCCTTAGAAATCATCTTTCTGGCCTTGAGGTAGGAAACGAAGAGACCTACAGGCATAGCTGAACTGCCCTTCCATTCTAAGACTGGCTCACCCAGAAATCTAAACTCTACTGACCGGGTCTTACAATTAATATAAGCATAACAAGCATACAACCAATCCATGCCGAGAATAACATCGAAATCGGCCATGGCTAACTCTATCAGATCTGCTGAAGTGACCTTATGGAGGACCAAGATCAGGAAATCTCTATACACCCGTTTAGTTGTAACTGAGTCACCTACAGGAGTAGAAACTGAGAAGGATTCTGACAAGAAATTGGGACTAACTCCGAAGCGACTGGCTACATAAGGTGTCACAAAGAACAAGGTGGCCCGTAGATCTAATAGAGCATAAACATAAACATGGAATACTCGTAACATACCAATAACCACGTCCAGGGAGACCTCCTGCTCCTGACAGGATGCTAGGGCATAGAATCTATTCTGGCATTGTCCGCCAGCTGCACTGGTAGATGCCCCCTGATATGTTGAGCGAAGGGGTGGGGCTGCTGAGCTGGAAATGGGCCATGGACTCCAACCTGATCCTGTCTCGCCGCTGGACAATCTCTAAGCATGTGTTCGGGTTGCCCGCACCCGAAACACGCACCCAAACCTACCAAGCACTGGCCTGCATGCCCTCGGCCACATCTGCAACAAGCTGGAACACCTGAGTCTGTGGGCCCGCTGCTCTGAACCCTCGAGCCTAATGCTCACCCTCTCTGATCGTGCTTAGGTTGAGATGGCACACTCAAGGATGATGAAGCTAGGGCGGATGATCTCCGGTGGGTCTGCTGATGGTGCCCACCTCCTGACCTAAGTTGAGAAAATTTGTGGTCATCAGTCCTAGCCCTCTTGGCCTCTCTCTCCCTCGAATGTGCCGCCTCCATCTGCTGGGCGTACAACACTATCCGAGGAAAGTCCATATCCTAATGGATCATAGAAATCCTGCATTCCTTATCCAAGTAACTTGCTTTCCCATGCATAAACCTACTCATTCACGCCCTTTGGTCGGCCACTAACTCAAAATCACACTTCGATAGGTAGGTGAACTCAAGGGAATACTCTAGTACTTTCATCCTCCCTTGCTTCAGATTTACAAACTCAGCTGCCTTCAGCTCCCTCATCTCTTGAGGGAAGAACCAATCCAGGAATGCAACATGGAACTCTTCCCAAGTGACTAGACCTGCTCCGGCGACCCTCCTATCCTTTCTTTGATGGAACCAGATATGCGCAACCCCCTTCAATTGGTAGGAGGCCAACTCTGCGCACTCAACACTACTCACCTCCATGACCTAGGTGATCTTGATAACCTCATCTACGAACTCATGTGGGTCCTCATCTACCTTGGACCCAAGAAACTCCGGCGGGTTCATCCTCAAGAAGTCCCTAACTCGAGCCACCGTTGCACTGCCATTCTGCGAAACATGCGCAACAGCCTGCTGATTGAACTGAGCGGTCAAGGCCTACGCAAGCATCTGTATAGCGGCCCGAAACTCAGGATGGGCGGCTAGCTCCGGTGCTTGAGGCTCCTGAACTGGTGGAACCTACTGATGCCCACGACCCATGCCATCCTCGTGGCCTTCACCATCTCCATTTCTCTGTCCGTTCATTCTTCGAGGAGCCATACTCTGCAATCGCAAATAGCACAAATTAGGTAGAAAGACTCTTCATCGCACGACATAGATCATGAAAGATGGGAACATTTCTAGAACGTTTCGTAGCCTCTTTGTCATGAGTGTGGCACGCTTCACACTCATGAAAAAGACTACTTAATGCGGCTTTCAGACTCCCTATGACACTTGAAATCTATGGCTCTGATACCAAGTTTGTCACGACCCGAACAGAGGCCCAGACCGTAGACACGAGACAAGGGACCCCGAGAGACCCCAAGTTAACCCATGGAACATGCATATGACTATTCTTAATTAAACGAGCAGAACCTTAAACATAAAACATAGCAGAAACATAACCATAGCATAATCATCAAGTAATACTAGACGTATACAATAGTTCAGTACTACATACTAGTCTGAAAGCCTCTACTACATAGAATGGGTTGATGGGACAACATCCCTAACGAACTCGAACAGTACTGAAACTCAAGATAACATAAAAGTCTGTCAAACAACCCTCGGAACATAAGGACTCACCAATGAGCTGATAGCGTAAGCTGAGATGGACTAAGGATGAGGACAAGCTTGATATCCGGACCTTGTATCATGAAATGATACAGCATAGAAAGTATGCGGTCAGTACGTGGAATGTATTGAGTATGCAAGGTAAGTAAAACCTCTATAATAAGTAAAATCATCCAACCAAATCATTTCATAACATAAGCTTTTAGAGAACTGAGAGAACTCACATGAAATCATGCATAAACTCAACACCGTATGAAACGAAGCTCAACATTGTCTATTGACAAAGATCATTATGAAATCATGCATACACTGGACATCATATAAATATGAAGCTCAACAATGTCGTTTTGATAAAGCTTAGAATGAAATCAGGCATAGACTCAAAATCATGTGGAATGAAGCTTAACATTGTCCTTGACAAATCTCGACAATAATAGGCATATCAATAAAGGATTTACGCATATCGAAGGCTTTACTCTAAACATACCACAAGCTAGAATTTAAAATAATAATATTTGAGGAAAATTCACTTCAACCCATGTGGTAAGCTTATGCCGGGAATTTCATCACTTTAAATCAACATATGGGCATCACCCAAAGCTTTATCATACTAGGATCTACACATTCTTATTTTGAAAACAACATCATAATCATGGGTAACTTTAGAAACAAGCTTTTCATCACCCACTTCATCATTATCACACATTTACCATAAATCACCTCTCTTATGAACTCTTCATCCATGGGCGTTTTAGATTCAATTTTTTTGAAAAATAAATTTTATAAGACTAACAAGTTAGAATACGCCCAAGCTTCATAATTCATCAATATCAACTCAATCTAATCATACCCATGAGTATAGACATAAGAATCATGCAATTGATCAAAACCCCATAATTGATTATTCATAATTTAACACTAATTGATCGCAATTTGGCAGGGGTTTGGAAGAAAGACACCCATTAAAACCCTACATCCTGAAAATGAGGAATTCTATCACACTTCAATTGCCCAGGATCAGATTCCAAAAGAAACCTTAAATTTGGTCTTGAATCACCTCCTTCAAGCCTTCAACCTTGCATGCATGGGAAGTATGCACTTAGAATAGGTTTTCCCCTACTAAAACCTCTTCAAAACAAGCCCTAAACGACATAGTATAGAGCCTTAGGACTAGAAAATAACAGAAATGCCCTTACTAAAATTGCAGAAAAACATTCACTAGACGATCCCACGATTGAACCAATGGACCGTGGGAAGATAACACGACCCGAGGTATACGCCCGTGGTCCAAACTGCTAAACTTCCCAATTTCTGATTTACACCCACGGCTCGACAGGATGAGTCGTCCTTACAGACAACGAGTCATGGTTTCAAACCATCTTAGCCACTGCCCAGATCCACTTCCTTCCCACGACCACAAACAACGGCCCATGTCTTCTCACAACGGGTCATTGTGACGCTCGTGGTCCAAACTACCACCAGTCCTGGCTTCACACCACGACCACATACAATGGCTTAATTTTTCTTACAATGGGTCATCGAATCAACTGTTGGTTCCCTTGACATCTGAGCTCCTGAACCCACGACCACAAATGACGGCCCATGGTTACTTACCACGGGTCATGGTACTTGTCGTTCTGCAACCTTTTTCCTAACTTTTAGCAATTTTGCATTTTAGCTTCTCGGGTCTACTCCTAAGCACTTCCGAGGTATTACAGGGCAAGTTTATGATTCTATTATGATGTTGATTCTCCTAAGCCCTAATTTATGATTTATGATTTATGATTTATGATATGATTTCCTACAAGTACTTTTCATGAATTTATGAATTTCAAGTATGGTGAGTTTCTCAAGCATGTATGTTCATCATGATTTATGAGTTTATGATTTTGGCCGACTCACGAGCCCTATTTCATGGATAATCAGTTATTTCAAATATGATCAAGTATGTTATGATTTATCTGGTGATGAACTTCATGTATGATTTCACGATTATTATATGATCCCTCATGTGTATGTTTTGGGAGCAGCGTCTAACACCGAGTTGGCCCGGCATTCAGATAAATTTTGTGGTCTCAGAACTATGCGCCAACGTAGATTTATATTCATGGACACTAGGTGGGTCCCTATTAGTGATATCATGCCATTTATGTCCCTTGTCTGGAACAGCTCTGTCCACTTGAGTGAGATAGTAAGGATATCATGTATGTTCTATCATAATAGTGTCGATTAAGATGAGTCTTCCCATTATTCCTAATGAATTATGCATTGTCATATTTACGATACTTTAGCTCATGTTAAGTTTTACAAGGTTTCTCTTATGATTATGATTATGACTAGTTTATGAGTTTTAAAAACCTTGAGCCCTCATGTTTATATTATGATTATCACTTCATGTTTGAAATGTCCTACTCTTATGAACTCTTATGTATTTTATTAGTCTTTTTTACTTACCTTTCATACTCAATACATTCAAAGTACTGACCACATACTCTATGTTGTATCATTTTATGATACAGGTCTGAGAGATTAGACTCAGCCGCGCCATTGGTCCTGCTTCTGTATTAGTCTTGTTTAGCTAGTGTTGGTGAGACCTCATTTTTTGAGGACATTCAGTTTAGTTTGATGTTTTGCTATTTCAGTTGTATACTTTTGTCGAGCTAGTTGGGGATGTTGTCCCGTCAGCTCATCAGTTATGCTAATGGCTTTTTAGACAATATGTAGAAACTCACCTTGTCAGTGTTGACTTAGTTTATGATTATTATGTGTGTAGATTTCTACTTATTCATGTTTAGTTTATCAGTTTTCGCTAGTTTATGCTCTTTAGCCGCTATGTTCATGCCATGAGTAGACTTGGAGCCATTCGTGATTTCAGATTCCGTGTCTCAGTTTGGGATCTCAGCTTGGGTCGTGACAAATTTGGTATCAGAGCAAAGGTTCAGAGTGTCCTAGGGTTCTGAAAGTCGTGTTAAGTAGAATATTTTCCATGGGTGTGAAGTGAGACACACTTATGGGCAGAGCCTACAAGACATTTTAGGAAATTTCCCTTCTTTCATGATCTATGTCATGTAATGAAGTATCTCTCTGTCCTTCTAACTCGTGTTATACATGTTTGCAAAATCATGCCTCCACGCTGTATGAATGGAAAAAGGAACAGGAATGGAAATGGCCATGAGGATAGCAATAGGGATGACAGCAGGCACCGCCAGCACCAGCAGGTCCTCAAGCAGGTCTCTTATGCCGAGTTTAGGGAAGCTTTTCAGTTTCTGGCTCAGGCCTTGACCGTTCAGGTCAATCAACAGGCAATGGCTTATATTCCCCGAAATGGGTATGCAGTGGCGTCTCAAGTTAGGGATTTCCTCAATATGAATCCCCCTGAGTTTCTCGGGTCGAGAGTAGATGAGGAACCACATGAGTTTCTGGAAGAGATTTTGAAGATCACCTAGCTTATGGGGGTGACAAAAGAAGAGAGTGCATACTTAGCTACCTATCAGTTGAAGGGAGTTACTTATATTTGGTACCGTTAGTGGAAATATGGTAGAGCAGTAGGCACAATTCTCGTAAGCTAGGAGGAGTTCATGATAGCCTTCATAGATAGATTCTTTTCCAGGGATTGAGGGAGGCAAAAGCGGCGGAGTTCGTCAACTTGAGGCAAAATGATATGATTGTCCAAGAGTATGCCTTGGAGTTCACCAGGATGTCCAAGTATGCACCGAAGATGGTGGCAGATCAGAGAGCCCGTACGAACAGGTTTGTGTATGGGGTGTCAGACTCGCTGGTCAAGGAGTGTAGGACCACAATGTTAAATAATCTTAATTTCTCCCAATTAGTGATATACGCCTAGCAGATTGAGGCGGATCAGATGAGGGAAAGGGAGAGAGAGGCCAAGAGGACCAGGACAGGTAGCTTTGGGTTCTCCCAGCAGAGGTCTAGTGGCAGACATCGTTAGTAGTTCCACAAAAGGTCATTAGCCCGACGCCGTCACCAGCCAGTGTCCCATCCAGACCTCAAGGTGATCAGAGGAGCAGGGCATTAGGCTCGAGGGGACAGAGGGACACACTTGTAGAGCGCACCTTGCAATTCTGCAGAAAATATGGTAAGAACCATATAGGAGAGTTCCTAGTCAGATTAGATGTTTGTTTCGAGTGTGGGAAACCCAAGCACATGCGCAGGGAGTGTCCTTTTGCTAGATAGGGTGATAGCAAAGGTTGTGCCTAGACTACCAGTTTAGCAGCAGCTCCAGTAGCACATCCTCAATAGGGGGTGCATCCACTAGTGTAGGTGGTGGACAGCGTCGGAATAGATTTTATGTCCTCTCATCACGTTAGAGCAGGAGGTCTCTCCTAACGTAGTCACGGGTATGTTGCGAGTATTTCATCTTGATGTGTATACATTGTTAGATCCAGGGGCTACCTTATCTTTTATGACTCCTTATGTTTTCATTAGTTTAAGAGTTAGTCCCAAAATCCTATCAGAACGCTTCTCAGTCTCAACTCCAGTCAGTGACTCAATTATAGCTCGACGAATATACAAAAATTGCCATGTCACAGTCCTTCAAAAAGTCACCTCAGCTGATCTAGTAGAGTTAGACATAACTGATTTTTATGTTATCTTTGGTATGGATTGGTTGCATGCATGTTACGCCTCAGTAAATTGTAGAACCCATGTGGTAGAGTTTTGGTTTCTAGGTGAGCCAGTCCTAGAATGGAAGGGTAGTTCAGTTATGCCTGTAGGTCACTTTGTTTCCTACCTTAATGTCAGAAAGATGATTTCCAAGGGTTGTGCTTATCATCTAGTTTGGGTTAAGGATTCTACATCCGAGACTCCGACTCTTCAGTCAGTTCCTATAGTGTGTGAGTATCCGGATGTTTTCCCAGATAATCTACCAAAAGTCCCTTCCGAGCGAGAGATTGACTTTGGTATGGACCTTCTTCCCAATACGTAATCTATACCTATTCCTCCATACAGAATGGCTCCAGCCGAGCTGAAGCAGCTGAAGGAGTAGTTGAAAGATCTTCTAGATAAAGGATTCATCAGACCTAGCAAGTCCCTGTAGGGTGCACCGTACTTTTTGTTCGAAAGAAGGATTGTTCTCTTTGAATGTGCATTGACTATCAGTAGTTGAACAAGGTTACAATCAAGAATAAGTATCCCCTCCCCAGAATTGATGACTTATTTGACCAACTTCAAGGCGCTAAGTGCTTCTCAAAGATAGACCCCAGTTCGTGTACCATTAGCTCAGAGTTACAAAGAGTGACAACCTAAAGACATCTTTTAGGACTCGGTATGTAAATATGACTTTATGGTTATGTCTTTTGGACTAAAAAATTCTCTTGCAGCTTTTATGGATTTGATGAACAGGGGCCATATTTGAACATGTTCGTGATTGTCTTTATAGACTACATTCTCATATACTCTCGCAGCGAGGAGGAGCATGCCGCTCATCTGAGGATTGTGTTATAGACTCTCAAGGATCGCTAGCTATTTGCTAAATTCAGCAAGTGTGAGTTTTGGTTGGACTTAGTAGCATTTTTGGGTCATATGGTATCAAGTGAGGGTGTGAAGGTGGACTCTCAAAAGATAGAGACGGTGAAGAATTGGCCGAGACCAGTTAGTCCTTTGGACATCAGGAGTTTTTTGGGTTTAGCTGGTCATTATAGGAGGTTTGTTGAGGGATTTTCATCCATTGCTTCACCGTTTACTAAGCTACCCAGAAGAAAGTTAAATTTCAATGGTCGGATGCCTGTGAGAAGAGTTTTCAGAAATTAAAGACTCGACTCACTTCAGCCCCAGTGTTAACCCTACCCAAGTGTACATATGGATTCGTTGTGTATTGTGACGCCTTTAGGGTTGGTCTTAGGTGTGTGTTGATACAGCATGGTAAGGTCATTTGGTATGCCTCTGGGCAGCTTAAGACTCATGAGAATAATTACCCGACACATGACTTGGAATTGGCAGCGGTGGTGTTCGCATTGAAGATTTGAGGTACTATTTGTATGGGGTCCATGTGGATGTGTTTACGAATCACAAGAGCCTACAGTATGTGTTCACCCAGAAGAATTTGAATTTGCGACAAATGAGATGGTTAGAGCTACTCAAAGACTATGACATGAGTGTCCTTTATCATTCGGGAAAGGCCAATGTAGTGGCGGATGCCCTTAATAGGTTGTCCATGGAGTGTGTTTCTCATGTAGAAGATGGAAAGAAAGAGTTGGTGAAGGATGTGCATCGACTTGCATGACTAGGAGTTTGCCTTGTTGATTCAGTGAATGGTAGTGTCATTATTTAGAATGATTCAGAATCTTCTTTGGTGTTTGAGGTTAATTCTAGAAAATATGAGGATCCTATTTTGGTACAGTTGAAGGAAGCAGTTTAGAATCAGAAAGTGGAGGTCTTCTCCCAAGGGGGAGATGGTTTACTTCAATATCAAGATCGTTTATGTGTTTCGAATGTCGATGATTTGGGAGAGAGGATGTTGCATGAGGCACACAGTTTGTGGTATTCTGTCCATCCAAGTGTAACCAAGATGTACCGTGATCTACGAGAAGTCTATTGGAGGAATGGCATGAAGAAGGACATGGTGTAGTTTGTGGCTAAGTGTCTAAATTGTTAGTAAGTGAAAGTGGAGCATCAAAGACCGGGAGAGGTGTTGCACGACATTAGTATCCCCACTTGGAAGTGGGAAGAGATCAATATAGATTTCATCATAGGGTTACCTCGCACACGTCGACAGCATAACTTTATTTGGGTGGTTCTAGACAGGTTGACTAAAGCAGCTCATTTTTTACCAGTCAAAACTACTGACTCAGCGGAGGATTATGCTAAAGTGTACATTCAGGAGTTAGTTCGGTTGCATGTAGTTCCCTTGTCCATCATTTCAAAAAGAGGTACTTAGTTCACTGCGCAGTTTTGGAGATCATTTTAGAAGGGGAATAGTACTCAGGTCAAGCTTAGCACAGCTTTTCACCAACAGACAGATGGTCAGGTTGAATGGACCATTCAGACTCTCGAGGATATGTTGAGATCATGTGTAATTGACTTCAAAGGTAGTTGGGATGATCATTTACTTCTTATCGAGTTTGCTTACAACAACTATAACTCTAGCATTCAAATGGCTCCATTTGAGGATTTTTATGGGCAGAGATGTAGATCGCCTATTGGTTAGTTTGAAGTAGATGAGGGTACATTGATAGGTCCAAATTCAGTTCATGAGGCTATGGAGAAAGTTCAGCTTATAAGGGAAAGGCTGAAAATAGCTCAGAGTCGTTAAAAATCCTATGCTAGTGTGAAGAGGAGAGAACTGGAGTTTGAAGTTGATGATTGAGTGTTTTTAGAGGTGTCTCTCATGAAGGGAGTGATGAGTTTCGGAAAGAAAGGAAAGATTATTCCCCGATATGTTGGTCCCTACAGGATTGTGAGATGTGTTGTCAAGGTGGCCTACGAGTTGGAACTACCAGCGGAGTTGGCTTCAGTACATCCAGTTTTCCATGTATCATTGTTAAAGAAGTGCGTTGGTGATCCGACTTTGATCGTCCCTATGGAGAGATTAGGTTTGAAGGATAACCTTAGCTATGAGGAGGTACTAGTTGAGATCCTTGATTGTCAAGTTCAAAAGTTAAGGAACAAAGAAGTAGCTTCAGTGAAAGTCTTGTGGAGGAATCAGCTTGTTGAAGGAGTTATGTGAGAGGACGAGGCAGATATGATGGCTAGATACCCGCATTTATTTTCTTCTGACTCAGTTCCAGCATGAGGTATCGGTTTCCTCCTTAGTACTCTATTTAGTTTCATGTTTAGTTCATGTATCTCAGTTTCCTCTCTGTCAGTTCATGTATATGTGATTAATGAATTCAGTTCAATCATGTATATCAGTCTGGAGTCAGTCACTCCGTCAATTTTCAGCTTTAGATGTTCAATATTTGAGATCTCAGTTCCCTTCCCTAGTTTTTCAGTATGTTTAGTCTACATTCAAGGATGAATGTTCCCAAGAGCGAGATATTGTAATACTCCAAAAGTTTCTAAGACTAGATGAGAGAAATGAAATAAGTTCAGTAGAAAAATCTATATTTTTTGCCTCAAAATGACTCGTGCTACGAGTCGCAGTGAGAAGTAAAAGATCGTGGGAGGAGTCTAGTGAGATGCTGAAGTTGGATGCCCAGACCATAAGTCATGGCGTGTGGGTACAACTCGTGGTCAAGAGTCATAGTGAGGCACAGAGAATGTCAGGGTTGGAAACGACGGATCGTGGTATGACTCGTTGTGGAAAATAATGAGTCATGATAAGGATCGTGGTTTAGAGGTTTTGTGTATGGATGGGTTGTCATGAGTGGTGTTACGACCCATGGTAGGTAACCACGGGTCATGGTTTGTAACCCGTGGAAAAATCCAGAGAAGGTAGGAATTGAGGCTCAGTGACAATGAAAGGTGTTATGACTCGTGATGATATGTAATGACTCGTAGTAGGTGTCCATGAGCTGATCTTCAATAACCAGTCTTACGACCAGTGGTGACCACAGTAGGTGACCACGAGTTGTCACTTCATGGTACGACTCGTGGTGAGAGTCGTGATGACTGGCACTGTCTATTTTTCAGAATTTTTATCAAGGGTATTTTCATAAATTCTAAGCTCCTAGATCCTAAACTACATAGTTATAAGCCTTGAAAGAAGTGTATTAGGGGAGTTTAACCTATTTTAATTCATTCAACTCCCATGCATGCAAGGTTTGAGGGTTCCATTGAAGATCAAGTTTAGAATCCTCCAATTCTCCTCCAAATCTCTTGGGCTTTCAAAGTCAAGTTAAGAATTAGTTTACCCAGGTATGTAGGGCCATGAATGAGAGTTTTCTTTCACTCTCATATCAAAATTTCTCCTCAAGTTCATGAATTCAAGTGTTAATTCAAGTATATGATCCTATGGGGTTTTATACCAATTTTATGAAATTTTCAATGATTTATTTGTGGGTCAATTTCCTTCATGTTTTAAATCATATTTTAAGATCTATGGGTAGATTGTATACTTATTATCGACTATTAATTTATGATTTCAAATTTTAGAAAAATTATGCCCAATTATGCAAGCTTCATAAAAGGTCAAGTTTATGATTCTATTATGATGTTGATTCTCCTAAGCCCTAATTTATGATTTATGATTTCCTGCATGTACTCTTCATGAATTTATGAATTTCAAGTATGGTGATTTTCTCAAGCATGTATGTTCATTGTGATTTATGAGTTTATGATTTTGGCCGACTCACGGACCTTATTTCATGGCTAATCATGTATTTCAAGTATGATCAAGTATGTTATGATTTATCTAGTCATGAACTTCATATATGATTTCATGATTATTATATGAACCCTCATGTGCATGTTTTTGGAAGCAGCATCTAACACCGAGTAGGCCCGGCATTCAGATAAATTTTGTGGTCTCAAAACTACGCGCCAATGTAGATTTATGTTCATGGACTCTAGGTAGGTCCCTATTAGTGATATCATGCCATTTATGTCCCTTTCCTGGAAAGCCTGGAACGGCTCTGTCCACTTGAGCGAGATAGTTGGGGCATCATGTAAGCTCTATCATAATGGTGTCGGTTAAGATGAGTCCTCCCATTGTTCCTTATGAATTATGCATTGTCAAATTTACGATACTTTGCTCAAGTTAAGTTTTACAAGGTTTCTCTTATGATTATGATTATGACAAGTTTATGAATAGTTTTAAAAACCTTGAGCCCTTATGTTTATGTTATGATTATCACTTCATGTTTGAAATGTCCTACTATTATGAACTCTTATATATTTTATTAGTTTGTTTTACTTACCTTGCATACTCAATACATTCAAAGTACTGACCGCATACTCTATGTTGTATCATTTCTTGATACAGGTTCGAGAGATCAGACTCAGCTGCGCCATTAGTCCTGCTTTCTTCCTCATAAATAAAACTGGCGCGCCCCACGGTGAAGTACTCGGCCTGATGAAACCTTTATCCAATAAATCTTTCAACTGCTCCTTTAATTCTCTGAGTTCTGCCGGAGCCATACGATAGGGAGGAATTGATATCGGCTGAGTACCTGGTAACAAGTCAATAGCAAAGTCTATTTCTCTTTCTGGGGGAATACCAGGTAACTCATCTGGGAATACATCAGGGAATTCATTCACCACTGGAACAGACTGGATTGTCGAAAATTCTGCTTGGACATCCTGAACTCTGACCAGATGGTAGGTGCATCCCTTAGATATCAACTTTCTCGCCTGAAGGTAGGAAATAAACCTACCTTTTGGCATAGCGGTGCTGCCCTTCCACTCCCGCACTGCTTCTCCTGGGAAGTGGAATCGAACCGTCTTGGTCACACATTCAACGTTGGCAAAACACGGTACTAACCAATCCATACCCATTATGGCATCGAAGTCTATCATTTCTAACTCGACCAGATCTACTGTGGTCTGACGGTCAGCAACCTCTACTGTACACCCGTGGTAGATTCAGCTTGCTGTGATAGAGTCACCGACGGGCGTGGATACTAAAAAGGGTTACTGCAATAATTCTGGTGCAATATTAAACTTTCGTGCCACAAATGGAGTAATGTAGGACAAAGTAGACCCTGGATCAATCAACACATAAGCAGGGTGTGAGCAGATAGTTAGCATACCTGTCACAACATCAGGTGATGCTTCTGAATCTTGCCTCCCTGGTAAAGCATATGTGCGGCTTGGACCCGCACCTATACTGGAGGCCCCTAATCTGCCCCGACCCCTGCCTGCTGAAACTGAGGGTCTGCCCCCAGTCGAGGATGCTGTGGCTCGTGACCCTGCAGATTCCCTATCCTGTCTATCTCGGTCCTCTCGGCCTCTGGCTGGGCAATCTTTTATCAAATGGCCTTCTTGGCCACAAATATAACATGCGGAGGAACCATACCTGTATGCTCCAGGATGGCGTCGACTGCATATAGGGCAAAGTGGGAGGGTATACCTACTCTGCTCCGCCCTCCTCTGTAATGGTGAATCTGCAATCTGCGAGCCTCTACCAGTCTCGGACTGCCCCATGCGACTAAACCTACCCCCCTGCGACTGTGGCGGAGGCGGGGGCCTGGGCGACCTGTCTAACAATCGTGGCCTGGGTCCTCCCCGGGCCTCCCTCTGTAACTCAACTAGCCTGTCCCGGCGACGCTGTTCCTGATTGACCCTTCTGATCTCCCGTTGTCGCTGTCTGATGCCCTCAATATTCTGGGCAAATGCCTGAACTCGAGCAATGTCCATGTCCTCTCGCAGTGTGGCTGTAATACAAGTCTCAACATATTCTAGATTCAACCCCATGATGAAGCGATGTACTCTGGATGCCATGGTATCAACAAAGGCCGGTGCATACCGAGCCAAAGAATCAAACCGCAAGGAATATTCCCGAACACTCATGGCCCCCTGCTCCAGATGTAGGAACTGGTCTACCCGAGCCTGTCAAATCTCCCGCGGAAAATAGTGATCCAGAAAGGCCCCTGAAAAGCTGGACCAGGTGGGAGGGGAAACATCTCTCCCTCGGGACCTTTCCCAGCTTTCATACCATAACACAGCGATATCCCGTAACCGGAATGCTGCCAACTCAACTGATTCGGTAGGCGTGGCATGCATAACCCTGAAGATTCTCTGCATTTGATCCAGAAAATCCTGAGGGTCCTCTGTCCGGTTCGTACCTGTAAACTGTGGGGGATTCAAGGCTAAGAACTCTCGGACCCTCGAACTGTCGGGCCCTCCTGATAACTCCACAACTGTAGACGGCATTGGCTGACGCTGAGCAGCCATCATCTGTGCTAACATAACTATAGCACTCCTAACCTCCTGGTCAGAAGGTGTCGGTATAGGGACTACTGAAGGTAATGTCGCCCCAAGTGGCTCCTGACGTGGTGGAGACTGCTGAGGAGGCTGGGACGATGCCTCTGTAGTGCCCTCTGATCGGGCTGTTTCTAAACGAGGATGAGGCGTCCTACTGGTGCCTTCCCCTGTTGCAACATCTAGGCTCCGGCCTGTGATAGGATTTCGCTGGTCTGACATTATCTGTAACCAAAGAATATAGTAAGCTTTTAGGGACTCAACCCTATATTGTACCGCTCTACAGCACGACTGAATAAGAATAAAAGACAACCATCCTATCATGCCTTGCAGTCTCCTACCCATAGTATGTGGTGCACAACACATCCATGGGCAGGACTCTACTTAGCACGGCTTGCAGACTCCCTGGGATACGACCTGCTCTGATACCAAGTTTGTCACACCCCGCCTTGGGGGGTATGACTGGCACCTGGTGCCCTACTAAGACCTGAACTGCTGGACTGCTAAGCCTGGGCACATCTGGTGCCTGGCTGGCTCTAACTCACATTTCTGGAAACAAAGAGCTATATAACGGCTGTAAACACAGCCCCCGACCCATTGGCCTATAGCCTCCTGTACCTGTACTGACAGCTGACCAGAAACATATCAATTTAGGGAATCCTATGCGGGCCGACAAGGCCACCATGCTGTCTAGTTATCTATAACTCAATCATGAAGTACTAGAAAGCTACGTGACCGGCAAGGTCACCACTACTGGCAAACTATGGCCCCACACGGCCAACATAAAAGAAAGAAAGAGTACTAACAGCTATACAACTGCACGGCCTCACACGACCGGCTCATCTGACCATAGGGAAATATATATAGACTGCAAGCCTCTAGGAATAGCAACAGAAATGATCGGGACAGGGCCCCGACCTACCCGTACTATACAACCAAAAGAAAATGAAATACACCTCTGGAATTCAGTCTCCGGATAACAGGAGCTGAATACTCGATCGCTGACAGGAATCACGTGGTATCGCCTGCTCGTCTATGAGTACCTGCAGGCAAGTAATGCAGCGCCCCACCGGGCGTCAGTACCGCTGGTACTGAGTATGTAAAGCAATAACTGAAAGAAAAATCTGAGAACAACAATGTAACTGATGAAACTGAAGTAAGAAGAATTAGATTAACTGTCTGATGATGTAAGTCATACCTTCTCTTAATTATACTGGAAGGAGTAGGAGTCATACCTGGAGATTTATCGTTCTACTGTCGATCTACTCGTATCTATTATAACACGGCACAACATATCATAACATACATAGCACACATAAACCTTACCCGGCCCCCATAAGCCGGGAGGTACAACCAACACGCAATCTATACCCCTACCCCGGTCATCCCGTCTCCTATAATAACTATAAGCATCCTGCCGGTCCCCTGGGTATGCACTTGGGCTCGCTGAACCCCTGACTATAACTGTACCTGAGTCCGAAGGACTCCTGAATCAACACCCGGGCGTATCCGCTCGACAGGGGTGTGTAAAAGCCGACCAAGGCATAATATGGGGAAAACTGGCATCCCATCTTCGTCCCCTGTGGGACGGCATGCCACTCCGTAGAGCGACGTATCCTCGTCCTCTGGCGGATGAGTCGATACAGCTATCAACCCTGGGGCGGTCATGGATGCTAGGTAGTCCAACCCCAAACAATATAACGGTCTCAACTAGTAAAACTATCTTCATGTCTCGCATACTGGCGCTAATAGTGGTAAAGTATTGTATATATTACATGCTGAACTAGTAATAGTAATATGTACGTATTTAATACATGCTGAGGCTGGTAAATATATATATGTATGAATATAGTCTCCTGCCAGACTGTTCTGGGGCTAATACTGAACAGGATATAGTGTTTCTGCTGAAAACCAAGTTGTATACTGAGTTCCTATAGTAACATGATTTGCCATTTCTAATATGCTTTCTAACCTCATTTTAACTTATCATTCTATTTCTGAGATGTCTTACCGATATTACAGCGCTTTACTGGGTTTCAACTGAATACAATGATATCCTAACATTCTGTGTCACATCGCATACTGAGCATACTGTGGAATTCCTAACACTTATACTAGAGTCTATATCATGCTGGCAAGTTACACGCAAGTTACAACTCGATGCTTCTAATACCGTATCAACATTCGCAATAAATGTAACACTTGACTTCTGAACATCCTACTGGCCTTTAAATTACTATACTGTACCGATATTACTTAACTTGCCGAGGGAACTAGCTTTACATACCTTATCCTCGAACTATCCGTCTGTCGGACGAGGCTCGGCCGGTACTTCAACTATTTTCTCCCAACTGCATTCATAAATATGTCAATCAATACTAAATACAGCTTTATTTTAAAGAGCAACGTCACTTTCGATATAGTTTATAGCCTAAACTTAGGCTTATCGAAAGACGGTCGAAAACTCGCTATTTTTCAAGGTCCAGAAGGGAGAAATATTCACTTCACAGCTAGGAACACATAGACACTAATTTAGAGCAATTCCACTTACCTTAGCTCGGTGGCTCGACGATTCGTCGGCCGTATTTCACGAAACTGAATCCATAGGAATGTTCTCTGCTGCTAAATACCTCAGTATCTGGAGTTAATTTGCGTTTGGACAACGTTTGGCAGCGTAATCGGACGAAAATTATATTATCTCCTTCGTTCCCTCTCCTTTTTCTGATTTCTCTCTCTGTTTCCTGGAAATTTCCTAAGTGTTTTAATGAATTAACCCGAAGTGGGGCTCTATATACTTGGGCCTGGACAAGGCCAACGTGTCACGGAGCCAACGCGGAGGCCTGTCCTCCGTGACACGCTGCCATCGCGGAGGGGCTCTGCCTCAGCTCCTTCCGCGATGGTTCGACAGGTTTCTCGGTCGATCTTTTCCCGGGCCTTTCTCCAGCACGTATGGCCTTCAAATATGCTTAACCAACGTGCGAATAGGTCGTGTAGGTGCCGGGAATTCTACGGGGTATAACATATATTTAGAATAAAATTATAATAATACACATTATCTAAATGCATATATTAATTATATGTGTATTTTTCTTCATGTATACATACATATTTATTCATGATGTAAGATTTTTTGCAATTGCAGTTAAAGTTAAAAATATAAAAAAATTAATTTTTTGGTACACGCAACTCTTTCTTTTTGCTAGGAGTTAAAAAGATTATGGTTAAAATTCTTATGTATACAATTTAAATTAGGGATTGAAATCTTAAATCCTAAATTGTTGCCTAAGAAAAAGCTATAATACGACTTTTTACTATTGAAACGCCTTTTTACTGTCTTTTTGCTGTAACTTGCCAATAGTTGTTGGTTAGAGTTTTACTAATATTTATTGGATTATGAAAATGTCAACTACAGTTAAGACTTGTATATATATGTCAATTCCTCTACTATCTAATTAGAGGAAATGAGCCTAAGCAGACACTAGGCCTAAGTTTTTGCATCGATCGTCCCTATTTTGGAGTGATTTTTAATTTTTTTTCCTTCAGATTGGTTGTCTTTAATTTTTGCTCTTTAGTATTTTAAGTAATTAAAAGGAGATAAAATAACTTCAATTTTTTTAAAAAAAAAATCACCAAACAAACAAAATTAGCAAGGCATAGGTTAGCCTACAACACAAAAGCTCATGCTACCGAACTTCTGACCCTAAGTACAAGTTCCCTACTGAATTTCTGCCTCAAGGCCGAAGTTCAGTTGCATGGACTTCTACCTACTGAACTTGTTCCTCAATGCATAAATTCATGTTATTAAACTTGTGTTGCATGAATTTTTGCCCCAAAGCACAAATTCATGCTACTGAACTTCTGACCCTTGGACAATTCATGCTACTAAATTTATGCTTCAAGGCACAAGTTTATGTTACTTAGCTTATGCCTTGAGGCATAACCAGTGTGAATTTATGCCTTGCGGTTTTTTTATTTTATTTTTGCTGTTAAGGGCATTTTTGATCATTTTCTTGTCACTTAAAGTACTGAAAGGAAAAAATTGATGACCACAAATTTAAAAGGTAAAAATTAAATATTACCCTAAAATAAGAGTATTTGTGCAAATAACCCCACCAGTCAACATGTCTGCTTTGGTCATCCTTGTATCTAGTGGCGAATTCAGAATTTTCATTAAGAGGATTCAAAAAAATTAAAATTTAGTGTTTGAAAATTGGACTTGAAACCTCAAGGTAAATTTTGTATCCCTAAATCACTAAACCAACCTCTAGTCTTATATTTAGAGGGTTCAAAATCTATATATATACATAAAAGACTTTAAAATATCATATATGTACAGTATAATTTTTATCGAGAGAATTCGGGTGAACCTCGTCCGATCTCCTGGATGCTCTTCTGCCTGTATCTTCTCTCTATTCCCTCTAAAAGTGAAAAAAGTTTGAACCCTAAAACTTTGTTATCTTTTCATATTACTTTTACATCATGTAGTGCAAAAAAAAATGTACTTATCTTTAAGACTAAAAAAAATGTGAGCCCCAAAATCTTTTCAGATAACTTTCATTTCACACTATGTAGAGGGAAAAAAATGGCCCCTATCTTGAATTCTTTAATGTGGCCTTATAAATTTTTTTTGTTCATTTCCAATTTAATCTTTTTAATATTAATGTAAGTTGTATCTATTTAGTTGACATTGCTTATATGTCGTGTACTCTTGAGATATTTATTGTTAATGAGCAAAAATTATTAATTTTGTGTGTACTTAAATAATTTGAGATAATTATTTTTAGTTTTTTAATTCGTTTTAAAAAATATTTTTAATTTAAGATCATAAACTTCAAAAGTCTTTTTTATCTTTTCAAATTTTGTGCCAAATCAAAATCAAACAAACAAATTAAAATAGAAAAAGTATCATTTAATTCTCTTCACTTTCATAAAAATTTTATCATATTTACCTGTTATTGGAAACTAAAATTTAAAAGTCAAATAATAAATAAATTTCTCCACTTTGCATAATATATAATAAACAAGAAAAATAGAATTATTTCGAAGCATATACAATTTGCTGTGAGGAATAATGAAGAATTGAGCAAGTTGTTGAGGAATAATGTAGAGTTTTGTGAACATTCATCAAAATTTGCTCCCACAGAAGATTAGCAAGAGAAGCTGAAATCAGTTCTGTTGCACAGGAATTCTAGATGTCTAGGTGTTGAATTAGGAGATTGGGTAGTGAATGGTATGAACAATGGTAGGATCATGACTTACGTAAAGCATAAAATTGTATGAATAATGGTAGAATCATGACTTATGTTTTAAAAAATTATATTTTAAATTTTGTATGTTATTATAGTGGTATTAAATTTGTCTGAATATTGTATATAATGTTATTGTAGTTGTATTAAATTTTCAATAACCTAACATGAATTTTATACAAAATCAATAATACATATTTCATATTGTTTTTATATAATTTTTATACATAAAATTGTGAGTAAGATTCGAAGCATGATGTTTTTTTTCAAATATGAAGCAAGATCCAAAATTATATTGAAGTTATATGATTATTGTATATTTAGTTTGTATCAAAATTCTATTTTAAGTTTTGTTTGTTGTTATTGTAATTGTATTAAATTATATATATTTTGTAAGAAAGTTGTATATGATATTATTGTAGTTGCATTATATTTTCAAAAACATAATATAAATTTTATACGAAATTTATATAGTTTTTCATACTAAATTTATATATTTGTTATATATGAAATTGTGATCAAAATTTTAAGATTTGTGTAAGATATACATATTTCATACCGATGTAATACAGTTTTCACATGAAAATGTGAGCGAACTTTTAAGCCTTGAATGAATATACATATTTTATACAATTTTTATATATGAAATTTTGAGCAAAATTTTTATGTCTTGAATGAAATTTTAAGCAAAGTTTTTTAAGTCTTGAGCAAAATTTCGTATATATTTTGTTAAAATACTTCTAATATGTTTTATAAACTGAGATTCTTGTTACGTTTGGTAAATACTAGGTTTATCATACGTATGTTGCACATGTCAATAAATAAAAAATTTTATATAAAATAATGTGAAAAAAAGAAAAGAAAAAGCTATAATAGATGCAATATTCATTTAAATAAAAAAAAATAGTGTTATTATATTAACCCCAATACTATGTCTGATGCATCAAATCTAATATTTCTTTATAGTTATAATTAAATAAAATTGTGTTTAAAGTTAAAAAAAAAAACATCTTTAGAATTAAAAATGTAAACAGAATAAGGTTAAAAACATTCTTCATTTTTTGTTTGATAAGCAGTAAAGTTGCCGAAAAAGTTTCTTGGGAAATAAACTTATTTCGTGATCAAATATTTAGGGCTAATATTAGAATAATTTTATTGCAAGCAAAATTCACTTAAATAATAAACACAGAATAAGTCCATGTTTGAAATATTTTGCGAGTTTTATTACAAATTAGAACTTTAAAATTAGACATAGCTTACAAAATTATGTGACATCCACGTGTTATTAGAAAAGAGTCCTTCGCCCAAAAATATAGGACGCGATCGAAACTTGACCTCTGTAAAATAATATGTATTGTGTGATTATTTTCTTTTTACAAATATGATATATTATATAGTTTAAATTTAAAAAATTAATATTAAAATTTAGTTGATTTTAAAGTTTTAAATATTAAAAATATAATAATGTGTACTCTTAAATATTCAAAAAAATAATTAAATTGCTATTCCGTCAAGTGTGAAATTAATTTTTAAAGGGTAAAAAAAACTAACAATATTTCCCTAAGGACCTTTGTGCTTTTAAATATATACTAGTTTTAGCGTACACATACGGGTGTCTCTTGTATTAATTAAAAAATATATTTAAAAATTACATAATATTTTGAAAATGTGTTTCTGCAACAATATAAGAATTTAGAAAGAAAACTATAAATTTTATATTGATAAATGATTAGTGGTCCAGGCTGCTTTTTTTTCAAATGTAATTTGAAAAAGTCCTAAATATAAGATTGATTTGCATTATAAATACAATACAATTTTATTCAACGTATAATTATTTCTTAAGAGATAAAATCTTAATTATTTTTCAATTTTTGATATTAATATTTTTTTTATATATTTCAAATAAGGAAGAATTTTATATATAAAAATTAAATTTTTAAAAAATAATTAAATAATTAGTTTTTCAAGTGTTATCTATATTTTTAATAGAGTAAAATATTGAATAATATTTTGCTATAAAACTTCATATTTTTAATATTTAGTGCTAACTTAATTTTAAACTTTTTTTTTTTTGGTACCTAAAATTTTATTAACTACCAGTATCATCCTTACAAAATTGTTAGCACAACCAACACTGTTTGCTAACTCCAAATTAGTGAAACTCGAAAAACTATCTACGAAAAGGCATACACTCATATACATTAGAAAATTAAGCTAGAAATAAGATATTGAATTCCCGGTGGTGCTCGAACTATGCAAGTGTAGGCCAGGTCGTTGGTTAGTATTTTCACTGTTTTACTTTTCTTCTCAAATAGTCTCTAATTTCTCTCAGGCCACAGTGTATATGCACTCAGTAATCACCATTTTGAAGAGATAATTTCAAACTCAATTTTTTTTTTCTTAATCTACGTGTCTAGTCAAATAGCTTCACATAAATTAAAATAAAAAAATAATATAGATTTAATAAAAGAGAGTGAATAGTGAACATTCGATTAATTGAAACAACTTAGAGTATGTTGCGTTTCTACATTTTCTTTTTTTTTTTTGAATTATATAATTTTTAAGAAGAAGGCGTATTAATGCAAAATAAACTTATATTTTTAAATTTATTTTCTCATACCATGAGTTAAGAAATTATTATAATTAGTTAATTTAATAAATAATATATTGATATAAGTTTAAAAAATAGTAATTGATTTTAAAGTCTTAATTGTTACGATTTTTTAAATATAGTTCAAATAAAAAAATATTAAGAAGCAAAATGTTAGTTAATTTTAAAGTACAAAATAGGAATTCTTACCTTTTTGAAATAAGTAAAGATTAACTTTAATTAATTTTAAACTCCTAAATATTAGGATAGTAATTAAATGATAATATTTAAGAAGAACATAAAATGACAATTTTGTCTATTATAATGTCTTTTAATAAAGGGCAAAAAGTTTAATTAACATTTCTAGCGACCTTCATGTTTTTAATATAGTACTAGTCTCAAGTACGCGTCTCGCGAGTGTCCCTCACATTAATAAGAACCATTTTTAAAAAATAGCATAAATAATATTTAAAGATATATTTACGCAACAATATAAGAATTGAGAAAGAAAATTATGAACTTGAAATTGATAAATGATCATGTTGAATACTTTGATCCAATCCAGTAGTTCTTTCTTCTTCAATAAACAAAAACATCGTAGAAATAGCATTTGATTGAAAGGTAAAAAAGATCGTTCGCTTTTACGTTACCACTTAAATTAATGCAGCGTATGTATATTTCATGTCACTATTATAAAATTTGTATTACTACACTACTAATAGATTAACATTTAATATAAATATTAGCATTACGAAGATACATGATCTTGGGCAGAATTGCATGCCCAAGTGATACTCAAATGCTTCATTTCGACTTGTTTATCTATCGTTATGTGTACATTCTCATGTGATTTTTAGTTAAATGTGAATTTATACTAACCAACATGATTAGTGTTGTTTTGCAGGAAAAAGAAAATTTTGGAAGCTAATATACATGTTGGTGAAGATCGGGAATGAACTTGTAAACAAGGAGTGGAAAATGACAAGGGAGAGCAGCAAAAATAGGGGCTCCGCGATAGAGCCGTGTCACGCTGCCATCGCGGAGGCGTTCTGCCTGGAGGAATTAATTTTGTCAATTTCCAGTGGAGGCTCGCATTACCTCCGTGACACTGAGGCAGTGCTCTACGATACACTCCGTGTCACGTTGAGTACAATTATCTGGAACCTCAAGTTCCAGTGAAGGTGCGCGATAGCACCGTGGAAAGGAGGCGAGGCTCCGCGATGCAAGTCGGGCCACGTTGAGGTACATTTGCTGGGGAGCCGACTTCCAATGAGGGTCCGCGATAACCCCGTGGCATGGAGGGAGTGCTCCGCGATAGACTCCGTGCCACGTTGCTTGTTATTCCGGAAAAAAATTCTCAAGAGTATAAATAGCACACTTAGGTTTTATTTTAAACATTCTGACTTGGTTGAGCAAGAACGTGGGTTACAGGCAGTTGAGAGGACGAAAATTCTAGGGTTTTTCTCTTTCTCTTTCTCTTTAATCTCAATTGTTTGTATGAATTCTACTTATTTGATGATGTTTAATCCACAAATGAGTGGCTAATTAACTTCTTGCTTAGATTAAGAACAATTGTAGTGGAATGTAATTATTGATCATTTCATTCATCTTTTCTTCAATGGTTGTTCTATCAATTCTTGTTTTTACTGCATTAATGTTTGGCCAATGTTAATGTATATCTAGAAATCCAATTTTGATTTTGAAAAGGAAAGAAATTGAAAAGATGTGAATTGGTAGGATATGATCTTTTCTTAGTTTAGAAAATTGAGAATTGATTTACATTCAGAATAGAAATATATCTGAAAGTCTTATTAGTCAATTAAGGAATCGGTTATGTATGACTAGAGCATGAAATTCTTTTATCACAGAAATGTATATTAAGGTTCATGATTCTTAAATTGGATAGGAGTCGAAAGATCCAATCCATAGGCAATAATTCTTGACTAACAACCGAAGAAAATATTAGCTGATTTGAATCGATAAATTACTTCTCTGCATGTTTGTTTTAACCTCAGCTTGCTCATTGCTATTGTTCAGACTCAAATTATAATCTTAACTTAGATTTTTATTACTTAGTAAACTTAACTCTCAAAATATTGTTTAATTGGTTGTCTGCATTCATAAAGATATAGTTCACTGACGCTTAAGTTAGTTAGTACCCTAGTTCAGTCCCTGTGGGATCGATACTTGGCTTTAATTAAGCCACTTTACTACTTGTTCGACTACGTGCAGTTGCGTGTAGTCACTACAGCACCGAACAAGTTTTTGGCGTCGTTGCCGGGGATTGGCAATTGGTAAAATTATTTTCTTAGTGTTAGTTTACAAATTCTATATAAGTGCTGACAACTTGATCTTAGCCTATCTCTTGCAGATATTGAATTCTTCTGAACGCTGGCAAGAGACAAGGAGTTGGTGGATTCATACATAGAGACGGAAAGACAATTTCATCGTCAAAGAAGAGAAGCTCTAGAGAAGAAGCTACAGTTGCTAAGATAGGCAATTCTGGAGCAACAACAGAATCCACCACTTGTGAGGGCAGTTTTAGTGCCCGAGGAAATGGCCGCAAGGCCGGTTCGCGAAGTGGCAATCCCACATGTTAACAATGTTACATCTAGTATTCGCAGACCAGAGCCAGGAGGGAGGTTTGAGCTTAAACAGAACATGGTGCAGTTATTGCACACCAGCGGGCAATTCACAGGTCTCCCTCATGAAGATCCACAACAACATCTCCAAAACTTTTTGGAGATAAGTGACACTTACATTCCAACTGGAGTATCATCCGACTACGTGAGGCTTACATTATTCCCATTTTCATTATTGGGGGAAGCAAAGAGGTGGTTGAAAGCTGAACCACCTAACTCTATCACCACTTGGGATGATCTTGCAAGAAAGTTTTTGATACGATTCTTTCCATCTGGGAAAACAGCAAGACTTAGAAGTCAGATTCTAAGTTTTAAACAAAGAGAGGGTGAGAATCTGTATCAAGCTTGGGAAAGGTTCAAATCATTGTTAAGGGATTGTCCTCACCATCACCAGTCCAACGATGTGTTGGTGCATACTTTCATTGAGGGTTTGAAACCATATACAAAAATTTTGCTAGACTCAGTAGCTGGGGGACAGGCATTAGAAAAGACTTATGAGGAGCTTTATACTTTGTTAAATCATATTTCACAGGGAAATCCAGAGTGGAATGCGGACTCATCACGAGGAGGAACAAGGAAAGCGGCAGGAGTCTTTGAGGTGGATGGGTTTATAGCTATCGCTGCACAGATAGCTGCGTTGCAAAATCAACTCAACACCCACTTCAGCAGTATGAGCTTGAATCAAGCACAAGCCCCAGTCAATGTAGTGCAGCAGGTATGGTGTGAAGTATGTGGGAGTAATGAACACTCAGCTGAGTGTTGTGGTGCAAATCCAGATTCAGTAAACTTTGTTGGAAACATCCAGAGAAATAATAACCAACAGTATGGCAACAATTACAACTCAAATTGGAGGAATCATCCGAATTTCTCTTGGGGTAATAATAGCCATCAAGGGCAAAGTTCGAATCAGGGTGTGCAGAGAAATCAAGGGGGGCATCAGAATTTTCAATTGCAATACAGAGGAAACAATGCACCTCCTCCACCAACCAACAACATTGAGGACATGTTTAAAACACTTATAGCTAACCAAGTGCAAATGCAGGCTGATTATGTGAAATTGGCGGCAGACATGAAAAATTAGCAGTGAGCTACAAAGGCGTTGGACTACCAGTTTGGACAACTAGCTAGAGCTAAAAACACTAGGTCCAGAGGAGGACTATCGAGTGACACTGACCCAAATCCCAAGCAGGTCAATGCAGTGACCACAAGGAGTGGATTACAACTCAAGGAGGTGGAATCAGAAAGACCACCTCAGCAATCAGGAGCAGTGGAAAAAGATGGAGAACATGATGATGAGAGGGGGAAGGAGAAGGCAGCCGAGGCAGAAAGACCACCATCCCCGTTCCCTCAAAGATTAAAGAAGCACAAGGAGGAAGCTTACTTTAAGAAGTTCATGGAGGTGCTGAAACAGGTATACATTAATTTACCTTTGGTTGATGTTTTGCAGGGAGTACCGAAATATGCAAAGTATATCAAGGACATCATAGCAAATAAAAGCAGATTGACGGAGTATGCTACGGTGGCGCTTACTGAGGAGTGCACTTCCCGGATACAGAACAGGTTGCCAACAAAGCTCAAGGACCCCGGGAGCTTTACCATTCAGATCACAATCGAAAAAAGTATCCGAGCTCGCGGACTATGTGATTTGGGAGTGAGCATAAACTTGATGCCGACATCGGTGTTCAAGAAGTTGGGGCTGGGCAGTCCTAGACCAACTACAGTAATCTTGCAGCTAGCAGACCGTTCTTTGGCCAGACCAGATGGAATTGTGGAGGACGTTCTAGTGCAAGTGGGCTCCCTCATTTTCCCGGTAGATTTTATTATATTGGATTTTGAGCCGGATGCGGAAGTCCCATTTATTTTGGGACGTCCTTTCTTGGAAACCGGGAGAGCATTGATTGATGTAGCTGCGGGGCAGCTAACCATGCGAGCGCATGATAAAGTGGAGGTGTTTGATGTGTATAAGGCCATGAAGCTTCCGACCATCTATGAGGAGCTATCAGCAATCAATGTGCTAAACCAGGAAGCAATTCTTCAAATTGTTGATTCTCAAGATCCATTGGAGAGAGCTTTGATGAGCTCCGATCATTTCGGAGATAGGGATACTTATGAGATGGTGCAAATGTTGAACGAACCAAAATGGTTTCTCAGGAAACAAGAATTTCAGCCATTGATGAGGTCCTTAGAACCATTGCCAAAACCATCTATTGAGGAAGCACCAAAACTGGAGTTGAAGACATTGCCTCCACATTTGAAATATGTATTTTTGGGGAAGATGACACTTTGCCAGTCATCATCTCCGCAGAACTGACAGAGGCACAGGTAAATGATGCATTGGTGGTTCTCAAGAGGAGAAAGAAAGCAATGGGCTGGCAAATGTCAGACATTAGGGGAATCAATCCAGCCTTTTGCACACACAGAATTTTTATGGAGGAAGGAGCAAAGCCAACTGTACAACATCAGCAGAGGTTGAATTCGGTGATGAAGGATATGGTTAGGAAGGAAGTGATCAAGTGGCTTGATTCAGGTGTGGTCTATCCCATTTCAGACAGTGAATGGGTCAGTCCCGTTCAGTGTGTCCCAAAGAAAGGATGGATGACCGTGGTCACTAACGAGAAGAATGAGCTGATCCCTACACGCACAGTCACAGGCTGGCGAATTTGCATGGACTACAGAAAGCTCAATCAGGCCATGAGAAAAGATCATTATCCTATCCCATATATTAATCAGATATTGGACAGGTTGGCAGGTCAAGAATATTATTGTTTCCTTGATGGATATTCTGGCTATAACCAAATAGCCGTAGCACCGGAGGACCAGGAGAAGACTACTTTTCACATGTCCTTATGGGACATATACTTTCAGGCGGATGCCATTTGGTCTATGTAATGCACCCGCCACATTCCAGAGATGCATGATAGCGATCTTTCACGATATGGTGGAAGATCTTGTCGAGGTATTTATGGATGATTTTTCTGTTTTCGGTAATTCATTTGGTACATGTTTGCAGAATCTTGACAGGGTGCTAGCTCGATGTGAAGACTCCAACCTTGTACTCAACTGGGAGAAATGTCATTTTTTAGTCAAGGAGGGTATCATCCTTGGCCATAAGGTTTCTTGCAACGGGTTGGAAGTCAATCGTGCAAAGATCGAAGTGATTGAAAAGCTACCACCACCTGTGTCAGTGAAGGGTGTTCGCAGTTTTCTCGGACATGAAGGGTTCTACAGACGGTTCATCAAGAACTTCTCTAAAATTTCTAGACCAATATGCAGGTTGCTAGAAAAAGAGGTGAAGTTCGAGTTTGATGAGGATTGTGTTAAAGCATTCGAGGAGTTGAAACAGAAGTTGATAGAAGCACCTATTCTCATTTCTCCGGATTGGGAGCAACCGTTTGAATTAATGTATGATGAAAGCGATGTGGCTGTAGGAGCTGTATTGGGGCAGCGGAGGAATAGAATTTTTCATTCCATTCATTATGCAAGAAAAACACTTGACGCAGCCCAAGTCAATTATCCAGTCACTGAAAAGGAGATGCTAGCATTGGTGTTCGCATTTGATAAATTCAGGTCCTACTTGGTGGGTTCTAAAGTAGTGGTGTATACCGATCATGCAGCAATTCGATATCTGTTTAACAAGAAGGATGCAAAGCCCAGGCTGATTAGATGGATCTTGTTGTTACAAGAGTTTGACCTAGAGATTCGGGACAGAAAGGGGAGCGAGAATCAAGTGGCAGATCACCTATAGCGATTGGAAAGCCGGTTGCATGTGAAGGAAGGTGACAACATCAAGGAAGAGTTCCCGGATGAGCAGCTCTTAGCAATAAGGAAAGCTGAAATCCCTTGGTATGCAGACATTGTGAATTTGCTGGTAAATGGAGTCTATCCACCGGAGGCTACGACTCAGCAAAGAAAGAAGTTGAGACATGATTGCAGGTATTACATTTGGGATGAGCCATACTTGTTTAAGCAGGGACCGGATCAGGTGATGAGAAGATGCGTTCCAGAGAGCCAGATTGTAGAAGTATTCTGCTCATCATTGTATGGAGGGAACCACGGAGGCGAGCGGACAGCTCACAAGGTGCTACAGTCAGGTTTCTTTTGGCCTACACTGTTTAGAGACTCTATGGCATATGTAAAAATGTGTGATAGATGTCAAAGAACAGGCACAATTGGTAAAAGGCAGGAGATGCCACTGCAGCAAATATTAGAAGTGGAGATCTTTGATGTATGGGGAATAGATTTCATGGGCCCCTTCCCACCGTCATTTGGTAATTGTTACATCTTGGTAGCCGTTGATTATGTATCCACGTGGGTCAAAACAATAGCTTGCCCCAGGAATGAAAACAAGGTGGTAACAAAATTTGTGAAAAAGCATATTTTCACCAGGTTCGGGACACCCCGAGCCATTATCAATGATGGAGGGGCTCATTTTGTAAATGCAAGTTTCAAGAATTTGCTAGCTAAGTATGGGGTGCGCCACAAGGTAGCAACAATGTATCATCCCCAAACTAGTGGGCAAGTGGAGGTGTCGAACAGAGAGATAAAGCAGATTCTACAGAAGACAGTGAATGCACAACGAATTGATTGGTCAAGCAAACTCGACGATGCGTTGTGGGCTTATAGAACTGCGTACAAGACACCCATTGGGACTTCTCCGTACAGATTGATCTATGGAAAGGCGTGTCATCTTCCTGTGGAGCTAGAACATCGAGCTTTTTGGGCCGTGAGAAAGTTGAACATGGATCCGGAGCTAGCAGGGAAGAAGAGACTGATGCAACTCAGCGAACTTGATGAGTTTCGATGGCATGCTTATGAAAGTGCCAAATGCTACAAGGAGAAAACGAAGAAGTGGCACGATAGGCATATGGTGCATCGGATCTTTGAGCCGGGGCAGAAGGTGTTGCTATTTAATTCGAGACTGAAGCTTTTTCCAGGCAAATTGCGGTCCAAATGGTCAGAGCTGTTTGAAGTGGTGAGAATGACCCCACACGAGACAGTGGAGTTGTAGCAAGAAGATAGAAGTGCCACATTTTTTGTGAATGGGCAACGATGTAAGCATTATTGGGGTGAGGACGTTATTCGAGAGAAGACGTCCATCACTCTAGAGGATGATTGAGCATGAATGACGTCGAGCCGCGACGGTAAATCAGGCGCTGCATGGGAGGCAACCCGTGAATGTGTTGTAATAGATGAGTAGAACTATTTGAAAAAAAAAATATATATATATATAAGACAAAAACAAAGAAAAAGAAAATTAAAAATTTTTGCGTTGAAACCTATGAGTTCTAACAAATTTCTTGTGGTGAAATGATTTTCAGGTAGAACGGAGGGCAAAAATGTAAAGAAACGCAAAGGAAAAAAATTGAGGTGAGAAAATAAAAATTGGCACATTACAGTGAGCCTACGCGATGGCTCCGTGTCACGGAGGAGGTGCTCCGCGTTACCCTCTGTGACATGTTGAAGCTTATTTCGGATTATTTTTTAAAAAAATCCAGAACACTAGCGTGATGGCTCCGTGTCACGGAGGCAGTGCTCCGCGTTGCACTCCGTGAAATGTTGAGTGTGACCCGGTGTGACCCGCACAAAAAATCACTTTAAAACCCCAAATCCCCTCATTTTCTTCCTATTTCTTCGTTCCCTCTGCAACCCACACCCAAAAACCCCTTCTCCCCCAACGTGACACGGACTTAAGGATCGAATTCCTTCAAGTTTTCTTTAATTTCATCAAATTAAAGGTATGTTCTTGAACTCTACCTCATTTTTGCTCAAATTTGCGATTCTTGAACATGTTTGGTGATTGAACCTTGCCCTAAGTAAGAAATGAGCTTGAATTTACTTGAGTTATGATTGAATGATGTTCATAATATCGTTTTGAATATATGAACTCAATGATTGCATTTTTTATTGAATTCTTGCGAAATTGATAGCTAGGGTTGAAAATTGAATAGGAAGAAGACTAAATTCTTTTAAATGTGAAAAAAAATTGGGTTGTGTATGTTTGATGAAGTGAAATATATTTTGATTGATGTTGAATATGCTAAGTTAGAAGAGGGATTTTTGGGAAAATGCAATTGGAGAATTACATAGGTTATTGAAAAATTTCTAAGTGCTATGATGATGTAATTGAATCGATGGAGAAATTTGTATTCATTGTACGAAGTCTGAGTAGTACACAATAATTGTTCCATCGATTTATATGAATGCACTAAGCCGGTTGAATGCTAAGATTAGAAAAAGTATGAATGCCTTGTCGAATTGTTTGGATTGTGGCTTAAGACTACGTGTGGGGTGATCCAATTAAACCCAACCTTAGTTATAGCTAACTGTAACTTGCATAACATTGGGACTGTCTGTTTGAATGTACAGGAACAATGTCAGGCCGACAAGACAAGGGCAAGGGGGCATCCACATCGGGCGCTAGCAGAAAAAGGGTGAGATTGGGAACAGCAGTTCCAGTAGCACTAGCGGTTTCGCGAGGCCAACACCGATAATACGGAACCCGATGGGTGACTGATGAGGGGAAGAAGTGGTATGCTAAACACAAAGAAACCAAATACTTCCCGGAAGAGCAGATAGCACGGGAGCCGCTGGCACAGGAATTCCCGCGGATTGTACATAGGATTGACACCGTTGGGCTTAACTTCATCTTCGAAGAGCCCAGGGAGTGCAATCTCCATCTTATCGGGAGTTCTATGCCAACTAGAACCCGACCCTACGCAGTCACACCGTTAAAATCAGGGGGCAGGTTGTCACTTTTGAGCCCCATCATTTGAATGTAATCCTGGGGGCACGGGACACAGACACTCATGTCCTTAGGTAGCTGAACATCACTCCACCCTATGAGGACATCAGATGCACCCTATGTGGAGCCCGATTGATAGCCAGGTGGGGCAGGCACAAGGAGAGGGGCTACCATCAGATATTGCCCTACTCTCAGATGAACCGGGAAGCCCGGATTTGGTTGAAGATTGTGTGTTCCTGCCTGATCCCGGAGGTGCACATGACAGATGTCACCGGGGATAGAGTGTGCTTGGTGTATGCCCTGATGAAGGGGCTGGAAATCAATGTTGGGGCGGTAATCATCTCCTCCATGAAGAGAGCCCGACTGCATCAGGGGCATAGATACGGGTTCGGTGGTTTTCTTACCACGTTCCTGAGGGACCATGATATCGAGGAGGAGGCCCTGGATTACATCCCACAGATCGACAGGCGTGCCTTGGATGTCACCAAAAAAGGCACCTGACACTACTTATGGGTCGGTGCTCACACTAGCTGAGCGACATGCTCGGGATAACCAGTATATGGCCCGCATGTACGGGATGCATATGTTGCAGCTGCGCATAGGCGGGAGGCCGGCAACAGAGGATGAGCTTTGGAAGCTCGAGTTGGATTACCCATTCGGCGAGAATTCTCGAGATCTATGCAAAGTGGGGCCCGCATTTGTGGAGCCCGTAGATGATGATATCCCTACCGATGAGGAGACACGCCAGGAGGACTCAGATGTTGAGTCAGACGAGGACAGCAGGGGAGATTCGAATATGGGAGACGAAGCAACGACACCTGATGAAGAAGTTGAATACTTCGATTGATCAGGAAGTTTCACCACCCAACCTTTGTGATATGTGAAATTATGTGAACATGGGGATAGTGTCCGGGTTAAGTGTGGGGTGGAAGTAGTTAGGTGCCAGCTGCTTTGTTTATGTTTTGTTTTGTTGTTGTTGTTGTGCCTGTGCAAAATGTGACCTTGTGACTCTGTGTTGTGTGTTCTGTAATTAATTTGGTGTTGAAATGAATGTTGAGCTGTTGTGTGTTGTGTTGAGCTACTGTTGGTTGTGTTGTGTAAATATTGTTCAAATTAAAATTTTTATCTTTTTCTATCGAATTTTTTTGAAAATTTTTTTATGTTGGGTTTCTCGGCCTTTGTTTTCGGTGGTTTTACCGAGAATAGTCCCATTGAACCGAAGTCGTAGATAGTGATCTTTTTCTATGATGGATGGATGACGACCGTCTTAAGGGAAATGTAGTCGATAGGAGTAGTCTTTTTCTCTCTTTTCTTTCTTTTGTGTGTTTCCCAAACGTGTCGCTACTTCATGGTTCGAAGTTCTTGCTACGTGTTGTGCATGATATTAAGATGCAAAGGTGATTCGTATGAAAGCATGCAAATGTGTAAAGATGTTGAGATACCTAGGCCAGAAGTTCGATTCGGTGTGATCGAGGCTTAATAGTGAATTCTTGTAATTAGCTGATTAAAGAGTCTGTGAATATGTCTTGAGTTGAGCATGTGCAATGAGTGCGAGGTGAGGTTTCGATTATTCCATGCTATTGTGAAGTGTCTAGAACTTGCCTGGTATGTGTACTAAACAAAATGAAGGATGCATATTGTAGGAAAGGATGTAGGCATTTCTTTGAATAAACCGAAAGTTTCTCCATTATCATACCTACATTGAATGTGCATCCTAGTTAGCCCCATTGAGCCTTTAGCCTATTTTTTTCTTTCTTTGAAGAGGTACAAACCGAGCTTAATCCCTTCTTTTCATTAGCCGTGAATTTGATCTAAAACTCTCAAGCGCTCAAGAAAAATAATTTTCCCACAGTGTAAAGGAGTGAGAATTGTGAAACGGAAGGAAAAGCGGAAGAAGGTGAAAGTTAAAGAAAGGTCAAAGGTGCACTTGCTGAAATTAAATAAAATAAAGATGTATAACTAATCTTTGCTAGTAAGTCGAGTGTGCTTAAATAAATGGGAATAAAAACAAAGAAAAAATTTCAAGAATGAGAGGATGAAGGAAGAAACAATGCCCATAATGATGGTGGGATGTATTGAAAAGCGCTTAAGGAAGCTAGTTGCTATTATTGGTTAGCCCAGTATTTACTAGTTCCTTAGCTTACATTACAACCCGTTAAGTCCTACGTGATCTTACATTACGCGTCCTTATATTAGTGGAGTAATACACTAGAGGCAAGCCTATGGTTCATGACATGATGCATGTGAATTCTTTGGGAGAGAGAGCGAAATAGTATTCATATACCCCTACATGTAGTGCTTTGGAAATCATATGATGGAAAATGGGGTAATTCTCTTGTGTTGTGAGGGCACATGATTGACGATAAATTAAATTTTGTGTCGGATGTCTTGATCAGTTGATTTGCACGAGTTTGCCAAGATCGAGAATCGATTCTTGAGCTTAGGAGATCTTAATGTGATGTACTTCATTGTATTGATGAGACCATGCATGTTTTCTTGATGATTTGCTATATTAAATAATCGGTATAGCCGTAGCTTGAATTGTCGAGCCAAAGTAGCTATGCGTGGGTGTCAATTGCATGAGATGTGAGAGTATAGTTCAAGGACGAACAAGGTTCTAAGTGTGGGGTAAGTGATCTTGGGAAGAATTGCATGCCCAAGTGATACTCAAATGCTTCATTTCGACTTGTTTATCTATCTTTATGTGTACATTCTCATGTGATTTTTAGTTAAATGTGAATTTATACTAACCAACATGATTAGTGTTGATATACATATTGGTGAAGATCGGGAATGAACTTGGAAACAAGGAGTGGAAAATGACAAGGGAGAGCAACAAAAATAGGGGCTCCGCGATGGAGCCGTGTCACGCTGCCATCGCGAAGGCGTTCTGCCTGGAGGAATTAATTTTGTCAATTTCCAGTGGAGGCTCGCGTTACCTCCGTGACACGGAGGCAGTGCTCCGCGATACACTCCATGTCACATTGAGTACAATTATCTGGAACCTCAAGTTCCAGTGAAGGTGCGCGATAGCACCGTGGCACGGAGGCGAGGCTCCGTGATGCAAGTCATACCACGTTGAGGTACATTTGCTGGGGAGCCGACTTCCAGTGAGGGTCCGCGATAACCCCGTGGCACGGATGGAGTGCTCTACGATACACTCCGTGCCACGTTGCTTGTGATTTCGGGAAAAAATTCTCAAGAGTATAAATAGCACACTTAGGTTTTATTTTAAACATTCTGACTTGGTTGAGCAAGAACGTGGGTTATAGGCAGTTGAGAGGACGAAAATTCTAGGGTTCTTCTCTTTCTCTTTCTCTTTAATCTCAATTGTTTGTATGAATTCTACTTATTTGATGATGTTTAATCCACAAATGAGTGGCTAATTCACTTCTTGTTGAGGTTAAGAACAATTGTAGTGGAATGTAATTGTTGATCATTTCAGTTTTCATCTTTTCTTCAATGGTTGTTCTATCAATTCTTGTTTTTACTGCATTAATGTTTGGCCAATGTTAATGTATATCTAGAAATCCAATTTTGATTTTGAAAAGGAAAGAAATTGAAAAGATGTGAATTGGTAGGATATAATCTTTTCTTAGTTTAGAAAATTGAGAATTGATTTACATTCAGAATAGAAATATATCTAAAAGTCTTATTAGTCAATTAAGGAATCGGTTATGTATGGCTAGAGCATGAAATTCTTTTATCACAGAAATGTAGATTAAGGTTCATGATTCTTAAATTGGATAGGAGTCGAAAGATCCAATCCATAGGCAATAATTCTTGATTAACAACCGAAGAAAAGATTAGCTGATTTGAATCGATAAATTACTTCCCTACATGTTTGTTTTAACCTCAGCTTGCCCATTGCTATTGTTCAGACTCAAATTATAATCTTAACTTAGATTTTTATTACTTAGTAAACTTAACTCTCAAAATATTGTTTAATTGGTTGTCGGCATTCATAAAGACATAGTTCACTGACGCTTAAGTTAATTAGTACTGTAGTTCAGTCCCTGTGGGATCGATACTTGGCTTTAATTAAGCCACTTTACTACTTGTTCGACCACGTGCACTTGCGTGTAGTCACTACAGCACCAAACAATACATTGTAATACAAAGTTGTATAGTAGAATAGAACATATAGCATAAGTTATTAGTTTAAGTAAATAGCAATTACAAATCATATTGTGAGTTATTATTGGCTTGTTTTGGTACTAATAAATTAATATCATATCATAAACACATTTATTTGTAATTGATCATCAAAACTAAGAAAAATTCATCAAAATTAGTGAAAACAATGATTAATGCTTGCATTAGGGTAGACTGTCTATATTACACTCATTGGAGTGTAATCCTTCTTTAGATCCTGTTAACAAAGGATGTTTTGTGCACTGGGCTACCCTTTTTTCAAATTATATTTTCAAAAGTCCTGAACATAAGATTTATTTGCATTATAAGAATAGTTTTATTCAACGTGTAATTATTTCTTAAAAGATAAAATCTTAATCGATTTTAAATTTTTAAATATAATATTTTCTATATATTTCAAATAAGGAAGAATTTAAATACATAAAATTTAGTTAATATAAAATTTAAATATTAAAAATAATTAAATAACTATTTTATCAAGTGTGAACTTTATTTTTAAAAGTGTAAAAAGATAATGATATTTTTCTATGAAGCTTCATACCTTCACATAAAATAATGACATGACTATAAGATGATTTCGGCTCAATTTTTCTCTCTCCCTTAGTCTATATATCTAAGCAAATACCGTCACATAAATTGAAAGAAGAAATAGTGTAGATTTAACTAAATAGAGCGAACAACAAGAACACTCGATTAATTGAAACAACTTAAAATATGTTGTGATTCTATTTTCTTTCTTTTTTTTTATTATAATTTCTTTTAACAAAAAAGAAAAAGAAGAAAAAGTTCAACGTATTTCTATTGTAGAGTCTTTTAATGAATGACAAAAAATTCAATAATATTTCTAAGAATTTTTAAAAATTTTCATAATTTTAATATAGTATAGATAGATAGATAGATAGATAGATAGATAGATAGATAGATAGATAGGTAAATAGATACATAAATGAGTTTGATTTTATATATATATAAATTTGCCCTTTAATTAATTGTTGAAGATTATAAAATATTTTACTATTATAAATGTGTTTGTATTATAGTGAATATCTATAAAGATATTTGTATTGTAGTGGATACTTGTGTTTATATTATAGTGAAAATTATCCCTATTAATAAAGGGGTTCTCCTTCATTGTATATCATCCCATCAAGAGAAATAAAAACTTCTCACCTTCTCTCTTTCTCTACAATATTCTTATTCTTTCTTTATTATTTCATAACACGTTATCAACACGATTCTCTCCATCATCCGTCATACCTTTAGGTGAAGGATTTATGATAATATTTAATCCAAATAATCCAGGTAACATGTTTCAAGTTTTTTTTGTTTCGATGGATCAATTGCTATTGACTTTAATAACAATGAAAAATTTTAAACTGAAGTAATCCAAGCCCTTTTAATTGAAATTGCTTTAAATATTTTTAACATCATTTTTTATGTGTTAGCATTAGCGGCTAGCAGCGGTTTTGATGCTTGTTTTTAATTAATTTTCGTGTTTCTTTTACTCTCCAACAATCATGCAAGTTTCAGTGTAATTAAATTTTTAATTATTACAAGTGTTAAATTTTACAGTATTTCATTGCTCTTAAAGCAATAATTGTTTTGAAGTCTGTTATATTCGGAATAATACGTTAGAGAAAAATTCTCTACATTATATGTATGCCTCGATTTATCCCTGTAGTGGTAAATCTGAAATTTACTCTCGAAGCAGTAAACTTGAATTTATAACCCTTGATATATCGAGTAAAAGCTATCTGTCTTGGTGCTTGATAATGAAATTTATCTTGATGCGATCGGTCTGGAAGATACCAGATAATAAAATCCATATGGATACAATGGGTCTTGGAGACACCATTAAAAATAAAAACAACGCATCAAACCAAGATCATGCTAAGGCTATGATATACTTGCATCATCATCTTGACGAAATTCTTAAAATTGAATATCTCATGGTTAAGGATCCACTTGTTTTGTGGAATAGCCTAAAAGAAAGGTATGACTACCTGAAGACGGTCATCCACCCAAAGGCACGATATGATTGGATTCATCAAGACTATAAGTCTGTTCATGAGTATAACTCTTCAACATTCAAAATTGTTTCTAAGTTGAAACTATGTGGAGAAACTATTAATAATGTTGATATGATGGAATATGTGGTAGTACACAAAATTAATTGAGAGCTCTGGAAGAGCTAATGTGTTACTAGTAAGTCTCAAGAGGAAACTTATAAGTTTCAAAGATATTGAAAAAAAATTGAGACTATAAATTATGGGAAGATCTAATATCTTCATATTACTACAATTGAAAAGGGTTATAAATATTTATGTAAAAGATTATCCGTCGTTTTATTTTATTTGTAGTACATATATATGAGTATGATGACAAAATCACATATGAAAGTAAACTAGAAGTTTACTGAAATAAAGATAAGTTGGCATAACTGATTGACCATTCCGGTTCAAATGTGATGCAAAAATAATTGAGAATTCATGTAGCTATATGTTGAAGAAATAAAATATTCTTCAAGAATTCTCTTGTGTTGATTGTTCTCGTAATAGAATGATCTTGATCAGCTAAGATTGAAATTATATTTCCTGAAATTTTGAAATATATAAAAGGGTGAATATGGGTCAATTCACCTGCCATGTGAACTGTTTGCTATTATATAATTTTAATAGATGCATCTATGTTGTGGTCACATATGCTTTGATATCAACTTGCAATTGATTTTTGCAAGGTTGTTTGCTCGAATTGTTAAATTAAGAGCACAGTTCTAAATTATAAAATCATGTTGATAATGCTGGTTAATATCTAAGTTGGTTAGCAAAATTTGTATGCCTCCAATTATAGCTAAACCATTGGTTATGAGAACAAATATCGCAAATAAAATTTGATATGAGATATGTTTATTTAACATATAGCAACACTTGAATGCATCAAGCCAACAAGGTTCCCCTATCACAATTGGTTCAGAGTCAGTAATCAAATAATTCCATTTAAAAATTTAAATTTGCGGTATATGATTCAATTGCTCCATCACAACATACAATGGTGGGTCCCCAAATGAGCTTGGGGGGTAAATGTTAGTTTTCCTTGCATTAGGGGGAGAAGTCATTAGCAACTAAAAATTGCGCGTGGATGAATTATCTAGATCCTCAAAAAAAAGTGAACTTAAACTTCAAGAGATAATTCACTTGCAAACTATTGCAAATCAATTGTCAAATGTATTTTCTACCATATTTTATAATTCAGTTGCAAATACTCCAATGAAAGGTCCATGAAGGACAAGATCTATGAGACACCTAAAGCGTGATAAACTAAACGGTTCCAAATATATAACTTCTTGAAGAAGGAGAGGAGCAAATGATTAAGATGGTCATAATGATAAGGCAAGTGTTTTAAGAAATCACCATGACATAACACTTCATAAAACCTTGGCAAAGGTTCAGGTACCTGAAAATGATGAAAAATGAAGAGATCTCAATAAGTTATGTCGCATTAGAACTGACATCAAAATGATCGTTGATGATACCTTTGATATAATGTAGCGCTCAATATTATAATATTGATGAAGATCTTGAATTCAAATCTGCCAAAAAGTATGGACAGATAAATAATTGGCCAAATAAAAATACACAATTCAAGTATAATGTCATTGGGTATAAATGGATTCTTATGGCATAAAGGTTTTTCGCAAATCCAGACATTATTATATGGAGAGGTCCTCCTATAGTGGATGTAATTATTTTGAGGTTACTCATAAGTCTGGAAATACATGAAATACTTGATATGCATATAATGAAATTATTTTCATGTTTAGATAGACTAAAGGATATATGAAAATCCTTGAAGGGTTTAAAAGAAAGAGGAAATTCTTGGTCCTGAAGTACCATATCTTAGTGCAATTGGTGCACTAATGTATCTTGCTAACACTGCAAGACCTGAAATAGCCTTTTCGGTTAATTTGTTAGCAAGATATAGTTCTGCTTCTACTGGGAGACATTGAAGTGGGATCAAACACATAATGTAGTATCTAAAAGAGACCACCGATATGAGCTTATATTATTCTAACAATTGCAGTCCTGATCTTGTTGGTTATGCTAATGCTGGGTATTTATCTGACCCACACAAAACTCTATTTCAAACTGGCTACGTGTTCATATGTGGAGGTACTGTCATATCTTGGAGATCTACAAAGCAATCTCTCATAGCCACTTTATCAAATCATGCTGAGATAATAAATCATGAAGCAAGCTGAGAATGTGTATGATTGAGGTTCATGATACATCTCATTAGAGAAAAATGTGATTTGATATGTGACAAAGTACCCACAATTTTAGAGTCCGGCACTAAAACGGATAAAATTTTCTTTAAAAATTTCAAGACGGACACTTAATTGTGGGAGTTACCAAAATGGACAGCAACAAGGTTCTAATAATTCTTTTTTTAAAAAAAATATTGAGTTAAACCATTAAAAAAAATTTTAAAAATATAAAGGACCTCGTTGGCTAACGAGGTCTACTTTAATTATTTTTGTTACTTCCATTTAAGTTGCATAGATTAAAAAATAATAATTTACAGAACCTCGTTGGACATCCAATGAGGTTCAACTCAATATATTATTTTTAAAATTTTGGCATTCCTTAAACGAAATTCAAAAAGAAAAAAAATTATATTAAAGAGAACCTTGTTGACTACCCCAACGAGGTTCCCTTACATATTTGTATTATTAAAAATTATTGAATTAGGCAAAAATTGCTAAAAAAATAACTATTTTTAAAGCAGTTAATAAGAAAAAAATTTAACTCATAAACTAATTTATTATTAGTTACAACTTTTTTTTTTGTAATTAATTAATATTTTTGCTTATTAAAAATAACCAGGGTAACCTTGCTGATAGATTTAATTTAACAATTATTAATTATTTTTGATAAGCAAGAAAATTAATTAAATATGAAAGATATATTTATTTTTTATAACTATTTATGACTTCTAGGTACATGCACAACTGTATGACGGCTTCCCGTACCACATCCAGTTGGCTCGCGCGGTCTGATCGATCTTCGTACTTGCACTTGCACGTGTTGTTGTTGCACTACTTTTTCTTCTTCATCTTCTTCTTCTTTTTCTTCTTCCTCTTCCTCTTCTTCTTCTTCTTCTTCTTCATTACTTTCACTTTCTTGAACAACAGCGAAATTTAACCTGCTAACAAATGGTGAATTATGTCTGCGAAACTTAGGTGTGTCAATTTGAGTTGCTCCTCCAAAATTAAATGGCATATGAGACTGAAAACCACCAAATTGTGCAAAACCAAGTGTTGCTACAAGTGGAGTGACAAAACCAACTATTTGATATTGGGAATCATCGTGAGGAACACTTGACGATTCACCAATATCAAATATCAGGTAGTACATTTCAACAGGGGTTGCGGTTGATGGGCCCAAAAATTAAATGTTGAATTAACTTTATTAACCAAACTTTGATCGGCATGACGTCTACCCCGACGTTGACTAGTTTCTCCTTCAGCACGACGTGCATCATCCATAGGAATAAAGTGTCTCCGACGATATCGAGTATGACGGTTGTTCAGTTTCTTCTGGTGGTGCATACTATGGAGCGAAACTCAATCTAGTTCCCAAGAAAGCAGCAGTCGTACATTCCACCGAAATTACGTCAAACTGTTGTGTTATTGATCGACCCTCATCGGATGTGCTTGGATTCTCTTTAATTGTGTGTGCCAACCTATGTTGTCTTTCATGTCCACGAGCCTACAAAAATAAATTATAAATGTTAAAAACTATAATTATTGATATTTATGAAAATATAATAAAATAGAATCGGGCACCCACCAATGCCTCATGTCTGCCTGCCAATTGTTGATATCCTCTATTCACCTGCAAGTTAGGATTTCCAATGAAAATGCGTGAGTGATGTCGATACCAACAAAAATAGTCTGAAGGATCAACCACATCATGAGGATGAAATATGTGATTTCTCCGTTGCTCCCAATAATGTTGAATTTCTGCAAAAAATTATTGATCTTGCCGTGTTATTTTATGTCGCTTATCGTGCTTGTAGCGAAGATCCAAAAATAAATTACAAGGTCCAGGTATATACTGGATATAACCGAATTGTCTTAAAACTCGGTCCACCATGTGCCACTTTCGAGGAAAATCACAAATAAGTGAGACTTGTGACATTCAAATTTGCATACCACTCCTACAACATTCGGGCAGCTAAAAAATGAGATCCTGTGAATATGGCTGCCACACAAACTGTTTTGAAAAAAATATTTACAATATGTTATTATGTATATGACATATATTACTGTAACCAAAAAACTATTTGAGTTGTAATTACTTTAACCCTTTACGTCTGCAGACATAATTTTTTTTTAAAAAATAATTTGTATAATATTAAATGTGAGAGTAATTACAAGATGATAAATTGGACGATGGTTAAATTTCATGAAATTATGCAATTGAGCTTTGAATATTAGTGGTTAAAATTCATGAAGATGGACAGATTATGTAGAAGGATTTGCATGTCAATCTCTTCAAAAGTAAATCTATTAAACATTTTTATAGATCAAATTGTAAAAGAAAAAAATTGATACTTGTCCCTCCATTAAACTGTCAAGTACATCCCTAATAACATCAACCACGTTCCGAGCCTCATTTTGGTGAACCCAGCGATGAGTCTACTTACGTGCAAGTGTTGTTTGTGGAAGATCAGGACATGTTGGTTTCCCTTGAAAGACGAGTTAAAGGTTGCAGCGGAATAACACGCTCCCAAGCCCACACCTACATTATAAAAAATTACATGTCACAGAAACACTAGTAGGATTGATAAATAATAGGTCAAATGATTAATAATCACATACTCGCAACAAAGAAAGAAAACCACGGATATCGCTAGATACAGATAGCGAGGCGCAACACAGTGAATTGTAGAGGTATGATAATGCGGCGGTTCCCCAAGCCTGTGTCGACATGTCCTGCAGATTCTGCATGCTTAGTAAAAAATCGAGGGAGAGTAAGGCACCAGATTTATCAGAAAACAGTGTCCCGCCACACAGCCAAAACATGTATAACCTAACCCTACGCTGAACTTCAAGTTCATTTGAATAGACAGTGATAGCAGGTAAATTGTTGACGTGGTTACCTAAACTAGTTACACTAATTCTGCTAAGTCCATCAAAATCTTTGGGTGTAGTTTTCCAGCAGTCAAATCACGGAGCAATTCCTGCCACCTTTGCTGGGAGGTACCTCTAGCACCGACATTAAGTACTGGATTGCCATCAACAATCATACCAAATAAAATCTCTACATCCTGTAAGGTGATTGTCGCCTCACCTATACGCATGTGAAAGGTATGGATTTTGAGCCTCCACCTCTCGACCAGTGCAGTAATAACTACAAAGTCATATGGAATAAATCCAACATCCACAAGTCCCCTAAATTCACAAAATTCTAAATAATTTAAGACTCGTTCATGTAATGGGTTATTTTTTAAAATGATGCCATAATTCATGATCAATATGTCGTGAATGTAAGCACACCCCTTCTCCACTCAGACGACCATTCCACATAGCTTTAGATCAATATTTTTGCTGCATAGTTAGTACGTCGAATGACAATATCCTTCTTGAGGATTCATATCTATAATCAATGAAAAAAAGTAGTTAGTGTTACATATGTTAAGTTATAATAAATTTTGATATAAAATTTAAAGATGTAAAACAAACATATGAAAACTAGTGCAGATATATTCTTCTAAGAAATGGTGATAAAAATTTCGCACATCTTTTAATTTTAAAAAATAGTCAGTTTAAATAATATAATATTACTATCCTTTAAAAAAACAAAAAAGCCAGTTTAAATAATATAAAATTTAAAGATGTAAAACAAACATATGAAAACTGGTGCAGATATATTCTTCTAAGAAATGGTGATAAAAATTTCACACATCTTTTAATTTTAAAAAAATACTCAGTTTAAATAATATAATATTACTATCCTTTAAAAAAACAAAAGAACCAGTTTGAATAATATAATACTACTGAAAAAGGATGTGTTAGCTTATATAATACTACTCCAATAAATTTAAGCTTTTTGCTGAAATGAAAAAAATTAATCTTTCCTAACATTTAAAGTAAAAGATGTTAATAGTTTATATGTATAATAATTGTAGGTGTTATCAGCACAAAAGTATTATTATCAAAACATAGTATAATATAAAATTTACTAATTTACTTTAATTGTAGTAGTCAAAATATTTTAATCAACAAAATTATTCAACTTCAAATTGGAAAATGTCTAACTCTTGATGGAGAGTTTTTTCATTTCCCAACAAACTTTTCAAGATAAGTGGAGATTTAGGTGAAGCATTCACAGAATTTATAGGAATGCCAATTCATGTAGGATGAATTCTGCTATAGAAAATAATCTTACTGACTAAATATGTGAACGTATAATTAAATATTAAAAAATATATTTTTGATATAGACAAATATTTGATGTCTATAAATAAATATTTAAGAATAATTTATGAGAAAAGTATCAAAATTTAAATTATTTTATTGCTAGTTTGATACGATATTACATATCTCTCTCCAAATCTAAAATTTTACCTATAAATAAGTGCTTCAAGTTGTTCATGTCTTCTCTTATATTTGGCATAACACTGATAAATTAATTTCACTGTAGTGTCTTCTTGGAATCCCTTGTTATGGCAACATGGTCCGATGACTTTCTATCCAGGTGATATTTTTGAGTCAATGAGTAGAAAATGACTCTTAGATTGTGATATTGAGTACTTGCTCAATCTGAGTGACAGGTATAATAGAGAATACAATAGATTCATGAGAAAAGAGTGGAACTACCGTCTTGCCGAAACTCATAATCTTGAGATTGATTTGAGGGGACGTGGACTACCTCGTCCAAATGTCGTGCAGTTGAAATGCCGCGAACCTCGCCGCAGAAAATTGGTGCTGCTCTAAATCATATTCGCGAGGAAAATAATTGAATGCGTTTGCGCTAGTAGCGCATGGAGGGACATAGAATGGGATTTCATATCAGAGATGATTGGTGTTCTGATTGTGAAATGTCTGATGAAGATGATTTTCCATAATTTTATTGTTTCATTCCATGAAATATTTTTGTTGAATAATTTGAAATATTAATTATAATAATTCACGGAATTAAAGTTACATATTTCTATTAATTTTAATTTTTATATGTTTTGATTATTTTTTAATTTAATTCATAAAGAGTAATAACATGCAAAAATACAAATAAAAGAGTTATTGCAAACTCAATAAAAAGTTACTCAAAAATAACAAAGAAATTAATGCATAAAAGAAATAAAAAATTCACATGTATCTGTTAAAAAAAGAGCTGTTAATCTAAAAATATTTAATGCCCGTGAATTTGCATTGGCAGAATTCTCCTAAAAAATTGCAGATTCTTTAAAAAAAAACTGTTTTAAATTATTTTTTTTTTAAAATACTGCTAACTTCCAAAGTTTTCTTTCCCGTGAATCTGCATGGGCAGAATTCACGTGAAAACTGGAGATTCATAAAAAAAAATTATTTTCAATCACTTTTTTTTAAAAAAAGCTGCTAACTTCTAAAAAAAAATATTTCCCGTGAATCTGCATGGGCAGAAATCACGTGAAAAACTGCAGATTCTTTAAAAAAATAATGTTTTCAATCACTTTTTTTAAAAAAGCTTTTAACTTCTAAAAAAAAATATTGCCCATGAATCTGCATGGGCAGAATTCACCTGAGAAACTGCAGATTCTTTAAAAAAAATTATTTTGAATCACTTTTAAAAAAAAAAAGCTGCTAACTTCTAATTTTTTTTTCCCGTGAATCTGCATTGGTAGAATTCACATGAAAAAAGAAAAAAATTACAGATACTTTTAAAATAAAAATATAATTAAATCTGCATTGACAGAACTCACGTGAAAAATATATATTCATTTCTCCAAAAAAAAGACTTCAATACAGAACGAAATATATTTTTTTCCTAACCCTTTTTTGGTCAATAAAGCAAAAGATTTACAGTATTTACTGCTCTATATTTAGGGATAACATTTACAGTATGCATATAAATAGAATCCTAGACCTGTTAAAATTTTACAAAGAAAATATCAGTCAAGAATAATAATAATGGCGGAAGCTCCTCTTCCGTACGTTCATCCCAAAATAATTCACTATTTGCTTTTTCTATTCAAGAAAATAGTAGTGATAGCTCTGATTCAAAATCACCAAACAGGGATTGGGGATCGTGGGATCCGTACGATTTTAAAATGGATATATACAAATCACATACGCTGAAGGAACATGATGATAATTTTCATATGCTACAGATATCAGATCCTTGTGAGTACTATCCCGGCCTCAAGCGTGAATGGAATTATAGGTACGATGAGTCTAATCACCTTGTTCGTGAACTTCATGACTTGGGAGCACGGATACCACGTCGCATTTCTCTAGAGATGCAGCGCAAAAATAAAGATCACTACGAGATAGCTGTCAAATAAATTCGAAAAGAAAATAATAGAATATTAGTAAGGCGTTGTAGGTATTATATTCTTAAACTCGCCGAGGAACAAGCTCAAATACCAAATCGCTTATTGAGTACGAGTGAACGAGCAAGTATTTTAGCACACGAACTCTATCATTCGGAGGATGAAATGCCGAATGAACGCCTCTAGTCCAACTTCGTTTTTCAATTGTAGTTTGTTGTTTTAATTATTGGCTACATGCAAATGCTCTTTTAGATTGTAATAAAATGTTAGACAACGGTGACAAACATAACCATCACATGATATTTTAATTAATAAAATAACTATAACAAAATAGCTATACAATCTAGTGAACAACAAACTAACTATTGAGGCCTTCTAGGACAACGGGTTCTTGTGTGACCTATTTCTCTACAAATACCACACTTTCTAGCCATATGCGCAGGACCAATGTCCATATCATTTCTAAGTCGACTTCTTCCATGCATCCCGATCATCCGCTTATATTCAGCATTTGCAATTAGAGAAAATGGAGCTCCACTACATCTCGTCGCCGAGAGAAAAAAATATTCCACTATATGTCTGTTTATACAACCTCGTGTTGTAGTACTTGCTAATATAGCTTTTAGGTTGTATCCCACGAATACCACAAAATTTAATGGCATGTGAACATAGCATGTGAAAGTTTCTCCATTTTCTGCAAGTACATTTTTTTCCTTCAGCACTAACTCTATGAATATTTTCAACCTTGTCCTCACGTGCAAATGTGCGAATCTCAAATAGCCCATTCATAGTATTATAATTCATCATGTCAGTATGCATCTAGGCTCTTTCCTAATAAGTGTGAAATTTTTTTTCAACTGCAGACAGCTAGGGTTTATTATTTTCAACCAAAGCTACTGCAAGGTTGTTTCTTTCAACAAAACGATCAACCAATATTTTAAAAGTTAGACGAATCATGACAGTGATTGGAAGGCCACGAGCTTTTTTCAATAAACCATTGTACGACTTAGATACATTGGTAGTCAAAGCTCCGCATCTACGACCATCGTCCTTATACATTGTCTACTTATCCAACTGATGATCAGTTAACTATTTATAAGCTTCGGGGGACAATATTTTCATTTCTAGCATCCTCTGTTTGAATTTCTTTTTCTGGTGTTCTGTAGCAGCCATCCACATGAGGTTTTCAAGATTTTTATTGAGAAACTTTTTATTAAAATTGGTTTTCAAGTGATGAATACAATACCTATGATATGTGGCAGGCGGTTGCAACCACTCATAATATTGGATGCATTGCAAGATTTCATTGTGACGGTTAGATATCAGGTTGATTCCTAGTATATCGCCATGTCTCCAAAGTAAACTTAGAAACCATGACCAAGACTGATAACTCTCACATGCAACTACGACATATGCAAGTGGAAAAACATTATTGTTAGCATCAATTCCAACTGCAATTAATAATTTCATCTCATACAATCCATAAAGATGAGTGTCGTCTATTAAGATGACTAGCCTACAACTTTTGAATCCATCTATGCTTGGTTTAAAGTCCCAAAAAAGAAACTTAAAAATTTGATCACCCTGCATTGACGTACCATGGTGCTCCTACTCAACAATAGTGCCTGGATTAAAAAATTTTAAAGCAGCCATGTAACGAGGCAATGCCTTAAAAGAACCTTCAAAATCACCAAAAACCATTTCAAAAGCCTTTTTCGACCTTTTTGGCATTTTCTATAGCTGGTTGTATACTTGTGCACCGCTTTCACGTTTTTTAAAAAGTCTTAATATTTATGTCTGGATTATCCATAACAACCGGTATCAACAAATTAGCAATCATATTGCTGCTCAAGTTGAAATGATCCTCCTTGTAATCATCTATTTCACAAGTATGCGGCTCAATCATTTTGCCTGCCTTTCACATACCGCCTGGAATCTCTCTGAAGCAAATCATCCAACTACATCCCAACAAATAATGCTTGCAAATAACCTTCCAACTCTTACTTTTGGATCGTTCACAGATGAACTCCTTCCTATTTTTAATATTGTGTAATCTAACGACAGTTTTCATTTCTTTCTTGTTTTAAAAAAGCATACCTAATTGCATATACAACAAAATATTTCAATGACCAAATAAAAATAATATTTAAAAAAATTAACTAGACCTATATATGAAAGGATATATTACAAACAAAAGGACAATAGTCTGGCCTGACTTAAGATAAGGAGGATTATTAGCATTCCAAAATGGTGTTCTAAAAGAGTCAGTATCTCTCACGCAGAAAAAAGTCTTCTTCGTTCTCTTTAGTAAAATTCAAATATGAAATAACATTAGAGTGATAACTGATGTTACCATCTCTATGTTGGGCTTGTGGAGGCCTGATTAATTAGGCCCGTTAGAAACCCTAATAACCCTAATCTATTTCTATAAATAGATAGCTTGTACTTGTAATCTAGATACCACAAGAGAGAAAGTAATAAAATTCCTCCTAGTTGCAGTTGTGGACTAGGTCGTGAGACCGAACCACGTAAATTCTTGTGTGTCGTTTGTGTTCCATTTTTCTCTATTTTCTCACAGTTAATTTGTATGTGTGTTTATTGTTGTTATTCCGCTGTCCCCAACAAGTGGTATCAGAGCCAGATTATACACACGAAAAAATTAGCGAGAGTCACCAAAGAAGTAGAAAAAAAAAAAAAGGGGCAGCCGACCAGTGAGGAGAACAGAGCAGTCGGCCAGGAACAGATCGAGCAGCAGTCGTCGTCGCTGCCGCCGTCGCGAGCAGGAGGTCGAGTCGCCGGAGAAAATTTTTTTTCACCGGCAGGTACTGTTTCGCCGGAAAATTTTTTTCAGGCAGAAAAGTTTTTTCAATTGGTCTCTTGTTGGTGGTGGTCCGAGTTAACTTTGTTGATGCGTATTGGCTTTGTCAATTTTTCTTTTGAAATTATCAAGACCTGAGATCAGTTGTACCGGGTACCTCATCTAGTCGTTTGAGATGGCAGAAGATGGGAAATATCGAATTGAAAAGTTTGATGGTGCAGATTTCAGTTGGTGGAAAATGCAAATTGAGGATTTGCTGGTTCAGAAGGAGTTAGACATGGTATTGGGTGACAAGCCAGAAAAGATGTCTGATGCAGAGTGGGCAGGTTTGGATCGGAAAGCCATGGCGGTTATCCGACTCTCGTTGACCAAGAATGTTGCGTTTAACATTCTGAAGGAGAAGACAGCGAAAGGTGTCATGGAAGCGCTGTCTAACATGTACGAGAAGCCATCTGCAGCAAACAAGGTCTTTCTGATTAGAGAATTGGTGAACACAAAAATGAAGGAAGGCAGTTTAGTTACCGAGCACATAAATACAATGAATTCAATCTTAGCCAGACTTACGTCAGTGGGCATTAAGTTCGATGATGAAGTTCAAGCCTTACTACTGCTATCGTCATTACCTGACAGTTGGTCCGGAATGGTTACAGCAGTTACCAGTTCAGCGGGACCCGATGGATTCACTTTTGAGAAGATTCGTGATCTCATTCTAGGCGAGGATGTCAGAAGAAGGAGTTCTGGGGAATCATCGAGTGAATTGCTAAATGTCAGCAGAGGAAGGAGAAATAGCAGAGGTAGTGGGAGCAGGAACAGAAGAAGGAGTCAGTCGAAGACTCAGGATCGCTCAGATGTAACGTGTTGGACGTGCAAGGAGGTGGGGCATTTCAGGAATCAATGCCCGAATAATAAACAAGTTAACATTGCAGGAGACTATGCTCATAATGATCTCTTGATATGTAGCGTGGAGAGCAGTGTGGATTCCTGGGTCATGGATTCTGGTGCTTCATTTCATGCTACCCACAGCAGTGAAGCATTGCAGAATCTGAAAGAAGGGGATTTTGGAAAGGTAAGACTAGCAAACAATAAAGTTCTTGATGTAACGGGCATGGGTGACATGATTCTGAAAACTTCAGTCGGTTCGTGGACTTTAAAGGATGTCCGAGTGATTCCAAGCTTGAAGAAACGGTTGATTTCTGTTGGGCAGTTGGATGATGAGGGACACGATGTTAAGTTCGGAAACGGGCAGTGGAAGGTGATGAAGGGGAACTTGGTCGTAGCTCGAGGAAAGAAACGGAGTTCGCTGTATATGGTCTATTTACCATCTGAGGGAGTGACTGTCCCAGATCAGAAGAGAAACAAAATCCAGTTCACAGAGTCTCGTGGGCAGAAGAAGGTTCGTTTTGCAGGAGATAAACCCAGAGCCACAGGTCAGATTCAGGTTGAACGTGCTTGGAAAGGTTCAGGTAAACCAGTCAGGGGTTCTCGTGGCAGTGGGAGCATCGGCAGTCAGCCAGTTAAAACTTCAGCCAGAGTTACCAGACAGTGGGTTAAGAGAACCAGTGTTCCAGCTGTCAAAGTCTCTCCGGATGATTACCTGCTAACTATGGAGAGTGTTGTTTGTTCTCAGAGTATCCCAGGATTCGGCAGTTCGTGCAAGTGGGAGTCGGTAGGGACAGAGGACGAGTCAGGGGCAGCTTTAGCCGTTACTGATGTTGGAGCTTGGGGAAGCTTCAACGGGCCTTCAGGTTAACTGATGAAAAGGCCGCTGCAACCAGGAAGATGAGGAGGAGATCACTAGACGTACAAGTGCTCACAGTGGATGGCAGTTGAAGATTATCATGCCTCCAAGTGGGAGATTGTTGGGCTTGTGGAGGCCTGATTAATTAGGCCCGTTAGAAACCCTAATAACCCTAATCTATTTCTATAAATAGATAGCTTTGTACTTGTAATCTAGATACCACAAGAGAGAAAGTAATAAAATTCCTCCTAGTTGCAGTTGTGGACTAGGTCGTGAGACCGAACCACGTAAATTCTTGTGTGTCGTTTGTGTTCCGTTTTTCTCTATTTTCTCGCAGTTAATTTGTGTGTGTGTTTATTGTTGTTATTCCGCTGTCCCCAAAACTCTAATTGTTACAGGTTCTCCGCCAACATCGCCATCATCATTGGATGATTGATCCCCATCAGTCGATTCATCGTCTAAAGATCTCTCGCTATCCGAATCATCAAATTTGATTATTCATTTCGTCATTGTTACTGACAATTTGGGTGAGTTGAGCCAATGATCCTTTAAAATCATTATACCTACAAAATACGAAAAAATTCAAAATATTAAATTCCACGATATAATTAACTCAGTTAGTAAAAACTATCCTAAATTTACCTATCCAAGATTTCGCTCTGATTACTATGCGTTGGGTGTCCACCACTCAAATTTAAATTTTGCAACAAGGTGGGTGGATTACTAGGTCCTTCCATTTCATGATTCTGCCTAATCCATTCAAAGTTATGATTATGCATGTCAATACCTTGTTCGTATTGTGTACTTGAATTACGGATGACATTTGATTGTTTACCAAATTCAAATATTATTTCTTATCGGACTAAACCACCATGAACACCAATATTCAAATTTGGTAGATATGTGCTTCCGCGAAAATCATACTCGTCATTTGTGGGTTCTTGAATGATATTATATCTTTGTATTGATGCATACATGTCAAGAATAGTTATGCTAATGTGACTACTAAAGTGTCGGGACATTCAAGAAATGACGCCAAAGAATCGTCATCGCAAATATGAGTTTCACCATATATTGAAAACTCATTTGCCATAAACGACATTGATATCATCCACTAATAACAACAGATAATTCAGGATCACTAATACCCATTTTACTCCTAAAAATGTGTTGAAGACGCTCATATTTAAGCGTTAATGTAAATTTTTGGACTGCTTCTGGCGGTCGATTGTATGTCATCGAACCGCTTTCATTGATAATTTGACCGCCTAACTCTTACATAGCGTTCACCCATTATGATTAACAATGAAAGAAATGAAAAGCAAAAAATAAAGAGATAATTTTTTTATTTTTGAATGCCAATTATATAAAGGCAGATATTCGACTTGAACAAAGTTACTGCAACTTCTAACTCTTAATTTGTTTTATAAATATGTGAAAGTTTTGGTAAGAATGAAGTCTATTCATAGGCGTGGAATTTAAAGTCTCCTTTACATTTTTCTGATTTTTTTTTCTAAAAAAAACAAATTTACAACACTAGATTCATTAAAGAATTTAAAATGAAACCTTTACAATATTTTTTTCATTTCTCAACATGTGAGAAATAAAATAATAATAATTAAAAAAATTAGTTATTTTATAACATATTAGTTTATCGATTAATTTTTTTCCCAATCATTACTTAGCGAACCTCGTTGGACAGTCAATGAGGTTCTCTTTAATATAATTTTTTTCTTTTTGAATTTCGTGGAAGGAAGGCCAAAACTTAAAAAAAATAACTGATTTGAACCTCGTTGGGTAGCCACCGAGGTTCTCTTTAATATAATTTTTTTTCTTTTTGAATTTCATTTAAGGAAGGCCAAAAATTTTTTAAAAAATATATTGAGTTGAACCTCGTTGGATATCCAACGAGGTTCTGTAATTTTTTTAATTTATACAACTTAAACGGAAGTAACAAAAAAAAATTAAAGAGGACCTCGTTGGACAGCCAACGAGGTCCTTTATTTTTTTAAAAATTTTTTTTAATGAACCTCGTTGGCTGGCCAATCAGGTTCAACTCAATATTTTTTTTAAAGAAAAATTATTAGAACCTCGTTGCCTCAGCAACAAGGTGTCCGTTTTGGTAACTCCCACAATTGAGTGTTCGTTTTAAAATTTTTGAAGAAAATTTTATCCGTTTTGGTGCCGGACTCCACAATTTTATATGAAGATAATGCAACATGCATAACAAAACTAAAAGGAGGATTCATAAAAGGAGATAGAACGAAGCACATCACGCTAAAGTTTTTCTATACACATGAGCTCCAAAAGAATGGTGATATCTACGTACAACAGATTCGTTTAAGTGACAATGTGGCTGATTTATTCACCAAGTATTTACGAACTGCAACTTTCAAGAAGATGGTGCACAAGATCAAGATGCAAAGATTCAAGGATGTTTTAGGTAAGGTGAGTTAATACGCGTTGTACTCTTTTTCCCTAATGAGATTTTGTCCCACTGGGTTTTCCTTGTAAGATTTTTAATGAGGCAGCTACCAATATGTATTATTAGATATGTGTACTCTTTTTCCTTCACTAGATTTTTCCCACTGGGTTTGATCTAGTAAGGTTTTTAACGAGACACATTATCTATCAAATAGACATCAAGGGGGAGTGTTATAAATGTATTTGTATTATAATGAATGTCTATAAAGGTATTTGTATTGTAGTAGATACGTGTGTTTATATTATAGTGAAAGTCTATCTTTTGGAGAAAAGTTATGAGGAATTATCCCTATAACTAGAGGGGTTCTCCTTCATTATATTTCATCCATCAAGAAAAATAAAAACTTCTCTCCTTCTCTATAATATTCTTGTTCTTTCTTTATTATTTCATAATATTTCTTATTAGTTAGTATAATTTTTGCTCATAGATTAAAGGATTAAATGATGGTTCCAGAAACGGCACTTGGCAAATTACCCATTACAATTGGACCTCGTCGGGGGCCCAATTTTGCATTAGCCCATCTGAGCGTGCAGTGGGAGACGGAAAGAAGCGTGCAGAGGGAATTCTTTTTCTTTTTTAAGTTTTCAAAAGAAGGCCCACTTGACCGTTGTTATGTGTCATTCCAGAAACTAGCCGTTGCTACTTTTAGTCCCTTTGTTTTTCAATTGTCATAAAAACCCTAAATCCATTACTCTCTATCACAAAGAATCAATCATCCAAATCAATTTTTTAGAATATTGAAAATCAATTTTTTTCCCTCTTCCAAGAAATTCTGTTTTTTTGATATCAGATTTTGGATATGGCGTCAAGAACAGCCTCCAAAGACATAATCACGCTTCGTGGTTCAGCCGCAATCGTCAGTGAATATTTTGGTTATGCATCAAATAGGTAAGAACTAAGAAACCCCATTTGGTGATGTCTTTGTCTTTTTCTTTTTAGTCTGGTTATCGAGACTTGCACGTTGTTGCTGTAGTAATAAGCGTGAAATTTAGATAACTTTTAGTATCTGAAAACCCTTAATCGGCTTGAATAGATTGCATTGGATATAGTGAATTCATCGGATTAGTTTCATAGGACTGGAGGCTTTGTTGATTGTTTGATTGATTGAAAAAAATGTTCTTCGTTTAGGGGTTTAGTCAGAATGCTGAAATTCTTTTGGGGGTGATTGGATTTTTTTTTTTTTTTTGGTGATAATCTTTAGTTTCAGAAAACCCTTAGTTTGACTGAAAGATAAGCTATTTACCTGCATTGGAATGAAATGGGCTACAATAGAGCGGATGGATATAGATAATTTATCTGATAGATCCCAACTAGTTTTGCATTGGCGATCAGACATCGTTGATCGATTAATTGATTTTAGCACAATGCTATGTGTTCTTCCTTTATGGTTTTGTCAGAATGCTGATTTTATTTTTCTTTTCTTTGGGTGGGGGTTATATTTCTAGCATTTTGTACAACAGAGGAGTATATCCTGAAGAAAGTTTTAAAAAAGTGAAGAAATATGGTCTCACAATGTTGCTTACTGAAGATGAAGGGGTCAAGACCTTCATTTCCAATTTGACTGCCCAACTCGCTGGTAAGTTTTAGAATTTTGCCAAAGTTGTTGATTGGTTAAGATCATATTTAGGTAGGGAAATGATTGTTTTCTTTATGAATTGTATTCATGTAGAGTGGTTGGAAACTGGAAAGCTACAAAGGGTGGTTCTTGTGATCATGAGCAAGGCCTCTGGTGAGGTCTTAGAGAGGTGGAACTTCAGTATCGAAACTGATAGCGAGGTTGTTGAGAAAGGGTAAGCTGATTATCATTCTTCTGATCTCTGGTAAAAATTGTGGATTGACAAAAGTATATGTTGGAGAATTTTATGGAAGTGGAAAATATAGAGAATTTGTAATTTCCTTTATGAAATTAAATGAGTGAAGAGCCAAATACTCGACCCCAGCTTGCTTGATAAAGTCTATGTTAGATTGTTCCTTAATTAGTTAGCTAAACTTTTATTTGGGTTTTCAGTGTCTCAAGAGAGAAAAGTGATAAAGAAATAATGAGGGAAATTCAAGCAATTATGAGACAAATAGCGTCCAGCATCACTTATTTGCCTTGCCTTGAGGAACCATGTAAGCATCGTTTGTGCTTGAAAATACAAGGACAATGTTGAGTGGGATGTTGCTTGATAAGAATTCTTGTTTCATTTGTGTGTTGGCTGCAGGTGTGTTTGATGTATTAGCATACACTGATACTGATGTTGCAGTTCCATTCACTTGGATTGAGAGTGATCCTAAACTGATTGCAAATCCACAAATGGTGAAACTGCACTCTTTTGACACCAAGGTAGGAGCAATCTGCTGTTTGATTCTGATATGAAAACCCTGGATATTTTGGAACCCTAATTCGAGTTTTGTTTTCTCAATGCAGATTCACAAGGTTGACACTTTGGTTTCGTATAAAAATGATGATGAATGGGATGAGTCCTAGACCAATCCTTTATTGTACTTTACTTGGTTGACATTGTGAATCATTGATTCACATTGTGTGTGTTAGATTGTGTAAACCTTGAAACATCTGTTAGTTGTATCCTCAACGAAGACTGAACGAAATTGAACAAGTAGACGTATTTGCAGTGATGTTACTCTCTTTTGATACTAAAGTTCTGAGACTAACAGGGAAAACCAAAACAGGGTTCTTCATTTATATAAGGCATAATGCGGATGCTAATTTCTTTCGGGTATGTTGAGAAGAGAGGAGCGCATTCTAAGAGCTGCTAAGGAAAAGAGCAAACTTGACATTTAAGTGCTTCGGTTAGTTGATCTCTTTGGTAACTTGTGGATTGGGTTGCCATTTAACCACTTACAATACAAAACATGAATGTAAAGGAATCAAAGGAGTTCCGAATAAATTTGTCCACTAAGGAAATTGAAAAAAAATAAAATGAATAAAATAAAATATTTTCAAATTGAGGCGCGGATATCTCGCTCTCTTTAAGAAAATTTTAACAATTTTTTTATTAGTCCAGTAGTAATTTTCTTTGACTTGTTCCCTCCAGGATACAACAACCTAGCAACACTGTATGTCTCAATAAATTTTGGATAAGAGTTGTCTCAATAAATTTTGGATAAGAGTTGAGTCCAAAGCTTCATCAAAGCTCCGTTCAGCTAAACAAAAACTCTCTTTTCTGTTCATTTTTTATGCGCTCTATATTTTTCTTCTACTACACACAACAAGACCACACATTTATAGGTGAAGAATTCTTTCTTGTAATGAATTAGAAGAATGTGGGGGGTAATAATGGTAAATTATGAGAGAATTATGCCTTAGAAGTAAGACCATATTCATCACAATGAAGTTGCAAAAGATTTAAGGACCATATTCATCACAATGAATGTGAGAAATAAAATATTTTATAATATTAAAATGTCCACAATTTCAACAATCTTAGCTCCCCCACCCTCTTTTAATATTATAATAAGAGATCTTATCACCTGAAGGGAGACTATTATGCATGATGAAGGTGTACTCTGCACTGAGCTTTCACTTAATAAAACAATAATTTTTACTCCAGAATCGTAGTGGTCTTAAACTTGAACTATGTGTGCTTAAGAAAAATAAAGTATCACTGCTTACACACAATAAAGTATCACTGCTCACACACAATAATCAAGATGTTGGCATGAGCTTGTGCTATCCCATGAGTATTCAAGAACACTATTCTTATAGGAAACGACCTACTTCCATATTTACATAGGCAAACAATAAAGTATCACTGCTCACACACAATAATCAAGATGTTGGCATGAGCTTGTGCTATCCCATGAGTATTCAAGAACACTATTCTTATAGGAAACGACCTACTTCCATATTTACATAGGCAAAATCTGTTGAGAGTACTCCTGAAAGTTTAACATCCCACTCATACAAGTTATAGATTTTCATTAAGAGGTTTTTTAAACTCAGCCTTTACAGGAAAAATGCACTCACATCATAGAGAGAATAATAAACAATAATGCATTTCACAATAAGTCATCTACGATTCGTTTTTTCATTGAACTTGGTTATAGGATCTCTAGGCCCCAAGTTGAGTTTTCTTATATATGACTCATGTCTGTATGTCTTATATCATATTTTTATCTCTCATATCATGATCGAATCATGTTGGTATAACACATATCACATCTCTATATATGTACGACTGTCTCACATCTGTATATTTGTAAACACATGCCACAGAGTCTTATTTTTTTCCTTCCAGTCATGACCTGTAGGGGACTCCAGAAATTCATGTAATGTACTGGAGTGGTACCCATTCCCACTCCTCTACTCATCCGAATGCTCACCTTGATCATGAGCCAATCATATTACAACTGCTCACCCGGATGCTCACCTCGGGCACGAGCCACTCATATGCAAGTATTTATACACATACTCAGTCACACTCAACCGCTCATCCGGAAGCTTACCTTGGACACGAGTCTCTCATCTTAGGGTAAAGAATAACCCATCCATCATCAACATATTTCATCATGCTCTCAATCAATCATCACATAGGATGAATCACCAGTATACATCGATTATCACAATTGCACTTGCAGTTCAGGAAATATATTCATAGTTTAATCAATTTAGAATTCATTCAAACAACATAATCAAATCACTATAATTTTTATCACAATCCTTGTCGGAAGACCATCCAAATTTATTAATCAAATTATCGGTACACCCTAGACATTAGTCACAGTCCCGTTCGTCACAAGTTTTGAATGACCATTAAGTAGAAGTGTGGGAAATTAGATATACATCCATAAAAATACAAGGGTATTAATATAATTATGCTTATATTTATGTTTCCTACATCGTCATCCACTTTTCGTTATTTATTGATTCATCCTCATGAAAGTTCGCAATACAGGGACAATATTCATTATGAAAACCTCATCTATCAGGTCACCCCTATTTCCGAATACAATTGCTCGTAGTAAATTCTCCATATCTATCATAGTTATTAACTCATTACCAATTTCATGGTCACACGATATTCAAGTTCTTCTTATTTTGTCCTTAACTCGGCAATTCATTATCTAAATTCCATATTAGTACCCATCTTTATACCTATAATAATCAATAATATACAATTAGGAATACTCCACCTGGATATACCGTTAAGAACATACCATCTAGTTATACTATAAGGAACCTACTATCAACAATCTATCAACAAGGAAGTACCCATATTTAGTAATTACAACACAATAACCATCACCTCTTCTTCTTCTTTTGTTCTTCGGCTTCCTTCCCCCATCCTTAGCGGTTATTTCACTATGGTTTATACTGGTCATCCTTAGCAGTATAATTTTTTTTATTTTACTCATCAATAACATATCAATCATATATGTATATAGAGTTGCTAATCGAAGTCTAATACGAAGATAAGCCATAACCTACCTGGGCGCCAAACTGTCAAGAAAGCGATGGAGTTTCATTCTTACACCGAGTCTAATGTTTCATGAAGAAAATCATTAGGAAGGATGGTGGAATCTTTCCCTTTTGTAGTCACCCTATTTTTTTTCTTGCTAGAGTAACCAAAATTTGTTTCTAGGGCTTTTTTTAATAACCAATCCTTGTTACAATAGGATTTGGGCTTTAAAAGTGGGAAAAATACAGAGTTTTGGTCCATGTCTTTCGCTGCAGCGATGCTTGCTCCACTGCAGTAGTCCCCCATTGACGAAATGTCCGTCGTAGTGATCCTGTAGCCTAGCCCACAAAAGTTTTTAACTCATCCCCTTTTTAAATCACTAAGCAACCAATTCTTTTATTCAAGAATTATTAATTTTAGACCCTTAAAATTTTAAATCTCTACGCCAGCGTCATTAAGGCCTTCTAACGATTGAATGAGTCATTATATAAGATACTAATTAAACAAACGTTCATCTCCGAATGGCTCTATGGGTCATGCTAGGATTATAATTGTGGTCACCCCCTCCATACTACGATCTTACAATTATTACTTTAAGGTCTAAAATGTTAACAAGCATACTACACAGACTTGATGTATGAATTCGATCATTGCATATCTATGCTTCCAACACAGAAGGAAATCCAACGTAGAAGCTTCTACCTATTGTTTTCATATTAGAATTGATTTGTTTACTCCCGGGTCTCCCGCACCCTTCAACTGTGACTCCCACTCGCCTACCCATTTGCTCATGCAACCCCCATGTTAGGTATTGGGGTCATTCTTTGTCCTTGTAGAAATTAAAAAGTCAGGCACTATTATTGAAATGAGTATGTCCACTATACTGGTGCTTTTACTACCGCGACGGTCTCGCTGCAGTAGGAATTGGACAGTTGTAGCGGTACAAAAATTAGATTAAGAGGGCAGTGGGATGGTTTTTGGTTCATTTTCACCATTCAAACTTTAAGTTTTGGGCAATGCTCTCTACTCTCTGGCGATCTTACTTGATTTTTTCTCAGGTAATCATCGACTCTCCCAACCTTTTGTCTCATTTACTCTCGAATGATAGTGTTTTCATGTCTATATGCACAATTTTGGGGGTGGGGATGATGGATTTTCTTTTACATAATTAGGGGTAGATTTACTAAATATGCCACTTGTATTGACGTTCTTAAGTTACATATACTGTTCTATATGTGTTGTTTACTGTTTTCATAGGGGTTTTACACTTGGAATGATGGGGTTTGGGTAGGGTGGTGGTTTGAACTTGTTTGAGCCCCTAAGGCTTGAAGGAGAGGGCTTTTGGGAATAACTAGTTGTGGGGCTTGGGGTTATCCTTTCCTTGCTCGATCTGCACTTGTTTCGGGGAAAATTGCAGGAAAAATTTTGGTCTTCCATTATTGGGGTTATAGATCTATTGGAGAAGATGATTCCTACTGTGGCGGTTTCTCACTCACTGTAGCTGCATCGGTTGCTCCTTAGGCAGAATACTACTCTACCCCCGTTTCTTTTCTTTGAGTATTCGCCTAATAGTTTGTTTTTCCACAGGACTCTACCATGTCTAACAGAAGCTACACTTCTGGCTATAAAAGGTTCGTGAGCGACCTGTGCCAAATTTGGCATAATGAGTAGGCGACCAAGAGCTTGGTGCATGAGCGGGATTTTACTATGTAGGATGTGGCGAAAAAGGCATTTGAGTTTTATGCTAGGCTCTAGGAGATGGGTAGGGTCCATTGGTCGAGGATCCTTGCAAGGATAATGTGAATTAGTGTCACGACCCGAACATAGCCCAAGATTGAGACACGGGACAAGAAACTCCGAGAGGCTCCAAGTCAATCCATGGCATGAACATAACATCTTACTCAATCATAATAAAACGGAAGATTAACATAATTAATATAGCGGAAGTATGATAGCCTCATAACGTCAGAATACATAACTCAAAACCAAAGCTGATTACATGCTATGTATGAAAAGCTTGTACTACTGATGAGTTGATGGGACAAGACCCCAACTAACTCACTAAAGTCTGAAACTAAAAGTACTAGATACAACTGAAAAGAAAGGCCCTCGAATGATGAGGACTCACCAACTTTGGCTGATAAGTGCTAAAGCTGCAGGTCTGGCTAATGATGGGACTGAGCCTGAATATCCGAGCTTGTATCATGAAATGATACAACATAGAGTATGCGGTCAATACGTGAAATGTACTGAGTATGTAAGGTAAGTAAAATTACTAAGTAAGTAAAATCATAAATCATTCATATTATAAAACATAATTAAGATAAGATTCTATGAGTAGGGCTTGCATGCTATTTTCTGAAATCATGATATGAACATAACTGAATATCATAACTGAATCGAATGACCCAAAGCTGAAAACTGATAATCATAAGTAAAATTGAACATTGAGTCAAACTTGCTGAAAACATAATATCATGACTGATGAACATGCATAACTGAAATCATGAGGAACAATGGGCTTGCCCAATACTTAAACATGTGAAAAATCCATGTGTAAGCTAATATATGAAGTTTAGATAAATCATGAAACAAACTTGATCATATGGGCTTGCCCAATACTTAAACATGCTTAGCATGGACTTGATCATTCGAAAACATGAACATAGGCATGGGTAATTTGAAATCATACTTTCTTCTTAAACATCTCATCATGCTTGAATACATATTTCATAGGTCTCAACTTTCATGAACCTTCATGGACGAGCATCATAATTTATAAAACTTGAAAACATTATTTATAATTGAAAATATTGTAAAATCTGCCCATTAATCATATCAACATTAGAAACATTCTAGGATCATACCCATGATTGAAACTTAGAGAATTTACATGTTGGGTAAAAACTCCATAGAGTCATCAATTAGAATTTCATGAATTAAGAGCGGATTGGACATGGATGTGGACAATTACACCCATTCATAATCCTACATACCTGAAGAAATCTGATTTCACAACTTCCTTGATTGCCCAATAAGAATTTGGGGAAGAACTTTGAAGAATATGGGCTTGATCACCCCTTAAACCTCTAAGCTTGCATGCATGAATTTAGAATAGGCTTAGAATGACTTACTCCTCTTCAAAAAAACTCTATTATGATCTTAAAATGACGTAATTTAGGCCTTAGGAACTTAAGAATTACGGAAAATCCCTTAATAAATTCACAGGGAAAAACACACTACTAGTCCCAATGAGGGACTGGACGACCAGTTGTCCCTGACTACGACTCGTGGTTACCTCTCGTCGCCTACACTAGAATCTTCCTTCTGAGGGTCACCACGAGTACTTGTGGAGACCAAGTCGCTAGCCACACTGTCCAAATACTTCATCCCTCATTCAATACTTGACCACGGACCACCTGACGACTCGTGGTGGTGACCATGACTCATGGTCCCACCCGTGGTCAGCCTCAAACTCCAAAATCTCAGCCATGTCCAACACCCTCCCCATGAGTCACTTAATGACTTGTGGTGCACCCCACGGGTCACTGGACAAATCGTCCTGTGACCTGGTGCAGAAAATTCTGTTTTCTCCATTTCAACTCCCAGATCTAATCTTAGGGTTTTTGGGGTATTACAATTACAAGGAAATTCTACGCCAACCTTCTCATCGTGAACTGGTCCCTCCCGGACCTAGTGGCTTATATGCGGGGAGTGAAAATTAGTATCAGTTCCACCTCCATTAATGAGACATTAGATCTGCAAAACCCTTCTGAGGTCGACTTGAAGGCCAGTGATGTGGAGGGCAATGAGTGATGCTCGTGGACACTCTAGTGGTAGAGGAGCATTGAGCCTCGTCTCACTAGAGTATTACGCGCACAGGCATCATGTCACGACCAGAACATACACCCGGATCGTAGACACAGGACAAGGGACCCCGAGAGACCCCAAGTCGACCCATGACACATGCATACAACTAATCTTATTCAAATAAGCGGAATGATAATCATTAAACATAACAAAAATGTAATCTTAGCATAACATCAAGAAATATTGGGCGTATACACGACGGAGAACTACATAATTTTCTGAAAGCCTTTAATACATAATATGGGTTGATGGGACAACATCCCCAACTAACCCAACCAAAACTAAACATAAACGACATGAAAGTTTATCAAACGGCCCTCGGAACATGAGGACTCACCAATAAGCTGAAAACGTAGGCTGAGATGGACTAAGGATGAGGTGAGCCTGAGATCCGGACCCTGTATCATGAAACGATACAACATAGAAAGTATGCGGTCAGTACGTGGAATGTATTGAGTATGCAAGGTAAGTAAAACGGACATTTAAAAGTAAAGTAAAACTCATAAGTAACATAAGAGGAGGACATCATGCTTGTATCATAACTTCATAAGAAAACATAAGGCTCAAGGCTTCCAAATCATTCATAAAATGTTCATAATCATAATTGTAAATAAACTTTATCAAAATATAACTTGAGACAATAACATAAACATAACAATGCATAAAACATGTAGAACAATGGGAGGACTGGTCATAACTGACACCATCATGGTAGAGCCTTTCATGATGCCCTACTGTCTCGCTTAAGTGGGTAGAGCCGACCCTGACTTGCCAAGCGAGGGTCATGCATAAGGCATGATATCACATTTGAGGTGATCATTATCAATACATCATATCATTTACAAAGCCACGGTGGCACATGGTTATGAGACACCGACATAGTCCTTTGAACGCTAGGCTGCTCGGTGCTAGACACGACTCCCAAAAATATGCATATAGGCTCATACATAAATCAATAACATCATGCATTAAAATTCATTGGCTAAAATATAACATTTATCATCATTGATCCCCTTTAAAACATGCTTAACCAAGAATCAAGGCCCTTTTCATCGGCCAACATCATAAATCGATAAATCATGTAATTCACTTCATAAATCATAAATCATTCTTTAACATGTGGGCATTTCCCAATACTCCATAATATTCAATTCTTTCAAAATATGCTCATAAATATTGGTAACTTGAATTCATGCCTTTCCATCATCAATAAACTCAAAATATAGAGTAGTCATCATAAATCATAACTTTCATGGATTTTCATCAAATGGGCATTTTGGATTTAGAAGCTTGAAACATGATTTTTAAAGAGAATAATAATAGAACCTGCCCATCATTCATAATTCAAGAATTACTACTCGATTAAATCATACCCATAAGATAATTCAAAATTTCATGCATTTGAGTAAAACCCCATAGATTTGAATAGGAGGATTCATGATTTAAATTGAGATTTGGGCATGGGTGGGGAAAATCTCACCCATTCTAAAACCCTACATACCTGGGAATGGATTGATTTGAAGTTCCTTGAAAACCCACAAAGAAATTGGTGGAAACTTGAAGAAGAAGATCTTGAATCTCCCAAAAATACTCTAAAGTTCTTGCATGAGAATGGGCATGCATAAAGGACTTAACTCATCTTATCACACCCAAAAAATATCCAAAACGACGTAGTTTAGGGTCTCAAAGCACGAAAAAGTCAAAAATGCCCTTGATAAAATTTCCCTGAAAACTGCTCCGGGCAGACCAACGATCGATCCAATGGGTCATGGCAACATACCATGACTCATGGTATCGAGTCGTTGGGTCCACTGCCTTCTAACATATCTCAGATCCTTCCCACGGATCTTCAGGATGAGCCGTTACTTCAAATGACGGGTCGTTGGATCGACCGTCATCGACTTCTTGGCCAAATCTGACTTCTTTACCACAAGCCTCACCACGACTCGTGGTTCCTTCCAACGAGTCGTGGTCTCAACCCGTTGCCTACATTGGAAAGTGTCAACCTCCAACAACGACCATAACCAACGACCCGTGGCTTCTCCAAATGGGTCATTGGGTCTCCCGTTGTTTACCCTATCTCCCAGCCTGACCCTAACCACGGCTGCAAAGGACGGCCCGTTGTATCCCACAACGGGTTGTCATACCTCCCATTTTCTCCACTGCCACCAACTCTTCCCTAATCAACGACAGCATACAACGACTCGTGGTTTGACACCACGAGTCGTTCTGTGGTCAGTCCTGTGATGTTTTTGCCAATTTTCTGCACATTTCAAATTCCACTCCCGGGTCTGATCTTAGGCCTCTACGGGATATTACAATATCTCCCCCTTGGAAACATTCGTCCTCGAATGTAGGAAACAAGCAACAAATAGAAACATACAATTTATCATAGCTATATACTAATCATTTTAACCGAAATTTTTCACGGAATGACTACCTCCGAATCAAACCATATAGTTGAACTGATCTTATACTTCAAATACACATTCATACATATAAAAGAAACTTGCACACATGAACTGAACATGAAAACTAAATGGGATCATAGGGTAGAACTGATACCTTAAGTCAGAACTGAGCTGGTAGAGAACAAATGTGGATATCTAGCCATCATGTCCGTTTCGGCTTCCCACGTAGCTCCCTCAACATGCTTATTTCTCCATAAAACTTTAACTGAAGCTACTTCTTTGTTTCTCAAGTTTCGACCTGATGATCCAAGATTTCAACGAGTATTTCTTCATAACTGAGGCTGTCTTTTACCCCAATGCTATCTACCAGGACTACCAAGACTGGATCATCCAAGCACTTCTTCGAAAGTGACACATGAAAGATGGGATGAACCGAAGATAGCTCCGAGGGAAAGTCCAACTCATACGCCACCTTACCAACTCTTCTCACAACCAGATAGGGGACAATATAGCAGGGAATAAGTTTCCCTTTTCTTCCCAAACCGCATGACTCCCTTCATGGGTGATACCTTTAGAAATACGACTATTTCTGATGAATCTGAGTGGTTTTCAACCGGTCCCTTATCAACTGAACCTTCACCATCGCCTCATGAACTGAATCTGGTCCTATCATAGCTGCCTCACCAACCTTAGACCATCCAATGGGAGATCTACACCTCCGCCCGTAAAGAGCCTCGAATGGTGCCATTTGGATACTAGAGTGGTAACTGTTGTTATAAGTAAACTCGATCAAGGTCAAATGATCATCCCAACTACCTTTAAAATCCATAACACATGCCCTCAACATATCCTCAAGAGTCTGGATTGTTCGTTCTACCTGGCCTTCTGTTTGCGGATGGAAGGCTGTACTGAGCTTAACTTGCATCCCAAGTCCTTTTTGAAAAGAACGCCAGAATTGAGAGGAAAACTTAGTACCTTGATCTGAAATGATAGACAAGGGCACTCCATGAAGTCAAACCAACTCCCGAATATACAACTTAGCATAATCATCCTCTGAATCTGTGGTCTTGACCGGTAGGAAGTGTGCAGCCTTGGTTAACCTGTCGATCACCACCCAAATGGAGTCGTATTGCCAGCGAATACGAGGTAGATCTGTAACAAAATCCATATTAATATCTTCCCACTTCCAAGCGGAGATGCTGATATCCTGAAGTATGCCTCCCGGCCTTTGATGCTCAACCTTCACTTGCTGGCAGTTTGGACATTTTGCTACAAACTCCACAATATCCTTCTTCATACCATCCCACCAATAGATTTCTTGCAAGTCCCGATACATTTTTGTGGATCATGGATGAATAGAATATCTGGTACCATGTCCCTCATGCAATATCTGAACTCTCAAATCATCCACATCTGGGACACATAGACGACCTTGGTATCGTAGCACACCATCTCCCCCTTGGGAGAAAACCTCCACCTTTTGACTCTGCACCGCCTCCTTCAGCTTCCTTAAAATGGGATCCTCATCTTTCCTGGATTTAACATCAACCACCAAGGACGATTCTGACCCGTTATGCACAACACCACCACCATCGGTCGATTTAATCAATCTAACTCCCAGTCTTGCAAGTCGGTGGACATCCTTCACCAACTCCTTCTTTCCCTCATCCACGTGGGACACACATTCCATGGAGAGTCTATTAAGTGCATCCTCAACCACATTAGCCTTGCCCGGGTGGTAGAGAACACTCATGTCATAGTCCTTAAGTAATTCCAACCACCTCCTTTGCCAAAGATTTAGATCCTTCTGTGTGAACACATATTGCAAGCTCTTGTGATCCATAAATATATCCACGTGGACCCCATACAAGTAATGCCGTCATATCTTTAACGGAAACCCATCGAAACCAACTCAAGATCATGGGTCGGGTAATCCTTTTCATGAACCTTCAGCTGTCTCGAGGCATATGGTATTACCTTCCCACACTGCATCAACACACATCCCAGTACGACTCTTGAAGCATCACAATATACAACAAAGCCATCAGTACCCTCGGGTAAGGTCAAACACTGGTGCTGAAGTGAGTCGGGCCTTCAACTCTTGGAAGCTTTTCTCATAAGCATCCGACCATTGGAACTTCACCTTTCTCTAAGTCAATTTAGTCAAAGGTGCTGCAATAGATGAGAAACCCTCAACAAACCTTCAGTAATACCCTGCTAGGCCCAAGAAACTCTGAATTTCTGAAGGATTCACTTGTTTAGGCCAATTCTTCACCGCCTCGATCTTCTGGGATTCTACCCTTATGCGTTCGCTTCATACCACATGTCCCAGAAATGCTACCGAGTTTAGCCAAAATTCACACTTTCTAAACTTTGCATACAACTGACTATCCTTGAGGGTTTGCAGTACTATTCTCAAATGAGTGGCATGCTCCTCCTCGCTCCAGGAGTATATAAGAATGTCATCGATGAACACGATCACGAAGGTATCCAAATATTGTTTGAACACCCTGTTCATCAGGTCCATAAAAGCTGCAGGAGCATTGGTTAGTCCAAAAGACATAACTACAAACTCATAGTGGCCATACCGGGTTCTGAAGGCCGTCTTTGGAATGTCACACTCCCGAACTCCGAGTTGGTGATATCAGGACCTGAGATCTATCTTCGAGAAACACCTGGCACCATGGAGCTGGTCAAATAAATCATCAATCCTGGGTAAGTGGTACCTATTCTTGATAGTGACCTTATTAAGTTGTCGATAATCAATACACATACGAAGGGACCCATCCTTCTTTTGAACAAAGAGAACCGGTGCACCCCATGGAAACTTGCTTGGTCTAATGAAATCCTTATCCAATAGTCCTTTAACTGATCCTCTAACTCCATTAGCTGGGCTGGAGCCATCCTGTAAGGAGGGATAGAAATGGGCTGCATATCTGGCAATAGTTCAATACTGAAATCAATTTCCCTTTCTGGAGGAAAACCTGGCAAATCCTCGGGAAACACCTCCGGATATTCGCACACCATCGGAACTGATTGAATAGTCGGGGTCTCGGACTCCACATCCTTAACCTTAACTAGGTGGTACATACAACCTTTAGAGATCATCTTCCTAGACTTAAGATATGAAATAAACCGACCTACTGGTACCGCCGAACTACCTTTCCACTCCAACACCGACTCTCTCAAAAAAAGAAATTCCACTATACGGGTCCTACAATTTATCGAAGCATAACATGCAAACAATTAATCCATGCCAAGAATAATGTCAAAGTCAGTAATGGATAACTCTACAAGGTCTGCGGAGGTAACCTTATGCAACATAGTGACTGGGCATCCTCTATATACTTGTCTAGCTATGACCGAATCACCAACAGGGGTCGAAACTGAAAACAGTTTTGTCAAGGTCTCGGGACTTACTCCAAGGCTACTAGCAATGTAAGGAGTCACAAAAGACAATGTGTCTCTCAGATCTAGCAAGACATAAACATCAATATGAAAGACACGCAACATACCAGTGACCACGTCTGGCGAAGTCTCCTTCTCCTGGCACGAGGCAAGGGCATAAAATTGGTTTTGGCGCTGTCTGCCACCCCCACTAGTCGATTCTCCCTGCAGAGAGGAATGGGCTGGAGCGTTGCTGTCTTGGTGGTCTGTGCACGACCCCTATCGTCACCCTATCTAGCATATGGGCATGCTCGGTGCATGTGCCCAGATCTACCACACCCATAGCAGACATCTGAGCTGAGCAGGCACTCTCCGGTATGACTCTTGCCGCACTTCCCGCAAGCTAGAGAGGTATACTATAACTGGGTGCCCTTTTGATCCCTCGACCCCGAAGCCCTGCTCCTCTGATCACCCCTGCGTCTAGATGGAACACTAGCTGATGATGGTGCTGGGGCTAGTGACCTCTGCTGGAACTGTGGACGGTAGCCACCGCCGGACCTCTGATGTGAAAACCCACGGTTGTTCGTCCGAGCTCTCTTTGCCTCTCTCTTCCTCGCATGAGCCGCCTCCATCTGCTGGGCATACAGGACTATGCGAGGAAAGTCCATATCCTGGTGGAGCATGGAAGTCCTACAATCCTTGTGTAGATAACCAGCCACACCCTAAACGAATCGGCTCACTCGCGCCCTCTGATCCATTACTAACTCTGGGGCGTACTTTGACAAATGAGTGAACTCGAGCGAATACTCCAGCACTGTCATCTTTCCCTGCTTGAGGTTCACAAACTCAGCTACCTTTAACTCCCTCATCTTTCGAGGGAAGAACCTATCGAGAAAGGCCATGTGGAACTCATCCCAGCTGATAGGGCCCGCTCCCGCTGTCCTGCTGTCCTTCCATTGCTTGTACCAAATATGAGCGACCTCTTTTAGCTGGTAGGAGGCCAAGTCAACACACTCCCCATTTGTCACCCCCGTAATCTGAGTGACCTTCAAGATCCCTTCAATAAACTCGTGTGGATCCTCATCCACCTTTGATCCCGTGAACTCAGGGGGGTTCATTCTCAAGAAGTCTCTAATCCGAGCCACCGTTGCATTGCCATTTTGCTGGACCTACACAATAGCCTACTGGTTGACCTGAGCGGTCAAGGCTTGAGCCAACATCTGGATAGCCGCCCGAAACTCAGCGTGGGTAGCTAGCTCTGGTGCCTGGGGCTCCTGAACAGGTAGAGCTTGCTGATGCCCATGGTCATTACCATCTCCGTGGCCTTCATCATTTCCATTCCTCCTTCCGTTCATTCTCCTAGGAGCCATAATTCTGCAATCGTGAATCACATGAGTTAGAAGGATGGAGAGACTTTTTATCGCATGACATAGAACATGGAAGAAGGAAACATTTCCTAAACGTCTAGTAGCCTCTTCGTCATAGGTGTGGCGCGCTTTACACCCATGAAAATGACTCTACTTAGTGCGGCTTTCAGACACCCTAGGACACTTCAATCTATAGCTCTGGTACCAAGTATGTCACAACCTGAACGTGCACCCGGATCGTAGACACGTGACAAGGGACCCTGAGAGACCCCAAGTCGACCCATGGCACATGCATACAACTAATCTTATTCAAATAAGCAGAACGATAACCATAAAACATAGCGAAAACATAATTTTAGCATAACATCAAGAAATACTGGTGTTTACACGGCGGAGCACTACATACTTGTCTGAAAGCCTCTAATACATAAGATGAGTTGATGGGACAACATCCCAAACTAACCCGATCAAAACTAAACATAAATGGCATGAAAGTTTATCAAACGACCCTCGGAACATGAGGACTCACCAATAAGCTGAAAACGTAGGCTGAGATGGACTAAGGATGAGGATGAGCATGAGATCTGGACCTTGTATCATGAAATGATACAACATAGGAAGTATGCGGTTAGTATGTGGAATGTACCGAGTATGCAAGGTAAGTAAAATGGATATCTAAAAGTAAAGTAAAACTCATAGGTAACATAAGAGGAGGACATCATGCTTGTATCATAACTTCATAAGAAAACATAAGGTTCAAGGCTTCCAAATCATTCATAAAACATTCATAATCATAATTTTAAATAAACTTTATCAAAACATAACTTGAGCCAATAACATAAACATAAGAATACATAAAACATGCGGAACAATGGAAGGACTCGTCATAACCAACACCATCATGGTAGACCCTTTCATGATGCCCCACTGTCTCGCTCAAGTGGGTAGATCCGACCCTAGCTTTCCAGGTGAGGGTCGTCAATAAGGCGTGATATCACATTTGAGGGGATCATTATCAATACATCATATCATTTACAAACCCACGGTGGCACATGGTTGTGAGACACCGACGTAGTCCTTTGAACGCTGGGCTGCTCGGTGCTAGACACGGCTCCCAAAAACATGCATATAGGCTCATACATAAATCAATAACATCATTCATTAAGATTCATTGGCTAAAATATAACATTTATCATCATTGATCCCCTTTAAAACATGCTTAGCCAAGAATCAAGGCCCTTTTCATCGGCCAACATCATAAATCGATAAATCATGTAATTCACTTCATAAATCATAAATCATTCTTTAACATGTGGGCATTTCCTAATACTCCATCATATTCAATTCTTTCAAAATATGCTCATAAACATGGGTAACTTGAATTCATGCCTTTCCATCATCAACAAACTCAAAATATAGAGTAGTCATCATAAATCATAACTTTCATGAATTTTCATCAAATGGGCATTTTGGATTTAAAATATTGAAACATGATTTTTAAAGAGAATAATAATAGAAGCTACTCATCATTCATAATTCAAGAATTACAACTCGATTAAATCATACCCATAAAGAGAAATCAAAATTTCATGCATTTAAGTAAAACCCCATAGACTTGAATAGGAGGATTCATGATTTAAATTGAGATTTAGGCATGGGTGGGGAAGAATGTCACCCATTCTAAAACCCTACATACCTGGGAATGGATTGATTTGAAGTTCCTTTGAAACCCACAAAGAAATTGGTGGAAACTTGAAGAAGAAGACCTTAAATCTCCTAAAAATCTCTCTAAAGTTCTTGCATGAGAATGGACATGCATAAAGGACTTAACTCATCTTATCACACCCAGAAAATATCCAAAATGATGTAGTTTAGGTTCTCAAAGAACAAAAAAGTCAAAAATGCCCTTAATAAAATTTCTCTGAAAATTGCTCTGGGCGGACCAACGATCGATCCGACGGGTCATGGCAATATACCACGACTCGTGGTATCGAGTCATTGGGTCCAATGCCTCCTAACATATCTCAGATCCATCCCACAGCTCATCAGGATGAGCCGTTACTATAAATGACGGGTCATTGGATCGACCGTCGTCGACTTCTTGGCCAAATCTGACTTCCTTACCACGAGCCTCACCACGACTTGTGGTTCCTTCCTACGAGTCGTGGTCTCAACCTGTCGCCTATACTGGAAAGTATCAACCTCCAACAATGACTACAACCAACGACCTGTGGCTTCTCCAAATGGGTTGTTGGGTCTCCCGTTGTTTACCTTGTTGCCCATCCTAACCCTAACCACGGCTGCAAAGGATGGTCCGTTTTATCCCACAACGGGTCTTTATACCTCCCATTGTCTCCACTTCCACCAACTCTTCCCTAACCAAGGATAACATACAACGACTCGTTTTGATACCACGAGTCATTCTATGGTCTGTCCTATGATGTTTTTGCCAATTTTATGCACTTTTCAAATTTCACTCCCGGATCTGATCTTAGGCCTCTTCGGGATATTATTCATCAGGGGCACTCACTTTAATACCAAGGCTCGGAGGTGGCTGAACTTGGTGTCCCTACGGATTCGTCCGTCCACCAATGTTATAGATATAACCTACTCTTGGGAATTGGTGGTAACATATATACTGGATCGGGTGCGGTCAATGTAGAGGCATAGGTGGTGGAGGAGTGGAGGTACTTTACTAGAAAGAGAGAGATTGGCCTGCCCTTCTCCTCTCTCATCACCCTGCTTTGTAAGCGGGCCAGGGTGCACAAAGAGGCTAGGGATGTTATGGAGGCCTGTGACATGCCCTTTGACCCTCTGAGGGTGAAATATGCACCAGGGAGAGGCATAAATAAGAAGAGGGCGAACTCGAATGACGAGGGCACCAATGGCTAAAGGGCTAGTGGGGTCGGCCCTTCCAGGCCTACTGGTCTGTTTGAGCGGATAGAGACAGCGATAGCTGCTACGAGAGAGCTACTAAAAGGGTTGCCCAGACCTTCCCAGGTTATAGACCATCCAGTGCAGTTGCTGCGGATCTTAAGGGGGGCAGGGGGTGATTGCCTCCTTGGCCCAGGCCCATGTAGAGCTTTGGGAGGACCTGGAGAGAGAAGAGGAAGTGGCGCTCCTGTGATAAGCTCTTCATCCGTATGTAGAAAGGAATCAAGAAAATCTTGAAGACTCTCTCCCCTGGCTACAAGATGCCTCAGGTGGCCAAGAAGGACATCCAATAGTTCTCCTTCCTTAGTGAGCTCAAGGACAAGGAAGCTGATGAGCTTAGCAGCGATAATGACGAGGCCTGTAGTTAGGCATAGCTAAGGTGTACATCCCTTCCCTATTCCCTTAATGATTTGATTGGTTGCCCTAGTTTGGTGCTTGTAAGACAATTTCACTTTTCTTTTTCTTATTTTTTGATGACTCTAATCATTTCCTATTTTAATGTCGGGTGCTCGTTTGGCATCGAATAACATTGGCCTTGTTCTTGGCTCTATTATCATCATAACTAGCAGTTCTCGTATATATACACTTATTTTGCAGCTTTAGAACAATATGAAAATTTTCTAAAACAGGAATTGAGTTCTACCTAGCAGCCATCCGCTACAGCGGATCTGCTATGGTGGTCTGTTTCTTACTATAGCAAGTCCGCTACAACGAGCCCCATCTCGCTGCAGTGAGAACTCATTAAGCAGAATGCAGTTTTTAGACCAATAATCTCCTAGACACTATCGTTCCTCATTCATTATTTATTATCAATACTACTACCATATCGTACAACACAAGAATCTATACCATCAAATACCAATTGGAATCTCATAGATACCAATTGAGTCGGTCGAGATACCAATCGGAATTCTCTAGATACCAATTTGACTCAATCCAGGCGAATAACATACTCAGACCGCACGATAAGAGAGAAATAAAGTGAAAACTTTCTAGATGTCTTGCAGGTTGCAACCTTCCGAAGGTTAGATGTGGACGTTTACACACCAATCTGCGGAACTCTACTTGACATTGCTCTTGTACTTATGAGACCGATAACCTAGATGCTCTAATATCAACTTGACACAACCAAAATGGGTGGGTCATGCGGGCACTTACATCGTCTCTAGCTCGATAGGAGAATCCATTTTGAACGACATATAAAAATATAAAAAATTTCTCATTAAATTACATCAGTCCACAATGTTTTAAATCTTGCAATAAAATCCCTAAATAAACTATAACTCTCCACGGATCTAGTTTAGATAGCTACAAGAGCTCTACATGGAATACTGACAAAAATAAATGACACAACTTTGCCTGCAGAGAGAATGCGAAAGTTGATGCTGAGTTCGCCACTTCAACCATGTGACAGAAAATCACCTGCCACATCCTACACCAAAAAAGGTGCAAGAAGGTAGTATTAGTACACCACACATACTGAAAGGCATCATCGACCGACTAGAATTAGTTCATGCAATAGTATATAATTAATATGAAATTGATTAACTCTTGCTATCCATAATAATAACATACATATAGGCTATGTCCAGTTCTTGATTAATTCATCAATTAAGTACACAATTACATAACTACACACACACACACACACACTACAAATTCCACAATCAATTTAACAATCAATTCATCAACTCTATCTTACTTATATACACATTATAAATTCAACAAACAATTCATCAACTCCTCGAGTCCTGTCATCACGCTGCAATGGTGTCTTGACCTCTACAGCGACCATGTAGAGCCGAAAACTCATCCACTGCTTAAGTAGTAGCTCGATATTACTTGAACTTTTCTATTTTCAACACCTTTTTCAGACTTAGATCCCCCTTACCCATTTCCTATTTGAATTTCCATTAACTCGGTCCATTCCAGTTACTTCTAATTCATTCACTTAATCAACAATACCATGAAGACACCGATTATCTTTTATTTAGCTATCGGTAATCATCACTAATCCATATTATCTTATTATAATTTTCATCTCTATACCTATTAATGGAATCATTTCCCACAGTACCGACCAACCCAGCATGAAACATTACCATCATGAATACCCATTACAAGAACCCAATAATAAATTCAACTTAGGCCAGTTGATTTAGAATCAGTCAAATTAGGAAATTAACCATGGAGCATGTGTAACCATATTAACATACAATTATCAACAACAATCAAGCAACACAATTAATTTATAAACTATAAAACAATCAATCACACTAGTGGAATCATGTCCACACAGGGATATGATATGTACGAATATCCATACCCCCTTGATCTCACCCTCTACACATTTGCACCATATTAGTATCATCTAATATCATACATGTATCATATCTGTATGTCTTATATTATGTTTGTATTTCTAATATCATGTTTGAATCATGTCTGTGTAACACATATTACATCTGTATATATGTATGTCTATCACACATCTGTATATCTGTACACACATGCTAGAGGATCTTATTTCTACCCTTCTAGTCATGACCTGGAGGGGACTCTAGAAATTCATGTACTGTACCAGCGTGGTACTGTCATGACCCGAACATAGGTTCGAATTGAGACACGGGAAAAAGAACCCCGAGAGGCTCCAAGTCGACCCATGGCATGAATATAACATCTACACATTCAAATAAATGAAATATCAATATAATTAATATAGCAGAAGTCTGAACATAACATAACATCTGAATACATACATAAGTCTGAATACATATATAAGTCTAAAGCTGAATGCAAACTATGTCCGAAAAGCCTCTAATACTGACGAGTTCATGGGACAAGACCCCAATTAACTCACTATAGTCTGAAAACTGAAAATACAAAATATAACTAATAAGAAGGGCCCTCGAAAGATGAGGACTCACCAACTAAGACTGAAAAATGCTAACTCCAGAAATCTGACTAGCGGCAGGACTGAGTCTGGATATTGGAGCCTGTATCATGAAATGATACAACATAGAGTATATGGTCAGTACGTGGAATGTACTGAGTATGCAAGGTAAGTAAAACTGCTAAGTAAGTAAAATCATAAATCATGCATATTATAAAACATAATCAAGATAAGATTATGAGAGTAGGACTTGCATGCTATTTTCTAAAATCATGATTTGAACATAACTAAATATCATAACTGAAATGAATGACCCAAAGCTGAAAACTGAATATCATAAATAAAACTGAACATGGGTCAAACCTACTGAAAACATAATATCATAACTGATGAACATGCATAACTAAAATCATGAGGAACAATGGAGACTCGTCATATAACTGACATTACGACGATAGAGCTTATGTGGTCTCGACTATCACACTCAAGTGGGCAGAGCCGTCCAAAGCCTTGCCAAGGCTAAGGATGCTACCGTGGTATCGATATCAAGCTCAAAGCTCCTTGTAGGGTAGGGGAAGCTCCAAGGGAGGTCCCAAGGTATATATGTAAACCTACGTTGGCGCATAGTTCTGAGGCACAGGGTTGACTGACCCTTAGCCTACTCGATGCTAGACACTACTCCCAAAAACATGCATATGCTCTCCATCATTTTTCAATGAAGCTGAACCATCATCTAATGACGAAGCTGACTCATAACAAGCATACATAAATCTGAAATCATAACATGAGGAGCCTTGGCTCAAACCATACCACAAGCTGAACATAATTGGGAGTCTAGACTTCAAAACCATATGGTAAGCTAATTACATGAAATCGTAAAACATACTTGATCATCTGGGATTGCTCAATACTTAAACATGCTTGGAATAAACTTAATCATACGAAAACATGAACATAAACATGGGTATTTCAAAGTCATACTTTCTTCATAAACATACTTCATAGATCTCAACTTTCATGGAGTTTCATGGATGGGCATCATAATTTTAAAAACTTAAAAACATGAATTTATAATTTAAAACATTATAAAATCTTCCCATTAATCATAATTCAACATTGAAAACATGCTTAGATCATACCCATGATTGATACTTAGGAAATTCACACATTGGGTAAAAACTCCATAGATTCATTAATTAGAATCTTCATGAATTGAGAGAGGATTGGGAATGGGTGTGGACTATTACACTCATTCATAGCCTTACATACCTGAAGAGATCTGATTTTCACAACTTCCTCGATTGCCCAATGAGAATTGATGAAGAACTTTGAAGAGACTAGGCTTGATCTCTTCTCAAACCTCTAAGCTTGCATACATGAATTAGGATAGGCTTACAATGACTTAAAACACTCTATTCTGAGCTTAAAACAATATAGTTTAGGCCTTGAGAACTTAGGAATTATAGAAAAGCCCTTAATAAATTTGAAGGGAAAAACACACTGCCAGTGCCAATGAGGGGCTGGACGACTCGTCGTCCCTGACCATGACTCGTGGTCACCTTTTGTGATCAGCATTGGAAACTTGCCTTCCTTGGTCACCACGGGAGACACCACGATTCGTGGTGTACCCGAAGATTCGTGGTGATGACCCGTTAGGTACACTGCCATTTTCCTTCATCCTTCAAACCATCGTTGACCACGATTGACCTAATGAATCGTGGGGCTGACCATGACTCATGGTCACACCCGTGGTTACCCTAAATCTGAATTTTCCAATCATGGTCAAATCCCTCACCACGAGTGACTTAATTACTTATGGAGTTCCTGATGGGTCATTGGACGACTCGTTCTGTGACCTGGTGCAGAAAACTCTATTTTTTCTGTTTCAACTCCCAAGTCTGATCTTAGGGTTTTGAACTATTACAATATCTCTCCCTTGGGAACATTCATCCTCGAATGTGGGAAAACATACTAAATAGCAGATAAATGAAATCATCATACTCAAATACTGAACATACATGCTGAAAATTGATGAAGTGACTGACTCTAATTTGAACTACATGACTGAACTGAATTTCTGAATCACACATATATTCATTGACATGAAAGAAACTGGGGCACATAAGCTGAACATGAAACTGAATAGAGTACTAAGGAGGAAACTAATACCTCAAGTTGAAACTGAGTCGGAAGGGAATAGTTGCAGGTATTTAGCCATCATATATACTTCGGATTCCCACTTAGCTCCCTCAACATGCTGATTCCTCCATAAAACTTTAACTACTTCTTTGTTTCTTAGCTTTCGAACCTGACGATCCAGTATTTCTACTGGATCCTCCTCATAACTAAGGCTGTCCTTCACATCTATGGTCTTCAACAGAACAACTAGAGCCGGGTCACCCAAGCACTTCTTTAAGAGTGATACACGAAAAACTGGATGGAATGAAGCTAATTCTGAGGGCAACTCCAATTCATATGAAACTTTGCCAACCCGTTTCACAGTCCGATACGGGCCAACATTGTTACACCCCATAAGTTTTTAACATTTAGTTGGCCTATTCGTATGTTGGTTAAGAGTTTTAGAGTGCCATATGTATGAGGAAAGGGCCCGGGGAAAGGCCGAATGAGTGCAAAGTCGGAATTTCACGGGAGGAGGCCGAACCAAGTTGCCCAGAGGGGCAAAGTGGCACAGAGCAGCCCCCTCCGCGTTACCCAGAGTGGAACGAAGCAGAATCAGCGTAATGGGCAGAGTTCCATGTTGCCTTGTTTGCTGCCTCAAGTATATAAAAGCCTCACACTTATAAGTTAGATCATTATTTACAAATCACAGCTAGAACAGAGGGAACCCGAGGAAAACATTTGGAAATCATCCGATTACACTGCTAAACACCGTCCAAATCCAAATTAACTCCGGGTATTGAAGTATAAGGCTGTAGAGAGCATCGCTGCGGAGTTATTTTCATAAAATACGCCCGACAAATCGTCGTCCCTCTGAGCCTAAGTTGATGGAATTGTTTCAAACTAGTGTCAATACGATCACATGCCTAAAGTAAGTATTTCTCCCTTCTAGATTCCAGAGAAATTACGAGTTTTTGATCATCTTTTGATAAGTTGAAATATAGTCAGTATATATATATATATATATATATATATATATATATATATATATATATATATATATATATATATATATATATATATAAGTTATTGTTTTCTTCTAATATAGTAATAAAGAAGCCCTATTCTTCCATTAAATATGATTATAGTGGAGAAGGGCAGTTGAACACGAGCCAAAACTCGCCAGTTAATCGGTAAACAGTGAACGAGGTATGTTAAGACATTTTCTTTCGACAAGTTAGTTTCTTCAGCATAATAGTCCAGTATGAATCCCAGTAAAGCATGTTAGGAATATGTTATTATGTCTAGTTGTTGTTGTCAGTCAAGGCTCATAATTTGTATTGTTTTGGGCTGGATTACACCTGTATAGCTTCCGTGACCACCCTAGGGTTAATAGATGTGTCGCCGCCCGCCAGGGGCGAGGATACGTCGCTCTACTGAGTGGCATGCCGTCCGAAAGGGATGTAGATGGGGATCTAGATCATCATATGCCGTGGTTGGCCTTATAAACACCCCCGCCGAGCGTTTACGCTAGGGCTGTAGATATCATGAGTCCTCTAGACTCAGACACAGCTACATGTAGGGGCCGAGCGGGCCCAGTTGCAGATCTAGGGGATTGGTAGGACGCTTATAGCTGGTAGTTGACTTAGTATGATCTGGATAGGGGTATATAGATTGAGGTGTACTCACTAGGGCTAATGGGGGCCTGGGTGGGTTATTCTGTGCTGATTGTACCTTCGGCATATGGGGGCCAGGTAAGGTTTGTGCTTTCTTTAGTTACTGATAGTTAAACAGTAAGACGCCTCATTGGTCAGGTATGAACCCTACCCTCCTTATTATAGTTATGCCTAGCCCTGATTTCACTACTTCAGTCATCTTCAGTCCGTTTTCTTTACTTCAGTTATTGTCAGTTCTATTTCCTTACTTTCAGTTATTTAAAGTTACTGCCTTATATATTTAGTGTTATACCCCGTAGGATTCCCGGCACCTAGATGACCTATTCGCACGTTGGTTAAGCATATTAGAAGGCCATACGTGCTAGAGAAAGGCCCGGGAAAAGATCGGATGAGAAACCTGTCGAACCATCGCGGAAGGAGCCGAGGCAGAACCCCTCCGCGATGGCAGCGTGTCAGGGAGGTGAAGCCTCCGCGTTGGCTCTGTGACACGTTGGCCTTGTCCAGGCCCAAGTATATAAAGCCCCACTTCGGTTTTAAATGATTAAAACACTTACAAATTTCCAGAAAACAGAGCAAACCAGCAGAGAGGGAAAAAGGAACGAAGTAGTAATATAATTTTCGTCCGATTACGCTGCTAAACGCTGTCCAAACTCAAATTAACCTCAGATACCGAGGTATTTAGCAGTAGAGAGCATTCCTACGGATTTAGTTTCGTGAAATATGGCCGACAAATCATCGAGCTACCGAGCTAAGGTAAGTGGAATTGCTCTAAATTAGTGTCTATGTGTTCCTAGCTGAGAAGTGAATAGTTCTCCCTTCTGGACCTCTGAAAAATAGCGAGTTTTCGACCGTCTTTCGATAAGCCTAAGTTTAGGCTATAAACTATATCGAAAGTGACGTTGCTCTTTACAATAAAGCTGTATTTAGTATTAATTGACATATTTATGAATGCAGTTGGGAGGAAATAGTTGAAGTATCGGCCGAGCCTCGTCCGACAGACGGATAGTTCGAGGATAAGGTATGTAAAGCTAGTTCCTTCGGCAAGTTAGTAATCTTGGTACAGTACAGTAATTTAAAGGCCAGTAGAATATTCAGAAGCCATGTATGATGTTTACTATGAATGATGGTACGATATTAGAAACGTCATGTTATGATCAGTGCGAGACTTGCTAGCATGATATAGATTCTGATACAAGTGTTAGAAACTGCACAGCATGCTTAGTACGTGATGTGACACAGGATGTTAGGATAATATCGTATTCAGTTAAAACCCAGTAAAGCAATGTAATATCTGTAAGACATCTCAGAAGCAGAATGATAAGTTAAAATGAGGTTAGAAAGCATATTAGGAATAGTAAATCCTGTTACTATAGAAACTCAGTATACCGCATAGTTTTCAGCAGAAATACTATATCATGTTCAGCATTAGACTCAGTACAGTATGGCAGAAGATTATATTTATGTACATATGCTATGTTCAGTCTCAGCATGTATTAAATATGTACATATCATCGCTAGTTCAGCATGCAATATGTACAAACACTTTATTATCGTTAGCTTCAGTATGTGGAACATGCAGATAGTATTACTAGTTGAGACCGTTGTATTGTCTTGGGGTTGGATTACCTAGCACCCATGACCGCCCCAGGGTTGATAGCTGTATCGACTCGTCCACCAGAGGACGAAGATATGTCGCTCTACGGAGTGGCATGCCGTCCCACAAGGGACGAAGATGGGATGCCAGTTTTCCCCATATTATGCCTTGGTCGGCTTTTACACACCCCTGTCGAGCGGATACGCCCGGGTGTTGATTCAGGAGTCCTCGGGACTCAGATGCAGTTATAGTCAGGGGCTCAGCGAGCCCAAGTGCATACCCAGGGGACCGGCAGGATGCTTACAGGGTTTATAGGAGATGGGATGACCGGGGTAGGGGTATAGATTCTGTGCTGGTTGTACCTCCCGGCTTATGGGGGCCGGGTAAGGTTTGTGTGTGCTATGTTATGCTATGTTATGTTATGCCATGTTATGATAGATACGAGTAGATCAGCAGTAGAATGATACGTCTCCAGGTATGACTCCTACTCCTTCCAGTATAATTGAGAGAAGGTATGACTTACATTATCAGACAGTTAATCTATTTCTCTCTACTTCAGTTTCATCAGTTATATTATTGTTTTCAGATATTTCTTTCAGTTATTTCTTTACATACTCAGTACCAGCGGTACTGACGCCCGGTGGGGCGCTGCATTACTTGCCTGCAGGTACTCATAGACGAGCAGGCGATACCACGTGATTCCTGTCAGCGATCGAGTATTCAGCTCCTGTCATCCGGAGACTGAATTCCAGAGGTGTATTTCATTTTCTTTTGTTGTATAATACGGGTAGGTCGGGGCCCTGTCCCGATCATTTCTATTGCTATTTCTAGAGGCTTGCAGTCTGTATATGTTTCCCTATGGTCAGATGAGCCGGTCATGTGAGGCAGTGCAGTTGTTAGCAGTTAGTACTTCTGTTTCTTTTATGTTGGCCGTGTGGGGCCATAGTTTGACAGTAGTGGTGACCTTGCCGGTCACGTAGCTATCCAGTACTTCAGGGTTGAGTTATAGATAACTAGACATCATGGTGGCCTTGTCGGCCCGTATAGGTTTCCCTATATTGATATGCTTCTGGTCAGATGTTAGTACAGGTACAGGAGGCTATAGGCCAATGGGCCGGGGGCTGTGTTTACAGCCGTTATATAGCCCTTTGTTTCCAGAAATATGAGTTAGAGCCAGCCAGGCACCAGATGTGCCCAGGCTTAGCAGTCCAGCAGTTCAGGTCCTAGTAGGGCACCAGGTCCAGTCATACCCCCCCCAAGGCGGGGTGTGAAAAACTTGGTATCAGAGCAGGTCGTGTCCCAGGAAGTCTGCAAGCCATGCTAAGTAGAGTCTTGTCTATGGATGTGTTGTGCACCACATACTATAGGCAGGAGGCTGCGAGGCATGATAGGATGGTTACCCTTCCTTCTCAGTCAGTTGTGCTTTAGAGCGGTACAGTATAGGGTGGAGTCTCTAAAAACTTACCGTATTCTTTGATTACAGATACAAAGGCAGATCAGCATTACCCTATTACAGGCAGAAGATCAGATATAGCAACAGAAGAAGGCATCAGCCAGTTACATGGTAACTGCAGCAGCAGGAGGAAGGTACCCGAGACCTCCCAGCATGATTCCTTTATCGGTACTATCCCCAGTATATGTTGATAATATCAGAATAGGAAGTCAGGAGTGTAATGTACATACGAGTTGATTTATTTATTAGCCATATAAGATCTGATTAAGATTACAGACAAGGTCAGACCATCAGGTAAGTATAAGAAAGAGAGGGAAATGCAGGAATCCCAAATACATCTTTTTGGATATGGTACAGTTAAATGCTTTTATTTGTTGCAATAAGAAAAGGGCTATTCCTACCTCTTGATTTTGATGCCAGTATAGTAAAGGGGCATAAGACTTGAGATGGGGTTGCCAAATCCAGCGGTAAGTAAAGATGGGCTGATTGATCCTAGTAAGTATTAGAAAGTATAAAGAGCCCCTAGGATTACGTAAGTTGTGCAGACCCTTATGACAATAAGCCAGTAGAGAAAGTAAGACCGTTAGCTTACCCGAAGCAGGGGTAAAAGACCTGTTAGTGATAAATGCCGGGTAATAGTCAAGTTCGAGTCAGAAAAAGGCCAAGTCCGTTACATATGCTAACAGATAGCAAGACAAAGACATACCTGTAAGATTGTAGTTATGATCCAGTTGTGATATCGAAAGGGTGAGGGGTCATGTGAATCAGATAGGTCTGACTGCAAGTCAGGGGAAGTATGAACTGATACTGGACCAACAATCTTGTTAACAATGAAGAGCAGGTACCTTGAACCCCAGAGTTCAGCTTAAGTAAGATGAGGGAAAGAAGCAGGAATGTCAGATCTTGTGGGGAAATTAGAATTACCCCCAGATTGATAAAATATCGTATTAAGGATTAAGCCTCGGACTGACAGTAAGATTGCGGTTCAGAATACCGCAGTATGTCCACTATGGAGAAGTTAAGAAATTACTGATACATCAATTCTAATCTAGTGTAGCCTAGAGATAAGGCCCAGCAGACAGTCATGGGCTCTTAATATATGCCTAGTAAGGCCACAAGATTCGAACGTTGACCCCACATCGCAAGAGTGGCGGAATTTCAAACAGCAGACAATAACTAAAGTGTTTATGTTTGTTACTTTCAGAATGGGGTGACAATACAATGAAATGATAAGTCAGGGCAGGAGATATTATTAGGCCATAGAAGCGGTGTATCATGTACGGCATGAGACTCAGCAGAGCATGTCAGAGATTATGTATTACCATAGAATTCAGTACATATTGTACGTAGCTATTGATATATATATATATATATATATATATATATATATATATATACAGATAATAGATATGCTGTGAGTAGTTGCCTATAAGGGGTACAATCACAGATGCTGATTAGTAATAGAATGCATGTACAAATTGCATTGCAGGACCCCCCCCCCTTGCCAAAAAAAAAAGGGGGAGAAGAAAGAAAGAAAAGGAGAGAAGAAAGGAGAAGAGAAAGGACAGATTAAGTGTGAATTATGTATGAAGTCATAGAAACTATCTCAGTTCTCAGTTATTAAGTTAATAGACTTATGTGTTGTTGCTAGATCTAGGCTCTAGGAGCTTATCAGAGTTAATGGCCTAAACCAGATGACTAGATGATAAAGGCGCAGTTAGATGGTCTACCGACCAGCTGGCGCCTGCATTAGTAGGGAAGCATCCCTGAAGATTGGTAACAGTAGTGTATGTGCTAGAACCAGGATTAGAGGCCGAATAGGCAAATTTTAGAAATTAGCAATACCAGAATTGTTCTAGTATGTTAAGTGGTCGTACGTCATTTTTCCAGCCTTGTAGGTGAGAGTCGGCCTTAACCAACCTAGCAGTTATTATGTGGAACACCCCATAAGACAGCCGGCCGTCCCAGTCAGAATACCCGTGGGTACCCCAAGGAAGGGTCCACATCAGTAGTCAGCGACAGACTAGTACTTCAGCTGGTTCTGGTAAGATATTTAGATACAGAGCCCTAGCAAAAGGCCAGTATTTACAGAATAGCTCATAAGACCGAGAATTCCCAAGAATAGCAGTATAAATCCAAGTGGATACACACAAGGCGTAAGAAATTGATAGTACCCTGCTAGCACAGTGTTTACTAAGACCAGGGGATCAGTAGACTCCCCGTGAAGACCCAGAGATTGATCGCCTGGGAGTAAGTTTGATTAAGCCCAGCCTTACAGTGGTTCAAGCAAAATAACAAAGCAATTAGATGCCCACAAGTCTGCAGTTATGTATGAACTATAAGTACTCAAGTAGAAAAGTTAGAGCATTATTAGACTACTGCCACATTCGGGTCATTCAACCCGATTATTCAGTTAATTAAGGTTATGCAGCCAGATCATTAGAGGTCATGGTCAATATCAGGATCCTCTGATCAGATAAAGGCACAAGGTGCGCAGACGGTCGTTCATGTTATCTCAGCAACAAGTAGCCTTAGCATGTGGCCGGAGGGCCAGGTAAGCTTTAGCTACGCCTGTAAACTACCTGTCAATCTCTTCGGCAAGACAAGTCAGTATAACCGTTAATTATATGTCGAGCTCTCTAAGTATGAAAATGTTATATCAGCCAAGAAGAGGTAATGGAGCAACAACCGCTCTTAGCTATAGATCTATTAGAAGTGTGGTGTATGGGCAGCCCGAGCAACGGGAGTTGGTCAGAAAGATACATCAAATGATCAATTTAGCCGTTCGTGTAACAGAAATGAAGGACAATAGAGCGGTAATCGAAAACACCGCCGTGTCGTCATCAGTTGTGAAAATAAAAGAACGGTAGTATAAGAATCCTGACCTGGTTAGTAGGGGAAAACGCCAGGTTTTCAGGTAACAGAGGGTGGTGTGCTGCGTTGTAAAGGCCGTCTATATGTTCCAGATGTTTCAGGACTCCACCAGCAGATTCTGAACGAGGTACATTACGCCCGTTATTCTCTTCACCCCGATACGACAAAAATGTACCATGACATCAAAGAGAACTACTGGTGGCCAGGTATGAAAAGAGAAATTGCTGAATTTGTAGCCCAGTGTTCTAACTGCCAACAGGTGAAAGCAGAACATCAGAAACCAGACGGGTTAACTCAAGACATAGCTGTGCCTCTCTGGAAATGGGAAGCAGTGAATAGGGATTTTGTGGCAGGATCACCCCGTACCAGACACAGACATGACTATATATGGGTAATAGTTGACAAATTGACTAAATCAGCTCATTTCTTGCCAGCTAGAACTACTTTCTCGGCTGAAGATTATGCAAAGTTGTATATCCGAGAGATAGTCAGATTGCATGGAGTGCCAGTATCCGTTATTTCAGACAGAGGAGCGCAGTTCACGACCAGGTTTTGGAAATCATTCCAAAAGGGGCTGGGGACGCAGATTAATCTAAGCACAGCTTCCCACCCCCAGAAAGATGGGCAGGTTGAACGTACAATTCAGACGCTCGAAGATATGCTACGAGCGTGTGTGCTAGATTTTGGGGGTAGCTGGGATGAGCATCTTTCGTTGATTGAATTTTCTTATAATAATAGTTATCATTCAGCTATCCAGATGGCGCCTTTCGAGGCGTTATATGGGCGAAAATGTAGATCGCCGGTGGGCTGGTTTGAAATAGGAGAATTAGAATTGGTTGGCCCAGACATTGTTCGGCAGTCAGAGGAAAAGATAAAGCTTATCCGAGAACGTTTACTGACTGCTCAGAGCCGCCAGAAGTCTTATGCAGATATGCGGTGCAGAAATCTAGAATTTGCAGTAAATGACTGGGTATATCTGAAAGTGTCTCCGATGAAAGGGGTAATGATATTTGGCAAGAAAGGCAAGCTTAGCCCGAGATTCATTGGGCCATATCAAATTCGGCGAAGAATAGGCCGAGTTGCATACGAATTGAACTTGCCTCCGGAGTTAGCATCTGTTCACCCAGTATTCCATGTATCTATGTTGAGGAAGTTCGTAGAAGACCCTTCTACAGTAGTTCCAGTTCAGGATGTCCAGGTCACTGAAGAGTTAGCATATGAAGAGGTTCCCGTAGCTATCTTAGACAGACAGATTCGCAGGTTGAGGACTAAAGATGTTGCGTCTGTCAAAGTATTGTGGCGTAACAGGAATCATGAGGAAATGACGTGGGAAGCTGAAGAAGATATGAAAGCCAGATACCGTCACCTATTTCAGGACTAGTCAGGCGACCGGTATGTCCGTATTATTATTTATGCAGTACCATATAGTTGTATGTGTGTGAATGAGAAGGATTGATACTTAGTTATCCAGTGGATTTTAATATATTGCATGCAGTACCTGTATTTGACTTTTCTGCATTTCAGATTTTTGCTATAGTCCATATTACAGGGGAAACTCTGGCGAAATTTTTCTAAACAAGTAAATTAAGTAGTCCTCTAGATAGCAGTATACATTCGAGGACGAATGTTCTTAAGGGGGGGAGAATGTTATACCCCGTAGGATTCCCAGCACCTAGATGACCTATTCGCACATTGGTTAAGCATATTTGAAGGCCATACGTGCTAGAGAAAGGCCCTGGAAAAGATCGGATGAGAAACCTATCGAACCATCACGGAAGGAGCCGAGGCAGAACCCCTCCGCGATGGCAGCGTTTCACGGAGGTGAAGCCTCCGCGTTGGCTCTGTGACACGTTGGCCTTGTCCAGGCCCAAGTATATAAAGCCCCACTTCGGTTTTAAATGATTAAAACACTTATAAATTTCCAGAAAACAGAGCAAACCAGCAAAGAGGGAAAAAGGAACGAAGTAGTAATATAATTTTCGTCCGATTACGCTGCTAAACGCTGTCCAAACTCAAATTAACCTCAGATACCGAGGTATTTAGCAGTAGAGAGCATTCCTACGGATTTAGTTTCGTGAAATACGGCCGACGAATCGTCGAGCTACCGAGCTAAGTTAAGTGGAATTGCTCTAAATTAGTGTCTATGTGTTCCTAGCTGAGAAGTGAATAGTTCTCCCTTCTGGACCTCTGAAAAATAGCGAGTTTTCAACCGTCTTTCGATAAGCCTAAGTTTAGGCTATAAACTATATCGAAAGTGACGTTGCTCTTTACAATAAAGTTGTATTTAGTATTAATTGACATATTTATGAATGGAGTTGGGAGGAAATAGTTGAAGTACCGGCCGAGCCTCGTCCGACAGACGGATAGTTCGAGGATAAGGTATGTAAAGCTAGTTCCCTCGGCAAGTTAGTAATCTTGGTACAGTACAGTAATTTAAAGGCCAGTAGAATAATCAGAAGCCATGTATGATGTTTACTATGAATGATGGTACGATATTAGAAACGTCATGTTATGATCAGCGCGAGACTTGCTAGCACGATATAGATTCTGATACAAGTGTTAGAAACTGCACAGCATGCTTAGTACGTGATGTGACACAGGATGTTAGGATAATATCGTATTCAGTTAAAACCCAATAAAGCAATGTAATATCTTTAAGACATCTCAGAAGCAGAATGATAAGTTAAAATGAGGTTAGAAAGCATATTGGAATAGTAAATCCTGTTACTATAGAAACTCAGTATACCGCATAGTTTTCAGCAGAAATACTATATCATGTTCAGCATTAGACTCAGTACAGTATGGCAGAAGATTATATTTATGTACATATGCTATGTTCAGTCTCAGAATGTATTAAATATGTACATATCACTATCGCTAGTTCAGCATGCAGTATGTACAAACACTTTATTATCGTTAGCTTCAGTATGTGGAACATGCAGATAGTATTACTAGTTGAGACCGCTGTATTGTCTTGGGGTTGGATTACCTAGCACCCATGACCGCCCCAGGGTTGATAGCTGTATCGACTCGTCCACCAGAGGATGAGGATACGTCGCTCTACGGAGTGGCATGCCGTCCCACAGGGGACGAAGATGGGATTCCAGTTTTCCCCATATTATGCCTTGGTCGGCTTTTACACACCCCTGTCGAGCGGATACGCCCGGGTGTTGATTCAGGAGTCCTCCGGACTCAGATGCAGTTATAGTCAGGGGCTCAGCGAGCCCAAGTGCATACCTAGGGGACCGGCAGGATGCTTACAGGGTTTATAGGAGATGGGATGACCGGGGTAGGGGTATAGATTCTGTGCTGGTTGTACCTCCCGGCTTATGGGGTCCGGGTAAGGTTTGTGTGTGCTATGTTATGCTATGTTATGTTATGCCATGTTATGATAGATACGAGTAGATCAGCAGTAGAACGATACGTCTCCAGGTATGACTCCTACTCCTTCCAGTATAATTGAGAGAAGGTATGACTTACATTATCAGACAGTTAATCTATTTCTCTCTACTTCAGTTTCATCAGTTATATTATTGTTTTCAGATATTTGTTTCAGTTATTGCTTTACATACTCAGTACCAGCAGTATTGACGCCCGGTGGGGCACTGTATTACTTGCCTGCAGGTACTCATAGACGAGCAGGCGATACCACGTGATTCCTGTCAGCAATCGAGTATTCAGCTCCTGTCATCCGGAGACTGAATTCCAGAGGTGTATTTCATTTTCTTTTGTTGTATAATACGGGTAGGTCGGGGCCCGGTCCCAATCATTTCTATTGCTATTCCTAGAGGCTTGCAGTCTGTATATGTTTCCCTGTGGTCAGATGAGCCGGTCGTGTGAGGCCGTGCAGTTGTTAGCTGTAGTACTTCTGTTTCTTTTATGTTGGCCGTGTGGGGCCATAGTTCGACAGTAGTGGTGACCTTGCCGGTCACGTAGCTATCCAGTACTTCAGGGTTGAGTTATAGATAACTAGACAGCATGGTGGCCTTGTCGGCTCGTATAGGTTTTCCTATATTGATATGCTTCTGGTCAGCTGTTAGTACAGGTACAGGAGGCTATAGGCCAATGGGCCGGGGGCTGTGTTTACAGCCGTTATATAGCCCTTTGTTTCCAGAAATATGAGTTAGAGCCAGCCAGGCACCAGATGTGCCCAGGCTTAGCAGTCCAGCAGTTCAGGTCCTAGTAGGGCACCAGGTACCAGTCATACCCCCCCAAGGCGGGGTGTGACATTTAGTACCAGTGGCACTAACGCCCTCTTCTTGGGAACATGCATTACTTGCCTGCAGGTATAGATAGACGAGGAGCAGGTCCCTGGTAGTTCAAGTAAGCCGTACAGAACCCTCAGCTCCCTTCTTTTGGAGCTTGTGTTATAGAGGTTTACTTCTTTTCTTTGTACAGTATGGTTAGGTCGGGCCCTGTCCCGATCATCTTATGATTCCTAGAGGCTTGCAAATTGTGTTACTCCCCTGTGGTTAGATAATATCAGCCGTGTGTGGCCCATATGTGTTTTAGATTATGTGTGTTGGCCGTGCAGGGCCCTGTTTAGCTGTTGATTGGTGGCCTTGATGGTCATAGTTCAGTTTAGCATCTGATTTTACTTTCCAGTTATAACTAGATATCATGGTGGCCTTGTCGGCCCGCATATGATTCCCTATGATTGTTTGTCTCTGGTTAGCTGTTTATTTTTGACCAGTGGCTATAGGCCTTATAGGCTGGGGGTTGTATTTACAGCTGCTATATAGCCCATTGTTTTCTCGATTCTAGTGTTAGAGTCAATCCTGCAGCAGAGGTGCTTAGGCTCAGTCAGCTCAGCCATTTAGGTCCTAGTAGGGCAGCAGGTGCTAGTCATGCCTCCCAAGGTGGGGGGTGACAAATTTGGTATCAGATCAGGTCGTATCCCAGGGAATCTGCAAGCTGTGCTAAGTAGAGTCTTATCTATAGATGTGTTGTGCACCACATACTATAGGCAGAAGGCTGCAAGGCATGATAGGATGATTACTCTTTCTTCTTATTTAGTCGTGCTGTAGAGCGGTATAGTAGAGGGTTGAGTCCCTAAGTTGATTATACTCTTTTGGTTATAGAGTAATGTCGGACCAGCGACACCCTACGACAGGCAGGAGGCTAGATGTAGCTGCAGGAGAGGGCACCAGCAGCGTGCCTCAGCCTCGGTCAGAATCGACCCAATCTGAGGACGATACAGAGGTATCATATCGATCTCCACAACAGTCTCCACCATGTCAGGAGCCTCTTGGGATGGTCGGTGTGACGGCACCGCCTCCAGCAGTTTCTATACCCGTACCATCAAACCCGGAGGTCAGGAGCGCGGTGATTATGCTAGCCCAGATGATGGTTGCCAGCCAGTGCCATCTATAGTTACAGAATCCTTAGGAGGGCCTGGTAGCTCGAGTGTCTGAGAGTTCCTAGCACTAAGTCCCCCATAATTCACAGGGACAGATCGAACCGAGGACCCTCAGGACTTCTTAGACCAGATGCAGAGGATTTTCAGGGTGATACATGCTACACCTACAGAGTCGTTTGAGTTGGCGGTATTCCATCTATGGGACATCGCTGTACTGTGGTATGAGAGTTGGAAGAGGTCCCGAGGGAGAGATGTTTCCCCTCCGACCTAGCCCAGCTTCTCAGAGGCTTTCTTGGATCATTACTTACCGTGGGAGATTCGACAGGCCCGGGTTGATCAATTCCCACACTTGGAGTAGGGGTCGATGAGTGTCCAGGAATATGCCATGCGGTTTGATTCCTTGGCTCGTTATGCGCCAGCTTTTGTGGACACGATGCCAGCCAGGGTACACTACTTTATTATGGGGCTGAACCCGAAATATGTTGAGACCTGCATCACAGCCACACTGCGAGAGGATATGGATATCTCCCTTGTGCAAGCTTTTGCTCAGAATATTGAGGGTATCAGACAGCGGCAACGGGAGATTAGGAGGATAAGTTAGGAGTAGTGCCGCAGGGACAGACCGGGTGAATTACCAGAGGAGTCCCCGGGAGGACCTAGGCCACGGTTATCACATAGGCCGCCTAGACCCCCGCCTCCACCGCAGCGGCAAAGGAGTAGGTCTAGTCGCCGAGGGCAGCCAGAGCCCAGCGAAGGTTCTCGAGCAGTAGGTTCACAGTAGAGTGGGTTTACAATACCAATTTGCCCTATTTGCAGTTGACGCCACTCTAGAGCATGCAGGTATGGTTCCACTGCATGCTACATTTGTGGACAGGAGGGTCACTAGATGAGGAATTGTTCAGCTAGGGGTCAGGGTGACTGGGGTCGATAGCATAGGTCCTCGGCAAGATCACGAGCTCCAGCATCCCCGGCAGGGCGTAGGCCCTCAGTTTCAGCTGGCAGAGGCCGATGCAGATCAGGGGCCTCCAGTTCAAGTGCCGGCCCAGACCATACTTATGCACTACCGGGGAGACAGGAGTCAGAGTCGTCACTCAATGTTGTGACAGGTATGCTGAACATTTGCTCTCATCATGCTTATGTGTTGATAGATCCAGGATCCACCTTGTCCTATGTTACACCGTTAGTGGCTCAGAAGTTTAGTATTATGCCAGAATTGCTTCGGCGACCTTTCTTAATGTCTACACCCCTTGGTGACTCTATTATAGCCAGAAGGGTCTATCGGGGGTGTACATTAGAGATTGCCAGTCGTCAGTCTATGATAGACTTGATAGAACTAGAAATGGTTGATTTTGATGCCATTATGGGTATGGATTGGCTAGCTCCATGCTATGCCAATGTCGAATGTTGGACCAAGATTGTCCGATTCCACTTTCCAGGGGAGGCAGTACGGGAGTGGAAAGGTAGTACAACCACACCAAAAGGTAGGTTTATTTCCTATCTTCGGGCGAGAAAATTGATAGAAAAAGGGTGCATTTATCATATTGTCAGAGTTCAGGATATTCGACAGAGCTTCCGACCCTTCAGTCTATTCCAGTGGTTAATGAATTTCCTGACGTATTTTCAGATGAGCTTCCTTGTATTCCCCCAGAAAGGGAAATTGATTTTGCGATTGATCTGTTGCCAGGAACTCAGCCTATATCTATTCCTCCATATCGGATGGCTCCTGCTGAACTTAGAGAACTAAAGGAACAATTAAAAGATTTGCTAGACAAGGGCTTTATCAGGCAGAGTACCTCACAATGGGGTGCACCAGTTCTATTCGTGAGGAAGAAGGACGGCTCCCTCCGTATATGTGTAGATTATCGGCAGCTGAATAAAGTCACTATCAAGAATAAGTACCCGCTTCCCAGAATAGACAACCTGTTTGATCAGCTACAAGGAGCGAGGTATTTTTTAAAGATTGACTTAAGGTCAGGATATCATCGGGTTCGGGTTCATGAAAGAGATATTCCAAAGACTACCTTCAGGACCAGATATGGCCACTTTGAATTTCTAGTCATGTCCTTCAGACTAACAAATGCCCCAGCAGTGTTCATGGACCTGATGAACAATGTTTTCAGACCATACCTGGACTTGTTCGTGATAGTATTTATTGATGATATTTTGGTGTATTCCTGCTCACAGGCAGATCACTAGGATCATCTACGGACAGTGCTCCAAATTTTCAGACATCGCCAACTATATGCAAAATTTTCTAAATGTGAATTTGGCTGAATTCAGTAGCCTTCTTGGGCCATATTGTGTCAGATGCTGGTATACATGTAGATACGTAGAAGATAGAGGCAGTGAAAACATGGCCTAGACCTACCACTCCGATCGAGGTACGTAGTTTCCTGGGGTTAGCCGGCTATTACAGAAGGTTCATGGAAGGATTTTCCACTTTAACAGCACCTTTAACCAAACTGACGCAGAAGGCAGCAAAATTCCATTGGATTGAGGTATGTGAGTAGAGCTTTAAGGAACTGAAAGATAGATTGACATCAGCACCGGTGCTAGCATTTCCAGAAGGAACAGAGGGTTGTGTAGTCTATTGTGACGCTTCAGGTGTTGGTTTAGGATGTGTTTTGATGCAGCATGGTAAGGTAATTGCCTATGCTTCCAGACAGCTAAGGAAGCATGAGAAGAACTACCCTACCCATGACCTGGAGTTAGCCGCGGTGATTCATGCCTTGAAAATATGGAGACACTACCTGTATGGCGTCCACATAGATATTTTCACTGATCACAAAAGCCTGCAGTATATTTTCAGCTAGAAGGAGTTGAATTTGCGACAGCGTCGCTAGTTGGAGCTGTTAAAGGATTATGATGTGAATATTTTATATCACCCAGGAAGGTCCAATGTTGTAGCATATGACCTCAGCCGCAAATCCATGGGAAGCCTGACATATTTACAACCCGAGTGGCAGGAATTGGCCCAAGAATTGCATCAGCTAGCCAGTTTAGCCGTTCGTATAGTAGAATTAAGAGACAATGGAGCGGTAATCCAGAATACCACAGTGTCATCATTAGTTGTGTAAGTGAAAGAACGGCAGTATGAATATCCTAGCCTGGTTCAGCTCAGAAATAGGGTCTAGCGAGGGGAAGTGACATATTTTCAGGTAATCGAGGACGGAGTTTTGAGATATAGGGATCGCCTCTATGTTCCATACGTGGCAAGGCTTCGCCAGCAAATTATAGGTGAGGTACACTATGCCCGTTACTCTCTCCATCCAGGTTCGACAAAAATGTACCATGACGTAAAAGAGATTTACTGGTGGCCAGGAATGAAAAAGGGGATAACAAAATTCGTAGCTCAATGTCCCGATTGCCAACAGGTGAAAGCTGAACATCAAAAACCAGGCGGACTGACACAGGATGTAGTGGTGCCTTTATGGAAATGGGAGGCAGTTAACATGAATTTCATAGTAGGGTTACCTCGTACCAGGCGTAAATATGATTCTATCTGTATAATTATTGACAGGTTTACAAAATCAACTCACTTCCTGCCAGTAAGGGCTACCTTTTCAGCGGAAGATTATGCTAAGCTGTATATTAGAGAAATAGTCCGATTGCATGGTGTTCCATTTCAATTATCTCTGATAGAGGGGCGCAGTTTACAGCTAAATTTTGGCAGTCTTTTCAGAGGGGCCTGGGGATGTAGGTTAACCTGAGCACAGCCTTCCATCCTCAGACAGACGGGCAGGCAGAACATACAATCCAGACGCTCGAGGATATGTTACGGGCGTGTGTTCTAGATTTTGGAGGCAGTTGGGATGAACATCTAACGCTTATTGAGTTTGCCTATAATAACAATTATCATTCAGCAATTCAGATGGCACCTTATGAAGCGTTATATGGGTGGAAGTGTAGGTCTCCAACTGGTTGGTTTGAGGTAGGAGAATCGGCATTGATTGGGCCAAATATTATTCATTAGTCAGAAGAGAAAGTAAAGCATATCAGGGAACGTCTGCTGACTTCTTAGAGTCGCCAGAAATCATATACTGATATGCGGTGGAGAAACCTAGATTTTAATGTGGGTGACTGGGTATTCCTGAAGGTTTCACTGATGAAGGGTGTGGTGCGATTTGATAAGAAAGGCAAGCTCAGCCCGAGGTTTATTGGGCCTTATCAGATTCGCCAAAGGATAGGCCAGGTGGCTTATGAAATGGATTTACCTCCAGAATTAGAATCCATTCACCCAGTTTTTCATGTATCAATGTTGAGGAAGTGTATAGGAGATCCCTCCCGAATTGTCCCAGTCAAAGACGTCCAAATCACTGAGGAGTTAGCTTATGAAGAGGGTCCAGTAGCCATACTACATCGATAGATACGCAGACTAAGAACTAAAGATGTTGCTTTCGTTAAAGTGTTACAAAGGAGTAAGAACCGAGAAGAGATGACCTGGGAAGCATAAGACGATATGAAAACCAGATATCCTCAGTTATTTTAGACTTAGTCAGATTGTGCAGCTAGAGGTATATTGTTGTTGTTGTTTCATAAGCTGCATTACATACATGTATATGTGAGATAATTGACTTCAGTCTATTGTGAAGTGAACGCTATAGTATTATGTGAAGTACCTGTATTGGACTTTTCTACGTTTTAGGGTTTTTAGATAGTCCATATTACAGGGGAGACTCTACCGAAAGTTTTTCAGAATAAGTAATTGCAAGGTTAAGGTTCTTGCAAGTAGAAGTTAACATTCAAGGATGAATGTTCTTAAGGGGGGAGGATGTTACACCCCGTAAGTTTTTAACATTTAGTCGGCCTATTCGTATATTGGTTAAGAGTTTTAGAGTTCCATATGTACGAGGAAAGGGCCCGAGGAAAGGCCGAATGAGTGCAAAGTCGGGATTTCATGGGAGGAGGCCAAGCCAAGTTGCCCAGAGGGGCAAAGTGGCACGGAGCAGCCCCCTCCGCGTTACCTAGAGTGGCACGGAGCAGAATCAGTGCGATGGGCAGAGTGCCACATTGCCTTGTCTGCTGCCTCAAGTATATAAAGGCCTCACACTTATAAGTTAGATCATTATTTACAAATCACAGCCAGAACAGAGGGAAACCGAGGAAAACATTTGGAAATCATCCGATTACGCCGAAAAATGTCGTCCAAATCCAAATTAACTCCGGGTATAGAAGTATAATGCTGCAGAGAGCATCGCTATGGAGTTATTTTTGTAAAATACGCCTGGCAAATCGTCGTCCCACCGAGCCTAAGTTGATGGAATTGTTTCAAACTACTGTCAATACGATCACATGCCTAAAGTAAGTATTTCTCCCTTCTAGATTCCCGAGAAATTACGAGTTTTTGATCGTCTTTCGATAAGCTGAAGTATAGTCAGTATATATATATATATATATATATATATATATATATATTATTGTTTTCTTCTAATATAGTAATAAAGAAGCCCTATTCTTCTGTTAAATATGATTACAGTTGAGAAGGGCAGTTGAGCACGAGCCGAAACTTTCCAGTTAATCGGTAAACAATGAACGAGGTATGTTAAGGCATTTTCTTTCGACAAGTTAGTTTCTTTAGCATAGTAGTCCAGTATGAATCCCAGTAAAGCATGTCAGGAGTATGTTATCATGTCTAGTTGTTGTTGTCAGTCGAGGCTCATAATTTGTATTGTTTGAGCTAGATTACACCTGTATAGCTTCCGTGACCACCCCAGGGTTAATAGCTGTGTCGCCGCCCGCTAGGGGCGAGGATACGTCGCTCTACGGAGCGACATGCCGTTCTCAAGGAACGAAGATGGGGATCCAGATCCTCATATGACATGGTTGGCCTTATACACACCCTCGCCGAGCGTTTACACCCCAGGTGTAGATATCAGGAGTCCTCTAGACTCAGACACAACTACAGTCAAGGGCCGAGCGGGCCCAGTTGCAGACCCAGGGGATCGGCAGGACGCTTATAGCTGGTAGTTGACTCAGTATGACCTGGGTAGGGGTATATAGATTGAGGTGTACTCACTAGGGCTAATGGGGGCCTGGGTGGGTTATTCTGTGCTGATTGTACCTTCCGGCCTATGGGGGCCAGGTAAGGTTTGTGCTTGCTTTAGTTACTGTGGTTAGACAGCAAGATGTCTCATTTGTCAGGTATGAACCCTACCCTACTTATTATAGTTATGTTTAGCCGTGATTTTACTACTTCAGTCATCTTCAGTCCGTTTTCTTTACTTCAGTTATTGTCAGTTCTATTTCCTTATTTTCAGTTATTTAAAGTTAGTGCCTTACATATTCAGTACTTGTGGTACTGCGCCCTCTTCTGGGGCTCTGCATTACTTGCCTGCAGGTACAGATAGACGAGGAGGAGGTCCCTCGTAGTTCCAGTCAGTCGTATAGAACCGTAAGATCCTTTCTTCCGGAGCTTGTGTGATAGAGGTTTACTTCTTTGGTTTGTACAATATGGGTAGGTCGGGGCCCTGTTCCGACCATCTTATTACTCCTACAGGCTTACAGATTGTGTTACTTCCCTGTGGTTAGATAATATTGGCCGTGTGGGGGCCCATATGTGTTTTAGATTATGTGTGTTGGCCGTGTGGGGCCCTGTTTAGCTGTTGATTGGTGGCCTTATTGGTCATAGTTCAGTTTAGCATCTGATTTTACTTTCCAGTTATAACTAGATATCATGGTGGCCTTGTCGGCCCGCATATGATTCCCTATGATTGTTTGTCTCTGGTTAGCTGTTTATTTTTCATAGGTGGCTATAGGCCTTGTCGGCTGAGGGTTGTATTTACAGCCGCTATATAGCCCGTTGTTTTCTTAATTCTAGAGTTAGAGTCAGCCCTGCACTAGAGTTGCTTAGGCTCAGTCAGCTCAACCGTTCAGGTCCTAGTAGGGCACCAGGTGCTAGTCATGCCTCCCAAGATGGGGCATGAAAAACATAAAGGAGAATGAGTTTCCCTTTCATTCTGAATCTCATCACTCCTTTCATGGGGGATACCTTCAAAAACACCCAATCACCAACTTCAAACTCAAGATCTGTCCTCCTCACATCCGTAGAGGACTTTTGGCGACTCTAAGCTATTTTCAACCTATCCCTTATAAGCTGGACTTTCTCCATAGCCCCATGGACTAAATCTGGACCTATCACCGCAGCTTCACCGACTTCAAACCAACCAATAGGCGATCTACATCTTCGCCCATAGAGATCCTCAAATGGAGCCATTTGAATGCTGGAATGGTAGCTGTTGTTATACGTAAACTCAATGAGAGGCAAATGATCATCCCAACTACCCTTGAAATCAATCACCCCTCAACATATCCTCAAGGGACTGAATGTTCTGCTCAGCCTGACCATCTGTCTACTGGTGAAATGTTGTGCTAAGTTTGACCTGAGTACAAGTCCCTTATGAAATGATCTCCAAAACTGGGATGTAAACTGAGTACGTCTATTTGATATGATGGACAAGTTCACTCCATGCAACCAAGCTAGCTCCTGAATGTATAGCTTAGCATAATCCTCCACTGAATCGATGGTTTTGATCGGTAAAAAATGAGCTACCTTAGTCAACCTGTCCATAACCACCCAAATAGAGTTATATTGTCGGCGAGTATGAGGCAACCCTGTGATGAAGTCCATATTGATCTACTCCCACTTCTAAGTAGGGATACTAATATCTTGAAGCATACCTCCAGGTTTTGATGCTCAACCTTCACCTGTTGAGAATTCGAACACTTAGCCACAAATTCTGCTATGTCCTTCCTCATGCCATCCACCAATAGACTTCTCGTAGGTCACAATACATCTTAGTGGCCCTTGGATGTATAGAGTATCTAGAACCATGAGCCTCGTGCAACATCCGATCTCTCAAATCATCAACATCCAAAACACACAAACGACCCTGATAATGAAGCACACCATCTCCCCCTTCGAAGAAGATCTCCACCTTCTGAAAGCAAAAAGCTTCCTTTAACTTTACCAAAATAGGATCCTCATCTTGTCTAGCTTTAACATTAGTCATTAAAGATGATTCTGATCCATTTTGCATAATAACTCCACCATCGATTGAGTCAACCAGATGAACTCCTAACCGTGTAAGGAGATGCACAGCCTTTACTAACTCCTTCTTCTCCTCACCTACATGGGACACACTCTCCATAGAAAGTCTACTAAGAGCGTGTTCTACTACATTAGCCTTGCCCGAATGGTAAAGAACACTCATATCATAACCCTTGAGAAACTCCAACCACCTCCTTTGATGTAGATTTAGATCCTTTTAGGTAAACACATATTGCAGGCTCTTGTGGTCCTTAAACACATCTACATGGACCCCATATAAATAGTGTCTCCAAATCTGCAGAGAAAATACTATCGCCGTCAATTCGAGATCATAAGTCGGATAATTCTTTTCATGGACCTTCAGCTGCTTGGACGCATATGCTATAACCTTACCATGCTGCATCAATACACAACCAAGGACGATCCTTGAAGCATCACAATATACCACAAACCCATCGGTACCCTCAGGTAGTGTCAACACCGATGCTGAGGTGAGTCGAGTCTTTAACTCTTGGAAGCTCTTCTCACAATCTTCCGACCATTGAAACTTCACTTTCTTCTAGGTCAATTTGGCCAACCGTGCTGCAATAGATGAAAACCCCTTAACAAATCTCTGATAATAACTAGCTAAACCCAAAAAACTCTTGATATCCGAAGGATTCACCGGTTTAGGCCAATTCTTCACTGCTTCTATCTTTGAGAATCCACTTGTACACCCTCACTTGAACAACGTGACGTAAAAATGCCAATGTGACCAAAACTCGCATTTACTAAATTTAGCATACAACTGGCGATCCTTAAGAGTCTATAGCACCATTCTCAAATGAGTGGCATGCTCCTCCTTGCTCCGAGAGTATATAAGGATGTCATCTATGAACATAATCATGAACATATCCAAATATGGCTTGAACACCCTATTCATCAAATCCATAAAAGCTGTAGGAGCATTCGTTAGTCCAAAAGACATAACTACAAACTCATAGTGATCATACCGAGTTCTGAAGGCTGTCTTCAGGATGTCACTCTCTCGAACCCTAAGCTGATGGTATCCAGACTTGAGGTCTATCTTCGAAAGCACTTAGCACCCTAAAGCTGGTCAAAAAAATCATCAATCCTGGGGAGAGGATACCTAGTCTTGATAGTGACCTTGTTTAATTGCCGATAATCAATACACATCCGAAGTGAACCATCCTTCTTGCGGACAAAGAGAAGTGGCGCACCCCATGGGGATTTGCTAGGTCTGATGAAACCCTTGTCTAAGAGATCTTTCAACTGCTCCTTCAACTCCTCTAACTCGGCTGGGGCCATTGTGTAAGGAGGAACAGATATAGGCTGCTTATCGGGAAGAAGGTCAATACCAAAATCAATCGCCCGCTCAGGAGGAATTCCCAGTAAATCATCTGGGAACACTTCTAGATACTAACACACTACAGGAACTGATTGGATAGTCGAGGTCTCAAATATAGAATCCTTAACCCTAACTAGATGGTACACACAACCCAAAATCATCTTTCTTGCCTTAAGGTAGGAAATGAAGCGACCTACAGGCATAACTGAACTACCCTTCCACTCTAGGGGGTCACCCAAAAATCTGAACTCTACTGCACGGGTTCTGCAATTGACTAAGGCATAACATGCATATAACCAATCCATGCCGAGGATAACATCAAAATTGGTCATGGCTAACTCTACTAAATCTACTGAGGTAACTTTCTAAAGATCTGTGACAGGGCAATTTCTATATATGCGTCTAGCTATAATTGAATCACCAACTGGAATAGAGACTAAGAAGGGTTTTGATAAGGCTTCGAGACTGACTCGAAACTACGAGGAACATAGGGCGTCACAATAGACAAAGTAGCCTTTGGATCTAACAATGCATATACATCAAGGTGAAATACTCGTAACATACCAGTGACTACATCTGGGGAGACCTCCTGCTCATGACGGGATGCTAGGGCATAAAATCTATTTTGGCGCTATCCACAACCCACACTAGTAGATGCCCTCTGAGCTGGGCGTGCTGGTGGAGTGCTAAATTGGAGGTCAGGCCTTGGCCCCTATTATGACCTTGTCTGGTTGTTGGGCAATCTCTTAGCATATGTTTGAGTTCCCACAACCAAAACAAGCACCTGAACCTGCTAAGCACTAGCCCACGTGTCTCCGGCCATATCTGCTACACTTAGGAGGGATGGTCTCTATGGGTTTGCTACTCTGGCTTGGTGCTCGTCCCCTTTGATCGCGCCTGGATCTGGATGGCACACTCATAGCCGAAGGCACTGGGGATGAAGATCTCGGATGGGACTACTGACGGTACCCACCAGGTCTCTGTTGGGAGAATCCGAAGCTATCAATCTTGACCCTCTTGGCCTCTGTATCCCGCTCACTCATCTACAATGCCTCCATCTGATGGGCGTACAGGACTATCCGAGCAAAGTCAATGTCCTGAAGAAGCATCGCGGTCCAACAATCCCTAACCAAGTAGTATGTTATCCCAGGTACAAACCTACTCACTTGGGCTCTCTGATTTGCCATCTTAGGTGCATACTTGGATAGACGAGTGAACTCCAAAACATACTCCTGGACTGTCATCTTTCCTTGTTTCAGGTTCACAAACTCTTCTGGCTTAAGCTTCCTCATCTCATGAGGGAAGAACCGATCCAGAAATGCGGTATGAATCTCATCCCAACTGATAGGCCCTACTCCAACTGCTCAACTATCCTTCCATTACTTGAATAAAATGTGCACAACCCCCTTCAACTGTTATAAGGCTAAATCAACGCACTCCTCCCCAGTCACCCCTATAATCTGGGTGATCTTCATAACCTCATCGATAAAATCATGCGGATCTTTGTCCACTTTTGACCCAAGGAACTCCAGAGGTTTCAGCCTCAGAAAGTCTCTAACTTTTGACGCCGCTGCACTCCCGTTTTGAGGGACATGCGCTACTGCCTGTTGATTGACCTGGGCAGTCAAGACCTGAGCTAACATCTGAATGGCAGCCCTGAACTTAGCGTGGGAAATCGGCTTGGGTACGTGCTCCTCATGGTCTGGTGGGGCCTGCTGGTGCCTGTCTCTATTGCCATTCTCGTGGCTATTCCCATTTCCATTTCTCCTTCCATTAACTCTACGGGGAGGCATGATTCTGCAAACGCGTATATCACGAGTTAGAAGGATAGAGAGATATTTCACCACACGACGCTCATGAAAGAAGGGAACATTTCCTAAACATCTCGTGGCCTCTTCGTCATTAGTGTGGTGCACTTCACTTTCATGAAAAAGACTCCACTTAACGCAGATTTCAGACACCCTAGGACACTTCAAAACCTAATGCTCTGATACCAAGTTTGTCACGACCCGAACATAGGCCCAAATCGAGACACGGGACCTGAGAGCTCCAAGTCAATCCATGGCATGAACATAACATATAACTCATTCAAATAAATGGAATATCAACATAATTAATATAGCGCAAGTCTGAACATAACACAATATCTGAATACATACATAAGTTTGAAGGTTAATGCAAACTATGTGTGAAAAGCCTCTAATACTGATGAGTTGATGGGACAAGACCCCAACTAACTCACTATAGTCTGAAAATTGAAAATATGAAATATAACTGATAAGAAGGGCCCTCGAAAGATGAGGACTCACCAACAAAGACTGAGAAATGCTAACTCTGAAAATCTGACTAGCGACAAAACTAAGTCTAGATGTCAGAGCCTATATCATGAAATGATACAACATAGAATATGCAGTCAGTACGTGGAATGTACCGAGTATGCAAGGTAAGTAAAACCGATAAGTAAGTAAAATCATAAATCATGCATATTATAAAATATAATCAAGATAAGATTCTGAGAGTAGGACTTGCATGCTATTTTCTGAAATCATGATTTGAACATAACTGAATTGAATGACCCAAAGCTGAAAACTGAATATCATAAATAAAACTGAAAATTAGGTCAAACCTGCTAAAAACATAATATCATAATTGATGAACATGCATAATTTAAATCATGAGGAACAATGGGAGACTCGTCATATAACCGACATTACGATGATAGAGCTTACGTGGTCCTAACTATCGCACTCAAGTGGGCAGAGCCATCCAAAGCCTTGTCAGGGCTAAGAACGCTGCCATGATATCGATATCAAGCTCAAGGCCCCTTGGGGGTAGGGGAAGCTCCAAGGGAGGACCCAAAGTATATATATAAACCTACGTTGCCGCGTAATTCTGAGGCACAGGGTTGACTGACCCTTAGCCTACTCGGTGTTAGACATTACTCCCAAAAACATGCATATGATCTTTATCATTTTTTAACGAAGCTGAACCATCGTCTAATGACGAATCTAACTTATAACATGCATATATAAATCTATAATTATAACATGAGGAGCCTTGGCTCAAATCATACCACAAGCTGAACATAATTGGGAGTCTAGACTCCAAAACCATGTGGTAAGCTAATTACTTGAAATCGTAAAACATACTTGATCATATGAGCTTGCACAATACTTAAACATTCTTGACATAGACTTAATCATATGAAAACATGAACATAAATATGGGTATTTCAGAATCGTACTTTCTTCGTAAATATCTCATCATGCTTCTACACATACTTCATAGATCTCAACTTTCATGGAGTTTCATGGATGGGCATCACAATTTAGAAAACTTGAAAACATAATTTATAATTTAAAACATTGTAAAATCTGCCCATTAATCATAATTCAACATTAGAAACATGCTTATATCATACCCATGATTGATATTTAGAAAATTCACACATTGGGTAAAATTCCCATAGATTCGTCCATTAGAATCTTCATGAATTGAGAGAGGATTGGGCATGGGTGTGGACTATTGCACCCATTCATAGCCTTACATACCTGAAGAAATATGATTTTTTCAACTTCCTTGATTGCCCAATGAGAATTGAGGAAGAACTTTGAAGAGACTAAGCTTTATCACCTCTCAAACCTCTAATCTTGCATGCATGAATTAGGATGGGCTTAGAATGACTTTCCTTCTTAAAACACTCTATTCTGAGCTTAAAATGACATATTTTAGGCCTTAGGAACTTAAGAATTATAGAAAAGCCCTTAATAAATTTGAAGGGGAAAACACACTACCAGTCCGAATAAGGGACTGGACGACTTGTCATCCCTGACCATGAATGGTGGTCATCTTTTGTGATCAGCACTGGAAACTTTCCTGCCTTGGTCACCATGGGAGACACCACGACTCGTGGTATACCCAACGATTCATGGTGATGACCCGTTAGGTACACTACCATTTTCCTTCATCCTTCAAACCACCTTTGACCACGGTTGACCTAATGAATCGTGGGGATGACCACGACTCGTGGTCACACCCTTGGTCACCTTAAATCTATATTTTTCCAATCATGGTTAAACCCTCCCCATGAATCACTTAATGACTCGTGGTGTTCTTGAGGGGTCATTGGATGACACGTATTGTGACCTGGTGCAGAAAATTCTATTTTCTCCGTTTCAACTCCTGGGTCTGATCTTAGGGTTTTTGGGGTATTACAGGTACCTGCTCATACTTCTCTGCTCGTTCGAATACATACCTTGGACATGATCCCCTCATTCAAAATTGCTCACCCAGATGCTTACCTAAGGCACGAGCCATTCATATTCAAGTATCTTAACACATACTCAATTACACTCAATAGCTCGTCCGAATGCTTGTTGATGTGAAGCCAAAAGAAAGTATTTTTAGCCTCTATTTTCCTCGCATTTTAATACTTTTGTAATCTCTTTGAGTATCATTTCTATCGATTATGATTGTATTCCTATGTTGTGACATTATAGGCGCTTAATAGGTAAATATAGTGGAAATCATCCCGAAAAGTGCTATAAAAGAGGTTCAGAGCTTTGGAGCAACTTTGGAGGTGTTCCTGGACAAAACCAAGCTGGTGCATTGGTTGGCATAGTGCACCAGAGCCCAAAATTCTAAAAAATACAAGTCTAGGAGCTGATGCATGATCACGGGCAAAAATAGCATGCCCGAGATATGCTTTATGACTTAAATTAGTCTTGTTTGTCTAAGTTATTGTATACATTTTCATGTAATTTTATATGAAGTAAAGATATGTGCTAACCAACATGATTAGCCTTTGTTTTGTAGGTTTTGATGACTTTTGAGTAACTAATCCATGAGTTGGTGAAGTAGAGGCTTGGAAACAGAATTAACACACGAACGTCGGCAAAGAGGAGGCACAAAACAGCCCACCTGCGTGTCGGCAACATGCCACGGAAGGCAGGCTGATCACAACAGCCCACCTGCACATTGGCAATGAGCCACGGCAGGTTGGCTGCACGACCAAGAGGTGCCAACGTGCTGCCCAAGCAGCGTGACACGCTGCCAACGCGGCAGGGTGCTGCCGGGGCCAAGTTCGGGTGATTTCCAGAGAGCTTCCGCGTCCGTAGCATGTCACGGAGGCAGTGCTCCGCGATGCACTCCATGACACGTTGCTTGTTATTCCGGGGAAAAGTCCTACTACTATAAATAGCACACTTAGGTTTTATTTGAGATATTCTTACTTGGTGGAGCAAGGACGTGGGTTACAGGCAGTTGAGGGACGAAAATATCAGGGTTTTTTCTCTCTTTCTTTCTTCTTTAATTCAATTTCTTGTATGATTAACACTCAATTTTAAGATGGTTAATCCACAAATGAGTGGCTAATTCCTCTCCTTGCTGAGGTTATGAACAATTGTGATGAAATTTGATCATTAATTATTTGGTTTTTCATCTTTTCTTCCATGTTATTCTATTAATTCTTGTTCTTACTGCATTAATGTGTGGCCTACGTTAATGTAAATCTAAAAAGTCCGGTTTCACTCGAGAGAGCAAGAAATTGGAAAGTTGTGAATTAATAGGATATGTTCTTTACTTGGTTTGGGAAAATTGAGTCTTGATTTGCTTTCAGGATAGAAATATACCTGAAAGTCATATTAGTCAATTTAGGAACCGGAATTATATGGCTAGAACATGAATTGCATTTGATCACAGAAATGTAGAAGGGTGGTTCATGATTCTTAAGTGAGGTTAAATACGAGAGTTTTAATCTCTTGGCAAATGTTCTTGGCTAGCAACTGGAGGAAGAGATTAACCAAATTATGATGATAATTAATTCCATTACATGTTCGTTTAACCTCAGCATGCTCTCATTCATAGTTCAGATTCAAAGTAGATAATTGTTCTTAGCTTTAGTATAAAAATTATAAAACAAACTATCAAACTTTTGGTTACACTGTTGTCTGCATTTTTAGAAGTAAAATATAGTACACTTGAGCAAATTGCACTTCATCCAAGTCTCTGAGGGATCGATACTTGGCTTACTAAAGCCACTTACTACTTGTTCGACCACGTGCACTTGCATGTCGTTTTATATACCCACAATCACGCGAACAATGCACTAGCTAGCACAGCGCACCAGGCCACAAATTTCATAAGAAAAATTCTAGCAGGTTGGCAAGATAGCTGGCGCGTCGTTCCAGGGGTAGGTTTAACATATTTTTTTAAACACTCTGGCGAGATGATTGGCATAGTGCACCCGAGCCTGAAATTTAAAAAAAAAAATTAAAAAATCAACAAGCTGGTGCAATAGCTGGTGTAGCGCGTTAGGGCCATTTAGAAGAATCAGATTTTTGGAACTTTTATTTCAAATTTAAGTAGGGATAAAGTGGTCTTTTTCATTTACTATATATATGAACTTAAGACATTTTAGGAGGGCTGGACATTATAAGATGAATTTATAGAGGAGAGCAAAGGGGCTAGATGAGTTTCTCTTTCAAGATACTTCTACTCCTAACTTTTTATCATTTTTGCCTTGTAAAGTCATGAATTCCCTTAATCTTTTAGGAATCATGGGTGGCTAAATACTTTAGTTCTAGGATTCTGGCACGAACATGAAGGTTGAATGCTAATTATTATTTGTATTTTTGAAAGATTTCCGATATTAAATTATTTATTTTTTCTTACTCTGAATTGTTTGATTATTTGATGAAATAATTAAGCACTATTATGACTCGTTAATTGAACTTGAAAAAGAGAATTGCTATGGCAATAAGAAGAAATAGAGATTGGTTTGTGAACCTTATTGGAAAAGGTGAAGGATTAGCTAACGTGGATAGGAATAAAGCCATTAGCCTTGTTTAGTTGATCTAGCTTAAATCTGACATGCACTTCACAATTTTCCTACAATCATAGAAATATACACATAGGAGATAGTCAAGTAGTCTTAGAGTTATCGGGAATGATGTTCAATTAAGTAATATCAACCTACAACTAGTAACTAAGGAAAGTGAATAAATATAGTATTTTGATACTTTAACTGAATTGTTGATATTGCCAAGACCCTGGATGTTTCATATCATCTGAGAAAAAACCAACGATTCAAGTGTTTTCTTAAATCTTTAAATTAGTTTAGTTAGTAGTATAAACACTTCTCCAAGAATCATTTATTTATTTTTGAATAGTTTGAATAAGAGTTTAAATTGGATAAATAATCTAACAAGTCCTTCTTGGTACGATAACTGGACTTTACCATCCTATATTACTTGAAGACTGGGTATATGTGCGTGTGCGTTTGGATGCATCAAGTTTTTGGCGCCGTTGCCGGGGACTTGGCAAAGATTATTTTTCTAGTTTGAATGTTTATTTAGCTATACAATTTTGTTTTCTTATTTTTGGTGCACCTCAGGTCACAGGTTAGTATATGTCAGATACTCAAAGTAAGTTGATTTCTAAAATCAAAAGAATACTCTGAGAGAAGAGATAAATGGCAGAAGAATTTGTAATTCTAACCTTATCGAGAACAGGGAAGCGAGATTGGCTCAGGGGTAGCACCAAAGAGGATTCCTGTGTTAAACTTTGCTAGGCCTAGCCTGGAGAATGCATTAAAGGCTATTGTGAAGCCTGAGATCATTAAAAAGTTTGAGCTCAAAGAAGGTACAATATGGCTGGTGCAAAGTATATGCCAACATCAAGGTAAACCACATGAAGACCCACATAAGTACTTGGTCACATTCATTGAGATGATTGAAAATTTTCATTATCAGAATGTCTTAGACGAATATGTGAAGTTGATGCTCTTTCCCTTCTCACTAATTGGGGAAGCAAAAGAGTGGCTATAGAATGAACCTATAGGATCTATTACCTCTTGGTAGATTTTGTCAAATAATGACCTCAATATATTTTTATCTTTAAGAAGAACAAAAGAGTTGAGAGGGAATACCTCAGGGTTCGTTCAGAAGGATGAAGAGTCTTTCGCTCAGGCTTGGAAGAGATATAAAGGCTATCTGAGAGATTGTCCACATCATATGCAAGCTAAGGAAATTATTGGCCATAACTTTATCTAAGGACTGAGGCATGGGTCTAAGATATTGTTAGATGCTATAGCTCAAGCGCAAATTTTGTCCAAGAGCTATGATGAAATTGAGGCATTGTTAAATTTGATATTTTCAGGTAGTCAAGACTATCAGGAGATGAGCAGAGAGTTTACTACTCTGAATGGACCAAGGATGTTAGAAGTTGATGGTGTCATAATCATCTGATTAGAAATTGGTCAACTTGTGAGAGCGATACATAAGTTGGTAGCTGCACCATAAGTTCAACAAGTTAAGCAGGTTCAAACAACTTGTGAGCTCTGCGGTGAGGGTCATGCTTATATGAGTTGCTAATTGAATTCGGAATCTATTTACTATGTGGGAAAATAGAGCAGAGGATATGGTAACCAGGGACACCAGTTTGGCAATAATTTCAATTAGAGTGCGAAGAGCTAAGCGTGGGGTAGAATCAAAATGGTTATAGGCCTCAGACAAACTTTTAGTAGCCTCTGCCTCTACAAATAGGTAGATCTCTAGGGAGATGATGAAGCAAATAATGGACACAACAATAGAAAACTACAGTATAGTAGCAACAGGTTGCAGCTCAACAGCAGGCCATTATAAATGAGATGCAAAAATCTATTCATGAGCTGGAGAGGCAGATGGGACAAATGGCTTCTTCGCAGCATGCTAGGCATGCATACGCCTTATCGAGTGACACAGAGAATAATCCTAAGCAGGTGATGGCCATTTCATTGAGAAATAGAATGGAGTTATCTGTAGCTCCACCTCCACATAAATAAGATACAGCTTTGCCAGAGCACATAAGGAAAATTGTGTGGAATGAAAGTACACCTCTCCACCATTCCTACAGAGGTGATCTTGGGCGTATTTATACGAACAAATCCCATGTTTTTACCCATATTTTAGCTTAGTTTGAAGATAATTTATTTATATTCTTGTGTGTTTTGAATAAATAATGCTCAAGGACTAACAAATGTGATTAGACTATTTACAGGTGGAAAATGCGGTGGATTGAGCTTAACTTTGAAGATAGATGCTCAAGGTTAAAGTATGGGATGTTAAATTGGCTAGAAAGTGAGGTTAGGAGTCAATTTCGTGCCTTAGAGGAGATTTATCGCATTCAACAACATACCACAGTGCCTTGGTAAAAAATTAGATTTTTAAAGGTACTAAACAGTAGACCTTTGCGACAACAACGTGTCACAGAGCTAGATTAGCACGATGGCCTCCATGACATAATGAAGTGAATCAAACTCGTGAGCCTTAAATAGTAGGCATTCTCTTTGGATCTATGTCATGGAAACTGTTCTCCGCGATGAAGTCCGTGATACGGTAGGTGTCATCTGATGTGTTATTCTACTGTTGCATAAATAGAACAGTTACGCATTTTTATATTATTTTAGACATTTGAAGATGAAAGTTACATTAAATAAATTTATAGGGTTCATTATCTTCCTTTTTTTATTTTCCATTTCGTCTATGATTAACAACTATATATTTTGTATTATTTATTCAGACATTGAGTGGCTAAACTCCCTAATTCTAGGGTTGAGGCTACAAGCATGAATCTATAGCATGTTTTAAAATTCAGTTTATGTTCTTCCATCGCAATTGGTTGTTCTTTATTTCTTGGTTTTAGTATTTTTAATGTTTGGGCAATGTTAAAATAAATGTGTAATCTGGGTGTGCATCCGAAAGAAGAAACGGTAGGTTAGGATGAAGAATAGAGGAATGAGTTCTTGTCTTTGATGGAAATTAAAGACGAGCTTCGTGATTAGGATGGAAATATACCTAAAACGCATCGTTTGGTTGAAAAAGGATTAAACATGATAATACCTAGAATGAGTTATTGCATCACCACTCAACGAATTTAGTTGCAAGGTTATTCTAGGCAAAGGATTAGAGATTTGAAAGACCATAGTCAGGCCTTAACTCCTATAAACCAACAACCAGATAAGAAATTTAGCCGAAGAAAAATACATGTTGTACATGATTGCACTCTATGCTTTAACTCTGGAATATTTTGAATATAGTTTACAATTACTTTATTTCTTTTATTGCTTTTGAACTTAATTACTTTCATAATTACAAAAACTCCAAACTCTTGAGTTACTTTCATATTTTTTTTGGAATAATAGTACTTATTAAGATAGAAAAATCACTATGTCTTAAGTCCCTGCGGGTTCGATATTTGACTTGAAAGAGCCTCTATATTACTTATACGGCCATGTGTAATTGCGTGTGCGGTTGTGTGCAATATGTTTTTGGTGCCGTTGCCGGGGACTTGAAAAATTAGTGCGTCTTTGAGTTTTAATTTTGCTATTATTGTACAAGTGTTGACAACTTGATCTTAGTTGCTACACTTGTAGGCACAAGTTGATTTATAAAAGAGGGCACGTGATAAAGAATTGGAGCCATATTTGGAGCCTGAGAGATAGTTACATCAATTGAGGAGGGCTGCTCTTCAATATCCTATTTCACAAGAAGAAATCCCACCAACTAAATAGGAAGAAATTTTTTCGGAGAGGATGACAGCTAGACCAGTACGCAAGGTGGCAATCCCACTCTCAAATAATGTTACCTCTAGTATCTGCATGCCAGAACCAGGAGGTAGATTTGAGCTGAAACAGAATATGGTGCAGCTCCTACTAGTGGACAGTTTACATGTCTTCCTCATGAAGACCCACATCAGCACTTGCAAAATTTTCTAGAGATAATTGACACGTATCTACCCGCAAGGGTATCATACGATTATGTGAGGCTTACATTATTCCCATTTTCATTATCGGGGGAAGCAAAAAGGTGGCTAAAAAGCTGAGCCATCTAACTCTATAACCACGTGGGATGATCTGACAAAGAAATTTTTAATCTGCTTCTTTCCTTCTGGGAAGACTCCAAAGCTCAGAAGTGAGATCTTAAGTTTCAGACAAAGAGATGGTGAGAACCTATACCAAGCCTGTGAAAGGTTTAAGTCAATGTTGAGAGATTGTCCTCACCATCACCAGTAGAATGAAGTCCTTGTGTACACCTTTATAGAAGTCTTGGAGCCCTATATTAAAATTCTCTTAGACTCTATAGCTAGTGGCCAGGCTTTAGAGACAATCTATGAGGAGTTGCAGGCATTATTAAATTGCATTTCGCAGGGAAACCTAGAATGGAGTGGTGACACTTCTAGAGGTGGAATAAAGAGAACTTCAAGTGTTATAGAGGTAGATGGTTTAATAGCCATTGATGTGCAAATAGATGCACTCCAAAATTAGATGAACTCTCATTTCAGCAACATGAATCTAAGTCAGCAACAAGCTCCCGTCAATGTAGTTCAGCAACTGTGGTGTGATGTTTGTAGTAGCAGCAAGCATTCAATGGAGACATATGGTGCTAACCCAGACTCGATTTATTTTGTATGAAATTCACAACAGAGCAACAACCAGAATTATGGTAACAGTTACAACCCCAACTGGAGGAATCATCCAAATTTTTCATGGGGAGGTAACAGTCACCAAGGCCAAAGTTTATATCTGTCACAACCGGAGTTTACATTCTGGACACGATACGGTACTTAGGATCACAAATGACCCCAAGAAAACCCATGGTAAAGTATATTTCTACTGAGACTGATCTGCTAAAAATAATAATAAGCGAAAGCTGACTAAAGAAATAAGCAAATACTGATTGATAACATAGAAATGTGAACATACACTGAAAATCCAAACTGAATCTATAAACACTATCTGAAAGCCTTCTAAAAAGAACTGATGAGTTACTGGGACAAAGCTCCAGGTAACTCTAATATCTCGAAATCCAAACTGAAAAGCATAAACTGAAATGGAAACTCCGGACCTTAGCAGATGAGGACTCACCACTGGAAGCTGCTGGAGAATCACTAAGAGGAACTAGATATGGTGCTGAGGCCGGGTATTGAGCCTATATCATAAAATGATATAGCACATAGAAATATGCAATCAGTACTTTAAATCTATTGAGTATGTGAGATGAAACTACAACATTCATATACCGAATAATAGTAAGATGAACTATAAAACTGTAATAATAGACTGGAATCTGAATGTCTGGATTGGACTGAGAACCATAACTATACTGAACTGAACTGTAATATAGGAGAGCTTATAACCAATATATAACCACGTGAGCTAGATGTGGAGTTCAATGTATAAGCCCCATCGAATAGAGTCCACTGTACCTTACCAGGGTATAGTGGATGAGTTGTGTGATCACTGTATGGGGACCGTTCGGGCTAATAAACTATGGTGGCACGTAGTTTTGGAAACCTGGGTGCGCTGAATCCCAGCCTGCTTGGTGCTAAGTACTACTCCCACTGAAAACCTACTTATGTCTAAACTAGTTGATAGCTCAAAACTGATGTCCTAGGACTAAGTCAGAACTACTTATTTGAAGTGTTCTGAGGGTCTAAAGACTTGAAAGAAACTGTGTTCTAAGATTTAGCAGAGTTTCTTTTTCTGAAAGTGTCATGATAGTATAAAGAACGACAATCATGCTGATAAACTAATAATTCTGAATTTAATAAAAGACTAGTAAAGAGTCAAACTGATCAACTGATATTTCTGGAAAATACTAAGTATATTCATAGTCTGAAATAATAATTTAAGTTGAATCATACCCCTTGAGGATTCATGCTTAAAAAACATTCCATAAAAAAATTACACCATTGTAGACCAACTTTAAATCATGAAGAATCAACCCAAATGTCATAATTAATTATGGAGAAGATCATATTATGAAATCTACATCGAAGACATAACAATGATGTGCTAGGGTGACAAAATTAGCAAGACAACTAAAGTTTGAGAACCCTAATTCATAACTCTTACAAGACTAGAATAGAAAAGGTTTTTGAGGGAAATCTTTGGGACATAAGGATGGAAGAATCCCCTTGTTGAATTTCCACATACCTGAAGAAGAAAGTCCCTGAGAATAAGCCTTGAATTTCTGAACTGAAGGAATAACTCTAGCTCTTGCCACGAGAAGTCTGTTTGAGTCTTCTACGTACTGGTCTTGAGAGAAAAGTGAGAAATGAGGGAGAAGAATTGACTAACTCCCTATAACCCCTAAATATTTACCCCAAATGACGTAGTTTAGGCATTAAAAATAGCGAGAATTTACAAAAATGTCCCTGGAAGAAAGTCTGAAAAGTTTCCTGTCAGGATCTAATGGGTCACACAACGAGTCATTGGTTGTGACCACGACTTATTGGGACCAGTCGTTGGTCCTGGGTCTGAAAATCCCTGTTACTAGAACTGAACAACGGATGGGAACAATGACTCATTATATGGAACAATAAGTCATTGGTTCCACTCATTGTCAGAGGGAGAGATTTGAACCAACTCTGAATATCCCCCAACGGATGAACAGGACGACCCGTTATCCGAAATAATGGGTTGTTGTTTCCATCTGTTGTCACTGGGGTGACTTAAGCCTTTTTTGTATCTCACCCAACGGCTACATAGGATGCATCGTTATATCAAACAACGACTCATCGTCTGGCCCATTGTTTGAGAGGAGGATTTAGTAGGCTTCTGGACTAGATTACAATGATCAATAGGACGATTCATTACTTCATGCAATGAGTCGTTCTATGGCTCGTTGGTACCCTGGAGTAAATTTATTGGAGCTTACAACGACTCTTCTAACAGGTCATTGTTCCTGACAACGACTCGTCGGTTAAGTTGTTCCGAGGAAAGATTTTTCTGGTTTTTCATTTTAATTCTGGGGATTGGTCTTAAAAACTTTTGGGGTGTGACAATATCTCCCCCTTGGGAACATTCATCCTTGAATGAAGGCTAGGTAGGTTGAAAGACTAGGGAAAAAAGCTGCAATCCCGAATTAAAGATTGTAAACTAATTAATGGAGGAGTGACTGACTGAGGTAGACATACTAACTAAACTTATGCAACTAGAGTGCACACTATAACATGAATAGAGCTGATGAGTATGGAGATGAATAGAGTATTGAGGAGGAATTTAGTACCTGATGCTGAAGCTGAGCTGGAAGGGAATAAGTGAGGATATTTAGCCATCACGTTTACTTCTGCTTCCCATGTAGCTCCCTCAACTAGCTGGTTCCTCCATAAAACTTTTACTGAAGAGACCTCCTTGTTCCTCAGCTTACGAACCTGACGTTCTAGGATCTGAACTAGAACTTCTTCATAAGAGAGGTTGTCCTTTACCCCAATAATCTCTAGAGGCACTACTGAGGTCAGCTCGCTGATGCATTTCTTCAACAAGGACACATGGAAGACTGGGTGCACCGATGCTAACTCTGTAGGCAAAACCAGATCATAAGCCATATTTCCAATACGTCTCAGGATCCTGTAAGGGACCACATACTTGGGACTGAGCTTTCCATTCTTTCCGAACTTCATCACCCCTTTCGTAGGTGAAATTTTTAGATACACCTAATCATACACAACAAACTCTAACTCCCTTCTCCTTACATTTGCAGGATTTCTATCGGCTTTGAGCTGTTCTCAGCCGTTCCGTAATAAGCTGAACATTCTAAATAGACTCATGTACTGAATCAGGTCCTGTTAAGGTAGCTTCACCAACCTCAAACCATCCTATGGGAGATATGCACCTCTTACCATATAATGCCTCAAATGGGGCTATCTGAGTACTGGAGTGGTAGCTGTTGTTGTATGCAAACTCGATAAGAGGTAGGTGATCATCCCAGCTGCCATCGATCACACAATCCCTCAACGTATCCTCCAAAGTCTGTATAGTTTGCTCAGCCTGACCATCTGTCTGTGGTTGAAAAGCTGTGCTGAGCTTGACCAGAGTATCAAGTCCCTTTTGAAATGACTTCCAGAAGTGCGAGGTGAACTAAGTACCCCTATCCGAAATAATAGACAAGGGAACTCCATGTAGTCAGACTAACTCCCGGATGTACAGTCTAGCATAATCCTCTGTTGAGTTTGTGGTCTTAACTGGTAGGAAATGTGTTGACTTAGTCATTTGGTCTACAACCACCCAAATTGAGTCATGCTGTCAGCGAGTACGAGGTACACCTGTAATGAAGTCCATATTGACTTCTTCCCACTTCCAAGTAGGAATGCTAATATATCGAGTCATACCCCCAGATCTCTGATGTTCTACTTTGACCTGTTGGCAATTTGGAAACTTAGCCACAAATTCTGCAATGTCCTCCTTCATTCCATTCTACCAGTAGATTTCTCGTAGATCACAGTATATCTTGGTGGCACCTGGGTGGATAGAGTACTTGGTGTTGTGAGCTTTCATTAGTATCCGCTGCCTGAAGTCATCTACATCTGGGACACACAACCTACCTTAGTAGCGGAGAACACTATCTCCCCCTTTGGAGAATGCTTCTACCTCTTTCCTCAGGACTGCTTCCTTCAGCGTAAGTAAAATTGGGTCTTCATCCCGTTTTGACTTAACTTCCACCACCAGGGAGGATTCTGACCCATTTCGGACTACAACTCCACCTTCTATAAAGTTAACCAACTGGAACCCTAATTGAGCCAGTCTATGAACATCTCTAACAAGCTCTTTCTTATCATCCTCAACATGAGCAACACTTCCCATAGACAATATGCTGAGAGCATCAACCACTACATTGGCCTTACCTTGGTGGAACAAGATGCTCATGTCGTAGTCTTTTAACAACTCTAACCACCTTCTCTGACACAGATTTAGGTCCTTCTGGATTAACACACACTGTAGGCTCTTGCTATCAGTAAAAACATCCACATGAACCCCATAAAGTTAGTGCCTCCAAATATTCAAGGAAAATACTACCGCTGCCAACTCGAGATCATGATTCGGATAGTTCTTCTTATGAACCTTGAGTTGTCTGTAGGCATAGGTTATTACCTTACCGTGCTACATCAGAACACAAACAAGGCCAACTCTGGAGGCATCACAGTAGATTACAAACCCCTTTGAACCTTCTGGTAGAGTCAGGACTGGGGCTGTGGTGATTCAAGTCTTCAACTCCTGAAAGCTCTTCTCACATGCATAAGAGCACTGAAACTTCACCTTATTTTGAGTCAGTCTGGTCAAAGGAGAGGCAATGGAGGAGAACACTTCTACAAATAACCTGCTAGGCCCAAGAAACTCTTGATGTCTGACAGAGAAGTTGGTTTTGGCTAGTCCTTGACTATCTATATCTTCTGAGGATCCACCTGAATACCCTCACTGGAGACCACATGGCTGAGGAAGGCAACTGATTGAAGCCAAAATTCACACTTGCTAAATTTGGTGAACAACTAGTGGTCCTTGAGAGTCTGCAACACTATCCTCAGATGGTCTGCATGTTCCTCCTCTGTTCTAGAGTAAACCAGAATATCATCTATAAAGATAATGATGAACATGTCCAGGTACGACTTGAATACCCTATTCATTTTTCATGCCTCGAGTCTACACCCTGGACGGAACACGGTACTTGGAGTCATGAGTAACCCCAAGTCAACCCCTGGTCTATCATAAAACTGGCATTCTGAGCAAACATATATACAACGGAATCTTTACATTAGAATATAAAACATTTATAAGAATAAAGCTAAATCATAAAGTTTAAAAAACATCTGAACAAAATTGAAAGTCTGAAACCACATTCGTGTCTGAAAGCCACTACAACTGATGAGTTGCTGGGACAAGCCCCCAGCTAACTCTAAGTCTAGATAAAAGAAAATAGAACTGAATGAAATGATCTTCGTCCTGGAAGGATGAGGACTCACCAATGGTACAACTGGAATCTTCTGAGAGTGATCTGCTAATAAGGCTGTGACTGAGATCCTGCAGCTGTATCATAAAATAATACTATATAAAAGATATGCATAAGTTCTTTGAATGTACTGAGTAAGTGAGAGAAACCATATACAAGGAATAAAAAAACTGAACTGAGAAGACATACTATGACCAACTGAAAATGCTGAAAACTAAATAACTGAAATAAACTGAGATGGTCTAAATGACCCTGTCTGATGGTCAAGGACATGTCCGAAATCTGAGATACTAATTTGAAATACTGTACTGAACTGGCTAATCTGAGACTGAACTGAGCTGATTAGTGGGAGAGTCTATAACTGACATATAACTATGTGAGCTAGACGTGGAGTCCGATGTATACACCTCATCGATAGCACCCAATATACCTTATCAGGGTATAAAGGCACGAACTGGGTGATCACAGGTCTGGGGCCATAAGGCCAATAAAAATATATCCTATGGTGGAAACATAGTTCTTGGATCCTGGGTGCATTGGAACCCTGGTCTGCTTGGTGCTAAGTCCTACTCCCACTGGATAGTCCTAGACTGACTACTAAGCTGATAGCTCAAAACTGGGGCCCAAGACTAGTTAGGAATACCTATCTAGAAGCATCCTAAAAGTCTTATCGAACTGAATTCTATAACTGGGTTCTAAGACTGGTTAGAGCTGCTTATCTGGAAGTGTCATAATCGTCTAAAGAACAAATTATAATCTGAAGCTGGGGTCCTAAGGCTGGTCAGAGTTGCTTATCTAAAAGTTTCATGACCGCCTAAAGAACCACTAAAATCTGACACTGAGTCTAATTCTGATAACTGGGAGGCACTACTGACACCTCAAGAATTTCTATAGTCAAATTGATTAGCTGATATTTCTGACTAACACTGAGTATTCTAAAATTTTAACTAAAACTGAACTGACATAAATTTGACTGAGTTTTCAATACAAACTAACAATATGAAAACCCCCAGCACTAATAAAATCAAGAAATTTCAATAATTGAACAACTATGCAAGACTCTTGTTTTTCTGCATTTAAGAGCTAGGGCTAGATTTTACTTTATAGGAACAAGGAACAACATAGTCAAAAACTGGTGGAAAAATATCTACAATTAATGTAAACAATATTCCACATGAATTAAACGAAGTCTGACATGTAATTTCTTCGCATTTGAAAGTTTCAGGGCTAGAACTGATAGAGAAGACATGGAGGATTTTTAGGGACACAAGGGAAGAACTATTCCCTTGTAGAAATCTCACATACCTGGTGATGGAAATCCCCGAGAGAATTCCTTGAAAAATCTAAGAAGGATTGATCTTCCTAACTTCTACTCTGAACCTTTCTGAGACAAACTTTACATTGAACTGTTGAAGAGATGAGGAAAAATATGAGAGAAACCATTGATTTCCCCCTCTAAAACCCCTGATTAAACCCAAAATGATGTATTTTACGGACTAAGTAGGTGGGAAATTACAAAGTAACCCTGGTAATTAAATTTGAAAAACTGGTCGATAGGGTCCCAACAGGTCACTCAACGAGTCCTTGGTTGAGACCACAACTTGTTGGGACCTTTCGTTGGTTCCACTGCGTGGGATGAAAAGGCACTGGATCTGGCAACGGGGGTCACCACAACTCGTTGGATGAACCAACGGGTTGTTGGTTCCTATCGTGGCCACTGGAAAAGGAAAACAGGTAGGATAAACAATGGGTGACACGACTCTTTGGTTGAACCAATGGGTCATCGTGTCTAGTCGTTAGGTTCATTGGAGAGATTTTCTGAAGAAGTCTACATTGACACAATGGGTGATGACAATGACTCATTGTGGGAAACAAAGAGTCGTTATTTTCTCTCATCTTCATTGAAGGGGAATTTCAAGGATCTCACCCGACGACTCTCACAACGGGTCATTGTTTCTGACAATGAATCGTTGGTTGAGTCGTGGGGTCCTGGGAAGGGTTTCTGAGCTGGGGAAGCCATGATTGAGAGGAAGACTTATTTTTTCTCACAGGTCATTCCTTGTCTCGTGGGTTCCCAAGAGGCCAAGACCTGCTGACCACGATTGACACAACGAGTCGTTGGAGCTGACCACGACTCGGTGTCTCAGTCATTCTGGGAATTTTTTTTCTTGTTTTTCTTCTGAATTTTCTTGAAATATCTGAGTTTGGTCTAGGAATGTTTTGGGGTGTTACAATATCTCCCCCTTGGGATCATTCTTCCTCGAATGAAGACTAAAACTGCAGTAAAACTCGGAAAAGAGCTGAGATTTCTAGACTGAGACTATGATTGGTTTCTAAAGGAGTAACTGACTCCGGACTAACTTAACTGTACTAACAGAGATGATGCAACTAGAATGCACATGAAAAATAAAAATAGAGTTGATGTGTACAGAACTGAATATAGTTCTGAGGAAGAATTTAGTACATGATGTCGGAACTGGACTATAAGGGAATAAGTTTGGGTATCTAGCCATCATATCTGCTTCAGCTTACCAAGTAGCTCCTTCTATATGCTGATTTCTCCATAAGACTTTGACTGAAGCTACCTCCATGTTCCTCAGCTTGCGAACCTGACGGTCAAGGATCTAAACTAGGACCTCTTCGTAAGAGAGACTATCTTTCACTCTCACACTGTACAATGGCACAACTGAAGTTGGATCACCGATGCACTTCTTCAATAGTGAAACATGGAATACTGGGTGCACAAATGCCAATTCTAAAGGTAATTTTAGCTCATAGGCTAACTTGCAATTCACTTCAGAATTTTGTAGGGTCCCACATATCTCGGACTGAGCTTTTCTTTCTTCCTAAATCTCACCACTCCCTTCATGGGTTAAATTTTCAAATAAACCCAGTCATCCTCTACAAACTCCAATTCTCTTCTCCTCACATCGGCATAGGATTTCTGACGGCTTTGAGTTGTTTTCAATCTTTCTCTGATGAGCTGTACTTTCTGCATAGCTTCATGAACTGAGTCTGGCCTGATTAGAGTAGCTTCACCAACCTCAAACCACCCAATAGGAGATCTAAACCTCCTGCCATACAATGCCTCAAACGGGGCCATCTGGATACTGGAATGGTAGCTATTGTTGTATGCAAACTCGATGAGAGGCAAGTGATCATCCTAACTTCCCTTGAAATTGATCACGCACGCCCTCAACATATCTTCTATGGTCTGAATAGTTCTTTCAGCTTGTTGATCTATCTGTAGGTGAAAAGCTATGTTGAGCTTGACCTGGGTACCAAGTCCCTTCTGAAAGGACTTACAGAAGTGAGAGGTGAACTGGGTACCTCTGTCTGAGATAATGGATAAGGGAACCCTATGAAGTCTGACTAACTCCTGGATATAAATCCTAGCATAGTCCTCAGCTGAATCTATAGTTTTAACTGGGTGTGCTGACTTAGTTATCAGACCTACTATCACCCAAATTCAGTCATGCTGCCGACGAGTCCGAGGTAGACCCATAATAAAATCCATATTTACTTCTTCCCACTTCCATATGGGTATGCTGATATCCTGAGTCATAACTCCCAGTCTCTAGTGTTCTACTTTGACTTGCTGGCAGTTCGGGCACTTAACTACAAATTCAGCAATGTCTCTCTTCATGCTGTTCCACCAGTAAATATCCTGTAAATCATGGTACATGTTAGTAGCACCAGGGTGGATGAAATATCTCGAACTATGTGCTTCAGCCAGTATCTGCCGTCTAATGTGCTTTGAGTTTACAGCACTTTTGATGCTCAAAACTAAGAAAATAGCATGGACTTGGGTATATTTATATGGATATAAGGCACTTTTTCTTTGGTTACAGGACAAATAGGTGTTGGGGAAAGGATGTGCAAAAGATAGCCTGGAAGTGCAGAAAATAGGCCTGAGTCACAATTCTCAGTATAAGCCGTAGGATGGTGCTACGAGCCGTACTGCAGGTCGTGAGAAGTTTCAGAAGGCTAAGGATGAAGAGTGCATCCTACAACTGTCATTAAGAGTCGTATAATGCTTATACGGGCCGTAGTATGGAAGTCGTGTAAAGATTCAGAAGATTTGCACAAGAGGTTGACTCCTAATACGGATAGACAGTACGAGTTGTTGAATCAAGGTACGAGTCATACCATAACACTCGTGAAGAACTTCAAAAAAATTGAAAAGTCTCAGATTCAAGCCATGGAAGAACAATATGACTCGTAGGAAGCATGTCCAAGTCATACCAAGTTCCAACACTTAGCTAAATTTTAGACAGCCAATGACATACGGGAAGCAGGTACGACTCGTACATACTTGCTACAGGTCGTAGGATTGGTCGTGACATAGGGGGCTTCAATTATGGAAATTCACCCTGTTAACATAGGAAAAGGATTCTTATGTCTATATAAATACATTTTATGTTTTATTTTCAATAGAATAGATTAGAAACGAGTAAGTTAAAATTAGAGGACATGAGACTTGAGGGTTAGAAGAAGAATTGAGTTGATTGACTTGTGATCAACCTTTTCTTGACTTTCTCTTAATCTTCATACTTTGTTCTTAAGGATTTTGCTGATTTATACAAAGAAGTTTTTCTCTCATCCGTAACTGTAAGTATTGATTTATGTATTTAAATTATGAATGGAAATCACAATCTCGAAACTATGAGAGGCTAAAACCTCCATAGCTACGGTTGTAGAAACCATGGTGGATTAACAAGCTAGGGTTACATAAAAGTGAATCAAAACCAATGAAAAATACTTGTATTGTATTCTCTTCATGCTTAAATGTTTCTTAACAGTGTACAACGTTAGGACATGACTGAACTCTTTACTTTCTTGAGCCTAGAGAGGTAGAGATTAGGAAAAGAGAATTACAACAAAGCCTTGATCTTGATGATCATTGTATTAACTTGAGCTGTGGTTGCAAGATAGTTAAATTTGGGACATATTGATAATGGTTAGTTTGCAATCACTCGTGAGACCTGACCCAATGATTGAGTATAGTCATTCAATAGGGAAAAACAAGTCATTTGAATGAAGCTAAGTTATCAATTTGACAAGTAAGCATTAGTAATGATCACGTATGTATACCCGAAGCAGTTATGAACCCATGGGGAACACAAAACCCTAGTTATCTTTCATTCTTGATTTCTACCAAAGTTTTAACAGTTGTCTTGAATAATTAGTTTCTTTAGAACCCCCAATTTGGAGTAACTACCCAACAAGTTCACTTACCAGTATTAGTCTAGATCTTCCATATTCCCTGTGGGTTCTACCCCAACCTCTTACTTGGGTTCTTTTTTGACAATGTCTTCTTCATACAACGATAGGAGGTATGATTTGAGCGTTATCAAAATGTGGCGCAGTTGCTGGGGAATACGACTAAGACTAGATTATTTGCTTGTAATTTGACTTTTTGGTAGTTATTTCCTTAATTACATTTTCTTTTTGTTTTTGATACGCATAGTTTGTTTTCCAGTGGATGCCAAGCACCCAGAGTAGTGGAAATCCCCTGATTCCATTGAACCCCAAAATCGAATAGACACTACATAGAATGAAAAACGAGGAATAGAGAGATGCCCGCATAGTTGAAGAAGCTAGGCAAGCTGAGCTAGCTTGGCAAGCTGCACTTCCGGATGTGCAAGATGTCAGAGAAGAGGTAGTTGGTTGACATGGGAGGAGCAACAGAGGTTATACACTTGCCCCTCAGTTATTCAATGACGAGGACCTAGAAATTGATGAAGTTGGGTCATCTGGAGCAATTTTTCCACCACCACTGCCCACTGGGGCCAAATTCAACATCACGAGCACCATGATTCAATTGTTAAACATGAAAGGGGTGTGCAGTGGTCATGCAACGGATGACGCCAACCTGCACTTGATGAACTTCATAGGAATATGCAAGGCGTATAGGTTGCCCAGAGTTAGCCAAGATGCCATTAGGCTCAGACTTTTCTCCTTCTCTCTATCCGGGGAAGCCACTTTATGGTTATCAGAGTTGCCCAACGACTCCATAACCAACTGTAGGGAACTCAAGAAGGCTTTCTTGGAGAGATTCTTTCCCCCCTCTAGAATGTTGCAGCTAAAGGATGAGATCTACAATTTCTGACAACTCAAGACCGAGGCACTTCATGAAACCTAGCTGAGGTTCAAGAAGAAGTTGACAAAGTGCCCAAACCATAAGATCCCAGATGACAGTTTGTTGGAAATTTTTTTACAGGTCTTTATATTATAGTACAAAAGCTGTTGCAGACACAGTAGCAGGAGGAGCATTGATGAGTCACACCTGGGAGAAAGCTGCTACTATCCTTGACAAGGTGACCAAGACAAATAGGGCATGGCATACTAGGGAGGCAGATGAAACGGTCGGTACATATGTTGTTGGTTTGACTACATACATACGTAGGAAGGAAGAAGAACATGGCCAGGAGTTGGCTTACATGCGCACATTGTTGGATTTGCTTACAAAACACGTTATGGGAGTAAGGACAAAAAGGTAAATGCAGTGGGGACATAAGGAATGGATCCAGGAGAAGATCAATTTAATTTCAAGGAAGAGGCAAATTTCCTGGACAACCAAGTGGTGGGTTTCCGAGCCAACGCCCAAGCGTCTGGACAAGACAATTGGCGCCAAGGTTCTGAAAACCAAGGTTGGAACCAATACAGAGACAACTACAGCTGAAATGGGTACAGAGATAGGAGCCGAGGTCATGAGCAAGATAGAGAATGGAGAAGAAAAGATGGCTACCGCAATGACTGGGCTTGAGTTTAGATGCCTCCCAATACACGAGAGGGGGAGGCTAGGCAATGATATGCTATGAGTTTACAGAACTTTCAACGCTCAAAACTAAGAAAATAGCATGGACCTAGGTATATTTATATGGATATAAGACACTTTTTCTTTAGTTAGAAGATAAATAGGTGTTGGAGCAAAAATGTGCAAAATATAGCATGAAATTGCAAAAAGTAGGCTTAACTCACAGTCCTCAGTATGAGCCGTAGGAAGGTGCTACGAGTTGTACTGCTGGTCGTGAGAGGTTTCAGGAGGCTAAGGATGAAAGGTGTATCCTACGACTCTTAGTAAGAGTTGTACAAAGCTTGTACGGTCCTAATGATATGTCATGGGAAGATTTAGAAAATTTGCACAAGAGGCTGACTCCTGCTACGAATAGACAATACGAGTCGTGGAAGAAAGGTACGAGTCATATCAAAGCACTCGTGATGAACTTCAAAAAAATTTCAAAGTCTTAGAGTCAAGCCACGGAACCTCAGTACGACTCGTAGGAAGAATGTATGACTCGTACCAAGGTCCAACACTTAGCCAAATTCAGCCAGCCGATGACCTACAGGAAGTAGGTACGACCCATATATACCTGTTATGGGTCGTAGGACGAATCGTGCTGCAGGTGGCTTTAGTTATGGAAATACACCCTGTTAGCCTAGGAAAAGGATTTTTATGTCTGTAAAAATACTTTTTATGTTTTATTTTCATTAGAGGGAGGTAATTAGGAGCGATTAAAATTGATTAGCAACGAAATTAAGGAGACTTAGACGTGAGAATTGAGTTGTTCAACTTGTGATCAACCTTTTCTTGGTTTCCCTTTGACCTTCATATTGTTCTTGAGGATTTTGCTGATTAATCAAAAGAAGTTATTCTCTCATCCATAATTATAAGTATTGATTTATGTATTTAAATATGAAAACAAATCATAATTTTGCAACTATGAGAGGCTAAAACCTCCATAATTAGGGTTGTGGGAACCATGGTGAATTAACAAGCTAGAGTTACATAAAAGTGAATCAAAACTAATACAAAATACTTGTATTGTATTCTCTTCATGCTTAAATATTTCTTAATAGTGTACAATGTTAGGACATGACTGAACTCTTTACTTACTTGACCCTAGAGAGGTAGAGATTAGGAAAAGAGAACTACAACAAAGCCTTGATCTTGATGATCATTGTATTAACTTGAGCTGTAGTCGCAGGATAGTTAAATTTAGGACATATTGATCACGGTTAATTTGCAATCATTCATGAGACCTGACCCGGTGATTGAGTATAGTCATTCGATAGGGACGGGCCAGTCATTTGAATGGACCTAGGTTATCAGTTCTACAAGTAAGCATTGGTGATGATCACGTATGTATACCCGAAGTAGTTATGAACCCATGGGGAACACAAAACTCTAGTTATCTTTCATTCTTGATTTCAACTAAAGCTTTAACTATGTTTTTAATTATTGTTTTCTTTAGAACTACCCTATTTGGAGTAACTACCTAACAACTTCACTTACCGGATTTACTCTAGCTCTTCCATATTCCCTGTGGGGTCGACCCCAACCTATAGTTGGGTTCTTTATTGACAATGCCCGCTTCATATTTTCGAAGAAGGTGTGGTTTGAGCGTTATCAAAAAGTGGCGCCGTTGCCGGGGCAAATGGCTAATACTAGATTATTTGATTGTATTTGACTTTTTTGCTAGTTATTTCCTTAATTATGTTTTGTTTTTGTTTGTGATACCCATAGGTTGTTTTCCAATGAATGCCAAGCACTCGGAGTAGTGGATATCCCCTGATTCCATTGAACCCAAAAATTGAACGAACACTACACAGGATGGAGACCAGGAACAAAGAGATGCCCGTGTAGCTAAAGAAGCTAGGCAAGCTGAGCTAGCTCGGCAAGTTGCACTTCAGGATGCGGAAGATGTCAGAGAAGAGGTAGTTAATGCTGGTCGACATGGGAGCAACAATAGAGGTTATAGACTTTCCCCTCAGTTCTTCGATGATGAGGACCCAAACATTGATGAAGTTGGGTCGATTGGATCAATTGTGCCATCACCACTGCCCATTGGGGTCAAATTTAACATCAAGAGCACTATGATTCAATTTTTAAACATGGAAGGGGTGTTTAGTGGTCACACAGCGGATGAAGCCAACCTGCACTTGATGAACTTCGTAGGAATATGCAAGGCATACAGGTTGCCTGGAGTTAGCCAAGATGCCATTCGGCTCAGACTTTTCCCCTTCTCTCTAGCAGGGGAAGCTACTTTATGGTTATTGGAGTTTCCCAACAACTCCATAACTAACTGGAGGGAACTCAAGCAGGCCTTCTTGGAGAGGTTCTTTCCCCCCTACAGAATGTTGCAGCTAAAGGATGAGATCTACAATTTCTGACAACTCAAGACAGAGGCACTGCATGAAACATGGCTAAGGTTCAAGAAGAGGTTGACAAAGTGCCCGAACCATAAAATCCCAGATGACAATTTGTTGGAAATTTTTTATGTCTTTAAATAATAGCACAAAAGTTGTTGCAGATACGCTGGAAGGAGGAACATTGATGAGTCACAACTAGAAGAAAGCTGCTACAATCCTTGACAGGGTGACTAAGCCAAACAGGGCATGGCATACAAGGGAGGCTGATGCAGCAGTCGGTACATATGCTGTTGGTTTGACTGCAGACCAATGTAGGAAGGAAGAAGAGCGCGACCAAGAGTTGGCTCACATGGGCACATCATTGGATTTGCTTACAAAGTACATCATGGGAGCAAGAGCCAAAAAGGTAAATGCAGTAGTGACACAAGGAATGGAGCCAGGAGCTGATCACTGTGATTTTGAGAATGAGGAAAATTTATTTGATAGCCAAGTTGCTGGTTTCTGAGACAACACCCAAGCATCTGGACAATACAATTGGTGCCAAGGTTCTGGAAACCAAGGTCAGAACCAATACAAAGACAATTACAACCAAAATGGGTACAGGGATAGGAGCCGTGGTCGTGAACGCGATGGAGAATGGAGAAGAAATAATGGCTACTGCAATGATTGGGCTGGAGTTTATGTTCCTTCTAATGCACGAGATGGGGAGGCTAGGCAATCAAAATTACAGAGCATGATGGTCGAGATGCTGGAGAAGGTGAGGTACACTGATGAGAAACTGAAGGAGATTTGTGGTGACATATCTAGTATGGGTCAGAGAGTGGAATCTCATGCAACTGCCATCAAGCATATTGAGCAGTAGCTTGGGCAACTGTCAGCATCACTAAACCCTAAGACAAAAGGGTAAACTACCTAGCAACACAGTCTAGAACCCAAAGAATGATGGAACTACATGGTGGTGATGACTAGGAATGGTAAGACTATAGTTGACCACCCTTTTTCGGTTGTAGTTGAACAGAAGAAAGAGAGCATTATTGAGGAAAGTGATAAGAGTGCTGAGATGGAGAGTGTTGAGTTGCCAGAGGCCCCGATAGAGGAGAAGGAAACATTGACCAAGGAGCAACTCAAGTGCATAGAGCTATCCCATGACCACCTCCACCGTTCCCTCAAAGAATGAAGAAAAGGGAGGAAATGGTAAGTTCTAGAAATTCCTTTCATTGCTTAAACAACTGTCTGTGAACATACCAATGGTAGAGGCATTGGAACAAATGCCGGGATATGCTAATTTTATGAAGGACTTGGTGACGAAGAAGAGGTCTGTAAGCTATTAGCCGGTAGACAATGTACATCACTGTAGTTCCATAGCTACACGAGTCTTGGCTCAAAAGAAGGAAGACCTCGGTGCTTTCACTATACCATGCACCATTGGTAATGTTGAGTTCGCAAGGGCACTCTGTGATCTAGGATCAAGCATCAACCTGATGCCCTTGGCAGTCTTCAAGATATTGGGCTTAGGAGCCCTACACCAACAACTATACGGTCACTAATGGACGAAAGAACTTTGAAAAAACCAGTGAGGATCTTGTTCGATGTACTGGTCAAGGTGGACAAATTCATATTCCTAGATGACTTTGTGATTTTGGATTGCAAAGTTGATTATGATGTACCCATCATTCTGGGGCGACCATTCCTTACGACAGGGAGGGCCTTCATAGATGGCTGGCCAACAGAAGTTCAGATTAAACAAAGAGGAGGTCACTTTCAACATCTGCTGGATATTGCAGCAACCCAAGGAATACAGTGTAATCTCAGCACTGGAGGATGAGTATGAGTCACTTGATGAATTATAAGTAGTCAAGAGACTTGCTTCATGCTGCGATGTTAAATCAAATGCTTTTTGGGAGGCAACCCAAGTGGCGGCTTGGTGAAGTCTGAGTAACCGGGCCACCTGCGTTGTGCCACGATGTTAAATCAAGCGCTTCTTGGGAGGCAACCCAAGTTATTAAACTAATGTGTTCTCAGTGTGCAGGGAAAATTAAAAAAATAGGAGGCAGAAAAACTACTGAAAAAGAAGCTGCTACGGCTCTCAGTACGACTCGTGATAGCATCCTACGAGCTGTAGTAGGAGGCACAGTGAGGTTCAGATATGTAATTCAAAGCAATGACCTATGAGTAATCATACAAATGTACCTACCTTTGTACGAGTAGTAGAAGGTACTCGTAGGTTCCCAGGTAAGTTTTCAAAACTCTAACTCATGGGTCTAAGGGACGAGTCCTACGTCCTTCATACGACTCATGGTACGAGTCGTGACGGGTAAAAAGTTTAAAAATCACCCGACTCGACCCAGGTTTTCACACCTGTCCTTTTTCCTATTTTAAATCAAACACCTCAAAGACCCCTCCTCCCACGCAAATGAAACCAACCCAAGAACCCTACCTTCAAACCTATCATACCCGTAACTCAAAAGCTAGGAGTCTTCAAGCAATTTCGTGCTCAAATTAAGCGTGATTCTACCCACATTTGTGATTACCAGTCGAAGAAAGATGCAACAAGTAAGTAATGCATTGAATATAACAAAATCTTAACTTTCTTGAAGCTTTCACTGTCAAAACCCCTATGAGTATTAACTTTGATCAAAAAAAATTTATACAATGATTAGGGAGGTTATCAAACCATGAACAATTGGAAAAAACTATCTTTTTGTTGGGATAAACTTGTGAATTGAAGTTTTCAAAATTTGAGTTACGGGTAGTGATTAAGAAGAGGAGGGATGAATAGTGTTTAATTGATTGAACGATATGCCTAGACCTAGGGAAATCTGAGTACCCAAATTGTGAAAAAGAACCCCTGCAAACTGCACAAAAATTGAATAAGCCAAAGTGGTATGAAGCACAGTATGATTCATAGTTTGTCACAACGATTTGTACTGAGATTTCGTACCAAAGAACTGAACAGGGATAATCAGAAGAGTCCTTCCTACGACTCATGGAATTGACCTATGGGTCATACCATGAGTTGTGGAAAAATACAGAGGAAATGATAATGTTGAGGCCTTATCAGATGACATAAGGTACAGGTAGTACCTTCATAGTACGAGTTATACCTGTGAGTCGTAACATGCATATAGAGTTTCTAGGCCTTCATACAAATCGTACCTTCAGGGTATGACCCGTACTGTCGACCCATGTTAAGAATATGAAAGTATTCTCTTCTTGTTCTTTTTTTCTCAAATATGGAATTCTAACTTTCTTCTCTACAGGAACAATGACAATGAAGCGAAAAGCATCCAAAGAAATAGCTTAGAGAACATTAATTGATGAAACATCTGAGTCCGAGGCTGGGCAAGCAGACAACTCCCCTAGTGGTTCAATTGAGGATTACCAGGTAGATACTTCAGACACTGATGGAACTAGAACCACTAGGGTAAGAGAAAGGGCACAAGCCGAAGCAGCTACTACCACTTCTGCCCAAGCTCCCCAGTCTGAGGAGGGAGCTAGAGAAGGTAACCAGGAGTTGGGAAATAACTCAAATACAGAGAAAGTGTATGAGGAGACCCAATTAAGTGAAGCAAGTGGAAGCGATGAATTAGAGGAGGAGGCTCCAAATGCTGCACATGTACAGACCCTACCCAGAGAAAACCGCACAGTATGGTGGAGAGTGTCGAGATCCAGAGAGATTTATAAGCCAGGCATTTCTCTCACCGCCAAGAATAGGACAAGGCGGAGAATCTAGGAAGAACCATGGATCCTCACAAATATTCTAAATGGAGTTGAGGAAATGAAATGGATATTAAGCTTCTATGGTTTCGAGTGGATGGACAAGACTCCAGCTCAGTATACAACAGAATTGGTCCAAGAGTTCTACGCCAACTATTTGGCCACCATGGAGCAAAAGGCAAAGGAGGGGTAGAAAATGAAAGATCAGCCCAAACTGGAGAGTGTGATGGTTCGAGGATGAGAGGTAGACATATCAGAGCAGACCATCTCGCAGGTTCTGTATGGACCACAGTTCGTGCCTACACGGATGATGCCTGAGTATGACTATAGGGTGGAGACAATGAAGCAGATTAGGACTTTGGGCAAAGGCAGAGGCAGCTACAATGGTTGGAAGGTGTGATCACTGAAAATAAGGACGAGGCTGAATGGGTTACTGGTGGAAAACAGGTGACAAAGAATTCACTCAACTTCATAGCAAAAGCCTGCTGGACACTAGTATGCCATCAGTTAGCACCCATGGTGAATGACAATACATTGAGTGTTGATAAAGAGGCTTTGGTGGCACGCCTCATGTGCCGTTATCCTATTAACATCCCGAGGATCATCGCAGAGGAGATACGAAATCGGGAGGTGGGATTGAGCACTACCATCCCATTCCTGCGTCTTGTATTCAGGCTATGCATAGAGGCAGGGGTGCCAATATGATGGGGTGAGGAGCAGCTGATCGAAGGCCAGAGAATTGAAGACATCGGCCTTTTCTGGGATGAGATGAACCTGGTAAGTCAAGCCAGAATAACCACCGCAATTCCATCAGTCCAGCCAACAGGGGATGCACAGGTGAATGTCCCTACTATATAGGAGCATAGCGAGAAAACGACTATAGATACCGGTCATTCAAAGTCAGCTCCTAGCACTTTAGCTGTACCACAGCCTAGCTTGTAGACTCAAACTCTACCAGGGCATATTTTGGTGCCTCATGACTTCCTCCAAAAATTGGCTAAATGATTGGCCATGGCTGAATGAAAAATTCAAGCTATGATGGAAAACATAAAGCCATGGGTCTAAAAGGAGATAGATATAGCAGCTCAGGCTCTACATGCTCACTTGGATGGATTTGATATCCGATACAATGTGTGGATGGCAAAGCAGACTGACACCAGCATTCTCCGTAAGGAGTTGGGGGCTCTTCGGAGCCAAGTAGCCGAGTTGTCATCACGACAACCGGAAAACATAACATCCTTGCTCTTCCAGACCTAGATGTAAAGCTTGATGAGGAGATTGACTTGGCAGCTTATTGGCAGCCGATGGTAGCTGTTGGAGATAAGGGAAAGAAAAAAGCTTCTTAGGAGGTTGGAGAGGAGAGCCTGAGAAAGAAGAGGAAGAAGGAAAGGAAAGAACGCAAGCGGGCTAGAGCAGAGAGCCTGCAGGAGCGAGATAGAGGAGCAGGCAGCTCCACCATGACTCAGCCCCAGCTTACCAGTGGCCGTGACCCTTCGGATGAGCCACATTCGGCCCAGATTGCCACCGAGGCCGTAGAAGTGGCCAAAACTACTAAGGGGGTAACCACTCCCCCTGTGGATACTTCATTGAGTACACCGGCCACCGCTAGCACCACATTATATCATAGGTGCCTCCTCCGCAGGACGACAAAAGTACCTAGAGCGCCACAGGTATGTTCCCTTCCCTATGATCTTATAGTTCATGCTTCGGGGATGAAGCTTAATTTTCAAAAAGGGGAGGGGTGTACTTTTGATTCATTCAAGGTTTTTTCTTTCCGTGTTTCTTTTCCCTTGGACATTCTATGTAGTAGAACCAACATGTTTAGGATTTTATTTCTTATTTTGTGTTTTTTTTATTAGGAAATAGCTTAGGAGTACTAAGCTAATGAAAATGCACTAGTTTTGATTTTTTAAAGAAATTGACCCAGCTTAAATATTTTTTTTGATGCATTAGCTGTGTATTTGTGACTGCATGCATGATTTTTGTGGATCTTTTGATGTCCTTTAGTTTATTAGCATGAGGAGTCTTGTTAAGCCATGTGTAAACCTGACAGGTGAGGTGAATATAAGCTATGTACCATGAGTGAGTGAGGTGTAGTATTTAGTTCGGTATTATGTTGAAGATCTAGAACTTGCCTGGTTGGTCTTTGCATAGGTTAAGGAAGGTTGGTTAGGATATGATCATAGGCCGTTTTTGTTGAAGCTCACTTTTAGCCTAAATAACCCTACCAAAATCATATGATTCCATTAATTCCAATTGAGCCTTTAATAGACCATTTTTCTTTGATTTACCAATGAACCGTACCCATTTCTTTATAATGAACCTGTTTTGGCTCTGGTCCTTCCTTGGATATTGTGAACCTCAATATAGGCACAATGCCTAAGTTGAGGATGGCTAGAGTAGGGGTGCATAGGTGACGGGAACGAGAAAAAGGAAAAGAAAAGAGAAAAGGTTAAAAATGACGTGTGGTGTGAAGAGAAAAAATAAGGAGATGAAAAAAGTTGAAAATCTTGAAAAAGAAATTTCAAAATAAAAAAATGTTGGAAAAAGTTGAAAATACACCACACCCATGCAAATGTACATAAAAGAGGTGAAAAGGGAAGAAAAGGAATGAAAAGCAAAAAGGGTGAAATAGGTGAATGATGTAGCCAATGTATGTAGTACCAAGGAAGGGATAGTCACTTATAAAATCTTGTATACTTATCATGTCCAACCCTAAATCCTTCGTTACAAGCCACAACAAGTCCTATAGTGATCCTAATCCGACCATCTGATAAATCAAAGCAGAGAAAATAAGGGCAAGCATATGGTATCTGATACATAATACTTGAAACTTCTTTGTGAGAGTGAGCGCCTTGCTTGTTTAGTCCCATGAAATATTTCGCACTATTTATGTGAGTGGGCACTTCATTTGTTGTGAGGGTACATGGATTATGTTTACTTTTATCACTGGTCTGTGTGAAAAGCATTTGTGATGAATTGATTTTCTATTAATAGCTAGATGACATGTCTTGATCCTTGTTTATCATGTGTTTGTGGTTGCTTGTCGTACATTAGTTGATGTTGGTTCATGGAAATGGGTCAGAAAAGTGTTGAATGTATAGTGCAAGTTTTTTTTAATATTGGTTGTAGTATCCTAGGTTTATTTTCTAGTTGAGCATCGTGTTTAGTTTTCTTTTTCTTTGCATGAGGACATGCAAAAGTCTTAAGTTGAGGGTGTTGATATGTTGTGAGTTTACAACACCTTTGACGCTTAAAACTAAGAAAATAGCATGGACTTAGGTATATTTATATGGATATAAGACACTTTTTCTCTGATTACAGGATAAATAGGTGTTGGAGCAAAAATGTGCAAAAGATAGCCTGAAAGTGCAAAAAATAGGCTTAACTCACAGTCCTCAGCACGAGCCATAGGAAGGTGCTACGAGTCGTACTGCTGGTTGTGAGAAGTTTCAGAAGGCTAAGGATGAAAAGGTGTATCCTACGACTCTTAGTACGAGTTGTACAAAGCCTGTACCGGCGGTAGTGACGAATTCATGGGAAGATTCAGAAAATTTTCACAAGAGGCTGGCTCCTGCTACGGATAGACAGTACGGGTCTTAGAAGCAAGGTACGAGTCGTACCAAAGCACTCGTGATGAACTTCAGAAAAATTTCAAAGTCTCAAATTCAAGCCACAGAAGCTTAGTACGACTCTTAGGAAGCATGTACGAGTCGTACCAAGGTCCAAAAATTAGCCAAATTTAGCCAGTCGATGACCTATGAGAAGCAGGTACGACCCGTACATACCTGCTACGGGTCGTAGGACAAGTCGTGCTGCAGGCGGCTTCAGTTATGGAAATACATCATGTTAGCCTAGGAAAAGGATTTTTATATCTTTATAAATACATTTTATGTTTTATTTTCATTAGAGGGAGGTAATTACGAGTGATTAGAATTGATTAGCAACGAAATTGAGGAGACTTAGATGTGAGAATTGAGTTGTTCAACTTATGATCAAACTTTTCTTGGTTATATTTTGATCTTCATACTGTTCTTGAGGATTTTTCTAATTAATCAAAAGAAGTTTTTCGCTCATCCATAATTGTAAGTATTGATTTATGTATTTAAATATGAATGCAAATCACAATCTTGCAACTATGAGAGGCTAAAACCTCCATAGCTAGGGTTGTGGGAACCATGGTGAATTAACAAGCTAGGGTTACATAAAAGTGATTCAAAACCAATGCAAAATACTTGTATTGTATTCTCTTCATGCTTAAATGTTTCTTAGAGGTGTAAAACGTTAGGACATGCCTGAATTCTTTACCTTCTTGAGCCTAGAGAGGCAGAGATTAGGAAAAGAGAACTACAACAAAACCTTGATCTTGATGATCATTGTATTAACTTGAGTTGTGTTCGCAAGGTAGTTAATTTGGGACATATTGATAACAATTAATTTCCAATCGCTCATGAGACCTAACCCGGTAATTGAGTAAAGTCATTCAATAGGGACGAGCCAGTTATTTGAATGAACCTAAGTTATCAGTTCTACAAGTAAGCATTAGTGATGATCACATATGTATACCCGAAACAATTATGAACCCATGGGGAACACAAAAGCCTAGTTATCTTCCATTCTTGATTTCAACTAAAGCTTTAATTGTGTTTTTAATTATTATTTTCTTTAGAACCCCCTATTTGGAGTAACTACCTAACAAGTTCACTTACCGGCTTTAGTCTAGCTCTTCCATATTCCCTGTAGGATCGACCCCAACCTCTAGTTGGGTTCTTTATTGACAACGTTCGCTTCATACTTCTGAAGAAGGTATGGTTTGAGAATTATCAGGCAATTAAAGTTAGAGAGCATGATGGCCGAGATGTTGAAAAAGGTGAGGTCCACTGATGAGAAATTGAAGGAGATCCGTGGTGACATATCAAGTATGGGTCAGAGAGTGGAATCTCATGCAACCGCCATGAAGAAGATTGAGCAGCAGCTTGGGCAACTGTCAGCATCACTAAACCCTAGACAAAAGGGTACACTACCTAGCAACACAGTCCAGAACCCAAAGAATGATGGCCACTGCATGGCAGTGATGACTAGGAATGGTAAAACGACCGTTGACCCCCATTTTCCCATTGTAGTTGAACGGAAGAAAGAGGGCATGGTTAAGGAGAATGATAAGAGTGCTGAGATGGAGAATGTTGAGTTACCATAGGCCTCGATAGGTGAAAAAGAACCTGAGATTGATCAAGGAGAAACTCAAGTGCACCGAGCTGTCCCACGACCACCACCACCGTTCCCTCAAAGAATGAAGAAAAAGACGGAAAATGGTAAGTTCCAGAAATTCCTTTCAATGCTTAAGAAACTATCTGTAAACATACCATTGGTTGAGGCATTGGAACAAATACTGGGATATGCTAAGTTTATGAAGGACTTGGTGACAAAGAAGAGGTCCATAAGCTATGAGCTGGTAGACAATGTGCATCACTGTAATGCCATAGCTACACGGGTCCTAGATCAAAAGAAGGAAGAGACAGGTGCTTTCACTATACCGTGCACCATTGGCAATGTCGAGTTCGCTAGGGCACTTTGTGATCTGGGAGAAAGCATCAACCTGATGCCCTTGCTAGTATTCAAGAAATTGGGTTTAGGAGGCCCCATACTGACCACTATGCGGCTACTGATGGCCGAAAGAACTGTGAAAAAATCAGTGGAGATCTTGTTTGATGTACTGGTTAAGGTGGACAAATTCATATTCTCATCAGACTTTGTGATTTTGGATTGCGAGTTTGATTATTAGGTCCCATCATTCTGGGGTGACCATTCCTTGTGACTGGGAGGGCCTTAATCTATGGAGGCTGGACAACTGAAGTTAGACTAAACAAAGAAGAGGTCACTTTCAACATCTACCAGTAAATGCATCAACCGAAGGAATTCAGTGTAATCTCAGTACTAGAGGATGAATATGAGTCACTTGACAAATTCTGAGTAGTCAAGAGACTTGCGTCATGCCGCAACGTTAAATTAGGCACTTTTTAGGAGGCAACCAAAGTGGTGGCTTGGTGAAGTCTGAGTAACCAGGCCACCTGCGTCGTGCCGCGACGTTAAATAAAGCGCTTCTTGGGAGGCAACCCAAGTGATTGAACTTATGTGTGCTCGGTGTGTAGGGAAATCATAAACAGGAGGCAGAAAAACTACTGAAAGAGAAGCTTCTACGGCTCTCAATATGATTTTTGATAGCATCCTACGAGCCGTAGTAGGAGGGGTGGTGAGGTTTAGAGATGTATTTCAAACGTAAAGATGTACGAGTCATCATACGCTCCGTACCCACCTTGTACGAGTCATAGGATGTACTCGTAGGTCCTCAGGTAAGTTTTCAAAATTCTGACTGACGGGTCTAAGGGACGTGTCATCGGGGCTTCCTACGACTCGTGGTATGAGTCGTGACGGGTCAAAATCTTTAAATTCACCCGACTCGACCCGGATTTTTCAAATATTCCCTTCCCTTATTTTAAACCTAAGACCTAACACGACCCTCTTTCCCATGCAAACAAAACCAAAGAACGAGCCCTACCTACGAATCCCTCACACATGTGACTCAAAAGCAAAGAACCTACAAGCAATTTCTTGCTCAAATTAAGTTTATCTCAACCCACATTCTTGATTACTAGTCGAAAAAAGAAGCAACAAGTAAGTATTTCATTGAATATTGAAAAACTTAATTGCTTGAAGTCATAACTGTCAAAACCCATATGAGTCTTTGTGTTTTCTCAAAAAATTTGAAGGAGACAATGATCAGGGGTATTATTGACCTATGTGCGACTGGGAAAACATTATGTTGGAGATGAACTTGTGCATTGAAGCATTTCAAGCTTGAGTTACAGGTAGTGATTAAAAAGGGGAGGGATGAGTTGTGTTAAATTGTTCGAATTACATGCCTAGACCTGGGGAAATCTCAGTACCCAAATCGTGAAAAAGAATCCTTGCAAACTGGACCCAATAAGTCATGAAAGTAGTACGAAGCACAAAAGGTTCATGGTTTGTCACTATGAGTCATACTGTGCATGCGTCCCCAAGACCTAAACAGGGCTAAGCCAGATGAGGCAGGAGAGTCCTTCCTACAACTTGCGGAATCGACCTATGGGTCGTATCACGAGTCATGGAAAAATATAGAGAAAATGGTAGAGTAGGGGCAGTATCAGATGATTCAAGGTACGGGTCGTACCTTCGTGGTACGAGCCATACCATTGAGTTGTAAAGTGCACCAAAAGTTTTTGGGACTTCATACGAGTCATACCTCCATGGTAAAACCCGTACTGTTGACCAGTGTTGAGAATCAGAAAATTTTCTTTTCTAGTTCTTCTTTCTAAACTATGGAATTCTAACTCTTTTCCCTAAAGGAACAATGATAATGAAGCGCAAGGCATCCAAAGCAATTGCCCAGGGAACATTACATGGTGAAACATCGGAGTCCGAGGCTGAGCAAGCAGGAAACTCCCCTTGTGGTTCGGTTGAGGAGTACCAGGTTGATACATCAGACACTGACTGTCACGACCCGAACGTACACCCAGATCGTAGATGCGGGACAAGGGAGCCCGAAGGACCCTAATTTGACCCATGGCTCATGCATTCAACTTTTCTCATTCAAATAAGTGGAAAAATAATCATAAAGATATAGCGAAAATGTAATCATAACATAGCATCAAGAAAGACCAATGTTTACATAGCTGAGTACTACATACTTGTCCAAAAGCCTCTAATACATAAGATGGGTTGATAGGACATCATCTCCAACTAACCCAACCAAAACTGGACGTAAACAACATGAAAGTCGGTAAAACAACCCTCGGAGCATGAGGACTCACCCACAAGCTAAAAGCGTAAGCTGAGATGGCCTAAGGGTGAGGATAAGCCTGAGATCCGGACCCTGTATCATGAAACGATATGGCATAGGAAGTATGCGGTCAGTACGTAGAATATACTGAGTATGCAAGGTAAGTAAAAAGGACATTTTAAAAGCAAAGTAAACTCATAAATAGACATAAGAGAAGGACATCATGCTTGCATCAAAATTCTTCACAATAAAACGTAAGGCTCAAGACCTTTAAATCGTTCATAATCATTCATTATCATACGCGTAAATAAATTTATCTTAATATAACTTGAGTCAATAACATAATTATAAAAATGCATAAAACATGTGGAACAATGGGAGGACTCATCATAATTGACACCATCATGGCAGAGCCTTTCATGATGCCCCACTGTCTCCTCAAGTGGGCAGAGCCGACCCTGGCTTGCCAGGCGAGGGTCGTGCATAAGGCGTGATATCACATTTGAGGGGATCATTATCATAACATCATAACATTTATAACCCACGGTGGCACGTGGTTATGAGACACCGGCGTAGTCCTTTGAACGCTGGGCTGCTCGGTGCTAGACACGGCTCTCAAAAACATGTAATAGGCTCATACACAAATCATTAACATCATGCATAAAAATTCATTGGCTAAGATATAACATTTATCATCATTGATCCCCTTTAAAACATGCTTAGCCAAGAATCAAGGCCCTCTTTATCAGCCAACATCATAAATCAATAAATCATGAAATTCGTTTCGTAAATCATAAATCATTCCTCATCATATGGGCATTGCCCAATACTTCTTCATACTCAATTCTTTAAAAAATATGTTCATAACAATGGGTAACTTGGATTCATGCGTTTTCATAATCAATAAACTTAATATAATGAATATACATCATAAATCATAATTTCCATGAACTTCCATAAATAAGAAATTTAGATTTAAAAAGATTGAAACATGATTTTGATGAAAATAATACTAAACCTTCCCAACATGCATATTTCAATAAATAAAACTCAATCAAAACATATCCACAAGGAGAAATCACATTGACATGCTTTAGGTAAAACTCCATGGAATCTGAGTAGGAAAATTCATGACTTTAATCGAAATTGGGCATGGGTGAGGAAGAATTCCACCCATTTTAAAATCCTACATACCTGGGAATAGAAAGACTCGAAGTTCCTTAAACACCCACAAATAAATTGAAGAAAATTTTGGGGAAGCAGGCCTTGAATCTCCCAAAAGCCTCTCTAGAATCCATGCATGAGAATGGGCATGTCTAAAGGACTTAACTCATATTATCATACTCAGAAAATATCCAAAACGATGTAGTTTAGAGGCTAAAAATGAGGAAAGGTCGAAAATACCCTTAAAATAATTTTCCTGAAAACTGTCTTGGACGGACCAACGACCAACCAAACTGGTCGTAGCAACATATCATGGCTCGTGGTATTGAGTTGTCGGGTGCACTTCCTCATAACACATCTCAGATCCCCTCCCACGACTCGTCAGGATGAGTCGTTACTTCAAACCACGAGTTGTTGAATCGACTGTCGTCAACTCCTTGACCAAACCGACTCCCCTTTCCACGTGCCTCACCATGACTCGTTATGACTTCTAACGAGTAGTGGTTTCTGATCTTGGGCAGAATTATATGCCCAAGCGATACTCAAATGCTTCATTTCGTCTTATTTATCCATTGATATTTGTACATTTTCATGTGATTTGTAGTTAAAAGGTGAATTTATACTAACCAACATGATTAGTGTTGTTTTGCAGGAAAAATGTAATTTTAGGAAGCTAAGATGCATGTTGGGAGAAATCGGGAATGGACTCGAAAGCGAGCAGTGGAAAAGGCCAAGGAAATGCAGCAAATTAAGGGGCTCCACGATGGAGCCATGTCACGCTGCCATCGCGAAGGCATTCTTCCCCGGATGATTAAAATAGGCCAAGTTCCAGTGAAAGGTGCGCGTTGGTGTCGTGGCACGTTGGCTAAGCCACGCATTGCACGCCGTGGCACGTTGGGCGTAATTAACTGGACACCCAGATTCCAATAAGGGTCCCCATTTGTGGCGTGTCACGAAGGCAGTGCTCTGCGATGCACTCCGTGACACGTTGCTTGTTATTCCGGGAAAAATTTCCACTAGTATAAATAGCATACTTAGGTTTATTTTTAATTATTCTGACTTGGTTGAGCAAGAACGTGGGTTACAGGCAGTTGAGGGGACGAAATTCTTAGGGTTCTTCTCTATCTCTTTCTTCCTTATTTCAATTATTTGTATGATTTACACTCATTTAACGATGTTTAATCCACAAATGAGTGGCTAAATTCACTTCTTGCTGAGGTTAAGAACATTTGTACTGGAATGTAATTATTGATCATTTTGGTTTTTCATCTTTTCTTCTATGGTTGTTCTATTAATTCTTGTTCTTACTGCATTGATGTTTGGCCAATATTAATGTATATCTAAAAAATCCGGTTTGCGCTCGAAAGAGAAAGAAATTGGAAAGTTGTGAATTGATAGGATATGATCTCTTCTTGGTTTGGGAAAATTGAGAATTGATTTACCTTCAGAATAGAAATATATCTGAAAGTCGTATTAGTCAATTAAGGAATCGGTTTCGTATGCCTAGAACATGAATTTCTTCTTATCACAGAAATGTAGGTGGAAGGTTCATGATTCTTAAGTTGGGTTAAATACGAGAGTTTTAATCCATAGGTAATAATTCTTGACTAGCAACCGAAGGAAAGATTAACGAATTTGTGTCAATAAATTGCTTCCCTGCATGTTTGTTTTAGCTTCAGCATGCTCATTACTATAGTTCAGACTCAATTTGTACATTTGTTTTAGATTAGTATAAATTAGGAAACAAACTCCCAAAAATCTTCTTGAAACTGTTGTTTACATTATTAGAGTTTGAGTGTATTAACACTTGGTTCGATTATTACCTTGGTCCAGTCCCTGTGGGATCGATACTTGGCTACTCTAGCCATTATACTACTTGTTCGACCACGTGCATTTGCGTGTAGGCATCCAAACCAACGAACAAGTTTTTGGCGCTGTTGCCGAGGACTGGCAATTGGTAAAATTGTTTTCTTAGTGTTAGTTTAGGATTTCTTATTAGTGCTGACAACTTGGTCTTAGCCTGTCTTTTGCAGATATTGAATTCTGTTGAACACTGGCAAGATACAAGGAGCTGGTGGATTCACACTTAGAGCCGAAAAGACAATTCCATCGTTAAAGGAGAGAAGCTCTAGAGAGAAAGCTACAGTTGCTCAGACAGAAAATCCTGGAGCAACAACAAAATCCACCCATTGTAAGGGCAGTGTTAGTGCCCGAGGAAATGGGAGCTAGGCCAGTTCGCGAAGTGGCAATCCCACATGCTAACAACGTTACATCTAGCATTCGCAAACTTGAGCCAGGAGGGAGGTTCGAGCTTAAACAGAATATGGTGCAATTGTTACACACCAGCGGGCAATTCACATGTCTCCCTCACGAGGATCCACAACAACATCTCCAAAACTTTTTGGAGATAAGTGACACTTACATCCCCGCTGGAGTGTCACCCAATTATGTCAGGCTTACATTGTTCCCATTTTCACTTTTGGGAGAAGCAAAGAGGTGTCTGAAAGCTGAACCACCTAATTCCATCACTACTTGGGATGATCTTGCACAGAAAATTTTGATATGGTTCTTTCCATCCGGTAAAACAGCAAGACTTAGAAGTCAAATTCTAAGTTTTAAACAAAGAGGGGGAGAATCTGTATCAAGCTTGGGAACGATTCAAATCTATGTTGTGGGATTGTCCTCATCATCACCAATCCAATGATGTGCTGGTGCGGACTTTCATAGAGGGTTTGGAACCCCACACAAAAATCTTTCTAGACTCAGCCGCCGGGGGACAGGCATTAGAAAAAACTTATGAGGAGCTGTATACTTTGTTAAACCGTATTTCGCAGGGAAATCCAGAGTGGAATGCAGACTCTTCTAGAAGAGGAGCAAGGAAAGCGACAGGAGTCTTGGAAGTGGATGGTTTTACAGCTATCGCTGCACAGATAGCTGCGTTACAGAATCAACTCAATACCCACTTCAGCAATATGAGCATGAATCAGTCTCAAGCCCCAGTGAATGTAGTGCAGCAGATTTGGTGTGAAGTGTGCGGCAGTAATGAACACTCAGCTGAGTGTTCTGGTGCGAATCCTGATTCAGTGAACTTTGTTGGTAATGTACAGAGAAATAATCACCAACATTATGGCAACAACTACAACTCTAATTGGAGGAGTCACCCGAATTTCTCTTGGGGTAGTAACAGTAATCAAGGGCAGAGTTCGAGTCAGGGAGCGCAGAGAAATCAAGGAGGGCAGCAGAACTATCAGTCGCAATACAGAAGCAACAATGCACCTCCTCCACCACCATCACCCAGCATCGAGGAAATGTTCAAAACGATGATAGCTAACCAAGCTCAATTGCAGGTTGACTATGTGAAATTGGCAGCTGATGTAAAGAACAATCAATTAGCTACAAAGGCATTGGAGTACCAGTTTGGGCAACTAGCTGGAGCTCAGAACACTAGGCCGAGAGGAGGACTTCTGAGTGACACTGACCCCAACCCCAAGCAAGTGAATGCAGTGACCACAAGGAGTGGTTTACAACTCAAGGAGGTGGAACTAGAAAGACCACCGCAGCAGTCGGGAGCAGTGGAGAATGAGAGGGAACACAATGATGATAGGGGGAAGGAGAAGGAAGATGAACCAGAAAGACCACCACCCCCGTTCCCTCGAAGATTAAAGAAACACAAGGAGGAAGCGTGTTTCAAAAAGTTCATGGAGGTGCTTAAACGGGTACACATTAATTGACCTCTTGTTGATGTTTCGCAGGAAGTGCCGAAGTACGCAAAATATATCAAGGACATCGTGGCGAACAAAAGCAGGTTGACAGAGTATGCTACGGTGGCGCTTACGGAGGGGTGCACTTCCCGGATACAAAATAGGTTGCCCACAAAGCTCAAAGACCCTGGGAGCTTTACAATTCAACTTACAATCGGGCAGAGTATCCGAGCTCGTGGATTATGTTATTTAGGAGCGAGCATTAACTTGATGCCGACATTGGTATTCAAGAAATTGGGGCTAGGCAATCCTAGACCAGAAACACTGATCTTGCAACTATCGGATCGTTCCTTGGCCAGACCAGATGGCATTGTGGAGGACGTGCTGGTGCAAGTGGGCTCCCTTATCTTCCCGGTAGACTTCGTTGTGCTAGATTTTGAGCCGGATGCGAAATTCCCATTTATTTTGGGACGTCCTTTCTTGGCAACGGCTAAGCGCTGATTGATATAGCTGCAGGGCAGCTAACCATGCGGGCACACAAAAAGGTGGAGGTATTTGATGTGTACAAGGCCACGAAGCTTCCGGCCGTGTATGAGGAACTCTCAGTGATCAATGTGCTGGATCAGGAGAATATTGCTCAAAGTGTTGATTCGCGAGAGCCAGTGGGAAAACCACCAGTGAAGGACCCCCCAAAACTGGAATCGTGGCAAGAAGATCGAAATGCCACGGTCGCAGTTAATGGGCAGCGATGTAAGCATTACTGGTGTGAGGACGGTAGTCGAGAGAAGACGTCTGCCACCCTAGAGGATGACTAAGAATTCAATGACATCGAGCCGCGTTGGTAAACCAGGCACTGCACGGGAGGCAACCCGTGAAATTGTTGTAATGATTGAGTAGAATTAGTAGAAAAGAAAAAAAAATAGAAAAATAAAAATAAAAACAAAAATTGTGTTATATGTTGTAACCTATGAATTCTAACCAATTTCTTGTTGTGAGATGAATTTTAGGTTGAACGGAGGGAAAAAATGCAAAGGATTGCAAAGAAAAAATCGAGGTGAGAAAAATAATAAATAGTGGCAAAACAGTGAGCCTGCGTGATGGCTCCGTGTCACGGAGGAGGGCCTCCGCGTTGACCTCCGTGACACGTTGAGGTGTAATTCTGGAATTTTTAAAATTCCAGAACACCTCCGCGTTGGTTCCGTGTCACGGAGGGGGTGCTCCGCGTTACCCTCCGTGACATGTTGAGGCGTTAACCGCGACGGGTCACACCGGGTCGTCGGGTGACCAGTGCGAAAATCCCCCTTTTTAACCCCGAATTCCCTCAATTTCCCCTAATTTCTCACCCCCTCCGCTATAAACACCCAAAAACTCCCCCTTCCCCAACGTGACACGGACCTAGACACAAGTTTTCTTCAACGTTTCTTCGATTTCATCGAATTAAAGGTATGTTCTTTAACTTCATCTTAATTCTTGTCAAATTTTTTGATTTTGAGCATGTGAAGTGAGTAAAACTTGCCCTAATTGTAAATTGAGCTTGAATTCATTTAAGTTATTATTGATTGATGTTCGTAGTATCATTTTGATTGTATGAACTCGATAAATACATGCTTGATCGAATTTTGGTGAAATATGTAGAGGGTTAGAATTTGATTGCGAAGAAACTAAATGTGATTGAAAATGTGGAAATTATGGGTTGGGCATGTTGGGTAAGGTGAATTGTGTTGTGCTTGATGTGAATATGCTAAATAAACGATTGGTTTTCGGGAGAATGAAATTGTTGAATGCCATAGAAATTGGTGACTTGCATAGGTTGTGTTGATAGAAGTTTTTGCTAAGTGCTATATGATGAAATGGTATCAATGGTGATATTTTGATTAGTTGTACGAAGTCTGAGTAGTACGTAGAATTTATTCCATCGAATTCTCTGAATGCACGAGGCATGTTGTTGTTTTTTTTTAAATTGGAAAGTGAGAATTGTCTTGCCGTAATGTCGTAATTGTGGCTAAAGACTAAGTGTGGGGTGGCCTAGCTTAACCCAACCTTAGTCGAAGCTAATTTTGATTTGAATAACATTGGGACTGTCTGTTTGATTTGACAGGAACAATGGCAAGCAGGCAAGACAAAGGAAAGGGTGCATCTACATCGGGCGCCAGAAGGAAAAGAATTAGACTGGGAACAGCAGTCCCAGCAGCACCAGCGGTTCCGCGCGGCCAACGCCGTCAATATGGAACCTCATGGGTGACAGAAGAAGGGAAGAAATGGTACACAAAGCATAAGGAGAACAAATACTTCCCAGAGGAGCACATTGCAAAGGAGTCGTTGGCACAGGAATTCCCCAGAATTGTACACTAGATTGACGCTGTCAGGCTGAACTTCATCTTTGAAGAGCCCAGGGAGTGCAATCTCCACCTGATTCGGGAGTTCTACGCCAACTGGAACCCGACACTCCGTAGTCACACCGTCAAGATAAGGGGGCAGGTAGTCACCTTTGAGCCCCATCACCTTAATGCCATTTTGGGGGCGCAGGACACAAACGCCCATGTACTTCGGCAGCTGAACATCACTCCACCATATACGGATATCAGACGCACTCTGTGTGGAGCCCGTTCTACAGCACGATGGAGCAGGCATAAGGAGAGGGGCTACCATCAGACGCTGCCCTACTCTCAAATGAACAGGGAAGCCAGAATTTGGCTTAAGATCGTGTGTTCCTGCCTGATCCCGGGGGTGCACATAATAGATGTCATCCGGGATCGTGTGTGCTTGGTCTACGCCCTGATGAAAGGGCTGGAGATTAATGTTGGGGCGGTGATTATCTCCGCCATGAAGAGAGCCCGTTTGCATCAAGGGCACATGTATGGGTTTGGTGGCTTGCTGACCACGTTCCTGAGGGGCCTGGATATTGAGGAAGAGGCCCTGGACTACATCCCGCAGATGGAGAGGCGTGCCTTAAACGTCACCAAAACTAAGGCACCCAACACCACTCACGGGCCAGTTCTCACATTAGCCGAGCAACATGCTCGGGATGATCAGTATATGGCCCACATGTTCGGGATGAAGATGCTACAGTTGCGCATAGGCGGGAGGCCAGCAACAGAAGATGAGCTGTGGCAGCTCGAGTTGGACTACCCCTTCGGCGAAAATGCCAGGGCTCTATGCAGAGTGGGGCCAGCTTTTGTGGAGCCCGTTGATGATGATGTCCCCACAGACGAGGAGACACGCCGCGATGACTCAGATGTTAAGTCAGATGAGGATAGCGGGGGTGATTCGGATATGGGGGACGAGGCAACCGCACCTGACGAAGAAGTGGAATACTTCGATTGATCAGGGAGTTTCACCACCTACTCTTGTGCTATGATGAATTTTGTGAACATTGGGGAAAGTGTTCAATTTAAGTGTGTGTGTGTGGGGGGGGGAGTAGTTAAGTGCTGGTTGTTTTTTTGTTGTTTATGTTTATGTTTTGTTGTGATGCCTGAAAAAAAATATTGACCCTATGATTTTGGTGTTTATGTTTTGTATTGTAATTCGTTGCTGTAATTAATGTGAAGTTGTTATGTGCTGTATGGAGTTGCTGTTAGTTGGTTGTGTAAATAGTTTTTTTTATCGAAATTATCGATATTTTTAAAAATTTTCGTTGAAATATTTTTATGATTGGGTTTCTCGGCGTTTGTTTTCGGTGCTTTTACCGAGAATAGTCCCATTGAACCGAAGTCGTAAATCCGTTCCCAATGATGGATGGATGACGCCCGTCTTAAGGGAAATGTAGTCGATAGGAGTAGATTATTTGTTCTTTTTAATTTTTTTCTTTTGTTTGTTTGTATCCCAAAGGTGTCGTTACTTTATGGTTCGGAATTCTTGTTGCGTGTTGTACATGATATTTAGAATGCAAAGGTGATTCGTATGAAAGCATGCAACTTGATAAACATGTTGAGATACCTAGACCATAGAGTTCGATTCGGTGTGATTGAGGCTTAATGTTTGAATTCTTGTAATTAGCTGATTGAAGAGTCTGTGAATATGTCTTGAGTAGAGCATGTGCAATGAGTGTGTGGTGAGGTTTCGATTCTTCCATGCTATTGTGAAGTGTCTAGAACTTGCCTGGTGTGTGTACGAAACGAAATGAAGGATGTGTATTGTAGGAAAGGATGTAGGCATTTCTTTGATTTAACCGAAAGTTTTTTTTCATTATCGTACCTACCTTGAATTTACATCCTAGTTAGCCCATTGAGCCTTTAGCCTATTTTTTTCTTTTGTCGAAAAGGTACAAACCGAGCTTAACCCCTTCTTTTCATTATCCGTGAATTTGATCCAAAACTCTTAAGCGCTCAAGAAAAGTAATTTCCCCACAGTGTCAAGGAGTGGTAATTGTGAAAAGAAAGGAAAAGCGGAAGTGGTGAAAGTAAAGAAAAGGTCAAGGGTGCACTTGCCGAATTTAATAAAGTGAAGATGTACAACTAATCTTTGTTATTAAGTCGAGTGTGCTTAAAGAAATGGGAACAAAAATAAAGAAAGACTTCAAGAATGGGAGGATGAAGGAAGAAATAATGCCCATAATATGGTGGGATGTATTGAAAAGCGCTTAAGGGTGCTAGTTGCTATTATTGGTTCGCCCAGTATCTACTAATTCCTTATCTTACATTGCAACCCGTTAAGTCCTACGTGATCTTACATCACTTATCCTTATATTAGTGGAGTAATACACTAGAGGCAAGCTTATGGGTCATGACATGATGCATGTGAATTCTTTGGGAGAGAGAGCGAAATCGTGTTCATATGCCCCTGCATATAATGTTTTTGAGATCATATGATTGCAAAGGGGGAAATTCTGTTGTGTTGTGAGGGCACATGCTTGACGAGAGATTTAATTTCATGTCAGATGTCTTGATCAGCTGATTTGCATGAGTTTGCCGAGATCGAGAGTCGACTCTTGAGTCTAGGAGGTCTTAATGTGTTGAATGTCATTGTATTGATAAGACTATGCATGTTTTCTTGATGATTTGCTATGTAAATAATCGGTATAACCGTAGCTTGAATTGTCGAGCCAAAGTAGCTACGATTGGGTGTCAATTGCATAAGATGTGAGATTTTTGTTCGAGGACGAACAAGGTTTTAAGTGTGGGGTAAGTGATATTGGGCAGAATTATATGCCCAAGTGATACTCAAATGCTTCATTTCGTCTTGTTTATCCATTGATATTTGTACATTTTCATGTGATTTGTAGTTAAAAGGTGAATTTATACTAACCAACATGATTAGTGTTGTTTTGTAGGAAAAATGTAATTTTAGGAAGCTAAGATGCATGTTGGGAGAAATCGGGAATGGACTCGGAAGCGAGCAGTGGAAAAGGCCAAATTAAGGGGCTCCGAGATGGAGCCGTGTCACGCTGCCATCGCGGAGGCATTCTTCCCCGGATGATTAAAATAGGCCAAGTTCCAGTGAAGGTGCGCGTTGGTGTCGTGGCACGTTGGCTAAGCCACGCGTTGCACGCCGTGGCACGTTGGGCATAATTAACTGGTCACCCGGGTTCCAGTAAGGGTCCGCATTTGTGGCGTGTCATGGAGGCAGTGCTCTGCGATGCACTCCGTGACACGTTGCTTGTTATTCCAGAAAAAATTTCCATTAGTATAAATAGCATACTTAGGTTTATTTTTAATTATTCTGACTTGGTTGAGCAAGAACGTGGGTTACAGGCAGTTGAGGGGACGAAATTCTTAGGGTTCTTCTCTATCTCTTTCTTCCTTATTTCAATTATTTGTATGATTTACACTCATTTAACGATGTTTAATCCACAAATGAGTGGCTAAATTCACTTCTTGCTGAGGTTAAGAACATTTGTAGTGGAATGTAATTATTGATCATTTTGGTTACATCTTTTCTTCTATGGTTGTTCTATTAATTCTTGTTCTTACTGCATTGATGTTTGGCCAATATTAATGTATATCTAAAAAATCCGGTTTGCCCTCAAAAGAGAAAGAAATTGGAAAGTTGTGAATTGATAGGATATGATCTCTTCTTGGTTTGGGAAAATTGTGAATTGATTTACCTTCAGAATAGAAATATATTTGAAAGTCGTATTAGTCAATTAAGGAATCGGTTTCATATGGCTAGAACATGAATTTCTTCTTATCACAGAAATGTAGGTGAAAGATTCATGATTCTTAAGTTGGGTTAAATACGAGAGTTTTAATCCATAGGCAATAATTCTTGACTAGCAACCGAAGGAAAGATTAACCAATTTGTGTCAATAAATTGCTTCCCTGCATGTTCGTTTTAGCCTCAGCATGCTCATTAGTATAGTTCAGACTCAATTTGTACATTTGTTTTAGATTAGTATAAATTAGGAAACAAACTCCCAAAAATCTTCTTGAAACTGTTGTCTACATTATTAGAGTTAGAGTGTATTAACACTTGGTTCGATTATTACCTTGGTCCAGTCCCTGTGGGATCGTTACTTGGCTACTCTAGCCATTTTACTACTTGTTCGACCACGTGCACTTGCGTGTAGGCATTCCAAACCAACGAACAGTTTCCATCCGTTGAATTACACTGGAAACCTCAACCAACCAGTAATGACTTGAAACAACGGGTAGTTGTTTCTCACCACAGATCGTGGGATGGCCCGTTGCTTACTCCTTAGCCTAAGTCCCAACCTCCCAACGACTGGTGACAACGACTCATTATTACTGACAATGAGTCATTGTACCATCCATTGTTTCCTCTGATTCCCTGACCTCGCAACCACGACTGCGTTTGACGACTTGTGGTATCCTACCACGAGTCGTAGGATCGTCCGTCCTGTGATATTTTTGCTATTTTTTTGCACTTTTCAATTTTAACTCTCGGGTCTATTCTTAGGCCTTTTCCAGGGTATTACAATATCTTCCTCTTGGGAAAATTCGTCCTCGAACGTAGGAAACAAGAAGCAAACAGAAACATACAATTTAGCATAGTTATGTACTGATCATTTTAACCGAAATTTTCATGGAATGACTACCTCCGAATCAAACCATATAGTTGAACTGATCTCATGCTTCACATATGCATTCATATACATAAAAGAAACTTGCACACATAAACTGAACATGCAAACCAAATAGAGTCATAGGAAAAAACTGATACCTCAAGTCAGAACTGAGCCGGTAGAGAACAAATGTGGGTATTTAGCCATCATATCCGCTTCGGCTTACCACGTGGCTCCCTCAACATGTTGATTCCTCCATAATACTTTAACTAAAGCTACTTCTTTGTTCCTTAGCTTACGGACTTGACGATCTAAGATTTTCACCGAAATTTCTTCATAGTTGAGTTTGTCTTTCACCCCAATGTTGTCTACCGGAACTACCATGGTTGGATCACCCAAGAAATTCTTCAAAAGTGACACATGAAAGACGGGATGAATCGAAGATAGCTCCGAGGGCAAGTCCAACTCATACGCCACCTTACCAACTCTTATCACAACCCGGTAGGGATCGATATAGCGGGGACAGAATTTACCTTTCTTTCCGAACCGCATGACTCCCTTCACAGGAGATACCTTAAGAAATACCCAACCGTCCACACCAAACTCCAAATCTCTTCTTCTTACACCAACATACGATTTCTGATGACTCTAAGCGGTTTTCAACTGGTCTCTTATCAACTGAAACTTCACCATCGCCTCATGTACGAAATCTGGTCCTATCATAGCTGCCTCACCAACCTCAAACCATCCGATGGGAGATCTACACCTCCGCTCGTAAAGAGCCTCAAACGGTTCCATTTGGATACTGGAGTGGTAACTGTTATTATAAGAAAACTCGATCAAGGGTAAGTGATCATCCCAACTAACTTTGAAATCCATAACACATGCCCTCAACATATCCTAAAGGGTCTGAATGGTTTGTTCTGCTTGGTCGTCTGTTTGCGGATGGAAGGCTGTACTGAGCTTAACTTGCATCCCAAGTCCCTTTTGAAATGAACGTCAGAATTGAGAAGTAAACTGAATACCTCAGTCTGAAATAATAGACAAGGGCACTCCAGTAAGTCGAACTAACTCCCAAATATACAATTTAGCATAATCCTCCGTTGAATCCATGGTCTTGATCGGTAGGAAATGTGCAGCCTTAGTTAACCTATCCACCACCACCCAAATAGAGTCATAGTGTCGGCGAGTACGAGGTAGGCTTGTAACAAAGTCCATAATAATCTCCTCCCACTTCCAAGGAGGGATGCTGATATCCTAAAGTACGCCTCCCGGCCTTTGATGTTCGACTTTAACTTGCTGGCAGTTTGGGCATTTTTCTATGAACTCCGCAATATCTTTCTTCATACCATCCCACCAATCAGTTTCTCACAAATCCCGATACATTTTCGTGGATCCTGGATGAATAGAATTTCTAGTACCATGTGCCTCATGCAATATCCAAACTCTCAAATTATCGAAGTCCGGAACACATAGTCAACCCTCGTATCGTAGCACACCATCTCCCCCTTGGGAGAAGACCTCCACCTTTTGACTCCTCACCGCCTCCTTCAGCTTCCTCGATATTGGATCCTCGTCTTTCTTGGATCATACCGAGTCTTGAAAGCGGTCTTTGGGATTTCACTCTCCCGAAATCTAAGCTGGTGATACCCGGACCTGAGGTCAATCTTGGAGAAGCACTTGGCACCCTGAAGCTGGTCAAACAAATCATTGATCCTGGGTAAGGAGTACATGTTCTTGATGATAACCTTGTTCAACTTCCGGTACTCAATACACATGCGAAGGGAACCGTCCTTCTTTCGAATAAATAGAACTAGTGCACCCCATGGAGACTTGCTTGGTCTGATAAAACCCTTATCCAACAGATCCTTTAACTGATCCTTCAATTCCTTTAGCTCGACTTGAGCCATCCTGTAAGGAGGGATAGAAATAGACTGCATATCTAGCAATAGATCAATACAAAAATAAATTTTCCTTTTCGGAGGAACACTTGGAAAATCCTCGAGAAACACCTCCGGGTATTCGCACACCACCAGAACTGACTGAATAGTCAGGGTCTCGGACTCTACATCCTTAACCCTAACTAGGTGGTACATGCACCCGTTAGATATCATCTTCCTAGCCTTAAGATAGGAAATAAAGCGACCTACTAGCACCGCCGAACTACCCTTCCACTCCATAACTGACTCACTCGAAAAATGAAACTCCATGGTACGGGTCCTACAATTAATTAAAGCATAACATGCAAACAACCAATTCATACCCAAAATGATGTCAAAATAAGTCATGGCCAATTCTACTAAGTCTACGGAGGTAACCTTATGCAACACAGTGACCGGGAACCCTCTATATACTCGTCTAGATACAACTGAATCACCGACAGGGGTAGACACGGAGAATGGTTCTGACAGAATTTCAGGACTAATTCCAAAACTACTAGCAATGTAAGGAGTCACGAAAGACAATGTAGCTCTCAGATATAGAAAGTCATAAACATCAATATGAAAGGCACGCAACATACTAGTGACCACGTCTGGCGAAGTTTCCTACTCCTAGTGCGAGGCAAGGGCATAGAATTGGTTCTGGCGCTGTCCGCCACCCCCACTAGTCGATGCTCCCTGCGGGGCGGAATGAGCTGGAGCTGCTGCTATCTTGGTGGTCTGTGTATGACCCCTATCATCACCCTATCTAGCATATGGGCATGCTCGGTGCATGTGCCCAGGTCTACCACACCCAAAACAGACATCTAAACCGAGCAGGCACTCCCCGGTGTGACTCTTGCTACACTTCCCACAGGCTGGAGAGGTATACTCTAATTGGGTGCCCCTTTGATCCCTCGACCCTGAAGGCCTGTTCCTCTGATCACCCCTGGGTCTGGATGGAACACTGGCTGAGGAGGGTGCTGGGGCTAGTGATCTCTGCTGAAACTGTGGATGGTAGCCACTGCCGGACCTCTGATGCAAAACCCACGACCATCTATCTAGGCCCTCTTTGCTTCCCTATCCCTCGCATGAGCCGCCTCCATCTTCCGAGCGTACAACACTATGCGAGGAAATTCCATATCCTGGTGAAGCATGGTAGTCCTGCAATCCTTTTCTAAATAACCAGCCACACCATGAAAACATCAGCTCACCCGCGCCCTCTGATCCATCACCAACTCTGGGGCGTATTTCAACAAGCGAGTGAACTCAAGTGAATACTCTAGCACTCATTCCTTTCTTGAGTTTCACAAACTAAGCTGCCCTCAATTCCCTTATTTCCCGAGGGAAGAATTTGTCAAGAAAGGCCATGTGGAACTCAACCCAACTGATAGGGCCTGCTCTCATAGCCCTGCTATCCTTCCATTGCTTGTACAAAATATGAGCGACCTCCTTTAGCTGATACGAGGAAAAGTCCACACACTCCCCATTTGTCACTCCCATAACCTGAGTGAACTTTAGGATCCCTTCAACGAACTCGTGTGGATCCTCATCCACCTTCGGTCCCATGAACTCAGGAGGGTTCATCCTCAAGAAGTCTCTAATCCGAGCCGCCGCCGCATTGCCATTCTGTAGAACCTGTGCAACAGCCTGCTGATTGACCTGAGCGGTCAAGGCCTATGCCAACATCTGAGTCGCCGCCCAAAACTCGGCGTGGGTAGCCGGCTCTGGTGCCTGGGGCTCAGGCACAGGTGGGGCTTGCTGATGCCCATGATCATTGTCATCTCCATGGCTTCATCATTTCCATTCCTCCTTATGTTCATTCTTCTAGGAGCCATAATTCTGCAATCGCGAATTGCATGAATTAGAAGGACAGAAAGGATTTTCACCGCACAACATCGAACATGAATGAAGGGAACATTTCCTAATATGTTTAGTAGCCTCTTCGTCATAGGTGACTCTACCTAACATGACTTTTGGACACCCTAGGACACTTCAAACCTATTGCTCTGATACCAAGTTTATCGCGGCCCGAACGTGAACCCGGATCATAGACACGGGATAAGGGACCCCGAGGGACCCCAAGTAGACCCATGACTCATGCATACAACATTTATCATTCAAATAAGCGGAACAATAATTATAAAGATAGATCAGAAATGTAATCATAACATAGCATCAAGAAAGACCAATGTTTACGTAGCTGAGTACTACATATTTGTTTGAAAGCCTCTAATACATAAGATAGGTTGATGGGAGAACATCCCAAACTTACCCGAAAAAAATGGATGTAAACAACATGAAAGTCTATAAAATAGCCCTCGGAGCATGAGGACTCACCCACAAGCTGAAAGCGTAAGCTGAGATGGCCTAAGGGTCAGGATGAGCCTGAGATCCAGACCCTATATCATGAAACGATATAGCATAGGAGTATGCAGTCAGTACGTGGAATGTACTGAGTATGCAAGGTAAGTAAAACGGAAATTTTAAAAGCAAAGTAAATTCATAAATAGACAAAAGAGAAGGACATCATGTTGCCTCAAAATTCTTCACAATAAAACATAAGACTCAAGACTTTTAAATCATTCATAATCATTCGTTATCATACGCGTAAATAACTTTATAATAATATAACTTGAGCCAATAAAAAAATTATAACAATGGATAAAACATGTGGAACAATGGGAGGACTCATCATAACCGACACCATCATGGTAGAGCCTTCCATGATGCCCAACTGTCTCGCTCAAGTGGGCAGAGCGACCCTGGCTTGCCAGGCGAGGGTCATGCATAACGTGTGATATCACATTTGAGGGGATCATTATCATAACATCATAACATTTACAACCCATGGTGGCATGTGGTTATGAGACAGCGGCGTAGTCTTTTGGACGCCGGGCTGCTCGGTGCTAGACTCAACTCCCAAAAACATGCATATAGGCTCATACATAAATCATTAACATCATGCATAAAAATTCATTGGCTAAGATATAACATTTATCATCATTGATCCCCTTTAAAACATGCTTATCCAAGAATCAAGGCTCTCTTTATTGGCCAACATCATAAATCGATAAATCATGAAATTCGTTTCGTAAATCATAAATCATTCTTCATCATATGGGCATTGCCCAATGCTTCATCATACTCAATTCTTTCAAAAATATGTTCATAACCATGGGTAACTTGGATTCATGCATTTCCATAATCAATAAACTTAAAATAATAAATATTCATCATAAATCATAATTTCCATGAACTTCCATAAATGGGCAATTTAGATTTTAAAAAGATTGAAACATGATTTTGATGAAAATAATACTAAACCTTCCCAACATGCATATTTCAATAAATAAAACTCAATCAAAACATACCCACAAGGAGAAATCACATTGATATGCTTTGGGTAAAATCCCATGGAATTTGAGTAGGAGAATTCATGACTTTAATCGAAATTGGGCATGGGTGAGGAAGAATACCACCCATTTTAAAACCCTACATACCTGGGAATGAAGAGGCTCAAAGTTCCTTGAACACCCACAAATAAATAGAAGAAAATTTTGGGGAAGAAGGCCTTGAATCTCCCAAAAACCTCTCTAAAATCCTTGCGTGAGAATGGGCATGTCTAAAGGACTTAACTCATATTATCATACTCAGAAAATATCCAAAATGATGTAGTTTAGAGGCTAAAAATTAGGAAAGGTCAAAAATACCCTTAAAATAATTTCCCTAAAAATTGTCTCGGATGGACAAATGACTCACCCAACGGGTCGTGGCAATATACCACGGCTCGTGGTATCGAGTCGTCGGGTGCACTACCTCATAACACATCTCAGATCCCCTTCCGCGACTCATCAGGATGATTCGTTACTTCAAACCACGGGTCATTGAATCGATCGTTGTCAACTCCTTGACCAAACTGACTCCCCTTTCCACGAGCCTCACCACGACTTGTTCTGAGTTCCAACAAGTCGTGGTTTCCATCCATTGAATGCACTGGAAACCTCAACCAACCAATAATGACTTGAAACAATGAGTCATTGTCTCTCACCATGGATCGTGGGATGGTCGTTGCTTTCTCCTCAGCCTAAGTCCCAACCTCCAATGACTGGTGACAACGACTCATTGTTACTTACAATGAGTCATTGTACCATCCTTTGTTTCCTCTGATTCCCTGACTTCCCAACCACGACTGCATATGACAACTCGTGGTATCCTACCACGAGTCATAGGGTCGTCTGTGCTGTGATATTTTTTCCAGTTTTATGCACTTTTCAATTTTAACTCCCGGGTCTATTCTAAGGCTTTTCGAGGTATTACACTGACGAAACCAGAACCACTAGGGAAAAAGTGAAAGAATAGGCCGTAGCAGCTACTGCCACATCTGCCCCAACTCCCTGGTCTAAGGAGGGAGCTAGATAAGGTAATCAGGAGTCAGGAAATGACTTAAATGTAGAAGAAGGGTCTGAGGAGACCCAATCCAGTGAGGCAAGTGGCAGCTATGAATCAGAGGAGGAGGCCCCTAATGCTGCACAAGTACAAACCCCATACAGGGAGAACCGCACAGTCCGGTGGAGAGTGCTGGGAGCTAGAGAAATTTATGAACATGGCATTTCTCTTACCGCCAAAAATAAGCCAAGGTGGAGCAGCTAGGAAGAATCGCGGATCCTCATAAACTCATTGAATGAAGTCGAGGGATAAAAAAAATATTCAGCTTCTATGGTTTCTAGTGGATGGCCAAGACTCCAGCTAAGTATACTGCAGAATTGGTCTGGGAGTTCAATGTTAACTATTTGGCCACCATGGAGAAAAAGGCGAAAGAGGGGCAAAAAATAAAAGACCAGCCTTGACTGGAGAGTGTTTTGTCCCGAGGAAGAGAGGTAGACATATTAGAGAAGACCATCTCTCGGGTTCTGTGTGGACCACAGTCCGTGCCTACACAAATGATGCCTGAGTATGATTACAAGGTGGAGGCAATGGAGCAGATCAGGAATTTAGGATTGTAGGAAAGGCAGAGGCAGCTGCAATGGTTGGCAGGTGTGATTTATGAGAATAGGGAAGAAGCTGAGCGGGTTACTGGTGGAAAGCAGGTGACAAAGAAGTCACTTAACTTCATAGAAAAATCATGATGGACACTAGTACGCCACCGGTTAGCACCCACGGTCAATGACAACACATTGAGTGCTGACAGAGCATCTTTGGTCGCATGCGTCATGTCTTGTTATCCTATTAAAATCCCGAGGATCATCGCAGAGGAGATACAAGACCGGGCGGTGGGAGTGAGCACTACCATCCCATTCCCGAGTCTTGTATTAAAACTATGTACAGAGGCAAGGGTTCCAATACGACGGGGCGAGGAGCATTTGATCGGAGGCTAGAGGATTGTAGACGTTGGCCTTATCGGGGATGAGATGAACCCAGTAAGCCGAGCCCGGCTTCCCACTGCAATTCCATTAGTTCAGCCAGCGGGAGGCACACAGGTGAATGCCCCAACCTTATAGGAGCAAAGTGAAACACCGGCTACAAATGCCAGTCAGTCAGAGTCAGCTCCTAGCACTTCAACGGTGCCACAGCCTAGCCTATAGACTCCGATCCAGCAGGGCATGTTTTAGTGCCTCATGACTTCCTCTAGAAATTGGCCAAATGGTTGACCATGGCTGAACGAAAATTCAAGCTATGATGGAAAATGTAAATCCATAGGTTAAAGCGGAGATAGTTACAACAACTCAGGCCCTACATGCTCACCTGGATGGATTCAAGAGCCGGTTCAACATATGTATGGTGGAGCAGACGGACACCAGCAGTCTCCGTGACGAGTTGGGGGCTCTTCGGAGCCAAGTAGCTGAGTTGTCATCATGAAAACTGGTAGTCATAGTTTTTGATAAATTCTAATTAAGTCTAGGGGTGATCACAAAATACTTGAGAAACAATATAAGAAGCAATTAGAGTTAAGGCTTAATAATCATGCAATGATACAATTCACAATGGTTCGAGTATGAAAACTTCAATTTTTGTCTCACATATTTAAAATGCTATGTTCAGGGTCTTTCGAGCCTCTGAACACGACAAACTAGTCTCACACCTACATCATTGAGCGGGGATGTGACGTCCTAATTCGTGAGCAATTTAACTATATAGATGTGGCTTACGGAGTTTGCACCCTTGATTATGGACTTTTGTACCTCTAATCATTTAACTGAACTTAGCTTCACAACTACTTCTACTAGTGGTGATGTGATAATTCAAATCTAGTGTCTAGCTCATCCCTTTTTAATAACCATGCAAGGCAAATTATATATAATTTCTCTCCTAACCGCTAATCCTACCGTAAAGGTAAGAACTTGCTCCCTACATTCTCATGTTCTAGCCTAGGGTTACTCTTTCAAGCTTTTACCCAAGCTTAACACATGTATTTTCATGGTGATCAAGCATAAAAACATAAATAATAAAGAATGTAAGACAAAACAACAACTAAAACTCAAACCAATGACGAATTCATGCATTTACAATCATCTTACGTAGCCTCAACCCTAGAGGAAGGGTTTTAGCTATTCATGTTCGTACAAATACTCAAAAACATGTTTAAAGTAGAGTACTTACAAGAATAATTATAAGATAATGAAAACTAATGAACCTTAGGTAGAGTTCTTCCATTCTCCCTTCTCTCCTTTATGGTTTCCCAAAAATATTTCGTTACAAATGATTTTAGGAGCTAAGGTTCTAATTATACTAAGTGGGAATTGGCAAAATTTGGCCGGCCATGAAACTACTCCATGGCATGCTGCCCATCGCGCAACTCAAGTAGCGTGACATGGACCTGTCGTGGATGGCTACTGGATTTCTCGGCAATCAAATGTCCTTAGCGCAGGCTGTGCGCGATGCCCAGCGTGGCACGACCCTCAGCGCACGCGATGGACTGTGTGACATGGGAGTTGGCACAAAGTAAGGCCTGGCATGGCATGGAACCAACGCACAAGCGTACTGGAATAACCCTGCTTGCGTGACCTGGCACAGCGTGGCACGACCCTCAGCGCTTAGCTTGTGCTGTGTGGCATGCTACCCTTGCCGGCAATCCTTCTCTTGCACTATCTTCATTTGATTTTCCACAAATTCTTTTCCATGCTCATCCCTTCTGCCTTGAACATTATTTTTAGCCTCACCCTTGGCATATTACACCTAAAAAATAAAGGCTAATCATATTGGTTGGTTTAAGCACATAATAATTAAAAATCACATGAGAATATCATTAATTTAAGTGAAAAACATGACTTAATTAAGTTATAAATAGCACTTGGGCACATAATTATACCCAAGAAGCCCCCACTCTTCCAGACCTCGATGCCGATCCTGATGAGGAGATTAATTTGGCAGATTATTGGGAGACGACGGTAGCTACTGGAGATAAGGGAAAGAAAAGAGCTGCTAAGAATGTTGGAGAGGAGAGTCTGAGGAAGAGGAGGAAGAAGGAATGGAAAGAACACAAGCAGGCCAGAGCAAAGTGCCTGCAAAATCATGACGCACATATGTCAGAGCTGTAGGAGCGAGCTAGACGATCAGGCAGCACCACCATGGCTCAGCCCGATCTTTCCAGTGGTCGTGACCCTTCGGGTGAGACACCTTCAGCCCCGATTGACACAGAGGCCGTAGACACAGTCAAGACTAATGAGCGGGTAATCACTCCCCCTATGGATACTTCATTGAGTGTGCCGGCCACCGCTAGCGCCCCAATTGTAGCGGAGGTACCTCTTTCGTAGGATGACAGGAGCGCCTAGAGCGCCACAGGTATGTTCCCTTCTCGATGTTCTTGTAGTGCATGCTTCGGGGACGAAGCTGAATTTTCAAAAAGGGAGGGGGTGTACTTGTGATTTTTGGGATTTTTGGATTTGTCCGAGGGCTTTTCATGTCGTATTTCTTTTCCGTCGGACATGCTATCTAGTAGAACTAGCATGTTTAGGATTTTATTTTCTTACTTTGTGATTTTTGTGTAATTAGGAAATAACGTAGGAGTACTCGGCCTATAAAAATGTACTAGTTTTGATGTTTGAAAAAAATTAACCCTGTTTAAATTTTTTTTGATGCATTAGCTATGTATTTGTGACTGCATGCATGATTTCTATGGATCTTTTGATGTCATTTAGTTTATTAGCATGAGGAGTCTTGTCAATCCATGTGTAAACCAGACAGGTAAGATGAATATATGTCATGTTCCATGAGTGAGTGAGGTGTAATACTTAGTTCAGTATTGTGTTGAAGATCTAGAACATGCCTGGTTGGTCCTTTCATAGGCTAAGGATGGTAGGTTAGGATATGATCATAGGTCGTTCTTTGTTAAGCTCACTTTTATCCTGAATAAGCCTACCAAAATCATATGATTCTCTTGATCCTAATTTTGAGCCTTTAATAGACCATTTTTATTTGATTAACCGATGAATCTGTATCCATTTTTTTTTTATAATGAACCTGTTTTGGCCCTGGTCCTTCCTTGGATATTGTGAATCTCAACATAGGCAAAATGCCTAAGTTGAGGGTGGATAGAGTAGGGGTGCATTAATGGTGAGAACGATAAAAAGGGAAAGAGAGAGAAAAGGTTAAAAAGGAGGTGTGGTGTGAAAAAAAAAGAGATGAAAAAATTTGGAAAAGAAAATTCAAAAGAAAAAAATGCTGTAAAAAGTTGAAAATACACCACACCCATACACATGTACATAAAAGAGGTGAAAAAGGGAAGAAAAGGAATGAAAAGCAAAAAGGATGAAATAGGTGATTGGTGAATCCAATGTATGTAGTTCCAGGAAAGGGATAATCACTCATAAAATCTTTTATATTTATCATGTCTAGCCCTCAAACCTACATTAAAAGCCACAACAAGTCCTATATTGATTCTAATCCAACCATTTGATAAACTGAAGCAGAGAAAATAAGGTCTAACATATGCTATCTGATACATAGTACTTGAGACTTCTTTGTGAGAGTGAGCATCTTGCTTGTTTAGTCCCATGCAATATTTGACACTATATTTGTTAGTGTGGACTTCATTTGTTGTGAGGGCACATGGATTATGCTTACTTTTACCATCGGTCTATGTGAAAAGCATCGGTGATGACTTGATTGCTTGTTGATAGCCAGATGACATGTCTTGATCCTTTTTAGCATGTTTTATGGTTTCTTGTAGTACATTAGCTGATGTTGGTTCATGGAAAAGGGTTAGAAATCATTGAATGTATAGTGCAAGTTTTGTTGGGTATTGGCTGTAGTATCCTAGGTTTATTTTCTAGTTGAGCGTCATAGGTAGTTTTTTTCTTTTCTTTGCCTGAGACATACAAAAGTCTTAAGTTGAGGGTGTTGATGTGCTGTGAGTTTATAGAACTTTCAACGCTTAAAACTAACAAAATAGCATGGACTTAAGTATATTTATATGGATATAAGGCACTTTTTCTTTGGTTATAGGACAAATAAGTGTTGGGGAAAGGATGTGCAAAAGATAGACTGGAAGTGCAGAAAATAAGCCTAAGTCACAATTCTCAATACGAGCCATAGGATGGTGCTACGAGTCATACTGCAGGTTGTGAGAAGTTTCAGAAGGCTAAGGATGAAGAGTGCATCCTATGACTCTTAGTACGAGTCGTACAACGCTTGTACGAGCTGTAGTGTAGAAGTTATGGAAAGATTCAGATGATTTGCACAAGAGGCTGAGTCCTGATACAGATAGACAGTACGAGTCGTGGCATCAAGGTACGAGTCGTACCATAGCACTTGTGAAGAACTTCAGAAAAATTAAAAAGTCTCAGAATCAAGCCACGGAAGCATAGTACGACTCATAGGAAGCATGTACGAGCCGTACCAAGGTCCAAATCTTAGCCAAATTTCAGCCAGCCAATTATATACGGGAAACAAGTACGACCTGTACATACCTGCTACAGGACATAGGATTGGTCGTGACACAGGTGGCTTCAGTTATGGAAATTCACCCTGTTAGCCTAGGAAAAGGATCTTTATGTCTGTATAAATACGTTTTATGTTTTATTTTCAATAGAATAGATTAGACACGAATTAGTTAACATTAGAGGACATGAGAATTGAGGGTTAAAAGAAGAATTGAGTTGATTGACTTGTGATCAACCTTTTCTTGACTTTCTCTTGATCTTCATACTTTGTTCTTAAGGATTTTGCTGATTTATACAAAGAAGTTTTTCTCTCATCCATAACTGTAAGTATTGATTTATGTATTTAATTATGAATGCAAATCACAATCTCGCAACTATGAGAGGATAAAACCTCCATAGCTAGGGTTGTGGGAACCATGGTGGATTAACAAGCTAGGGTTACATAAAAGTGATTCAAAACCAATGCAAAACACTTGTATTGTATTCTCTTCATGCTTAAACGTTTCTTAATGGTGTACAACGTTAGGACTTGCCTGAATTCTTTACTTGCTTAAGCCTAGAGAGGTAGAGATTAGGAAAAGAGAATTACAACAAAGCCTTGATCTTGATGATCATTGTATTAACTTAAGTTGTGGTCGCAGGACAGTTAAATTTGAGATATATTGATAATGGTTAGTTTGCAATCGCTCATGAGACCTAACCGGGGTGATTGAGTATAGTCATTCAATAGGGATGAACCAGTCACTTGAATGAACCTAAGTTATTAGTTTGACAAGTAAGCATTGGTGATGATCACATATGTATACCCAAAGCAGTTATGAGCCCACGAGGAACACAAAACCCTAGCTATCTTTCATTCTTGATTTCTACCAAAGTTTTAACAGTTGTCTTTAATTATTATTTTCTTCAGAACCCCTAATTTGGAGTAACTACCTAACAAGTTCACTTACTGACATTAATCTTGATCTTCCATATTCCCTATGGGTTCGACCTCAACCTCTTAGTTAGGTTCTTTATTAACAATGTATGCTTCATACTCCGATAGGAGGTATGGTTTGAGCGTTATCACTATCTCAAATCACCCACATCTGGTACGCACAATCTACCCTGGTAACGGAGTACACCATCTCCCCCTTGGGAGAAAGCCTCCACTTCATTTCTGCGAACTGCCTCCGTCAATTTCAGCAGTACGGGACCTTCATCCTGCCTTAACTTAGCCTTAACTACCAATGAGGAATCTGATCCACTCTGTAAAACTACTCCACCCTCAGCAGTATCAGCCAACTGTACTCCCAACCAAGCTAATCTGCGGATATCCTTTGCCAGCTCCCTTTTGCCTTCCTCAACATGAGTCACACTCCCCAGAGACACTCTGCTTAGGGCATTGGCCACCACATTTGCTTTGCCCGGGTGATAAAGCACGCTCATGTCATAGTCCATCAGTATCTCTAACTAGCTTCTCTGACAAAGATTTAGGTATTTCTAACTGAACACATACTGAAGGCTCTTGTGATAGGTGAAAACATCCAAGTGAGCCCCGGAGAGGTAATATCTCCATATTTTCAGCGCAAACACCATCACTGCCAACTCCAAGTCAGGAGTTGGATAATTGTTTTCATGAACTTTGGCTTTCTGGAGGCGTAGGCTATCACCTTGCCCCGTTGCATCAGAATGCAACCGAGTCCAACTCTGGAAGCATCGCATTACACTACAAACCCATCTGTTCCTTCTGGCAAGGTCAACACTGGAGCAGTAGTGAGTCAAGTTTTTAATTCCTGGAAACTCTTCTCACATGCATCTGACCACTGAAATTTCACCTTCTTCTGAGTCATCCTAGTTGGAGGGGATGCTATAGAGGAAAAACCTTCCATAAAATGTCGGTAATAACCGGCTAGACCCAAGAAACTTCTAATTTCAGTTGGGGAGGTAGGTCTAGGACAATCTTTCACCACTACTATCTTTTGAGGATCTACCTGAATACCCTCACCCAAGACCACATGACCTAGGAATGTCATGGACTTCAATAAGAATTCGCATTTGCTGAACTTGGCGAACAACTGGGGATCTCTGAAGCACTATCCTTGGGTGATTAGCATGTTCTTCCTTATTTCTGGAGTATACCAGAATGTCTTCAATAAATACAATGATGAACATATCTAGATACTGCTTGAAGACTCTATTCATCAGGTCCATAAAAGTTGCAGGGGCATTTGTGAGTCCAAAGGACATAACCACGAACTCGTAGTGACCATACCGAGTCTTAAAAGCTATTTTTGGTATGTCACACTCTCTGAACCTTAACTGATGATACCCCGACCTGAGATCAGTTTTGTAGAAACAATTGGCTCCTAGAAGCTGATCGAACAAGTCATCAATCCTAGGTAGGGGATACCTGTTCTTGACTATGACCTTGTTCAATTTACAGTAATTGATGCACATTTTGAGGGTACCATCTTTCTTTCGCACGAATTGTACTGGAGCACCCCAGGGAGAGATGCTGGGTATGATAAAACCTTTATCATAAAGCTCTTTTAGCTTCTCCTTCAACTCCTTAAGCTCAGTTGGAGCCATTCTATAAGGAGGGATGGAGATGGGCTGAGTATCTAGAAGAAGGTCTATACCAAAGTCTATTTCCCGCTCAGGAGGGACTCTGGGAAGATCTTCGGGAAATACATCAGGGAACTCGCTAACAACTGAAACTGACTGTATAGTTGGGGTCTCAGAGCTGGAATCTTTGACCTGAACTAAATGGTAAATGCACCCTTTAGAAATAAGCTTCCTAGCCTTAAGGTAGGAAATAAACTGACCATTAGGCGCTGAACTGCTTCCCGTCCATTCTAAAGCTGGCTCATTAGGGAACTGAACTTGACGAACCTAGTTCTGCAGTCAATTGAGGCATAATCGGAGTGTAATTAATCCATGCCAAGAACGAGGTTGAATTCAACCATGTCTAACTCTACAAGGTCAGCTGGAATGACCTTATTGAGGATTGAGGCTGGGTAGTTTCTATACACCCGGCTGGCTCTAACTGACTCGCCAACTGGGTGGAGACTGAGAATGGTTCTGAGAGGACCTCTGGACTGATATCAAACTGGGCTGTTACATCGGGAGTCATGAATGTAAGTGTGGCTCCTGAATCTAGTATGGCATACACGTCTAGATGAAAAAGGCATAACATTCCCGTGACAATGTTAGGTGAGCTTCCTGATCGTGACGAGAAGACAATGCATAAAAATTATTTTGGCGCTAGCCGCCATCCGTACCTGAAGTGTTGGCCTACTGAGCTGGTTGGCCTAATAGAGCTACTGAAGTAGTGGATTATGACCTTCCCCGTCTTGCTGACGGAAATTCTTTAAGCTGATGACCAAGCTGTCTGTAACCAAAAAAGCCCTCTCGACCCTAAAGAAACTCTCCTAGATGGTTCTTGACACACTTAGGGCAAGCTGGGTAAAGATTGCTAGCGCTGAAGCTTTGGGACTAAGAGCAAGATGCTCCACCCCTTTGTTCCTTGCGGCACTGAAAAGTAGGGGCACTGGCCGAGTTGGGTGCTGGAGCCCTCTGCTGCTGCTGCTGTTGTGGGTGGCTACTACCACCGGATCTTTGATGGCCATAATCTGACTGGCCGATTCTTGCCCGTTTGTTCTCCCGCTCCAAATCTTTCAATTTTTCTGCCTCAATTTGCTGGGCATGAACTATGAGGCTAGAGAGATCGATGTCTTTGATAAGCATTATTGTCCTACACTTCTTAGGGACTAAATTTGAAACTCCATTCACAAACTTCAGCATGCGAACCCTTGGCTCGGCTACCATCTCTGGAGCATATTTAGACAACTTGGTGAACTCCAATGCATACTCTTCTACTGTTCTGTTTCCCTGCTTCAGGTTCATGAATTCCGCCACCTTTGCCTTCTTGAGCTCCCGAGGGAAGAATTTATCTAGGAAGGTTGTAGTGAACTCCTCCCATTTCGCCGGTCTTGCTCTTGCTGGTCTCCCCTCCTTCCATGGTTCGTACTAGATCCAGGATACCCCTTTCAGCTGGTAGGCAGCCAAGTCCACACTCTCCGAGGAACTGACACCCATAATCCAGGTGATCTTTCTAATCTCATCCACGAACTCCTGTGGGTCCTCTTCCACCTTAGATCCATGAAAATCTGGAGGGTTCATCCGAGTAAAGTCTCGAACTGGGGTAGCTGCTATGGACCCATTATTGTTGATTGGAACCACCTACTGGTTCACGTGATTGGTAACTGTCTGTGCGAGCAACTGGATAACTGCCCTAAACTCTGTCGTGTACATTAAGTCATCATAAGGGGCGGTTGGAGCTAGTGGGGCAAGTGGGTGAGCGTTATCAGCCCTTCTTTTGTTACCACGTCACGGAGGCATGATTCACTGAAATGAAATAGAGCATGAGTTCGGAGAACGATTTTGGAATTGAATTTCATTGCATGATAAAGAGTATGAATAAAAGGGAGTTTTCCTAATAACATCTAGTAGCCTCCTCTTCATAAGTTTGGCGCACTTCACACTCATCAAAAGGACTCTACTCGATACAACTTTCAGACATAGGACACTCTAAACCTAGTGCTCTGATACCACGTTTGTCACACCCCGAGTCTACACCCTGGACGGAACACGGTACTTGGAGTCATAAGTAACCCCAAGTCAACCCCTGGTCTATTATAACACTAGCATTCCGAGTAAACATATATAGCGGAAGCTCTAAATTAGAATATAAAACATTTATGAGAATAAAGCTAAATCATAAAGTTTAAAAAAACATCTGAACAAAACTAAAAAGTCTGAAACCACTTTTGTGTCTGAAAGCCACTACAACTGAAGAGTTGCTGGGACAAGCCCCCAGCTAACTCTAAGTCTAGATAAAAGAAAATAGAACTGAATGAAACGATCTTCATCCTGGAAGGATGAGGACTTACCAATGGTGCAACTGGACTCTTCTGAGAGTGATCTGTTAATGAGGCTATGACTGAGATCCTGCAGCTGTATCATAAAATGATACAACATAAAAGGTATGCATCAGTACTTTGAATGTACTAAGTAAGTGAGAGAAACCATACACAAGGAATAAAAAAAAACCTAAACTGAGAAGACATGCAATGACCAACTGAAAATGCTGAAAACTAAATAACTAAAATAAACTGAGATGGTCTAAATGACCCTATTTGATGGTCAAGGACAGGTCCTAAATTTGAGATACAAATCTGAAATACTATACTAAGCTGACTAATCTGAGACTGAATTGAGCTGACTAGGGGGAAAGTCTATAACCGACATATAACCACGTGAGCTAGACGTGGAGTCTGATGTATACACCCCATCGATAGGACCCAATATACCTTGCCAGGGTATAAATGCATGAACTAGGTGATCACATGTCTGGGGCCATAAGGCCAATAAAAATATATCCTATGGTGGCAACGTAGTTCTGGGAACCTGGGTGCACTAGAACCCCGATCAGCACGGTGCTAAGTCCTACTCCCACTAGATAGTCTTAGACTGACTACTAAGCTGATAGCTCAAAATTGAGGCCCAAGAATAGTCAGGAATACCTACCTAAAAGCACTCTGAAAGTCTTATCGGATCAGATTCTGTAATTGGGTTCTAAGACTGGTCAGCTGCTTATTTGGAAGCGTCATAACCGTCTAAAGAACAAACTGTAATATGAAGTTGGGGTCCTAAGGCTTGTCAGAGCTGCTTATCTAAAAGTTTCATGACCGCCTAATGATCCATTAAAATATGACATTGAGTCTAATTCTGATAACTTGGAGGCACTACTGACACCTCGAGAATTTCTGTAGTCAAACTGATCAGCTACTATTTCTGACTAACACTGAGTATTCTAAAATTTTAACTGAAACTAAACTGACATAAATCTGACTGAGTTTTCAATACAAACTAACAATATGGAAACCCCCAACACTAATAGAATCAAGCAATTTCGATAATTGAACAATTATGCAAGACTCTAGATTTTCAGCATTTAAGAGCTAGGGATAGATTTTACTTTATAGGAACAAGCAACAACATAGTCACAAACTGGTGGAAAAATATATACAATTAATGTAAGCAATATTCCACATGAATTAAACGAAGTCTGACGTGTAATTTCTTCGCAATCGAAAGTTTCAGGGCTAGAAATGATAGAGAAGACATGGAGGATTTCCGGGGACACAAGAATTATTCCCTTATTGAATTCCCACATACCAAGTGAGAGAAATGCATAAGAGAATTCCTTGAAAAATCATAGAAGGATCAATCTTCCTAACTTCTGCTCTAAACCTTTTTGAGAGAAACTTTACATTAAAATGTTGAAGAAATGAGAAAAAAAGAGAGAAACCATCAGTTTCCCCCTCTAAAACCCCTGATTAAACCCAGAATGACATAGTATAGGGACTAAGTAGGTGGGAAATTACAAAAGTAACCCTAAAAATTAAATTTGAAAACTAGCCGACAGGGTCCCAACGGGTCACTCAACGAGTCATTAGTTGAGACCACACTCATTGGGACCTCTTGTTGGTTCCACTGCCTAGGATGAGAAGGCACTGGATCTGGCAATGGGGGTCACCATGACTTGTTGGATGAACTAATGGGTCGTTGGTTCCTCCCATGGCCACTAGACAAGGAAAACTTTTAGGCTAAGCAACGGGTGACACAAAGACTCGTTGGTTAAACAATGGGTCATCGTGTCCAGTCGTTAGGTTCACTGGAGAGATTTTTTGAAAAAGTGTAAATTGACACAACATATGCTGATAACGACTCGTTGGTTGAGTTGTGGGGTCCTGGGAAGGGTTTTTGAGCTGGAGAAACCATGACTAACAGGATGATTCATTGTTTTTCACAATGGGCCGTTCCTTGTCTTGTGGGTTCCCAAGAGGAAAAGACCTGTTGACCACGACTCGTTGTCTCAGTTGTTCTGAGAAATTTTTTTTTGGTTTTTCTTTTGAATTTTCTTAAAATGTCTATGTCTGGTCTAGGAAAGTTTTGGGGTGTTACGTTATTGGATCCATAAAAGCTATAGCAGCATTGGTTAGTCCAAAAGATATCACTACGAATTTGTAGTGACCATATCAAGTTTTGAAGGATGTTTTTCAGAATGTCGTATTCTCTGACCCTGAGCTAGTGGTATCCTGATCTGAGATCTACCTTGGAAAAATAACTAGCTCCCTAAAGGTTGTAAAACAAGTCATGAATCCTTGGTAGAGGATATATGTTCTTGACTATAACCTTGTTCAGCTAACGGTAGTCGATGCACATTCTTAGTGTACCATCTTTATTTCACACGAATAGGACAGGGGCACCTCATGGAGAGATGTTGGGTTTGATGAAGCCCTTATCTAGAAGGAATTTCAGTTGTTGCTTCAACTCGTTAAACCCAATTGGAGATATTATGTAAGGAGGAATAGAGATGGGTTGGGTATCTGAAAGAAGGTCTATGTCGAAGTCTATTTCCTTTACGGGAGGAACTCCGGGAAGAGCTTTAGGAAATACATCGGGAAACTCATTTACAACTGGAACTAGCTAAGTGTCGGGGTCTCAGAACTAGAATCTTTGACCCTAACCAAGTGATAGATGCAACCCTTTGCGATCATTTTTCTATCCTTAAGGTATGAAATGACCGACCCTTAGGCGCTAAAGTGCTACCCTTCCACTCTAAGACTGGGTCGTTAGCAAACTGTAATCTAACGATTCTAGTTCTGCAGTTAATTGAGGCATAGCAAGAATGTAACTAGTCCATGCCAATAATAAGGTCAAAATCAACCATATCTAGCTCTACTAGATCAACTAAGGTGACTTTATGAAACACAATGTCCAGATAATTCCTGTATACCCTACTGACTCTAACTGACTCATCAATCGGAGTAGAAATTGAAAAGGGCTTTGGAAGAATTTTTAGACTAATATCAAACTGGACAGTAATATAAGGAGTCACAAAGGAAAGTGTGACTCCTAGATCTAGTAAAGCATACACATCTATCTGAAAGAGATATAACATATCAGTTACTACGTCAGGTGAGTTCTCCTAGTCCTAACGGGAGGATAAAGCATAGAATCAATTTTGGTGCTGACCGTCACCTGTACCTAAGGTAGTACCATATTGAGCTGGATGACTTGGCGAACCTACTGATGTAGCAGACTGGGCCTTCCCCCGTCCTGCTGATAGGCAATCTCTCAGTTTGTGGCCTAACTGGCTATAACCAAAACAACCCTTTTTTCCCAGATGACACTCACCCACTGGGGGCCCGCTATGCCAAAAGCGAGAGAAACCCCATCCCTCTCTTTCCTTTTTTTGCCCCTATGTCGCCAACGGGGGAGGGGGGAGGGGGGGTGGTTCCTACTACACTTAGGACATGTTGGAAAAGTGCGGCTGCTGGAGACATATCTCTGGGACTGGAGGCCTAATGTCCCACCTCTCCTAACCTTATGGGGCCTGAAAGATGGAGCACTAGATGAAGAAAGTGCTAGAGGCCTCTGTTGCTGCTGCTGGGGGCGATTACCACTTTCCGACCTCTGCTGGGAATACTCAGGCTAACCTGTCCTTGCCTCCTTACTGTCCCTTTCTATGTCCTTCAATTTCTCTGCCTCTATCTAATGTGCATGGATGATGAGACCTGAGATGTCTATGTCTTTTATGAGCATAGCGGTTCTGCACTCCTTAACAACCAAGTCCAGGACTCTATTCACGAACTTGAGCATGTGAGCCCTTTGCTTGGAAACCATTCACGGAGCATACCTCTATAATTAAGTGAACTTTAATGCGTACTCCTGTGCCGTCATGTCGTTCTACCTCAAGTTCATTAACTCAACATCCTTAGCTTCCCTTAACTCCTGGGCAAAGAACCTGTCTAGAAATGCTGTCACAAACTCGCCCCATTCCACCTGACCTGCACCAACCTATCTCCCCTCATTCCACTGCTTATGCGAAATCTAATCCACCCCCTTCAACTGATAAGCAGCCAAATCTGCACTTCCAACCGGGGTAACACCCATGATTTGGGTGATTTTCTGAATATCATCAATGTCTGTGGGTTCTCATCTACTTTAAACCCGTGAAATGTTGGGGGATTCATTCGAGTAAAATCTCAGACTTTGGCAGAAGTTGTATACCTATTAGTATTTACTGGCACAACAACCTGTTGGTTAACTTGGTTGGTCATTGCCTGAGCCAACACCTGACTAGCATCCCGAAACTCTACATGAGACACCTAATCATCCTGATGGGCTGCTGGAGCTGGTGGGATGGCTGATTAGCATTGCCGATCCTCTTTTCGTTTCCTCTGTTGGGAGGCACCATCAGTTGAAAAGGAATAAAGCATGAGTTAGGAGGACGTAATAGAGTCTAAAACTCTACGCACGATAAGAATCATGAATAAAGGGAATTTTCCTAAAAACGCCTCGTAGCCTCCCCTGCATAAGTGTGGCGCACTTCATACCCATGAAAAAGAATCTACTTGATGCGTCTTTTAGATATCCTAGGACACTCTAAACATGGCTCTGATACCAAGTTTGTCACGACCCAAGTTCACACCCTCGACGCGACACGGTACTTAGGATCACAAGTGACCCCAAGCAAACCCATGGTAAAATATAGTTCTACTGAGACTGATCTACTGAAAATAATAATAAGCAGAAGCTAACTAAAGAAACAAGCAAAGACTGATTGATAAGATAGAAATCTGAACATACACTAACAACCCAAACTGAATCTATATACACTATCTGAAAGCCTTCTAAAAAGAAATGATGAGTTAGTGGGACAAACTCCTCACTAACTCTAATATCTGAAAATCCAAACTGAAAACCATAAACTGAAATGGAAACTCTGGCCCTCGGTAGATGAGGACTCACCACTAGAAGCTGCCGAAGAATCACTGCGAGGAACTAGCTACACTGTTGAGGCTGGGTACCTGAGCCTACATCAAAAAATGATATAGCACATAGAAATATGCGATCAGTACTTTGAATTTACTGAGTATGTGAGATGAAACTAAAACATTCATATACTGAATAATAGTAAGCTGAACTCTAATACTACAATAATAGACTAGAATCTGAAAGTTTGGACTGGACTGAGAATCATAACTACACTAAACTAAAATGAATTGTACTATGGGAGAGCCTATAACTGACATATAACTATGCGACCTAGATGTGGAGTTTGATGTATAAGCCCCATCGAAGAGAGCCCGCTGTACCTTGCCAGGGTATAGTGGCTGAGCTACGTGATCACTATCCTATGGTGGTATGTAGTTTTAAGAACCTGGGTGCGCTGTACCCCAGCCTGCTCGGTGCTAAGTACTACTTCCACTGAAAACCTACTCATGTCTAACTGGATGATAGCTCGAAACTGATGTCCTAGCACTAAGTTAGAACTACTTATCTAAAGTGTTTTGAGAGACTAAGGACCTGAAATAAACTGTGTTCTAAGACTTGTCAGAGCTTCTTTTTCTGAAAGTGTCGTGACAGTCTAAAGAACGAAAATCATGCTGATAAACTGATACTACTTAATTTATAAAATAGTGATAAAGAATCAAACTGATCAGCTGATATTTTCGGAGAATACTAAAGAATATTCATAGTTTGATAATAAAAACTTTAAGTCAAATCATACCTGATATACCATGATTTTACAACACTTTTCGACGCTTAAAACCAAGAAATTATGCACATCCTAGGTATTTTTATATAGGTATGATGTGTTTTGTGTTTAATGTTGCAGGAAAACAGGTTCAGAAATTAACTGGGAATATTAGTGCTTAAAATAACTAAATAGGTGACTGCTAGGCACTTCACGAGTCGTTGGCACTAAGCACGACTCGTTGCTGAAGGCATGGGCAACTATTGAGTTTTGAAGATACAGAAATAATGTACCTGATGGGTTGAGGGAACGACTCGTTACATTTGGTAATGAGTTGTGAAGTCAGTCATGAAGACTGGGAGAAGAATTAGTGAAGAAGTAGCCAGTGAAGTTGACGGACGACTTAACGAGTCGTTAGTTGACTAAACGACTTGTTGGCAGATCAATGGAACCAACCGTAAGGTGCACTAGAAATTTGAAGGAGTTAGACCACGAGGGGCATAACGACTCGTGGCCAGGCACAATGAGTCGTTGGTGACCCATTGCCACAACTGGGTTCAATGCTGAAGACAACTGATTTTTATCAAGACATGACTCGTCAAAGGTCCCAATGAATCGTCACCAAGCCCGTGATCACTAATGACCTGGTTTCCAGTTTTAGTTAGGAAAAGGTTTTCTTGGAACTATAAATACACTGTTTAGGTTTATTTTCGACAGGAAGCTTATTATTAATATATTTCATGTAGGATTTTGGTGTTGTACGACTATTCTTGGGTCAAGAAACAATGTTTGCAATTTTGTTCTTGAATTTGAGGATCAAAAGCAACATTAGAATTTATTCATCAATTTTGGAGTTTTATTCAATTTACTTGGTTTTCTTCTACAATAATTTGTAAGTTGCAATTATGATTTATTCAATACTTTGTGATTGTGAGAATACAAGCATGAGTATCTAAACCCATAACTAGGATTGTGCGAACCAAGATGAATTAACACACATGGGTTAAATACTTAGTGATTCTTGAATAGGGTTTAGTGCATGTATTGTTTTTTCCTTCGTTTTAATTGATTCTTGACAGTTTCAAACATTAGGACTTTCCTTATTCTTATTTACTGGACCAAGTAGGTAGTGAATGGGAAAAGGGATTAACAATGGAGATTTGAGGCTCTCAACCCTCGTCTAATAGCTTGAACTTGTCTGGGGATAGCTGCTCCGATATTAAAGGTAAGGGTCAATGAAATACACCCGTATACGGATCAAGTTGCGTGGTGATAATCATCTAGATAGGGGACCAACCATTTAGGTGAACCTAACATACCGATATTTCATGTTAAACACCGGAATAGATCACTAGTGTAAAAGCCTTGCGGTTATGAAATCTTGGGGAACACAATCCTAGTCAAGTCATTAATTGAATAGAAACTGAATTTGATCTAAGCATACAGTAGTTTTACTTTTGTTTATTATTCTATTTCTTTCCCCTCTAGAAAATAAGTAACTCGATAGTAACAACTATTCACATTAACTTAAGTTCTTTCCATATTTTCCGTGGAATCGACCTCAACCTCTAGTTGAGTTCTATATTTAACAGCATTGCTTTTTTATCTTAGTTGCGAGCTCTAATTTGGGCGACATCAAATTTTGGCGCCGTTGTCGAGGAATACAGCTAAGGCTTTTGTTAGTTGTGTTTGCTTTACTATTGGTTCTTATTTCTTTTTTATTTTTCTTTTGTTGTTTTGGTTGCTTAACAGGTCTTATGTTTGTGCATGTACGATACTAGGAGCCAAGGAAATCCTCTGGTTCCAATTGATCACGAACTTGAGCAGACGTTAAGAAACCTGAGAAGAATGGCCAACATCGAAGAGCAGGAAACCGTGGACCAAGCCACAGTGAGAATGTTGGCTGAGGAGCAAGCTCGGGCTAGAGATCGTGAGTTAGCTAGAGTTGAGGAAGAGCAAGGTCTAGTTGTAGAAGCAAAGCAAGCTAGATGAAATAGAGGTCCAGAACACCAGAGACACCAGTATTTTATTGAGGAGGATGATGCTGATATAGACAAAGTCGGTGCCACTGGAGCTATAGTCCCTCCTCCTTTGCCTGTTGGGGCAAAGTTTGATATTACCAGTGCAATGATACAACTACTAAACATGAAGAGAATATTTGTGGATCATGCATCTGATGATGCCACGCTCACTTGACAAATTTTGTTGGTATATATAAGGTATACAAACAATCGGGAGTGAACTAGGATGCAATCAGACTGAGGTTATTTCCATTCTCACTAGGGAGTGAGGCAACGATGTGGTTGGCTGAGCTGCCGAATGATTCAATCACTACTTGGGGGGGGGGGGAACTTAAGAGAGATTTTCTTGAAAGACTCTTTCCACCATCCAAAGCGTTGCAATTGAAAGATGAAATATATAAACTCAGACAACTAAGTTCCGAGGCACTTCACGGGACCTGGTTGCGTTTCAACAAAGAGCTCAAAAGGCTGCCAAATCACAGGATTCCAGATGATACATTGTTGGAGATCTTTTACAGGTCTCTGAATGCCAACACCAAGGCGGTGGCTGATACCGTCTCCGGAGGAACCTTTATGAGCCACACTTATGTAGAGGCTGCTGAGCTACTAGACAGGATCACCAAAACAAACCACACTTGGCACACTAGAGAGTCGGAGATTCCAGTTGGCTCTTATGCAATTGGTATGTCTGTAGAATAAAGGAGTGTTGACACCCAATTTTGACCTTCCGACACCCCGTCTAAGCTGCATATTAATATAGATATGCATATTTAAAAAATTATCCTTTTAACATAATCGTTTAGTTTGCATTCATGATATTTTTACATATTCATCTTTTGCATAATTATTTATCATCTATTCATCTTTCAAGTTATATTTCTAAAATATTTTATTGCATTAATTTTAAGTTATTAATTTTCCTAACACTATACATAAGTACACGTTTTACTATGAATTATCTATTTTGTACTCTAATTAAACAAACTTTTACTTTTAAAATATAATTTTACTTAATTTTTATAAATTATTTGTAATTAATTTTATAATAATAATATTTATATAGCTTTATTGTGATTTAAGATATTCTGTTACCTATTTGTTAAAATTATATAAGTGTAGTATTTTTGTTAATCATATAGTAGCCTAATTCCACTCCTTGCATAATTTGTTTAAAATCTAGCAATTTCTTATCCAATTTATGTCAATTCTAGCCAATTTTGATCAATTTTGACCACTCTTTGAACTCAATTCGGGCTTTGATTTAAACTCGACCCAATTAACCCGACCCACGACCCAATTATATCCGTGACCCGACCCACTCAATCTAGAATCAATCTTGACCATCCATCACCTTTAATCCTATGTTCATAATTAAACCTTACCTTATTTCCTCTTTTACCATCCAAAATCCAAAACCTAATCTCATTCTTCTACTCTTCCTTACAAAAAACCCCAGCTGCCGAACCTCAGCCCTTTCCTCTCCAAAACCACCAGAACCCCAGTTCCGACCAACCCCGCCTGTAGCATCCTATACTCCCTACTCTCTTCTTCCATTCACCCGACTGCCGGACCCCTCACCACAGCCGGAAAACCTTCGAAAACCACCATGCCATCACCTACGTCCCCTCTCCTCCTCTTCTCCTCTCCATAGATCCCTTTGAAGACCCATTACCACCGACGCAACCAAACCCAATAAACTCGATCTTCATCCCAATCTTTTCTCCCTACTGGCGAAACCTAATCTCCCATCTCCGCAATTTTCTCGTCTCACTCTATTCCAGACCTCAAACGCACCGATCCGCCGTGACATAAACTTCGGCGTAACCAGCAGTTCATCCCTCCGTCGCCACTCCAGCAGAACGAACCACCAGAAACCCGTCCATTACCGCTGCGCCTCCACCACCACAGCTACATATTCGTTTCTCTTCCGCCTCCCTCCAGATATCAACCACCCAAACCACTGTCAAACGACCGAAAATTAGCATAAAGCACCCTCTCTACCCTATCCCTCGCATCTCTTCCCTTCTTCCTCGGCAAAACTAAACAATCTCCATTAACTCCGGCGCCACAGCAGAGGACCAAAATGAGGACTTCCGACATGTTATCTCTTTTCTCTTGGTCGTTAGTCTAATCTGTTAGTAGTTTGTTCTTCTAGATCCAAAATTCATGCAATTACATTCTTTATTTTCGATCATTAGTCTTGGATTATCGTTTGTGCCTGCCTCTTAAATTGTTATACATGAAAGCGCTGAGTTATGTGATTCCGATTCTAATCTGGTTAAAAATCAATTGATGCTTGATTTTGTATGTTTAAATGTACATTTGTATACATGTATCAAGTTTCAAATGATGCTTTTCTTTTCCCTCTGTTTAAAGTTGTGATATATTTTGTATTCATATATTAATTCCCACACCACTGTTTTCTTGGACCTGTATTTAACATTCTCATGTTATTTGCCGGATGCACTTACCTTGTCTTGTTATGTATGAGCCTTCATGGAAATTGTTTAACTATTGTCACTTTAGACTTTACCTGATATAATATTGCGATAGTTCTTACTTGTGCACTATATGATTCTATTTTGAAAACTTTTTAAGCGATTCTTATACCTTTGTTAACATTATTACATCCTCTTGCATTTCATGTGGTGAAAGATACGGTAATATCCCACCTATGAAACAATCCCACACCATTAATTATGGTAATTTTGGGATTATTTTCAAATATATAATCAGCAATAGCTCATGATTGAATAATTTTAGTGATATTTTTTATTCCATGGAATCTAGCTTGATTTAAGGAAAGTTTATATATGATTGGTTCTTTCTTCCCTTAATTAATTTAGTATATGTCTAATTATGGTAAAATAGGTTTATTTTGGGAACGATCGATCTATTTCTATTCCTTTGATTGATTTTCCAGACTATCTTTCTCCTTTGCTTTTTTATTTTTTTTATTTTAATTGATTCTAGGATTCATGAAAGGAAATTTTCTCTATTCATAAGCTCTTCTTATGATTATATAAGATCCTCTCCTCTCTTTTTTAAAGGGGGGATTTCCCTCTATTCTTTGAACAATATTCATTCAAAACTTAACAGGTTTCATCAATACAACTTTGCCCTCCCTAGCCATATAATATTAAAATTGCTCCTCTTTGGCATTAGAACAACTCTCCCTTGAGCAACAGATTCTTCTCTCCTAGCGGTACTTTAAAATATTATTTTTTTAAAGAGTTCTCTTTAATCTACTTTAATCGGTTAGTATACTTTCTATGTTGTACTCTTATAATAGCATGCTTAAGTCATCTACGTGCATTTTAACATGTTATGAATTCCTTTGAATTTGGATATGTAATGTGTTTTAGCTTTAAATGTGATTTTCTTAAATCTAGAGTACACATATGTTCGTATACGTTTTCTATGCTTGTTTAATTATAAATAGGGTTCCCTTTCGACGGAATAATACCGAAGAGTCGCTTTGGTTTTGGGCCTAAAAAGAGACGAGTTGTTGTTTGACAATTAGTTTTAAATTTAATATTATGTATTTTATGTATTTTATTCATTTATTATTTTGGTTGTAAAATTGTAATAGACTTTCAATAATAATGAAAAGGGGATGTTTTAAGGGGGAGGGGATTTATGTGTTGCTTGTTTAGATTTTCTTTCTTTCAATCTTTTTTGTTTAATTTGCATTTTTACAACATCATTTGGTTATATTTTGGTCAAAGTTATTGCTTATTTTTTATTAAAAAAAGTATGCAATGTATTTTATATATGAATGCTATCCCTTACATATAGTTATTGGAAAAGTAGAAGGAATTACAAGGTCTAATTCCGAACCTTTTCAAACTAAACCGATCCTTTCCCTCGGAAGTAATATCAACCCAATATTTAAAAAAGTAATTATGTGTATTCATATGCAAATATTTGTTTTCTTACATTCAAATATTTATTTAGTTAAAAAAAATTGTCACTATATTTTTCAACTTAAAAACGACCTCTAATTAATTTGTTGCTAAGATTGAAGGTTATATTTCATAATATCGTGTGGCCATCCCTATAAAGCAACAAACATTTTTTATACTTTCAACTTTTCTGAAGTTCGTTCAATATCTGAAAATGTTTAAATTGTTGTAAACGTATTTATGAATTATAGTTTTTCTTGTCCTTTTATTTTGTTTGGGGTAATTTAGTTTTATATGCTGTGAGTTACTAAATAAAAATATTATTTACGGTGTTTCTTTTATCTTTTCAATATTTTTCTCTTTGAATAATTTAGATCCTTTAATTAATAATGTCCTTGTCCTCATAATTACTCGCGTATTTAATAAATAAGTCGACATTGTCTTAAGCACTTAGTATCACTTTAGAAATAAGATTAACATCTATAACTTCTTCCTTTTGAACAAATTTTTTTTATGATTAGTAGATAAGTTTGTTGCATTTGTTTGTTATTTAAATTTTATATTGAATTAGTGTATTAATTTAACTTATATTGAGATACTCATTTGTGTTAAAACAAATTTTATAAGTCTAATTAGGAAGTAGCTTAATTATTTTGTCACATAGTTTTGCATTAATTTGATAAATGACTTAATTTTATATTTAATTTATTTATGTTGTGATTCAACTGTCTTCTGTACTAAATATTCTGTAGTATTTTCATCTTGATAAGTTTGCATTATTTTATCACTTAAATTTCATATTAACCATGAACAATTATAATTTTTTCTTGAGTACTTATTTTTGTTGAAATAAATTTGCTCGATAAAGTCGCAGCTTTATCTTACCATTCAATTTTCACATTAATTAGAAAAGGGTTTAATTTTTTGTTTAACTTATTTACTCATTTTAATATTATATGAATTTATTTTTCTAATCATTTAGTCAATTAATTGACAATTTCTAATCACTTAGTTTATTTTAGCCTTAAAAATAATTGCCCTTATTTGACAACTTAGTTTTTTCCCTACATAAAATGAATTTAGCCGGAAACCACATTTGTGGACCTCGAAATGTGCCTAACACCTTACTTTCGAGATAATTTGAACCCTTACATGACTCTAGTGATCTAGCCTAGTTTAAATAGGTTATTAGCTTAGTACAATATCCTAACGCACAAAAATCCATTAGGTGGCGACTTTTTTTTTTTAGTCCTTCAAGTTGTCACATGTCGAGTCCCGCTTTTCGCGAGAAAAATGGAGCGCGACAGCATGAAGACTTCACTAGGGATATTTTAGGTTCTAACCATCATGTGTTGTGTTTATGTGGGAATTTCGTGTTTGGCTTGCATGCATATTTGTTTTACTTAAAAAATTTATTTGTTTAGCTTTTAGTAAGATTAAATTTTCTTTTACTTTCATATCTATTTTTTGTGTGGCATATTTTATTTCCTTATATGTTATATTATGTTCTATTATTTTCTTTTTGTCATTTTGTTGCCTTATTTGAATTATTTTTCTTAACGTGATTAATTTCGTTCCTTTTTCTTTTATTTATTTTTATGAACAATCAATCTATTTTAGTCTCCTATCCTTTATGTATTCCCTTGAATATTTCACACTCACACACTCGACAATGGTTGTGTGGTTTCACGGCTGTTCACTATTAAAATACCCTCCGAGGAATGCCTTATGATTTGGTCGATCAGCGGTGCATCGATGGTCATAAGCTTCCTCACTCTCAAGTTGTCCGCTTGAGGGAGCCGTGTCTATTAAACCCCCTTATCATGCCATTTGTTTGTTGCTATATAGATTTTAATTTGATTTCTTGTGCATTTTCTTTTCTTCTCTCTTTTTGCTAACATATTTAGATCTTTTTATTTGTTGACATATTTAAATTATCTTGCTTGATTTCCTTTGTTATTGCAACTACTAACAAATTTCTTTGTCTTATTTAATATTTAGTTGCCACTGCCTTATTCACTATTATTTGATATTTTAATTGTGAATTATTTTTTCATGGCTTGCTAATTGTTATTATATCTGTCCTTCTTGTTCATATCCCTCTCCATTTGGAACTTCCATTTCTTCTTTTTTTTTAGAACGGTTGCGTGGTTACATGGACGTTCATTCCTAAAATACTCATGTCGAAAAATGTCTTATGGATTGGTCGATCAGCAGTGGCGTCGACGGCCATGAGCTTTCCCACTCTCAAGTTGTCCGCTTGAGGGGACTGTGTCATACCTACTCTTATTCTTAGATAGTAACCGTGTACGCCTTTAGTAAGGAATACAACTCATATCAAATCTAGGAAATCGCAACACCCATGGCGCGTCAAGATTAATAGTAAAATCTTGTTTTGAGTCTTATGGGATTTTCAATCCCGAAAAGGACGCTTTCATAATTTATGTCCATTTTGAATAATATATGTCTAATTGGATTGTTACCCTTTTCTTTATTCTATTTATTTGTTTCCTCGTTTAAATTATTATATTTTCAATATTTAACTACTTCCCCTTATTCTATTTATTTGTTTCTTTATTGAAATTATTTTCTCCATGTTTAATTCCCTTTCTTATTTTCTATATATGATTTTTGTTTAATTTTTAGTACTATTATTTTATTCTTTTCGGCCATCTCTCTATGTGTTTATTTAAAACAACTCAAAATGCTTATTCCTTTTTGCCACTTTATTAAATTTATTGCTTTTCTTAATTGTTTGTTGTGTTACCACTTTTCATTATATAGTAATTATTATAACTTTATAAATTTTCATTCCACTCATACTTCCCCACACTTGGGAACTTCTCACTATCACACACTATACATGCGAGTTGTGCTTTGCACTTCTCCGAAATTCTTTCAAAAATCCATTTAGAGAGTTGGCATATACGTGGGGGTTAATGGTTAGTTTTACTACCATTTGACCACGTGCCTTCTCGCGTAAGAAAACCTTTCAGTTTGTGTCTGCCAAACTCTTAGAAAATTTATATTAAGTCATGCATGCATCATTCCTAGGAGGTCTCAAGATCCTTGACGTATTGAGACCATTAGTTTGACTTTGCCTAGAGTCCAAACAGATTTACAATCTCGAAAAGGACATTATCATGTTTATTTGCATTTTTTGAGAGATAAATACGCCTAAATATGTGGACCATTTGCTCCTTAGGAAGAAAAGTTAAAACTAACATTTTTATAATGCAGGTTATAAAAGACTAATTCGTGTTGTGTAAGCTGTTAGAAAGCCAAAAGAAGAAAGAGCATTTTCATTTACACTATAGCTTTATTTCTCTTATAATTTTTAAATTCTTGTAATATTTCATTTTGAAAGTAAGGCAAATTATTTATATTATCTATATTGGGACTTTAGAGGGAGCAAGTAGGATGATACATTATGACATGTTCGTCTTTTAGAATTCGCTAGGTCTACCTCTGACACAAGAGAGGTCACAATACATTAGGATGCGTGAATTATTTGCTACATGTCAATTTGAAATATATTTGTGTAATTGTTTCATATTCCTTCGGCCTCCGAGCTCCAATCTTTAGATAATTCTAGAATCAATTTGTGCTTAAACTCTCTCAATGTCATATTCCATATAACTTACATTTTTAAACCCAAAGCATATAATCTTGTAGCCTTGTTCAAAATTTCTTTCATCAATAAGATGCGTCTTCCAAAATAGCCTCTTTAGCATTCATATCTTATTTGTTCAAATTTAGCCCAAACTCCATTTTAGTTTATCTTCTTGCCACTAAGTTTTTTATCAATCTCCCATAACTTCGGCTCATCTTGAACAATAATAATTCATCAATTTTTACTTAGCAGTGCATATTTCCTTTTCTTTTAGTCAAGAATCTGATTGCCCGGCATAAGTCAGTTTTTTCTCATTTCATTGAGTTGCTAAATTAGTTAATGCCGTCACCATCTACTCGTTCGAAATTCTCTAGCATTTGTAAACATCACTTGTTTGAAATTTTGATTTTCATAAGTTTATCCACGTCGAATGAAATTTGTAAAATTTGTTTTTGATGCAATTGATCCTAATGGGACTAAATCCGGAAAAAAATGATTGGATTAAAAAAATCAGTTAAAAAAACTGAATTTTGCATTATGTTAGATTTTGAAATTTTGCTTATTTGGCTTAAAACTCTCTAACGTGTCTATTGCTTGGATGTTATTAATATTATTATTATTACTCGTGCTATGTGTTAACAGGTGTTCGCATTTGATTTTCTTATTTTTAAGGTTGTCAGGCATTTGAACATCAACTCAGTTGAGAATCCGCAATTTGACAAAATGTCCAACATCCCAAACAATTCCAAATCTATTTCAAACACAAATTTTTATCCTCTTCCAACACAAATTATCTCTTCGGTGAGAAATTTAATAACTTGGAAAAGATTGTGGATGAGAAACTACTTTCCAAAAATATTTCAGACCTAAGGTATAAGACATTGCCTACATCTAGATGTTAAGTTGCTGCCAAGATACAAGATCCCAAAATTCAACATCTTCGATGGCATGGATACCCAATCAAACATCTGAAGGATTATTGCGGCAGATTAGTCGGAATTGGACATAATGAAGCCCTCCTAATGAGATTATTTATGCAGAGCCTGTAAGGAATGACATTCACTTGGTATGTCAAACAGATTTCAACAAATGGCATACTTGGGAAGATATGAATCGAGATTTTGTAGAACAATACAAGTTTAATACTAAGGACGATCCGACATTTCTGGATTTGCTTGAGATAGGGAAAATGGCTCACAAATCTTTTGAGGGATATGTGAGATGATGGAGGGGAGAAGCTTCTGAGATACGTCACTCCCTATCTGATGAAGAATTAGTCTAATATTTTATTAAGTCACTAGACGACATATACCGCAGATACTTATATTTCACAATCATTTATAACTTCGCAAGTCTGATTCAGATTGGGAAAGAATTGGAATATGGCATTCAAACAGGGAAAATTATTGATATTGCCCTAAGTTCTCAAGCACGAGAAGGTCCCTCGAATAAAGGAGAAAAGGCTATCTAAACCATTATTCCCCCACCACAACATCATCAGGATGTACAACAAGTATGTGCCATCTTTGACTCTTGCAATGAGCAGAGCTCCCAACGCTAAGATTATCAAACACCACTCGATGACAACCAACATAATTTTCGACACCAAGCTCGTCTAATGCAATCTAAAGAAGTAAGGTGTCATGCCCCGAGCCTACAGCTTGGACGTAACATGGTACTTGGACCCACTAGTGATCCCAAATCAACCCCTGGTCTATCATAAACTAAAACTCTGAGTAGACATGCACAGTGGAAGTTTTAAATATTAGGAAAATATAAAGACTGAAAGTAGAGAAAGAAATACTACATCTGAAATACAATTCTGAAAGAAAAGGCTGGTCTGAAAGCCAACTACTGAGGAGTTGCTGGGACAGGTCCCCAACTGACTCTAAGTTAAACAAAACCATAACATAATGAAGTAGATAAACAAGGCCCTCGAATAATGAGGACTCACACTCTGATCTACTGAAGCAGAACGCTCTGAAACTGGGGTAACTAACTGTGCTGAACCTGAGAACCAGCAGCTGTATCATGAGATGATACAGCATGAAAAGCATGCGTTAGTACTTTGAATGTACTGAGTAAGTGGGAGAGACATACTAAATATAAATTCTGAACTAAAATAACACGCCATGACCAACAAGTATACTGAACTGAAATGCTAATATAATTTGGAATGGTCAATATGACCCTGTCTGATAGTCATGGACATGCCCTAAGTCCGAATCACTAAATCTGATATACTGTACTGAACTGAGCTGCTTATTCTGATATTGGACTAGACTAACTAGTGAGAGAGTCTCTAACCGATATTTAACCACGTGAGCTAGACGTGGAGTCCGATGTATACACCCTACCGGTAGGACCCAATATACCTTGCAGGGTATAAAGGCATGAACTGAGTGATCACAAAAATATATCTGGGGCCAATCAGGCCAAGTAATACTGAAACATATACTGGCAACGTAGTTTTGGGAACCTGGGTGCGTTGGAACACCGGCCCGCTCGGTGCTAAGTTCATCTCCCACTGGAAATCTAAACTAATCTACTAAGCTGATAGCTAGAAACTGGGACCCAAGACTAGTCAGGGACGAATCACTGCATGTACCTTAAGAGCCTTTTGGACCAGATTCTGAAACTGGGTTCTAAGACTAGTCAGCGCTACATATCTAGAAGCGTCGTGACCGTCTATAAAATAACTAATAACTGAACTAGGGTCCTGGGGCTGGTCAGAGCTATAACTAAATTTCATGACTGCCTAATGGACCAAATAACTAAAATCTAAATCTGAGTTTGAAAACTGGGAGGCACCACTAACACCTCGAAAATAAACTAGAGTCAAACTGATCAGTTGACATTTTCTGGACAACACCGAGGTTGCTAAAAATCTGACTGAAACTAGAATGATATGATTCTGACTAATACTAGACTGATAGAGTTTTGTGTTCTAACTAACTGAATTTCTAAGCAGCTAATAGAGAGCTCAACTTATCCCAACAATATGAGAATTTCATAATATAGAGCAATTTCAAGGATTCTAGGAATTTCATTCAACAGGGCTAACGTCATTCTCATTACTGGAATATCTACGCCACACATATATAAATATATAGAAAATTCTAGAAAATTCAACCCCATAGCATTCTTCATTCACTAGAGGAAATTTAATAAACAAAATTCATAACTCGAAAGTTAGGGCTTAGATTCCCTTATGTATAAACACTGATTATTCGATAGGAATTTATGGGGATCATATCAACAATATATATGATCATCTTTCTAAGTGAAATCAACAATAATAACCATGAAACCTTTTCATACTTGAAAAACTCGGGGCTTAAAATTAATAGAGGAATTAGAGGAGGATCTTGGGGCATAAGGGAAGAACAATTCCCTTGCTAAAACCCCACATACCTGGCGAAAAAATCTGGAGAATCTGCCTGCAAATCGAAGAGGAAAGTTCATCCCTAGCCTTTGCTCTGAAATACCCCAAGAGAGTATTCTACGATGTTCTTCTGAGGATTAGCATGAGAATGAGGGGAGGACCGCTTTTCCCCACTAAAACATCTGAAGCTGGTGCTTAAATGACATGGTTTAATGCTTGGGAGAATAGGAATTTACTAAATAGCCCTTAGAAATTCGCACGGAAAAACTTTCAGGTATCCCTAACGGGTGACCTAACGACTCGTTACCAGGTCCAACAAGTCGTTGGGTCCTCTCGTCAACATACTGGAAAATCTCTACTGATCCTTGACTGGGAACGACTCTTCGTTTCATCCGTCAGGTACACTGGTAAGAAGGCAAGGATGGACTAGAAATGAAGGACCTGATGAGTCGTTACTGCTAATGACGACCCGTGGTGACCTTCCGTCAAGTACACTATCTACTTCTCAAATTCTAAAACTCCGGCTTGGCAACGGGCGACTTAGCGAGTCGTGTGGCCTGACAACAACTGGTGGAGTCATCCATTAGGAACACTGAAACATATTCTTGTCATCCTTCTCACGGCTAACCTGACGAGTCGTTGGGTCCCTTAACGACCCGTCAGGTTGGTCATTCTGCAACTTTTCTGCAGTTTTCCAAAATTTTCTGAATTATGTTTTGGATATTGATTTTGAGCTTCCGGGGCATTATATAAGGTCTTGCATGTCTACCCCTCTAACTGAACCTTTAAAAAGTATGTTTGAAAGGCTGAGAGCCCAATAAGTTTTGAAACCAAGGAAAGGATGGATTCCAAAATATCCGCTTCCAAATTTTGATCCATCTAAAAGATGTGCATACCATTCAAATATTCAAGGTCACAATACTGAAGAATGTACAACTTTAAAGTACAAGATTCAGGATTTGATTGAGAAGAGAAAAATAATAGTGCATCAAGGACCGATGAATTACGAGCCCATTACTCCTGGAGCAATCGTTGTCCAAGGTGATCCAACGAAAAATAGTTCCAAGATATTTGACAAGAAAGCATAAATGAAACTAGCAAAGACAAGACCGTCGTAGGCAAAGTGCCTCCATTCTTCACTTCCCGCTCTTTAGTTTTTTCATTTTTATTCATTTCATTGTACCCTGAACTATGTGTGACTTGATTCCTTTTGAATATGTAGGAAACTCACTTTTGGGTTCGGTCTCAATCAAATAAAACTTTCTTTCTTCCCATAGCCAAATCAAATACCTTGCTCACATTTCAATAGGAAATTCATGGCGAATGTGGATTCCAAAATGAATCTTGATGTCCAAGTATAGGACAACCATTTCCTTTGAACTGATAATTTCCTTTGAGTGAAGTAGGAATACAAAGTCCTTAAGTTAAACTGGGGCAGAATTTTTGAGGGAACCTAAAAAATTCCACAAGCAGGCAACAAGGAGATTTGCGAAACACTTTGCATTCTAAACTGGGGCAGAAATTTTTGAGGGTACCTCAAAAATTTCACCAAAGTGCAAAGTACATAGACATCAAAACAACGACGAGGAGAAAATGACAAGCAAAGGTACGTATTCACCTTACCGTTAAAACTCAGAAATTTTCTTTGGCTATAGGGAAATCCTGCCAAAAAATATTCTCGTAATTGAGAAGGACCTATGCCTTTTTCAAAAGGCTAGACTACTTCCAAGCTATTATTATTGCCTCTAGATTCAAGTTTTTACTACGACACCGCATCAAACTACTGTTATCAAGCTATTACTATGCCATTGGATCCAAGTTATTATGCCACCAAGTCAAGATGCCATTGCTAAGAGGCAATCATGCTACTGTTATTCAATCGGGCCCGTTTTACGCTACTGTTAATCTGATATTCGAGTTATTATTATGCTATGATACTATTGTGTTATTCAACCAGGCCTGTTATGCTACTATATACACTATTTCAATCTGGCCACTGATATTCTACCTTCAAGCCACTATTTCGCAATATTCAAGCTATGTATTTTCTCCTATCAAGCTGCTATTATGCTATTTATCGTGCTATTATGCTACTTCAAGATACTATTGTGCTACTATGCTGTTATTATTATTGCACTACTTCAAGCTACCACTGCACTACTCGGAGATACTTTTATGCTATTATTCATGTTTCAAGTTGCTGTTGTGTTTCCTTCAAGTTACTATTATGCTACTATTATTGTGCTACATCGAGCTACTATCAAAATACTATCGTGCTACTTATCAGGCTACTGTGAATCAGCTACTATTATTTGAGCCATTGAAGTTATGTTATTATTATATGGGTTAGTCCACCCCAAAATAGGACAGCTGGGTTAGTCCGCCCTAAAATAGGATATCTTGGGATAGTCCACCCTAAAATAGGACATCTTGGGCTCATCTGCCCTAAAAAGGGACACTGGATTAGTCCACACTAAAATGGGACAACTGGGTTAGTCCTCCCTAAAATAGGACATCTTGGGCTTGTCCGCCTTAAAAAAGGACATTGGGTTAGTCTGTCTTAAAATAGAATATTTTGGGTTCGTCCGCCCTATAAATGGACATCTTGGGATCGTCCGCCCTAAAAATGGATATCTTGGTTCGTCCGCCCTATCAATGGACATTTTGGATTCGTCTGCCCTATAAATGGATATCATGGGATCATCTGCCCTAAAAATGGATATCTTGGGTTCGTCCGCCCTATCAATATCTTGGGTTCATCCACCCTATCAAATGGATATTTTGAGATTCGTCCGCCCTGTAAATGGACAATCAAACTCGAGTATTATATTTGAGCCCTATGATTAATATTTTTTGAGCCTGCAAACTAATTTTGAATCGTATGATTTAATTTTTTTAGCCCTGTAATTTACATTTAGAGCCCATTGTTTGCATTCGAGTTGGTTATTTGTATTCGAGCCCGAAATAAGATGATTGGGTTTTATCCGCCCTAAAATGGGACATATCAATTCTAAATAGTTTTACATGTGTATTTGAGTACTAATAAGCTCATCTATGTTTTGTAGGTATCCTCTTTGGAAAATCAAAACTGAGGTAAATTTTCTGAAGTTCCCCAGAAAATTATATATTTTTCCCTCGTGGCTAGGTTTCTTAGCATTACTTTTATAATTAGTCCATATTTTATATACATTAACCATTTTATATAGTGGTGTTAAAATCTGCAAGTACAAATACAACGCTAGAACCTCCGTCAAAGGAAAAGCAGTTTTCGCTTCCATTCCGCTTTTTAACCTTTTGTCCTCGAATAACTCTCCTTCCGATATCACCGCAATGTGATACTAAAGTAACATTATGCCTTTCTCTTCTCTCCATTCTCATAATTTCATGCTACTTTCGCCTTTTTTTTCAATCCTTGTTCTATTAATTTCTTTTGGGGATTTCGCCCGTCCTTAAATCTAGAACTACACACGGCCTGATCCTCGTGAAACCCGAGATATGTAGGCGAATTGATACTGAAGTCTTGGCCACAACATATTTACAACTTTGTATTTAATTTTGCATGGTCCCTCGGAGACTGTTCCCTTGGTCGGACAAAATTGGCTACTAAGTCAACTTTCTTTGCTCGACAATTCATCCTTTATTCCCGAACAAAGAAGGCGCAATTGTTGACACCCAATTTTGATCTCCCTACGCCCCGTCTAAGCTGCATATTAATATACATATGCGTATTTAAAAAATTACCCTTTTAACATAATCATTTAGTTTGCATTGATGATGTTTTTACATATTCAGCTTTTGCATAATTATTTATCATTTATGCATCTTTCAAGTTATACTTATAAAATATTTTATTGCATTAATTTTACTAATACTATATATAACTACGCATTTTACTATGAATTATCTATTTCGTATTCTAATTAAACAAACTTTTTTCTTTTAAAAATATAATTTTACTTAATTTTTATAAATTTTTTGTAATTAATTTTATAATAATAATATTTATATAACTTTATTGTGATTTAAGCTATTATTACCTATTTGTTAAAATTATATAAGTGTGGTATTTTTGTTAATCATATAGCAGCCTAATTCCACTCTTTGCATACTTTGTTTAAAATCTAGCCATTTCTTATCCAATTTATGTCAATTCTAGCCAATTTTAATCAATTTTGACCAGTCTTTGAACTCAATTCAGGCTTTGATTTAAACTCAACCCAATTAACCCGACCTGCGACCCAATTATATCCGTGACCCGACCCACTCAATCTAGAATCAATCTTGACCATCCATCACCTTTAATCCTATGATCATAATTAAACCTCACCTTATTTCCTCTTTTATAATCCAAAATCGAAAACCTAATCTCATTCTTCCACACTTCCTCACCAAAAACCCTAGCCGCCGGACCTTAGCCCTTCCTCTCCAAAACCACCAGAACCCTAGTTCTGACCAACCATGCATGTAGCATCCTATACTCCCTCCTCTCTTCTTCCATTCACCCGACTGTCGGACCCCTCACCACCTCCGGAAAACCACCGGAAACCACCATATCATCACCTACGCACCCTCTCCTCCTCTTCTCCTCTCCATAGATCCCGTCGAAACCCATTACCACCGGCACAACCAAACCCCAGAAACCCGATCTTCGTCCTAATCTTTTCTCCCCACTGGCAAAACTCGATCTCCTATCTCTGCCATCTTCTCTTCTCACTCTATTCTAGACATCAAACGCATCGAGCCACCATGACAAACTCCGGAAACCAGTAATTCAGCCCTTCGTCGCCACTCCAGCCGGACGAACTGCTAGAAACTCGTCTATTACTGCTGCTCCTCCACCACTACTACTACATATTCGTCTCTCCTCCGTCTCCCTTCAGATATCAACAACCTGAACCACAGCCAAACAACCAAAAATTAGCATAAATCACCCTCTCTACCTTATCCCTTGCATGTCCTCCCTTCTTTCTTGGCAAAACTAAACACTCTCCACTAATTCCGGCACCACAATAGAGGTCCAAAATGAGGACTTCCGACATGATATCTCTTTTCTCTTGGTCATCAGTCTAATTTGCTGGTAGATTGTTCTTCTAGATCAAAAATTCGTGCAATTACATTCTTTATTTCTGATCATTAGTCTTGGATTATCATTTGAGCTTGCCTATTAAATTGTTATACATGAAAGCGCTGAGTTATATGATACTGATTCTAATCTGGTTATAAATCTACTCATGCTTGATTTTGTATGTTTAAATATACATTTGTATACATGTATCAAGTTTCAAATGATGCTTCTCTTTTCCCTCTGTTTAAAGTTGTGATATATTTCGTATTCATATATTAATGCCCACACCACTGTTTTCTTGGACCTCTATTTAACATTCTCATGTTATTTGCTGGATGCACATACCTTGTCTTGTTATGTATGAGCCATCATGGAAATTGTTTAACCATGGTCACTTTAGACTTTATTTGGTATAATATTGTGATGGTTCTTACTTTGTGCACTATATGATTCTGTTTTGAAAACTTTTTAAGTGATACTTATCCCTTTGTTAATATTATTACATCCTCTTGCATTTCATGTGGTGAAAGATACGGTAATATGCTGCCTATGTAATAATCCCACACCATTAATTATGGTAATTTTGGGATTATATTCAAATATATAATCAACAACAGCTCATGATTGAATAATTTTAGTAAGATTTTTGATTCCACGGGATCCAACTTGATTTAAGGAAAGTTTATATATGATTGGTTCTTTCTGTCACGCCCCACCTTGGGCGGCATGAATGGCACCTGGTGCCCTACTAGGATCTGAACTGGCTTAACTAGGCCTATGCACTCCTGGTGCAGGCCTACTTCTCAAATCAAGAAAACAACAGGCTATATCTTGGCTATAAATACAACACCCGAATGAGAAGGCCTTATAGCCACTTGTAAAAAAAAAAGCTAACCAGAATCAGGAAATAACGGGGAATCCTATACGGGCCGACAAGACCACCATGTTATCTAGTTATGACTGTAAAGTAAATCCAGTGCTATGCTAAACTATGGCTGACAAGGCCGCTCATCTGTCAGCTAAACAAGGCCTCACACAGACAAAACACGTAAACTAAAACACATATGGGCCCCACAAGGCCAATAACAGCTAACCACAGGGAAATAGAAACAATCTGCAAGCCTCTAGGAGTAATATGATGGTCGGGACAAGGCCCCGACCTACCCATAAACTATACAATCAAAAAAGGTAAACCTCCTATCTAAAAGCTCCGGAAGAAAGGACTCGACTCTTCTACTAATCCTGACTGGAGGCTAAGAAGGACCTGCTCCTCGTCTATCCGTACCTGTAGGCAAGTAATGCAGTGCCTTAAAAAGGGCGTCAATATAATATGTACTGAATAAGTAAGGCGATAACTATAAATGACTGAAATAAAGACATAGAACTGAGAATAACTGAAATGAAGGGATAGAGATCATACCTGAGTAATAGAAATTCTTGCTATCTAATTTGTTAATAACTAAAGCAAATAAAAACCTTACCTGGGCCCCATAAGCTATAAGGTACAACCAGCACAGAATAACCCTCTGGGGCCCCTATAAGCCCTGGTGAGTATACTTCAGTCTATATACCTCTATTAAGGTCGCACTGGGTCAACTAATAACTATAGCCATCCTACCAATTCCCTAGGTCTGCATCTGAGCCCCGCTCGACCCTTGACTATAGCTGTGTCTGAGTTCAGTGGACTCCTGATATGTGCACCCAGGGCACTAGGCTCGACGGGGGTGTATAGAGCTAACAACGGAATATGAGGACCTAGGACCCCATCTTCGTCCCTCACGGATGGCATACTGCTCCGTAGAGCGACGTCATCTCAATGTCGCCCCTGGCAGGCGTCGACACAGCTAATAACCCTAGGGTCGATCATGAAGGCTATACAGGCATAATCTATCCCAAACTAAACATGGAATACAAGTTTCAGCTAATAACAAGAACTAATCACAATATACATGCCTCTGGTATTCTTACAAGGATTCAAACTGCGTTATCATGCTAAAGAAACTAACTTGCCGAAGGAAACTGCCTTAACATACCTTGTTCACCGATTACTGATTAACTGGCGAGTTCTAGTTGGTGCTCAACTGTTCTCCTCAACTACAATCGTATTACTGGGGGAATATAACTAGTTTTAGTACTAAATTCGATAAAAACGATAATTTTATATATAAATATCAAACTATATTTCAACTTAACGGAACAAGGTTGAAAACTCATAATATCTCGAGAATCCGGAAGGGAGAAATGCTTACTTGAAGCCTGTGATCATATAGAAATTAGTTTGGAGAAATTCCAACGACTTTGGCTCGGCTGGGTTACGATTTGTTGGGCGAATTTCGTGAAAATAACTTCGTAGAAATGCTCCCTGCAGCCTTAAACTTCAATACCCAAAGTTAATTTGATCTCGGTGGCGTTTCGTAGCGTAAACAGATGAATTTCACTTGATTCTTTCGTACTCTCTCAAGTCTGGCCACTGCTATCTTTTGGAAATTATTTAGAAACAAGACAAGGCTTATATATATATAGGAGGGCAAGGCACCATGGAGGCACCTCGTGCTGGCCATCGTGGAAGCCCTGGTGCCGCGCTGCGGCTGGCATCGCGCCAAGCTGCTGTCACACCGCGATGGCTGGTGCTCTACCGGCTGGCGCGTCGCACTGGCCTTGTGCGGCCTAGCCTCGCTCGACCCGACTTCTGAGGCTTCTTTACATGTGTCGTACTCTCGTTATCTATTTCAAATTCATGCATATGCCTACTATTCGTTAACTTTCATGGAATGTAACATCCTCCCCCCTTTAGGAACATTCGTCCTCGATTGTCAACTTGGTTTATAGGAGTTTAACTCCTTTTAGGACTATTATTCTGCTAAAATTTTGGCAGAGTCTCCCCTGTAATATGGACTATCTGAAAACCCTGAAGCGCAGAAAAGTCCAATACAGGCACTTCACATAACACTATAACAACTATTTCATAACAAGGCTGGAGTCAACTAAGCAACACATATAGCACAAATCATGAAACAACAACATAATCAATAACTTACCTTAACTGCATAGTCTTGACTAAGCCTGAAACAAATGAGGATATCTGGATCGCATATCATCCTCATCCTCCTAGGTCATCTCTTCTCTATTCTTGTTTCTCCACAATACTTTAACAGAGGCAAAATCCTTAGTCCTCAGCCTACGAATCTATCGATCCAATATAGCTACTAGAATCTCTTCATAAGCTAATTCCTCAGTGACTTGGACATCCTCAACTGGCACAACTCGGGACGGATCCCCTATGGACTTTCGTAGCATTGACACATGAAAGACTGAATGAACGGATTCCAATTTTGAAGGCAACTCTAGCTCGTATGCCACCTGGCCTATTCTATGGAGTATTTGATACGACCCAATAAACCTGGGGCTGAGCTTACCCTTTTTTCCAAACCTCATTACTCCCTTCATTGGCGAGACTTTCAGAAACACCCAGTCATTTACATTGAACTCCAAGTTCCTACGTTGTATATCTGCGTAAGATTTTTGGCGACTTTGAGCTGTCAACAGGCATTCCCTGATGAGCTTCACTTTCTCTTCTGACTGATGGATCATATCTGGTCCAATTAACTCTGATTCTCCAACTTCGAACCAACAAATTTGAGATCTGCACTTCCGCCCATATAAGGCTTCATAAGGTGCCATCTGGATTGCCGAGTGATAACTGTTATTGTAGGCAAACTCAATAAGTGGTAAGCATTCATCCCAGCTGCCCCCAACATCCAGCATACACGCCCGTAACATATCCTGCGTTTGAATTGTACGTTCTGCCTGCCTGTCTGTCTAAGGATGGAAGGTCGTACTCAGATTAACCTGCGTCCCCAGGACCCTCTGAAGGGACTGCCAAAATTTAGCTATAAACAGCGCTCCCCTATATGAAATAATTGATAACAAAACACCATGCAATTGGACTGTCTCTATGATATATAGTTCAACATAGTCTTCAGCTGAAAATGTAGCCCTTACTGGCAGAAAATGAGCTGATTTCGTCAACCTGTAAAAAATTACCTAGATAGAATCAAATTTATGCCTAGTACGAGGTAACCTATTTCAAAGTCCATATTTATTGCCTCCTATTTCCACATAGGCACTGCTATCTCCTGTGTCAGTCCGCCGGGTTTTTGATGTTCGGCTTTCACCTGTTGGCAATTGGGACATTGAGCTACAAATTCTTCTATCTCCTTTTTCATTCCCGGCCACCAGTAAATCTCTTTCATATCATGATACATATTTGTGGAACCTGGGTGAAGAGAGTAACGGGAATAATGCACCTCACCCATAATTTACTGGCAAAGTCCTGCTGCGTCCGGAACACAGAGGCCATCCCTATATCTCAAAACTCCGTCTTCAGTTACTTCAAAATATGTTACTTCCCCTCACTGAACCTTGTCCCTGAGCTGAACTAGGTTAGGGTCTTCGCACTGCCGTTCTTTCACTTCCACAACCAATGATGATACTACCGAATTCTGAATTACTGCTCCGCTGTCTCTTGAATCTACTATACGGATGGCTAAATTGGCTAACTGATGCAGTTCTCGAGCTAATTCCATCTGTTCGGGCTTCAAATATGGCAGAATTCCAATGGATTTGCGACTAAGGGCATCTGCTGCAACATTGGCTCTTCCTGGGTGGTATAAAATGTTCACATCGTAGTCCTTCAACAGCTCTAACTAGCAACGCTGCCGCAGATTCAACTCTTTCTATGTGAAAATGTATTGGAGGCTCTTATGATTAGTGAAAATATCTACATGAATGCCATATAGATAGTGCGTCCATATTTTTAAGGCATGACTACCGCGGCTAACTCCAAATCATGGGTGGGGTAGTTCTTCTCATGCTTCCTCAGCTGTCCAGAAGTGTAAGCAATTACTTTACCATGTTACATTAGAACACATCCTAACCCGATGTCTGAAGCATCGCATTACACTGCATAACCCTCTGATCCTTCTGGAAAGGCTAATACTGGTGCTGAGGTCAATCTGTTTTTCAACTCCTAGAAGCTCTATTCACATGCTTCAGTCCAGTGAAATTTAGCTACTTTCTGAGTTAACTTGGTCAAAGGCACTGCTAAGGTAGAGAATCATTCCACGAACCTTATGTAATACCCGGCTAGTCCCAGGAAACTACGTACCTCAGTCGTAGTGGTAGGTCTAGACCATGTTTTCACTGCTTCAATCTTCTTCGAATCTACCTACATACCAGCATCTAACACAATGTGGCCTAAGAAGGACACTGAATTTAGCCAAAATTCACATTAAGAGAACTTCGCATACAACTGGCGGTTCCTGAGAGTTTGGAGCACTGTTCGTAGGTGATCCCAATGATCTGCCTCTGAGTAGGAATATATCAGAATATCATCAATAAATACAATCACAAACAGGTCTAGATACGGCCAGAACATGCTATTCATCAAGTCCATGAACACTACTAGAGAATTCGTTAGCTCGAAGGACATGACTAGAAATTCAAAGTGTCCATACCTAGTCATGAAAGCAGTCTTTGAAATATCCCTCTCGCGAACCCAAACCTGATGATATCCTAACCTTAAGTCAATTTTTGAGAAATACTTCACCCCTTGTAGTTGATCAAATAGGTCATCTATTCTGGGATGCAGGTATTTGTTCTTGATGGTGACTTTATTCAGTTGCCGGTAATCCACACACATAGGAGGGAGTCGTACTTCTTCCTCGCAAATAGAACTGGTGCTCCCCATAGTGAAGTACTCGGCCTGATGAAGCCCTAATCTAACAGATCTTTCAACTGTTCTTTCAATTCTCTGAGCTCAGAAGGAGCCATTTGGTATGGAGGAATACATATGGGCTGAGTACCCGGTAATAAATTAATTGCAAAATCGATCTCTCGTTCTGGGGGAATACTTGGAAGTTCATCTGGAAATACATCTGGAAATTCATTGACTATTGGAATGGACTGGAGAGGCGATGAATCTTCTTGGACATCCTGAACCCTGACAATATGATAAATACATCCTCTCACTATCAATTTTCTCGCCCAAAGATAGGAAATAAACCTACCTTTTAGCGTGGCTGTACTACCTTTCCACTCCCATACAACCTCCCCTAGAAAGTGGAATCGGATAGTCTTGGTCCAACATTCAACATTGGCATAGCATGGCGCCAGCCAATCCATACCCATAGTTGCATCAAAATCAATCATCTCTAGTTCTATCAAATCTGCTAAAGTTTGGCGACCAACAACCTCTATTGTGCATCCCTGGTAGACCCTTTTGTCTATGATAGAGTCATCAATGGGTGTAGACACTGAAAAAGGTCGCTGAAGCGATTATGGCATAATACCGAACTTCCGGGATACTAATGGTGTAACATAAGACAAGGTGGATTCTGGATCTATCAATACATAAACAGAATGAGAGCAAATGTCCAGCATACCTATCACCACATCTGGTGACGACTCTGACTCCTGTCATCCCGGTAGGGCATAGGTGCGATCTAGACTGGTACTTGAGCTAGATGCCCCTGGTCTGCCTCGGCCTCTACAAGCTGTAGCTGAGGGCCCACGCTGCTGGAGATGCTGGGGCACGTGACCCTACTGAAGATCTATCCTGACTGTCCCCATCACTCTGACCCCTGGTTAGACAATCTATCATTTGATGACCCTCCCGTCCACAGGTATAACTTGTCGTGGAACCATACCTGCATGCCCCAGAGTGACGTCAGCTACAGATAGGGCAAAGTGGTACAGTAAATCTTCTCTGCTCCGCTGCTCTCTACTGCTGTGAACCTGCTAATCGTGAGCTCCCGCCGGGCCCTAACTGCCCCCGACGACCAGATCCAGTATCACACCCCACCTTGGGAGGCATGACTGGCACCTGGTGCCCTACTAGGACTTGGACTGCTGAGCTGATTGAGCCTAAGAACTTCTGGTGCAGGCTTGACTCTAACTCTAGGATCGAGAAAACAACGGGCTATATAGTAGTCGTAAATACAACCCTCGGCCGACAAGGCCTATAGCCACCTGTGAAAATAAATAGCTAACCAAAGAAAATCAAACATAGGGAGTCCTATACGGGCTGACAAGGCCATCATGATATCTAGTCATAACTGGAAAGTAAAAGTCGATGCTAAACTAAGCTACGACTGACAAGGCCACCAATCAATAGCTAAATAGGGCCCCACACGGCCAACACACATAGTCTAAAACACATTGGGCCCCACATGACCGATATCATCTAAGCACAGGAAAGTAATGCAATCTGCAAGCCTCTAGGAGTAATAAGATGGTCGGGACAGGGCCACGACCTACCCATACTGTGCAAACAAAGAAATTAACCTCTATCACACAAACTTCGGAAGAAAGGAGCTAATGGCTCTATACGACTGACTGGAAATACGAGGGACCTACTCCTCGTCTATCTGCACCTGCAGGCAAGTAATACAGTGCCCCAAAAGAGGGGTCAGTACCACAGGTACTGAGTATGTAAAGCAACAACTTTAAATAACTGAAAGTAAGGAGAAAGAACTGACAAAAACTGAAGTATAGGAAACAGACTGAAAATGACTGAAGTAGTGAAATCAGGACTAAACATAACTGTGATAAGGAGGGTAGGGGTCATACCTGACAAATAAGGCGTCCTACTGTCTAACTGTCAGTAACTAAAGCAACATAAACCTTACCTGGCCCCCATAAGATGGAAGGTACAATCAGCACAAAACAATTCACCTGGGCCCCAATTAGCCCTAGAGAGTACACCTCAATCTATATACCCCTATCCAGGTCATATTGAGTCAACTACCAGCTATAAGTGTCCTGCCGATCCCCTGGGTCTGGAACTTGGCCCGCTGGGCCCCTGACTATAGCTGCGCCTGAGTCCAGAGAACTCCTGATATTTATACCCCAAGCATAAGCGCTCGGCGAGGGTGTGTATAAGGCCAACCACGGCAAATATGAGGATCTGGATCCCCATCTTCGTCCCTTGCAGACGGCATGCCGCTTCGTAGAGAAACGTATCCTCGCCCCTGGCGGGCGAGTCAACACAACTATTAACCTTGGGGCGGTCACGGAAGCTATACAAGTATAATCCAGCCCAAAACAATACAATTACAAGTCTCAACTAACAATGACAACTAAACATGGTAACATACTCCTGACATACTTTATTGGGATTCATACTGGATTACTATGCTGAAAAAACTAACTTGCCGAAAGAAAACACCTTAACATACCTCGATCGCTGTTTACCGATTAACTAGCGAGTTTCGGCTCGTGTTCAACTGCCCTTCTCAACTAAAATCGTTTTACTGGAAAGATAGGACTAGTTTTAACACTAAATTCGGCAAAAAGAAAAACTTTATATATAAATATTAACTATATTCCAACTTTACGGAACACGGTCGAAACCTCGCTATTTTTCAAAAGTATAGAAGGGAGAAATGCTTACTTTGAGCCTGGGATTGTATTAACACTAGTTTGGAGCAATTCCAACAACTTTGGCTCGGCGGGACGACAATTCGCCAGGCGACTTTCACGAAACTAACTCCGTAAAAATGCTCCCTGCAACCTTATACTTTGATACCCAAAGTTAATTTGGATTTGGACGGTGTGTAGCGGCGTAATCTGATGAAGATTATAATTCCCCTTCGTCCTCCTTCTCTCCTGGTCGTGTTATGCTCGGTGCTTTGGTAGGGGTTAAAAACCGACACACAAGTGCACGTGGTCAAACAAGTAGTAAGTGGCTTAAGTAAGCCAAGTATCGATCCAAGGAGACTCTGGATAAGTAAAAATTGCTTAAGTATACTATATTCTATCCCACTTCTAAATATGCTGACAACAACGTAACCAACAATTGAAAAGTTTGTTTTATAAATTATGTACTAAAACTACTAACAATTATTTACTTTGAATTTAAACTATGGATATGAGCATGCCAAGGTTAAGAACATGTAATGAACTGATTATCATCATACAATGGTTAATCTTCTCTTCCAGTTGCTAGCCAAGAACATTAGCCTAGAGATTAAAACTCTCGTATTTAATCTCACCTAAGAATCATAAACCATCCGTCTACATTTCTGTGATCAAATGCAATTTATGACCTAGCAATACAATTCCGGTTCCTAAATTGACTAATACGGCTTTCAAGTATATTTCTATCAGGAAAGCACATCAAAACTCAATTTTCCCAAATCAAGTTAAGAACAATACCCTATTAATTCACAACTTTCCAATTTCATGCTCTCTCGAGTGAAATCGGACTTTTTAGATATACATTAATGTCGGCCACACACCCATGCAGTAGAAACAAGAATTAATAGAACAACATGGAAGAAGAAGATGAAAAACCATAGAATTCAATAATCAAAATTCATCACAAATGTTCATAACCTCAGCGAGGAAGGGAATTAGCCACTCATTTGTGGATTAATCATCCTAAAACAAGTGTTAATCATACAAACAATTGAGTTAAAGAAGAAAGAAAGAGAGAAAAAACCCTGAACTTTTCGTCCCTCAACTGCCTGTAACCCACGTCCTTGCTCCACCAAGTCTGAATTATGAAAAATAAGCCTAAGTGTTCTATTCATACTAATGGGAATTTTTCCCGAAATAACAAGCAACGTGTCACGGAGTGCATCGTGGAGCACTGCCTCCGTGACACAGCGTGGACACGGACCCTTACTGGAAATTTGGGGTCCAGGAATAAAGCATCAACGTGGCACGGCATGCAACGCGGAGGCTTGCCACCGTGCCACGGAGCTGTCGCGAGTCTCAACTGGAATTTGACTAATTATTCACCCTCCAGGCAGAATGCCTCCGCGATGGTATCATGACACGGCTCCAACACGGAGCCCCTTTAATTGGTGCAGTCCAATGCCTTTTTCGTGCTCGAATCCAAGTCCAACTCCGATATTGTTCCAACATGCATTTTAGCTCCTCAAAATCACATTTTACCTACAAAACAATGCTAATCATGTTGGTTAGTATAAATTCACATTTTATTACCAATTACATGAAAATGTATACACATTGCTAGATAAACAAGGCGAAAATGATACGTTTGAGTATCACTTGGGCATATAAATCTGCCCAAGATCACTTACCCCACACTTAAATCCTTGTTCGTCCTCGAACAAGGAACACACAATTCATGCAAATTACATCCCAACCTTTGCCACTATGGTGCGACAATTTAAGCTACGGTCATACCGATCATTCAATATTGCAAATCATCAAGAAAACATGCATGGTCTTAACAATGCAATGACCTTTAATACATTAAGACTTCCTAGACTTTAAGAATCAACTCTCGATATCGGCAAACTCATGCAAATCAGCTAATCAAGATATCCGACACGAAAATCAATCTTTCATCAAGCATGTGCCCTCACAACTCAAGAGAATCTTCCCCTTTATGCTCATGTGACACACAAACATTCAAATAGGGGCATGTAGAAATTAATTTCACTCTCTCTCCCAAAAGAATTCACATGCATCATGTCATGACCCATAAGCTTGCCCTTAGTGTATTACTCCACTAATATAAAGAAATGCAATGTAAGATCACGTAGGACTTTAATGGGTTGTAATGGAAGCTATGGAACTAGTACATATTGGATTAGCCAATAATAGTCACTAGCATCATTAAGCGCCTTTTCAACACATTCTCATCAACGTATGGACATTGTTTCTCTCTTTTCTTTTTTCATCATCCCATTCATGATGATTTACTTTGGTATGGCCCATTTCATCAAGCACACTTGACACAAAAACAAAGGTTTTTCATGCACCTTCATTATCATCTAATTATAACAAGTGCACCCTCAACCTTTTTCTTTTCTTTCCTCACTCTGCTTTTCTTTTTCTTTTCACCATTCTCACTCCTTGACACTTTGGGAAAATTTTTGTTCTTCTTAAGCGCTTAAGAGTTTTGTATAGACTTTACTGCTAATGAAAAGAAAGAATTAAGCTCAGTTTATACATTTTTGGACAAAATAAAGAAATAATAGGCTAAAGGCTCAACGGGCTGACTAGGGTATACAATCACATAAAAGTGGAGTATGACAAGAAAAAAACTAGAAACTCTCGGTTAGAACAAAGAAATGCCTACATCCTTTCCAACACTACACCTCCTTGATTTCGTTTTGTACACACACCAGGCAAGTTCTAGACACTTCACAATAGCATGGAATAACAATACCTCACTTCACACTTTATGCACATGCTCGATTTAAGATGCATTCACAGACTCTTTAATTAGCCAATTACATGAATTCAAAAATTAAGCCTCAATCACACCGAATCAAATTCTACAGCCTAGGTATCTCAACATATTTACGAAATTGCATGCTTTCATACGAATCACTTTTACATTTTGAATATCAGTTACAACACGCAACCAACATTTCACAACCATATAGTAACTACAGGTTCCGTGATGTAATCCACCAAAGAAAAAACTGAAAATAAATTAAAATCACCACTCCTACCGACTACATTTCCCTTAAGACGGTCGTCATCCATCCATCATAGGAAACGGTCACTAACTATGACGTCGGTTCAATGGGACTATTCTCGGTAAAAGAACCGAAAACAAACTCCGAGAAACCCAAAAAAAAAAAAAATTGAAAAAAGTTTGCAACACACCGATCATTTCGATTGAAAAATTATTTACAAAATATTTTTATATGAACAAAATATTTTCACAAAATTTTAAAAATATCGATCATTTCGATAGAGGAAAAAAATAAATTAAGAAAATATTTACAAAAATTTTTACAGACTTAGCTAGCAACAACAACATTCCACAACACACATCAATACCACAAATATGTACAGATACAGAACAGTTTGCAATTCACAATCACAGGGAAACATACATACAAAACAGAGGAAAGCATACAAGCAAACCAGCCCAGCCCCAGCACCTAACTACTCCCCACCCCACACTTAAATCGAACACTGTCCCCAGTGTTCACAAAAATTAAAAATCACAAAATTTGGGTGGTGGAACTCCCTGATCAGTCAAAATATTCAACTTCTTCATCAGGTGCTGCTGCCTCATCGCCCATGTCCGAGTTACCTCCATCGTCATCATCGGACTCCACATCGGAGTCCTCCCGACGTGTCTCCTCATCCGTGGGGACATCATCGTCAGTGGGCTCTACAAAGGTTGGCCCCACTCGGCATAGAGCCCTGGCGTTTTTGCCAAATGGGTGATCCAGCTTGAGCTTCCATAACTCCTCCTCCGTGGCTGGTCTCCCACCGATCCGAAGCTGGAGCATTTGCATTCCAAACATCCGTGCCATGTACTGGTCGTCACGAGCATGTCGCTCGCCAAGCGTCAGCACTGGCCCGTGTGTGGTGTCGGGGGCCTTAGTTTTGGTCACGTCAAGGGCCCTCCGCTCCAACTGCGGGATGTAGTCAAAAGCCTCTTCCTCGACGTCGAGGCCCCGGAGAAAGGTGGTGATTAGTCCCCCGAATCCATACCTGTGGCCCTGGTGCAGTCGGGCTCTCTTCATGGCGGATATGATGACCGCCCCAACATTAATCTCCAGCCCTTTCATCAGGGCATACACCAGGCAAACCCGGTCCCGGGTCACATCAGTCATGTGCACCCCCGGGATTAGGCACGAACAGACTATCTTCAGCCATATTCTGGCCTCCCTGTTCATTTGAGAATGCGGCAGAGTCTGGTGGTAACCCCTTTCCTTATGTCTACTCCATCTAGCTGTGGATCGAGCCCCACACAGTGTGTGTCTGATATCGACATATGGTGGGGTGATGTTCAGCTGGCGGAGAACGTGGGCGTCTGTGTCCCGCGCTCCGATGATGGCATTTAGCTGCTGGGGTTCCAGACTGACTATCTGCCCTCTGATCTTGATTGTGTGGCTTCTTATTGCCGGGTTCCAATTAGCATAGAACTCCCGGACTAGATTTAGGTTGCATTCCTTGGGCTCCTGAAATATGAAGCTGAGCCCAGCTGCCTCGATCCTTTGCACTATTCGGGGGAACTCCTGTGCTAATGGTTCCCGTGCAATATGCTCCTCGGGGAAGTATTTATTCTCCTTGTGTTTGGTGTACCACTTCTTCCCCTCATCAGTTACCCATCTAGTTCCATATTGGCGGCGTTGGCCGCGCGGAACTGCTGGTGCAGCTGGGACTGCTGTGCCCAGTCTAAGTCTTTTTCTCCCGGTACCTGAAGTTGATGCACCTTTACCCTTATCCTGCCTACTTGCCATTTTACCTGTCAACACAAATAAACAAGCGCAATGTCAAGCTAAATGAATATTAACTTCGGCTAAGGTCGGGTTCAGCTAAGTTTACCCCACACTTAGTCCTTAGCTATAGTTATGATACTACGTCAGGAATAACTTTATTTACACCAAAAACTAACAACTATACAATTCATGCTTAGTGCGTTCGCAAAGAAAAATTCGACGGTATAACTTTAGCGTGCTACTCAGACTTCATACAGCTAATCCCAATCACTACCATCGCTAGCAATTCAACCATCACACTTAGCAACTAAAAACAACGAAACAAAAACAACAACAAAAATTCTATATACACACGAACCTATATAATCAACCCAATTTGAACAATTTTCAACATTTTCCCAAAAACCCGAGAATTCGTCGTCTATTACATTCAAACAATATTCTACAACGATTTATCTCATTCAATACATACAACCTGGCATATAATTCACAAATTTAACAAGTTACCAATTTTGATATCAACAACCAAGCCCTAGAATTGAATTTCGCAATCAAATTCGAATCATTCACGCAATCGACAAGTTCAAACGCTCATTACAACATTCCGAACATTTATCAATCAAGGAATAACTCAAATTCATGCTAAATTTCGACTTAGGGTGATTTAGTTCACCTCCCATGCTTAAATTCAAATGAAATCGACAAAAACTTGAGAAATAATCGGAAAACATACCTCGGAGTTGAAGAACCGAAGAAAACTTGATAATTCTTTGCTTTATACTGTGGCACGTTGATGGGGAAGGGAATTTTGGGTGTTTGGTCGCAGAGAAGTGTAAAAATGAGGGAAAAAGGGGAGAAATCGGGGGTTTAAAATGAAGAAAACACGCGGGTCACCCGGCAACACGGTGTGACCCGTCACAATTTATATGGCAACGTGTCACGGAGTGCATCGCGGTGCACTGCCTCCGTGACACGGAGCCATCGCGATAGCTTACTGGAATTTTTTAAAAATTCCAGATTGAACCTCAACATGTCACGGAGGGTAACGCGGAGGTCCTCCTCCGTGACACGGAGCTGTCGCCCCAGCTCACTATCTTCAACATTTTTTTAATTTTTTCATACCTCGCCTTTTCCTTCACGATTCCGTGCACATTTTTCTCCGTTTCACCTGAAAATCATCTCACTAAACAAAATTAGTTAGATTAATAGGTTTCACCTAACTAAAGTAAAAAAATACTAACTAAAACGCAAAAATTTTGTACTAAATCAAGAAAAAGAAAAAGAAAATCTATGTACACTTTACAAAATGAAAGAAATTTTTTTTTTCACGGGTTGCCTCCCGTGCAGTGCCTGGTTTACCATCGCGGCTTGACGTCCTTTATGCTCAATTGTCCGCTAGGGTGATGGATAATTTCTCCCGATCATTGTCCTCCCCCCAGTAGTGCTCACACCTATCCGGTGGTCTTCCCATCAACTCTCGTGAATCATTCATTTGTTTAGCATTACCATGATCAATTACATTGATCACCGAGAGTTCTTCATTCACCGTCGGGAGCTTGGGTGCTTTGTACACATCGAACACCTCTACCTTGTCATGTGCTCGCATTGTAAGTTGACCCGCAGCTACGTCGATTAATGCTTTCCCGGTTGCCAAGAAGGGTCGTCCCAAAATAAATGGGACTTCCGCGTCTGGTTCAAAATCCAGAACAAAAACATCTACCGGGAAAATGAGGGAGCCCACTTGCACAAGCACATCCTCAACAATGCCATCCGGCCTAGCTAAGGATCGGTCTGCCAACTGCAAGATTACGGTTGTAGGTCTAGGACTCCCTAGACCCAACTTTCTGAATACCGAAGATGGAATCAGATTTATGCTTGCCCCCAAGTCACACAATCCACGAGCTCGGATGCTCTGCCCAATAGTAAGCTGGATAGTAAAACTTCCAGGGTCTTTTAGCTTCGTGGGCAGTCTATTTTGGATCCGAGAAGTGCATTCCTCCGTCAAAGCCACCGTGGCATACTCAGTCAAATGACTTTTGTTGGCCACGATGTCTTTAATGTATTTGGCATATTTAGGCACTCCCTGCAAGACATCAACATGAGGTAAATTAACATGTACATGTTTAAGCACCTCCATGAATTTCTTGAAACACGCCTCCTCCTTGTGTTTCTTGAGTCATTGAGGGAACGGGGGTGGAGGTCTTTCTGATTCAGCTTCTTTGGTCTTCCCCCTTTCCGCACTTTGCTCCCCCTCAACTTCTGCTACTCCTGACTTTTGAGGTGGTCTCTCTGGTTCCACCTCCTTCAGCTGCAAACCACTCCTTGTGGTCACTGCATTTACCTGCTTCGGATTAGGATCCGTGTCACTAGGCAGTCCTCCTCTGGGCCTTGTATTTTGGGCACTAGCAAATTGCCCAAATTGATACTCAAGAGCCTTGGTCGCTAATTGATTATTTTTCACTTCGGCTGCCAATTTAACATAGTCAGCCTGCAATTGCGCCTGGTTAGCGATCATGGTCTTGAACATATCCTCAATGCTAGGTGATGGTGGTGGAGGAGGGGCATTGTGATTTCTGAATTGAGATTGGTAGTTCTGTTGCCCTCCTTGATTTCTTTGCATACCCTGACCTGAACTTTGGCCTTGTTGGTTGTTGCTACCCCATGAAAAATTTGGATGGTTCCTCCAATTTGAGTTGTAGCCACTACCATACTGCTGTTGATTTCTTTGTGCATTCCCCACAAAGTTAACCGAATCTGGGTTTGCTCCACAGCACTCCGCTGAGTGCTCACTGCTACCACACACTTCACACCACATTTCCTGGACCGCATTGACTGAAGCTGAAGGCTGGTTCAAATTCATGTTGCTGAAGTGGTTGTTCAATTGATTTTGCAAGGCAGCTATCTGTGCAGCGATAGCTGTAAATCCATCCACTTCAAGCACTCCTGCTGCTTTCCTTGCTCCACCTCGTGATAAATCAGCATTCCATTCTGGATTTCCCTGTGAAATCCGGTTTAGCAAAGTGTACAGCTCCTCATAAGTCTTTTCCAGCGCTTGCCCTCCAGCTGCTGAATCTAGCAAAATTTTAGTATGGGGTTCCAAACCCTCAATAAATGTGTGCACCAACACCTCATTGGACTGATGATGATGAGGACAGTCCCGCAACATGGATTTAAATCTTTCCCAGGCTTGATACAAATTTTCTCCCTCCCTCTGTTTGAAACTTAGAATTTGACTTCTAAGTCTGGCTGTTTTACCAGAAGGAAAAAATCTTATCAAGAACTTTCGTGCAAGATCATCCCACGTTGAAATAGAATTTGGTGGCTCAGCTTTCAACCACCTCTTGGCTTCACCAAGTAATGAGAACGGAAATAATGTAAGCCGAACATAATCAGGTGACACTCCAGCTGGTATATAAGTGTCACTTATCTCCAAAAAGTTTTGGAGATGCTGTTGTGGGTCTTCATGAGGGAGACCGGTAAATTGCCCGCTTGTGTGCAACAATTGCACCATATTTTGCTTGAGTTCAAATCTCCCTCCAGGCTCTGGCTTGTGGATACTGGATGTAACATTGTTGGCATGTGGGATTGCAACCTCGCGAACCGGCCTTGCTGCTGCTTCTTCGGGCACTAACACTGCCCTCACAACCGGTGGATTTTGTTGCTCCATAATAGTCTATCTGAGCAACTGCAGCTTCTTTTGTAGAGCTTCTCTGCGTTTACTATGAAATATACGTTCAGGCTCTATATAAGATTCCACCAGCTCTTTGTCTCTTGCCAGTGTTCACAGAAATCAAGTCTGCAAAATACAGGCTAAGACCAAGTTGTCAACACTTAAGAAAATAAAATAAAAATACAGTAAATTTACACTTAATACAATATCACCAATTGCCTAGTCTCCCCGGCAACGGCGCCAAAAACTTGCTCGGTGCTTTGGTAGGGGTTAAAAACCGACACGCAAGTGCACGTGGTCAAACAAGTAGTAAGTGGCTTAAGTAAGCCAAGTATCGATCCAAGGAGACTCTGGATAAGTAAAAATTGCTTAAGTATACTATATTCTATCCCACTTCTAAATATGCTGACAACAACATAACCAACAATTGAAAAGTTTGTTTTATAAATTATGTACTAAAACTACTAACAATTATTTACTTTGAATTTAAACTATGGATATGAGCATGCCAAGGTTAAGAACATGTAATGAACTGATTATCATCATACAATGGTTAATCTTCTCTTCCAGTTGCTAGCCAAGAACATTAGCCTAGAGATTAAAACTCTCGTACTTAATCTCACTTAAGAATCATAAACCATCCATCTACATTTCTGTGATCAAAAGCAATTTATGACCTAGCAATACAATTCCGGTTCCTAAATTGACTAATACAGCTTTCAAGTATATTTCTATCAGGAAAGCACATCAAAACTCAATTTTCCCAAATCAAGTTAAGAACAATACCCTATTAATTCACAACTTTCCAATTTCGTGCTCTCTCGAGTGAAATCGGACTTTTTAGATATACATTAATGTCGGCCACACACCAATGCAGTAGAAACAAGAATTAATAGAACAACATGGAAGAAGAAGATGAAAAACCATAGAATTCAATAATCAAAATTCATCACAAATGTTCATAACCTCAGCGAGGAAGGGAATTAGCCACTCATTTGTGGATTAATCATCCTAAAACAAGTGTTAATCATACAAACAATTGAGTTAAATAAGAAAGAAAGAGAGAAAAAACCCTGAACTTTTCGTCCCTCAACTGCCTGTAACCCACGTCCTTGCTCCACCAAGTCTGAATTATGAAAAATAAGCCTAAGTGTTCTATTTATACTAATGAAAATTCTTCCCGGAATAACAAGCAACGTGTCACGGAGTGCATCTTGGAGCACTGCCTCCGTGACACGGCGTGGACGCGGACCCTTACTGGAAATTTGGGGTCCGGGAATAAAGCATCAACGTGGCACGGCATGCAACGCGGTGGCTTGCCACCGTGCCACGGAGCTGTCGCGAGGCTCAACTGGAATTTGACTAATTATTCACCCTCCAGGCAGAATGCCTCCGCGATGGTAGCGTGACACGGCTCCATCGCGGAGCCCCTTTAATTGGTGCAGTCCAATGCCTTTTTCGTGCTCGAATCCAAGTCCAACTCCGATATTGTTCCAACATGCATTTTAGCTCCTCAAAATCACATTTTACCTACAAAACAATGCTAATCATGTTGGTTAGTATAAATTCACATTTTATTACCAATTACATGAAAATGTATACACATTGCTAGATAAACAAGGCAAAAATGATACGTTTGAGTATCACTTGGGCATATAAATCTGCCCAAGATCATTATATATGAAAAATAACATGAAATCTAAGGGTAAGGCCTATATATACTTGAAGTAGAATACAAGGCAACGTGGCACATTGGCCAACGCGCTGATTCTTCTCCCTGCCACGTTGGCTAATGCGCTGATTCTGCTCCATGCCACTTTGCCCCTGTGGGCAGCTTGGTTCGGCCTCCTCTCGCGAAATCCCAACTTGGCACTCATTCGGCCTTTCCCCGGGCCCTTTCCTCGTACGTGTGGCACTCTAAAACTCTCAACTGATATACGAATGGACCAACTAAATGCTAGAAACTTACGAGGTGTAACATCCTCCCCCCTGAAGAACATTCGTCCTAAAATGTTAACTTCTACTTGCAAGAACCTTAACTTTGCAATTACTTATTCTGGAAAAAATTTGGCAGAGTCTCCCCTGCAATGTGGACTATCCAAAAACCCTGAAACGCAGAAAAGTCCAATAAAGGTACTCCGCACAAGACTATGACATTCATTTCACAATAGACTGAAGTAAACTACTCCACATATACATGTATATAATGCAACTTATGAAACAACAATAACAACATACCTTTGGCTGCACAATCTGACTCATTCTAAAATAACTGAGGATATCTGGTTTTCATATCATCTACTGCTTCCCAGGTCATCTCCTCTCGGTTCTTATTTTGCCATAACACTTTGACAGAAGCAACATCTTTAGTTCTTAGTCTGCAGATCTGCCGATTTAGTATGGCTACTGGAGCTTCTTCATAACCTAACTCCTCAGTGATCTGGACGTCTTTAACTGGGACAATCCGCGAGGGATCTCCTATGCACTTCCTCAGCATTGATACGTGAAAAACTGGGTGAGCGGATTCTAATTCTGGAGGTAAATCCAAATCATAAGCCACCTGGCCTATCCTTACTGGCAGGTTTTTCAACCTGTCAACAATTACCCAGATAGATCATATTACGCCTGGTACGAGGTAACCCTACTACGAAATCCATATTAACTGCCTCCCATTTCCATAAAGGAACGACTATATCCTGTGCCAGTCCACCTGGTTTCTGATGTTCAACTTTCACCTGTTGGCAATTGGGACACTAAGCTACGAATTCTGCTATCCCCTTTTTCATTCCCGGCCACCAGTAAATCTCTTTTACAACATGGTACATCTTTTTCGAACCTGGATGGAGAGAGTAATGGGCATATTGTACCTCTTCCATAATTTGCTAGCGAAGCCCTGCCACGTCTGGAACGCAGAGGCGATCCCTATATCTCAAAACTCCGTCCTTGGTTACCTGGAAATCCGTCACTTCCCCTCGCTGGACCCTATTTCTGAGATGAACCAGGCTAGGATCTTCATACTGCTATTCCTTCACTTCCACCACCAATGATGATACTACGGTATTCTGGATTACCGCTCCATTGTCTCCTGATTCTACTATACAAACAGCTAAACTGGCTAGCTGTTGTAATTCTCGGGCCAATTCTTGCTGCTCGGGCTGTAAATATGCCAGGCTTCCCATGGATTTGCGGCTAAGGGCATCTGCTACAACATTGGCCATTCCTGGGTGATTTAAAATATTCACATCATAATCCTTTAACAGCTCCAACCAGTGACGCTGCCGCAAATTCAATTCTTTCTGAGTGAAAATATACTGCAGGCTTTTGTGGTCAGTGAAAATATCTACGTGGACGCCATACAGGTAATGTCTCCATATTTTCAAGGCATGAATTACCGCAGCTAACTCCAGGTCATGGGTGGTGTAGTTCTTCTCATGCTTCCTCAGCTGCCTGGAAGCATAGAAAATCACCTTACCATGTTGCATCAAAACACATCCTAACCCAACACCCGAAGCGTCACAATATACTGCATAACCCTCTGTTCCTTCTGGCAACGCTAGCACCGGTGCCGATGTCAATCTGTCTTTTAATTCCTGAAAGCTCTGCTCACATGCCTCATTCCAATGGAATTTTGCTGCCTTCTGCGTCAATTTGGTTAAAGGGCTGCTAAAGTGGAAAATCCTTCCACGAACCTTCTGTAATACCCGGCTAACCCCAGGAAATTACATACTTTGGTCGGAGTGGTAAGTCTAGGCCATGTTTTCACTGCCTCTATCTTCTGCGTATCTACCTGTATACAAGCATCTGACACAATGTGGCCCAAGAAGGCTACTGAATTCAGCCAAAATTCACATTTAGAAAATTTTGCATATAGCTGGCGATCTCTGAGAATCTAGAGCACTATCCATAGGTGATCCTGGTGATATTCCTCTGAGCGGGAATACACCAAAATATTGTTGATAAATACTATCATGAACAAGTCCAGGTATGGTCTGAAAACGTTGTTCATCAGGTCCATGAACACTACTGGGGCATTTGTCAGTCTGAAGGGCATGACTAGAAATTCAAAGTGGCCGTATTTGGTCCTGAAGGTAGTCTTTGGAATATCTCTTTCACGAACCCGGACCTGATGATATCCCGATCTTAAGTCAATCTTTGAAAAATAACTCGCTCCCTGTAGCTGATCAAACAAATCGTCTATTCTGGGAAGCGGATATTTATTCTTGATAGTGACTTTATTTAGTTGCCAATAATCTATACACATACGGAGGGAGCCGTCCTTCTTCCTTACGAACAAAACTGGCACACCCCATGGTGAGGTAATCGACTTGATAAAGCCCTTGTCTAGAAAATCCTTCAGTTGTTCCTTTAGTTCTCTGAGTTCAGTAGGAGCCATTCGATATGGAGGAATAGATATAGGCTGAGTGCCTGGTAATAGATCAATTGCAAAATCAATTTCCCTTTCTGGGGAATACCAGGAAGCTCATCTAGAAATACGTCGGGAAATTCATTAACCACTGGAATAGATTGAAGGGTCGGAGGCTCTACCCGAACATCCTGAACTCTGACAATATGATAAATGCACCCTTTTGCTATCAATTTTCTCGCCCGAAGATAGGAAATAAATCTACCTTTTAGAGTGGTTTTTCTACCTTTCCACTCTCGTACTGCCTCCCCTGGGAATTGGAATCGGACAATCTTGGTCCAACATTCGACATTGGCATAGCATGGAGCTAGCCAATCCATACCCATAATGGCATCAAAATCAACCATTTCTAATTCTATCAAATCTGCCATAGTCTGACGACTGGCAACCTCTACTGTACACCCCCGATAGACCCTTCTGGCTATAATAGAGTTACCAATGGGTTTAGACACTGAGAAAGGTCTCTGAAGCAATTCCGGCATAATACTAAACTTCCGAGCCACTAATGGTGTAACATAGGACAAGGTGGATCCTGGATCTATCAACACATAAGCAGGATGAGAGCAAATCTTCAACATACCTATCACAACATCTGGTGATGACTCTGACTCCTGTCGCCCTGATAGTGCATAAGTACGGTCCGGGCCGGCACTTGAACTGGAGGCCCCTGATCTGCCTCGGCCTCTACTAGCTGAAATTGAGGGCCTACGCCTTCCCGAGGATGCTGGAGCTCGAGATCCTGCCGAGGACCTATCTTGTCGATCTCGGTCACCCTGACCCCTAGTTGGACAATTCCTCATCTGATGACCCTCTTTTCAACAAATGTAACATGATGTGGAGCCATACCTGCATACTCCAGAGTGGCGTCGACTGCAAATAGGGAAAAGTGGTATTGTAAACCCACTCTGGTCCACCCTCCTCTGCTTCTATGAACCTACTACTTGCGAACCTCCGCCGGGCTCTAGCTTCCCTCGGTGAATAGACCTGCTCCTCTACCACTGTGGTGGAGGCGAGGGTCTAGGCAGCCTATTTGATAATCGTGGCCTAGGTTGTCACACCCCACCTTGGGGGTATGACGGGCACCTGGTGCCTGCTAGACTCTGGGCTGCTAAATGGTCCAGCCTAAGCACATCTGGTGCTTTGGCTGACTCTGGCTCTATTTCAAGAAACGAACCGGCTATATTGCGGCTGTAAATATAGCCCCCGGCCGATTAGGCCTATAGCCACCTGCGATGCACAACAGCTAACCAGAATAATGACACTATAATCCGAAGCGACTGCTATTCACATTTGTGACCGACAAGGTCACTAACTATAACCAGAAAAAAGGCCCCACACGGCCAACATCAACAACAAAAAACATATATACATGCACGGCCCCACACGACCAGCTCCACTACCAGAGGGAAACATCAGACTGCAAGCCTCTAGGAAGTAATAATAGATTGGTCGGGACAGGGCCCCGACCTACCCGTACTATACAACAAAAGAAAATGAAATACACCTCTGAATATCAAGCTCCGAATGACAGGAGCTGATGACTCTGCTGACTGGATCACGAGGGATCGACTCCTCGTCTATGTGTACCTGCAGGCAAGCAATGCAGCGCCCCCATGGGCGTCAGTACCATAGGTACTGAACATGTAAAGCAAACTGAAATATACAACTGAAATGGGTAACAACAACAACATGAAATACAAGCAGGAAGTAACTGAGTCTATCTAGCTGAGGATAACTGGGGAGAGTTTACTTATTCTGTAACTAAACTGAGCGTACCTGACGACGTGTCGTCCTACTTTCTATCAGTATCTAGTAGCAAATATAGATATACATATAAATACACACAATACCTGACCGACCCCCATAAGCCGGAAGGTGCCAACCAACAGAACAATCTATTTACCCCTACCCGGGTGTAAACCAACCAAAAATAAGTCACTCCACTCATCTGATAACTGTGAGCTCCTCCTACTGGCCCCCTTGGGTACGTAGTTCAAGCCTTGGCCTCTGACAATGAACTGTGTCTGAGTCCGAAGACTCCTGCCTCTGGGCGCAAGCGCTCAACGGGGTAATCTGTTGCTGTATTTGTGACTGAAACTGCCCCTGGGTGTAAACACGCAATAGGGTAATTTTATAAAAATCTGTATCTGAAACTGCCCCCGGCCACAAGTGCACATAGAATAGTCTGCCCCTGTAAACAGGGTAATCTGGCTCTGTGCAGAGTAAACTGAACTGCCCCTGCAAGTAGGGTAATCTGGACTGTATTGTCATGGTGGTCGGCCATCATCGTCCTCTAGGCAGACGGCATCGCCCAGCTGGTGGCGGTATCTGAATTTGGTATCGACACAGCTATAACCCAGGGGCGGAGGGGACGCTAAGGGTACCCAGATGCCATAACAAGTCTCAACATGCAAAACACATACACAACAAGCATGCTCAAATGAAAAATACTAATCATATTCTCTTCTTTTATTTCAAGGCCAATCCGTATTAAACAACTGATGTTATATTCTGTTTTACACTATTTCTGATAGCTGGGCTAACTGCTACCTGGCCTTTATCCGTTTATCTAATTATTGTTACCCGTAATCTGAAGCTATATCAGTTTCTAGAGCCATATCTATTTTTGGAGCTACATCTGTATCTGGAGCTATTTCTATATCTTATTACTGATCTGATTATATCTGGATATAACTCGATAACATAGAACAGGCCATTTATAACTGGATATAGCTCAATAACAAAGATGTGTCATATATTACCGGATACAGTCTCAACAAATGTAATACATACTATCTGTAATCTTGCTAATTCATTATACTGCTTTTACAACTTCCATTCTAGATATTACGTAAGAACATGCTAAGCTACTAGCTGATACCACATTACTATCTAAAATCATCTAACTATCTGCTATTCTGATTATCGCATGATACGTAATGATATACTAGCATGTTTGCTGGAAATTGTACTGAAATCGTTCCTGTACGCTGGGTATCTGTTAATAGTCTTTATTCTATTTACTTTCTAGGCTGTACTTCCTGGCTTGCCGAAAGAATAGCTTTACATACCTGTTTTCTGAGTACCCGACTGACCGATGTGATTTCCGTCGGTACTTCTGCTGTTTCTCCCAACTACATTCATATACATGTCAATTAGAACCAAATACACCAATATTCTGAAAGAAAACGTCACTTTAGATATATTTATAGTCTACACATTGGCTTATCGAAAGACGGTCAAAAACCCGCTATTTCTCGAAAGTCCAAAAGGGAGAAATATTCACTTTAAGTCTAGGAGTATATTGACACTAATTTGGAGCAATTCCACTTACCTTAGTTTGGTAGCACGATGATTCTCCGGCCGAATTTCGCAAAACTAAATCCGTAGGAATGCTCTTTACTGCTTAATACCTCGGTATCTGGAGTTAATTTGAGTTTGGACTACGTTAGACGGCGTAATCGGAAGGAAATTTCAATGGAATCTTTGTCCTCTCTGTTTTTCCCTCGACTTCTTTGGAAATTATATGAAATATAACATTTGAACCGAAGTTGGAGGTTTTTATACTTGGGCCTAGACAGGGCCAACGTGTCACGAAGCCAACGCGGAGGCTCCACCTTCGTGACATGTTGCCATCGCGGAGGGGCTCTGCCCAGGCTCCCTTCGCGATGGTTCGACAAGTTTCTCGTCCGGTCTTTTCCCGGGCCTTTTCCCAGCTTTTATGGCTTTCAAATACTCTTAACCAACACGCGAATAGGCCATCTATGTGTTGGGAATTTTACGGGGTATAACATTCTCCCCCCCTTAATAACATTCGTCCTCGAATGTAAACTTTTATTTAGAGGACTTCTCAACTTACTCAACTTGTTTCTAGAAAAATTTCGGCAGAGTTTCCCCTGTAATATGGACTATCCCAAAAACCTGAAATGCAAAAAAGACTCATCCAGGTACTCCACATAATACTATAGTATTTAAATGACAGATTAAAATAGACCATCTCATTTATATATACTATAAGGCACTGCATAAGATAATAGTACTAACATACCTGTCGCCTGACTAGGCTTGAAATAAATGAGGGTATCTGGTCTTCATAACTTCCTCCGCTTCCCAAGTCATCTCCTCTCGATTCCTGTTACGCCACAATACCTTGACAGATGCAATATCTTTAGTTCTCAATCTACGAATCTGTCTGTCTAAGATGGCTATTGGAACCTCTTCATATGCTAACTCGTCTGTGACCTGGATATCCAGAACTAGAAAAACTGTGGAAGGGTCTCCTACGAACTTCCTCAACATAGATACATGGAATACTGGGTGAACAGACGCTAACTCTGGAGGCAAGTTCAACTCATATGCAACTCGGCCTATTCTCCGTCGAATCTGATATGGCCCAATGAACCTCGGGCTAAGCTTGCCTTTCTTTCCAAATCTCATCACTCCTTTCATCGGAGACACTTTCAATATACCCAGTCATCCACTGCAAATTCTAGATTTCTGCGCCGCATATCCGCATAAGACTTTTGGCTGCTCTGAGCAGTCAGTAGGCGTTCCCTGATAAGCTTCACTGCCTCTTCTGACCGAAGAATAATATCCGGCCCAATCAGCGCCGTCTCCCCCGCTTCAAACCAGTCGACGGGTGATCTACATTTCCGCCCGTATAATGCTTCAAAGGGCGCCATCTGGATAGCTGAATGATAACTATTATTATAGGAAAATTCAATCAACGGAAGATGCTCATCCCAGCTACCCCCAAAATCTAGTACACACGCTCGTAGCATATCTTCGAGCGTCTGGATAGTTCGTTCTACTTGCTCGTCTGTCTGAGGATGAAAGGCTGTACTTAAGTTAATCTGTGTCCCCAGGCCTCTCTAGAACAACTGCCAGAATCTCGCTGTAAACTGTGCTCCTCAGTCTGAAATAATAGATACACTCCATGTAATCTAACTATTTCTCTGATATATAATTCAGCATAATCCTCAGCCGAGAAGGTAGCTTTCACTGGCAGGAAATGAGCTGATTTTGTCAGCCTGTCAACTATTACCCAAATAGAATCGTGTCTATGTCTGGCACGGGGTAACCGTGTTATAAAATCCATATTTATCACTTCCCATTTCCACAAAGGCACGAATATATCCTACGTCAGACCTCCCGGTTTCTGGTGTTCTGCTTTCACCTGCTAGCAGTTACGACATCTAGATACAAATTCAGCTATTTCAGCTTTCATACCTGGCCACCAGTAGATGTCTCTGAAGTCGTGGTACATTTTTGTTGCTCCTGGATGGAGGGAATGGCGAGCGTAATGTACCTCATGCATGATCTGCTGGTGAAGCCCTGAAACATTCGGGACACATAGGCGGCCCTTACAACGTAGCACTTCATCCTCAGTCACTTGGAAATTTGGCTCCTTACCTTTCTAAACTCTATCTCTGAGCTGGACTAAGTCAGGGTCCTCGTACTGCCGTTCTTTTACCTCTGTAACTAACGATGACACAACAGAGTTCTAAATCACCGCTCTGTTATTTTCTATTTCTACTACTCGAACGGCTAAACCAGCTAGCTGGTGAATTTCCTTAGCTAACTCCCGCTTCTCGGGTCGCAAATTCGCCACACTCCCCATTGACTTACGGCTGAGGGCATCTGCTACTACATTAGCTCTCCCTAGGTGGTAGAGAATATTTACATCATAATCTTTTAGCAATTCTAACCAACGACGCTGCCGCAGATTTAACTCCCTCTGTGTGAAAATGTACTGTAGGCATTTATGATCTGTAAAAATGTCTACATGAATGCGATACAAGTAATGCCTCCAGATTTTCAGAGCGTCACCGCGGCCAGTTCCAGGTCATGGGTCGAATAGTTCTTTTCGTGCTTCCTCAGCTGTCTGGAAGCATAAGCAATTACCTTTCCATGCTGCATCAGCACACAACCCAGTCCAATGCCTGAAGCGTCGCAATACACCACATACCCATTTGTTCCCTCTGGCAATGCTAGTACTGGGGCGGAGGTCAATCCATCAACAAATCTCCGGTAATACCCTGCTAAACCCAGGAAACTGCGGACCTCGGTCGGAGTGGTAGGTCTGGGCCATGTCTTGACTGCCTCTATTTTCTGTGTGTCAACCTGTATACCAGCATCCGACACGATATGCCCCAAAAAGGCAACTGAGTTCAGCCAGAACTCACACTTAGAAAACTTGGCGTACAACTGACGGTCCCTAAGGATCTGGAGTACTGTTCGTAAATGGTTCTGGTGATCTGTCTCTGAAAGAGAATATACCAGAATATCATCGATAAATACTATCACGAACAGATCCAAATACGGTCTGAATATGTTGTTCATCATGTCCATAAACACTGCGGGAGCATTCGTCAGCCCAAAAGACATGACTAGAAATTCAAAGTAACCATATCTGGTCCTGAAAGCAGTCTTTGGAATGTCCCTCTCCCGAACTCGGACCTGGTGGTATCCGGACCTCAGATCTATTTTAGAGAAACATCTGGCCCCCTGCAACTGGTCAAACAAATCATCTATTCTAGAGAGCTGGTATTTGTTTTTAACCGTTACCTTATTCAGCTGCCGGTAGTCTATACACATACGGAGTGAGCCATCTTTCTTTCTTACAAACAGAACTGGCGCACCCCACGGGGAAGTACTAGGCCTGATAAAGCCTTTGTCGAGCAAATCTTTTAACTTCTCTTTCAACTCTCTAAGCTCAGCTGGTGCCATGCGATACGGGGGAATGGATATAGGTTGAGTCCCTGGCAACAAGTCAATTGCAAAATCTATCTCCCTTTCGGGAGGGATACCAGGCAACTCATCCGAAAATACGTCAGGGAATTCATTGACCACTGGAACAGACTGAATAGTCGAGGTTCCACCTGAACGTCCTAGACTCTAACTAGGTGGTAAATACATCCCTTTGCTATTAATTTTCTTGCCTGAAGGTAGGAAATTAACCTACCTTTTGGCGTAGCTGTGCTCCCTTTCCACTCTCGCACTGCTTCCCTCGGAAAGTGAAATCGGACCATCTTGGTCCAGCATTCTAGGTTGGCATAGCATGGCACTAACCAGTCCATACCCATAATGGCATCGAAGTCGACAATCTCAAGTTCTATCAAGTCTACTTTGGTCTGGCGATCAGCAACCTCGACCGTACATCCCCGATAAAATCTTTGAGCTATAATTGAGTCACCGACCGGTGTAAGCACTGAAAAGGACTGCTGAAGCAATTCTGGTTCGATACCCAACTTCCGGGCCACAAATGGTGTAATATATGACAAGGTAGACCCTGGATCAATCAATACATAAACAGGGTATGAGCAGATAATCAATATACCTGTGACCACGTTGGGAGATGCCTCTGAATCCTGCCTCCCTGGTAATGCATAGGTATGGCTGGGGCCTGCAGCTGAGCTAGAGGCTCCTGATCTACCTCGGCCCCTATTTGCTGAACCTGAGGGTCTGCGCCCTTCTGAGGCTGCTGGAGCTCGTGGCCCTGCTGATGTTCTATCCAGACTATCCCGACTACCCTGTCCTCTGGCCAGACAATCTCTCATTAAATGCCCTTCCTGTCTGCAGCAATAGCACCCTGAGAAGCCTTGCCTACAGGCTCCAGAATGGGGTCGGTGGCATATAGAACAAGGGGTAGGTGCAAACCTACTCTGCTCTGCCCTCCGCTGCTGAGGTGATGCTACTGTCCGTAAACTGCTACCGGACTCTGACTGACTCCGGCGAACAAATCTGCCTCTCTACTGCTGTACCGGAGGTAAAAATCTGGGTGGCCTATATGAAAACCGTGGTCTCGGCCCCCTAGGAATTTCCCCCTGAATATCAGCGGGTCTGTTTCTACGGCGCTGCTCTGAAGTCGCCTGCCTGTCGCCCCGCTGCCGCTATCTCAGGCCCTCAATTGTCTGTGCGAAGGCCTGTACCCTAGCGATATCCATGTCCTCTCTCAAAGTAGCTGTCATGCACGTCTCTATGTAATCTGAATTCAGGCCCATAATAAAGCGATGGACTCTGGACGACATGGTGTCCACAAATGCTAGAGCATAGCGGGCTAAGGAGTCGAACTGTAAAGAATACTCACGGACGCTCCTGGCCCCCTGCTCTAAGTGTACGAACTGGTCCATCCGGGCCTGTCTGACCTCCCGGGGTAAGTAGTGGTCCAGGAAGGCCTCTGAGAAGCTGGACCAAGTAGGAGGGGCTGCATCTCTTCCTCGAGATCTCTCCCAACTTTCGTACCACAAAACAGCAATATCCCTCAACCGGAACACTGTTAATTCCACTAATTCTGCTGGGGTTACGTGCATGACTCTAAAGATTCTCTGCATCTGGTCTAGAAAGTCCTAAGGGTCCTCCGCTGAATCTGACCCTTTAAACTGAGGGGGTCCCAATGCCAAAAATTCTCTAACCCTGGAACTACCTGGCCCACCTAGGGATTCTGCTGCTGCAGGTGGTACTGGCTGACGTTGAGTAACTAGTATCTGGGTTAACATAACCACCGCACTACATAGCTCCTGATCAGATGAAGTGGGTGCAGGAGCTGTGGGAGGCGGTGCTGCCTCAAATGGTGTCTGGCGAGGCGGAGACTGCTGGGAGGGTCGAGATGACACCTCCGCATCACCCTCAGACCGGGCTGAATCTGGCTGTAAGTGAGGCATCCTGCTGGTGCCTTCGCCTACCGCTGTATCTAATCTCCTGCCTGTAGCAAGGTGCCGCTGATCTGCCATTTTAATCTGTAAACAAAGAGTATGATAACTTTCAAAAGAACCAACCATATACTGTACTGTGCTATGGCACGATTGACTATTAAAGACGGGTAACCATCCTATTATGCCTCGCAGTCTCCTGCCTATAGTATGTGGTGCACAACACATCCATAGACAAGACTCTACTTAGCACGACTTGCAGACTCCCTGGGACACGAATTGCTCTGATACCAAGTTTGTCACACCCCACCTTGGGGGGTATGACGGGCACCTGGTGCCTGCTAGACTCTGGGCTGCTAAACGGTCCAGCCTGAGCACATCTGGTGCTTTGGCTGACACTGGCTCTATTTCAAGAAATGAACCGGCTATATAGCGGCTGTAAATACAACCCCCGGCCGATTAGGCCTATAGCCACCTGCGATGCACAATAGCTAACCAAAACAATGACACTATAATCCGAAGCGACTGCTATTTACATTTGTGACGGACAAGGTCACTAACTATAACCAGAAAAAGGCCCCACACGGCCAACATCAACAACTAAACACATATATACATGCAAGGCCCCTCACGACCGGTTCCACTACCACAGGGAAATATCAGACTGCAAGCCTCTACGAAGTAATAATAGATTGGTCGGGACAGGGCCCCGACCTACCCGTACTATACAACAAAAGAAAATGAAATACACCTCTGAATGTCAAGCTCCGAATGACAGGAGCGGATGAATCTGCTGACTGGATCACGAGGGATCGACTCCTCGTCTATGTGTACCTACAGGCAAGCAATGCAGTGCCCCCACGGGCGTCAGTACCACAGGTACTGAACATGTAAAGCAAACTGAAATATACAACTGAAATGGGTAACAACAACAACATGAAATACAAGCAGGAAGTAACTGAGTCTATCTAGCTGAGGATAACTGGGGAGAGTTTACTTATTCTGTAACTAAACTGAGCGTACCTGATGACGTGTCGTCCTACTTTCTATCAGTATCTAGTAGCAAATATAGATATACATATAAATACACACAATACCTGACCGACCCCCATAAGCCGGAAGGTGCCAACCAACAGAACAATCTATTTACCCCTACCCGGGTGTAAACCAACCAAAAATAAGTCACTCCACTCATCTGATAACTGTGAGCTCCTCCTACTGGCCCCCTTGGGTACGTAGTTCAAGCCTTGGCCTCTGACAATGAACTGTGTCTGAGTCCGAAGACTCCTGCCTCTGGGCGCAAGCGCTCAACGGGGTAATCTGTTGCTGTATTTTTGACTAAAACTGCCCCTGGGTGTAAACACGCAATAGGGTAATTTTATAAAAATCTGTATCTGAAACTGCCCCCGGCCACAAGTGCACATAGAATAGTCTGCCCCTGTAAACAGGGTAATCTGGCTCTGTGCAGAGTAAACTGAACTGCCCCTGCAAGCAGGGTAATCTGGACTGTATTGTCATGGTGGTCGGCCATCATCGTCCTCTAGGCAGACGGCATCGCCCAGCTGGTGGCGGTATCTGAATTTGGTATCGACACAGCTATAACCCAGGGGCGGAGGGGACGCTAAGGGTACCCAGATGCCATAACAAGTCTCAACATGCAAAACACATACACAGCAAGCATGCTCAAATGAAAAATACTAATCATATTCTCTTCTTTTATTTCAAGGCCAATCCGTATTAAACAACTGATGTTATATTCTGTTTTACACTATTTCTGATAGCTGGGCTAACTGCTACCTGGCCTTTATCCGTTTATCTAATTATTGTTACCCGTAATCTGAAGCTATATCAGTTTCTAGAGCCATATCTATTTTTGGAGCTACATCTGTATCTGGAGCTATTTCTATATCTGATTACTGATCTGATTATATCTGGATATAACTCGATAACATAGAACAGGCCATTTATAACTGGATATAGCTCAATAACATAAGATGTGTCATATATTACCGGATACAGTCTCAACAAATGTAATACATACTATCTGTAATCTTGCTAATTCATTATACTGCTTTTACAACTTCCATTCTAGATATTACGTAAGAACATGCTAAGCTACTAGCTGATACCACATTACTATCTAAAATCATCTAACTATCCGCTATTCTGATTATCGCATGATACGTAATGATATACTAGCATGTTTGCTGGAAATTGTACTGAAATTGTTCCTGTACGCTGGGTATCTGTTAATAGTCTTTATTCTATTTACTTTCTAGGCTGTACTTCCTGGCTTGCCAAAAGAATAGCTTTACATACCTGGTTTTTGAGTACCCGACTGACCGATGTGATTTCCGTCGGTACTTCTGCTGTTTCTCCCAACTACATTCATATACATGTCAATTAGAACCAAATACACCAATATTCTGAAAGAAAACGTCACTTTCGATATATTTATAGTCTAAACTTTGGCTTATCGAAAGACGATCAAAAACCTGCTATTTCTCGAAAGTCCAGAAGGGAGAAATATTCACTATAAGTCTAGGAGTATATTGACACTAATTTGGAGCAATTCCACTTACCTTAGTTCGGTAGCACGACGATTCGCTGGCCGAATTTCGCGAAACAAAATCCATAGGAATGCTCCTTACTGCTTAATACCTCGGTATCTGGAGTTAATTTTAGTTTGGACCGCGTTAGACGGCGTAATTGGAAGGAAATTTCAATGGAATCTTCGTCCTCTCTGTTTTTCCCTCGACTTCTTTTGAAATTATATGAAATATAACATTTGAACCGAAGTTGGAGGTTTTTATTCTTGGGCCTAGACAGGGCCAACGTGTCACGAAGCCAACGCGGAGGCTCCACCTCCGTGACACGTTGCCATCGCGGAGGGTCTCTGCCCAGGCTCCCTTCGCGATGGTTCGACAGGTTTCTCGTCCGGTCTTTTCCCAGGCCTTTTCCCAGCTTGTATGGCTTTCAAATACTCTTAACCAACACGCGAATTGGCCATCTATGTGTTGGGAATTTAACGGGGTGTAACATTCTCCCCCCCTTAAGAACATTCATCCTCGAATGTAAACTTTTATTTAGAGGACTTCTCAACTTACTCAACTTGTTTCTAGAAAATTTTCGGCAGAGTTTCCCCTGTAATATGGACTATCCCAAAAACCTGAAATGAAGAAAAGACCCATACAGGTACTCCACATAATACTATAGTATTTAAATGACAGATTAAAATAGACCTTCTTATTTATATATACTATAAGGCACTGCATAAGATAATAGTACTAACATACCTGTCGCCTGACTAGGCTTTAAATAAATGAGGGTTTCTGGTCTTCATATGTTCCTCCGCCTCCCAAGTCATCTCCTCTCGATTCCTGTTACGCCACAATACCTTGACAGATGCAATATCTTTAGTTCTCAATCTACGAATCTGTCTGTCTAAGATGGCTACTGGAACCTCTTCATATGCTAACTCGTCTGTGACCTGGATATCCTGAACTGGAACAACTGTGGAAGGATCTCCTACGAACTTTCTCAACATAGATACATGGAATACTGGGTGAACAGACGCTAACTCTGGAGGCAAGTTCAACTCATATGCAACTCGGGCTATTCTCCGTCGAATCTGATATGGCCCAATGAACCTCAGGCTAAGCTTGCCTTTCTTGCCAAATCTCATCACTCCTTTCATCGGAGACACTTTCAAATATACCCAGTCATCCACTGCAAATTCTAGATTTCTACGCCGCATATCCGCATAAGACTTCTGGCTGCTCTGAGCAGTTAGTAGGCGTTCCCTGATAAGCTTCACCGCCTCTTCTGACCGAAGAATAATATCCGGCCCAATCAGCGCCGTCTCCCCCGCTTCAAACCAGCCGGCGGGTGATCTACATTTCCGCCCATATAATACTTCAAAGGGCGCCATCTGGATAGCTGAATGATAACTATTATTATAGGAAAATTCAATCAACGGAAGATGCTCATCCCAGCTACCCCCAAAATCTAGTACACACGCTCGTAGCATATCTTCGACCGTCTGGATAGTTCGTTCTGCTTGCCCGTCTGTCTGAGGATGAAAGGCTGTACTTAAGTTAATCTGTGTCCCCAGGCCTCTCTGGAACAACTGCCATAATCTCACTGTAAACTGTGCTCCTCTGTCTGAAATAATAGATACTGGCACTCCATGTAATCTAACTATTTCTCTGATATATAATTCAGCATAATCCTCAGCCGAGAAGGTAGCTTTCACTGGCAGGAAATGAGCTGATTTTGTCAGCCTGTCAACTATCACCCAAATAGAATCGTGTCTATGTCTGGCACGGGGTAACCCTATTACAAAATCCATATTTATCACTTCCCATTTCCACAAAGGCACGGCTATATCCTGCGTCAGACCGCCCGGTTTCTGGTGTTCTGCTTTCACCTGCTAGCAGTTACGACATCTAGATACAAATTCAGCTATTTCAGCTTTCATACCTGGCCACCAGTAGATGTCTCTAAAGTCGTGCTACATATTTGTTGCTCCTGGATGGAGGGAATAGCGAGCGTAATGTACCTCATGCATGATCTGCTGGCGAAGCCCTGAAACATTCGGGACACATACGCGGCCCTTACAACGTAGCACTTCATCCTCAGTCACTTGGAAATCTGGCTCCTTACCTTTCTGAACTCTATCTCTGAGCTGGACTAAGTCAGGGTCCTCGTACTGCCGTTCTTTTACCTCTGTAACTAACGATGACACAACAGAGTTCTAAATCACCGCTCTGTTATTTTCTATATCTACTACTCGAACGGCTAAACCAGCTAGCTGGTGAATTTCCTTAGCTAACTCCCGCTTCTAAGGTCGCAAATTCTCCAGACTCCCCATTGACTTACAGCTGATGGCATCTGTTACTACATTAGCTCTCCCTAGGTGGTAGAGAATATTTACATCATAATCTTTTAGCAATTCTAACCAACGACGCTGCCGCAGAGTTAACTCCCTCTGTGTGAAAATGTACTGTAGGCATTTATGATCTGTAAAAATGTCTACATGAACGCGATACAAGTAATGCCTCCAGATTTTCAGAGCGTCACCGCGGCCAATTCCAGGTCATGGGTCGAATAGTTCTTTTCGTGCTTCCTCAGCTGTCTGGAAGCATAAGCAATTACCTTTCCATGCTGCATCAGCACACAACCCAGTCCAATGCCTGAAGCGTCGCAATACACCACATATCCATCTGTTCCCTCTGGCAATGCTAGTATTGGGGCGGAGGTCAATCTGTCTTTCAATTCTTGAAAACTCTGCTCAAATGCCTCCGTCCACTGAAATTTCGCTGCTTTTTGTGTTAGCTTTGTCAGAGGTGTTGTTATAGTGGAGAATCCTTCAACAAATCTCCGGTAATACCCTGCTAAACCAAGGAAACTGCGGACCTCGGTCGAAGTGGTAGGTCTGGGCCATGTCTTGACCGCCTCTATTTTCTGTGTGTCCACCTGTACACCAGCATCCGACACAATATTCCCCAAAAAGGCAACTGAGTTCAGCCAGAACTCACACTTAGAAAACTTGGCGTACAGCTGACGGTCTCTAAGGATCTGGAGTACTGTTCGTAAATAGTTCTGGTGATCTGTCTCTGAAAGAGAATATACCAGAATATCATCGATAAATACTATCACGAACAGATCCAAATACGGTCTGAATATGTTGTTCATCATGTCCATAAACACTGTGGGAGCATTCGTCAGCCCAAAAGACATGACTAGAAATTCAAAGTGACCATATCTGATCCTGAAAGCAGTCTTTGGAATGTCCCTCTCCCAAACTCGGACCTGGTGGTATTCGGACCTCAGATATATTTTAGAGAAACATCTGGCCCCCTGCAACTGGTCAAACAAATCATCTATTCTAGGGAGCGGGTATTTGTTTTTAACCGTTACCTTATTCAGCTGTCGGTAGTCTATACACATACGGAGTGAGCCATCTTTCTTTCTTACAAATAGAACTGGTGCACCCCACGGGGAAGTACTAGGCCTGATAAAGCTTTTGTCGAGCAAATCTTTTGACTGCTCTTTCAACTCTCTAAGCTCAGCTGGTGCCATGCGATACGGGGGAATGGATATAGGTTGAGTCCCTGGCAACAAGTCAATTGGAAAATCTATCTCCCTTTCGGGAGGGATACCAGGCAACTCATCCGGAAATACGTCAGGGAATTCATTGACCACTGGAACAGACAGAAGAGTCGGAGGTTCCACCTGAACGTCCTGGACTCTAACTAGGTGGTAAATACACCCTTTGCTATTAATTTTCTCGCCTGAAGGTAGGAAATTAACCTACCTTTTGGCGTAGCTGTGCTCCCTTTCCACTCTCGCACTGCTTCCCCCGGAAAGTGAAATCGAACCATCTTGGTCCAGCATTCTAGGTTGGCATAGCATGGCACTAGCCAGTCCATACCCATAATGGCATCGAAGTCGACCATCTCAAGTTCTATCAAGTCTACTGTGGTCTGGCGATCAGCAACCTCGACCGTACATCCCCGATAAACTCTTTTAGCTGTAATCGAGTCACTGACCGGTGTAAGCACTGAAAAGGACTGCTGAAGCAATTCTGGTTCGATACCCAACTTCCGGGACACAAATGGTGTAATATATGACAAGGTAGACCCTGGATCAATCAATACATAAACAGGGTATGAGCAGATAATCAATATACCTGTGACCACATCGGGAGATGCCTCTGAATCCTGCCTCCCTGGTAATGCATAGGTACGGCTGGGGCCTACACCTGAGCTAGAGGCTCCTGATCTACCTCAGCCCCTATTTGCTAAACCTGAGGGTCTGCGCCCTGCTGAGGCTGCTGGAGCTCGTGGCCCTACTGATGTTCTATCTAGACTATCCCGGCTACCCTGTCCTCTGGCCAGACAATCTCTCATTAAATGCCCTTCCTGTCCGCAGTAATAGCACCCTGAGAAGCCTCGCCTACAGGCTCCAGAATGGGGTCGGTGGCATATAGAACAAGGGGTAGGTGCAAACCTACTCTGCTCTGCCCTCCGCTACTGAAGTGATGCTACTGTCCGTAAACTACTACTGGACTTTGACTGACTCCGGCGAACAAATCTGCCTCTCTACTGCTGTACCGGAGGTAAAAATCTGGGTGGCCTATATGAAAACCGTGGTCTCGGCCCCCTAGGAATTTCCCCCTGAATCTCAGCGGGTCTGTTTCTACGGCGCTACTCTGAAGTCGCCTGCCTGTCGCCCCGCTGCCGCTATCTCAGGCCCTCAATTGTCTGTGCGAAGGCCTGTACCCTAGCTATATCCATGTCCTCTCTCAAAGTAGCCGTCATGCACGTCTCTATGTAATCTGAATTCAGGCCCATAATAAAGCGATGGACTCTGGACTACATGGGGTCCACAAATGCTAGAGCATAGCGGGCTAAGGAGTCGAACTGTAAAGAATACTAACGGACGCTCCTGGCCCCCTGCTCTAAGTGTACGAACTGGTCCATCCGGGCCTGTCTGACCTCCCGGGGTAAGTAGTGGTCCAGGAAGGCCTCTGAGAAGCTGGACCAAGTAGGAGGGGCTGCATCTCTTCCTCGAGATCTCTCCCAACTTTCGTACCACAAAACAGCAATATCCCTCAACCGGAACACTGTTAATTCCACTAATTCTGCTGGGGTTACGTGCATGACTCTAAAGATTCTCTACATCTGGTCCAGAAAGTCCTAAGGGTCGTCCACTGAATCTGACCCTGTAAACTGAGGGGGTCCCAATGCCAAAAATTCTCTAACCCTGGAACTACCTGGCCCACCTAGGGATTCTGCTGCTGCAGGTGGTACTGGCTGACGCTGAGTAACTAGTATCTGGGTTAACATAACCACCGCACTACATAGCTCCTGATCAGATGAAGTGGGTGCAGGAGCTGTGGGAGGCGGTGCTGCCTCAAATGGTGTCTGGCGAGGCGGAGACTGCTGGGAGGGTCGAGATGACACCTCCGCATCACCCTCAGACTGGGCTGAATCTGGCTGTAAGTGAGGCATCCTGCTGGTGCCTTCGCCTGCCGCTGTATCTAATCTCCTGCCTGTAGCAGGGTGCCGCTGATCTGCCATTTTAATCTGTAAACAAAGAGTATGATAACTTTCAAAAGAACCAACCATATATTGTACTGTGCTATGGCACGATTGACTATTAAAGAAGGGTAACCATCCTATTATGCCTCGCAGTCTCCTGCCTATAGTATGTGGTGCACAACACATCCATAGACAAGACTCTACTTAGCACGACTTGCAGACTCCCTGGGACACGAATTGCTCTGATACCAAGTTTGTCACACCCCACCTTGGGGGGTATGACGGGCACCTGGTGCCTGCTAGACTCTGGGCTGCCAAGCGGTCCAGCCTGAGCACATCTGGTGCTTTGGATGACTCTGGCTCTATTTCAAGAAACGAACCGGCTATATAGCGGCTGTAAATACAACCCCCGGCCGATTAGGCCTATAGCCACCTGCGATGCACAACAGCTAACCAAAACAATGACACTATAATCCGAAGCGACTGCTATTTACATTTGTGACGGACAAGGTCACTAACTATAACCAGAAAAAGGCCCCACACGGCCAACATCAACAACTAAACACATATATACATGCAAGGCCCCTCACGACCGGTTCCACTACCACAGGGAAATATCAGACTGCAAGCCTCTACGAAGTAATAATAGATTGGTCGGGACAGGGCCCCGACCTACCCGTACTATACAACAAAAGAAAATGAAATACACCTCTGAATGTCAAGCTCCGAATGACAGGAGCGGATGAATCTGCTGACTGGATCACGAGGGATCGACTCCTCGTCTATGTGTACCTACAGGCAAGCAATGCAGTGCCCCCACGGGCGTCAGTACCACAGGTACTGAACATGTAAAGCAAACTGAAATATACAACTGAAATGGGTAACAACAACAACATGAAATACAAGCAGGAAGTAACTGAGTCTATCTAGCTGAGGATAACTGGGGAGAGTTTACTTATTCTGTAACTAAACTGAGCGTACCTGATGACGTGTCGTCCTACTTTCTATCAGTATCTAGTAGCAAATATAGATATACATATAAATACACACAATACCTGACCGACCCCCATAAGCCGGAAGGTGCCAACCAACAGAACAATCTATTTACCCCTACCCGGGTGTAAACCAACCAAAAATAAGTCACTCCACTCATCTGATAACTGTGAGCTCCTCCTACTGGCCCCCTTGGGTACGTAGTTCAAGCCTTGGCCTCTGACAATGAACTGTGTCTGAGTCCGAAGACTCCTGCCTCTGGGCGCAAGCGCTCAACGGGGTAATCTGTTGCTGTTTTTTTGACTAAAACTGCCCCTGGGTGTAAACACGCAATAGGGTAATTTTATAAAAATCTGTATCTGAAACTGCCCCCGGCCACAAGTGCACATAGAATAGTCTGCCCCTGTAAACAGGGTAATCTGGCTCTGTGCAGAGTAAACTGAACTGCCCCTGCAAGCAGGGTAATCTGGACTGTATTGTCATGGTGGTCGGCCATCATCGTCCTCTAGGCAGACGGCATCGCCCAGCTGGTGGCGGTATCTGAATTTGGTATCGACACAGCTATAACCTAGGGGCGGAGGGGATGCTAAGGGTACCCAGATGCCATAACAAGTCTCAACATGCAAAACACATACACAGCAAGCATGCTCAAATGAAAAATACTAATCATATTCTCTTCTTTTATTTCAAGGCCAATCCGTATTAAACAACTGATGTTATATTCTGTTTTACACTATTTCTGATAGCTGGGCTAACTGCTACCTGGCCTTTATCCGTTTATCTAATTATTGTTACCCGTAATCTGAAGCTATATCAGTTTCTAGAGCCATATCTATTTTTGGAGCTACATCTGTATCTGGAGCTATTTCTATATCTGATTACTGATCTGATTATATCTGGATATAACTCGATAACATAGAACAGGCCATTTATAACTGGATATAGCTCAATAACATAAGATGTGTCATATATTACCGGATACAGTCTCAACAAATGTAATACATACTATCTGTAATCTTGCTAATTCATTATACTGCTTTTACAACTTCCATTCTGGATATTACGTAAGAACATGCTAAGCTACTAGCTGATACCACATTACTATCTAAAATCATCTAACTATCCGCTATTCTGATTATCGCATGATACGTAATGATATACTAGCATGTTTGCTGGAAATTGTACTGAAATTGTTCCTGTACGCTGGGTATCTGTTAATAGTCTTTATTCTATTTACTTTCTAGGCTGTACTTCCTGGCTTGCCAAAAGAATAGCTTTACATACCTGGTTTTTGAGTACCCGACTGACCGATGTGATTTCCGTCGGTACTTCTGCTGTTTCTCCTAACTACATTCATATACATGTCAATTAGAACCAAATACACCAATATTCTGAAAGAAAACGTCACTTTCGATATATTTATAGTCTAAACTTTGGCTTATCGAAAGACGATCAAAAACCTGCTATTTCTCGAAAGTCCAGAAGGGAGAAATATTCACTATAAGTCTAGGAGTATATTGACACTAATTTGGAGCAATTCCACTTACCTTAGTTCGGTAGCACGACGATTCGCTGGCCGAATTTCGCGAAACAAAATCCATAGGAATGCTCCTTACTGCTTAATACCTCGGTATCTGGAGTTAATTTTAGTTTGGACCGCGTTAGACGGCGTAATCGGAAGGAAATTTCGATGGAATCTTTGTCCTCTCTGTTTTTCCCTCAACTTCTTTGGAAATTATATGAAATATAACATTTGAACCGAAGTTGGAGGTTTTTATACTTGGGCCTAGACAGGGCCAACGTGTCACGAAGCCAACGCGGAGGCTCCACCTCCGTGACATGTTGCCATCGCGGAGGGGCTCTGCCCAGGCTCCCTTCGCGATGGTTCGACAGGTTTCTTGTCCGGTCTTTTCCCGGGCCTTTCCCTAGCTTGTATGGCTTTCAAATACTCTTAACCAACACGTGAATAGGCCATTTATGTGTTAGAAATTTTACGGGTTATAACACAGGCCCTCCCCGAGACTCCTCCTATAATTCATCTGGTCTGTCCCTGCGGCGCTGCACCTGACTTGTCCTCCTAATCTCCCGTTGCCGCTGTTTGATACCCTGAATATTCTGAGCAAAAGACTACACATGGGTGATATCTATATCCTCTCATAGTGTGGCTGTGATGCAGATCTCAACATATTCTGGGTTCAGCCACATAATAAAGCGGTGTACCCTGGCTAGCATTGTGTCAACAAAGGCTGGTGCATATCGAGCCAAGGAATCAAACCGCATGGCATATTCCTGGACACTCATCGACCTCTGCTCCAAGTGTAGGAACTGATCAACCCGGGCCTATCGAATCTCCCGCGATAGGTAATGATCCAAGAAAGCATCTGAGAAGCTGGGCTAGGTCAGAGGGGAAACATCTCTCCCTTGGGACATCTCCCAACTCTCATACCACAGTACGGCGATGTCCCATAACCTGAATACTACCAACTCAACTGACTCTGTGGGTGTAGCATGCATCACCTTGAAAATCCTCTACATCTGATCTAAGAAGTCCTGAGGGTCCTCAGTCCGATCTATCCCTGTGAATTACGGGGAACTTAGTGCTAGGAACTCTCGGTCCCTCGAACTACCAGGCCCTCCTAATGACTCTAAACCTATAGGTGGCATTGGTTGGTGCTGAGCAGCCATCATCTGTGCTAGCATAACCACCGCGCTCCTGGCCTCCTGGTCGGATGGTACGGGTATAGAAACTGCCAAGGCAGTGTCGTCACACTGGCCGTCCCAAGCGACTCCTGACGTGGTGGAGATTGCTGGGGAGGTAAAGATGATACCTCCGTATCGTCCTCAGATCGGGACGATTCTGACCAAGGCTGAGGCACCCTGCTGGTTCCCTCTCCTGCTGCTACATCTAATCTCCTGCCTTTCGTAGGGTGTCGCTGGTCTGACATTTCTCTGTAAATAAAAGAGTATAATGAGCTTAGGGACTCAACCCTATACTGTACCGCTCTATGGCACGACCGAATGAGAAGAATGAGTAACCATCCTATCATGCCTTGCAGCCTCCTGCCTATAGTATGTGGTGCACAACAAATCCATAGAAAAGACTCTACTTAGCACGGACTCCCTGGGATACGACCTGCTTTGGTACCAAGTTTGTCACACCCTACCTTGGGAGGCATGACTGGCACCTGGTGCCCTACTAGGACCTGGACTGCTGAGCTGATTGAGCCTAAGAACTTCTTGTGCAGGGCTAATCGAGAAAATAATGGGCTATATAGCGGCTGTAAATACAACCCCCAGTCGACAAGGCCTATAGCCACCTGTGAAAATAAACAGCTAACCAGAGACAAACAAACATAGGGAGTCCTATGTGGGCCGACAAGGCCACCATGATATCTAGTTATAACTGAAAAGTAAAAGCCGATGCTAAATTGAGCTATGACCGACAAGGCCACCAGTCAACAGCTAAATAGGGCCCCACACGGCCAACACATATAGTCTAAAACACATATGGGCCCCACACGACCGATATCATCTAACCTTAGGGAAGTAATGCAATATGCAAGCCTCTAGGAGTAATAAGATGGTCAGGATAGGGCCCCGACCTACCCATACTTTGCAAACAAAGAAATTAACCTCTATCACACAAGCTCTAGAAGAAAGGAGCTGATGGCTCTGTACGGCTGACTGAAACTATGAGGGACCTACTCCTCGTCTATCTGCACCTGCAGGCAAGTAATGCAGCACCCTAAAAGAGGGCGTCAGTACCACAGGTACTGAGTATATGAAGCAATAGCTTTAAATAACTGAAAGTAAGGAAAAAGAACTGACAATAACTGAAGTATAGGAAACAGACTAAAAATCACTAAAGTAGTGAAATCAGGACTAAACATAACTGTGATAAGAAGGGTAAGGGTCATACCTGACAAATGAGGCATCCTACTATCTAACTATCAGTAACTAAAGCAACATAAACCTTACTTGGCTCCTATAAGCCGGAAGGTCAATCAGCACAGAACAACCCACTTGGGCCCCCATTAGCCCTAGTGAGTACACCTCAATCTATTTACCCCTATCCAGGTCATACTGAGTCAACTACCAGCTATAAGCGTCCTGTCGATCCCCTGGGTCTGCAACTTGGCCCGTTGGGCCCCTGACTATAGTTGTGCCTGAGTTCGGAGGACTCTGATATCTACACCCCAGGCGTAAGCACTAGGCGGGGGTGTGTATAAAGCCAACCACGGCAAATATGAGGATCTGGATCCCCATTTTCGTCCCTTGCGGATGGCATGCCGCTCCGCAGAGCAACGTATCCTCACCCCTGGCAGGCGAGTCACAACTATTAACCCTGGGGCGGTCACGGAAGCTATACAGATATAATCTAACCCAAAATAATATAATTACAAGTCTTAACTAACAACAACAACTAAACATGGTAACATACTCCTGACATATTATTGGGATTCATACTGGATTACTATGCTGAAGAAACTAACTTGCCGAAAGAAAACGCCTTAACATACCTCGATCACTGTTTACCGATTAACTGGCGAGTTTTGGCTCATGTTCAACTGCCCTTCTCAACTAAAATCATGTTACTGGAAATATAGGACTAGTTTTAACACTAAATTCGGCAAAAAGAAAAACTTCATATATAAATATTAACTACATTCCAACTTTACGCAACACGGTCGAAACCTCGCTATTTTTCGAAAGTCTAGAAGGGAGACATGCTTACTTTAAGCCTGGGATCGTATTGACACTACTTTGGAGCTGTTCCAACAACTTTGTCTCAGCGGGACGACGATTCGCCAGGCGAATTTCATAAAACTAACTCCGTAGAAATGCTCCCTGCAGCCTTATACTTCAATACCTAAAGTTAATTTGGATTTGGATGGTGTTTAGCGGCGTAATCGGATGAAGATTATAATTCCCCTTCGTCCTCCTTCTCTGTTGTCGTGTTATATATGAAAAATAACATGAAATCTAAGGGTGAGACCTATATATACTTGAAGCAGCATACAAGGCAACGTGGCACGTTGGCCAACGCGTTGCTTCTGCTCCGTGCCACATTGGCTAACGCACTGATTCTGCTCCGTGCCACTTTGCCACTCTGTGCAGCTTGGTTTGGCCTCCTCTCATGAAATCCTAACTTGACACTCGTTCGGCCTTTCCCTGGGCCCTTTCCTCGTATGTATGGTACTCTAAAACTCTCAACCAACATATGAATAGGCCGACTAAATGCTAGAAACTTACGAGGTGTAACATCCACTCCCCTACTGTTGTGGTGGGGGTGGGGGTCTGGGTGGTCTGTCTGAGAGTCATGGCCTGGGTCCACCCTGGGACTCCGCCGGCATGTCACTAGGTCAGGCCCGGCGGCGCTGCTCCTAATTTACCCTTCTTATCTCTCGTTGCTGTCTCATACCTTCAATATTCAGAGCAAAAGCCTGAATGTGGGCAATATCCATGTCCTCTCCCAGAGTGGCTGTAATACAAGTCTCCATATAATCTGGATTCAGCCCATAATAAATTGGTGCACCCTAACCGGCATGGTATCTACAAAAGCTAGTGCATATCAGGCCAAAGAGTTGAACCTCATAGCGTATTCCCGGACACTCATCGACCCCTTCCCTAAATGTAGGAACTGATTAACCCAGGCCTGTCGGATTTCCCATGGTAGGTAGTGATCCAGAAAAGCCTTTGAGAAGCTGGGCCAAGTCGGAGGCAAAGCACCTCTCCCTCAGGACCTCTCCCAACTCTCGTACCATAGTATTGTGATCTCCCGTAGACAAAATACCGCTAACTCAACTGAGTCTGCAGGTGTAGCATGCATCACCCTAAAAATCCGCTGCATCTGATCCAAGAAATCCTGAGGGTCCTCCTTCCGATCCGTCCCTGTGAACTACGGGGGACTTAGTGTGAGAAACTCCCAGACCCTTGAACTACCAGGTCCTCCTGAGGAATCTGCGACTGTGGGTACCACTGGCTAACACTGTGCAGCCAGCATCTGAGCTAGCATAACAACAGCACTCCTAACCTCCTGGTCAGACAGTGTCGGAATAGAAACTATTAGAGGCGGTGCTGTCACATTTGCTGCTCCGAGCGGCTCCTGGCGTTGTGGAGAGTGCTAGGGAGACCGAGATGAAGTCTCCCTGTCACCCTTAGATCGGCCTGACTCTGACTAAGGCACCCCGCTGGTGCCTTCCCCTACTGCAACATCTAATCTCCTGCCAGTCGTGGTGTGTCGCGGGTCTGCCATTTCTCTGTAGATAAAAGAATATGATTTGGTAAGCTTAGGGACTCAACCCTATACTGTACAGCTCTATAGAACGACTAGATAAGAAGAAAGAGTAACCATTCTATCATGTCTCGCAGCCTCCTGCCTATAGAATGTGGTGCACAACACATCCATAGACAAGACTCTAATTAGCATGGCATGCAGACTCCCTGGGATATGACCAGCTCTGATACCAAGTTTGTCACACCCCACCTTGAGAGGCATGACTGGCACTTGGTGCCCTACTAGGATCTGAACTGGCTTAACTAGGCCTGTGCACTCCTGGTGCAGGCCTACTTCTCAAATCAAGACAACGGGCTATATCTCGGCTGTAAATACAACCCTCGGCCGACAAAGACTTATAGCCACTTTTAAAGAAAACCAGCTAACCAGAACCAGAAAATAACGAGGATTTCTAAGCGGGCCGACAAGATCACCATGTTATCTAGTTATGACTGTAAAGTAAATGCAATGCTACTCTAAACTATGGCCGACTCGCTCATTTGTCAGTTAAACAAGGCCCCACGTGGCCAACACGTAAACTAAAACACATATGGGCCTCACACGGCCAATAATAGCTAACCACAGGGAAATAGAAACAATCTACAAGCCTCTATGAGTAATATGATGGTCGGGAGAGGGCCTCGACCTACCCATAAACTGTACAGTAAAAAAAGGTAAACCTTCTATCTATAAGCTCCGGAAGAAAGGAGCTGACTCTTTTGCTAATCCTGACTGGAGGCTAAGAAGGACCTACTCCTCGTCTATCCATACCTGTAGGCAAGTAATGCAGCGCCCCAGAAAGGGCATCAGTACAATATGTACTGAATATGTAAGGCGATAACTGTAAATGACTGAAATAAAGAGATAGAACTGAGAATAACTTAAATGAAGGGATAGAGATCATACCTGAGTAATAGAACTTCTTTATATCTAATTTATTAATAACTAAAGCAAACAAAAACCTTACCTGGCCCCAATAAGCCGGAAGGTACAACCAGCACAAAATAACCCACTTGGGGCCCCCATAAGCCCTGGTGACTATACTTTAGTCTATATACCTCTATCAACGTCACATTGGGTTAACTAATAGCTATAGCTGTCCTACCGATCCCCTGGGTCTGCAACTGAGCCCGCTTGGCCCCTGACTGTAGCTATGTCTGAGTCTAGTGGACTCCTGATATCTGCACCCCGAGCACCAGACTCGACGGGGGTGTATAGAGCCAACCACGGCATATGAGGACCTGGGACCCCATCTTCGTCCCTCGCGGATAGCGTACGACTCTGTAGAGCGACGTCATCTCAATCTCGCCTCTGGTAGGCGTCGACACAGCTAATAACCCCAGGGTCGGTCATGAAGGCTATACAAGAAATAATCATAATAGACATGCCTCTGGTATTCTTACTGGGATTCAAAATGATTTATCATGCTAAAGAAACTAACTTGCCGAAGGAAACTGCCTTAACATATCTCATTCGCCGATTACTGATTAACTGGCGAGTTCCAGTTGGTACTCAACTGTTGTCCTCAACTACAATCGTATTACTGGGGGAATATAACTAGTTTCAGTACTAAATTTGATAAAAACGATAACTTTATATGTAGATATTAACTATATTTCAACTTAACTGAACACGGTTGAAAAATCATAATATCTCGAGAATCCAGAAGGGAGAAATGCTTACTTGAAGCTTGTGATCATACAGAAATTAGTTTGGAGCAATTCCAACGACTTTGGCTCGGCGAGGTTACAATTTGCCGGGCGAATTTCGTGAAAATAACTTCGTAGCAATGCTCCCTACAGCCTTAAACTTCAATACCCGAAGTTAACTTGAATTCAGGCGGCGTTTCATAGCATAAACGGATGAATTTCACTTGATTCCTTCGTACTCTCTCAAGTCTGGCCGCTGCTATCTTTTGGAAATGATTTAAAAACAATATAAGGCTTATATATATAGGGGAGGGCAAGGCACCAGGGAGGCGCCTCGTGCCAGCCATCACGGTAGCCCTGGTGCCGCGTCGCGCCTGGCATCGTGCCAAGTTGCTGGCGCGCCGTGCTGGCTGGTGCTCTATCGGTTGGCGCGTCGCGCTGGCCCTGTGCGGCCTAGCCTCACTTGACCCGACTTCCGAGGCTTCTTTACACGCATCGTACTCTCATTATCTATTTCAAATTCACGCGTACGCCTACTATTCGTTAACTTTCAGGGGGTGTAACACTTTCTTCCCTTAATTAATTTTGTATGTGTCTAATTATGGTAAAATAGTTTTATTTTGGGAAAGATCGATCTATTTATATTCCTTTGATCGATTTTCCAGACTATCTTTCTCCTTTACTTTTTTATTTTTTTCTATTTAGTTGATTCTGGGATTCATGAAAGGAAATTTTCTCAATTCATAAGCTCCTCTTCTGATTATATAAGACCCTCTCCTCTCTTTTTTAAAGGGGGGACTTTCCTCTATTCTTTGAACAATGTTCATTCAAAACTTAGCAGGTTTTCCATCAATACAACTTTTCCCTCCCTAGCCATATAATGTTAAAATTGCTCCTCTTTGGCATTAGAACAACTCTCCGTTTAGCAATAGATTCTTCTCTCCTAGAGGTACTTTAAAATATTAATTTTTCTAAAGAGTTCTTTTTAATCTCCTTTAACCGGTTAATATACTTTCTATGTTATACTCTTATAATAGCATGCTTAAGTCTGCTACGTGCATTTTACCATGTTACAAATTCCTTTGAATTTGGATATGTAATGTGTTTTAGCTTTAAATGTGATTTTCTTAGATCTAGAGTACACATATGTTCATACACGTTTGCTGTGCTTGTTTCATTGTAAACAGGGTTCCCTTTTGAAGGAATAATACCAAAGAGTCGCTTTGGTTTGGGGACTAAAAAGAGACGAGTTGTTGTTTTTAGTTTTAAATTTAATATTATGTATTTTATTCATTTATTATTTTGGTTGTAAAACTGTAATAGACTTTCAATAATAGTGAAAAGGGGATGTTTTAAGGGGGAGGGGATTTATCTGTTGCTTGCTTAGATTTTATTTCTTTCAATCTTTTTGTTTAATTTGCATTTTTACAACATCATTTGGTTATATTTTGATCAAATTTATTGCTTTTTTTTAAAAAGAAAAATATGCAATGTATTTTATATATGAATGTTATCCCTTAACTTATAGTTGTTAGGAAAGTAGAAGGAATTACGAGGTCTAATTCCGAACCTTTTCAAACTAAGCCGACCCTTTCCCCCGAAAGTAATATCAACCCAATATTTGAAAGTAATTATGTGTATTTATATGCAAATATTTGTTTGCTTACATTCAAATCTTTATTTAGTTTTTAAAATATGTTACTATATTTTTCAACTTAAAAACGACCTCTAATTAATTTGTTGCTAAGATTGAAGGTTACGATTCATAATATCGTGTGGCCATCCCTATAAAGCAACAAATATTTTTTATACTTTCAACTCTTTTTAAGTTCGTCCGATATTTGAAAATGTTTAAATTGTTGTAAATGTATTTATAAATTATAGTTTTTCTTGTCCTTTTATTTTGTTTGGGGTAATTTAGTTTTATATGTTGTGAGTTACTAAATAAAAATATTATTTACGGTGTTTCTTTTATCGTTTCAATTTTTTTCCTCTTTGAATAATTTAGATCCTTTAATTAATAATGTCCTTGTCCTCCTAATTACTCAGGTATTTAATAAATAAATCGATATTGTCTTAAGCATTTAGTATCACTTTTGAAATAAGATTAAAATATGTAACTTCTGTCTTTTGAACAAAAGTATTTTATGATTAGTAGATAAGTTTGTTGCATTTGTTTGCTATTTAAATTTTATATTGAATTAGTGTATTAATTTAACTTATATTGAGATACTCATTTGTGTTAAAACAAATTTTATAAGTCTAATTAGGAAGTAGCTTAATTATTTTTTCACATAGTTTTGCATTAATTTGATAAATGACTTAATTTTATTTAATTTATTTATGTTGTGATTTAACTGTCTTGTGTACTGAATATTCTGTAGTATTTTTATCTTTATAAGTTTTCATTATCTTATCACTTAAATTGCATATTAACCATGAATATTTTTAATTTTTGCTTGAGTACTTATTTTTGTTTAAATAAATTTGCTCGATAAAATCTCAACTTTATCTTACCATTCAATTTTCACATTAATTAGAAAAGGGTTTATTTTTTGTTTAACTTATTTACTCATTTTAATATTATATGAATTTATTTTTCTAAAATCACTTAGTCAATTAATTGACAATTTCTAATCACTTAGTTTATTTTAGCCTTAAAAAATAATTGCCCTTATTTGACAACTTAGTTTTTTCCTACATAAAATGAATCCGGTCAGAAACCACATTTGTAGACCTCGAAAGGTGCTCAACACCTTCCTTTCAAGGTAATTCAAACCCTTACCCGACACTGGTGATCTAGGCTAGTTTAAACAGGTTATTAGCTTAGTACGGTGCCCTAACGCACCAAAATCCATTAGGTGACGACTCTTCTTTTTTTAATCCTTCAAGAGTTGTCACATGTCGAGTCCTTCTTTTCACGTGAAAAATGGGATGTGAAAAGGAGAAAAGACACCTTAGCAGCGCCTTTGACCAACTTAACTCAGAAAGCAGCTAAATTTCACTGGAATGAAGCATGTGAACAGAGCTTTTGGGAATTGAAAAATAGACTGACCTTAACACCAGTATTAGCCTTGCCAGAAGGATCAGAGGGTTATGCAGTGTATTGTGATGCTTCAGGCGTCGAGTTAGGATGTGTTCTGATGCAGAATGGTAAAGTAATTGCTTACGCTTCCAGGCAATTGAGGAAGCATGAAAAGAACTACCTTACCCATGACCTAGAATAAGTCGCGGTGATTCATGCCTTGAAAATATGGAGACACTATCTGTATGGCATTCATGTAGATATTTTCACTGATCATAAAAGTCTCCAATACATTTTCACACAAAAAGAGTTGAATCTACGATAGCGTCACTGTTTCGATCTGTTGAAAGACTATGATGTAAATATCTTATACCATCCAGGGAAAGCCAATGTTGTAGCCGAGTCCCTCAGCCATAAATCCATGGGGAGTTTAGTACACCTGAAGCCAGGACAATGGGAACTGGCCCGAGAATTGCATCAGTTAGCTAGTTTGGTTGTCCGTATAGTAGATTCAGGAGACAGTGGAGCAGTAATTCAGAATATAGTAGTATCGTTATTAGTTATGGAGGCGAAAGAACGGCAGTGCAAAGACCCTAACCTAGTTCAGCTTAGAGGTAAGGTTCAGCGAGGGGAAGTTACAGATTTCCAGGTAACCGAAGACTGAGTTTTGAGATATTCCAGACGCGGCAAGGATTCGCCAGCAAATTATGGGCGGGTGCATTATTCCCATTACTCTCTCCATCCGGGTTCAACAAAGATGTATCATGATATAAAAGAAAATTACTGGTGGTCGGGAATGAAAAAGGAAATAGCAGAATTTGTGGCTCAATGCCCTAATTACCAACAGGTGAAAGTCGAACATTAGAAACCCGGCGGACTGACACAAGAGATAGCAGTGCCTATGTGGAAATGGGAGGCAATTAATATGGATTTTGTGATAGGGTTACCTCGTACCAGGCATAAATTTGATTCCATCTGGGTGATGTTGACATGTTGATGAAATCAGCTCACTTTCTGCCAATTAGGACCACCTTCTCAACTGAGGATTATGCCGAGCTTTATATCAGGGAGATAGTCAGATTACATGGTGTCCCAGTATCTATCATTTCTGATAGGGGAGCACAATTTACAGCTAGGTTCCGGTAGTCTTTTCAGAGAGGTTTGGGAACCCAGGTTAATCTAAGTACAGCATTCCACCCTCAGACAGATGGGCAAGCGGAACATACAATTCAAACGCTCGAGGATATGTTATGGGCGTGCGTGTTAGACTTCGGGGGAAGCTGGAAGGAACATTTACCCCTTATTGAGTTTGCCTACAATAATAGTTATCATTCAACGATTCAAATGGCGCCTTATGAGTCCTTATATGGGTGGAAATGTAGATCCCCAATTGGTTGGTTCAAAGTTGGAGAATCAGGGTTAATTGGGCCAGCTCGAGGTTTATTGGGTCGTATCAAGTACTCCGGAGAATAGGCCAGATGGAATATGAGCTAGCTTTGCCTTCAGAGTTGGAATCCGTTCATCCAGTCTTCCATGTGTCGATGCAACAAAAATACATAGGGGATTCGTCCCGAGTTGTGCCAGTTGAGGATGTCCAAGTTACTGAGGAATTATCCTATGAAGAGGTTCCAGTAGCTATATTAGATTGACAGGTTCGCAGGTCAAGGACTAAAGATGTTGCCTCTGTTAAAGTATTGTGGAGGAAAAAGAATAGAGAGGGAATGACTTAGGAGGCTGAGGACGACATGAAATCTAGATATCCTCATTCGTTCTAGGCTTAGTTCAGACTATGCAGTTAAGGTAAGTTATTAATTTAGTTGTTGCTTCATGATTTGTGTTATATATATTGCTCAGCTAGATACAATGTTGTTGTGAAACAGTTGCAATAGTGTTATGTGAAGTGCATGTATTGGACTCTTTTGCATTTCAGGACTTTTGGATAGTCGCTATTACAGGGGAGACTCTGCCAAAATTTTTCTAGAATAAGCAGTTATAAGAGTTAAGTGTTCAGTGTTTTTCACAACTACACGCAAGTGCACGTGGTCGAACAAGTAATAAAGTGGCTCAAGTAAGCCAAGTATCGATCCCACAGGGACTGGGCTAGGGTAACAATCTACTCAAGTGTCAATAAACTTTAACTCTAAAAATGCAGACAACAGTGTTAAGAAGAGTTTGATATTTTGGTTTCTAATTTTATACTAATTCTAAAACGAATATATAATTTGAGTCTGAACTATAAGTATGAGCATGCTGAGGTTGAATGAACATGTAGAGAAATAAATTATCAATACAATTTGATTTATCTTTCCTCCGGTTGCCAGTCAAGAATTATTGCCTATGGATTAAAACTATCGTATTTAACCCAACTTAAGAAGCATGAACCTTCCACCTACATTTCTGTGATAAGACGAAATTCATGTTCTAGCCATACAAACCCGATTCCGTAATTGACTAATACGACTTTCAGGTATATCTCTATCATGAAGGTAAATCAGTTCTCAATTTTCCCAAACTAAGAAAAGATCATATCCTATTAATTCACAACTTTCCAATTTCTTGCTCTCTCGAGTGAAACCAGACTTTTTAGATGTACATTAACGTTGGCCACACATTAATGCAGTAAGAACAAGAATCAATAGAACAACCATGGAAGGAAAGATGAAAAACCAATTAACCAATAATTACATTTCAATACAATTGTTCTTAACCTCAGCAAGAAGAGGATTTAGCCACTCATTTGTGGATTAAACATCGTTAAATGAGTGTAAATCATACAAGCAATTGAACTAAAGAAGAATGAGATAGAGAAAAACCCTGAGATTTTCGTCCCCTCAACTGCCTGTAACCCACGTTCTTGCTCCACCAAGTCAGAATAATTAAAAATGAACCTAAGTGTTCTATTTATACTAGTGGGAATTTTTCCCGGAATAACAAGCAACGTATCACGAAGTGCATCGCGGAGCACTGCCTCCATGACACGCCACCGACGCGGACCCTTACTGGAATTCAGATGACCAGGTATTAAGGCCCAATGTGGCACGGCATGCAACGCGGGGCTAGGCCAACGTTCCACGGCCCCAACGCGCACCTTCACTGGAATTTGGCAAAAATTCCATATCTAGGTAGAAGGCATCCGCGATGGCAGCGTGACACAGCTCCATCGCGGAGCCCCTTTAATTCATGATGTCCTTGCCCTTTTCCTTGCTTACTTCTGAGTCCACTCCCGATTTCTCCCAACTTGCATTTTAGCTTCCCAAAATTATATTTCTCCTGCAAAACAACGCTAATCATGTTGGTTAGTATAAATTCACATTTTATTACAAATCATATGAGAATGTATAAACATCGATAGATAAACAAAGCAAAATGACACATTTGAGTATCACTTGGGCATATAAATTTGCCCAAGATCACTTACCCTACACTTAAATCCTTGTTCGTCCCCGAACAATAATCTTACACCTCATGCAATTGACACCCCAACATGGCTACTTTGGTTCGACAATTCAAGCTACGGTTATACCGATTATTTAACACAACAAATCCTCAAGAAAACATGCATAGTCTTATCAATACAATGACCTTCAACACATTAAGACCTCCTAGACTCAAGAATCGACTCTCGATATCGGCAAACTCATGCAAATCAGCTGATCAAGATATCCGACACGAATTTTAATCTCTCGTTGAGCATGTGTCCTCACAGCACAAGAGAATTTTCCCCTTTTTAATCACATGAACTCAAAACATTACATGCAGGGGCATATAAACACAATTTCGCTCTCTCTCCCAAAAGAATTCACATGCATTATGTCATGAACCATAGGCTTTCCCTTAGTGTATTACTCCACTAATATAAGGAAGTGTGATGTAAGATCACGTAGGACTTAACGGGTTGTAATGTAAGCTACGGAACTAGTAAATACTGGGCTAACCAATAATAACAACTAGCGTCCTTAAGCGCTTTTCCAATACATCCCATCAACCTTATGGTCATTGTTTCTTCCTTCATCTTCCCATTCTTGAAGTCTGTCTTTATTTTTGACCCCATCTCTTTAAGCACACTTGACTCAATAACAAAGATTATTTATACATATTCATTATATTTACCTTATAACAAGTGCACCTTCGACCTTTTCTTTCCTTTCATCACTCTGCTTTTTCTTTTCTTTTCACCATTCTCACTCCTTGACACTTTGGGAAAATTCTTTTCTTTTCTTGAGCGCTTAAGAGTTTTGGATCAAATTCACGGATAATGAAAAGAAGGGGTTAATCTCGGTTTACACCTTTTTGACAAAAGAAAAATAATAGGCTAAAGGCTCAATGGGCTAACTAGGGTGTACATTCAAGGTGGGTATGATAATGAAAGAAAAAAAAAATGTTCGGTTAAAGCAAAGAAATGCCTACGTCCTTTCCTACAATACACATCCTTCATTTCGTTTTGTACACACTCCAGGCAAGTTCTAGACATTTCACAATAGCATGGAAGAAACGAAACCTCACTAAATGCTCATTTCACATGCTCAACTCAAGACATATTCACAGACTCTTCAATCAGCTAATTACAAGAATTCAAACATTAAGCCTCAATCACACTGAATCGACTCTATGGCCTAGGCATCTCAACATATTTACAGATTTGCATGCTTTCATACAAATCACCTTTGCATTTCAAACATCATGCGTAACACGCAACCGGAATGTCGCAACCATAAAGTAACAACAGGTTTTGGGATGCAAACCCACAAAAGAAAAAAACTGAAAAAGAAAATAAAATCTACTCCTAACGACTACATTTCCCTGAAGACGGTCGTCATCCATCCATCATAGGGAACGGTCACTAACTAAGACTTCGGTTCAATAGGATTATTCTCGGTTAAAGAACCGAAAAGAAACGCCGAGAAACCCAAAAATTTGAAAATTCATGAAAAAATTTTCTTTTATTTAAAAATATCGATCATTTCAATAAAACCAAAAATATGTACAAAACCAGCTAACAACATTTAACAGCACACAACAGCTTCACCTTAATTACAACACAGACATACACAAAAAAAATCACAGGGCCACAAGTTTATCCAAGCACAACAACAGAATAGAGACATACATTAATAACAACAGCAAGAGACATACATTAATAACAACAGCAACAAACACCTAACTACTCCCACCCCACACTTAGTCTTTAGCCACAATTACAGCATTATGGCAAGATCCTATTTATTTCCAATTTACAAAAAGAAAACAAAAACAAAAACAAAAACACAACAAATATGCCTCATGCATTAAGAGAATTCGACGGTCTAAATTCTTCTGTACTACTCAGACTTCGTATAGCTACCCACAACATTACCATCGTTCATATTTCATCACATAGCACTTAGCAAGGAGAAACAAAGAAAAGAATTTATCTACATGAACCTATATAATTCACCCATTTCTTGCAATTTCAACAATTTCATTCCCCCGAAAATCCATCGGTCTTTTAGCATATTAACAGTTAGCACAACCAACTCATCTCACCCAACATACACAACCCAGCAAGAATTTCAAATTTCAACTAATTCTCCCTTTTAAACTCAAATTCAAACCCTAGCTATCATTTCGCAAGAATTTCAATCAAACATGTATTTATCGAGTTCATACCATCTCAACGATACTAGGAACTTCAATCAATAATAATTTACATGAATTCATGCTCAGTTTACACTTAGGGCAAGTTTTCCTCATTCCTAGGCTAAAAAATCAGAAAAATAAGGTAAGAAATGAGATGAAGTTAACAAACATACCTTAAATTCGATGATATCGAAGAAAAGTTGATAAAATTGAGCTACTAGGCCGTGTCACGTTGGGGAAGGGGGGAATTTTGGGTTGTTTGTCGCGGAGGAGGTGAAGAATGGGAAAAAATGAGGGAAAACAGGGTTAAAAAGGGGGGTTTTTCACGCGGGTCACCCGGCGACCCGGTGTGACCCGTCGCGAAATACACCTCAACGTGTCACGGAGGGTAACGCAGAGCATGCCCTCCATGACACGGAGCCATCGCGCAGGTGTTCTGGAATTTGAAAAAATTCCAGAATTACCTTCAACATTTCACGGAGGGTAACGCGGAGGCCCTCCTCCGTGACACGGAGCCATCACGTAGGCTCACTGTTTTGCCACTTTTTATTAATTTTCTTACCTCGATTTTTCCTTTGCAATCCCTTGCACATTTATCCTCTGTTCAACCTGAAATTCATCTCACACAAAGAAATTGGTTAGAATTATAGGTTTCAATTAAAATACAAATTTTGTTTTTATTTTTCTCATTTTTTTTGTTTTTTTTTCTCTTTTTCTATGAAATCTAATAAAATATTACAACAAAAATTTCACGGGTTGCCTCCCGTGCAGCGCCTGGTTTACCGTCGCGGCTCGACGTCATTAAGCTCAGTCATCCTCTAGGGTGATGGACGTTTTCTCTCGACCACCATCCTCTCCCTAGTAATGCTTACATCTTTCCGATGGTCTCCCCAATAACTCCCGTGACTCAATTCTCTGAACAACATCAGCTTTATTAATCACGTTGATCACCGAGAGTTTCTCGTACACAGTCGGGAGGTTGGTGGCCTTGTATACATCAAACACCTCCACCTTGTCGTGCGCTCGCGTAGTTCGCTGCCCTGCAACTACATTAATAAGTGCTTTCCCGGTAGCCAAGAAAGGACGTCCCAAAATAAATGGGACTTCTGCGTCTGGCTCAAAATCCAGCATGACGAAATCTACTGGGAAGATGAGGGAGCCCACTTGCACCAGAACGTCCTCCACAATGCCATCAGGCCTGGCTAAGGAACGATCCGCTAGTTGCAATATCACTGTTGTTGGTCTAGGACTCCCTAGACCCAACTTCTTGAATACCGATGACGGCATCAAGTTAATGCTCGCTCTCAAATCACATAATCCGTGAGCTCGGATACTCTGCCCAATTGTAATTTGTATTGTAAAGCTCCCAGGGTCCTTGAGCTTTGTGGGCAACCTATTTTGTATCCGGAAAGTGCACTCCTCCATCAGAGCCACCGTAGCGTACTCAGTTAACCTGCTTTTGTTTGCCACGATGTCCTTAATATACTTTGCGTACTTTGGCACTCCCTGCAAAACATCAACAAGAGGTAAGTTAATATGTACCTGTTTAAGCACCTCCATGAACTTTTTGAAACACGCCTCCTCCTTGTGTTCCTTTAATCTTTGAGGGAACGGGGGTGGTGGTCTTTCTGGTTCAGCCTCCTTTTTCTTCCCCCTCTCATCACTTTGCTCCCTCTCAGTTTCTGCTGCTCCCGATTGTTGAGGTGGTCTTTCTGGTTCCACCTCTTTAAGCTACAAACCACTCCTTGTGGTCACTGCATTCACGTGCTTGGGGTTGGGATCCGTGTCACTAAGAAGTCCTCCTCTAGGCCTGGTGTTTTGGGCTCCAGCAAATTGCCCAAACTGGTACTCCAGCGCCTTTGTAGCTAACTGATTGTTCTTTACCTCGGCTGCCAATTTCACGTAGTCAGCCTGCAATTGAGCTTGGTTAGCTATCATTTTCTTGAACATTTCCTCAATGCTGGGTGATGGTGGTGGAGGAGGTGCATTGTTGCTTCTATATTGTGCCTGATAGTTCTGCTGCCCTCCTTGATTTCTTTGCGCCCCCTGATTCGAACCTTGCCCTTGATGGTTATTGCTACCCCAAGAGAAATTTGGGTGATTCCTCCAGTTGGAATTGTAGCTGTTTCCATACTGTAGATGGTTGTTTCTCTGTACATTTCCCACAAAGTTCACCAAATCAGGATTTGCTCCACAACACTCAGCTGAGTGTTCACTACTCCCGCATACTTCACACCAAATCTGCTGCACTACATTCATTAGGGCTTGAGACTGGTTCATGCTCATGTTACTGAAGTGGGTGTTGAGTTGATTCTGTAAAGCAGCTATCTGTGCAGCAATAGCTGTGAAACCATCCACTTCTAATACTCTCGCTGCTTTCCTCGTTCCTCCTCTTGACGAATCCGCATTCCACTCCGGATTTCCCTGCGAAATATGATTCAACAAGGTATACAGCTCCTCATAAGTTTTCTCCAATGCATGCCCCCCAGCTGCTGAGTCTAGCAAGATTTTTGTCTTGGGTTCCAAACCCTCTATGAAAGTATGCACCAGCACTTCATTGGATTGGTGATGATGAGGACAATCCCGCAACATAGATTTGAATCTCTCCCAGGCTTGATACAGATTCTCTCCCTCTCTCTGTTTAAAACTTTGAATTTGACTTCTAAGTCTTGTTGTTTTACCGGATGGAAAAAACAGTATCAAGAATTTCCTTGCAAGATCATCCCACGTAGTGATAGAATTAGGTGGCTCAGCTTTCAACCACCTCTTGGCTTCTCCCAAAAGTGAAAATGGGAACAATGTAAGCCTGACATAATCTGATGACACTCCCGCGGGGATGTAAGTGTCACTTATCTCCAAGAAATTTTGGAGATGTTGTTGTGGATCCTCATGAGGGAGACCTGTGAACTGCCCGCTGGTGTGCAACAATTGCACCATTTTCTGCTTAAGCTCGAACCTCCCTCCTGGCTTAGGTTTGCGGATGCTAGATGTGACATTATTAGCATGTGGGATTGCCACCTCGCGAACCGGCCTGGCTGCCATGTCATCGGGCATAACATTGCCCGTACAACTGGTGGATTCTGTTGTTGCTCCACAATTGTTTGTCTGAGCAACTGCAGCTTTTTCTATAGAGCTTCCCTCGTTTGACGATGAAATTGTCGTTCCGGCTCTAAATATGAGTCCACCAGCTCCTTGTCTCTTGCCAGTGTTCAATAGAAATTAGTTATCTGCAAAATACAGGCTAAGACCAAGTTATCAACACTAAGAAGAAATAGTAAACTAACACTTAAGAAAAATTTACCGATTGCCAGTCCCCGGCAACGGCGCCAAAAACTTGTTCGGTGTTTTTCACAACTACACGCAAGTGCACGTGGTCGAACAAGTAATAAAGTGGCTCAAGTAAGCCAAGTATCGATCCCACAGGGACTGGGCTAGGGTAACAATCTACTCAAGTGTCAATAAACTTTAACTCTAAAAATGCAGACAACAGTGTTAAGAAGAGTTTGATATTTTGGTTTCTAATTTTATACTAATTCTAAAACGAATATACAATTTGAGTTTGAACTATAAGTATGAGCATGCTGAGGTTGGATGAACATGTAGAGAAATAAATTATCAATACAATTTGATTTATCTTTCCTCCGGTTGCCAGTCAAGAATTATTGCCTATGGATTAAAACTGTCGTATTTAACCCAACTTAAGAAGCATGAACCTTCCACCTACTTTTTTGTGATAAGACGAAATTCATGTTCTAGCCATACAAACACGATTCCTTAATTGACTAATACGACTTTCAGGTATATCTCTATCCTGAAGGTAAATCAGTTCTCAATTTTTCCAAACTAAGAAAAGATCATATCCTATTAATTCACAACTTTCCAATTTCTTGCTCTCTCGAGTGAAATCGGACTTTTTAGATGTACATTAACGTTGGACACACATTAATGCAGTAAGAACAAGAATCAATAGAACAACCATGGAAGGAAAGATGAAAAACCAATTAACCAATAATTACATTTCAATACAATTGCTCTTAACCTCAGCAAGAAGAGGATTTAGCCACTCATTTATGGATTAAACATCGTTAAATGAGTGTAAATCATACAAGCAATTGAACTAAAGAAGAAGGAGATAGAGAAAAACCCTGAGATTTTCGTCCCCTCAACTGCCTGTAACCCACGTTCTTGCTCCACCAAGTCAGAATAATTAAAAATGAACCTAAGTTTTCTATTTATACTAGTGGGAATTTTTCCCAGAATAACAAGCAACGTGTCACGGAGTGCATCACGGAGCACTGCCTCCATGACACGCCACCGACGCGGACCCTTACTGGAATTCAGATGTACAGGTATTAAGGCCCAACGTGGCACGGCATGCAACGCGGGGCTAGGCCAACGTGCCACGGCCCCAACGCGCACCTTCACTGGAATTTGGCAAAAATTCCATATCCAGGCAGAAGGCATCCGCGATGTCAGCATGACACGGCTCCATCGCGGAGCCCCTTTAATTCATGTTGTCCTTGGCCTTTTCCTTGCTTACTTCCGAGTCCACTCCCGATTTCTCCCAACTTGCATTTTAGCTTCCCAAAATTATATTTCTCCTGCAAAACAACGCTAATCATGTTGGTTAGTATAAATTCACATTTTATTACAAATCACATGAGAATGTAAAACATCGATAGATAAACAAAGAAAAATGACACATTTGAGTATCACTTGGGCATATAAATTTTCCTAAGATCGTTAAGGAATCTATAAGCTAAAGTAAAACATTCGAGGACGAATGTTTCTAGGGGGGGAGGATGTTACACCCCATAAGTTTCTAATGTGTAAACAACCTATTCATACGTTGGTTGAGAGTTTTAGAGTCCAATACGTACGAGGAAGGGGCCCGGGGAAAGGTCGGACGAGCGTGGAGTCGGGACCACGCCATAAATTGGCGCGACCGAGTCCGTGCCACGGACCCCTGTCCACCGCCTCAATTATATATATGTTCCATCCTTTGATTTTAAGTTATATTTCAAATATATAAATGGCTAGAGCAGTGAGATTACGAAGAAAATAAGTTAAGTTCCTCTTTTTATTCTACAAAACACTGCCTGAATTCAAATTAACTTCGGGTATTGAAGTTTAAGGCTGTAGGGAGCATTGCTACAAAGTTATTTTCATGAAATTTACTCGGAAAATCGTAACTCCGCTGAGCTAAAGTTGTTGGAATTTCTCCAAACTAGTGTCAATATGATCATAGGCTTAAAGTAAGCATTTCTTCCTTTTGGACTTTCGAGAAATTACGAGTTTTCAACCGTGTTCCATTAAGTTGAAATATAGTTAATATTTATATATAAAGTTATCGGTTTCTCTGAATTTAGTGTTGAAATTAGCCTCATTCTTCCAATAATATGATTGCAGTCGAAAAGAGCAGTTGAATACGAGCTGAAACTCGCCAGTTAATCAGTAATCGGCGAATGAGGTATGTTAGGTCAGTTTCCTTCGGCAAGTTAGTTTTCTTAGCATGATAACTCAGTTTGAATCCCAGTAAGAGTACCAGAAGCATGTCTATTATGATTAGTTGTTGTTATTAGCTGAGACCAGTATTCCATGTTAGTTTGAGATGTATCATGCATGTATAGCCTTCATGACCGACCCCGGGGTTATTAGCTGTGTCGACGCCCGCCGGGGGGAGATAACGTCGCTCTACGGAGCGGTATGCTGTCCGTCAGGGACAAAGATGGGGTCCTAGCTCCTCATATGTCTTGGTTGGCTTTATACACCCCCGTTGAGCCTGGTGCCCGGGGTGCAAATATCAGGAGTCAACTGGACTAAGACACATCTACAGTCAGGGGCCGAGCGGGCTCAGTTGCAGACCCAGGGGAATGGTAGGGCGGCTATAGCTATTAGTTGACCCAGCATGACCTTGATAGGGGTATATAGATTGAAGAGTACTTACCAGGTCTTATGGGGTCCCTAGGTGGGTTATTCTGTGTTGATTTGTACGTTCCAGCTTATAGGGGTCAGGTAAGGTTTTTGTTTTCTTTAATTATTAATAAAATTAGACAGTAAGAAGCTCTATTACTCAGGTATGGTCTCTACCCCCTTCATTTAAGTTATTCTCAGTTTTATCTCTTTATTTCAGTCAGTTACAATTATCACCTTACATATTCAATACATATTGTACTAACGCACTTTCTGGGGCGCTGCATTACTTGCCTGCAGGTACGGATAGATGAGGAGCAGGTCCCTCGTAGCTTTCAGCCAGCATCACCAAAGCAGTTGGATCCTTTCTTTCGGAGCTTGTATATAGAAGGTTTACTTCTTTTGATTGTCATTCATGGGTAGGTTGAGGCCTTGTCCCGACCATCATATTATTCCTAGAGGCTTGCAGATTTTTTCTATTTCCCTGTGGTTAGCTGTTATTGGCCGTGTGGGGCCTATATGTGCTTTAGTTTACATGTTGGCCGTGTGGGGCCTTGTTTAGCTGACAAATTAGTGGCCTTGTCGGCCATGGTTTAGCTTAGCACTGGTTTACTTTACAATCATAACTAGAAATCACGATGGTCTTGTTGGCCCGCATAGGATTCCTTGTTATTGCCTGTTTCTGGTTAGCTTTTTTCCTTTACAGGTGGCTATAAGGCCTTGTCGGCCGGGTGCTGCATTTACAACCGAGATATAGCCCGTTGTTTTCTTGATTTAAGAGTTAGTGTTAGTCCTGCACCAGAGGTGCTTAGGCTCAGTCAGCTCAGTCAGTTTAGATCCTAGTAGGGAACCAGGTGCTAGTCATGCCTCCCAAGATGGGGCGTGACACAACTCCTCGACATTGCATTCACGACGGTACCCAAGAACACATGATCACACTGCCATCTCTACTAAAGTATTGTGTGAGTACCTTTTTCCCAGTTAATTGTGAGTGTCGATTGCATTTGAATAAGATTTTTTTGTTGCTGACCCATATTTTTGAGGAACTTGCAAGGGTCTAAATAAATGTTGTACTTGTTTCGATTTTTGCCTCATGATGATAATGAACCCTAGGAAGATTAAACAATTGAATCGTGATTGAAATTACAAGGGTTGGTGTGACAAATTAATGATTCTGTGTTTATGGAATTGAAACTGTAGTTAGTAGGAGAAGATGAATGAAGTTGGGTAAACTGAAACTCTTGAGCACGAGCTACATCACGAGTCGTTAGATCACCAAATGACTCGTTGTGTAGCTCGTCCTGAGTGGAAAAATTAAATCGAGAAGACAGTGTACCTAACGACTCGTTGCCTTAGGTAACGACTCATTGGGACCAGTCGTCAAGTACACTAGCCCAACATGAAGAAAGACTACTTTCTGACAATGAGGGACCTCACGAGTCGTTGCTAGTGGCAACGACTCGTTTAGTCACTCGTCAGGTCCACTAAGTAGCAGTTTTTAAAATGTTTTTGTTTCATCTCATCTCATATACTTACAATGTTTCCACAGGTACAATGGCTCCAAGAGGTACACCAAGAAAAATTCAGGCAAAGAAACAAGCACCTGAGCACAGTCAACCTTCATATGCGTGATGAACCATCCTCCTCTGAAGAATCAAGTATCTCGGAGGAAGAATATGATGTATCAGAGGAGCAATTAGTGAGGAGATCAACCAGGGCTAGGGCTCAACAAACTACAAATCCGACAGCCTTGGTCGATGCTCCCACTCCACTGGCGAGGGATCCGCCTAGCTACACTTGCTCCTAAGGCCCCCACAATTGGGAAAAACATAGAGATAACTAGTGAGTCACATGCTCAGCAAGGGGACTCTAATGATGAACTGACTGAGACTTCGAACACATCAAACGAGCAACCAAGGAATGTATGGAGATGGTGTGTTCATGGTATGAGGGCCATACATAACAGAGATATTGCTCCAAATGATAAAGGAAATCCAAAGAGGAGCATATACGAGGAGCTAAGGCTAGTCACTACGGGGCTGAAAGACCTTCTAGAGCTACAAATTGTGTTTGAAAAGTACAGGTTTAGGTGGTTGACCGAGCCATTAGGAAGCTACAGCCCATGTTTAGTCCGAGAATTCTATGCAGCCTATGCAACCACACTACAGAGTTTGGCATTAGGGGGCCAAGACTAGAAAAATAGGCCGGCCTTGACGCAGGTGTTGGTTCGAGAAACTCCCGTAGACATATCTGAGAGGACAATCTCCAGGATGCTGTATGGGCCAGATTATCATGCTATGATGAACATGACCAAGTTTGACCACAGGTTATATGAGTTGATAAAAGTCAAGACCAAAAAGCTGAATAGCCAGGAGCGCATCAGACAATATACTTGGCTGTCTCGAATCATTTCTACAAGAGGTCCACTAGTTGAATGGTTGCACGGCACAGAGTCTTAGATAAAGAAGGCCACACTCAACTTTTAGGCTAAATTTTGGTGGTCACTGGTGCGGCACAGGCTGGTACCAACCAGCAATGATAACATCCTCTCACTTGACATAGCAGCATTGGTAGCATGTATTATGGAGGGATATGCCATCAATTTCACGTGGTACATTGATGAGGAGATTAGAGAGTGGGCAATCAATGATGGTACTACAATTCCCTTCCCCTATCTGATTGATAGACTCGGTCAGGAGTCAAAGGTGCCGGAGTTGCCATCAGTTGACCAGAAAATAGTGGTCTAAAAGATAACAGATATCGGGTTGATTCGAGATGACACAAACCCGATATTGAGGGTAAGGACTCATGCAATTGCATCCACTGGAGCAACCATATTAGCATAGGCATTTGGCAGCAGTATATTGACTGATGTTGCACAGTTCACTGAGTTGGCGGCTGAGCCTATTGAGGGAAGAGAGACAGGTAGCCAGCCTGAGGCTACAGATGCAACAGACACCTCCACACCTGCTAATGTTCCCTAGTCATCATCCACCTCAGTAGCACCTAGACCACCAGTTGCTCCGCCACAAGCCAATACAGTCGGCTTGGTTATGATTTCTCAGGAGTTTTTAGTTGATATGGCTAGACGGCTAGCTAAGGCTAAAAAGCCGCAGGCACACACGGCTCTACAAGTTAAAGTTCTGATGGAGCAAGTAAAGTCGTGGGTGTTGAAAGAGTTGGAGGCATTGTCCAGTTCTGTGCATGGTTTGTTGGATGCTTTTGAGAGAAGAATGGATGAGCGTCTTACACAGTTACAGGCACCTGAAATGGAAAAATGGTATACAGAGCTAGGAGCGCTCAAAGCTGAGGTGTGTGACTTGCTCGCACGATAGGTAGCTGCAGTACCTCCACCGGTACTTCCTGTGATCGATGATGAATTTGAAGAAGAGCTACCACCGATTTTTGGTTTTATCACTGAGGATCCGGTGGCACATGATAAGGAAAAAAGGCCTCGTGAGGAGGAAAGCTTCAAAGATGATGCTTCTCTGCTCCATTAGCAAAAACAAGACAGAATGAGATAGAGAGAGTGCTGCATGTATCAAGCGAGTAGGCTCCACAAAGAGCCAAGACTGAGGCAGCGAGAGCTCGTGGAGAAGGGACGAGCTCTGTTGGATCTGAAAATGCACCGGGTCAAGCAGGTAATGTTGGAGATAACATTGGAGGAGTATCTACACCCTCCACCAACCAGGTAGCTGACACCTAGGTCGCACAGGTATGTTCCCTATTTCCCTAGTTTTGTTTGATATATATATATATATATATATATGCGTCGAGGACGACGCATTCTTTTCTTGATGGGGGTGGGGAATCATAACCTAAGGGTTTTTCTTTCCAGTTATCTTTTCCCTCGGGTGTTCCATATATAGTAGAACCGGCATGTTTAGGGTTTTATGTTTTTTGTGTTTGTTTGTGTCAGTCGGAAGAAAGTTAGGTGAACTGAAGGTAGTCAAGATCTTAAATTGTTGATTTTTTTTTATTTATAAGTTGATACCCTTCCAAAATTTTTATATGTGTATGTTAAAATTGACAAGTATGACCTTTGTGAATCTTTGCGTGGCATTGAAAGTGTGAACATGTTTACCATTATATGGTTGTACTTGAACTAGCAGTTACTAGAAGTGATGATGTTGACCTGTGCTATGTGTGAGTGAGGTTTAAAAGCTAAATTTAGCTGTGTGTGTCAATATAGAACTTTCCTGGTCAGTCATACCGAGATAGAGGATAGGAAATTAGGAAAGGATCATAGGTCGTTTTTTATTTATGAGCCCACTTTAACCTTAAAAGACCTACCAAAAGAGAATAAAAATCCCTTGATCCAAATGTTTGAGCTTGAGTCAACCTTTCTTTTTGTTTACACAAATTCACCTTCATGATTTTATTAAGAATGAAGTTGTTTTGTCATGGTCCCTCCTTGGACATTATGAACCTCAACTTAGGAAAATCGCCTAAGTTGAGGGTGGCTATTATAGGGGTGATTAAGAAGAGTCTGGTGGAATGAAAATTGGGTAATGAAAAAGGAAAGGGTGGGTGTGGTATGCACAAAGAAAAGAAAAGAAAGAAATAAAAATTGTTGTCAAAGAGAAAGAAAAGAAAAGAAAAGAAAGATGTGACATCAATGAATGCTTGAATAAAGAGAAACCACTTCCGTAGTTGCAAATGCAAATAAAAGAAGAAGCAAGTAAAGGAAAAAGGGGAGAAAATAGGGAAAAGGGTGAAAAGTGGAGTCAAGACGTGTGTAGTGCTAAGGAGGGTTAAGCTACTAATTCCATATGTACCACACTCGAGCCTGAGCCTACGTTACAAGCCTATAAATTCCTATAGTGATCCTGGTTACTTGTCTGAAAATCAAGGTATGGAAAGTAAATAAAATCCTATGGTATTTAATGCACACAGTTAGGATTTCTTTGTGAGAGCGAGTGAATCTTACCTAGTCATAAGAGAAATATATTGAAATAATCATATACACATGTGTGTGTATGGGACTTCTTTGAGGTGAGAGCATTTGGTCAACAAAATCGTCTGCAAATTATCTGGGTCAGTGTTACAGAATTATGTGTGTGGTTGCAAGTGACAGTGTTTTGCCATGTTTTGATTTCTCTGTGTCATGGTTAGAAATTTTGCATATGCATTGTGATTTGAGTTGATATGATGAGGGAGGGGTTAGAAAATTTAATTTGATGATGTGATTGTCGTAAGTTTCCTAGAGTTCTTTCAATTAAAGCGTCGAAGTAGTTTAGTTTATTTTATTTTTTGCCTGAGGACATGCAAAAGTTCTAATGTTGAGGTTGTTGATGTGCGTGATTTACAGCACTTTCAATGCTTAAAATCAAGATATTATGCACATCCGAGTATGTTTATATAGGTATGATGTGTTTTGTGTTTAATGTCGCAGGAAAACAGGTTCGGAAGTGAACTAGGCAAATTAATTCTTAAAATAACTGAACAGGTGAATTCTAGGCACTTCACGAGTCGTTGGCACTAAGCACAACTTGTTGCTGAAGGTGTGGACAACTATTGAGTTTTGAAGATGCAGAAATAGTGTACCTGACAGGTTGAGGGAACGACTCGTTACATCTGATAACGAGTCATGAAGTCAGTCGTGAAGACTGGGAGAAGAATTAGTGAAGAAATAGACAGTAAAGTTGATGGACGACTTAACGAGTCGTTAGTTGACTAAACGACTCGTTGGCAGATCAATGGAACCAACCGTAAGGTGCACTAGAAATTTGAAGGAGTTAGACCACGAGGGGCATAACGACTCGTGGCCAGGCACAATGAGTCGTTGGTGACCCATTGCCACAACTGGGTTCAATGCTGAAGACAACTGATTTTTAGCAAGACATGACTCGTCAAAGGTCCCAATGAATCGTCACCAAGCCCGTGATCACTAATGACCTGGTTTCCAGTTTTAGTTAGGAAAAGGTTTTCTTGGAACTATAAATACACTGTTTAGGTTTATTTTCGACAGGAAGCTTATTATTAATATATTTCATGTAGGATTTTGGTGTTGTACGACTATTCTTGGGTCAAGAAACAATGTTTGCAATTTTGTTCTTGAATTTGAGGATCAAAAGCAACATTGGAATTTATTCATCAATTTTGGAGTTTTATTCAATTTACTTGGTTTTCTTCTACAATAATTTGTAAGTTGCAATTATGATTTATTCAATTTTTTGTGATTGTGAACATACAAACATGAGTAGCTAAACCCATAACTAGGGTTATGAGAACCAAGATGAATTAACACACATAGGTTAAATGTTTAGTGATTTTTTAACGGGGTTTAATATATGTATTGTCTTTCCCTTCATTTTAATTGATTCTTGAAAGTTGCAAACGTTAGAACTTGCCTTATTCTTACTTACCAGACCAAGGAGGTAGTGAATGGGAAAATGGATTAACAACGGAGATTTGAGGCTATCAACCCTCATCTAATAGCTTGAACTTGTCCGGGGATAGCTAATCCGATATTAAGGGTAAGGGTCAATTAAAAGTACACCCGCATACGAATCAAGTGGCATGGTGATAATCATCTAGATAGAGGACCAACCATTTTGGTGAACCTAACTTACTGATATTGCATGTTAAACACCCGAATAGTTCACTAGTGTAAAAGCCTTGCGGTTATGAAATCTTGGGGAACACAATCCTAGTCAAGTCATTAATTGAATACAAACCAAATTTGATCTAAGCATTCAGTAGTTTTACTTTTTTTAATATTCTATTTCTTTCTGCCTTAGGAATTAAGTAACTCGATAGTAACAGCTATTGGCATTAACTTAAGTTCTTTTCATATTTCCTGTGGAATCGACCTCAACCTCTAGTTGAGTTGTATTTGACATCGACCGCTTTATATCTCAGTTGCGAGGTGTAATTTAGGCGGCATGAATACCCGCTAAGGATTCATGCTCAAATAACATTCCATAAAAAAATTACAGCATTCTAGACAACCTTTAAATCATGAAGAATCAACCCAAATGTCATAATAAATTATGGAGAAGATCATATTATGAAATCTACATCGAAGACATACCAATGATGTGCTAGGGTGATAAATATTAGCAAAACAACTGGAGTTTAAGAACACTGATAATTTAACTGAAGAAGCTCTAATTCATAACTCTTGCAGTGCTAGAATAGAAAAAGTTTCTGAGGGAAATCTTTGGGACACAAGGATGGAAGAGTCTCCTTGTTGAATTCCCACATCCTTGAAAAATAAAGTCCCTAAGAAGAAGAAGCCTTGAATTTTTGAACTGGAGGAATAACTCTAGCTCTTTCCCTAAGAAGTCTATCTGAGTCTTCTACGTACTGGTCTTGAGAGAAAAGATAGAAAGGAGTGGGAAGAATCCACTAATTTTCTATAACCCTTGAATATTTACCCCAAATAATGTAGTTTAGGCATTAAAAATAGCAGGAAGTTACAAAATTTCCCCTGAAAGAAAGTCTGAAAAGTTAACTGACAGGACCCAACGGGTCACACAACAGTCACTAGTTGTGACCACGACTCATTGGGACCAGTCGTTGGTTCTAGGTCTGAAAATCCCAGTTACTAGAACTGAACAACGGACGGGAACAATGACTCATTATATGGAACAGTAAGTCGTTGGTCCCACTCATTGTCACTGGGAGAGATTTGAACCAACTCTAAATATCCCCCAACGGATGGACAGGAAGACCCGTTATTCAAAATAGTGGGTTATTGTTTCTATCTGTTGTCGATGGGTGACTTAAGCATTTTCTGTACCACACCCAATGGATATATAGGATGAGTACCTATATCAAATAATGACTTGTCATTTGGCCCATTGTTTGAGAGGAGGATTTAGCTGGCTTCTTGACTGGGTTACAGCTAGCAACATGACGACTCGTTACTTCATGCAACAAGTCGTCCTGCGGCTCATTGGTACCCTGGAAGAAATTTGTTCAAGCTCATAATGACTCTTCTGATGGGTCATTTTTCCTGATAATGACTCATTGGTTAAGTCGTTCTGAGGCAAGATTTTTCTAGTTTTTTCTTTTAAGTCTAGGGTTTGGTATTAAGAAATTTTTGGGTGTTACAATATCAAGGTTACTATAAAAACCAAGGGGAAAATCAATATTTTCTGCCTCAATTCAAAGGGAATAATGCTCTTGCTCAATCCAGCAATATTGAAGAGATGTTGAAAATGATCATAGCTAATTAGGCACAGATGGTGTATGATCAAGTAAAGATGGCTACTGACATTAATAATAAGCAGTTAGCTACAAAGACCCTAGAAATTCAAATGGGAAAACTTTGTTGGGGCCCAGAATGCTAGACCACGGGGAGGTTGCCCGGTGATACAGAACCAACCCGAAGCACGTAAATGACATCACTAGTAGGAGTGGTAAGCTATTGAAGGAGTTGGTGCCAGAAAAGTCAGCCCAGAAAGCTATGGCTGTGGAGGAGGAGTCCGATGAACCTGAGAAAAAAGTGAAGAGTGGAAACTCTTCAGAAAAGTTGAAACCACCACCCGCTTTCTCTCAGAGGTTAAGGAAGTAGAAGGAGGATGCATGTTTCAAAAAATTTATTGACTTGCTAAAATAGATGCACATAAACCATCCACCGGTGGATGTTTTGCAAGGCGTTCCAGAATATTCTAATTACATAAAGGACATAATGGCAACCAAAAATAGACTGGCGGAGTATGCCACTGTTGCACTTACTAAGGAGTGCATGTCATAAATACAAAATAGGCTGTCTACGGAGCTATCACGACCCAAGCTGGGACCCCAGATCGAGATACAAGACCTATAACCAAGAATGGCTCCAAGATAACCCATGGTACATTCTTTCACACCCCAAAATATCCCCTCGAGATGACTGCCCCAGCAAATACCATCGCCAGACGAACCTATTTTCTATACACTTAACCTTTTCTATAAGCATTTAAATGCAATATGTGCAACTCCAAACACATCAATAATCATAAAAATGAAATGACCATCCAACCAAGATCAAGTTTCAATTTATAATAAAGCACACAACCGTTTAAGTAGTGTATCTATTCTAAATCCCACACTAAGACCATGGAGTATCTAATAGAGTTACATGAGTTTAGCTGTCGAGCCTGCAAACCCAAAGAATATATATATATATATATATAAAGAGTAGATAAGTTGAAATGATAGCCCAAATAAATCGATCCGAAGGTTCAGCAGCAAAATCTACTCAAACTAACTCGTCAGCAACTAGTCTCTACTAGCGTAATAGAATCTGCGTAGACATGCAAGTAAGGAGTGAGCTATATATAAATATAACTTAGTAAGATCCTTGACCCGCCACTTTAATACCCCTGGAACAAGTGTTAGAAAATGCAACCACAACAAGAACAAAAATAATATGCACAACAATATATTTCAAAAATATAAAACTCTGTAGAGTCCAAACAAATGTTCAATAAGATCACTAAATATATACATATATATATATATATGTATATATATATATATATACACACACACCGCTCACACTCAAGACTTGTCAAATGACAGTGAAAGAGATCAACCTAACACCTCGACTAGTCCTCGACATAGCATACTACGGTAGCAAGTACAAGGCCCCTAACACATCACGCGGGCATAGGTATGCCCTAGTAACTATATAATGGCAGCGAAGTAAGATAACCAACTCCCCAATTCCATGGTACGAGACCACGCCACACCAAAGATCAATTATTAAATAATTTTTCTTAAAAAGTATTTTTTCTTAAAATAAAAAATATGTGGTTGGTTAAAGACCACTGATTATACCAAGTACACGCTTGTCCCAACATATGGACCAGGAAGACAAAACACAAATTTTAAAATAGGTTTAAAAAGCAAGCACCAAAGCTTAAAGTCTTACTTACCTTGAATTCACAACTCAAGCACACTTTTCAATAACTTAGAAATATGCTCTCGGGTCCACGGGTCACCTCAAACTACACCAAAATAGGTTTAGAATGGTCAAAAACCTTTTGTTGGATGTTACTTAATTTTTAACGAAAGTCAAATTTGTGGTCAAAGGTTTGACCAAAAAAGTCAGCTCTTGTCAATAAGGCAAAATTCCCAGACTGTGACCATCGACAGATTCTTCTCGATGAGAGGATTCCGGAATATTAATAAAAATCAAATTTTGATAACATTTGCCTTTTCAAATTGATGATTTAGGTTGAAGTATCCTAGGGCTAAACTTTCTCAATTCTTTAAAATTTCTCCATGTTTCTACCCTATAAACTTTCTTATAATCGCGTAATCAACTCAAGGAACAGATTTGGATCATTACATTGATTTTTTGGATCGATAATCCTTATTCTTTTCTTCCCTTTTCTCTTCCTTTCTTCTCTCCTCTTCTGTGCGATTTCTTTTTTTTTATCATGCTTTCTTTTTTTTTCTGCTCCTGCGTGATTTCTCTTTTTATCCACCTACAATTTCTAATTTTTATGTCTTTAGTTCAATTGGGCTTTAGCTCTTATTATTTCTATTGTTATTACAATTATTTTTAAATTTCTTATCTTTCTTTTTTTTATTGCGTAATTACTAAATAACCCTTTACTAAATTAGGATTATTACATTCTCCCATTTTAAAATTAATGTTCATCCTCGAACGGTTTAGAATCATACCTATAGAGTCAAATAGGTGAGGATATCTATCTTGCATGTCCTCCTTGGACCCCCAAGTAGTCTCCTCGGTTGGATGATTGTGCCATAACACTTTGATGGAAGCCACCATCTTGGACCTCAATTGTCGCACTTGCCTATCAATAATAGATATCGGACCTTCCTCATAAGTCAAATTTTCATCACGTTCCACATCCTATAGCTAGATATTATGACTATCATCATGAACATACCATCTAAGCATGGATACATGAAACACAAGATGAACAATGGACAATCTCGGAGGTAAGACAATTCTTTATGCCACCAACCCAATTTGGTCCAAAATCTCATAAGAACCGATATATCTAGGAATTAACTTACCTTTCCGTTCAAATCTCACAACTCCTTTCATAGGGGAAACTTTTAGAAAGACTTTCTCACCCTTCATGAACTCCATATCACGGACTTTCTTATTTGCATAGGAGTTTTGTCTACTTTGTGTTGTGTTAAGTCATTCTCGTATCAATGCAACTTTCCTCAAAGCTTGCTGAACTAAATCTGGACCTAATAATTGTGCTTCGCCAAGTTCAAACTGTCCAACTGGCGAATGAAACTTGCAGCCATATAGAGCCTCAAATGGATCCATCTGTATACTCGATTGGTAGTTGTTATTATAAGCAAACTTTGCCAAAGGCAAATGATCATCCCAATGGCCACCAAAATCAATCGCACAAGACCTAAGCATGTCCTCTAAGATCTGAATAACCCATTTAGACTGTCAGTCAGTTTGCGGATGAAAAGATATACTCAACTCGACTTAATAACCCAATGACTTCTAAAAAGACTTCCAAAACTCAGTGGTGAATTGTGCACCTCAATTAGATATCATTGACATAGGCACACCATGAAGCTGAACTATCTCACGAAGGTAAATACCTACTAACTACTTTGCAGTATGAGTAACCCAAACTGGTATGAAATGTGTTGACTTTGTGAGTCTGTCCACAATCACCCAAATTGAGTCACGTTTCTTGAAAGTACTTGGCAACCCAACAACATAATCCATAGTAATTCTCTCCCACTTCTACTCTGGGATAATCAAGTTTTGCATTACTCCCCCAGGTTTTTGATGTTCATACTTGACTTGTTGACAATTTAAGCAAATAGTCACATGCTTCAAAATATCATCCTTCATACCCTTCCACCAGTACAATCCACACAAGTCTTAGATACATTTTTGTAGCACCTGGGTGAATGGAGTATCATGAACTATGAGCCTCTTCAAGAATCAGTTGTTTCACATCACCCACAATGGGAATACACAATCTACCATGTCGACAAAGCATGCCTTCACCATAGAGAATGATTTAACGCCCTCATCCTGCACTCAATCTCGTAGTCTAGCAAGGTAGGGATCTTCATATTGGTGAGTCTTGACTTGTCCAACTAAGGATGATTGTACCACCATACCCACTAGTAACTTGCTTGGCACTGTATGGTCAATTTAAACTACCTGACTGGCAATTCGTAAATATCCATAAGCATAGATCTCTTTTCAACAGTGAACCAAGCGAAACTACCCATAGACTTTCTACTCAAGGCATCCACCACCACATTTGCCTTACCAGGGTGATACAAAATAGTAAGATCATAATCTTTAAGTAACTCTAACCACCATCGTTGTCTCAGATTTAGATATTTTTGCTTGAATATGTATTGTAGACTCTTATGATCAGTATAAATTTCACATGGATCACTATAAAGATAGTGATGCCAGATCTTCAGTGCAAATACGACTGCGGCAAATTTCAGGTCGTGAGTAGGATACTCTTCTCATTAATCTTTAGTTGTCGAGATGCATATGCCACCACTTTACCATTTTGTATCAAGACATAACCCAATTTGACTCGAGACGCATCACAATAAATGGTGAAACCACCCTCCGCTGTAGGTAATGTCAAAATCGGGGTCGTAGTCAATGCGGTCTTTAATTTTTGAAAACCTTCTTCACATCCATCTAACCATTGGAATACTACACCTTTTTGAGTTAAATGTGTCAATGGAGTGGCTATCTCTAAGAAGTCCTCCGCAAGCCTTTTGTAATATCCATCTAGTCCTAAGAAGTTGCGTATCTCTGTAGGAGTACTGGGTCAAGGACAATATCGAACCGCTTCGATCTTCTTTGGATCAACTTGAATTCCATCCTATGACACTACGTGTCCTAAAAAGGAAACTATGCCCAACAAGAACACACATTTTGAGAACTTCTCATAAAGCTTCATTCTCTAAGCGTTTATAGCACAATTCTCAGGTGTTGCTCATGTTCTGCCTCACTTGGGGAGTAGACTAAATGTTGCCAATGAACACAATCACAAAATGGTCTAAGTATATCTTGATTACCCTGTTCATGTGGTCCATAAATATCACAGGTGCATTGGTCAAGCCGAATGACATCACTAGGAATTCAAAGTGCCCATATCTGGTCCAAAAGGTTGTCTTAGAGATATGCTAGGTCTTGATTCTCAACTGATGGTAACCCGACCTCAGGTCAATTTTGGAAAAAAGCGAGTAGCATCTTGTAGCTGATCGAATAATTTATCAATACAAGGCAATATGTATTTATTCTTGATTGTTGCCTTATTTAGCTGTCTGTAGTCAATGCACATCTTCATTGTACCATCTTTATTTTTCACGAATAACATAGGTGCACCCCAAGGCAATACACTAGGCCTGATGAACCCCTTATCAAGTAGCTCTTGGAGTTGAACCTTCAGTTCTCTCAACTCAACTGGAGCCATACGGTATGGAGGAATAGAAATAGATTGAGTTCCTAGGATAAATCAATGCTGAACTCAATTTCTCTTATTGAGGGTAGCCCAGGAAAATCCTTTGGAAATACATCAACAAATCCTCGAACAATAGGAAAACTGTCAATAGTAACATTCTCTGCTCAAGTATCATAAATGGTAGCAATAAAACCCAAACACCCATGATTAATCATTCGACGTGCCTTTACATAAGATATTATCTTTACTTGGGTCACAAAGAGTCAAGCCTTTCCACACTAAAGGTGGTTTTCCAAGAAAATTAAAACGCATAAGCTTAGCATAACAATTAACTAAGGCATAACATGATGAAAACCAATCCATATCCATAATCACATCAAAGTCACACATGGATAACTCTAGTAGATCAACTATGGTGTCCCTATCTTGAGCAGATATTACATAGTCTCTATAAACTCTATCCATTGCCAAAGTGTCCCCCACTAGGGTCATAATCATATATGGCACAATAAAAGACTCAACTCTTTGTTCTAAGAATATATCAAAAGATGGAGACACATATGAATACATAGAACCAGGATCAATAAGAGCATGTGCCCTATGAGAATTGATAATCATAATACCAGTGAATACTACCATGATGCCCACCACAATTAGGACACTTCGGATATTGACTTGACTGATATGAGCTGTTATACTTTCTTTGCATCTGTTATTGACCCTGTCTAGCTGGATTATCACCTCTGGAAGACTATAGCACTGACTCTGTCTGTGTAGGCTTGGATTGCCCATGATGATGGCCATTCTTGCCCCCATATTGAGCACCACTGAACCTGCCCGTGTTATGTGCTCTTTTGCTTTCTCACTCAGCTCTTTCCATTTCTAAATAGGACTCACAATGGAGGGAAGTGTCAACTATGTCTGAATAGGTACCACTTCTCAAATCTCATATCACAGAACTATGGTAATGATGCTCAAGTCCATCCATGAATCATCTCACCTTCTCCCTTGGGTCTTCAATTAAAAATGGAACATACCTAGATAACTTAGTAAACTTAGCCTCATACTCTGTAACTGCCATAGCTCCCTAGCATAGGTTATTAAACTGACATCTCATGTCGTCTTGTTTCCTCAAGGGAATGAACATGTCCTTAAATGTTGTTGAAAACTCTGACCAAGTGATACGTGGTAACCCTACTTGTCTGCCTCTCTGAACTGAAGTCCACCATGACTCTGTAGACCCTGAGAACAGGAAAGTGGTGAATTCCACACATCAAGTCTCCTTCAACCCCGATATGGTTAGTATCTTTTCACAATGATCAATGAACTTCTAAGGCTCAATAGAAGTTAGTGTCGCATCGAACTCTGGTGGCTTAAGATCCATGAATTCTTAAGATATTTGGATTGCCCAATAGTTGCAACTAAATGAAAAGTCGGTTGAGGGGTCAACCAGGGTGTTTGTGTAGCTGCAACATTCAATTGAACTTGTGTTTTTGCTTGCGAAGTAGTTTGAGGAACTCGAAGTCCACCATGATTAGGAATCAATACCTCTAACCCATTCAGCAATCTCATCACTACATCTGTAGGCAAGAAAATGGTAGATACAGCAGCTGGCATTGTTGATGGAGCATCCTGAATGACTTGTTCCTGCACTCGCTCCAGAGAAGCAACTCGGGGCTAACTCCCATTCACAACTTCAGGCTGAGGATTAGCCTGTGTCCTAGTTTGAGCCCTTGTTTGATGGGCCCCAGCTCAACTACCATCGGGGGTAGTACCATGCCCCGCACCCCGTCCAATTGGTGCCTTTAATCAACTAGCAAAAAAAGATGCATATTTCTTAGCCATCTGCAAAATAAATATTTCAAGATTAGACTTGAATCAATTCAACACACAAATAAAGAATGAAAGAAGGGCAAACATCCTAAAAAGTTTGGTAGCCTCGAGGTCATAAGTATAGGCGCCTACATACCCATGAACAAGACTCTAATAAACACTACTTCATGACCTGGGACTTAAAGCCTAAGCTTTGATACCACCTTTGTCACGTCTCAAAATACCCCCTACACGTGACTAGCACCCGCTAACACCATCTCCAGGCAAACCTATTTTCCATACACTTAACCTTTTCTATAAGCATTGAAATACGATATGTGAAACTCCAAACAAATCAATAGTCATAAAAATGAAATGATTATCCTAAACAAAATTAAATATCACTTTATAAGAAAGCACACGACCGTTTAAGTAGTGTATCTCTAGTTCAAATCCCACACTAAGACCATGGAGCATCTAATAGAGTTACATGAATTTAGCTGTTGGGCATGCAAACCCCAAGAAAGAAAATATATATAAAGAGTAGATAAAGTTGTAATGGTAGCCTCCACGAATCAATGCGAAGGCTCACCTCAGCAACAAAATCTACATGAATGGACTCATCAGCCACTAGTCTCACCTTCCTTAATAGAATCTGCATAGACATGTGAGTAAGGAGTGAGCTATATATAAATATAACTTAGTAGGATGCTCGACCCACCATTTTAATACCCCTGGAACAAGTGCTAGAAAATGCATCACAACGACCACAAAAATAATATGCATAACATTATATTTCCAAAATATAAAACTAAGTAAAGTCCAAACAAATGTTCAACAAGATCAACCCAATAATATATATATTAACACAACTCACACTCGGAACTGGTCAAACGACAGTGAAAGAGATCAACCCAACATCCTGACTAGTCCTCGACAGCATGTATAATGCCCAAATTGTATACTATGACAGCAAGTACAAGGCCCCTAACTTATCATGACAGGCATATGTATGCCCTTAGTAACTATATCACGATAGTGAAGTAAGATATCTAATGCCCCAATGCCATGATACAAGACCATGCCACACCAAAGATCAATTATTTAAATAACTAGTGAACCTGTCCGTTCTTCGCGTGATTATTTAAAACATAAATAAATTTCCAAAATTATCTTTATTTTGTAAATATAATCAAGATCTATAAAAGAAATTAAAAAATCACAAATTATTAAATTTAAAGCTTTAAAACGTGACTTCACCCTTTACGTACAAAATCAAGTGTAACATCAACTTACTAACTAAAAGACAAGCAAATAAAATTACATAAAATGAAAAAAGTGGTTACAACTTGGGATGGTTTTGGAAATTAAGCACTCGAGGACATGTTAAGTTTAAAACCAATTTGGTTTTTGAAAGCCAAGAATCTAGTTCTCAAAATTAAGTAACCAACTCGGTTTGGCTTTATTTATACATAGAGTATAATTAAATAGAAAGCTCAAAATGTCTCATAATAACTTTTACTTCTGCAGTACTTTGTAATTTTCCTTGTTCCAATTAAAGAAGAAGTGTTCTTAAATAATTGTGAATTCGTTTATTAGGGAGACATACAAAATTATCTAAACTACAAACACTTGTAGAAGAAAAATAGAGGAGTACATACAAACAAATTTATCTGGCAAAGAAATTTTGACAAATTCATGGCCAAAAAAATGAGAAAATAATGAGCTTGTGGATTTTCTTTGGAGTTCCTACTGATCCTTTCTTCACCATGCCAAGCTAGATAGGTTGCCTCCATGCCTGAAAGAGACATAATATGAACATAAGAGGACATTGATCTAAATCCAATAGTCATAATTTATCAGGAGTGAGAGAATTATATTTGATGATAACACTAATAAATTTTCTTTGTCAGTAGAAGTCACCTTTCCGTTAAACTAAATTTATTGTTTAAGAAATAATACGTAGTGGTTACCATTAATTAAATGAACTATTAAAAAAATGGGAAACCAATAACTAATCACCTCTCCTGATCGAGCAGCTTCATTTTTCGTCCTCCCACTTGTTCATCCTTTACAACTGAAAATCATAGTGTTATGGAACTACTGCTAATGAACCAGTAATAAAGTGATTAAAAACTATCAAAATAATAAAAAATGAATAACAATTTTCTTTGATAACCAGACAACAAATGCACCGTTAGCTTTAGCATATCCAACTACAATAGTGCTCAGAGGCGAATCTTCAGTAGTGAGTGTGCGTTCCCGAAAATCCACACGCGCTACCGCAAATCCTATAAATATTTTAAGTATATAACTATTTTCATATGGGAACTTATAAATAAAAGGGTGGTTGGTGCAACAGTAATGAAGGGATCCCGAGAGTTTGCTTCATTCCAGAGTGTATAGGATCAAATCCCATTGGACGCACCCTCCTTTTCTTTTATTTTAACTCATTTCTCAAAAAATAAAATAAAATCAACTAAAAAAGAAATAAGCTAATGTTGCATATTAATTTATTTATTTAGAATTCACAAACTTAAAATCTTAGATATGCCTCTGAGAGCGCTGAGGCAATGGCATGAATGACAATTACATCATATCTAAGGCAATGAAAGGGAAGGAAATTGCACCTCTTTAAGTGTGACAAATAGACCATTCCAACATACAGGAAAACTAAATCTTTTCCCGTGAGCTAAAATAATTCAAGTCTTCAATTCACCATAAAGCTTTTCTTAGAAAATGTGATATTTTCAAAATGAATACTCAATGACCAATGTTTTTACAATAAGTTTTTCAATCAACTAAGACCATGCATTTTTATGATAATCATTGTGCCCCATTGGCCATGTTTTATAAAAATAGATTTTTGAACCAACTCTTATGAGTTGTGCAGCTATGTGTATTTAATATTTATTACTATGCACACATATATATATTAGCATGGCTTCATGTAATGTGGAATAATGAAAACTTTGCAACCTTGTTGGTACCTTGCTAGGTAACCAATTTTTTGTAATTCAAGTTGTTAGGGAAGCATATGTTGGCCTTCCCAGCATCATGGTCTCCAGAGTACTCCGACTGACTTACAGTTCAGGTGAACTTTATTTGCGTTGTGCCTGTACCATATAAATTTCTTGTTTCTGCAAAATAACAATAAAATTTCTCCAACAAACTTGAAATAATAGTAAACAGTCTATTGCAACATGTCTCCTATAAATAATTTAAATGTTCATGGAACAACTATGATAACAACCACCATAAGTTGAATTCAAAAAACTAAAAGGGCTATATCATTGTGGCACTACTACAAACAGAAACATAGCATAAAATTGGTACAAAAATAATATTTAAGAAAATCCAAACAAAATTCACCATGTACTAACAAAATAATTTATTGGAAATTAACTACAATCAAAATAGAGTTTACTTTCAAAAGATGAGATTCTTTGCCCTTTAAATTTTGAGTAGTTGAAGAACTCCAAGAATAATATATTAAAATAGCAAAATCCAGAAAAATCCTTTAAAATAAGATGATTAAAAGAAGTGGTGTTCTTCCTTTTAAGCAAAAGAAATGACCTTAGTTAAAGACCACCGATTCTGCAAGTACATTCTTGTCCAAACACATGGACCAGGCAAACAAAATATAATTTTAAAATAGGTTTAAAAAGTAAGTACCAAAGCCTAAAGTCTCACTTACCTCGAATTCACAAATCAACCATACTATTCAATAACTCAAAACTATGCTCTCGGATCCCCCGGTCATCTCAAACTACACAAAAATGGGTTTGGAATGGTCAAAAATTCTTTGATAGATGTTTACTTAATTTTAAACGAAAGTCAAATTTGTGATCAAAGGTTTGACCAAAAAAGTCAACTCTGGTCAATGGGGTAGAATTCCTGGACTATGACCACCCACAGATTCTTCTCGATGAGAGAATACCAGGACGTTAATAAAAATTGAATTTTGATAAAGTTTGTCCTTTCAAATTGATGATTTAGGTTGAAGAACCCTTGGGATAAACTTTCTCAATTCTTCAAAATTTCTTCATGTTTCTACTATATAAACTTCTTATAATTGGAATAAACTGAAGGAAAAGATTTGGATCATTACCTTAATTCTTTGGATAAAAAATCCTTATTCTTTTCTTCCCTTTTCTCTTCCTTTCTTTTCTTCTCTTCTGCACGATTTTCTTCTTTTTTCTTGTGTTCTATTTTTTCTGCTCCTGCGTGATTTCTCTTTTTTATCCACCAGTAATTTTTTATTTTTAAGTCTTTAGTTCAATAGGACTTTAGCCCTTATTATTACTATTATTATAATAATAATTTTTAAATTCTTATCTTTTTTTTTCTTTATTGCTTAATTACTAAATAACCCTTTATTAAAGTAGGGTTATTACATATACATAGCATGACTTAAGAGCATAATCAAGTGGAAAATAATATGAACATGAATAAGCAGAAGACTAAATATCATAAAGCGTATATCATGCGATAACATCACAATGTTGGATCTCAAAGTTGAACATACTAGTCTATGTTTGAAAAGCCTCTACTATCTGATATGATACTGGGACAAGCCCACAATGATTCTGAGTCTGAAACTAAACTACACATAACAAGACTAAGTTGATATATGCCCTCGGATGATGAGGACTCACCCAAAGCAGGGGCTAAACTGAACTGATATGGGAGTAAGCTATCGGTGATACTGAGCTGGATTACTCGAACCTATATCTGAGACGATATAGCATAGAGTATGTGGTCAATACGTTGAATGTACTGAGTGTGTAAGGTAGGTAAGACATGCTTAGTAAAAAGTTAGATGAAATCATGCATAAAAACTAAATAGATCATGAGAGTAATGATTGCATAGTAAAGGCCATATCTAAGATATACAAAATCATAAACTATTCATCATAGTTGAACATAATGATCCAAGATTTAGAAATAGAAATCATATGACTTATAATGCTTGAAATCATAAGTAAAAGCTCATAGACTGATCATTGGATTAAACATCCTATAAAACATAATATCATAAGTCATGAACATGAGTAACTGAAATGATAAGGAATAATGGGAGACTTGTCATAACTGACAACTACCATATATGAGCGCATGATGATCCCACGGCTTGCCCACGTAGAGGAGAGCCATTCTAAGCCTTGCCAGGATAAAGGACGAATAAGGTGTGATATCACGATGTGCCCTCAGGCGAGAGAAGCACTCTTTTGAGAGGTTCCAAATATATATCTACGTTGGCATGTAGTTTATGAGACCGAGGAATCTCGGAACCCCTGACCTACTCAGTGCTAGACAATACTCCTAAAACATGCATAGTGCTTGTATAATTATATTCTCAAAATCATAGCTTATATCAGAAAATTGGGAGTCTTGAATCCAAGTCATACCATAAATGCATTTGGGAGTCTTGATTCCAAATAATATCATAAACTAATCTTGTTAGCCTTGGCTAAAATCATAATAAGCATACTTAACTTGTATGGGTTTTTTCAAATCATAAAAGTATGCATACTTGAAATAGACTCATAAGTCAAAATCATGAAATCATAAGTTGAGAGTTCATAAACATTTATGTATACTACATAACTCATCATGCTTGAAATCATGGATCATAGACTTGAATTTTCGTAGAACATGCATAATAGGACATAATTTCTAATAACTTGAAATCATGAATTTATAATCACATTGAGTGTAAAATCTGCCCATTGGACTTAAATCATATATTAGAACATGAGAAAATTGGACCCATAAACATAGCTTAGATAATTTCATAGAATTGAGTTAAAACCCTAGAAATCAATACACTTGATTAAGAACTTGAATTCATGAATTAGAGGGAAAATTTTGGGCATGAGGGTGAAAGAAACCTCCCATTCATGGCTCTACATACCTGTGTAAACTGATTTCCAAAGTAGTCTTGAAAGCCCAAGAGTATTGAGGAAGAAATTAAGGAGGAATTCTAGTTTGATCTTGGAAGAAAAATTCAATACAAAGCATGCATGGGAGTCTAATGACTTAAAATAGGCTAAACTCTCTTAAAAAACTCCTTACAAGACTCAAAATGATGCCATTAAAGAATTAAAAGCTCAAGAAATTACAAAACTACCCTCGATAAATCACATGAAAAACCTGACTGCCAGCTACAACGACCCATCCAACGAGTCATTGTAGGACTTGACGACTCGTTGGACCATCCGTTGTTTCCTAGGGTATTTCTAGTACCATTCTGATCCTCTGACTAACGAATGAACAGGATGAGTCATTATATTAAACAATGACTCATCACCTCTTTCATTGTCACCACTACTTCTTACCTGCCTTGTTTTCAAACTCCAGAAAACGGATCCACACACTGGGCCGTTACTCCCCCCAACAGGTCATTTTATCTACACATTGTCTCTGAACCAACTTTGACCAATTATTGAACTCTACTCAACAACTACTTAGAATGACCCATTAAATGCATCAATGAGTCATTGCCAGGCTCATTGTTTCTGGGAGAACTTAACTAGAAGCTTATAATGAATCACATAACGAGTTATTATTTCTAATAATGACTCATTCCTTGAGTCGTTCTGTGACTCTGGTGCAATTTTCCTATTTTTTTCGACTCAATGCTTGGTATGATCTTAGGGAATTTTGGAGTGTTACAAGAGCTCAAGGATTTGGGAAGTTTTACTATGCAGATCACCATTGGGCAGTCTATTAAAGCCCGTGGCCTATGTAACCTTGGGTTGAGCATAAATTTGATGCCCACCTCAATGTTCAAGAAGCTAAGTTTGGGCAGTCCAAGACCCACTACAGTGATTTTGCAATTGATGGATCGCTCATTGGCTAGACCAGATGGAGTAATGGAAGATGTGCTAGTGCAAGTGGGCTCAATCATTTTGCCAGTGGATTTCATAATGCTTGACTTTGAGCCAGACCCAAAAGTCCCATTTATTTTGGGACATCCCTTTTGGCAACCAGATGATCTTTGATAGATATAGTTGCAGGATAGCTAACAATGAGCACCTATGACAAAGTTGAAGTGTTTTATGAATACAAAGTGATGAAGCTACTTGCTATATATGAGGAGCTTTCAGCCACTACTGTGATTGACCATGAGTCAGAACTTTGACTCATCAATGCCAAGGACCCCCTAGAAAGAGCATTTTAGGATAGGATCATTTTGGGGATGCAGAAAATCAAGAAATGGTTCAGGCTGTAAATGTGGCTAGCCTATTGATTTGAAAGAGAGATTTGAACCGCTACAGAGATCTCTGCAGCCTCCAACCAAGTCATGTGTGGAATAGGCTTCCAAACTAGATTTAAAGACATTTCCTCCACACCTCATGTATGTATTATTGGGGAAGATGATACATTGCTAATTATTCTCTCTGCAGGGCTAACAGAAGTACATGCTAGAGAAGCACTAGTAATTCTGAGAAAGAGAAAGAATGCCATTGGATGGAAGATATCAGACATTCAGGGTATTAGTCCTACTTTCTGCATGCACAAGATATGAATGGAGAAAGGGTGCAAACCTAGTGTGCAATATCAAAGGAGGTAGAACCCAGTGATGAAAGATGTTCTGTGGAAAGTGGTAATCAAGTGGTTAGATGAGGGAGTGGTATATCCTATTTTTGATAGAAAATAGGTCAGCCCCAGTTCAATGTGTCCTAAATAAAGGGGGCATGACAGTGATCATGAATGAGAAAAATGAGCTAATTCCAACTCCCACTATCATAGGTTGGAGGATTCATATAGACTATAGAAAACTTAATGAGGCCACTAGGAAGGACCACTAACCAATACCATTTATTAACTAGATGTTGGATATATTTACAAGGAAAGAGTACTATTGCTTCCTAGACGGTTATTCTGGCTATAATCAACATCCACAGCCCTAGAAGATCAAGAGAAGACAATATTTACCTATCCATATGGGACATACTCCTTCAAGCATATGCCTTTTGGACTCTGCAATGCACTTGTCACCTTTCAGCGCTATACGATGGCAATAATTCATGACATGGTGGAGGACTTTGTGGAGGTATATATGGATGGTTTTTTGTATTTGGTAACTCATTTGCTATGTGTTTATAGAATTTGGATAAAGTTCTAGCGAGGTGTAAAGATACAAACTTGGTCCCAAATTGAGCGAAGTGCCACTTCTTAGTCAAGGAAGGAATTGTTCTTGGCCATAAATGTCACAAAGATGGTTAGAGGATGACCGTGCTAAAGTGGAGGTAATTGAAAAATTACCACTGCTAGTGTCTGTAAAGGGTGTCTACAAGTTCTTGGGACATGGTGGGTCCTATAGGCGATTCATAAGAGATTTTTCTAAGATATCTAGACTATTGTACAATTTTCTAGAGAAAGATGTAAAGTTTGAGTTTAGGGTAGATTATTTGCATGCCTTTGAACAGATGAAAAAGAATCTAGTTGAATTGATTGCTCCAGATAAGGAACTACCTTTCGAGTTGATTTATAATGCAGTGATGTTGCGGAAGGTGCAATATTTCGGAAGAGGAGAGAAAAGATTTTCCATTTCATTTACTATGCATTTAAAACTTTAGATGATGCCCAATAGAACTATACAGTCAAAGAGATAAGAAATGCTGGCACTAGTGTATGCATTTGACAAATTCAGGTTCTATCTTGTAGGGACAAAAGTGGTGGTGCACATGATTCATGCTGCGATCTTATATGTATTCAACAATAATGACATTAAGCCCAGGTTGATCAGGTGGATATTACTACCTAAGAGTTTGACTTGGAAATCCGAGACAGAAAGGGCTACAAAAACTAGGAAGCGGATCACTTGTCCCCTTTGAAGGATAGGTCACATGTAATTGAGGATAGGTGTATCCTAGAAGAATTCCTTGATAAGCATCTCTTAGCACAAAATGTGGATGAACTTCCTTGGTACGTAGATATAGTGAACCTAATTGTGAGTGGGGTGTACCCACCTGGGGCAATTGCTCAAGAAAAGAAGAATTTGCACCATGAATCCCATTTCTATATGTGGGATGAACCGTATTTTTTTAAGCAGTGCCCAGACCAAGTGATGAGAAGGTTTATTCCAAAATGCCAGTTGACGCAAGTGCTGTAAAGTTTCCACTCCTCACCATATGGAGGTCATCATGGAGGAGAGCATACAACTCACAAAGTGTTGTAGTCTGGATTCTTTTGGCCAACCTTGCCATGTGATCAATGTCAGGGGATGGAAATAATTTCAAGAAAACATGAGATCACTGAATAATATTTTGGAGGTTGAGGTATTCGATGTGTGGGGAATAGATTTCATGAGGCCATTTCCACCATCATTCGGTAATTAATATATCCTACTAGCAGTGGATTATGCCTCCAAGTGAGTATAAGTCGCAACTTCCCCACCAATGATGTCAAGGTAGTGGCCAAATTTGTGAAGAAGTAGATTTTCTCCAATTTGAAACTCCACGAGCAATTATTAGCGATAGAGGTTCACACTTCGTGAATAATTGGTTCAGGAACTTTTTGGCCAAGTATGGAGTACGGCATAAGGTTTCCATGGCTTACCACCCTCAAACCAATGGGCAGGTCGAAGTTTCTAATAGGAAAGTAAAATAGATTTTATAGAAGATAGTGAATGCTTAACATAAGAATTGGGAAAGCAAATTAGATGATGCTTTATGGATGTAAGGATTGCCTATAAAATGCTCATCGGGACTTTACCTTAACAATTATTCTATTGGAAGGACTGCCACTTACCTGTGGAGCTTGGACATCAGGTGTACTGTGTTGTGAAAAACTTGAACATGGACTTGAGGAATTTCGGTGGCACGCCTACGAAAATGTGAAGCTATACAAGGAGAAAACCAAGAGATGATACGACAAGTATATAGTTCCTCAAGTTTTTGAGCCATGGTAGATTGTTTTACTTTTCAATTCAAGGTTGAAGTTGTTCCCAGGAAAGTTACAGTCCAAACGGTCGAGACCATTTGAGGATGTTCAGATGACCCCACATGGGGTAGTTTAATTGTGGCAAGAAGATAAGAGTGCCACATTTTTAGTGAATGGTCAATATTGCAAGCACTATCGGAGTGAGGTTGTTAATAGAGAAAAGATGTCCATCACGTTATCTAACGAATGAACAGGAGTTGGGTTGTTTCTCAATGGTAAATAAGGCACTATGCGGGAGGAAACCCGTGATTGTAATGTAATAGTATAGTTTTTGTTCGGAAAAAAAAAGATTCGTGCTACAACCAAAACTAGGGCACTTGGTGGGAGGTAACCCACCCTTTTCTAATTAATTTGTTGTTTTTAGATGAATTGAAAGATAAGGCAGAGCTAAGAAAAATTGAGAGAATAAAATGCATTGCAGGAGTTAAGGTTCAACACGAAGGCGTGAAGATAAGGTAAAGGTTTAAACGAAGCTCAAAAAGTAAGCCTCTGTGTCGGCTTCATGTCACAGAAAAGAAGGTCCACAATTTGTAACGTGGTATGCTGAGCAAAAATTTCTATGCCTGGCCCTTATACAGTGTACCTCTATGTTGGCAACGTGCCATGGAGGCCCATCTTTGCATTAAGCGATGTGGCATAGAGGTCCATAAAAAGTTCAACCCTTCTAAATAGTGAGGGTTCGCGTTCGCTATGTGTCACAGAGTAGATTCATTACATTGGCCTCCATGACATATTGAGGTACATTTTGTGACGGGTTTCATTAAAAAGACGGGTAAACCACAATCCGTTCACCCTTTTATTTTCCCAGCCCGATTTCTACCCTAGTTTCCCCTAACATTGTGACACCTTCCCAAAATCCTTTCTCTCTCTAGTATTCCACACCCTAAGTTCTCCAATTCTTCTTCTCTCTTCACAAGAACAAGCCCAATAGGTAAGGTTTATTTGATTCATTTCTCTTCTCTTTATATTTCTTTGCTTGAACATATGGGTTGAAGTGCGTAAAACCAGAATCACATTAGAATTGGTTGAAATGGGTATAATCATGCCCTTGTTGGGTAGTATTGTTTGTTTTTACAATAGATATGCCTACAATTTCGTGTCTTACACCAATATTAGAAATGGGTTAGGTTGAAGAAGTGAAAATGGTGAAGTGTTGTGTGAACACGAATGGCCACAAATTGGTGATATTTTTGTTTTTCTAATACATGAAAAAATTTTGAAATGCTTGGGTTGGTAGTAGAAAGTAGGAGGATGAAATATGAAATTACATACTACTCTTATACTTATGCTTAATTTTGCTTAGAATTCTATTATGTTAAATTGGCTTGCATGGATTTTTGGGTAGAACTATCGCTTGAATTGAAAGAAATTAGAAAATAGGATGAGATTGTCTTGATTGAACTCTTCATGATTGTTTTGAATTCTGTGTAAAACACATGAAAGTGAAGTTGAATATCACAATGAAGAAAGACCAAAAGGAAAAATTGTGGATAGCATTGTTCTTATGTACACTTGTGGAATTTGTTGAATGTGTCTAATTGTAGGGGAAAGTAGTCAATGTGATTTGAAAAGAGGGGAAGTCTGAGTACCCTAAAATTATGACTAGAGAATCCACGCTAGAAACTAAGTGTGGTTGGCCACCAAAGCCCTCTGAGCTTAGTGTTGGCTAGCCTTGTTGACTGGTTCCTAATTTGGTTTCTGTGTACTGTTTGGGCAGGTGGAATGACATCCAGATAAGACTCCGGTGGAGGAAGGAAAAGAATTAGAACAGGAGCTTTTGTGCCAATAACCCCACCGGTCCTTATGGGACAAAAGAGAAGGTTTAGCACCCGATGGGTGGTGGAAGAAGGAGAAAAATGGTATGCCAAGAAAAAAGAGTCCAACTACTTCCCGGAGGATAGGGTTGATTGGGAGAGTTTGGCACAAAAGTTTCCCCACATATTGCAGAGACTACACTCCCTGGGCATGAACTTCATTTTCAATAAGCCTAGAGAATGTAACTTGCTTATGGTGTGGGAATTTTATGCAAATTGGGACCCTACTTGTAACACCCTAAAAGTTCCTTAAACCAAACCCCAAACTTAGAATGAAAAACCAAAAAGAAATCAGAAAATCTTTCTCAAAATGACTCGTTGTTAGAGACAACGACCCGTTAATTTGGTTGTTAATTGTCCAGTAGGTTCCTCCCTCAGATTCAATGAGTGGTACAATAATACATCGTTAGTGGTAACGAGTTTTTGTGTTGCTCATTCTATCAAGTACAAAATATGATAAAAAAATCTTCTCCCAAAAAATGAGCCAGGCAACGAGTCATTGTTTGATATAATGACTCGTCCTTGGGATCCATTAGAGGAAATCCAGAAAGAGTTAGAAATCCTTCTAGTGACAACAGGTAGAAACAATGACTCGTTATTTCAGCTAACGGTCATTCTGTCTATCCTTTGGGAGGGGCCCAAAAACTGTTCAAACTTTTCCCAGTGGAAACGATTAGAAACAACAACCCGTTGTACCCACCAATGAGTCGTTGTGTCATCCATTGTCAAAATTCTAGAGAAGGGAAATTTTTGGTTTGGAAACTACAACTGGCACTAATGAGTCGTGGTCACGACCAATGACTCATTGTGAGGTCCATTAGATCTGGACAGTCAGATTTTGAAACAGTTACCCAGGGTCATTTTTGTAAAATTGTAAGCTCCTAAATCCTAAACTACGTCATTTTAGGGTAAGGTTAGAGGGGAATTAAGGGAATTAATCGACATTCTCCTCTCATTCTCTCCCAAATTTACAGGAGCAGTATGTAGAAATGTAGACAAGGCTTCTCAGGGAAAGAGTTAGGGTTCTGCTTCTTCTCCATACTTCCAAGAGTTTCCTCAAAAGGATTCTTCTTCAGGTATGTGGGATTTCAACAAGGGTATCCTTTCCCCCTTGTTCCCAAAATGGCCAGTGAAACCTAGGTTTCTTTCATGTTCCATAGAAATCATGTATTAGAGTTCATGTTTAGTTATATATTCCCTTATTACTTCAATATTCTCCAATCTCCTATGATTTCTAGTATGTGATATTTATGATTTTACAAATTCAGTTATAAATGATACTTCTATGATAGATTTCCACATGATTCAAGTTTAGTGGCTTTGAGTTAGCATGAATTCATATTTTAGTCTTTATGATTTTATCATGATTTCAGTATACAAATATTGACAACATAATCATTAGTTTCAGGTTCTTTTGGCTCTTAGATGACTAACAAAGTTTCTGACTTAGCTTAAGAACACTAGTTTTCGAGCTATCTATAAATTATCAATAAACTTACAATTGGGAGTAGTTTTTAGCACTGAGCTGGTCCAGGGTTCAGCGTACCCACGGCCTACATGCCACCATAGGTTATTAGCTCGAATAGGCATCAGTTTTAGTGATCACATCAGCCTTGCCTTTATACCCTGGTAAGGTATATTGGGTCCTACCGATGGGGCATATACATCAAACTCTACGATTAGATCTCGTGGTTATATGTCGGTTTATAGACTCTCCCATCATTCAATACAGTTACAGTCTTAGTCATAGTTATGGACTTAGTTTTTAGTACATTACATGATCCTTAAATCAGTTTTACTGGTACTTTTAATACGTATTTTTTAGACTACAATTTCATAGAAATATTTATATATCTTAGTAAGGGTCATGGTGCTTTAGTTCAGTTATGCATTTTAGTATAACTTTTTAGTTTATCATTATGTTCTATATATTCGAGTTGCACATCTCATATACTCAGTATATTTAAAGTACTGACTGTATATTTCTTGTGCTATATCATTTTATGATATAGGCTCAGGCTCTCAGACTCAGCAGCAGGGTTAGATTCTCTTTCAGGCTTATTGCAGTAGAGTTCCATTAGTAAGTCCTCATCTTTCAAGGGCCAGAGTTTTCATCTTCAGCATTTTTCATTTTCAGTTTTAGTTTCAGACTTTAGAGTTAGCTGGGGGTTTGTCCCAACAACTCATTAGTTTCTTTTAGAAGGCTTTCAAAAGGAATATGTTAGTTTTAGCTTGAGTTCCAGTGTTTGAGAAAATGTTAGTAATTTATCAGATGCTCTTTATTTATAAAAGTGTTTGGTTATTATTTTTAAATAGCTTCCGCTTAATAGTCTTTTTCAATAGTTCATTCATTATAGAAATTTTGCTATGCTATGAGTTTGCTTGGGGTCACTTGTGATCCTAAGTACCATGTCACGCCCAGGGTGTAAACTCGGATTGTGACACTACTCTTTGCAGTCATTCCATAAAAATTCGAGGTCTAGTGGTACCATTGAGGCACATCACCTTAATGTCGTCTTAGGTAGCCCTAATATAGATCAACACCAGCTCAGATATCTAATCATTACACCACCCTATCCAGATATTAGGCATGTATTATGTGGGTTGCGATCTACAGTAAGGTGGACTCTCCACAAGGAGATAGGTTATCACAAAATACTGGCCTATGCATAAATGAACTGGGAGGGACGTGTTTGGATGAAGATTTTCTGTAGCTGCCTCATTCCTAGGGTGCACATGACCAATGCCACTAGAAAGATGGTCTATTTGGTTTATGTAATGATATGTCACATAGAGATCAATGTGGACACGGTAATCAAATCAGCCATGAAAAAGGCTAGACTGCACTAGGGGCACAGGTACTTTTTTGGTGGCTTAATCACCACAATGTCAAGAGGCCATGATATTGAGGAGGAGGCTCTGGATTATCAACCAAGGGTGGACTGACGTGCAGTGGATGTGACCTTAAAGGAGTGAGATACTACATATGGTCCTATACTCACACTAGCTGAGCAACATGGTCATGATGATTGTTATGCTGCCAAGATGCTTGGGCTACAGATGTTGCTTATTTGTATCGGCTCGAGGCTAGAGACTGAGGATAAGTTGTTGTAGGTAGACAGGGATTATTTAATGAATGCCTATGCTAAGGCCATATGCAAGATTGGACTAGCCTTTGTGAAGCTTATTAATGATGATGTTCCTACTAATATAGAGAGTCGTTGAGTAGAATTAGACATTGAGTCAAATGATAAGGAGGCGGATGACTCTGACTTCGGTGAGGAGGTGCTAGAACCTGATGAGGAGGATGATACCACAGTTTGATTAGGAAGTCTTAACTCTACCTTTGATTTTAAATTACTTTGTCACAACCACTCTAGGTTGTGCTCAATTTAACTGTGGGTTGGTTTATTATGTATGTGCTTGTTTCTATTTGATGACTTAGGAACTATTGGTCTGTAATAAAATGTGATAACTAGACAATGTATGGTGTGAAATTTGTAGCTGTTAAACAAGACTTGATATGTAATAGCTAGTAGTTTCTATTTCTAGCAATCTTGTTTAAAATAGTTAATTTTTTCTATTTTAGGTTCCTTGATTTTTATTTTGGTGCTTTTCCTGTGGAGAGTCCTTTTGAACCGAGTAGAATTTCTTAGTAGACATAATTACCATAGTTAGGGACTTTTCCGCATGATGGATGAATTACGAACGTCTTAAGGGAAATTAGACATACTTAGGAAATAAAACCATCGCTAATGAACAATAGTACTCTACTTAGTTAAATGCTAGACTTAATAAGGAATTCATTTAATAAGCAATAAAAGTGAGAATACCGATAGAGTCACGTAAGGCCTTGGTGTTTAACTCTAAAATGTAAAAAGTGGGCTTAATTGTGCTTGTCACTCAATATGGATGTAGTAAGTAGAGGGAGTTTATGTTAAACAAGTTTGAGCCATGGTGCCATATGTGGTGAGAACTTGATATATTCCTTGCAGACTAGCATTTAGAATTTTCCCCGTGTGTATGAAAAACTGAATTTGACATTAAACTTGTTGGAGATGATTAAGGCACTTCTTTGTGAACTGAAATTGTATTGTTGTACCATTCATTATGCCTACCCTGACATTATTCCTAGTGAACCCTAATAACTCTCAAACCACCCCTCTTACTGAAATATAAAGCGGACGTTGTCTATAAGGAACCCAACTAGAGGTTGGGGTGCATCCCATAGGGAATATGGAAGAGCTAGATTACAGCTGGCAAGTTAACTTGTAATGTAGTTACTTCAAGATTGGGGGGTTCTAAAGAAAAGAAATAATAAAAACCATTATCAAAAGTTCATTTTTGAATCAATATTAAAGGATAACTAGGGTTTGTGTTCTCCATGGTTTCATGTCACACCCCGCCTTGGGGGGTATGACTGGCACCTGGTGCCCTACTAGGACCTGAACTGCTGGACTGCTAAGCCTGGGCACATCTGGTGCCTGGCTGGCTCTAACTCACATTTCTGGAAACAAAGGGCTATATAACGGCTGTAAACATAGCCCCCCGGCCCATTGGCCTATAGCCTCCTGTACCTGTACTGACAGCTGACCAGAAACATCTCAATACAGGGGAAACCTATGCGGGCCGACAAGGCCACCATGCTGTCTAGTTATCTATAACTTAACCATGAGGTACTGGATAGCTACGTGACCGTCAAGGTCACCACTACTGTCAAACTTATGGCCCCACACGGCCAACATAAAGGAAACAAAAGTACTAACAGCTAACAACTACACGGCCTCACACGATCGGCTCATCTGACCACAGGGAACATATACAGACTGCAAGCCTCTAGGAATAGCAATAGAAATGGTCGGGACAGGGCCCCGACCTTCCCGTACTATACAACAAAAGAAAATGAAGTACACCTCTGGAATTCAGTCTCCGGATGACAGGAGCTGAATACTCGATCGCTGACAGGAATCACGTGGTATCGCCTGCTCATCTATGAGAACCTGCAGGCAAGTAATGCAATGCCCCACCGGGCGTCAGTACCGCTGGTACTGAGTATGTAAAGCAATAACTGAAAGAAATATCTGAAAACAATAATATAACTGATGAAACTGCAGTAGGAAGAAATAGATTAACCGTCTGATAATGTAAGTCATACCTTCTCTCAATTATGCTGGAAGGAGTAGTAGTCATACCTGGAGATGTATTGTTCTACTGCTAATCTACTCGTATCTACTGTAACACGGCATAACATATCATAACATAACATAGCACACACAAACCTTACCCGGCCCCCATAAGCCGATAGGTACAACCAGCACAGAATCTATACCCCTACCCCGGTCATCCCATCTCCTATAAACCCTGTAAGCGTCCTGCCGATCCCCTGGGTATGCACTTGGGCTCGCTGAGCCCCTGACTATAACCACATCTGAGTCTGGAGGACTCCTGAATCAACACCCGGGCATATCCGCTCGACAGGGGTGTGTAAAAGCCGACCAAGGCATAATATGGGGAAAACTGGCATCCCATCTTCGTCCCCTGTGGGACGGCATGCCACTCCGTAGAGCGACGTATCCTCGTCCTCCGGCGGACGAGTCGATATAGCTATCAACCCTGGGGTGGTCATGGATGCTAGGTAGTCCAACCCCAAACAATACAACGGTCTCAACTAGCAATACTGTCTGCATATCTCACATGCTGAGGCTAATAGGGGTAAAGTATCGTATATATTACATGTTGAACTAATGATAGTAATCTGTACATATTAATACATGCTGAGGCTGGTAATAATATATGTATAAATTTAGTCTCCTGCCAGACTGTACTTGGGCAAATGCTATACGAAATATAGTATTTCTGCTGCAACCTATGTTTTATACTGAGTTTCTGTATTAACGTGATTTACTATTCTTAACATGCGTTCTAAACTTTATTTTAGCCTGCCATTCTATTTCTGAGGTGCTTTAAGGATATTGCATCGCTTTACGGGGTTTCAACTGAATAAAATAATATCTTAACATTTCATATTACATCACATACTGAACATGCTGGATAGTTTCTAACACTTGTGTTAGGATCTATGTCATACTAGTAAGTTTTACGCAAGTTACAACTTGATGCTTCTAGTACCGTATCAACATTCACAATAAACGTAACACTTGATTTCTGAACATTCTACTGGCCTGTAAATTACTATACTGTACCGATATTACTTAACTTGCCGAGGGAACTGGCTTTACATACCTTATCCTTGAACTATTCGTCCGTCGGACGAGACTCGGCCGGTGCTTCAACTATTTCCTCTCAACTGCATTCATAAATGTGTCAATTAATACTAAATACAGCTTTATTGTAAAGAGCAACATCACTTTCGATATAGTTTATAGCCTAAACTTAGGCTCATCGAAAGACGGTCGAAAACTCGCTATTTTTCAGAGGTCCAGAAGGGAGAAATATTCACTTCACAGCCAGGAACACATAGACACTAATTTAGAGCAATTCCACTTACCTTAGCTCGATGGCTCGACGATTCGTCGGCCGTATTTTACGAAACTAAATCCGTAGGAATGCTCTCTGCTGCTAAATACCTCAGTATCTGGAGTTAATTTGAGTTTAGACGATGTTTAGTAGCGTAATCGGACGAAAATTATATAATTTCTTCGTTCCTTTTTCTCCCTCTGCGTTTGCTCTCTGTTCTCTGGAAATAAATATGTGTTTTTATCATTTAAAACCGAAGTGGGGCTTTATATACTTGGGCCTGGACAAGGCCAACGTGTCACGGAGCCAACGCGGAGGCCTCTCCTCCGTGACACGCTGCCATCGCGGAGGGGCTCTGCCTCGGCTCCTTCCGCGATGGTTCGACAGGATTCTCGTCCGATCTTTTCCCGGGCCTTTCTCCAGCACGTATGGCCTTCAAATATGCTTAACCAATGTGCGAATAGGTCGTCTAGGTGCCGGGAATTCTACGGGGTATAACATTCTCCCCCCTTAAGAACATTCGCCCTCGAATGTACACTGTTATCTAGAAGACTACTTACTTTACTTTCTAGAAAAATTTCGGCAGAGTTTCCCCTGTAATATGGACTATAGCAAAAACCTGAAATGCAAAAAAGTCCAACACAGGCACCGCACATAATATTCTAAGATCCACTGGATAACTAAGTATCAATCTTTCTCATTCACACACATACAACTATAAGGTACTGCATAAGTAATAATACGGACATACCTGTCGCCAGACTAGGCCTGAAATAGGTGTGGGTATCTGGCTTTCATATCTTCTTCAGCTTCCCACGTCATTTCCTCACGATTCCTGTCCACAATACTTTGACAGATGCAACATCTTTAGTCCTCAATCTGCGAATCTGTCTATCTAAGATAGCTACGGGAACCTCTTCATATGCTAATTCTTCTGTGACCTGGACATCCTGAACTGGAACTACTGTAGAAGGGTCCCCTACGAACTTCCTTAACATAGAGACATGGAATACTGGGTGAACAGATGCTAACTCTGGAGGCAAGTTCAATTCGTATGCAACTCGGCCTATTCTTCGCAGAATCTGATATGGCCCAATGAATCTCGGGCTAAGCTTGCCTTTCTTGCCAAATCTCATTACCCCTTTCATCAGGGACACTTTCAGATATACCCAGTCATTTACCGCAAATTCTAGATTTCTGCGCCGCATATTTGCATAAGACTTCTGGCATCCCTGAGCAGTCAGTAAACGTTCTCGGATAAGCTTTATCTTTTCCTCTGACTGCCGAACAATGTCTGGGCCAACCAATGCTGATTCTCTGACTTCAACCCAACCATTCAGCGATCTGCATTTTTTGCTCGTACAATGCCTCAAAAGGCGCCATCTAGATGGATGAATGATAGCTACTATTTTAGGCAAATTCAATTAACGGTAAATGCTCACTTTGGCTACTACCGAAATCTAGCCTACAGGCTCGCAACATGTCTTTGAGCGTCTGAATTGTGCGCTCAGCCTGCTTATCTGTCTGGGGATAGAATGCTGTGTTTAAATTAGTCTGCGTTTCCAGACCCCTCTGGAATGACTGCCAGAATCTAGCTGTAAACTGTGCTCCCCTATCAGAAATGATAGATACCGACACTGCATGCAATCTAACTATTTCTCTGATATACAATTCAGCATAATCCTCAGCTGAGAAGGTAGCCTTCACTGGCAGGAAATGAGCTGATTTTGTCAGCCTGTCAACTATTACCCAAATAGAATCATTTCCACGTTTAGTACGGGGTAGTCCTGTCACAAAATCTATATCTACTGCTTCTCATTTCCAGAGAGGCACAGCTATGTCCTAAATTAATCCGCCTGGTTTCTGATGTTCTGCTTTCACCTGTTGACAGTTAGGACACTGGGCTACAAATTCAGCGATTTTCTCTTTTCATACCTGACCACCAGTAGTTTTCTTTGATATCATGGCACATTCTCGTCGCGCCTGGGTGGAGAGTAGATTGCGCCCGCTCATAAGCTGCTGGCGATGCCCCAAAATATCTGGAACACAAATGCGGCCTTTATATCGCAACATTTCATCCCTGGTTATCTGAAAATATGTCACCTCTCCTTACTGAACCTTGTGTTCAAGTTGAACCCGGCTAGGGTCTCCATACTGCCGTTCCTTTACTTCCACCACTAACGACAACACTATGACATTTTGTATTATCGCTCTGTTATCCTTTATTTCTTCTATGTGAACGGCTAAACCGGCTAACTAGTGTAATTCTCGGGTCTATTCTCGCTGTCCAGGCTGCAAGTATGCCAACTCCCCATAGATTTACGGCCAAGGGCATCTGCTACCATATTAGCCCTTCCTGGGTGATACAAAATTTTCACTCTTTAAGGCATAAACTACTGCAGCTAACTCCAGGTCATTGGTAAGATAATTCTTTTCACGTTTCTTCAACTGCCTGAAAGCATAAGCTATTACTTTACCATGCTGCATCAACCCTCTGTACCTCCTGGCGATACTAACACTAGAACTGATGTTAACCTGGCTTTTGACTCCCGGAAGTTCTACTCACATGCCTCGGTCTGCTGGAACTTTACTGCCTTCTGTGTTAATTTAGTCAGAGGTGCTGCTAAGGTGGAAGATCCTTCCACAAACCCTCTGTAGTACCCGGCTAACCGCAGGGATTGCGTATTTCGGTCGGAGTGGTAGGTCTGGCTATGTCTTCACTGCTTCATTTTTTTCTGTGTATCTACCTATACACCAACTTCCGACGCAATGCGACCAAAAAGGCTACTGAACTCAGCCAAAATTCACATTTAAAAAAAAATTGACATATAACTGACGATTATACTGGTTTATTATACCGGAGAATCTGATAAGTACTCTACCGGTATAACTAGAGCTCATCTGGCCTTCTGGCCGCATGCTAAGGCTACTTATTGCTGAGATAACCTGAACAACTATCTGCACACCATGTGCCGGTATCTGATCAGAGGATTCTAACAATGATCATGATCTCTAATAATTTGGCTGAATAACCTCGACTAACTAAATGGCTGGGTTAGACGATCCGAATGCTACAATAGTCTAACAATGCTCTACATGTCCTACTCGGACATCTGTAGCTCATACATAACTGCGGGGTTGTGGAAAGCTAACCGTTTCGTCCTCCTAATTGAACAATTGTGATGTTGTGCTTAGTCCAACCTACTCTTAGGCGATCCGTCCCTGGATCTTCATAGGGAACCTACCGATCTCCTTGTCTTAGTAAACACTGTGCTAGCAGAGCACTACCAATCTCTTACGCCTTGTGTGTATCCACTTGGATTTATATTGCTACTCTAGGGAATTCTCGGTCTTATGAGCTATTCTGTAAATACTGGTCTTCTGCCAGGGCTCCGCATCTGAATATCTTACGAGAACTGACTGAAGCACTAGTCTATCGCTGACTACTGATGTGGACCCCCTTTCTTGGGGTGCCCACGGGCTTGTCTGACTTGCGGAGTATTCCTTGTAATAACTGCTAGGTTGACTAAGGTTGACTCTCACCTACAAGGCTGGGAAAATGATGTACGACCACTTAACATACTGGAAAAATTCTGGTTCCGGCATATACGATAATGCTATTGATTTTTAAAGATGCTTCCCTGCTAATATAAGCGCCAGCTAGTCATTAGACCATCTAACTGTGCTCTTATCATCTAGCCATCTGATTCAGGCCATTAACTCTAGTAAGCTTCCAAAGCCTAGATCTGGCAACAACACATAAGTCCATTAACTTATTAACTGAGAACTGAGACAGTTCCTATGACTTCATACGTAATTTACACTTAATTTGCCCTTTCTCTTCTCCTTTCCCTTTCTCCTTTCTTCTCTCCTTTCTTTCTTTCTTCTCTCTTCTCTCTCTTTTTCTCTTTTTTTTTTTTTTTTTTTTTTTTTTTTTTTTTTGGCAAGGGGATCCTGCAATGCAATTTGTACATGCTTTCTATTACTAATCAGTATCCGTGATTATACCCCTTAGGCAGCTACTCACAGCATACCTATTATCTGTATATATATATATCGCTAGTTACGTACAATATGTACTGAATTCTGCGGTAATACATAATCTCTGACATGCTCTGCTGAGTCTCATACCGTACATGATACACCGCTTCTACGGCCTAATACTATCTCTTGCCCTGACTTATCATTTCATTGTATTGTCACCCCATTCTGAAAGTAACAAACATAAACACCTTAGTTATTGTCAGCTATTTGAAATTCCGCAACTGTACCATATCTGGAAAAAAAACGTGGTTGGGATTCCTGCATTTCCCTCTCTTCCTTATGCTTTCCTGGTGGTCTGACCTTATCTGTAATCTTAATCAGGTCTTGTATAGCTAATAAATAAATCAACTCGTATGTACATTACATTCCTGACTTCCTATTCTGACATTATCAACATATACTGGGGATAGTACCGATAAAGGTATCATGCTGGGAGGTTTCGAATACCTCCTCCTGCTACTGTAGTTATCATGTAACTGGCTAATGCCCTCTTCTGTTGCTATATCTGATCTTCTGCCTGTGATATGATAATGCTGATCTGCCTTTGTATCTGTAATCAAAGAATACGGTAAGTTTATAGGGACTCAACCCTATGCTGTACCGCTCTAAAGCACGACTGACTGAGAAGGAAGGGTAACCATCCTATCATGCCTCGCAGCCTCCTGCCTATAGTATGTGGTGCACAACACATCCATAGACAAGACTCTACTTAGCACGGCTTGCAGACCCCCTGGGACACGACCCGCTCTGATACCAAGTTTGTCACACCCCGCCTTGGGGGTATGACTGGCACCTGGTGCCCTACTAGGACCTGAACTGCTGGACTGCTAAGCCTGGGCACATCTGGTGCCTGGCTGGCTCTAACTCACATTTCTGGAAAACAAAGGGCTATATAACGGCTGTAAACACAGCCCCCCGGCCCATTAGCCTATAGCCTCCTGTACCTGTACTGACAGCTGACCAGAAACATCTCAATACAGGGGAAACCTATGCGGGCCGACAAGGCCACCATGCTGTCTAGTTATCTATAACTTAACCATGAGGTACTGGATAGCTACGTGACCGGCAAGGTCACCACTACTGTCAAACTTATGGCCCCACACGGCCAACATAAAGGAAACAAAAGTACTAACAGCTAACAACTGCACGGCCTCACACGACCGGCTCATCTGACCATAGGGAACATATACAGACTGCAAGCCTCTAGGAATAGCAATAGAAAAGGTCGGGACAGGGCCCCGACCTACCCGTACTATACAACAAAATAAAATGTACACCTTTGGAATTCAGTCTCCGGATGACAGGAGCTGAATACTCGATCGATGACAGGAATCACGTGGTATCGCCTGCTCGTCTATGAGCACCTGCAGGCAAGTAATGTAGCGCCCCAACGGGCGTCAGTACCGCTGGTACTGAGTATGTAAAGCAATAACTGAAAGAAATATCTGAAAACAATAATATAACTGATGAAACTGCAGTAGGAAGAAATAGATTAACCGTCTGATAATGTAAGTCATACCTTCTCTCAATTATGCTGGAAGGAGTAGGAGTCATACCTGGAGACGTATTGTTCTACTGCTGATCTACTCGTATCTAATGTAACACGGCATAACATATCATAACATAACATAGCACACACAAACCTTACCCGACCCCCATAAGCCGGGAGGTACAACCAGCACAGAATCTATACCCCTACCCCGGTCATCCCATCTCCTATAAACCCTGTAAGCATCTTGCTGATCCCCTGGGTATGCACTTGGGCTCGCTGAGCCCCTGACTATAACCGCATCTGAGTCCGGAGGACTCCTGAATCAACACCCGGGCATATCTGCTCGACAGGGGTGTGTAAAAGCCGACCAAGGCATAATATGGGGAAAACTGGCATCCCATCTTCGTCCCCTGTGGGACGGCATGCCACTCCGTAGAGAGACGTATCCTCGTCCTCCGGCGGACGAGTCGATACAGCTATCAACCCTGGGGTGGTCATGGATGCTAGGTAGTCCAACCCCAAACAATACAATGGTCTCAACTAGCAATACTGTCTGCATATCTCACATGCTGAGGGTAATAGGGGTAAAGTATTGTATATATTACATGCTGAACTAATGATAGTAATTTGTACGTATTAATACATGCTGAGGCTGGTAATAATATATGTATAAATTTAGTCTCCTGCCAGACTGTACTTGGGCAAATGCTATACGAAATATAGTATTTCTGCTGCAACCTATGTTGTATATTGAGTTTTTGTATTAACGTGATTTACTATTCTTAACATGCGTTCTAAACTTTATTTTAGCCTGCCATTCTATTTCTGAGGTGCTTTAAGGATATTGCATCGCTTTACGGGGTTTCAACTGAATAAAATAATATCTTAACGTTTCATATTACATCACATACTGAACATGCTGGACAGTTTCTAACACTTGTGTTAGGATTTATGTCATACTAGTAAGTTTTACGCTAATTACAACTTGATGCTTCTAGTACCGTATCAACATTCACAATAAACGTAACACTTGATTTCTGAACATTCTACTGGCCTGTAAATTACTATACTGTACCGATATTACTTAACTTGCCGAGGGAACTGGCTTTACATACCTTATCCTTGAACTATTCGTCCGTCGGACAAGACTCGGCCGGTGCTTCAACTATTTCCTCCCAACTGCATTCATAAATATGTCAATTAATACTTAATACAGCTTTATTGTAAAGAGCAACGTCACTTTCGATATAGTTTATAGCCTAAACTTAGGCTTATCAAAAGACGGTCGAAAACTCGTTATTTTTCAGAGGTCCAGAAGGGAGAAATATTCACTTCACAGCCAGGAACACATAGACACTAATTTAGAGCAATTCCACTTACCTTAGCTCGGTGGCTCGACGATTCGTCGGTCGTATTTTACGAAACTGAATCCGTAGGAATGCTCTCTGCTGCTAAATACCTCAGTATCTGGAGTTTATTTGAGTTTAGACGATGTTTAGTAGCGTAATCGGACGAAAATTATATAATTTCTTCGTTCCTTTTTCTCCCTCTGCGTTTGCTCTCTGTTCTCTGGAAATAAATATGTGTTTTTATCATTTAAAACCGAAGTGGGGCTTTATATACTTGGGCCTGGACAAGGCCAATGTGTCACAGAGCCAACGCGGAGGCCTCTCCTCCGTGACACGCTGCCATCGCGGAGGGGCTCTGCCTCGGCTCCTTCCGCGATGGTTCGACAGGATTCTCGTCCGATCTTTTCCCGGGCCTTTCTCCAGCACGTATGGCCTTCAAATATGCTTAACCAACGTGCGAATAGGTCGTCTAGGTGCCGGGAATTCTACGGGGTATAACATTTCATAACTGCTTTGGGTATACACTCGTGATCATCACCAATATTTACTTACAGAACTGATAACTTAGGTTCATTCAAACGACCGACCAGTCCCTATTGAATGACTATACTCAATTACTCGACCAAGTCTCATGAGCGGTTTCAAACTATCCGTTATCACTAAGTTCCAGATTTAACTATCCTGCGACCACAGATCAAGTTAATACAATGATTATTACGATCAAGGCTCCGTTGTATTTCTCTTTTCCTAATCTCTACCTATTAGACCTAAGCAAGTAAAGAATTCGGTCATGTCCTAATGTTGCGCACCATTAAGAAATGTTTAAGCATGAAGAGAATACAATATAAGTGTTTGCATTGGTTTTAGAATCACTTTGTGCAACTCTAGCTTGTTAATCTATCATGGTTCCCACAACCCTAGCTATGGATGTTTTAGCCTCTCATAGTTGTAAGGTTGTGACTTGCATTCATGATTAAAAACATAAATAAATACTTACAAATATGAATGAGAAAAACACTTCCTTTAATTAACTAGCAAAATCTTGAAGAACAATTAAGAAGAACAAAAAGAATTCAAGAAAAGGTTGGTCACAAGTCAAAATCAACTCGATTCTCTCTTTCTCTCCTCAAAATCTCTTCTCTGATCGATCTCTATTAAAAATAAAACCTAAAATGTATTTATACAGACATAAGAATTCTTTTCCTAGGCTAACAGGGTGAATTTCCATATCTGATTCTGCCAACGTCATGAGTCCTCCTATGATCCGTAGCACGATCATATGTGTTGTACCTGGTATGACTAAGTGTTGGATCCTGGTATGACTTGTACCTCCATCCTACGATTCGTACTGAGCTGCCATGGCTTGACTCTGAAACTTTGAAATTTTTCTGAAGTTTATCGTGACCACCATGGTACGACTCGTACCTTCATTCCACGGTTTATACTTAATTTTCATAGTAGGAGTCAGCCTCTTATGCAAATCTTCTGAATCTTTTCACGACTGCATCACCACGACTCATACAAGCTTGGTACGACTCGTACTGAGACTCGTGTATTGCATCTCTCCAACATCATCCTTCTGCAACTTTTCACGGCCATCAGTACGAATAGTAGGACCTTCCTACTGCTCATACTGTGGACTGCAATCTGAGCCTATTTTGCACACTTCAAGCTATCTTTTGCATTTTTCAGCTCCAACACCAATTTATCCTGAACCAAAAGAAAAGTGTCTTATATCCACATAAATACACCTAAGTCCATGCTATTTTCTTAGTTTTGAGTGTCGAAAGTGTTGTAAATCCACAGCACATCAACACCCTCAACTTAAGACTTTTGCATGTCCTTAGGCAAAGAAAAGAAAAACTAAACACCACGCTCAACTAGAAGATAGACTTAAGATACTACAGCCAATACTTCAACAAAACTTGCACTTTCTATACAAACTCTCTTGACCCATTCTCATGGAACAACATCAGCTAATGCATGACAAGCAACCTCAAAAAATCATAAACAGGGATCAAGACATATCATCTAGCTATCAACAGGCAATCAAGTCATTACCAATGTTTTTCACACAAACCAATGGTAAACGCAAACATAATCCATGTACTCTCACACAAATGAAGTCCCCACTCAGATATGAAATGTCAAACATAGCATGGGACTAAACAAGTAAGACGCTCACTCTCACAAAGAAGTTACAAGTATTATGTGCCAGATTACCATAGGCTTGCCCTTATTTTCTCTACTTTGGTTTGTCAGATGGTCGAATTAGGATCACTATAGGACTTTGTATGGCTTGTAATGTAGTCTTAAGTCTGGACATGATAAAGATGGAAGATTTTATAAGTGACTATCCCTTCCTTGGCACTACATACATTGGCTACACCATTCACCTATTTCACCCTTTATTCTTTCATTCCCTTTTTTTTCTTCCCTTTTCACTTCTCTTTATACACATTTGTATGGGTGTGATGTATTTAACTTTTTCATCATTTTTATTTTCTTTTGAAAGTTCTTTTTCAAGATTCTCAATATTTTTCATCTCTTTTCTTTTCACCACACCACACCTCATTTTTCACCATTTCTTTTCTATTTTCTTTTCTTTTCTTCCGTTCCCACCATTTACACACCCCTACTCTAGCCACCCTCAACTTAAGCATTTTTCTTATGTTGAGGTTCACAATATCCAAGGAAGGACCAAGGTCAAAACAGGTTTATTAAAAACAAATGGGTATAGTTAATTGGTAAATCAAAGAAACATGGTCTATTAAGGCTCAAACTTGGGATCAAGGGATTCATGCAACTTTGGTAGAGTAATATAGGCTAACAGTGAGCTAAACAAAAATGGCCTATGATCATGTCCTAACCGACCATTCTTAGCCTATGCAAAGACCAACCAGACAAGTTCTAGATCTTCAACACAATACCAAACTGAGTACTACACCTTACTCACACATGGTACATGAACTATTTTCACTTCACCTGTCTGGTTTATACATGGATTAACAAGACTACTCATATTACTAAACTAAATGACATCAAAAGATCCACATAAATCATGCATGTTGTCACAAATACATAGTTAATGCATCAAATAATTTTAAACAGGGTCAATTTTTTTTTCAAAATCCAAAACTAGTGCATTTTTATTGGCCGAGTATTCCTAAGTTACTTTCTAATTAAACAAAAATCAAAAGATAAAAAATCAAAATCCTACACATGTTAGTTCTACTAGATAGCATGTCTGAGGGAAAAGAAACATGGCAAAGAAAAACCCTCAGACGAATCAAAAATCCTAAAAAATCACAAGTACACCCCCTCCCCTTTTTTGAAAAGTAAGCTTCGTCCCCGAAGCATGAACTATAAGATCATAGGGAAGAGAAAATACTTGTGGATCACTAGGCACTCATGTCATCTTGTGGAGGTGGTACCTCCGTTGTAATAGTGGCACTAGTGGTGGCCAGCGTGCTCAATGGTGAGTCAATAGGGGGAGTGGTGTCCCCTCAGTAATCGTGGCCGCTTTGACGGCCTCTGTAACTATCAGGGCTGAATGTAGCTCTTCCGAAGGATCACGGCCACTGGCAAGCACGGGCTGAGCTATGGTGGAATGTCTGCTCCTTTAGCTCTCTCTTACAACTCAGACATATGTGTGTTGTGAGTCTGCATGCTCTCTACTATGGCCCACTTGCGCTTCTTCCTCTCCTTCTTTCTCTTTTTCGGGCTCTCCTCTCTAACATCCTCAGTGGCTCTTTTCTTTCCTTTATCAACAGATTTATTTAGCTCCTAATATGCCGCCAAATCAATCTCCTCATCAGGCTCGACATCTAAGTCTGGAAGAGTGGGGGCTACTAAAATTGTTGGTTGTCGTGATGACAACTCAACTACTTGGCTCCGAAGAGCCCCCAACTCAGCACGAAGACTGGTATCTGTCTACTCTGCCATCCTCACATTGAATCGGCTCTCAAAACTATCCAGGTGAGAATGTAGAGACTGAGATGCTGCCTCTAGTTCTGACTTGACCCATAGTTTTACATTGTCCATCATGGCTTGAATCTTTCACTCCGCCATGGTCAATCATTTGGCTAGCTTTTGGAGGAAGTCCTGTGGTACCAAAGTATACCCTTATGGTGTTTGAGTCTGCAGGCTGGGCAATGGTGCAGCTGAGGTGCTAGGAGCTGAGGTGCTAGGAGCTGACTTTGAATGACCGGCGTCTGTAGCCGGTGTCTCGCTCTGCTCTTGTGTAATAGGGACATTCACCTGCACGTCCCCGGCTGGTGGGACTGCTGGAATTGCTGAGGGAATTCTAGCTCTGCTTACTAGGTTCATCTCATCCTGGATAAGACCTATGTCTACAATCCTCTAGCCTCCAATCAACCGCTCGTCACCCTGTGGAACTTCTGCCTCCATACATAATCTGAATACAAGACTCAAGAATGGGATAGTCGTGCTCACTCCTACCGCCCGGTCTTGTATCTCATCTTCTATGATCCTCGGGATATTAATGGGGTAACGAGACATGAGGCATGCCACCAAAGCTGCTCTGTCAGCACTCAATGTGTTGTCATTGACCGTAGGTGCTAACCGATGGTGCACTAGTGTCCAACAGGCTTTTGCTATGAAATTTAGTGAGTTCTTGGTCACCTGATTTCCACCTATAACCCACTCAGCTTCTTCCTTGTTCTCGGCAATCACCCTTTCTAGCCATTGTAGCTGCCTCTATCTCTCCTGCACAGTCAGCTGTCTAATCTACTTCATTTCCTTCACCTTGTAATCATACTCTGGCATCATCCTTGTAGGCATGAACTGTGGTCCGTACAACATTCGAGCGATGGTCCGCTTAAATATATCAACCTCTCAACCTCAGAACATAACACTCTCCAAATGAGGCTGGTCTTTTATCTTCTGCCCTTCCTTTGCCTTTACCTCCATTGTGGCCAAATAGTTGGCATAGAACTCCAGAACTATGTCTTCTGTATATTGTGTTGGAGTCTTAGCCATCCACTCAAAACCCTAAAAGCTAAAAATCTGCTTCATTTCCTCAACTTCATTCAGTGAGTTTCTCAGGATTCGCGGTTCTTCTTGGATGCTCCTCCTTGGTTTATTCTTGGCGGTGAGAGAGATGCCTTGCTCATAGATTTTTCTAGCTCCCGGAACTCTCCACCGAATTGTACGGCTTTCTCTGGGTGGGTTCTATTCTTGTGCACCATTAGGGGCCTCCTCCTTTGATTCTTCACTGCCGCTCTCTTCTCCACTTTGGGTCTCCCCTGACCCTTCTTCAGCATTGAAGTCATTTCCCGACTTTTATTGTTCCTCTCTAACTCCCTCCTCAGACTGGAGTGCTCGAGCGAATGTGGCAGTGGTTGCTTCAGCTTGGGCCTTTGATTTTTCCCTAGTGGTTCTTGTTCCATCAGTATTAGAGGTGTCTACTTGATACTCTTCGACTGAACCACTGCATGAATCTCCTGCCTTTTCAGACTCCGACTCAGTTGTTTCATCAATCAATGTCCTTCGGGATTTTGATTTATCGGCTCTGCATTTGTATTTCATTTCACCTATAGAGAAAGAAGTTAGCATTTCATTTCTGAAAAAGAAGAATTAGAAAGGAGATGTTCAGATTCTCATCACGGGTAATCACTACGGGTCGTACCATGAAGGTACGACTCGTGAGAAGTCCTAGACTTATAGCCAAATTTTAGTACGACTCGTACCACAAAGGTACGATCCATACCTTGAGTCGTCTGATGGAGCCCCTGCATAGTGTTTTTCTGGATTTTTCCACGACTCATGGTATGACCTGTAGGTCGATTCCATGAGTCATAGGAAAGGCTTTTTCTGCAACCTTGTTCAGCTTGGTGGTACGAGTGCTCAGTATGAATCGTAGTAGCAACCTATGATCCGTAGTGTACCTCATACCACTTCTATATTTTCTTTTCTCAGTTTGCAAGGGTTCTCTTTTCACATTTTTAAGGTACTCAGATTTCCCCCAGGTCTAGGCACATCATTAACTCAATTTAACCATGCTCAATCCTCCCCTTTTTGACCTATGACCCGTAATTCATTGTGTGTTTCAAGACCTAAGTTCATCAAGATTTTAGCATCTTTCCAGTCGAAAAACCATTTCACCACACCCTGATCATTGTCTCTCTTTTCAAAATCAATTATTTGAGCATAGTGACTGACTCATAGGGGTTTTGGAACCATCACTCTCAGTATGTGAATGTTAGCACTGTTTAATACAACATACTTACTTTATTGACGCTTCATCAACTGGAAATCACCGTATAGGGTTTGGCAGAACATGGGGTTAGCAAAAAATTTGCTCGATTGTTCGATGCATTTTGAGTTAGGGGTGTGGGGAGGGGAGTTCAAGTCATGATTTTGAGTGATATTAGCATGGGAGAGGGTGTTTGAGTGGTTTAAATAGGTAAGGAAAATTTTAAAAGAATTTGGGCTGAGTCAGGTATTATTGCCATTGTTGACCCATCACGACTCGTCCCTTGGACTCGAAAGTGACCCTGTTAAAGAAAACTTACCCGGTGACCTACGAATAGATCCTACGACTCATACAACTGAGGTACGATCCGTAGGATGAATTGTAGGTCGAAGCTTGCAGTTATTTTTTCCTGATCCTCACCACTACTCCTGCTACGACTCGTAGGATCCCATCATGAGTCGTATTGAGAGTCGTAGTAGCTGATGTTTCAACCTCCTATTTTTAATTTCCCTGCACACTAAGCACACATTAGTTCAATAACTTGGATTGCCTCCCAAGAAGCGCTTGATTTAATATACCGGCACAATGTAGGTAGCTTGGTTACTCAGACTTCACCAAACTACCACTTGGGTTGCCTCCCAAGAAGCGTCTGATTTAACGTCGTGGCACGACGCGAATCTCTTGACTACTTAGAATTCGTCAAGTGATTCATACTCATCCTCTAGTGCTGAGATTACACTAAATTCCTTGGGTTGCTTCATTGTCCTGCAGACGTTGAAAGTGACCTCTTCTTAGTTTAATCTAAACTTTAGCAGACCGGCTTCCACATCTACTAGAGCCCTCTCGGTTGCAAGGAATGGTCGCCCCAAAATAATGGGGACATCATAATCAACCTCGCAATCCAAAATCACGAAGTCTACTGGGAATATGAATTTGTCTACCTTGACATGCACATCGACTAGGATGCCCATTGGCTTTTTAACCGTTTTGTCGGCCATCAGTAGCCGCATGTTGGTCGGTATGAGGGCTCCCAATCCCAATTTCTTGCATACTGCCAAGGGCATTAAATTAATGCTAGCTCCCAGATCACAGAGTGCCCTTGCAAACTCGACATTGCCAATCGTACATGGTATAGTGAAGGCACCTGGGTCTTCCTTTTTTTGAGCTAAGACCCTTGTAGCTATGGCACTACATTGATGTATATTATCAATGGGCTCATAACTCACATATCTCTTCTTAGTCACTAGGTCCTTCATGATCTTTGCATATCCTGGCATCTGCTCTAATGCTTCGACCAATGGTATGTTGACAGATAGTTTCTTAAGCATTAAAAGGAATTTCTGGAACTTACCTTTCTACGCCTTCTTCTTCATCCTTTGGGGAATGGTGGTGGTGGTCGTGGGATAGCTTTATGCACTTCAGTTTCTCCTTGATCCATGTCAGGTTCCTTCTCACCTCTCGGGTCCTCTTGCACTTCACCATTCTCTATCTCAGCACTCGTGTCATCTTTCTCAATTATGCTCTCTTTCATCCGCTCAACTTCAACTCAAAATGAGGGGTCAACTGTGGTTTTATCACTCCTAGACATCACCGCCATACAATGTACATCGTTCTTTGGATTTTAGATAGTGTTGCTAGGTAGTGTACCCTTTTGTCTAGGGTTCATTGGTGCGGACAGTTGCCCAAATTGATGTCCGATTTGCTTGATGGCGGTAGCATGGGATTCCACTTTCTGACCCATACTTGATAAGTCACTTCAGATCTCCTTCAGCTGATCATTAGTGGACCTTACCTTCTTTAACATCTCAGCCATCATGCTCTCCAACTTTGACTGCTCACACTCCCCTTCTCGTGCATTGGGAGGAACATAACTCCAGCCCGGTCATTGTGGTATCCATCATTTCGTCTCCAATCTCCTTCGCGCTCATAATCCTAACTCCTGTCTCTGAACCCGTTTTTGTTGTAGTTGTCTCTATACTGGTTCCGACCTTGATTTACAAAAACCTTGGCGCCAATTGTCTTGCGCAGACGCTTGGGTATTAGTTCGAAAACCCGTCACTTGGCTATCTAAGAAGTTTGCCTCTTCCTCAGAATTAGAGTGATCATCTCCTTGCTCTCTTTCTTGAGTTCCCACTACATTAACCTATTTGGCTCCAACTCCTATAATATGCTTTGTCAACAAGTCCAATGATATGCGCATATAAGCCAACTCCTGGTCGCGTTCTTCTTCTTTTCTTTGTTAGTCTGTAGTCAAACCAACAACATATGTTCCTGCCACTGCATCAGCCTCCCTCGTATGCCAAGCCCTATTTGTCATAGTCACCCTATCAAGAATAGTGGCAGCTTACTTCCAGGTGTGACTCATCAATGCTCCTCCAGCCATCGTGTCTGCTACAGCTTTTGTGCTATTATTCAAAGACCCGTAAAAAATTTCCAGCAAACTGTCATCTGGGATATTGTGATTAGGGCACTTTGTCAACTTCTTTTTGAATCTCAACCAAGTTTCATGAAGTGTCTCAGTCTTAATTTGTCTCCTTTAGTTGTAACATCCTGGATGGGGGAAAGAATCTCTCCAAAAAGGCCTGTTTGAGCTCCCTCCAGTTGGTTATGGAGTTGTAGGGTAACTCCGATAACCATAAAGTAGCTTCCCCTGATAGAGAAAAAGGGAAGAGTCTGAGCCGCATGGCATCCTGGCTTACTCCGGGAAACCTGTATGCCTTGCATATTCTTATGAAGTTCAAAAAGTGCAGGTTGGCGTCATCCATTGCGTGACCACTGAACACCCCTTTCATATTTAACAATTGAATCATGGTGCTCGTAATGTTGAATTTGGCCCCAGCGGGCAATGGTGGTGGCACAATTTCTCCAGTCCACCAAACTTCATCAATATTTGGGTCCTCATCGTCGAAGAACTGAGGGCCAAATCTATGAGCTCTGTTTGCCCTCCCATGTCGTCAATATCTACTACCTCTTCTCTGTCATCCTTCCTATGTTGTAGTGCATCTTGCCGAGCTAGCTCGGCTTGCCTAGCTTCTTCAACTATGCGGGCTTCTCTTTGCTCGTGGTTCTCCATTCTATGTAGTGCTCTTTCAATTTCTGGATTTAGTGGAACAAGGGGATCTCCGCTACTGTGAGTGCTTGGCATTCACCGGAGAACAGCCTGTGGGTATAAAAAAAGAAAACACAAAAATAAACCTAATTAATGAAATAACTACCAAAAAGTCAAATACAAGCAAATAAACTAGTCTTAGCCGTATTCCCCGACAACGACGCCACTTTATGATAATGATCAAACCACACCTCTTATTGAAGTATGAAGCGGACGTTGTCAATAAAGAATCCAACTAAAGGTTGGGGTCGATCCCACAGGGAATATGAAAGAGCTAGATTACAACCGGCAAGTGGACTTGTAAGGTAGTTACTTCAAAATTAAGGCATTCTAAAGAAAAGAAATAACAAAAACCATTATCAAAAGTTCGATTTTGAATCAATATTAAAGGATAACTAGGGTTTGTGTTCCCCATGGGTTCATAACTGCTTTGGGTATACACTCGTGATCATCACCAATACTTACTTATAGAACTGATAACTTAGGTTCATTCAAACGACCGACCAATCCCTATTGAATAACTATACTCAATTACTCGACCAAGTATCATGAGTGGTTTCAAACTATCCATTATCACTAAGTTCTAGATTTAACTATCTTGCGACCACGGCTCAAGTTAATACAATGATTATTAAGATCAAGGCTCCGTTGTATTTCTTTTTTTCTAATCTCTACCTCTTAGACCTAAGCAAGTAAAGAATTCGAGTGTGTCCTAATCTTGCACACCGTTAAGAAACGTTTAAGCATGAAGAAAATATAATATAAGTGTTTGCATTGGTTTTAGAATAACTTTGTGCAACCCTAGTTTCTTAATCCACCATGGTTCCCATAACCCTAGCTATGAATGTTTTAGCCTCTCATAGTATTAAGGTTGTGACTTATATTCATGATTAAAAACATAAATCAATACTTATAAATATGAATGAGAAAAACACTTCCTTTAGTTAATCAACAAAATCTTGAAGAACAATTAGCAAGAACAAAAAGAATTCAAGAAAAGGTTGATCACAAGTCAAAATCAACTCAATTATCGCTTTCTCTCCTCAAAATCCCTTCTTTGATCGATCTCTATTAAAAATAAAACCTAAAACATTTTTATGCAGACACAAGAATCCTTTTCATAGGCTAATAGAGTGAATTTCTGTATTTGATTCCGCTCACGTCACGATTCCTCCTACGATCCATAGCACAAGCATACGGCCCATAGCATTCCGTCGTACCTTGCATGACTGGCTGGATTTTGGCTAAGTGTTGGATCCTGGTATGACTCGTACCTCCATCCTATGATCCGTACTGAGCTCCCGTGGCTTGACTTTGAAACTTTGAAATTTGTATGAAGTTCATCACGACCACCATGGTACGACTCATACCTTCATTCCACAGTTCGTACTTACTTTCCGTAGCAGGAGTCGGCCTCTTATGCAAATCTTTTGAATCTTTTCACGACTGCATTACCACGACTCGTACAAGCTTCGTGCCACTCGTACTGAGACTCGTGTATTGCATCTCTCCAACATCAGCCTTCTGCAACTTTTCATGACCATCAGCATGACTCCTAGGACCTTCCTACCGCTCGTATTGTTGACTATAATCTGATCCTATTTTGCACACTTCAGGCTATCTTTTAAATTTTTCAGCTCCAACACGAATTTATCTTGTAACCAAAGGAAAAGTGCCTCATATCCACATAAATACACCTAAGTCCATTCTATTTCTTAGTTTTGAGTGTCAAAAGTGTTTTAAATCCACAGCACATCGACACCCCTTTTGAGCCTTTACGCCTTTTCTTTGGAAAAACCGTACTAATTAACCTAATCCCTTTTGTTCAAGTGGACTCAATACTAATTTGATCCAAGTAGGCCCTAATGCACTTTATTGAGACAGTATGCAAGAAAAGTAGTCAAAGGGGAAAGTAAATAATAAGGTGAGAAAAAGAGTAGTGTGTGTACCCAAATTGCTGGTCTCTCTCTCTCTCTCTATATATATATATATATATTAAAAAAAGGTAATAATTATAAGTAAAAGAAATGGGTACACACTCAATACAAGCAGGGATAAGGTTAATTATGTTTGATGGGAAAAGTAAACATTAATGGGAAGGAATGAGGTGATAAAGAAGTGAATTAATGAAAAGTGAAATATGTAATTGTCTTAAAGTACACAGGGATAAGTGTCGCTATCAGCTAAATAATTCTACCCGTCCTTTAGTCAATATTACAACAATAAAAATCCCTTTTGATTTTATAAGTTGATATCATGTTTAGTTGAATTGTACATTACAGGCAAACCTATGGTATGTTAGGTATGCTTGGAATATTCTTTGGAGTGTGAGTGAATCATTTTCTTGAAATGTGTCTTAATGTGAACACATTTGTTTTATGAGGGTAGGGGCACTACATAAAAGTAAGGGCACGTGATGGTAAAGAATTTGGTGAAGCTAACGACCTTGCTACTAGCATATAACTATGTTGTCCAAATTTTTGGCTGAAGCGTTTATTCATTAGGGTATATGATTATACTTGTGAATGAAAATTATGCTTGATTGAATGAATTGTATGTCATGATTAAAGAGTTTAGCATAACCCTGTGCGAGTGGTCTAGCTCAATTGATGATGGTAAGGTTTAAATAGTGTCAAGGATGTAAAAGGGTTGTCCGAGAATGAACAAAGTTATAAGTGTGGGGTGGTGACCTTGGGCGCATTTATATGACCACATGCCATGTTTTTACCCATATTGTAGCTTGGTTTGAGGACAATTTATTTATATTCTTGTATGTTTTGAATAAATAATGCTCAAGGACTAACATATGTAATTAGACTATTCGCAGGAAAATGCAGTGGATTAAGCTTAACTTTAGAGATGGAGGATCAAGGTTGAAGTATGGAATGTTAAATAGGCTAAAAAATGAGGTTAGAAGTCAATCCATACCATAGAGGAGATTTATCACTTTTAACAACGTGCCACAGTGCTTTGGAAAAAAAAATTTGAAGGAACTAAACAGTAGACCTCCGCGACTGCAACATGTACTGGAGTAGTGCGACAGCCTCCATGACACGATGAAGTGCATCAAATTTGCGAGCCTTAAATAGTAGGCATCTGTGTTGGCTCTGTTTCACGAAGGCTATTCTTCATGATGGAGTCCATGACATGGTGGGTGTCATCCGCTGTGTTATTTCACTATTGTATAAATAGAACACTTAGGCATTTTTTTATATTATTCTAGACATTTTGAAGAGGGCAGTTACACTGAAGAATATTCTAGGGTTCATTCTCTTCTCTTTTCTTTTATTTTCATTTCGTCTATGATTAACAACTATTCTTTAATGTTTATTCAGGCAATGAGTGGCTAAAATTCCTCATTCTAGGGTTAAGTCTACAAGCATGAATGTATAACATGTTTTAAAATTCGATTTATATTCTTCTATCACAATTGGTTATTCTTTATTTCTTGCTTTTATTATTTTAATGTTTGGCCAACATTAAAATAAATATGTAATCTTGGTGTGCATTCAAAGGGAGAATTACTAGGGTAGGACGAAGAATAGAGGAACGAGTTCTTGTCTTTGATGGAAATTAAAGACGAGCTTCGCGTTTAAGATAGAAATATACCTAAAATGCCTCATTTGGTTGAAAAAGGGATTAAACATGCTAATACCTAGGATGAATTATTACCACTCAATGAATGTAATTGCAAGGTTATTCTAGTAAAAGGATTAGAGGTTTGAAAGACCATAGTTAGGCCTTAAATCCTGTCAACCAACAACCAGATAGGAAATTTAGCCGAAGAAAAATACATGTTGTACATGATTGCACTTTATGCCTTAACTATGGAATATTCTTGAATATTGATTACAACTACTTTGTTTCATTCATTGCTTTTGAACTTAATTAATTTGATAATTACAAAAACTCCAAAACTCTTGGGTTACCTTCACACTTGTTTGGAATAATAATACTTATTGAAATAGGAAAATCACTGAGTCTTAAGTTCATGTGGGTTCGATATACGGCTTGAAAGAGCCTCTATATTACTTGTACAACTACATGCACTTGCGAGTGCAGTTGGGTGAAACAAGGATAAATCCAGTGTCTACCATAGAGTCTGCACAAAAAACAGGAGTTAAGGAAAGGGTTGTTGAGCAGTTTGAAAATGCAGTTGAGAAATCGCTACCACCATTTCCGCAGAGGTTGTAGAAAAACAATGATAAGAAAATCAAGTATGAGGCTGGGTTCAAGAAGTCCCTTGATATTTTCAATGATCTATACATAAACATTCCTCTATTGATGCTCTGAATGAGATACCAAAATATGAAAAGTATCTGAGGAATGTGGCTGCTTACAAGAGGAGATTGACCGAGTTTAAGACAATTGCACTTACTGAAGAGTGCAGCTCAAGGGTGTTGAACAAGATTCCCTAAAATCTAAAAGATCAAGGGAGTTTCACCCTCTCTATACAAATTGGTGAAAGTGATATGGGGTGAGCTCTGTGTGATTTGGGGGCGAGTATCAAGTTGATGTTCTTATCTATGTTTAATACACTTGATCTGGGAGAACCTAGGCCCAATACTATCACTCTGCATCTGGTTGACAGGTCATACATCACCCCATACAACATCATTGAGGATGTGCTCAGTCGAGTTGGTAAGTTTGTGATTCTCACTGACTTCATAATTCTTAATTTTGAAGCAGATAAAAAGGTGCCGATCATATTGAGGAGACTATTTTTAGCTATTGGAGGGGCCATCATTAATGTAAGAGCAGGAAATCTCAAGATGAGAGTACATGATAAGAAGGCCACTTTTAATGTGTATAAATCTATCTCCACGCCATCATACTACAAAGACTTATGCATGATCATAGAGGTGGTCCATGATAAATGTAGGGTAGAGAAAGAGGAAGCTGAGAAACTCTATGGTGATAAGATAGCAGAGAGTAAGATGAAGTTGCTCACATTCGGTACGTGGGTAGAGAATGAACTAAATAGTGGTAAGGTAGAGCAAAAGTGAAGAAGAAAGGAATTTGAGAAACCTCTGTAAAGGAGGAGGAAATTCTTGAGGTTGTCTTGAGCTGAGACTTGCATCGTGCCGTGATGTTAAATTAGGGGCTTGTTAGGAGGCAACCCAATTTTTAATATTCTAATTTTCTTATTTTTTATAGTGTCACTTTTGTTTGTTTTTGGTGTGTAGAGAAGGGGAGTCTGAGTACCCAAATTTCAAGCTAAAAAGCACGTCTTGAGCTTAAGTGTGGGGTCGTGTGACCCATGCATCCAAGAGACATACTACTAGCTAGGCTCTAGAGGGCCTTAAGAAGTATTTGTCACCCATATTTTATTTTATTTTATAGATACTCTGAGGACAGAGCATGACTTCAAGTGTGGGGTGGGTATGTTTTCCGATATTTTGAGGTTAAGGGTGAGGATGCCATTAAATTTTTATTTGAAATATATTGAAAATGACATACCTCATCCACCCTTTGATTTTTCTTATGGACTCAGTTCTTTTCCAAAGGAGATATCTTTAAACTAGGTAAATTTTTCATATTTAGGTGTAGTTGTAAATTTTTTAGGAGAAGAAAAGGTTCTTACCCGTGATGGATGATTGACGACTATCTTGAGAGAAGTTAGTCATTAGGAACCCATTTGAATGTTAGGTTCTCAGATTATGTGCTAATATAACCGAATAATGCAATTATTGATTTTGAAAGTTGGAAACATGTTGTGACAAAATATGAATAACCTCTTTTTGAGACACCCAGGCTCATTTTCTAGACTCCTGTGTTATTGTATTTGTTTGATATAAAATGCTTTCTATTGTTTGCTTAATAAAGGGTATACATGAATCTGTTTTGAGTTGAGCTTGCGTCATGTGTGTGTGCCATAATTTGCATATATCTCATGCTTTCATATTAATGTCTAGAACTTTCACTTCCCGTGCTTTCATATTAATGTCTAGAACTTGTCTGGTGTGTGTGCTAAATGAAATGAAGGGCGTTGAATTTATGAAATGATAGAGGTGATATTTTGATTAGCCTACTTTTAGCTTATAAAAAACCTACCCATTCATAATATCCTTAGTTAGCCATGTTGAGCCTTTAGCCTATTCTTTTGATAGCCATGTGAAAAGCTAAATCCCTTTTGTTCTATTGACCTTTATTTGATCCAAATGACTCCTTAGGCACTTTCAAATTGAAAAAGAGAATTTTTTTATGAAAGGAGCACAAGTGAAAAAAAAAGAGGAAATCTAAAGTATGGAAGTTAGAAGAAACGATAAAAGGCGAAAAATGTAAACCAAGGAAGTCGATGATAGTAGGGAGATGAGAAAAGAGGACGAATAAGTTGAAAAGAATAAATATTTTCAAGATCTCCCTACTAGTCACCGATAGGATGACAATGGAGCGGATGCGGGGCTAACCCGCATAAATCCACAAAGATTTTAACTCACGCTGCATAACATAATTTGATGTTTTCAGCCTGTCCCACCTCGCCCTACATAAACCCGCACCACATATTTGCTAATTTTAATTTTCTTTAAAGAGAACTTTTTTATTTGTGTTGTATAAATAAAAGTCACTGATTATATGACAAAGTCATACACTAGCTTGTACATTATTGTTACACAATTGATTTAATACCCACCTTAGTAGCAACTAGGACTAAGAATCAAATTAAGTAGTTAAACAACTAATTGTGTTGTGTTAAACAGAGACTAGAAAGTGAAGGTAATGATTAATTATAAGTAGAATTGACAAATGATAAATTAATTAATGATCCCTCCCATGCAGTCCCCACTGGTTGTCATTAAAAAGAAAAAGAAACTAGGCAAAGACCTTAATGCATCTACACAACATGCTTGTTATTTCCTCCCCATAATCCACCTTGCCCCACATCAATTTTAAAAATAATTATTTCAACCCGCCCCGCACCTACCCTGCACCCACATAGTCTAATAGCCACTTCACCTCGCATAGTATGGAATCTTCCCCCGTCCCACCCTATTGCCATCCCTAGTCACCCAAGTTGCAAGAATTTCAATCAAGGGAAGGCATAAGGACTAAAATAAGAAGATCAAAGAGTGTTCTAGAACTAAAAAAGTTGTGAAGTATTAAAGTTCTTAGGGAGGTTAATCACTATTTCTGGCTAAATAATCTCTACCCCCCCTTAGCCTACATTACAACCATTTAGGTCCTACTTGTTTCTAACTTTAACATTCTTATATTAGTGTATTATTTCCACTAAATACAAGCCTATGGTTCATCATATGTTTCATGAGAAGTTCTTTGTGAAAATAGGCATAAATTTCTTAATTTATACGCCTATACATGTGATTCTTTCATATTCTTGTGAGAAAAAGGTTGGCAACTCTCTTGTTTGTGAGGGGACATAGTTGACAAAGGATAGGTGAAATGTTTGATCTCTTCATTAGGTGAAATATGTTTGTTAGCTAACATTCACAAAGATTGAGTCAATTCTTGAGGTTAGGTCATCTTAAAAGGCTGTTCTTGAGCTTATTTGAAAAGTTGAGGCATGTTGTGTTAGAAACTTGCAATGTCTATATGGAAACATTAGTCGTAGCCTGAGCAGACCTATTAAATTGGTGTAAATCAATATAGGGATAAGGTATAGAGTTTAATTTGCTTGTTCGAGGACGAACAACGGTCTAAGTGTGGGGTGTTGACAAGAGGCCAAAAGTACGTACTTTCAGCATTTATTTTCCTTGCATTTTAGTATCTTATCATCTCTTTGAGTATCATTTCTATGGATTATTCCTGTATTCCTATGTTGTGACTTTGTAGGTTCTTAATAGGTGAGTGTAGTTGAAATCAACCCGAAAAGAGTTATAAAGGAAGGTTCGAAGCTTTGGATCAAGTTTGGAGGTGTTCCTAGACAAAAACAAGTTGGTGCATTGGCTGGCATAGTGCACAAGAGCCAAAACTTCAGAAAAATACAAGTCCAGAAGTTGGTGCAATGGTTGGCGCAGCGTGCCGGGCCATAAACTTCTGAAGAAAAACTCCAGCAGGTTGGCGAGATAGCTGACGTGGTGCATCAGGGGTAGGTTCAGCAGAATTTTTTCTAGCACTCTGGTGAGATGGCTAGTGTAGCGCACCAGAGCCTAAACTTCAGAAAAATCAAAAGTCAATGGACTGGTGCAATAGATGGCACAACGTGCCAGGGCCATTCTGAAACCAAATTTTTGGAACTTTTATTTTGAACTTAAGTAGGGGTAAGGGGTTCTTTTCCATTTACTTTTCCATTCACTATATATATGAACCCTAAGACATATTAGGGGGAGGTTGGACATTATAGGACGAAATTACTGAGGAGAGTAAGGGGAAGACGATTTTCCCTATCAGGTTACTTCTTCTCCTAACTTTTTATTATTTTTTTCCTTGTAACTAATGAGTTCCCATAATCTTTTTAGAATCATGAGTGCCTAAACACTTTAGTTCTATGATTTTAGCATGAACATGAAGAATGAATATTGATTATTCTTTGTATTTATTAGAGCTTTTCGATATTGAGTTATTTATTTATTCTTGCTTGGAATTGTTTGATTATTTGACGAAATAATTAATGCAACGCCCCAAAAGTCCCTAAGATCAGACCAAAGGACTGAAATGGAGAAAATAGGAAAACCTACTCCAGATCACAGAATGAGTCATCAAGTCACTCGTTAAGTCACTTAGAGGGTTGTGAAGTGACCCGTTAGGTGCATAAAGATGGTGAAAAGTTGAGATTCAGAGAGTCTTAACAGGTGGTGAAGTAATCCATTAAGTGTTGTGACGAATCAATAAATGGAGGTATTGAGAAAAGATCAGAGAATGGATTTTCTGCTCCATGGCAATGGGTCAGGTAACGACTTTGAATAGACCCAACGGGTCCTGAAGTGAGTTATTGGTCTGGAAGAGACCAATTTGCAATTGGTTAGGTGTTTTTGTAATTCCTTAGTTCCCAATTCCTAAACTATGTCGTTTTAACCTCCTAAAAGGGTGTTTTAACGGGTTTTATTCATCCTAAACCCTCATTTTACTCCTAACACCTCTAAGTGAAGATAAAATCCCCTAAAGAGAAGTTAGGTGTCACGATCCAAACATAGGCCCGAATCGAGACATGGGACAAAGAATTCTGAGAGGCTCCAAGTCGACCCATGGCATGAACATGACATGACATCTAAAGCTCGACACAATAAATGTGGAAAATTCTAACATGAATTAGTGGAAGTCTAAAATTCTAATAACATGAAATATATGAATACATAACAGATCTTGAAGCTGAATATATACTATGTCTGATAAGCCTCTACATACTAATGAGTTGATGGGATAAGACCCCAACTAACTCACTAAGGCTGAAATTGAAAATACGAAACATAAAATGATAGAAGGGTCCTCGAAGGATGAGGACTCACCAACTCTGGATGGGAATGCAACTCTGAAGATCTAGTTAACGGCAGGACTGAACTTGAATATCGGAGCCTATATCATGAAATGATATGACATAGAGATATGCGGTCAGTTGTGGAATCTATCGAGTATGAAAGGTAAGTAAAACCACTAAATAAGTAAAAACAGAAATCATGCATATCATAAAACATTTCATCATAAAAATCTAAGAGTAGGGCTTGCATGCTAGTATCTGGAAACATGATTTAAATGTAATTGAATATCATAACTTAATCGAATGACCCAAAGCTGAAACTAATTATTCATATGTAAAACTAATCATTGGGTCAAATATGCTGAAAACATAATATCATGACTGATGAACATGCATAAATGAAATCATGAGGAATAATGGGAGACTCATCATATAACCGACATTACCACGATAGAGCTTACGTGGTCCCAACTATTACACTCAAGTGGGCAGAGCCGTCCAAAGCTTTCCCAGGGCTAAGGACGCTACCATGATATCGATATCAAGTAGAAGGCCCATTCGGGGAAGGGGAAGCTCACAAGGGAGGTCCCAAATAATCTGAACATACCTACGTTGGCACATAGTTCTGAGGCATAGGGTTGACTGACCCTTAGCCTACTCGGTGCTAGACACTACTCCCAAAAATATGTATATGCTCTCCATTATTTTTCAACGAAGCTAACCCATCATCTAGTGAAGAAGCTGAATCATAACGTACATTCATAATATGAAATCATAACATAAGGAGCCTTGGGCTCAAACTATACCACAAGCTGAAAATAGTGGAAGTCTAGACTCCAAAACCATGTGGTATGCTAATAACATGAAATTTAGATAAATCATGAAACATACTTGATCATATGGGATTGTCCAATACATAAACATACTTGACATAGACTTGATCATTCAAAAACATGAACATGGAAATGGGTAATTCAAAATCATATTTTCATCATATACATCTCATCATGCTTGAATACATAATTTTAACTTTCATGAACTTCCATTGGTGGGCATCAAAATTTGTAAAAACTTGAAAATATAATTTTTAAATGAAAACATTGTAAAATATGCCCATGAATGATTCAACGTTAGAAACATGTATAGATCATACCCATGACTGATTCTTAGATAATTCACATGTTGGGTTAAAATCCCGTAGATTCATCAACTAGAATTTTCATGAAATTAAAGAGAGATTGGGTATGGTTGTGGATGAATATACCCATTCATAATCCTACATACCTGAGGAAATCTGATTCACACTCCCTCTTGAAAGCCCAAAGGAAATTGGAGAGAATTTGGAGAAATTCTTCAAACTTAATCTTCAAGGAAAAGCTCTAAGTTGCATGCATGAAAATGATGGGATTTAGAATAGGTTTAACGCCCTTAAAACCCTACTAAATGATCTTAAAAGGACGTAGTCTACGACTTTAGGGCTTTGGAATGACGAAAATACCCTTAATAAAAAACTTACAAATTCAGCACTGCCAATGATAACGATCAGTACAATAGGTCGTTACTGGATCCAACAGGTCATTACTTCCCTCGTTGTTTCATCCCATTTTCCAATAACAGGTCTTCTACCACTACCGGACACGACGAGTCGTTACCAGTCCCAACTACTCGTCATTACCATCCATTGTCACCATTGCCCATTTTCCAAAAATTCTTCCAACGGAAGCATACAACGACTCGTTGTTCCAAACAATGAGTTGTCACACCCCACCTTGGGGGGTATGACGGGCACCTGGTGCCTGCAAGACTCTGGGCTACTAAACGGTCCAGCCTGAGCACATCTGGTGCTTTGGCTGACTCTGGCTCTATTTCAAGAAATGAACCGGCTATATAGCAGCTGTAAATACAGCCCCCGGCCGATTAGGCCTATAGCCACCTGCATAAAACTTCAGCTAACCATAAACATACTTACAAAAGGGGAAACCTATGCGGGCCGAAAAGGCCACCATGCTGTCTAGTTATCTGTAACTTAATAATAGAATACTAAATAACTACGTGACCGGCAAGGTCACCACTACTATCAGACTATGGCCCCACACGGCCAACATAATCAACCAAACACATATATACATGCACGGCCCCACACGACCGGCTCCACTACCACAAGGAAACATCAGACTGCAAGCCTCTAGGAAGTAATAATAGAATGGTCGGGACAGGGCCCCGACCTACCCAAACTGTAATCAAAAAGGAAATAGGAGCAACCTCCGACTATCTAGCTCCAGAGGATAGGAGCTGATAACTCTACTGACTGGATCACGAGGGATCGACTCCTCGTCTATGTGTACCTGCAGGCAAGCAATGCAGCGCCCCCACGGGTGTCAGCACCACAGGTACTGAGCATGTAAAGCAAACTGAAATATACAACTGAAATGGGTAACAACAATAACATGAAGTATAAGCAGGAAGTAGCTGAGTCTATCTAGCTGAGGATAACTGGGGAGAGTTTACTTATTCTGTAACTAAACTGGCGTACCTGATGACGTGTCGTCCTACTATCTATCAGTATCTAATAGCACATATAGATATACATATAAATACACACAATACCTTACCAACCCCCATAAGCCGGAAGGTGCCAACCAACAGAACAATCTATCTACCCCTACCCGGGTCTAAACCAACCAAAAATAAGTCACTCCACTCATCTGATAACTGTGAGATCCTCCTACCGGCCCCCTTGGGTATGTAGTTCAGGCCTTGGCCTCTGACAATAAACTATATCTGAGTCCGAAGACTCCTGCCTCTGGGTGCAAGCGCTCACGGAGTAATCTGCTGCTGTATCTGTGACTGAAACTACCCCTGGGTGCAAGCACGCAACAGGGTAATTTTATAAAAATCTGTATCTGAAACTGCCCCCGGCCACAAGCGCACACAGAGTAATCTGCCTCTGTAAACAGGGTAATCTGGCTCTGCGCAGAGCAAACTGAACTGCGCCTGCAAGCAGGGTAATCTGGACCGTATTATCATGGTGGTCGGCCATCATCGTCCTCTAGGAGGACGGCATAGCCCAGCTGGTGGCGGTATCTGAATTTGGTATCGACACAGCTATAACCCAGGGGCGGTGGGGATGCTAAAGGGTGCCCACATGCCACAACAAGTCTCAACATGCAAAACACATACACAACAAGCATGCTCAAATGAAAAATATTAATCATATTCTCTTCTTTTATTTCAAGGCCAGTCCATATTAAACAACTGATGCTATATTCTATTTTACACTATTTCTGATTGCTGGGCTAACTGCTACCTGGCCTTTATCTGTTTATCTGATTATTGTTATCCGTGATTCGAAGATATATCAGTTTCTAGAGCCATATCTGTTTCTGGAGCTACATTTGTATCTGGAGCTATTTCTATATCTGATTACTGATCTGATTACATCTGGATATAACTCAATAACATAGAGCATGTCATCTATAACTGGATATAGCTCAATAACATAAGATGTGCCATCTCTTACCGGATACAGTCTCAACAAATGTAATACATACTGTATGTAATCTTGCTAATTCATTATACTACTTTTATAACTTCCATTCTAGGTATTACGTAAGAACATGCTGAGCTACTAGCTGATACCACGTTACTATCTAAAATCATCTGACTATCCATTATTCTGATTATCGCATGATACGTAATGATATACTAGCATGCTTGCTAGAAATCGTACTAAAATCATTCCTGTACGCTGGGTATCTATGCCTTTATTCTATTTATTTTCTAGACTGTACTTCCTGGCTTGCCGAAAGAATAGCTTTACATACCTGGTTTCTGAGTACCCGACTGCCCGATGTGATTTCCGTCGGTACTCCTGCTGTTTCTCCCAACTATATTCATATGCATGTCAATTAGAACCCAATACACCAATATTCTAAAAGAAAAATGTCACTTTTGATATATTTATAGTCTAAACTTTGGCTTGTCGAAAGACGGTCAAAAACTCACTATTTCTCGAAAGTCCAGAAGGGAGAAATATTCACTTTAAGGCTAGGAGTATATTGACACTAGTTTGGAGCAATTCCACTTACCTTAATTCGGTAGCACGATGATTCGTCGGCCGAATTTCACGAAACTAAATCCGTAGGAATGCTCCTTACTACTTAATACCTCGGTATCTGGAGTTAATTTGAGTTTGGACCATGTTTGACGGCGTAATCGGAAGGAAATTTCAATGGAATCTTCATCCTCTCTGTTTCTCCCTCGACTTCTCTGGAAATTATATGAAATATAACATTTAAACCGAAGTTGGAGGTTTTTATACTTGGGCCTGGACAGGGCCAACGTGTCACGGAGCCAACGTGGAGGCTCCACCTCCGTGACACATTGCCATCGCGGAGAGGCTCTTCCCCGGCTCCTTTCGCGATGGTTTGACAGGTTTCTCGTCCGGTCTTTTCCCGGGCTTTTTCCTACCATGTATGGCTTTCAAATACTCTTAACCAACACGCGAATAGGCCATTTATATGTTGGGAATTTTACGGGGTATAACATGTGTCATTCCATAACTCGTGCTTGCCTCCTTGATTATCACAACCCTCACAGCGAATCCCTTTCAACAACCCGTTACACCAACCAATGGGTCGTCCTTATACCTATTGTCACAAAACTCCTTACAGAAAAACCTAAGTTGTCATGACCCGAATTGTCACGCCCCGCCTTGGGGGGTATGACTGGCACCTTGTCACGCCCCGCCTTGGGGGTATGACTGGCACCTGGTGCCCTACTAGGACCTGAACTGCTAGACTAGTGGGCCTAAGCACATCTGGTGCCTGGCTGGCTCTAACTCAGATTCAGGAAAACAACGGGCTATATAACGGCTGTAAACAAAGCCTCCGGCCGACTAGGCCTGTAGCCACCTGTATGAACTTCAGCTAACCAGAAACATACTTACAAGGGGGAAACCTATGCGGGTCGACAAGGCCACCATGCTGTCTAGTTCTCTGTAACTCAACAATAGCATGCTAAATAATTACGTGACCGGAAAGGTCACCACTACTGACTGGTTATGGCCACACACAGCCAACAGAAACTGAAATACTAACTAACTATAACAAACTGCACGGCCTCACACGACCGGCTCAACTGACCACAGGAAAATATATACAGACTGCAAGCCTCTAGGAATGACAATAGAAATGATCGGGACAGGGCCCCGACCTACCCTTACTGTACAACAAAAGAAAATGAAATACACCTCTGAATATCAAACTCCGGATGACAGGAGTTGATAACTCTGCGCTGGCTTGGATCACGAGGGATCGGTTCCTCGTCTGTAAGTACCTGCAGGCAAGTAATGCAGCGCCCCACAGGCGTCAGTACCACAGGTACTGAGCATGTAAAGCAACTGAAATACACAACTGAAATGAATAACAACAGTAGCATGACATATAAGCAGGAAGTAGCTGAGTCTATCTAGCTGAGGATAACTGGGGAGAGTTTATTTATTCTGTAACTAAAGTGAGCGTACCTGAAGATGTGTCGTCCTACTGTTTATCAGTATCTAATAGCACATATAGATATACATATAAATACACACATAACCTGACCGACCCCCATAAGCCGGAAGGTGCCAACCAATAGAACAATCTATTTACCCCTACCCGGGTCTAAACCAAACAAAAATAAGTCACTCCACTCATCTGACAACTGTGAGCTCCTCCTACCGGCCCCCTTGGGTGCGTAGCTCAGGCCTTGGCCTCTGACAATAAACTGTGTCTGAGTCCGAAGACTCCTGCCTCTGGGCGCAAGCGCTCACGGGGTAATCTGCTGTTGTATCTGTGACTAAAACTGCCCCTGGGTGCAAGCACGCAATAGGGTACCTTTAAAAAAATTTGTATGTGAAACTGCCCCCGGCCACAAGCGCACACATAGTAATTTGCCCCTGTAAACATGGTAATCTGGCTCTGCACAAAGTAAACTGAACTGCCCCTGCAAGCAGGGTAATCTGGACCGTGTTATCATGGTGGTCGGCCATCATCGTCCTCTAGGCGGATGGCATCACCCAGCTGGTGGCGGTATCTGAATCTGGTATCGACACAACTATAACCCAGGGGCAGTGGGGATGCAACGGGACACCCACATGCCATAGCAAGTCTCAATAAACAAATAGCACATATAAATAGCAAGCATGTATAACTGAAAAGACTATCTAAAATCTACTTCTTATTCTGATCTATTTCTACACTGAGCTAATTCTTACTAATTATACTGATTCTGTAACCTCTGTTTAACTGTACGGCTAATCTGTAGCCAAGATATTGTCTGTATGAATGGCTAATTTGTAGCCATAACTGTCTGTCTATCTGATCTTTCTTTATTGACTTTTATTATGAAAATCTGTTTCTTTTATTCTACTACATGCTTGCTAATCACATAATAGGCTATACTGAATCTGAAATACTAACTTGCCCTCGGGCGCATACTTTTCTAACTTTCAGACTAAATACGATATAACAACACAAACTAGGTTTACTGAACTTTGCACAATACTTAACATTCAACTCCGGGAATTCTACTACGGAGTTTATTGTACTATACAAGGCTAAAGCTACTAACTTGCCGAAGGAACTAGCTTTACATACCTTAACCTCGAGTTATCCATCTGTCGGACGAGGCTCGGTCAATACTCCAGCTATTTCTCCCAACTGCATTCATGTATACGCTAATTAATACTAAATATAGCTTTATTCTAAAGAACGACGTCACTTTCTATATAATTGTAGCCTAAACTTAGGCTTATCGAAAGACGGTCGAAAACTCGCTATTTTTCAGAAGTCTAGAAGGGAGAAGTATTCACTTCACAGCTAGGAGCACATAGACACTAGTTTGGAGCAATTCTACTTACCTTAGCTCGGTAGCTCGACGATTCGTCGGCCGTATTTCGCGAAACAAAATCCGTAGGAATGCTCCCTGCTGCTAAATACCTCGGTACCTGAGGTTAATTCGAGTTTGGACCGCGTTTGACAGCGTAATTGGAAGGAAATTATCAAATAATCCTCGTTCCTCTTTCTCTCTGCTTACCCTCTGTTTTTCACTGGAAATTATAAGAAACTTTAATGAAAAATCGAAGTTGGAGGCTTTATATAATTGGGACTTATAAGTCGCATTCAGGGAATGCGATTTATAAGTCGCATTCCTGGAATGCGATTTATAAGTCACATTTTGCCTTGCGACGCGCCGACTTGGCGCTTGTCTGATCTTTCCCCGGGCCTTTTTCTAGCATGTATGGTTTTCAAATACTCTTAACCAACACGCGAATAGGCCATCTATATGCCGGGAATTTACGGGGTGTAACACGAATATAGGCCCGGATCGAGACACGGGATAAGAAACCCCAAGAGGCTTCAAGGCGACCCATGACATAAACATAACATCTAACTCAATCAACAAAAGTGGAAGATCAACATAATAAACATAGCGGAAGTCTAAACATAACATAACATCAGAACATACAACACAAGTTTGAAGCTGATTACAGTCTATGTCTGAAAGCTTCTATTACTGATGAGTTGATGGGACAAAACTAACTCTCTAAGTCTAAAATTGAACATATAAAGATGACTGGTAAGGGATGATCCTCAAGAGATGAGGACTCACCAACTGATACTGGATAGGCTACTCTGGAAAGTTGGCTAGCAATGGGGCCGAGTCTGGATATCGGAGCCTGTATCATAAAATGATACAGCATAGAGTATGCAATCAGTACTTGAGATGTATCGAGTATGCAAGGTAAGTAAAAACGAATAGTTAAAATACATAAGAGTTCAGAAGAGTAGGACGACATACTCATAACGTAAATATCATAATATAAACATAAGGCTCAAGGTTTTCAAATTGTTCGTAAATCATTCATAATCATACTCATAAGAAGAAACTTTATTAAACATGACTTGAGCCAAAGTACATAAACATAACCATGCATAAACCATGAGGAACAATGGGAGGACTAGTCATAACCGACACCATCATGGTAGAGCCTTACATGATACTCCAACTATCTCACTCAAGTGGGCAGAGTCATCCCAGGCTTGCCAGGAAAGGGACTTGCAGTATGTGATATCACGAAGAGGGGATCCATTAAATATTGGATTATATGTATATAAACCTATGGTGGCACGTAGTTCTGAGACACCGACATAGTCCTTTGAATGCCGAGCTACTCGGTGCTAGATACTGCTTCCAAAAATATGCACATTAGGCTCGTACAATAAACATAACAACATTCATGAAGTTCATGGCCAAATAAATAACAACATCACTGATCCCCATTTTAAATACATGTTTAGCCATGAACAAGGGCCCATGAATTATCCAAGATTCATAAATCCATAAATCATGAAATCCATGCATACTTGTAAACATGTATAACCTTGACATTTGATAAATCCATGATATGTACTTGAGAGAAATCGAATCATAGAACATAAATCATAATTGGGCTAGTTAAGATGAAGATCATAATGTAATCATAGCTTGACTTTTCATAAACATTAATAATTGGGCGTAATTGGATTTAAAAATAAAATCTATTAACTTGTATTTAAAATAGTCAAAAATCTACCCATAGATCATCAAACAACACTAGAAACATGCTTAGATTGTAACCATGATCTATACTTAGAAAATTCACACATTGGGTAAAAACCCCATAGATTCACAAATTAGAATTCTCATGAATTGAGAGGGAATTGGGCATGGGTGTGGACTATTGCACTCATTCATAACCTTACACGCCTAAGAGGATCTGATTTCACAACTTCTTTGATTGCCCAAGGAAGAATTGAGGAAGAACTTTGAAGAACTAGACTTGATCACCTCTCAAAAACTCTAACCTTGCATGCATGAATTAGGATAGGCTTAGAATGAACTTACCCTTCTTAAAACTCATTATTCAAAGCTTAAAACGACGTAGTTTAGGCCTTAGGAACATAGGAATTACATAAAAGCCCTTAATAAACTCACAGGGAAAAATAGACTACCAGTCCCAATGAGGGATTAGATGAATCGTTGTCTATGGCCATGACTTGTGGCCACCAGTTGTGCACAACACTGCCAAATGATAGTCACCATGAGGGACACCACGACTCGTGATGACCCACCTATCGCCAATACTGCCCAATTCTTTAATCTCCAAACCACTCTTGACCAAGGGTCACCTAATGGATCATGAGGTTGACCACGACTCAAGGTCACACTCGTGGTCACCCCGAACTTAAAAATTTTCAACTAAGTCAAACTTCTCACCACGAGTCACTTAACAAGTCGTGGCCATCCTGATGGGTCACTGGATGACTCATCCTATGACCTGGTGCAGAAAATTCTATTTTCTCTATTTCAACTCCCGCTTCTGATCTTAGGGCTTTCAGGGTATAACACAACCACGGTTGCTTCCTACGGTCCGTCAGGCCCACCAACAACTCATACCACGAGTCGTTCTGAGAGAAATTTTTTATTTTTCTGGTACTTTTCATTTCAAGTCCCGAGTCTACTTTTAGGCATTTCCATGGTATTACAATATCTTCTCCTTGGGAACATTCATCCTCGAATGTGGGTAAACATACTGAAAAGCTAAGAAATGCAACTACCATGCCAAATACTGAACATTTAAGCTGAAAACTGACGGAGTGACTAATCCGAACTAGAATACATAGCTGAACTGAATTCATGAATCATACATACATACACCGACATGAAAGGAATTGGGGCACATGAACTGAACATGAAACTGAATAGAGTACTAGGGAGTAAACTGATACCTCAAGCTGAAATTGAACCAAGAGGGAATAGATGCGGGTATTTAGCCATCATATCTGCTTCAGCTTCCCACGTAGCTCCCTCAACCTGCTAATTCCTCCACAAATCTTTACTGAGGCTACTTCCTTATTTCTTATCTTCCAAACCTGACGATCAAGTATCTCCACCGGAACCTCCATAGATAAGGCTATCCTTTACACCCACACTCTCTACCGGAACAATCAAAGTCGGATCACCCAAGCACTTCTTTAAGAGTGATACATGGAAAAATGGATGAACTGAAGCTAATTCTGAGGGCAACTCCAACTCATAGGCCACATAGGCAATATGTCTCACAATCCGATACGGGCCAACGTAACGGGGACTAAGTTTCCCTTTCTTTCTGAACCTCATTACTCCCTTCATAGGTGATACCTTCAGAAATACCCAATCATCAACTTCAAACTCTAGTTCTCTCCTCACATCCGCATAGGACTTTTTGGCGACTCTAAGCTGTTTTCAACCTGTCCCTTATAAGCTAAACCTTTTGCATAGCCTCATGAACTGAATCTGGACCTATCAATGTAGCTTCACCGACCTTAAACCAACCTACCTCTGCCCATAAAGAGCCTCAAACAGAGCCATCTAAATGCTGGAATGGTAGTTTTTGTTATATGCAAACTCAATGAGAGGTAAATGATCATCCCAACTACCCTTGAAATCAATCACACACGCTCTCAACATATCCTCAAGAGTCTGAATGGTCCACTCAGCCTGGCCATCTATTTTTTGGTGAAATGTTGTGCTAAGCTTGACCTGAGTACCAAGTCCCTTTTGAAACAATCTCCGAAACTGGGAGGTAAACTGAGTACCTCTATCCGATATGACGGAAAAGGGCACTCCATGCAACCGAACTAGCTCTCCAATGTATAACTTAGCATAATATTTTGTTGAGTCGGTAGTTTTGACCAGTAGAAAATAAGTTTCTTTAGTCAACCTATCTATGACAACCCAAATAGAGTCATACTTTCGACGAGTGTGAGGCAACCCTGTAATAAAGTCCATATTGATTTCCTCCCACTTCCAAGTAGGGATATTAATATCTTGGAGCACATCTCCAAGTCTTTGATGCTCAACCTTCACTTGTTGACAATTCGGACACTTAGCCACAAACTCTGCTATGTCCTTCTTCATGCCATTCCACCAATAGATTTCCCGTAGGACACGGTACGTCTTGGTGGAACCTAGATGTGTGGAATATCTGGAACTATGAGCCTCGTGCAACATTCGATCTCTCAAATAATCAACATCCAAAACACAGAGATGACCCTGATATCGAAGCACACCATCTCCCCCTTGGGAGAATACCTCCACCTTTTGATTTTGAATGGCTTTCTTCAACTTAAACAAAATAGGATCATCATCTTGTCTAGCTTTGACCTCGGTCATCTATGAACACGACCACAAACATATCAAAATATGGCTTGAACACCCTGTTCATCAAATCCATAAAAGTTGTAGGAGCATTCGTTATTCCAAAAGACATAACTACAAATTCATAGTGACCATACCGAGTCTTGAAGGCTGTCTTCAGAATGTCACACTCCCGAACCCTGAGCTGATGGTATCCGTATCTAAGGTCTATCTTTGAGAAACACTTGGCACCTTAGAGCTAGTCAAACAAATCATCAATCCTGGGGAGGGGATACCTGTTCTTGATTGTAACATTGTTCAATTGCCGATAATCAATACACATCCGAAGGGAACCATCCTTCTTTCAGACAAAGAGCACTGGTGCACCCCATGGGATTTGCTAAGTCTGATGAAACCCTTGTCTAAGAGATCTTTCAACTGCTCCTTCAACTCCTTTAGCCCAGTTGGAGCCATTCTGTAAGGAGAAATAGATATAGGCTGCATATCAGGAAGAATATCAATACCAAAAATAATCTCTCACTCGGGAGGAATTTCTGGTAAATCATTTGGGAACACTTCTGGATATTCACATACTACAGGAACTGACTGGATAGTCGGGGTTTCGGTTGTAGCATCCTTAACCCTAACTAGATGGTACACAAAACCTTTAGAGATCATCTCTTCTTGGCCTTAAGGTAGGAAATGAAATGACCTACAGGCACAACTGAACTACCCTTCTGCTCTAGGACTGGCTCACCCGAAAATCGAAACTCTACCGCATGGGTTCTACAATTTACTGAGGCATAACATGCATGTAGCCAATCCATGCCAAAGATAACATCAAAATCTATCATGGATAGCTCTAATAAATCTATCGAGGTAACTTTTCAAAGGACTATGACAGGGAAATTTCTATATATCCGTCGAGCTATAATTGGATCACCAATTGGAGTAGAGACCAAGAAGGGCTCTGATAGGATTTTGGGACTGACTCTGAAACTACTAGCAACATAGGGTGTCACAAAAGATAAAGTAGCCCCTAGATCTAACAATGCATATACATCAAGGCGAAATACTTGTAGCATACCAGTGACCACATATGAAGAGAACTCCTACTCCTGACGAGACGCTATGGCATAGAATCTATTCTGGCGCTAACCACCACTTGCACTAGTGGATGCATCCTGCTGAGCTGAGCGTGTTGGTAGGGCTGCTGAGCTAGTGGCTCGGTCTCAGCCCCTATCATGGCCCTGTTTGGCTGCTGGAAAATCTCTGAGCGTATGTCTGGGCTTCCCACAACCGAAACAAGCATCTGAACTAGCTAAACACTGACCTGTGTGTCTTCGGCCACACCTACCACACTCTGGGATGTTGGACTCTACAGATCTACTCCCCTAACCTCGAGAGCCTGATACTCGTCCCCTCTAATCGTGCCTAGATCTTGACGGCACACTCATAGCTGAAGGCGCTGGGGCTGATGATCTCTGGTGGGACTACTGACGGCGCCCACCACCAAGTCTCTACTGGGAGAGTTCGAAGCTTTTAGTACTGGCCCTCTTAGCCTCTCTCTCCCGCTCACTTTCCTACACCACCTCTATCTGCTGGCATACAGAACTATTCAGGTGAAGTCAATGTCCTGATGGAGCATCTCGGCCTGGTAATTTTTGACCAAATAGTCTGCTATCGCATGCATGAACCGACTCACTCTGGCTCTCTGATCTGCCACCATCTCAAGTGCATACTTGGACAAGAAAATGAACTCTAATATGTACTCCTAGACTGTCATCTTACCTTGCTTCAGGTTCACAAACTCAGCTGCTTTAATCTCCCTCATCTCCCGAGGGAAGAACCGATCCAGAATGCAGTATGGAACTCATCCCAACCAATAGGGCCTAGTCCAACTTCCCTTCTATACTTCCATTGCTTGAACCAAATGTGCGCAACCCCTTTCAATTGATACGAGGCTAGATCTGCGTACTCTTCCCCAGTCACCCCGTTGATCTGGGTGATCTTCAAAACTTCATCAATAAACTCATGTGGATGCTCATCCACCTTTGATCCAAGGAACTCCGAAAGGTTCATCCTTAGAAAATCTCTAACTTTCACTATTGTTGCATTCCCATTTTGAGGGACATGTGCTACCGCCTATTGGTTGACTTAAGCGGTCAAAGTCTGAGCTAGCATCTGAATGGCAGCCTTAAACTCTGTGTGGGCCACCTTCTCAGGTACATGATCCTCATGGGCTGGTAGAGCCTAGTGGTTCCCATCCCTATTGCCATTCTCATGGCCATTTCCGATTCTATTTCTTATTCCATTAACTCAGCGAGGAGGCATGATTCTACAAATGCGTATAGCATGAGTTAGAAGGATCGAGAGACATTTCATCGCATGGCATAGATGATGAAAGAAGGGAACATTTCCTAAAACAATTCATAGCCTCTTCATCATAAGTTTGGTGCACTTCACACCCATGAAAAAGACTCTACTCAACACGGCTTTCAAACACTCTAGGGCATTTCAAAACGTAAGGCTCTAATACCAAGTTCGTCATGATCCAAACATAGGCCCAGATTGAGATACGAGACAAAGAACCCTGAGAGGCTCTAAGTCGACCCATGGAATGAACATAAAATCTAAGTTCAACATTTTAAATGCGGAAATCTAACATATAACATAGTGGAAGTCTGAAAATCTCATAACATCTAAACATCAGGATACATAACATAAGTCTGAAGCTGAATACATGTTATGTCTGATAAGCCTCTACTACTGATGAGTTGGTGGGACAAGACCCCAACTAACTCACTAAAGTTTGAAACTAAAAATACTGAATATAACTGATAAAAAGGGCCCTCGAAAAATGAGAACTCAACAACTCTGGTTAGGAGATGCTAAAACTGATGACCTGGCTAACAGCGGGTTTGAGCCTGAATATCTGAGTCTGCATCATGAAACGATACAACATAGAGTATGCGGTTAGTACGTGAAATGTACCAAGTATGCAAGGTAAGTAAAACCGCTAAGTGAGTAAAATCAATGATCATGAATAACATAAACATTTCATCATAAGAGTTTGAGAGTAGGGTTTGCATGTTATCATCTGAAAACATGACTTAAATATAACAGAATATTATAATTGAATCAAATGACCCAAAGCTGAAAACAGATAATCATAATAAAACTGAACATTGGGTCAAACCTGCTGAAAACATAATATCATGACTAATGAACATGCATAACTGAAATCATGAGGAACAATGGGAGACTCGTCTTATAACCGACATTACCACGATAGAGCATACGTGGTTCCCACTATTACACTCAAGTGGGCAGAGCCATCCAAAGCCTTGTCAGGGCTAAGGACGCTTCCATGATATATCAAGTTGAAGGCCCATTTGGGGCAGGGGAAGCTCACAAGGGAGGTCCCAAATAATCCGAACATACCTGCGTTGGCACGTAGTTCTAAGAATAGGGTTGACTAACCCTTAGCCTACTCAGTGCTAGACACTACTCCCAAATATATGCATATGCTCTCCATCATTTTTCAACAAAGTTAACGCATCATCTAGTGATGAAGCATAATCATAACATACATGCATAATATGAAAACATAATATGAGGAGTCTTGAACTCAAACCATGCCACAAGCTGAAAATAGTGGGAGTCTAGACTCCAAAATCATGTGCTAAGCTAATAACATGAAATTTTGATAAATCATGAAACATACTTTATCATATGGACTTGCCCAATACTTAAACATACTTAACATAGACTTGATTATTCGCAAACATGAACATGGACATGGATAATTTGAAATCATACTTTCATCATATACATCTCATCATGCTTGAATACATATATCATAATCTCAACTTTCATGAACTTTCATGGGTGGACATCAAAATTTGTAAGAACTTGAAAACATAATTTGTAATTGTAAAATATTCCCATGAATCAAAATTCAACATTAGAAACATGTACAGATCATACCCATGACTGATTCTTAGAGAATTCACATATTGGATTAAAACCTCATAGATTCATCAACTAAAATTTTAATGAAATTGAAGAGGGATTGGGCATGGGTATGGATGAATACACCCATTCATAACCCTACATACCTGGGGAAATATGATTCACACTCCCTCTTGAAAGCCCAAAGGAAATTAGAGAGAATATAGAGAAATTCTTCAAACTTGATCTTCAAGGAAAAGCTCTAAGTTGCATGCATGAATGATGGGATTTAGAATAGGTTTGACATCCTTAAAACCCTACTAACTAAGCTTAAAATGACATAGTTTAGGATCTTAGGGCTTAGAAATGATGAAAATACCGTTAATGAAAAACCTAAAAATTCTACACTGCCAGTGACAATGATTAGTACAACGGGTCGTTACTGGCTCCAACGGGTCGTAACTTCCCTCGTTGTTTCATCCCATTTTCTAATCATAGGTCTGCTACCACGACCGGACATGATGAGTCATTACCAGTCCCAAGGACTCTTCATTACCGTTCGTTGTCACCACTGCCCATTTTCCGAAAATCATTCCAACGGAAGCATACAATGACTCGTTCCAAACAACAGGTTGTTCCATGACTCGTGCCTACCTCCTTGTGTATTTACTTGTATGACTTAGATGTCTCGTATTTCTCAAAAAAGTGATTGGATTGATGGGATTTGGTATGAGATTGATGATCTCGATGAGATTGATATTCCAATCTTTCTTCTTAGAACATATGGATTTGACCCCATAAGCGGGACCAAGCATGTTGTCGCTAGAAGCAAAATCCCGTATTTCTTCTAGAGAATCTCCTAATTATTCCAGAGCAACTAGAAAGAGATTCTTTAACCAGAAAGAATTTGGTTCAAATGTAGGATACCTATCCAGAAGTTTTTGCAACTCAATCATAGATGATGGAATCATCAAAGATTTGACCTTTTTGAAACTTGTCTGTAACTCACTAGAGGCCCGGGAAACAAAGACCACACTCACAATGACTCCCTTTCAATGACCCGTTACACCAACCAACAGTTTGTCCTTATACCCATTATCACAGAACTCTTTACAGCAGAACCCAACCACAGTTGCTTCCTACGATCCATCAAGCGCACTAACGACTCGTACCATAAGTAGTTCTGAGAGAAATTTCTGATTTTTCTGCTACTTTTCATTTCAAGACCCAAGTATAGTCTTAGGCATCTTCTGGGGTATTACACATAAGGCAGATCCATAAAGCTTTTACAAGATTTTTCTGGAACAACTCTCAGAAGAGTAAGAGTAAACATTGGGTTTAGGTGTTTATCTAAGGAGGAAGAAGGATTAGGTTTCAAAATTGATGTCTCAAATGCCATATTTTGCAAACTTTAGTGGAATTTTAAAACTAGAGCATCTCAATGGACATCATCATAGTGAACAAACACTATAAGAAGCACCATCTAGTGATGGCCCATGCAAAATATGGTTCCCTAGTATGGAAAAATACGATTATTGTTACAGAATTTGTGGAGCTCCAAATTTGGTGGTAAATTAAAAGTAGTAAATCTAGTTTTATATGATATTTGGACAACAGTATGTGTTTTATATCATATCCTACCATAAGCTACAAACACAAATAGACGGGAAGGAATTTACGGATAATAATGGGTGGAACAGGGAGAAATTAACCCAATTAATACCATAGGATTTAGTTAATCACATTATCCAAATTATTCCACACCTTAATGGCATAGAGAAACTAGATAACACATGGTGGATGGCTGATAAGAATGAAAAATAATGAGTTGGTAATTTACCAACTCATTAGGCTCTTAGACATGAGTTTTTGTTTAGTTTTCAAGTCATTTAGGTGGATTTTATGCCCTTTCTCCTTGATATCTGCAGGTACTTAACTTGAGTAGAAGAAGCATGAAATTGATCAAAACACATTAAAATTGAGATGAGGATCGGTGCTCACCGGAGGACACCGATAAAGCGTCGGCTGATTGTAGATGCTCACTGTGCTGAAGAGGATTGTCTACTGGCGAACCGCAAATTAGCACCAGCGAACTTCCGTTGCCAAGGATGGACTACTCCAGAACTCACTGGCCACCAAATACGATAGATCAGTGGACCACGGATCAGCACCGATGAAACACCGGTGACTCGCAAGTGATGACCGTTAGAAAAGGGCAAAAGTGTCCAACTCAAAAAAAGAGGAGCATTTGTAACTGGCTTTTGTACCTTTCTAGAAAAGAGGAGAGACTAAACATTCTTCTCAATAGAAAGTAGGAAGTAGAGAGTGGTATAGAGTGTTTTGGGAATTGAATTATATAGAGAGAAGTCTTCATCTTCTTCTTTGAATAGGTAGGAAAAACTCCATTGGAGACCAGAACCTTGTGCTTGAATTTTCTTAATAATTTTATTGAATGGATATTGAATTATTACTTAATGTAATGCCTTCTTCTACTTACATGAGTAGCTAAATTTCTTACTAGGAGTGTGTAAATGATTAGTGTTGATTTGGATTGGGTATTATTTAATTGATCTTAGATTTACTCAATTAGTATAATTCTAGTGTTTTCTCTGAGTTTTAATCTAAATACTCATAATTGCAAATGTGGGTTGTATTTACTTACTCTAATTTTTCTAGAAAAGGGGATTTAGAGTATGGGTGAGAAAACACTAGTGTGTAATTGGGTGTTGATCATGTGGGTTTGGGCTAGAGATAGCCAAAACCCATTGTCACACACTCATTAAGAATCAAAGCTAGAATAGTTTGATTCTTACTCAAGTTAGTGTGGTTGTTGAGAAAAGGACCTTGGGGTTTGAGAAAACCCGAGGCATAAGGCACCTAATTAGTTGAAAAATGTCGGGTGCCACCTCGTCCACAACTAATTATACTATTGAGTAATGTTAGGAGTTGTTAGCAATTCAATTCCGATGATGCCCCATCAATATAACACCCCTAGTATTCTCTCTTTTGGTATTTTCTATGCTTTGTCCCTGTTTTCATGTGTGAATTTGCAGTTCAATGGACAAGTTATGATTCCCCTAATTTTTACGTTATTGTTTTTGAGACATTGATGCAAATTACTTCAATTTGATAGACAGCTCTTTCGTGATCAACTGCTATTCCCTGTGGGATCGACCCGACACTAGTCGGGTATATTTGTTTTGCCAATGACCATTTATACTCTGTTATTGTGAGGAGTGAATTTGAACGTTATCAAAAATGGCGCTGTTGTCGGGGAATATAGTTTGATAGCTTTAGTTGTTTGTTATTTTGAATTGATTTTTTTGCATCTTGGTTGGTTTGACTTTATTCTTGTAATTGGTGCCATCTAGGTTGATCTTGATATGAGCTAACACTCACAAGAAGGAGAAGGTTCGGTGGACTGACATATGGATCACGAGGATGATAATCTCGTAATGCCCAATGTAGCGGGTGTCATTCGTCTACCTCCTACGGTAGGAAATGCAAATTTTCATGTGACGAGTATGACACTGCACTTACTTCAAATGAAGGAGCTCTTTGGAGGAATGCCTAGTGAAGACGCAAATAGGCATCTCTGCAACTTTCTTGAAATCTACCAACCCTTCAACATCGCAAATATAAGCCAAGATTCGATCCGATTGAGGCTCTTTCCATTTTCATTAACAGGGGAAGCCACCACTTGGTTGGAGGAGTTGCCTCCCGGGTTCATTACCTCTTGGTATGAGCTTACGAAAGCATTTTTGCTCAGGTTCTTCCCGTCCTCGAGGATGCTACAGTTGAGGGATGACATTACCAATTTCCGACAACTTGTGGGGGGAATAACTCCATGAAGCATGGTTGAGGTTTAAGAAAAAGGTTTCCATTTTCTAAACAATGGGTTGCCCCATGGGGTTCCACTTCGGAGCTTCTATCTTTCATTGGATTCAATCAACAAGTCTGTGGCAAATAATTTGGTCGGGGATACATCATGGATCAACCCTATGGAGTGGCCAGAGCACTTCTTAATAGAATTACTAAGACTAATCGAGCATGGCATACTAGAAAAGTGGAGGTATCTTCTAGTGGTATTGCCCCCAACCTTGTGAATGCAAAGATGATGAAAAGAGATGACTCTAGAGATGAAACTCTTGCTAAGATGATGATCCAGCTGAAGTTGATGAAGAAACATGTAATGGGAGCTGGTGCATAGAGTGTGAATATTGTGGGTGCCCAAGGCCATACTCTATTTGATGATGACACTTCACCACCAAGATATGATGAGGAGTGTCAATACATGGAAGGCCAATTGGGAGGGGGGGTTCTCGCCCTGGGTATCAAGGTGCCAATCAAAGCCTTTGGCACCCAAGGCATGAGAATCAAGGTTGGAGAAACCGCGACAATCAATGATGGGGGAAGAGAAATGATCGATGGGGGAATAGAGATCAAAATCGCAAAAGAAAGTGATATCACCGAAGTTCTAACCCCTATGCATCTCCTCCAAAAGCAGAAGCATCTCAAGAGTAGCCTGAAATGAGTGATGTGGGAAACTTGAAGATTGAAGACATGTTTTCTCGAGTGTGAAGAAGGTAGAATCCACCAATAGTGGGATTAAAGAGTTAAAAGGTGAGGTGTCTAAACTCGCCGAAACAGTGAGTTCCGCTCGGCGTGGATCAAGCACCTTGAAATGCAAACGAACCACTTGTCTTCTAACCCCTGCATGAAAGGTGCACTCCCTAGTGACATTGTTCCCAATCCAAAGAAAGATGGCCATTGTATGGCAATCATGACTAGGAGTGGCAAGATGTTAAATGATGTGGGCGTGAAGCCCAAAGATGTTGTTTCCCCAAGGGCAAATGATGATGATGAGTTGGAAGAGGTGCCAAAAACACCAAGTGTTGTTGATGATGAAGAAGGGAAGGATGAGGAAGAAGTTGATTTGACTCCCCGAATGATGTGAATATGAATGAGGGAAAGAAGGCTCGCTATGACAAAGATCAAGAAGCAAGAGTTCCACCTCCATATCCGCAGCGGCTGACCAAGAAAAAAGAGGATAATCAATTTTGAAAGTTCATAGAAATGTTCAGCAAATTAACAATCATATACTGCTTGTGGATGCCTTGCTTCAAATGTCAGGCTATGCGAAGTTTACGAAGGAACTTTTGAAGAAAAAGAAGGTGGTGGATACGGGTATCGAGGAGGTGAACCATCATTGTAGTGCTGTGATATCTAGCAACCTTGCTCCAAAACGTGAAGATCTTGGGGCATTAACTATTCCTTGAACAATTGGCTTGTGCATGTTCAATAAAGCTCTTTGCGACCTTGGTGCTAGTATTAGCTTAATGCCTCTAGTGATTTTCAAGAAACTAGGGTTGAGGGATCCCAAACCTACATCCATGAGGCTTTTGATGGCGGATAGATTGATTCAATGACCCGTTGGAGTGTTAGTTGATGTCCTTGTGAGGGTGGACAAATTCATACTCCCAGCTGATTTTGTTGTGCTGGATTGTGAGATGGACATCGAGGTGCCAATTATCTTGGGGCACCCACTACTAGCAATGGGAAGAACTTTGATTGATGTGGAGCTTGGGGAGATTAAGTTCCGAGTAGGTAGTGATGAGGTCACATTCAATGTATGCCAGCCTACCAAGCCCTCGGATGAGTGTAAGGTCATAGCAGTGCTTGATGGTGAAGGGGGGCATGATGAACTATTTGATGATGAGATTGAATTGGAGGATGACCCTCTGGATTGTTGAAGATTGAGAAGGTATCAGTCGTGCCACAACGTTAACTAAGGAGCTTCTTGGGAGGCAACCTAATAATTTTTATTTAGGATATTTTGATATTTTTATTGTTTTTGTTTTGTAGGATTAAGTGGATGTGCAACATATAAGATTAAAAAAAAGTAGGGCGGGCACTATGCTTGACCGGTGAATCGCCAGTACACATACACGCAGCGCCGCTCCAACATGAGCTAAGTGCAGAAAGTTGGAGAAAAAGAGAGGAAATTAGCGAATCGCCAATGACAATCCGCGAACCGTCGGTTGAGTGCCGCTTCAAACCGGTTCACATGGGAGTTGAGGCATAATTGGTGACTAGAACAACGAAACATAGGTGCCAACCCGTGAATCACCGGTGACAATCCACGAACCACCAGTTGAGTGCCGATTCAAACTAGTACACCTGGGAGTTGAGGTATAATTGGTGACTAGAACAACAAAACATAGGTTCCAACCTTGGAATCATCGGTCAACCATCGCATACTGAGTAAACTAAAGAAGGTGACAGTCACCTGCGTTAAAGCGGTGAAATATCGGTACCCACCGGCGACCCCCTGTGAGGCGTAGCTAGAGGTATGCAATTCATTTAAAATACTGACCAATTTGTTGACTAACCCAAACCCATGGATTTAAAAATTCGGTCAAATCTTTCGAACTCCCCAAAAACCCTTCTCTCCATCTTTTCATCTCTCCCACTACACTTTTCAACTTACCAATAAACCACCTTCCCATCTTCCCACCATCAAACCTACCTCCTCACCTACCTCTCATCTCTACTCTTCTTTCTCCTATAAATCTCCCATTCCTATTCTTCTCATTCCATCACTTCTCACTCATATTTTCACTAAGCTAAAGCAATTGTTCTTGTGGAAACTCCATTGTTGGTCAATACCAAGCTTCTATCTCTTGTTGCTCTTTGTTCTCAACCCCATTTGATATGTGTGTTATACTTTGATTTTGTCTAGTGTTTGAGGATGTGATTACATTTGAGCATGCTAAATTAGAAAGTTCCTCCACTAATGTTCCCCATTACCCATTTCCTGTGCTTTTTCATTAATTGAAGGTTTTATATTATGAGTATGTTGGGGGTGGTGCTAAAATGCTGAATATTGACGTGGGTATCTTCTATGGTATAATGCTTTATTCTTGGTGTGCTTGATATACTATTTGGGGGTGAAGTATGAGTATCCACACGTGCTTAGAATGCACGATTTTTCCAATGATAGATAGAGTGACGTCCTTCTTAAGGGTAAATTGTCATGTTAATTTTTGTTGTGTTGCTTGGGCAAATAAAATCATAAAGTGCAATGAGTGAGTGAGTCATGAATGTAAAATGTCCTGTTTAACTGAGTTTGGGGGTGAAAATGCACTGAATGGCGTTCACCAGTGAACCGTCGGTCAGGCTCGACGAAATGCCCATTGAAATGCAGGTCGAGGTACAAGGCTTCAGGCCACTGCCTAGACCTGCATTTCACCAGCGCTATGCGGGTCAAGACCGGTGAAAAGCCTGTGTGGCACTAGATACATGTTGTTTACCCAGCCTACTGTCAAGCACTAGTGGCTCACCGGTGCTTTGCGGGTCCTCACTCGTGTTTCACTGGCGTTCCACCGGTACTGCTAGCAATTCACTGTTGAACCCTTCAATTTATTTGACATTCAATCTTTATAATTTCTTTACTTAGCTTAGAATAGATGTTGATTTTTCTTTTCCATTATCAGAATAAAATTCAAAAAGAAATATTATTGTGTGCCACTAACATGGCTCTACAGATTATTTCTTCATTCAGACAACCAAGCAAAGGGAAGGCCACGATCACATCTAAAAGCAAGGGCAGGGGAAAGCAAAGGCAACCCCAGACTCCACCAATACCAGGGAAGCCATTATCTTTTGTGTGCCCGACATGAAGGGATACTATGCTATTTGCGAGGGGCTCTCTATTACAGTAGAGAAGTGCTTCTTGGTGGGGCTATGGGGTGACTTCCTCGACATCACAACACAATTCACTGACCTCCATTGGCATGTCTTTGCCAATCCTCTTCCAGACTTCTAGACTAGCCTAGTGCCCGAGATCTATGCATCATACCAGGCCAAGCAGGAGAGCATGAAGCATAAAGATAAGGTTGACGAATTCCCCTACTTTCCGTCAGTTTGATGAGGGATGTGGAAGTTGACATCACACCAATGGCCATCATTTATTTATTTTGGGAGGACGAGATTGACTCCGGAACTGACTTTACAGCCAAGATCACCAACAAAGAGGATTAGTTTAGTTGGATAGCTCCTATTATTGTCGCTGACATACCTTTTTGGGCTTCTGTGGGTGTTAATATCTCTAGGCATGACTTGAAGTTTGAAACCAAGTTGTGGCTTGATTTTATTTGCGGTTGCATCATGCCCCCGAAGAATGAGCAATGAGTAAATCTGGAGGCGACCATCCTCATCACTTGCATCATGACAGGTGTCCCCATAAACTTTCGGGAAATAGTGGCTATTCAAATGAAAAGAAAGGCGAGGCAAGCTTGAACTTCAATGCCTTATACTATGCTCATATCCTAGCTTTGCGTTCGAGCAGGAGTTCCACTTTTCCCGAATGAGGCCCCCAGCTCCGCTACTGGTGTGATCACTGTTGATAGGAACAAGGACGCGGATGCTCCTAAGAGAAAGTAGAAGCAGATGCAAGCCTTTGAGGTCCTCGAGGAATCCATCTCCCATGGTTTAGAGCAGGCCCTCATTGCCCGATCTCAAAATGCCACACCCTGAGGCATCGGGCCAGGCTTTTGGAGAAGCACTTGTTAGGGGAGTCTCACCTCCTCCCATATCTTCTCACCAAAGTGGCCTCCACAAGCTCGCAGAGTTGACACAGTCTCACGAGAACCAACTCCAAAAATTGGCTAAAAGTCTGCCTGCTCTAATTGCCAAGACTGTGAAAAAGGAGATGAATCAATTACTTCGTTAATTCATATAATGAATTAACTTTATAACTTAGGCTAAATTAGAAAATCTTTAAGTTTTAAAAAAATCTTAAAAGAGTAGACATCTTTGTCAATTGTCCAACTTTTGAATATCCCATTTTCAAAATATTCTAAATTTCCAATATTTTTTAATAAAAGTATTTTGAATTAAATAATTAACTCAATCTCATTAAACGTGAATTTTAAGCTACTTAATAATTATGAAGAGTTCTGAAAAATTCCTCAAGTTATTCTTAAGCTTGGACTCCACTATTATTTAAAATTCAAACACCTGAAACAGTGCAAGTAATGAAGGAAATTAATCAAATTATTAAAACTCTCTTTTCGGGACTCATCTAAGATATATAAAGTATTAGTATTTGTTACAAGACAAGTAAAATAATAAAGAGTAGAGTTGAAGCATGAGCCTTTTTTGCTCTTTTTAAGTTCTTCAACCGAGAGCAATCTTACTTTCAACCCTTCCCCATTTCATCTTGTCATTAATTTTATTCTCGGAACTCTCATCATTTGATTGTACCTCGCAAAATTCAAAAGAAAATGCGTTAGACAAAAAATAGCCACCTTAAAGCATGGCATCACAAGAACAAATAAATAAATAAATTAGTGTAGTAACCCTCTTCAGATAAAACAACAAAAAAATTTAATACGAGGCTCAGATCTTTATCAGATATTATGGGTGAAAGAAATTTGGGTCATGTGATGGCTTCTGATTAGTGACTCCTCAGCCATCATAGTCGCCTCGCCAAGTTACCGCAAACTCCCTTGCCTAATCATTTATTTAGATCTTTCATCATCGTCCTTTTCGAAGGACCCCAATCTGAGAGACAACTATCCTAAATGAGTGTGGGCTCAAAATCACTTTCATCAGCTCGTGCAGTATCATGTTCAAATCAGTAAAGTATCCTAATCATATGACATATGTGCCTTCAAAAATATGCAGCGTTTGTTTGCCAAAATAGCGGCAAAAACAGTAGCATTTTTATCAAAGTATAGCAACTGTTTAAGAACATCTTTGGATACAGCGAATTTGGCCAAAACGTAGCAATCAGTTATATCCAAAATGAAACATTTTGAGAACCACAAAATGCCCACAATGCAGCAGTCGTTTGATCTTACTTTGCCTCAAATGTAGCCACTATTGCTTTAAAACTAGCAGTAAACTATCCTTGAAAGGTAGCAACTAACGGCCTTATAAATACATCAATTTGTTCACAATAGCCATCACTTTAACAACACAGGTGCAGCGGCTATTTTCATCAACATAAAACCACAAAATGACCTAAAATTCAACAGAGACAAGCTCAATAATGCCACAACGATGTAGCAGTGATTTGCATCAAGAGGAAACCACAAATTGGTCCCAAAATGCAACAAGATGAGCTTAAAAATTGCAGCAGCTTTTCAGCCTCAATTTTTAAACACCACTTTCATTTGGATGCGAATGCAACGGATAATACGCCCAAAACGTAGCAACTACTTGGCCTCAAATCTGCCCAAAGTGCACCAACTATTTGGCCAAGAAATGCAGCAGTAATGGCCTCAAAATGCAACGGCAAAGTAGTGCTTTGGAGTGCGACATTAATTCTTTTCAGCCCAAACCACAATATAAGCGGTTATTTAATTTGCCTTTAAAGTGCGGCAAGGTATTGACGTTTGAAGCTTCCCCTCAAGTCACGCCATGAAAATAAAAGAGCATGAAGTATTAGTATAATTCTAAATATCATACAAAGCAGAAATCAGAAATATATTAAACATATGATATCGACTTCGGCGAAATGAACCATTTAAATAAAAATCTCTGGACAAACATATCGGTATTTACACACAAAAAAGAGTTTCTAAGATATCAAGTGAGACTACCAGACTCTCCAAAGTGATAATTGATCTTGGGCAAATTTATATGCCCAAGTGATACTCAAATGTGTCATTTTTGCCTTGTTTATCTATCGATGTTTATACATTCTCATGTTATTTGTAATAAAATGTGAATTTATACTAACTAACATGATTAGCGTTGTTTTGCAAGTGAAATATAATTTTGGGAAGCTAAAATGCATGTTGAGAGAAATCGGGGTTGGATTCGGACGCTAGCAAGGGAAAAAGCACTTGAAGGCACGAATTAAAGGGGCTCCGCGATGGAGCCGTGTCACGCTGCCATCGCGGATGCCTTCTGCCTGGATATGAAATTTTTGCCAAATTCCAGTGAAGGTGCGCGTTGGGGCCGTGGCACGTTGGCCTAGCCCCGCGTTGCACGCCGTGCCACGTTGGGCCTTAATACCTGGACGACCAAATTCCAGTAAGGGTCCGCGTCAGTGGCGTGTCACGGAGGCAGTGCTCCGCGATGCACTCCGTGACACGTTGCTTGTTATTCCGGGAAAAATTCCCACTAGTATAAATAGAACACTTAGGTTCATTTTTAATGATTCTGACTTGGTGGAGCAAGAACGTGGGTTACAGGCAGTTGAGGGGACGAAAATATCAGGGTTTTTCTCTATCTCCTTCTTCTTGATTTGAATTGCTTGTATGATTTACACTCATTTAACGATGTTTAATCCACAAATGAGTGGCTAAATTCTCTTCTTGCTGCGGTTAAGAACAATTGTATTGAAATGTGATTATTGATAAATTGGTTTTTTCATCTCTTCTTTCATGGTTGTTCTATTGATTCTTGTTCTTAATGCATTAATGTGTGGCCAACGTTAATGTATATCTAAAAAGTCCGGTTTCACTCGAGAGAGCAAGAAATTGGAAAGTTGTGAATTGATAGGATATGATCTTTTCTTAGTTTGGGAAAATTGAGAATTGATTTACCTTCAGGATAGAAATATACCTGAAAGTCGTATTAGTCAATTAAGGAATCGTTTTTGTATGGCTAGAACATGAATTTCGTTTTATCACAGAAATGTAGGTGGAAGGTTCATGATTCTTAAGTTGGGTTAAATACGAGAGTTATAATCCATAGACAATAATTCTTGACTAGCAACCGGAAGAAAGATTAACCAAATTGTATCGATAATTTATTTCTCTACATGTTCGTTTAACCTCAGCATGCTCATACTTATAGTTCAGACTCAAATTGTATATTCGTTTTATAATTAGTATAAAATTAGAAACCAAAATATCAAACTTTTCTTAACACTGTTGTCTGCATTTTTAGAGTTAAGGTTTATTGACACTTGAGTAGATTGTTACCCTAGCCCAGTCCCTGTGGGATCGATACTTGGCTTACTTGAGCCACTTTATTACTTGTTCGACCACGTGCACTTGCGTGCTGTTGTGAAAAACACCGAACAAGTTTTTGGCGTCGTTGCCGGGGACTGGCAATCGGTAAATTTTTCTTAAGTGTTAGTTTGTTATTTCTTCTTAGTGTTGACAACTTGGTCTTAGTCTGTATTTTGCAGATACTAATTTCTGTTGAACACTGGCAAGAGACAAGGAGCTGGTGGACTCATATTTAGAGCCGAAAAGACAATTTCATCGTCAAAAGAGAGAAGCTCTAGAGAAAAAGCTGCAGTTGCTCAGACAAACAATTATGGAGCAACAACAGAATCCACCAGTTGTACGGGCAATGTTAGTGCCCGATGACATGGCAGCCAGGCCGGTTCGCAAGGTGGCAATCCCACATGCTAATAATGTCACATCTAGCATCCGCAAACCAGAGCCAGGAGGGAGGTTCGAGCTTAAGCAAAACATGGTGCAATTGTTGCACACCAGCGGGCAGTTCACAGGTCTCCCTCATGAGGATCCACAGCAACATCTCCAAAATTTCTTGGAGATAAGTGACACTTACATCCCCGCGGGAGTGTCATCAGATTATGTCAGGCTTACATTGTTCCCATTTTCACTTTTGGGAGAAGCCAAGAGGTGGTTGAAAGCTGAGCCACCTAATTCTATTACTACGTGGGATGATCTTGCAAGGAAATTCTTGATACATTTTTTTCCATCCGGTAAAACAGCAAGACTTAGAAGTCAAATTCTAAGTTTTAAACAGAGAGAGGGAGAGAATCTGTATCAAGCATGGGAGAGATTCAAATCTATGTTGCGGGATTGTCCTCATCGTCACCAATCCAATAAAGTGCTGGTGCATACTTTCATAGAGGGTTTGGAACCCCACACAAAAATCTTGCTAGACTCAGCAGCTGGGGGGCAAGCATTGGAGAAAACTTATGAGGAGCTGTATACCTTGTTGAATCGTATTTCGCAAGGAAATCCGGAATGGGATGCGGACTCGTCAAGAGGAGGAACGAGGAAAGCAGCGGGAGTGTTAGAAGTGCATGGTTTCACAGCTATTGCTACACAGATAGCTGCTTTACAGAATCAACTCAACACCGACTTCAGTAACATGAGCATGAACCAATCTCAAGCCCCAGTGAATGTAGTGCAGCAGATTTGGTGTGAAGTATGCGGGAGTAGTGAACACTCAGCTGAGTGTTGTGGAGCAAATCCTGATTCGGTGAACTTTGTGGGAAATGTACAGAGAAACAACCATCTACAGTATGGCAACAGCTACAATTCCAACTAGAGGAATCACCCGAATTTCTCTTGGGGTAGCAATAACCATCAAGGGCAAAGTTCGAGTCAGGGGGCGCAGAGGAATCAAGGAGGACAGCAGAACTATCAGGCACAATATAGAAGCAACAATGCACCTCCTCCACCACCATCACCCAGCATTGAGGAGATGTTCAAGACAATGATAGCTAACCAAGCTCAATTGCAGGCTGACTATGTGAAATTGGCAGCCGAGGTAAAGAACAATCAGTTAGCTACCAAGGCACTGGAGTATCAATTTGGGCAATTTGCTGGAGCCCAAAACACCAGGCCTAGAGGAGGACTCCCGAGCGACACGGATCCCAACCCCAAGCAGGTGAATGCAGTGACCACAAGGAGTGGCTTGCAGCTTAAAGAGGTGGAACCAGAAAGACCACATCAACAGTTGGGAGCAGTAGAAAGTGAGAGGGAGCAAAGTGAAGAGGGGGGGAAGAAAAAGGAGGCTGAACCAGAGAGACCACCACCCCCGTTCCCTCAAAGATTAAAGAAACACAAGGAGGAGGCGTGTTTCAAGAAATTCACGGAGGTGCTGAAACAGGTACATATTAACTTACCTCTTGTTGATGTTTTGCAGGGAGTGCCGAAGTACGCAAAGTATATTAAGGACATCGTGGCGAACAAAAGTCGGTTGACTGAGTATGCTACGGTGGCTCTTACGGAAGAATGCACTTCCCGGATACAAAACAGGTTGCCCACAAAGCTCAAGGACCCTGGGAGCTTTACAATACAAATTACAATTGGGCAGAGTATCCGAGCTCGCAGATTATGTGATTTGGGAGCGAGCATTAACTTGATGCCGACATCGGTATTCAAGAAGTAGGGTCTAGGGAGTCCTAGACCAACAACAGTGATATTGCAACTAGTGGATCGTTCCTTAGCCAGACCTGATGGCATTGTGGAGGATGTGCTGGTGCAAGTGGGCTCCCTTATCTTCCCGGTAGATTTCGTCGTGCTGGATTTTGAGCCAGACGCGGAAGTCCCATTTATTTTGGGACGTCCTTTCTTGGCAACTGGGAAAGCGCTGATTGATGTAGCTGCAGGGCAGCTAACTATGCGAGCACACGACAAGGTGGAGGTGTTTGATGTATACAAGGCCACCAAGCTCCCGACTGTGTATGAGGAACTCTCGATGATCAATGTGATTAAGCAAGTTGATGTTGTCCAGAGAGTTGAGTCACGGGACTTATTAGGGAAACCACCGGAAAGATGTAAGCATTACTGGGGTGAGGAAGGTGGTCGAGAGAAAACGTCCGTCACCCTAGAAGATGACTGAGCTGAATGACGTCGAGCTGCGACGGTAAACCAGGCGCTGCACGGGAGGCAACCCGTGAAATTTTTGTTGTAATATTTTATTAGATTTTGTAAAAATGAAAAAAAAAAGAGAAGAATAAAAATAAAAACAAAATTTGTATTTTAATTGAAACCTATAATTCTAACCAATTTCTTGTTGTGAGATGAATTTTAGGTTGAACGGAGGATAAATACGCAAAGGATCGCAAAGGAAAAATCGAGGTATGAAAAATAATAAAAAGTGGCAAAACAGTGAGCCCACGCGATGGCTCCGTGTCACGGAGGAGGGCCTCCGCGTTACCCTCCGTGACACGTTGAAGGTGATTCTGGAATTTTTTCAAATTCCAGAACACCTGCGCGATGGCTCCGTGTCACGGAGGGCATGCTCCGCGTTACCCTCCGTGACACGGTGAGGTGTATATCGCGACAGGTCACACCGGGTCGCCGGGTGACCCGCGCGAAATCTTCACTTTTTAACCCCCATTTCCCCTCATTTTTCATTCCCTCCGCGATAAACATCCCAAAAACCCCTTCTCCCTCAATGTTACACGGACCTAGGCACACATTTTCATCAAGATTTCTTCATTTCATCAAATTCAAGGTATGTTCTTCAACTCTATCTCAATTCTTGTCGAATTTTTCGATGTTGAACATGTGATATGAGCAAAACTTGCCCTAAGTAGAAATTGAGCTTAAATTCAATTGACTTATTGTTGATTGATGTTCGTAGAATCATTGTGATTGCATGAACTCGATAATTACATAGCTTAATAGAATTTTTGATAAAATCATAGCTAGGGCTTGAATTTGAGTGTGAAAAGAAAAAAAAATTAGTTGAACTTTGGAATTCTTGCTGGGTTGTTTATGTTGGGTGAGATGAGTCGGTTGTGCTAACTATTAATATGCTAAAAGACCGACGGATTTTCGGGTTAAGGAAATTGTGGAAATTGCAAGAAATGGGTGAATTATATGGCTTCATGTAGATAACTTTTCTTTGTTTCTCCTTGCTAAGTGCTATGGGATGAAAAGTGATCGATGTAATGTTGTGGTTAGCTGTACGAAGTCTGAGTAGTACAAAAGAATTTATACTGTCGAATTCTCCGAATGCACTAAGCATACTTGTTATGTTTTGTTGTTTGTTTTTGGAAATGAGTATGATCTTGCCGTAACGTGGTGATTGGGGGCTAAAGACTAAGTGTGGGGTAGCCTAGCTTAACCCAACCTTAGTCGAAGCTAATTTTAATTGGAATAACATTGAGACTGTCTTTTGGGTTTGATAGGAATAATGGCAAGCAGGCAAGACAAGGGAAAGGGCGCATCAACATCAGGCGCCGGAAGGAAAAGAATCAGACTGGGAACAGCAGTCCCAGCAGCACCAGCGGTTCCACGCGGCCAACGCCGTCAATATGGAACCAGATGGGTGACAGAGGAGGGGAAGAAATGGTACGTGAAGCATAAGGAAAGCAAGTACTTCCCCGAAGAACACATTGCTAGGGAACCGTTGGCACAGGAGTTCCCCAGGATTGTCCACAGAATTGAGGCAGCTGGGCTGAACTTCATCTTTGAAGAGCCCAAGGAGTGCAACCTGCACCTGATTCGGGAATTCTACGCCAACTGGAACCCGACTCTCAGAAGTCACACCATCAAGATACGGGGGCAAATAGTAACTTTTGAGCTCCATCACCTTAATGTTATCTTAGGGGCGCGGGACACAGATGCCCATGTGCTTCGACAGCTGAATATCACTCCACCATACGCGGATATCCGACGCACTTTGTGTGGAACTCGGTCTACAGCACGTTGGAGCAGGCATAAGGAGAGGGGCTACCATCAGACCTTGCCCTACTCACAGATGAACAGGGAAGCCAGGATATGGCTGAAGATTGTTTGTTCCTGCCTGATCCCGGGGGTGCATATGACAGATGTCACCCGGGATCGTATATGCTTGGCATACGCCCTGATGAAAGGGCTGGAGATCAACGTGGAGGCGGTGATTATCTCCACCATGAAGAGAGCCCGTCTGCATCAGGGGCATAGGTACGGGTTTGGTGGATTACTGACCACGTTCCTGAGGGGCCTGGATATCGAGGAGGAGGCCCTTGACTACATCCCGCAGATGGAGCGGCGGGCCTTAGATGTCACCAAAACTAAGGCACCCGACACCACTCACGGGCCAGTTCTTACACTAGCCGAGCGACATGCTCGGGATGATCAGTACATGGCTCGCATGTTTGGAATGCAGATGCTCCAGCTGCGCATAGGCGGGAGGCCGGCAACAGAAGAGGAGTTGTGGCAGCTCGAGCTAGACTATCCTTTTGGCGAAAATGCCAGGGCTCTATGCCAAGTGGGGCCAGCTTTTGTGGAGCCCACGGATGATGATGTCCCCACAGATGAGGAGACACGTCGTGACGACTCCGATGTGGAGTCAGATGATGACGATGGGGGCGATTCAGACATGGGAGACGAGGCAGCAGCACCTGATGAAGAAGTGGAATACTTTGATTGATCAGGGAATTTCACCACCCACTCTTGTACTATGCTAATTTTTGTGAACACTGGGGACAGTGTTCGATTTAAGTATGGGGTGGGAGTAGTTAGGTGTTGGTTGCTGTTGTTTTTAATGTATGTTTTTGTTCTGTTGTCGTGCCTGTGGAAAATTGTGACCCTGTGATTGTGATGTTTATGTTTTGTATTGTAATTAATGTGAAGTTGTTGTGTGCTGTTGAATGTTGTTAGCTGGCTTTGTACATATTTTTGTTTTATCGAAATGATCGATATTTTTAAAAAAAATTTATGAATTTTTAAATTTTTGGGTTTCTCGGCGTTTGTTTTCGGTTCTTTTACCGAGAACAGTCCCATTGAACCGAAGTCTTAGTTAGTGACCGTTCCCTATGATGGATGGATGACGACCGTCTTAAGGGAAATGTAGTCGTTAGGAGTAGATTTTTTTCATTTATTTTTCAGTTTTTTCTTTTGTGGGTTGCATCCCAAAACCTGTAGTTACTTTATGGTTGCGGAATTCTGGTTGCGTGTTGTACATGATGTTTGAAATGCAAAGGTGATTCGTATGAAAGCATGCAACTTTGCAAATATTGAGATACCTAGGCCATAGAGTTCGACTCAGTGTGATTGAGGCTTAATGATTGAATTCTTGTAATTAGCTGATTGAAGAGTCTGTGAATATGTCTTGAGTTGAGCATGTGAAATAAGTGTATGGTGAGGTTTTGTTTATTCCATGCTATTGTGAAATGTCTAGAACTTGCCTGGTGTGTGTACAAACCGAAATGAAGGATGTGTATTGTAGGAAAGGATGTAGGCATTTCTTTGCTTTAACCGAACTTTTTTTTTCTTTCATTATCATACCCACCTTGAATGTACACCCTAGTTAGCCCATTGAGCCTTTAGCCTATTATTTTTCTTTTGTCAAAAAGGTGTAAACCGAGCTTAACCCCTTCTTTTCATTATCCGTGAATTTGATCCAAAACCCTTAAGCGCTCAAGAAAAGAAAAGAACTTTCCCAAAATGTCAAAGAGTGAGAATGGTGAAAAGAAAAGAAAAAGCAGAGTGATGAAAGGAAAGAAAAGGTCAAAGGTGCACTGGTTATAAACTAAATGTAATGAAGATGTATAAATAATCCTTGTTATTGAGTCAAGTGTGCTTAAAGAGATGGGGGTAAAATAAAGACAGACTTCAAGAATGGGAAGATGAAGGAAGAAACAATGCCATAAGGTTGATGGGATGTATTGGAAAAGCGCTTAAGGATGCTAGTTGTTATTATTGGTTAGCCCAGTATTCACTAGTTCCATAGCTTACATTACAACCCGTTAAGTCCTACGTGATCTTACATCACACTTCCTTATATTAGTAGAGTAATACACTAAGGGCAAGCCTATGGTTCATGACATGATGCATGTGAATTCTTTTGGGAGAGAGCGAAATTGTGTTTATATGCCCCTGCATGTAATCTTTTGAGTTCATGTGATTAAAAAGGGGAAAATTCTCTTGTATTGTGAGGGCACATGCTTGACGAGAGATTAAATTTCGTGTCAGATATCTTGATCAGCTGATTTGCATGAGTTTGCCAATATCGAGAGTCGATTCTTGAGTCTAGGAGGTCTTAATGTGTTGAAGGTCATTGTATTGATAAGACCATGCATGTTTTCTTGATGATTTGCTGTATTAAATAATCGGTATAACCGTAGCTTGAATTGTCGAACCAAAGTAGCCAGGTTGGGGTGTCAATTGCATGAGGTGTAAGATTATTGTTCGGGGACGAACAAGGATTTAAGTGTGGGGTAAGTGATCTTGGGCAAATTTATATGCCCATGTGATACTCAAATGTGTCATTTTTGCCTTGTTTATCTATCGATGTTTATACATTCTCATGTGATTTGTAATAAAATGTGAATTCATACTAACCAACATGATTAGCGTTGTTTTGCAGGTGAAATATAATTTTGGGAAGCTAAAATGCATGTTGGAAGAAATCGGGGTTGGACTCGGACGCTAGCAAGGGAAAAAGCACTTGAAGGCACGAATTAAAGGGGCTCCGCGATGGAGCCGTGTCACGCTGCCATCGCGGATGCCTTCTGCCTGGATATCGAATTTTTGCCAAATTCTAGTGAAGGTGCGCGTTGGGGCCATGGCACGTTGGCCTAGCCCCGCGTTGCACGTCGTGCCACGTTGGGCCTTAATACCTGGACGACCAAATTCCAGTAAGGGTCCGCGTCAGTGGCGTGTCACGGAGGCAGTGCTCCGCGATGCACTCCGTGACACGTTGCTTGTTATTCCGGGAAAAATTCCCACTAGTATAAATAGAACACTTAGGTTCATTTTTAATGATTCTGACTTGGTGGAGCAAGAACGTGGGTTACAGGCAGTTGAGGGGACGAAAATATCAGGGTTTTTCTCTATCTCCTTCTTGATTTGAATTGCTTGTATGATTTACACTCATTTAACGATGTTTAATCCACAAATGAGTGGCTAAATTCTCTTCTTGCTGAGGTTAAGAACAATTGTATTGAAATGTGATTATTGATAAATTGGTTTTTTCATCTCTTCTTTCATGGTTGTTCTATTGATTCTTGTTCTTAATGCATTAATGTGTGGCCAACGTTAATGTATATCTAAAAAGTCCGGTTTCACTCGAGAGAGCAAGAAATTGGAAAGTTGTGAATTGATAGGATATGATCTTTTCTTAGTTTGGGAAAATTGAGAATTGATTTACCTTCAGGATAGAAATATACCTGAAAGTCGTATTAGTCAATTAAGGAATCGGTTTTGTATGGCTAGAACATGAATTTCGTTTTATCACAGAAATGTAGGTGGAAGGTTCATGATTCTTAAGTTGGGTTAAATACGAGAGTTTTAATCCATAGACAATAATTCTTGACTAGCAACCGGAAGAAAGATTAACCAAATTGTATCGATAATTTATTTCTCTACATGTTCGTTTAACCTCAGCATGCTCATACTTATAGTTCAGACTCAAATTGTATATTCATTTTATAATTAGTATAAAATTAGAAACCAAAATATCAAACTTTTCTTAACACTGTTGTCTGCATTTTTAGAGTTAAGGTTTATTGACACTTCAGTAGATTGTTACCCTAGCCCAGTCCCTGTGGGATCGATACTTGGCTTACTTGAGCCACTTTATACTTGTTCGACCACGTGCACTTGTGTGCTGTTGTGAAAAACACCGAACAATAATCTCTTTGTATCTTGAAAATTTTATAACTAAAGGTACATGAAAAATTTTGTAAAAAGAAAGGGGATACCAACTAATCAAGGAAGCCACTTCTCGTTTTACATATATTTGAACCATTTTTCTTTATGGTAGAGAAGAAATTCTTATAAAATATTTAAAGAATTCACAAGATCTGGACAAATAAAAGGGAAGTGATTTAATCAAAGTTTATCCACGCTAAGATTTAGTGGACAAACCAAGGCTGACGAGGTTACATATGTTAACCTTATACTCTCATTTTTGTAGGTGAAGATACTTCAGGGAAGTCTTTTTTTTTTCACTTTTTTTAGGAAAAGAAAAACTGGTTGATGAACAGTCAGAACACTAATTACCTTTCAACACAGACTAGTCTCTTTAAGAAGAAGCATAAATAATCAGTTTTTCCTTTAATAAGCACAACACATCAACCTTATACTAGCATCATGCTGTTACATGTCACAGCCATTCCAAAATTAAATTCGACATGGAATAAGCACAGAAGAGCTCGTTAAGCTACTAAAAATATTTATTACTAAATGTTTGTGAAGAGACATACTGCTAAGAATACTTCATTTCAGTTCAAGGCTTTGAGAGTAAGTCGAGAGATAGGACATCATATATCACCTTTATCCTGTGACATGATTTGAATTTTTAAGGGATTAGACAATGGCCTTAAAATCCTGAACAGAGCTAAACGGTCTCTAGATTATAAGAAATATAATGGAAATGTCTTATTACCAGATCTGAAAAGAGTCTGATTAGACTAAAGATTCAATCCTGTGCTAATAGTTTCTCTAAAATAAAGCAGCGATCGGCAGATTCAGACCCAAAACAACCAATTCAAGTTTTAACAACTGATTCAACAAGATAAAAGGTACATTGCTCTATTCTCATACACAATCCAAAGAGGAATAAGATACTTAGAGCCCGTTTGGTTTAGCGGCAAAAAAATAGCTTTGTTGAAGCTGAAAAAAAGTTATTGACTGTGTTTGGTGCATAAATGTTATTAAGTACTTATTTTGGATCAAATGACTGAAATTACTATAATATTTTTATTTCTAAAATAATTAAAATTTAAATTAATTTTTATTTTCTTTATTTTTAATATAAACTAATTATTAAAGTTATTTTTAATTTTAAAAATATATAATTTGAATAAACTTAGGCAAATCTCCTCTTTATCTTTTATTAGGAGTATAATTCAATTTTTTATTTGTAAAATCAAATATAATAATTTAAATGAATTAATACAATCTGAATTTTTTGCTCTTTTTTCTTTTTTTAGATTTTTAATTATTCTTTTTCTAATATTCATAAAATATAAAATTTTATCAAATATTTGAGGAGGATATTATTGAAATTAAAAAAATATTATGGGATAAAAAGGTAAATAGTTTGAGCAAACTTAAATTACTTATACTTATGAACTGAATTTTAAGGATACACAAGATTTGAACATAACATAGAGGGATTATTTGAAAGAAATCGAAATGATAAATAGGATATTACCCGATATAGGAATGCGAACTGAGGCGACGAGCTTGAGGTTGATATTCAAAAATTCTACCAATGATAATGAGGGTTTTGTTAGCCTCCGGACAATAGAGTCAATATAAGAAATATAAAGGTGATTGAACTTGAGAAAGTTTTAATTTTTTGCAATGAGAAATAATGGGGGTTTTCCCCTAATTCTCTCTACTCCCAGAACAGCCAAACTCGGTTGTATTTATAGCAAATTCCTTGGCGTCAACAGCTTCTTTGAGAAGCTCCAATTTGAATTTAAAGAAATAACAGAGACATCGAGAAGACCTTAAAGGACATGAAATAATGGAAACAAGTCACCCACTCCTCTGTCCAGATCGATTCTCAGAGGGAAAGAGATGTTGGGTGGGAAGATGAGGGATTTGCGATGGATTTTGGGGAGATGGGATGGGGTCTACTTGCAGGTCTTCGGGGAGAGAGCAAGAGGCGGATAAGGTTGAGCTCTAGGAGAAAATGATGAGGGAGAAAGAGTGAGAGAGAGTATTCTGGTGAGAGGTGTAGGTTGAGGGGGATCGGGGAGGGGGGGATAGGTTAGGTCTGAAAATGTTAGCTTTTCTCTGATTTATTTGGATCGTTCGGTCATTTTAATCGGACGATTAGGATTGAATCACGAAAAATAAAACATTAAACATATACATACAAAATATTGCTTTGAATATATATATAGAGAGAGAAGATGCTCATAAAATAGTTAAATTAAATCATTCAAAAAATGAATTTGAGATAAGATCGAAATAAATTATTTTTTTATTAATTAAATAAACTTTTTGAATTTAATAAAATAAAATAATTATTTATAAATATAGACTAATTATAATAATTAAGGCACAAATGACCTTGAATTGGCGAGATTTAATTAAAACTTATTTTTGTAGAATCAATTTCCTACTAATATATATACTAAATATTATATGATTAATATTCATAAATTTTCTGAAATTCAGAAGGAGCATTTGTTAAACCAAAGGGCATAACATTCCATTCGTATTGCATATTTTACTTTGCTTGAAAATCAACAAGCTTGAAAAATTAATTGACCGGTGGAAGGACAAAATTGGATGTCAAAACTCTTTCTTTGGCCAGGGAGGATGGAAGAAGGCCTGGGCAAAGAAAATTGATTAACCCAATTTTGTCCAACCACCAATTCATCTTTAAAAAAGAAATAACACGAATTACGTGGAATTATGGTCGTACCATGCTATCGGATTTTCTACATATCTCAGGTTACATGAGCATTCAGGCCACATGTACTTCAAAATATGCATGAATCGCACACGATTTTGGAATTCCTAACACTTCTCGAATATCAAAGTATTGAGAGACTGGGGGAGCTTGGTCATAGGAGGAATAGAAAATTCTTGGAATACACCAAAGATTTCGTGATTGAATTCACCTACATGTTCACAAAATTGGGGATCAGGTTGCTTGTAGTTCGACTTGATCGGTAGAAAAGGTATTTCTTATGTTGGGTAACCTTTAGCTTGTGATAGATGACCAAAGTTTAAGTATGGAAAAGAGGTTTTGTAACATCATAACTATGAATATGGTGCACTTTATACCTATAAATAAGAACTTACATGAACATAATTTCCAACACCCTAGGTGTATCATCACCTGGATTTGTAGAAAAAATAATGTTGCTCTGGTGTGGATTAGAGGTTACACCAAATACAAAACATAAAAACTGTTAAATAAAGGGAATAGCTCACATGCCTTCTTACAGAGGGTGTGGTTTGATTGTGGTAAAAATCGATCCTTAACTCTTGTCCAAAGAGTTTGATATTCCTCTTTGGGAATATGCCCCAATTTACTGCTAAGAAAGAGTTCCACATTGATCTCCATGCACCTGGATCCTCCTGTGAAATAATTTAAGTGGCACTGATGTCACTCTTCACTGAATATCATAAATAAATAGTGGTGAACGTTAGACCCCATCAATATTCGATCCTATAAGTACATATGATGAACGTCGTCTTCCTTCGGTACTTGACGTTGTTAATATGATGAACATCAGCCTCCTTTAGTAATCGACGTTATGAATAAATGATGAATGTCGTCCTCTTCTATTATTCAAAATGATGAATGTCGACCTCCTTCGATACTCGACGTTGTAAATAAATAATGATGAATATCGGCCTCCTCCGATATTCGACGTTATAAATAAATTTGATGAATATCAGCCTCTTTCGATAATCGACATTGTAAATAAATGTGATGAAAATCAACATCCTTCGGTAATCGACATGATAAATAAGTATGATGAATGTCGGCCTCCTCCGGTATTAATGTTATAAATAAATATCGGCCTCCATCAATAATCGACCTTATAGATGAATGTTATGAATGTCAACTTTCTCCGGTTATCGATCTTATAAGTGAATAATAAATAATGATGAATGATAAACTTCTCAGTGTTGAAAAATAAATATGATGGCCCTCTCTACATTTGAAAGGTAAATATGATGGCCCTCTTAGCAATTAAAAAGTAAATATGATAGCCCTCTCAGCAATTAAAAAGTAAATAAGATGGCTCTCTTAGTAATGAATATGCAATGACCCTGTCGGCAACTGAAAAATAAATATGATGGCCCTTTTGTCAATTGAAAAATAAATATGATGGCCCTCTCGACAATGAATATGCAATGGCACTCTCGACAATTAGAAACTAAATATGATGGCCCTCTTGACAATGGATATGCAACGACCCTCTCGGCAACTAGAAAGTAAATATGATGGCGCATTGTTCTGAGTAGCTTGACACCCTCAGAATGTATGGAACTTGCTTTGATGTCTATCTATTTATGTTTCTCGTACATATTGGTGAACCACTTTACGTCATTCTTTTCCAAAAACTACCCCAGTTTTGGGTCTCAATTTTTTGATGGAAAAAGTGTCACAGTGTGTCATGCTCTTCTCGACATAGTCCAAAACTATGGATTGTAATTACTGCAAAATCTGAGATAAAATCGTTAGTAGAGATATGTAATACAAGCATAATTGGATGGAGCGATGGCGTTCCTTGCAATATTTTGAGCATTTAAAATAATATTCCTACTAATGGAGTTATCCTGATGTGTCACTATTCCACAATAAATGAAATAATTAAAATATTTGAAATAAGCATCCTGCTTCAACGTGGTTAGGCCAATATGTCTCTTTCAAATGTAGACAAGTAATATATGTCTCTTTCTATGGTGGACAAACAAATATTGTCCCTTTTTAGGTGGATGAGCAAATACACGCCCCTTTCTAATGTGGGTAAGCAAATATCATCCTTTTTGAGGTGGACGAGCAAATACATGTCCCTTTCTAAGGTGCACAAGCAAATATCATCCGTTTCTAAGGTGGACAAGCAAACACACATCCCTTTCAAAAGTGGACAAACAAATATATGTCCCTTTCTAAGGTGGACAAGCAAATAACGTCCCTTTCTAAGGTGGACGAGCAAATATCGTCCCTTTCTGAGGTAGACGAGCAAATATATGTCCCTTTCAAATGTGGCCAAACAAATATCATCCCTTTTTAAGGTGGACGAGCAGACATATATCCCTTTTTAAGGTGGATGAGAAAATATATATCTCTTTCTAAGGTGGACAAGAAAATATCGTCCCTTTCTGAGGTAGACGAGCAATTGTATGTGAGGGTACACAAGCAAATATCTCCCATTTCTGAGGTGGAAGAGCAAACATATAAATATTCTCACTCATGAGTAAATGAATACATCTTGCTAATAAGAGACTACGTAATAAATACTATTTTCAAGCACCACGTGTTCATAATAGTTCATGACTTGTTTGTGGCTTAAAGGTGATGCAATCAATTGTAGATCCAGATTGCCTTTGTCCTTATGACAACTGTTCGGTGCTGCAGTGACTACATGCAAGTGCACGTGGTCGAACAAGTAGTAAAGTGGCTTAATTAAAGTCAAGTATCGATCCCACAGGGACTGAACTACGGTACTAATTAACTTAAGCGTCAGTGAACTATGTCTTTATGAATGCAGACAACCAATTAAATAATATTTTGAGAGTTAAGTTTACTAAGTAATAAAAATCTAAGTTAAGATTATAATTTGAGTCTGACAATAGCAATGAACAAGCTGAGGTTAAAACAAACATGCAGGGAAGTAATTTATCGATTCAATTCAGCTAATCTTTTCTTCGGTTGTTAGTTAAGAATTATTGCCTATGAATTGGATCTTTCGACTCCTATCCAATTTAAGAATCATGAACCTTAATCTACATTTCTGTGATAAAAGAATTTCATGCTCTAGCCATACATAACCGATTCCTTAATTGACTAATAAGACTTTTAGATATATTTCTATTCTGAATGTAAATCAATTCTCAATTTTCTAAACTAAGAAAAGATCATATCCTACCAATTCACATCTTTCCAATTTCTTTCCTTTTCAAAATCAAAATTGGATTTCTAGATATACATTAACATTGGCCAAACATTAATGCAATAAAAACAAGAATTGATAGAACAACCATTGAAGAAAAGATGAAAACTGAAATGATCAACAATTACATTCCACTACAATTGTTCTTAACCTCAGCAAGAAGTGAATTAGCCACTCATTTGTGGATTAAACATCATCAAATAAGTAGAATTCATACAAACAATTGAGATTAAAGAGAAAGAGAAGAACCCTAGAATTTTCGTCCTCTCAATTGCCTGTAACCCACGTTCTTGCTCAACCAAGTCAGAATGTTTAAATAAAACTTAAGTGTGCTATTTATACTTCTTGAGAATTTTTCCCGGAATAACAAGCAACGTGGCACGGAGTGTATCTCGGAGCACTCCCTCCGTGCCACGGGGGTATAGTGGACCCTCACTGGAAGTTGGCTCCCCAGCAATTGCACCTCAACGTAGCACGGCTTGCATCGCGGAGCCTTGCCTCCGTGCCACGGTGCTATCGCGCACCTTCACTTAAACTTGAGGTTCCAGATAATTGTACTCAACGTGACACAGAGTGCATCGCGGAGAACAGCCTCCGTGTCATGGAGGTAACACGAGCCTCCACTGGAAATTGACAAAATTAATTCCTCCAAGGCAAAACACCTCCGCGATGGCAGCGTGACACGGCTCCATCGCGGAGCCCCTATTTTTGCTGCTCTCCCTTGTCATTTTCCACTCCTTGTTTCCAAGTTCATTCCCGATCTTCACCAACATGTATATTAGCTTCCAAAATTTTCTTTTTCCTGCAAAACGACACTAATCATGTTGGTTAGTATAAATTCACATTTAACTAAAAATCACATGAGAATGTACACATAATGATAGATAAACAAGTCGAAATAAAGCATTTGAGTATCACTTGGGCATGCAATTCTGCCCAAGATCACTTACCCCATACTTAGAACCTTGTTCGTCCTCGAACAATACTCTCACATCTCATGCAATTGACACCCACGCATAGCTACTTTGGCTCGACAATTCAAGCTACGGCTATACCGATTATTTAATATAGCAAATCATCAAGAAAACATGCATGGTCTCATCAATACAATGAAGTACATCACATTAAGATCTCCTAAGCTCAAGAATCGATTCTCGATCTTGGCAAACTCGTGTAAATCAATTGATCAAAACATCCGACATGAAATTTAATCTCTCGTCAAGCATGTGCCCTCACAACACAAGAGAATTACCCCATTTGCCATCATATGATTTCCAAAGCACTACATGTAGGGGTTTATGAATATGATTTTGCTCTCTCTTCCAAAGAATTCACATGCATCATGTCATGAACCATAGGCTTGTTTCTAGTGTATTACTCCACTAATATAAGGACACGTGATGTAAGATCACGTAGGACTTAACGGGTTGTAATGTAAGCTAAGAAACTAGTAAACACTGGGCTAATCAATAATAGCAACTAGCTTCCTTAAGCGCTTTTCAATACATCCCACCATCATTATGGGCATTGTTTCTTCCTTCATCCTCTCATTCTTGAAATTTTTTTCTTTGTTTTTGTTCCCATTTCTTTAAGCCCACTCGACTTACTAGCAAATATTAGTTATACATCTTTATTTTATTTAATTTCAACAAGTGCACCTTTGACCTTTCTTTAACTTTCACAACTTCCGCTTTTCCTTCCGTTTCACAATTCTCACTCCTTTACACTATGGGAAAATTATTTTTCTTGAGCGCTTAAGAGTTTTGGATCAAATTCACAGCTAATGAAAAGAAGGGATTAAGCTCGGTTTGTACCTCTTCAAAGAAAGAAAAAATAGGCTAAAGGCTCAATGGGGCTGACTAGGATGCACATTCACGGTAGGTATGATAATGGAGAAACTTTCGGTTTATTCAAAGAAATGACTACATCCTTTCCTACAATACACATCCTTCATTTCGTTTAGTACACACACCAGGAAAGTTCTAGACACTTCACAATAGCATGGAATAATCGAAACCTCACCTCACACTCATTGCACATGCTCAACTCAAGACATATTCACAAACTCTTCAATCAGCTAATTACAAGAATTCACTATTAAGCCTCGATCATAACGAATCGAACTCTATGGCCTAGGTATCTCAACATGTTTACACATTTGCATGCTTTCATATGAATCACCTATGCAACTTAATATCATGTACAACATGTAACGAGAATTCCGAACCATGAAGTAGCGACACGTTTGGGAAACACACAAAAGAAAGAAAAGAGAGAAAAAAACTACTCCTATCGACTACATTTCCCTTAAGATGGTCGTCATCCATCCATCATAGGGAACGGTTGCTATCTACGACTTCGGTTCAATGGGACTATTCTCGATAAAAGCACCGAAAATAAAGGCCGAGAAACCCAACATAAAAAAATTTCGAAAAAATTCGATAGAAAAAGATAAAAATTTTAATCTGAACAATATTTACACAACACACCCAACAGTTGCTCAACACAACACACAGCAGCTCAACATTCATTTCAACACCAAATTAATTACAGAACACACAACACAGAGTCACAAGGTCACATTTTGCACAGGCACAACAACAACAATAAAACAAAACATAAACAAAGCAGCTGGCACCTAACTACTCCCATCCCACACTTAACTCGAACACTGTCCCCAGTGTTCACATAAGTTCACATATCACAAAGGTTGGGTGGTGAAACTCCCTGATCAATCGAAGTATTCAACTTCTTCATTAGGTGCCGTTGCTTCATCTCCCATATCCAAATCACCCCCGCCGTCCTCGTCTGACTCAACATCTGAGTCCTCCGGCGTGTCTCCTCATCAGTGGGGACATCATCATCTACGGGCTCTAAAAATGTGGGCCCCACTCTGCATAGAGCCCGGGCATTCTCGCTGAATGGGTAATCCAACTCGAGCTGCCAAAGCTCATCCTCTGTTGCTGGCCTCCCGCTTATGCACAACTGCAACATCTGCATCCCGTACATGCGGGCCATATATTGGTCATCTCAAGCATGTCGCTCGGCTAGTGTGAGCACCGACCCATAAGTAGTGTCAGGTGCCTTGGTTTTGGTGACATCCAAGGCACGCCTGTCGATCTGTGGGATGTAATCCAGGGCCTTCTCCTCAATATCATGGCCCCTTAGGAACGTGGTAAGCAAACCACCGAACCCGTATCTATGCCCCTGATGCAGTCGAGCTCTCTTCATGGCGGAGATGATTACCGCCCCAACATTGATTTCCAGCCCCTTCATCAGGGCATACACCAAGCACACTCTATCCCCGGTGACATCTGTCATGTGCACCCCCGAGATCAGGCAGGAACACATAATCTTCAACCAAATCCGGGCTTCCCAGTTCATCTAAGAGTAGGGCAATGTCTGATGGTATCCCCTCTGCTTGTGCCTGCCCCACCTGGCTGTCGATCGGGCTCCACATAGGGTGCGTCTGATGTCCGCTTAGGGTGGAGTGATGTTCAGCTGCCTAAGGACATGAGCGTCTGTGTCCCCCGCCCCCGGGATTGCATTCAAGTGATGGGGCTCAAAAGTGACAACCTGCCCCCTGATTTTGACGGTGTGACTGCGTAGGGTCGGGTTCCAGTTGGCATAGAACTCCCGGATAATATGGAGATTGCACTCCCTGGGCTCTTCGAAGATGAAGTTAAGCCCAGTGGTGTCAATCCTGTGTACAATCCGTGGGAATTCCTGTGCCAGAGGCTCCCGTGCTATCTGCTCTTCCGGGAAGTATTTGGTTTCTTTGTGTTTAGCATACCACTTCTTCCACTCATCAGTCACCCATCGGGTTCCGTATTGTCGGCGTTGGCCTCGCGGAACTGCTGGTGCTACTGGAACTGTTGTTCCCAATCTCACCCTTTTTCTGCTGGCGCCCGAGGTGGATGTGCCCTTGCCCTTGTCTTTTCGGCCTGACATTGTTCCTATACATTCAAACAGACAGTCCCAATGTTATTCAAGTCATAATTAGCTACAACTAAGGTTGGGTTTAATTGGGTCACCCCACACTTAGTCTTAAGCCACAATCCAAACAATTCGACAAGACATTCATGATTTTCCACTTCTTAACATTCAACATGCATAGTGCATTCATATAAGTTGATGGAACAATTACTATGTACTACTCAGACTTCGTACAATGAATACAAATTTCTCCATCGATTCAATTACATCATCATAGCACTTTGCAATTTTTCAATAACCTATGTAATTCTCCAATTGCATTTTTCCGAAAATCCCTCTTCTAACTTAGCATATTAAACATCAATCACAATATATTTCACTTCACCCAACATACACAACCCAAATTGTTTTTCACATTTCAAAGAATTTAGTCTTCTTCCTATTCAATTTTCAACCCTAGCTATCAATTTCACAAGAATTCAATAAAACATGCAATCATTGAGTTCATATATTCAAAACAACATTATGAACATCATTCAATCATAACTCAAGTAAATTCAAGCTCATTTCTCACTTAGGGCAAGGTTCAATCACCAAACATGTTCAAGAATCGCAAATTTGAGCAAAAATGAGGTAGAGTTCAAGAACATACCTTTAATTTGATGAAATCGAAGAAAACTTGAAGAAAATTGATGCCTAGGTCCGTGTCCCATTGGGGGAGAAGGGAATTTTGGGTGTGGGTCGCGGAGGAAATGAAGAAATAGGAAGAAAATGAGGGAATTTGGGGTTCTAAAAGTGTTTTTCGTGCGGGTTACCCGGTGACCCGGTGTGACCCGACGCGAAATAACACTCAATGTGTCATGGAGTGCAACGCGGAGCATTGCCTCCATGACACGGAGCCATCGTGCCAGTATTCTGGATTTTAAAAAAATCCGGAATAAGCTTCAACGTGTCACGGAGGGTAATGCGGAGCCCCTTCTCCGTGACACAGAGCCATCGCGCAGGCTCACTGTAATGTGCCAATTTTTATTTTCTCACCTCAATTTTTTTATTTGCATTTCTTTGCATTTTTTCCCTCCGTTCCACCTGAAAATTATTTCACCACAAGAAATTGGTTAGAATTCATAGGTTTCAACGCAAAAAAAAAAATATTTTTCTTTTTCTTTGTTTTTCTCTTATATATATATATATATATATATATATATATATATATATTCAAATGGTTCTACTTGTCTATTACAACACATTCACGGGTTGCCTCCCGTGCAGCGCCAGATTTACCGTCGCGGCTCGACGTCATTCATGCTCAATCATCCTCTAGAGTGATAGACGTCTTCTCTCGAATGACGTCCTCACCTCAATAATGTTTACATCGTTGCCCATTCACCAAAAATGTGGCACTTCTATCTTCTTGCAACAACTCCATTGCCCTGTGCGGGGTCATTCTCACAACTTCAAACGGCCCTGACCATTTGGACCGCAATTTTCCTGGAAAAAGCTTTAGTCTCGAATTAAATAGCAACACCTTCTGCCCTGGCTCAAAGATCCAATGCACCATATGCCTATCGTGCCACTTCTTCATTTTCTCCTTGTAGCATTTGGCACTTTCATAATCATGCCATCGAAACTCATCAAGTTCGCTGAGTTGCATCAGCCTCTTCTTCCCTGCTAGCTCCGAGTCCATGTTCAATTTTCTCAGGGCCCAAAAAGCTTGATGTTCTAGCTCCACAAGCAGATGACATGCCTTTCCATAGACCAATCTATACGGAGAAGTCCCAATGGGTGTCTTGTATGCAGTTTTAAAAGCCCACAACGCATCGTCGAGTTTGCTTGACGATTCAATTTGTTGTGCATTCATTGTCTTCTGTAGAATCTGCTTTATCTCTCTATTCGACACCTCCACTTGCCCACTAGTTTGGGGATGATACGCTGTTGCTACCTTGTGGCGGACCCCATACTTAGCTAGCAAATTCTTGAAACTTGCATTTACAAAATGAGCTCCTCCATCACTGATAATGGCTCGGGGTGTCCCGAACCTGGTGAAAATATGCTTTTTCACAAATTTTGTTACCACCTTGTTGTCATTCCTGGGGCAAGCTGTTGCTTCAACCCACTTTGATACATAATCAACGGCTACCAAGATGTAACAATTAATTACGGTGGTAACGGGCCCATGAAATCTATTCCCCATACATCAAAAATCACCACTTCTAATATCTGCTGCAGTGGAATCTCCTGCCTTCTACCAATTGTGCCTGTTCTTTGACATCTATCACACATTTTTACATATGCCATAGAGTCTCTAAACAGTGTAGGCTAAAAGAAACCTGACTGTAGCACCTTGTGCGCTGTCCGCTCGCCTCCGTGGTTCCCTCCATACAATGATGAGTGACAACTCCTCAACACTTCTGCAATTTGTCTCTCTAGAATGCGTCTTCTCATCACCTGATCCGGTCCCTGCTTAAACAAGTACGGCTCATCCCAAATGTAATACCTGCAATCATGTCTCAACTTCTTTCTTTGCTGAGCCGTAGCCTCCGGTGGATAGACTCCACTTACCAGGAAATTCACAATGTCTGCATACCAAGGGATTTCAGCTTCCCTTATTGCCAAGAGCTTCTCATTTGGGAACTCTTCCTTGAGGCTGTCACCTTCTTTCACATGCAACCGACTTTCCAGTCGCGATAGGCGATCTGCCACTTGATTCTTGCTCCCCTTTCTATCCCGAATCTCTAGGTCAAACTCTTGTAACAATAATATCCATCTAATCAGCCTGGGCTTTGCATCCTTCTTGTTAAATAGATACCGAATCGCTGCATGATCGGTATACACCACTACTTTAGAACCCACCAAGTAGGACCTAAATTTATCAAACGCGAACACCAATGCTAGCATCTCCTTTTCAGTGACTGTATAATTGACTTGGGCTGTGTCCAGTGTTTTGCTTGCATAATGAATGGAATGAAAAATTCTATTCCTCTGCTGCCCCAATACAGCTCCTACAGCCACATTGCTTGCATCATACATTAATTCAAACGGTTGCTCCCAATCCGGAGAAATGAGAAAAGGTGCTTCTATCAACTTTTGTTTCAACTCCTCGAATGCTTTAACACAATCCTCATCAAACTCAAACTTTACCTCTTTTTCTAGCAACCTGCATATTGGTCTAGAAATTTTAGAGATGTTCTTGATGAACTGTCTGTAGAACCCTGCATGTCCTAGAAAACTGCGAACACCCTTCACTAACACAGGTGGTGGTAGCTTTTCAATCACTTCGATCTTTGCACGATCGACTTCCAACTCCTTGCAAGACACCTTATGGCTAAGGACGATACCCTCCTTGACTAAAAAATGACATTTCTCCCAGTTGAGTACAAGGTTGGAGTCTTCACATCGAGCTAGCACCCTGTCAAGATTCTGCAAACATGTAGCAAATGAATTACTGAAAACAGAAAAATCATCCATAAATACCTCGACGAAATATTCCACCATATCGTGAAAGATCACTATCATGGATCTCTGTAATGTGGCGGGTGCATTGCATAGACCAAATGGCATCCGCCTGAAAGCATATGTCCCATAAGGACATGTGAAAGTAGTCTTCTCCTGGTCCTCCGGTGCTAGGGCTATTTGGTTATATCCAGAATATCCATCAAGGAAACAATAGTATTCTTGACCTACCAACCTGTCCAATATCTGATCAATAAATGGGATAGGATAATGATCTTTCCTCGTGGCCTGATTGAGCTTTTTGTAGTCCATGCAAATTCGCTAGCCTGTGACTGTGCGTGTAGGGATCAGCTTATTCTTCTCGTTGGTGACCACGGTCATCCCTCCTTTCTTTGGGACACACTGAACGGGACTGACCCATTCACTGTATGAAATGGGATAGACCACACCTGCATCAAGCCACTTAATCACTTCCTTCCTAACCACATCCTTCATCATCGGATTCAACCTCCGCTGATGTTGTACAGTTGGCTTTGCTCCTTCTTCCATAAAAATCCTGTGTGTGCAAAAGGCTGGGTTGATTCCCCTAATGTCTAACATTTGCCAGCCCATTGCTTTCTTCCGCCTCTTGAGAACCACCAATGCATCCTTTAACTCTGCCTCTGTCAGTTCTGCGGAGATGATGACTGGCAAGGTGTCATCTTCCCCTAAAAATACATATTTCAAATGTGGAGGCAATGTCTTCAACTCCAGTTTTGGTGCTTCCTCAATAGATGGTTTTGGAAATCGTTCTAGGGACCTCATCAATGGCTGAAATTCTTGCTTCCTGAGAAACCATTTTGGTTCGTTCAACATTTGCACCATCTCATAAGTATCCCTGTCTCCGAAATGATCGGAGCCATCAAAGCTCTCTCCAAAGGATCTTGAGAACCAACAATTTGAAGAATTGCTTCCTGGTTTAGCACATTGATTGCTGATAGCTCCTCATAGATGGCCGGAAGCTTCATGGCCTTATACACATCAAACACCTTCACTTTATCATGCGCTCGCATGGTTAGCTGCCCCCGCAACTACATCAATCAACACTCGCCCGGTTCCCAAGAAAGGACGTCCCAAAATAAATGGGACTTCCGCATCCGGCTCAAAATCCAATATAATAAAATCTATCGGGAAAATAAGGGAGCCCACCTGCACTAGCACATCCTCCACAATTCCATCTGGTCTGGCCAAAGAACGGTCTGCTAGCTGCAAGATTATTGTAGTTGGTCTAGGACTGCCCAGCCCCAACTTCTTGAACACCGATGTCGGCATCAAGTTTATGCTCGCTCCCAAATCACATAGTCCGCAAGCTCGGATACTTTTCCCGATTGTGATCTGAATGGTAAAGCTCCCGGGGTCCTTGAGCTTTGTTGGCAACCTGTTTTGTATCCGGTAAGTGCACTCCTCAATAAGCGCCACCGTAGCATACTCCATCAAGCTGCTTTTGTTTGCTACGATGTCCTTGATATACTTTGCATATTTCGGCACTCCCTGCAAAACATCAACCAAAGGTAAATTAATGTGTACCTGTTTCAGCAACTCCATGAACTTTTTAAATCAATCTTCCTCCTTGTGCTTCTTTAATCTTTGAGGGAACGGGGGTGGTGGTCTTTCTGCCTCGGCTGCCTTATCCTTCCCCCTCTCATCATCATGTTCCCCATCTTTTTCCACTGCTCCTGATTGCTGAGGTGGTCTTTCTGGTTCCATCTCCTTGAGTTGTAATCCACTCCTTGTGGTCACTGCATTAACCTGCTTGGGATTTGGGTCAGTGTCACTCGGTAGTACTCCTCTGGGCCTGGTGTTTTGAGCTCCAGCTAGTTGTCCAAACTGGTACTCCAACGCCTTTGTAGCTAACTGCTGATTTTTCATGTCTGCCGCCAATTTCACATAATCAGCCTGCATTTGCGCTTGGTTAGCTATAAGTGTTTTAAACATGTCCTCAATGTTGTTGGGTGGTGGAGGAGGTGCATTGTTTCCTCTGTATTGCGCCTGAAAATTTTGATGCCCCCTTGATTTCTCTGCACACCCTGATTCGAACTTTGCCCTTGATTTCTCTGCACACCCTGAGTTGTAATTGTTGCCATACTGTTGGTTATTATTTCTCTGGACGTTCCCAAAAAAGTTTACTGAATCTGGATTTGCACCACAACACTCAGCTGAGTGTTCATTACTCCCACATACTTCACACCATACCTGCTGCACTACATTGACTGGGGCTTGTGCTTGATTCAAGCTCATACTGCTAAAGTGGGTGTTGAGTTGATTTTACAACGTAGCTATCTATGCAGCGATAGCTGTAAAACCATCCACCTCAAAGACTCCTGCCGCTTTCCTTGTTCCTCCTCATGATGAGTCCGCATTCCACTCTGGATTTCCCTGTGAAATATGATTTAACAAAGTATAAAGCTCCTCATAAGTCTTTTCTAATGCCTGTCCCCCAGCTGCTGAATCTAGAAAAATTTTTGTATGTGGTTCCAAACCCTCAATGAAAGTATGCACCGACACATCGTTGGACTAATAATGGTGAGGACAATCCCTTAATAATGATTTGAACCTCTCCCAAGCTTGATACAGATTCTTACCCTCTCTTTATTTAAAACTTAGAATCTGACTTCTAAGTCTTGCTGTTTTCCCAGATGGAAAGAATCGTATCAAAAACTTTCTTGCAAGATCATCCCAAGTGGTGATAGAGTTAGGTGGTTCAGCTTTCAACCACCTCTTTGCTTCCCCCAATAATGAAAATGGGAATAATGTAAGCCTCACGTAGTCGGATGATACTCCAGCGGGAATGTAAGTGTCACTTATCTCCAAAAAGTTTTGGAGATGTTGTTGTGGATCTTCATGAGGGAGACCTGTGAATTGCCCGCTGGTGTGCAACAACTGCACCATGTTCTGTTTAAGCTCAAACCTCCCTCCTGGCTCTGGTCTGTGAATACTAGATGTAACATTGTTAGCATGTGGGATTTCCACTTCACGAACCGGCCTCGCTGCCATTTCCTCGGGCACTAAAACTGCCCTCACAAGTGGTGGATTCTATTGTTGCTCCAGAATTGCCTGTCTTAGCAACTGTAGCTTCTTCTCTAGAGCTTCTCTTCTTTGACGATGAAATTGTCTTTCCGGCTCTATATACGAATCCACCAACTCCTTATCTCTAGCCTTCGTTCAGAAGAATTCAATATCTGCAAGAGATAGGCTAAGATCAAGTTGTCAGCACTTATATAGAATTTGTAAACTAACACTTAAGAAAATAATTTTACCAATTGCCAGTCTCGGCAACGGTGCTAAAAACTTGTTCGGTGTTGTAGTGACTACACGCAAGTGCACGTGGTCGAACAAGTAGTAAAGTGGCTTAATTAAAGCCAAGTATCGATCCCACAGGGACTGAACTACGGTACTAATTAACTTAAGCGTCAGTGAACTATGTCTTTGTGAATGCAGACAACCAATTAAACAATATTTTGAGAGTTAAGTTTACTAAGTAATAAAAATCTAAGTTAAGATTATAATTTGAGTTTGACAATAGCAATGAGCAAGCTGAGGTTAAAACAAACATGCAGGGAAGTAATTTATCGATTCAATTCAGCTAATCTTTTCTTCGGTTGTTAGTTAAGAATTATTGCCTATGGATTGGATCTTTCGACTCCTATCCAATTTAAGAATCATGAACCTTAATCTACATTTCTGTGATAAAAGAATTTCATGCTCTAGTCATACATAACTGATTCCTTAATTGACTAATAAGACTTTTAGATATATTTCTATTCTGAATGTAAATCAATTCTCAATTTTCTAAACTAAGAAAAGATCATATCCTACCAATTCACATCTTTCCAATTTCTTTCCTTTTCAAAATCAAAATTGGATTTCTAGATATACATTAACATTGGCCAAACATTAATGCAGTAAAAACAAGAATTGATAGAACAACCATTGAAGAAAAGATGAAAACTGAAATGATCAACAATTACATTCCACTACAATTGTTCTTAACCTCAGCAAGAAGTGAATTAGCCACTCATTTATGGATTAAACATCATCAAATAAGTAGAATTCATACAAACAATTGAGATTAAAGGGAAAGAGAAAGAGAAGAACCCTAGAATTTTCGTCCTCTCAACTGCTTGTAACCTACGTTCTTGCTCAACCAAGTCAGAATGTTTAAAATAAAACTTAATGTGCTATTTATACTTCTTGAGAATTTTTCCCGGAATAACAAGCAACGTGGCACGGAGTGTATCGCGGAGCACTCCCTCCGTGCCACGGGGGTATAGCGGACCCTCACTGGAAGTCGGTTCCCCAGCAAATGCACCTCAACGTGGCACGACTTGCATCGCGGAGCCTTGCCTCCGTGCCACGGTGCTATCGCGCACCTTCACTTGAACTTGAGGTTCCAGATAATTGTACTCAACGTGACACAGAGTGCATCGCGGAGCACAACCTCCGTGTCATGGAGGTAACGCGAGCCTCCACTAGAAATTGACAAAATTAATTCCTCCAAGGCAAAACACCTCTGCGATGGCAGCGTGACACGACTCCATCGCGGAGCCCCTATTTTTGCTGCTCTCCCTTGTCATTTTCCACTCCTTGTTTCCAAGTTCATTCCCCATCTTCACCAACATGTATATTAGCTTCCAAAATTTTCTTTTTCCTGCAAAACGACACTAATCATGTTGGTTAGTATAAATTTACATTTAACTAAAAATCACATGAGAATGTACACATAACGATAGATAAAATAGTCAAAATAAAGCATTTGAGTATCACTTGGGCATGCAATTCTTCCCAAGATCAACAACCTTTGATACACTTCCTGTGACATTGAGGATAAATGGATTAGAGTGAATAAAATAGAATATAATTGATTAAATAAATAATTAAGTATGGAATGAGGCTATAATGCAGTCGTTCAGCTTGTGCTGGCGAACAAGTTGTTGCTTAGTATATTTGATCGTATTTATAGGTTCGATATTGATTTCATTAGTCTGAAATGATCATTCTTGGTTGAATAATGCTTTTGACCTTCAATACTTAATCTTGACGTGTGATATGTCATGCTATGTGGTATTTTTGTTTTTCTTAATAAGCCTGACGGTTTCTTCAGCTGAATTTGGGACATTGTTACTTGGGAAACTCTAATACAATTGTTGATAGAATTATATATTAAGCTGTAAAAGTAAAATATGAAGGATAGGGTTTAGAGGAGAAGCCATTCGACTTATAATGATCAAAACACGGTTTTAATAATCTTTGTTGATGTGCTCGACAATGTTGATGTTGTCATTTTATCGTTTCTTGTCCCTAAAATTTACTCCCATTTATTCGAAGGATGTGGTTGAGCCTAGATGTACTTCATTTGTATTTGCCTCTAATTTTTATTTCGACTTCAGATGATGTCTTTGACATTTTTCCTTATTGTGCATTTCCTACAAAATCAGAATGCTGCCAAAGGGAAAAATAAAGGATAAGACAAAAGTTAAAGCTAGAGATGAAGTTGTTTGGCTTATGATAATTGAGGTGTCGTGGTCCAGATGGCACCTCATAATCTTGATTGATGGTCTTGTAGCTTTATTGTACTAGATCCATGCTTCCATTTAGAAATGTGTCTTTTATCACTAATCCTTTTTATCTATCATCATACACCCCCTGTTCAGCATCGGTTGTCTCAAGGTTGTCATTTTTGCACTCAAAGAAAATTCTTAGTTTGGTGGACCAATTCGTGTTGGCTTGGCCCCATTCTTCCTGCCGTGCTGGATCTAGAAAATCTATCCAGTCCTTGACATAAGTAGGCCTCTTTTGTTTTAGGCCTTATTCTCGATATGTAATCTTTATAAAAAATTTTGAAGATCTTCTTCAAATTTTCTGCCCTAGTTGAAACGTCGGAAGAACTCTTGAGTCTACTTGTGGTTTGTGATGAAATTTTTGAGGTTCTCCCTCAAAATTTCTACCTCTGTTTCTTTCTCCAGCCAATCCTTGTGTTCATCTGTAAAGGAGTATGTGATCTCTGCAAAATTTTTGAGACCTTAAAATTCTGCAGTAGCTGCATATTCCAAAATGATATTCAGACTTGTCTTTAAGAGAATACTCTATCTTATGGAATTTTTTAGATCCTCTCAATAATTCTGCTCCAGTTTCCATATGAAGGGAGATAGAAAACTTATAGGGATATGACTGAGCCGGTAAGGCACCTACGTATACCATTGAGGCAGGAATAAGGTCAAGCGTAGTTCATATATAAGAAAAATACCATTTTGATTTCTATTATAAAATGAGATCCGACTTGATATGGGTTTTTCACATATCCCGTCATAAGGGATAGGTCAATCATAGTTTGATTATAAGAAAAAGTGCGATTGCAAAAGGAAGAAATAAACAACTTTAGATGTAAGATCTTTTTAAGGTGTCTGAGGATGACTTTGGGCCATGCCACTCTATCCATTTAAAGGAATCACCTTGTTGTTTATCAACACTTGGATCTTGCGCTTAAGGTTAATACATTTCTGTATCATGTCCCACCATTCTTGAGTGAAAGACATACCTTTCATTAGCCCTGTACCACTGGTTTAAAGGATTGGCTAGTTTTCCTTGATTGGATGGAATATACCTGTTGCTCTCAACCTTTCACAAATCTGAGTTTGAGATTCTGCCATCAATGTGCAAACTTTAGGAGGTAGGCTATCTTATTGTTGGAGATTTTGGTATGGATTTTGATAAAAGGGTGTTGGAGATAGTTGATAATTTGGTTTGAGGTAAACATATTGTGAATTATATAGTGTTTAATGATAGATATTTTGTAGAGGTAACATATAGGGACCTTCGACAGTCTGTCTCAATTACGAGTAGATGTGTGGCTTGGGAGCGTGAGAGAACGGATGTGTTGCCATGACGACATATATTTCTTCTTCATTCTTCGACACTTCCATGGAATCATTTGGTTTTACTTTTTCAGTAGCTTGCAATGCAGTAAGGCTTGTGACCTTTCCAGACTTAGGGCTATCTTCCAAAGCTTCTCCTATTTGATAAGCTCAGAAAACTTCCATCCCATTATAGAAAGCATTCTCTCGCAGTACTCAGGTTCTTAGGCCCTAATAAAAGCAGTGGTCAGTTCCTCTTCACTCATAGGAGGTTGCACTTTTGCGGCTTCTTCCCTCAATGGATAGCATATATTCACGAAAATTCTCCATAGGCTTCTGCTTCATCTTTCTCAAGTAGTATCGATCAAGGACTGCCTTAATGTTAAATTGAAATCTTTCCATGAAATCTTTGTCCATATGGTCCCTGCCCTCCATTTGCGCGGATCTTGAGATGTATACCACTCCAAATCTTCCACACTCAAAGTTTGGCTAAACAACTTCATTAATAGGGCCTCATTCTTTCCTACACCCATGAACTTGTCACAATAAACTCGAAGATAAGCCATAGGATTTCCAATGCTATTGAATGTATCAAACATTGGCACTTTGTAACCCACAAATAGATTTAGGTCCGAATGCACACACAGGTCTTCATATTTCAATCCTATAAACTTTGTGTAGGCTGACATTCTTCATAACCTTGGAGAGATCCTCTTTCATTATGATCATCTCTTGTTTGCATCTTTTCTCCTTTGCCCTGCATTCTTTCTCCACTTTATCATAATGGTCTGGTTCGGGTTGACCCCCAAAAATGGTATTTAAGATGTGGATTTAGCGAGCACGTGCAGCTTGGATGAATTTGGGAAAATTTGTAGGTTGGTAAGTGGGTTGTTTTTGGTAAGTAGGCAATGGAATTTGGTAAGAAGATACAAAATTTTGGTATGTAGGTAAAAGAGTTTGGGTACGGGAGTATGGCATTTGATTTGTAGGTAACTGAGTTTGGTACGGAGATATGACATTTTGATAGTGACTAGTATTAGGAATATGTTGTTGATTGAGTAGCGGCGGGGTAATAAGAGAGGGATTCGTAAATGGATGATTTGTTGTATTTGGAATGGAAATCATGGATCTTGCGTTATATGTATGAGAGTGGTTGAGAATTCATGAGTTTAATGGCGGGATCAGAGATGAAGATTTTTCTATATTCATGACAGCTATCTTTGTCAAATCTTTGATAAGCTTCAATTTTTCTTGTAGATCAGCAATTTGCTGAACCAAATATGAAGTGAATTCATCATGTTGGGTATGATTTCCCTGATCAGATATCTCAGGATCTCGCTAAGTCATGTCCGCCCCCCTTGTTTCTTCTCCTGATGTAGTGCAGGTCATTTCTACCTTTCTTTTTCTCTTTGCCATGAAACCAGATGATGCAACTAGCTTTGATCTTTCAATATAGGTCTCTTTGCTTACCAAGACAAATAAGACTCTCCCTTTTTAAAATAATAATAATAATAATAATAATAATAGTGATAATAATAATAATAATTTAAAAAAATCACGGATCAAGCTAGAGGTGAGCAATTGGTGGCACCTGAGGGGATAGAATACTGAGAGTTATGAGCCTCTGTCAATATTCGTTGTCTCAAGTCTTCCATATCCAGAACACACAATTAGTCCTGATAGTGGAGTACACTATCTCCCCCTTAGGAGAAAACCTCTATTTTCTTATTTTAGACTATCTCTTTCAAGTTAACCAAAATAGGATCCTCGTCTTGTTTTGCCTCGACTTCCAGCACTAAAGAAGATCGCAAACTATTATGAACAGTGACACCACTATTTGCCGAATCCATAAGGCGAATCCCTAAGCGAGCAAGCCTGTGGACCTCTCTGGCCAATTCCTTTCTTCCATCTTCCACTTGAGCCATACTTCCCATGGGCAACCTGTTAAGGGAATCAACTACCACATTGGCTATACCCATATGGTAAAGAACACTCATCTCGTAATCCTAGAGAAGTTCAATCCATCTTCTCTGCTGAAGATTCAGGTCTTTCTGACTAAATACATACTAAAGGCTCTTATGATCCACGAACACATTAGCATGCACCCCATACAAATAGTGTCTCAAAATCTTTAAGGTAAAAGCTACCGCTGCTAACTCAAGGTCGTGTGTCAGGTAATTCTTCTCATGAGTCTTAAGTTGTATAGAAGCATAAGAGATGAGCTTGCCATGCTGCATCAACACACACTCAAGGCCAACTCTTGAGGCATCATATTACACTACAAAGCCATCCGTTCCTTTGACAGGGTCAAGATTATAACAGAAATGAGTCGAGTCTTTAACTTTTGAAAGCTCCTTTCACAAGCATCGGACCACTGAAACTTAACATTCGTCTAAGTCAATTGGTTTAGAGGTGAAGATGGATGAAAATCCTTCTACAAACCTCCTATAGTAACTAGCTAAACATAAAAACCTTCTGATGTCGGTGGGATTGACGAGTCTATGCCAGTTCTTCACTACCTCTACCTTTTGAGTGTCTACTTGAACACCCTCACTGGACACTACTTTTTCAAGAAATGCAACCGACTTAAGCTAAAACTCACACTTGCTGAACTTGGAAAATTGTTGACTGTCCTTAAGAGTTTGCAGCATAATTCTCAAATGATTAGCATGTTCCTCCTCACTCCAAGAGTATACAAGGATGCCATCTATGAAGACAATAAAGAACATATCTAAGTACTGCTTGAGAACCTTATTCATCATATCCATAAAAACTGAAAGAGCATTTTTTAGTCCAAAAGACATAACTACAAATTCATAGTGACCATACCGAGTCCTGAAGACTGTTTTCAGAATGTCACACTCTCCGACTCTAAGTTGGCGGTAGCTAGATCTAAGGTCTATCTTTAAGAAATAACTAGCACCCTAAAGCTGATTGAACAAGTCATCAATCTTGGGAATGGGATACTTATTCTTGATTGTGACTTTGTTCAATTAGTGGTAGTGTATGCACATCCTGAGAGAGCCATCTTTCTTACGCACGAAAAGGAATTGAGCACCCCATGATGATTTACTAGGCCCGATAAAACCCTTATCTAGGAGGTCCTTCAACTGTTCCTTCAACTCTTTAAGTTCAGCTAGAGCATTCTACAAGGAGAAATGGATATGGGTTGTGTATAAGGGATGAGGTCTATCCTAAAGTCAATCTCCCACTCGAGAGGGACTCCATGTAGATTGTTTGGGAACACTTATGGAAATCCACAAACAATTAGACTGACTAAAGAGTTGGGATTTTGAACTTAGAATCCTTCACCCGAACTAAGTGATAGATATAACACTTAGAAATTATCTTCCTAGCCTTAAGGTAAGAGACAAAGCGACCTATAGGCACTATAGAGTTATCCTACCATTCTAGGACTGGTTCACCTAGAATTTAGAGTTCTACTATTCAGGTTCTACAGTTAATTGAAGCATAACATGAATACAACCAATCCATGAAAAGGATGGAATCAAAGTAGATCATGTCTAACTCTACCAAATCAGATGTGGTGACTTTTTGTTGAACTGTAACTAGGTAGTTTCTGTATATCCTCCATTCTATGACTAATGTTCGGGCTGTTTGTTATATGGGTATATAACTACACGCAAGTGCACGTGGTCGAACAAGTAGTAAAGTGGCTCAAGTAAGCCAAGTATCGATCCCACAGGGACTGGGATAAGGTAACAAACTACTCAAGTGTTACTATATTTTCATTTTAACAATGAAGACAACAGTGTAAACTAGAGTTAGATATTTTGGGTTCTAATTTTTATGCTAAGTCTAAAACAAGTATCTAATGTGAGTCTGAACTATGAATGTGAGCATACTGAGGTTAATTGAACATGTAAAGAAATTAATTATCGATATAATTTGGTTAACCTTTCCTCCGGTTGCTAGTCAAGAACTAATGCCAATGGATTAAAACTCTCGTATTTAACCCAACTTAAGAATCATGAACCGCCCACCTACATTTCTGTGATTAAACGAAATTCATGCTCTAGCCATACAAACCCGGTTCCTAAATTGACTAATACGACCTTCAGGTATATTTCTATCCTGAAGGTAAATCAATTCTCAATTTTCCCAAACCAAGAAAAGATCATATCCTATTGATTCACAACTTTCCAATTTCTTGCTCTCTCGTGTGAAACCGGACTTTTTAGATATACATTAACATAGGCCACACATTAATGCAGTAAGAACAAGAATCAATAGAACAACCATGGAAGAAAAGATGAAAAACCAACTTAATCAACAATCACATTTCAATACAATTGTCCTTAACCTCAGCAAGAAGAGGAATTAGCCACTCATTTGTGGATTAAACATCGTTAAATGAGTGTTAAACATACAAGCAATTGAATTAAAGGAGAAGGAGATAGAGAAAAACCCTGATAATTTCGTCCCCTCAACTGCCTGTAACCCACGTTCTTGCTCCACCAAGTCAGAATGTTGAAAAATGAACCTAAGTGTTCTATTTATACTAGTGGGAATTTTTCCCGGAATAACAAGCAACGTGTCACGGAGTGTATCGAGGAGCACTGCCTCCGTGACACGTTGTGTATCGCGGAGTACTGCCTCCGTGACACGTTGTGCATTGCGGAGCACTGCCTCCGTGACACGGTGTGTATCGTGGAGCACTGCCTCTGTGACACGGTGTGTATCGCGGAGCACTGCCTCCGTGACACGTTGCTGTTCCACCACAGGTCAAATTTTGCATTTTTTCCTTGTTGACATCCGAGTCCAACCCTAATCTCTCCCAACACGCATTTTAGCTTCCCAAAATTATATTTCACCTGCAAAACAACGCTAATCATGTTGGTTAGTATAAATTCACATTTTATTATCAATCACATGAGAATGTATAAACATTGATAGATAAACAAGGCTAAAATGACACCTTTGAGTATCACTTGGGCATATAAATTTGCCCAAGATCACTTACCCCACACTTAAAGTCTTGTTCGTCCTCGAACAAACCTTTTACATCTCATGCACAAGAAGACTTACACATAACTAATTTTAGCAAGACAATTCAAGCTACAACTACAATTACTGTTTAAGATAGCAAGCTAAAAATAGAGCATGCACGATTTAATCATTGAAATGGAATACAATTATGTTAAGACTTCCTAACCTCAAGAATTGACTCTCTATCTTAGCAAACTCATGCAAATCAACTGATCAAGAAATCCAACATGAATTATATCCTTCATTAAAGATGTGCCCTCACAACAAGAGAGTTACCCATTTTTACACGCAAATTTTTAAATCACAACATGTATGGGTAAATGAATAGAATTACGCTCACTCTCACAAAGAATTCACATGCATCATGTAATGACCCATAAGCTTGCCCTTAGTGTTTTACTCCACTAATTTAAGGATGTTTGAACGTAAGATCAAGTAGGACTTAATGGGTTGTAATGTAAGCTAAGGGACGGGTAGGTACTATTCTGGCCAGTAATAATGACTATCTTCCCCCAAGCGATTTTAATAACTTCAACCTTCATTAAGGATATCTCTTCCCTTACTTCATCCTCATTCTTTTCAATCCTGAATTTTCTCTTCTTGTTCCCATTTCTTTAAGCACACTCAGCTTCGTAGTAAGGAGTACTTAAGCAAATTTTTTTTTCATTCATTTATTTTCTTACTCCCTACTAATAATCAACCATTTTTACACAAGTGCACCTTTGTCCTTTTCTCAACTTTAACAACTTCTACTTTTCCTTCTTTTTCACGCTTCTCACTCCCACATTCTTTGGAATTTTTTTCACTTAAGCGCTTAGGAGTTTTGGATCAAATTCAAGGCTAATGAAAGAAAAAGGATTAAGCTTATATTGTAGCTATCAAAGAATAAGCTCAAGGCTCAATGGGGCTAACTAGGATTAAATATTCAAGGTAGGTAAAGTGAGGGATAACATTTATGTTCATTCAAAGAAATGCCTAAATCATCTCCTACAATTCACATCCTTCATTTCGTTTTATATACACACCAGGCAAGTTCTAGACATTCCACAATAGCATGGAATATTCAAATAACTTACACACACAGCACATGCTCAATTCAAGACCCATTCCGCAGACTCTTAACTCAGGTAATCACAAGAATTCAAAATTAAGCTTCAATCATATCAAGTCAAATTCAAGAGCCTAGGTGTCTCAAACATAGGTATACCACTTGCATGCTTCGACACTAAACATACTTGCATCTTACAATCATTTATAGCACATAACAAGAATATCAAGCGATCAATTAACTACGGGTTCAGAAACCAACCTAATGACTAATTTTCCTCAAGACGGTCGTCTCCATCCATCGTTGGAAACAGTCTCTAACTATGACTAAAAACATTATATATAGACAAAGAGAAATTTTTATTCTTCGGTTCAAAGACCCCCCGTCGGAAAAGAACCGAAAAGAAAAACCAACGGGTGATGAAGTCATGCTTGACTCACAAAAAAAAATTCTTTTTTTTTCAAATATTTCTCACAAGCATTACATTCACCAAAAATCGTTAAGCACAAGAATTTTAAAATTTTCCTCATTTTCCTCACCCGACGCTTCAATCATGCTATGTCCCCATAGCATCAACTTAATATTTAAAGAGGGTGAGAAATACTCCCTGAGGCCTTTAGGCCTAGCTAACAGCATGCCTTTCTTCAACTTTGCACAAGTGGGTGTTCAACCCCACACTTTTTCTCTTCCATGCTTGTAAAGACCAAGCAGTAGATGTTGCCTTTTGAACTTATTGGCCCTTAATTAAGCGAAGTCATTTAGTCTCTCCGAGTTAGCAAATTTCAAAATATACGGGGCTTGGTCCTCCTCTAGACATTTCTCTATAAGCTTGGAAGACTCTATTTCTATGTTTTAAACAAAACTTAATGTCAAAAAATGCTTCGAGTGTGGTCCAATAAACCTCAACTCTGAAAATGCATTGTGCTTGACCTCCTTACTTGTATACACCTTCTCAACATCGACATCTATCTCTCCATTAATGTCAACTGGGGGATACTCTATCTCTTTTTCTATGAATGGATTTTCCATAGGTGTGAGCCCATCACATGAACACTCAAGAGATTCTAATTGTTCGGCTTCATCCAAAAATTCACCCTTGTCTTCCTCTTGTAGTTCCTCATGAATATCGGCTAAAACTGTCACCTGCAATTTATCACAAGCTTCAGCCTCAGCAATCATCTCCGTGAGTTTGACGCTCATCCTTTCTAGAGCCTCTGCATCTCTTCTTGCTGAATTCTCGATACTGTCATCACCTCCTTCATTGCTTCTGATTGCTCCGGGAGTTGTTTCAGCATGTCTTCTATTTGAGCTTGGCGTCCCAAGTCCTCATTTTAAGCATGCCTATATTCGGCAAAAACAACAGAAGGATCATAGTAGGGGCTTGGGGGAGGGGAATATGCATTCGGACAGCCATCCCAATGGCCATCTTGACCTCCACATATATTGCACGTGTTACAGTGTTGCCACGAGTGGTGTCCTCCGCAATTCAGACAAGATTCGCTAAAATATGAGTATCCACCATTTATACCATTTGTATTCCACGATGTCATGTCAATAAGGGTATCCGAAAAAGAAAAAAATAAAATGAAAAAGAATTAAAACAAACACTAAGACCAAGTTGTCAGCACTAAGAAAAAAAATATAGTAAATTTACACTTAAGAAAGATTCACCAATTGCCAGTCCCAAGCAACGGCGCCAAAAACTTGTTCCGCTGTTGTTATATGGGTGTATAACTACACACAAGTGCACGTGGTCGAACAAGTAGTAAAGTGGCTCAAGTAAGCCAAGTATCGATCCCACAGGGACTGGGATAAGGTAACGAACTACTCAAGTGTTACTATATTTTCATTTTAACAATGAAGACAACAGTGTAACCAAGAGTTAGATATTTTGGGTTCTAATTTTTATGCTAAGTCTAAAACAAGTATCTAATGTGAGTCTGAACTATGAATGTGAGCATACTGAGGTTAATTGAACATGTAAAAAAATTAATTATCGGTATAATTTGGTTAACCTTTCCTCCGGTTGCTAGTCAAGAACTAATGACAATGGATTAAAACTCTCGTATTTAACCCAACTTAAGAATCATGAACTGCCCACCTACATTTCTGTGATTAAATGAAATTCATGCTCTAGCCATACAAACCCGGTTCCTAAATTGACTAATACGACCTTCAGGTATATTTCTATCCTGAAGGTAAATCAATTCTCAATTTTTCCAAACCAAGAAAAGATCATATCCTATTGATTCACAACTTTCCAATTTCTTGCTCTCTCGTGTGAAACCGGACTTTTTAGATATACATTAACATAGGCCACACATTAATGCAGTAAGAACAAGAATCAATAGAACAACCATGGAAGAAAAGATGAAAAACCAACTTAATCAACAATCACATTTCAATACAATTGTCCTTAACCTCAGCAAGAAGAGGAATTAGCCACTCATTTGTGGATTAAACATCCTTAAATGAGTGTTAAACATACAAGCAATTGAATTAAAGGAGAAGGAGATAGAGAAAAACCCTGATAATTTCGTCCCCTCAACTGCCTGTAACCCACGTTCTTGCTCCACCAAGTCAGAATGTTGAAAAATGAACCTAAGTGTTCTATTTATACTAGTGGGAATTTTTCCCGAAATAACAAGCAACGTGTCACGGAGTGTATCGCGGAGCACTGCCTCCGTGACACGTTGTGTATTGCGGAGCACTGCCTCCCTGACACGTTGTGCATCATGGAGCACTGCCTCCGTGACACGGTGTGTATCGCGGAGCACTGCCTCCGTGACACGGTGTGTATCGCGGAGCACTGCCTCCGTGACACGTTGCTATTCCACCACATGCCAAATTTTGCATTTTTTCCTTGTTGACATCCGAGTCCAACCCCAATCTCTCCGAACACGCATTTTAGCTTCCCAAAATTATATTTCACCTGCAAAACAATGCTAATCATGTTGGTTAGTATAAATTCACATTTTATTATCAATCACATGAGAATGTATAAACATTGATAGATAAACAAGGCTAAATTGACACCTTTGAGTATCACTTGGGCATATAAATTTGCCCAAGATCACTTACCCCACACTTAAAGTCTTGTTCGTCCTCGAACAAACCTTTTACATCTCATGCACATGAAGACTTACACATAACTAATTTTAGAACGACAATTCAAGCTACAACTACAATTACTGTTTAAGATAGCAAGCTAAAAATAGAGCATGCACGATTTAATCATTGAAATGGAATACAATTATGTTAAGACTTCCTAACCTCAAGAATTGACTCTCTATCTTAGCAAACTCATGCAAATCAACTGATCAAGAAATCCAACATGAATTATATCCTTCATTAAACATGTGCCCTCACAACAAGAGAGTTACCCATTTTCACACGCAAATTTTTAAATCACATGTATGGGTAAATGAATAGAATTACGCTCACTCTCACAAAGAATTCACATGCATCATGTAATGACCCATAAGCTTGCCCTTAGTGTTTTACTCCACTAATTTAAGGATGTTTGAACGTAAGATCAAGTAGGACTTAATGGGTTGTAATGTAAGCTAAGGGACGGGTAGGTACTATTCTGGCCAGTAATAGTGACTATCTTCCCCCAAGCGCTTTTAATAACTTCAACCTTCATTAAGGATATCTCTTCCCTTACTCCATCCTCATTCTTTTCAATCCTGAATTTTCTCTTCTTGTTCCCATTTCTTTAAGCACACTCAGCTTCGTAGTAAGGAGTACTTAAGCAAAATTTTTTTTTCATTCATTTATTTTCTTACTCCCTACTAATAATCAACCATTTTTACACAAGTGCACCTTTGTCCTTTTCTCAACTTTCACAACTTCTACTTTTCCTTCTTTTTCATGCTTCTCACTCCCTCATTCTTTGGAATTTTTTTCACTTAAGCGCTTAGGAGTTTTGGATCAAATTCAAGGCTAATGAAAGAAAAAGGATTAAGCTTATGTTGTAGCTATCAAAGAATAGGCTCAAGGCTCAATGGGGCTAACTAGGATTAAATATTCAAGGTAGGTAAAGTGAGGGATAACATTTATGTTCATTCAAAGAAATGCCTAAATCATCTCCTACAATTCACATCCTTCATTTCATTTTATATACACACCAGGCAAGTTCTAGACATTCCACAATAGCACGGAATATTCGAAAAACTTACACTCACAGCACATGCTCAATTCAAGACGCATTCCGCAGACTCTTAACTCAGGTAATCACAAGAATTCAAAATTAAGCTTCAATCATATCAAGTCAAATTCAAGAGCCTAGGTGTCTCAAACATAGGTATACCACTTGCATGCTTCGACACTAATCATACTTGCATCTTACAATCATTTATAGCACATAACAAGAATATCAAGCGATCAATTAGCTACGGGTTCAAAAACCAACCTACTGACTAATTTTCCTCAAGACGGTCGTCCTCCATCCATCGTTGGAAACAGTCTCTAACTATGACTAAAAACATTATATATAGACAAAGAAAAATTTTTATTCTTCGGTTCAAAGACCCCCCGTCGGAAAAGAACCGAAAAGAAAAACCAACGGGTGATGAAGTCATGCTTGACTCACAAAAAAAAAATTCTTTTTTTTTTTCAAATATTTCTCACAAGCATTACATTCACTAAAAATCATTAAGCACAAAAATTTTAAAATTTTCCTCATTTTCCTCACCCCACACTTCAATCATGCTATGTCCCCATAACATCAACTTAACATTTAAAGAAGGTGAGAAATACTCCCTGAGGCCTTTAGGCCTAGCTAACAGCATGCCTTTCTTCAACTTTGCACAAGTGGGTGTTCGACCCCACACTTTTTCTCTTCCATGCTTGTTAGCTTCCTCCTCCACGGGTACTCAGATTTCCCCTCCATCTGTGCTTAACTTTCCACCAAAACAACACAAGATGAAAAATAAATAAAATAAACTTAAATGCAAGAAATTAAAATGGTACCCATGGTACCCTTGGGTTGCCTCCTAAGCAGTGCCTAATTTTTCATCGCGGCACGACGTATCAAGTTTCATCCCTTTTTCCTCCACCTTGAGGATATGAATCTCACCCCTAATTTCTTCTCTAATTTCCTCTTATGCTCCAGGGGTGGTGGTGAAAAATTGTAAGGACCAAGCAGTAGATGTTGCCTTTTGAACTTATTGGCCCTTAAGTAAGCGAAGTCATTTTGTCTCTCCGAGTTAGCAAATTTCAAAATATACGGGGCTTGGTCCTCCTCTATACATTTCTCTATAAGCTTGGAAGACTCTATTTCTATGTTTTCAACCAAACTTAATGTCAAAAAATGCTTTGAGTGCAGTCCAATAAACCTCAAATCTGAAAATGCATTGTGCTTGACCTCCTTACTTGTATACACCTTCTCAACATCGATATCTATCTCTCCATTAATGTCAACTGGGGGATACTCTATCTCTTCTTCTATGAATGGATTTTCCATAAGTGTGAGCCCATCACAGGGACACTCAAGAGATTCTAATTGTTCGACTTCATCCAAAAATTCACCCTTGTCTTCCTCTTGTAGTTCCTCATGAATATTGGCTAAAACTGTCACCTGCAATTTATCACAAGCTTCAGCCTCAGCAATCATCTCCGTGAGTTTGATGCTCATCCTTTCTAGAGCCTCTGCATTCTCTTCTTGCTGAATTCTCAATACTGCCATCGCCTCCTTCATTGCTTCTGATTGCTCCAGGAGTTGTTTCAGCATGTCTTCTATTTGAGCTTGGCGTCCCAAGTCCTCATTTTCAGCATGCCTATATTCAGCAAAAACAACAGAAGGATCATATTAGGGGCTTGGGGGAGGGGAATATGCATTCGGACAGCCATCCCAATGGCCATCTTGACCACCACATATATTGCACGTGTTACAGTGTTGCCACGAGTGGTGTCCTCCGCAATTCAGACAAGATTCGCTAAAATATGAGTATCCACCATTTATACCATTTGTATTCCACGATGTCATGTCAATAAGGGTATCCGAAAAAGAAAAAAATAAAATGAAAAAGAATTAAAACAAACACTAAGACCAAGTTGTCAGCACTAAGAAAAAAAATATAGTAAATTTACACTTAAGAAAGATTCACCAATTGCCAGTCCCCGGCAACGGCGCCAAAAACTTGTTCCGCTGTTGTTATATGGGTGTATAACTACACGCAAGTGCACGTGGTCGAACAAGTAGTAAAGTGGCTCAAGTAAGCCAAGTATCGATCCCACAGGGACTGGGATAAGGTAACGAACTACTCAAGTGTTACTATATTTTCATTTTAACAGTGAAGACAACAGTGTAACCAAGAGTTAGATATTTTGGGTTCGAATTTTTATGCTAAGTCTAAAACAAGTATCTAATGTGAGTCTGAACTATGAATGTGAGCATACTGAGGTTAATTGAACATGTAAAAAAATTAATTATTGGTATAATTTGGTTAACCTTTCCTCCGGTTGCTAGTCAAGAACTAATGCCAATGGATTAAAACTCTCGTATTTAACCCAACTTAAGAATCATGAACCGCCCACCTACATTTCTGTGATTAAACGAAATTCATGCTCTAGCCATACAAACCCGGTTCCTAAATTGACTAATACGACCTTCAGGTATATTTCTATCCTGAAGGTAAATCAATTTTCAATTTTCCCAAACCAAGAAAAGATCATATCCTATTGATTCACAACTTTCCAATTTCTTGCTCTCTCGAGTGAAACCGGACTTTTTAGATATACATTAACATAGGCCACACAATAATGCAGTAAGAACAAGAATCAATAGAACAACCATGGAAGAAAAGATGAAAAACCAACTTAATCAACAATCACATTTCAATACAATTGTCCTTAACCTCAGAAAGAAGAGGAATTAGCCACTCATTTGTGGATTAAACATCGTTAAATGAGTGTTAAACATACAAGCAATTGAATTAAAGGAGAAGGAGATAGAGAAAAACCCTGATAATTTCGTCCCCTCAACTGTTTGTAACCCACGTTCTTGCTCCACCAAGTCAGAATGTTGAAAAATGAACCTAAGTGTTCTATTTATACTAGTGGGAATTTTTCCCGGAATAACAAGCAACGTGTCACGGAGTGTATCGCGGAGCACTGCCTCCGTGACACGGTGTGCATCGCGGAGCACTGCCTCTGTGACACGGTGTGTATCGCGGAGCACTGCCTCTGTGACACGTTGCTGTTCCACCACAGGCCAAATTTTGCATTTTTTCCTTGTTGACATCCGAGTCCAACCCCAATCTCTCCCAACACGCATTTTAGCTTCCCAAAATTATATTTCACCTGCAAAACAATGCTAGTCATGTTGGTTAGTATAAATTCACATTTTATTATCAATCACATGAGAATGTATAAACATTGATAGATAAACAAGGCTAAAATGACACCTTTGAGTATCACCTGGGCATATAAATTTGCCCCAGATCAACTAACTCACCATTAGGAGTAGAGATTGAAAAGGGTTATAAAAGGATTTTGAGACTGATGTTGAAGTTTATAGCAACATATAGGGTCAGGAAGGATAATGTGGCCAGTGGATCTAACAATACATAAACATCAAGGTGAAAGACTCATAACATACCCGTGACCATATCTGGGGAGTTCTCCGGATCCTAGCGCAATGAAAGTATATAGAAATAATTTTGGTGTTATCTATCACCTTCGCTAGATGAGGCCCCCAACTGGGATAGGCGTGCAGTTGGAGTTACTAAAGAAGTGTTTTGGGCATGATTACTTACGTCACCCTGCCTAGCTGATGAACAGTCTCAGAGCCTGCAATTGGGCTTACCACACCCAAAACAAGCGTCATTGCCAACCAAACACTCTTTTGGGTAGTTTCTACCATATTTCTTGCATGTTGGAAAACTGCAACCTCTGGACATGCTCTCCTAAGACATAGAGCCTGGTGCTCTATCTCTTTGTTTCTATGCTTGGGGGATGGGACATTGGCTGATGAAGGTGTTGGAGCTGATGACCGTTGCTAAAACTATGAGCGATTCCCCCACCTTACCTCCGCCGAGAGAATTCAAATTTCCTGTCTTAGCCCTCTTACTCTCTCTCTCTTTTTCCTTTTCCTTCAACTTCCCTTCCTCAATATGCTAAGCATGGATCATGGTTTGGGAGATGCCATATCCCTGATAAGCATAGCAATCCTACACTCTTTTGACCACTAATTTCGACATATCTGACACAAACTTGATCATCCAAGCCCTTGGCTCGGCAACCATTTTCGGAACATATCTAGACAGCCAGTTGAATTTTAGAGCATACTCCTTTACTAACATGGAGTTCTATTTCAAGTTGATGAACTCCTCCACCTTTGCCTCTATCAACTCACGAGGGAAGAACTTGTCTAGAAAGGCTATCACAAACTCTTTCCAATTAATTTAAGTTGTATCTACCTAATGGCCTTTCTTCAACTTCTTATACCAGAGATGTGCTATCCCCTTCAACTGATAAGATGCCAAGTATTCACTCTCCTCTCCAGTGATACCTAGATCTGAGTAATCTTCTAGACCTTATCAATGAACTCATGTGGATCCTAGTCCATCTTCGAACCATGGAACTCCGATAGGTTCATCCTGGTGAAGTCTCGCAACCTTATAGGAATAGAATTTCCGTTAGGATTCATGGGCGCAACCGCCTGCTGGTTGAGCTAAGAGGTTATGGCTTGTGACAACATCTAGAAGGTAGCCCTGAACTCTGTATGAGTAACTCACATTCAGAGGGTCAGTTGGAGTTGGTGGGGATTGCTGATTTTTGTTGCTATTTCTCCTTCCGTTTGCTCTCGAGAGGCATTTTATGTAAACACATATAGCATGAGTTATAAGATTAAATAGAGTTGGACCTTATTGCATGGTACAAAACATGAAAGAAGGGAATTTTCCTAAGAACATTTTTATCACGACCCGAACGTACACCCGGATTGCAGACATGGGACAAAGAGCCCCGAGAGACCCCAAGTCGACCCATGGCATGAGCATACATCTAATTCATTCACGTAAGTGGAAGACTTAACATAAGGGAACGAAATCATGACAAAATAATGGAGAAAAGACAATTCATGATCCAAACATGACGGCTGAATACAACTGATAGTCTGAAAAACCTCTAATCATGAAAGACAGGTTAAAGGGACAATACCCCAACTAACCCTATAATATTGAAACCAAAAGAGAACAATAGAGTTTGAACATATGGCCCTCGGAACATGAGCACTCACCAAATAAGCTGATAGCGAACTCTGAAGAGCTATTGAGGAGGGTGAGCCTACGAGCCGGGTCCTGTATTATGAAACGATACAGCCTAAAAAGTATGCGGTCAGTACATGGAATATACCGAGTATGCAAGGTAAGTAGAATGGATATTTGAAATATATAAAACTCATAAATAATCATAAGAGTAGGATATCATGCTCGTATCGTAAATATCGTAACATAAATTAGGGCTCAAGGTTTTCAAAATATTCATAATACAAATGTAATCATAATAATAGGAGAAAAGATTTACTTAACATAACTTGAGCCAAATACATAATCATAAACGTGCATAAATCATGAGGAACAGTGGGAGATTCTCTTAACAGACATACCCCATATGAGCACACATGATGTCCAACTTGTAAACCTAGTCGGGAGGCCGTTTGTACTTTGGAAAGGGTAGAACCATGAAGGGTGTGATATCACCATGAAAAGGGCCATTTGGGCTGGGGACAGTCACAAAGGAGATCCCAACATAACTACGGTGGCACGTAGTTTATGAGATCCGGGGCTTAACCTAGTCCTGAACCTACTCGGTGTTCGATACTACTCCCAAAACATATGTAGTGCCTATAATATAACATGCATGAATTCATGGGCTAGTTGAATTATGATAATCATAAACATACTTGTGCATATGTGAACTAGCCATGAAATAAGGTCCGTGAGTCGGCCAAACATAATTCATGAATCATAAAGTTCATACATGCTTGTAGATCATGGATGTAGCTTGAAATTTATAAAATCATGATGGGTAATTGGTTAAATCCATATTTTAAATCGTAATTCATGTTGGGTATGCAAATATCATTAATAGAAAAGTAGATCATAAATCGATTCATCATGGGTCATGTATAAATTAGGCTTAATTTCAAGAGAATTCAATAATTGATAACATTATAAATAAATTAAATTACAAAATCTGATCAAAACCCAATAGAATACGATATGGTTCGAAAATCACAAAGCCCATTAACAATCATTGAATTTTTATATAAATCTACTTCAAAACCTAATAAATTTTTGATAGAATTTTCATGAAATCATAGAGAATGGGTATGGGTGTGAAAGGAAACACCCATTGATAGACTTACATACTTGAAACTAACTGATTCTTAATCTCCCTTGAATTCCCAAGAATAAATTGGAAGGATTTGAAGAGGAAAGCCTTGAATCACCCTTTAATCACCTCTCTATACTCTTGCAAGCATGAATGAGGACTTAGAGTAGATAATCCCTCTAAAAACCCATCTTTCATAAGATAAAATGACGTAGTTTAGGTCTTAGGAACTTAAAAATTATGAAAAGGCCCTTACTAATTCCGCAGGAAATTACTGCCAGGTGGTCCTAGCGAATGACCTGATGATTCATCACCGGGGCAAATGATTCGTTACTTGGCTCGTAAGGTGCACTGCCTAGACTTGTCTTCTGGGCTCACAACGACTTGTTAGGGGTGACCACGACTCATGGTCACCATTCATCAAGTGCACTGCCATAACTTCTTTTTCCTTCCGTTTAACTCACCCTACGGCTGACTTGACGACTCGTGGGGTCTGACCACGAGTCGTTGCCATGCTCGTGGGGACTCTTCTCCTCAAACTCTTCACAAATTTCACTGGTCTTGCCATGAGTCACTTGAAGACTCATGGGCTCACCTCACGAGTCATCTAACGACTCATCCTTAGACTGCAACACAAAATTCATTTCCTGTTTTAACTCCCAAGTTCGATCTTTAAGCTCCCGAGGTATAACAATTTTGTAGCCTCTTTCTCAAAAGTGTGAAACGCTTCACATCCATGAAAAAGACTCTACTTGATGCTGCTTTCAGACACCTTAGGACACTCCTAAACATGATGCTTTGGTACTAATTTTATCACACCCCGAGCCGAGGCCTTGATGAAGCATGGGACTTACAACCACTAATGGATCTAAGATAACCCATGGTATATGTATGACATAATCATAAGCTAATCAAACAACGTTGAAGCAATAATAAGATATATCAAAAATCTGCATAATTTTTGAATATCAACAAAAGTTAATCTGAATCAACATAGAATCAGCATGCTAAACATCTAATCATCTAAGTCTAAAAGCCTCTAACTGATGAGATGAAGGGATAGGTCCCCAACTAACTCTACATAAAACTAGAAAATAAAATAACTAAAAAGCATGAGATAATCTCGTGTCCGTGAATGATGAGGACTCACCAAGTCTAAACTAATCATTGTCTAGAATGTAACTAGTTGCGGGGCTTAGACTAGACGTATGAACCTATATCATGAGATGATATAACATAGAATATAAGGTTAGTACTTTGAATTTACTGAGAATGTAAGATAAATAAAACATGAGGATGAGGATATTATGCTAAAAATCATAGTCATGCTGTAGTAATAAATCATGGAGATTTATCATGAACTGAAGTATAATGACCCAAAGTTTTAAGAACATAAACATAGAACTAATCATGTCAAAAATCATAAATTAAATTTGTATACTTGTTGATGGGCCATGTTCAAAATATTGTATATTACTATATGTAACATATTTATGATTATGGGAGTGGGAGATTCTTATAACTGACATACTCTATGTGAGCACACATGGAGCTCGACCTATGACCCTAACTAGGAGGATGTTCATACCTTGCCAAGGGTAAGAACCATGAAGGTGTGAATTCACTCATGAACCTATTTGGGAAAGGAAGATACTCTCAACCGGCGAGGACCCTTTTTACCTATGGTGGAATATATTTCTGGGACTTGGGTTATCTAAACCAATATCCACTCGGTATTAAATACTACTCCTAAAACATACTTAGGTTCTCATAGTCATATCTGAAATCTCATAGATTTTATGTATACTATATGAAAATCATGTTGAAATACTAAATATCTTGAAGTACTGAACTAGTCATGCAAAAATGATACTAATTCTGTAGCCATGATACTTAGTATTCAAAATCATTCAAAATCATACTTATTGTGAGCAAATCAAGAAAAATTTTGAATAGAAGGATACATAGGTGTTTTCTAAGAATTCAACCCAAAGAATACATACAAAATACATATATGAATCATGAAATAAAAATCACATGATAATTTAGAGTTTTTGTATAAAGAGGCTCCAACCCTAGAAATCAAGGAATTGAAGAATCATATTGAAAACATGAATTGAAGCTTAGAGTTTGGGCATATGGGTGAATTATTGATAATCCCATATACTGAACTTGGAGAATCCTTGCCAGAACTTGAACCTTGAAGCTCTTGGAGAGGAAACCTAGGTGTTCTTGAAAGCTTGAGATATCTAAGATATTTGGACTGTACAGTGTTATGAGAGGGGATGGGAGTTTAGTCTAGGAAAAATCCTTTAATATCACTCTTAGAAACCCAAAATGACCTGGTTTTGGAGTTAAAAACATAGGAAATTACTAAGATGTCTTTATAAAACAGACTAAAAACCTATTGCCCAGCCTACATGGATCATACTATGACTGGTGGTACGCACTCATGGCCTATGAAGAATTTTGATCAATTTCTAAAATTCACAATACGGTTGGATAGGGTGATTCATCCTTTGACACCACGGTCGTGGTTTCCCCTCGTGGTTATTGGAGTAGATTTTGAACATTTTCTAAGTCTCGTGCCACGCCTCATCAGATGAGTTGTCCTATGAATCGTGGCCACTAGAGGGAATTTGGATAGTTTTTGAACCCCTTGCCACGACCAGACAGGATGGCTCATCCTATCTCACCACGGCTCATGGTTTGAGTCATCCCGTGGAAGGTTAAATTCCTTGTTAGTTTTCTACTTCAAGTCCAAGATTTGATCTTAGGAACTTTTAGGTGTTACAAAGAATTCAATAGGGTCTTGAAGATTGGTAGGATAGCATCCATATCTATCTTCAAGAGCTACCAGTCATTTTAGGAAAATTATTTTCTTTGATACCTTATCATGCGTAAGTGTTTACTTTTTTAGTTTTTAAACTTCTTGTCTTATTGTCTTAGAGATGGTGAGGATTCAATCAGCTGTGGAAGGAAATGAGACACCCACCCCTACTACTAGGGCTAATTTTTAAGGCATATGTAGAGGTAGTGCACGAGATGCGACACCTGCTCGAGGTCTTGCTAAAGAGGCATAACTCAAGCTAGAAATATATATTGAGGATGAGCCATATCAAGCTGAAAAGATGGGGCCAGCTTAGAAACTATGTGGTTTTGTTGCTACAATCGTATTACAGGACTCTACAGTCTATGTTTTGAGATTTTTTATGGTATATCCAAATAGGAACTTTGCCTGCTACACCGAAGGGTTGTAAACTCAAGTTGGGCAAGAACTCCTAATCAGATTTTAGTCCTAGGACTCCAAACTCTTGGGGCTCAGCCAACTGCTGTTATGGCCCTTGTATGGGTGTTGCACCATTATCTAATCTTGCTCATTGTCTTATGGCTATGCTTGCTATATTTGTGGAAGGGCAAAGGATGTTTGATTATGTTATCAAGATATGTTCTCCCTATGTGACGGGATTTCTTGAGGGGGATGCTTATAAGTTCTTAGGTAGCTGTCATGAGAGATTGCATATTCTTGGGTTAATGGAGTCACACGGGGTTGGCTACAATACTTTCCAGATGGTCAGGCCTGCCAAGCAGTGGTGAAGTGCTTATTTTGATTACACACTAGTTGGTTCACCTCTTTTGTCTTGGGCTCAATTTTCAGAGGTCTTCTTAGAGAAGTTTGTTCCTTGCTGTTTAAAAGAGAGTAAAAGGGAATAGTTTAATGGGCTTTAGCAACACAACATGTGAATTTTTGAGTATGAGGTGGGGTAAAATGCCTTAGCCCCTCATGCACTGATGATATTTCCTACCGAGGTAGAGTGCATTTAGAGGTTTGTTAATAGTTTGATTACTCTAATTTGTGATGAAACTTCCCAGTTGGTATCTTTTAGAGATTCTTTCTAGTAGTTTATAGATCATATTAAGGATATTGAGATGATTCATTAGAAATTCTATAGAGGTGAGGACTAGATAAATCATAAGACTAGTAGTTTTAATAGTACTTTATCTAGAGGTAGAGATTTCTCTCCTTAGTACAATTGACCATTTTAGATAGCACTTCACACATTAGAGGGTGGTCACTTGGGGCAAGTTTCTCGAGACTCTCAAGGTATATCTTCTGGTCATGATGGGTATTTAAATTCACCCACGTTATCTCAACAACACATTATCATGAGAGCATGTAATGAGTGTTGAGATACAAACCACTTGTGAGAGATTGTTCCAGGCTTATGCATGGTGAGGCACAACAAAGTACTCAGGCTCAGCCAACTAGAATAGTGACATAACCGGCTAAAGGATGAGGTGGTTCACACACCTATAGAAGTTGAGCATAGATTGGTAAGTTTGGTGGTAGAGAGTAGTTCAGGCTTGGGCTAGCTGCCCATTATTTTGCTTTTCTTGGTATATATAAGTCTAAGGCCTTCGATTTTATGGTTATATATATTGCTCTTGTATGCCATCGACCTATTATAATTTTATTTGGTCTTCGATTTTATGTTCTCTAATTTGACTATATACTTTGCACTGAGTTTTTCTATGATTTATGATTCTCGGTGTGTTCCTATATGTGTTTCTACTCCCATAGGTGATTCTTTAGTGGGGGATTGGGTGTACAAATATTGTGTAGTCACATTGATAGTGTATAATATGTGAGTGGACTTATTATTTTGGATATGGTTGATTTCAATATTATCTCGAGTTTGGATTAGCTTTCTCCTTATCATGTGATTCTAGATTATCATGCTAAGACAATCACGTTAGCCATGTTGAGTATCTCTAGATTGGAAAGAAAGGGTACTTCCATTTTCTAAATAAGGTGATCTTGTTCTTGAAGGCTCAATGGTTGGTTAAGAGTGGTTGTCTTTGTTTGTTAGCTTATGTTGTGATACTAGTAAGGTGACCTCCTATGCAAGTTCTCGGAAATCATTTTGAAGAATCTTCTAAGTGTTCCACCTGACCATGATATTGATTTTGGCATTGACTTGGTGTTAGGAACTCATCCATCTTTATTCCCCCATATTAGATGGCTCCATCTAAATTGACAGAAGTGAAAAAGTAGCTTCATAATCTATTGGATAAGATCTTAATAGGCTAAGTGTCTTTCCTTAAGGTGATCTTATGTTGTTTGTTAAGAAGAAGGACAAATTGATGAGGATGTGCATTAACTATTAGTTAAATAAAGAAACCATTAAGAACAAGTATCCTATATTGCTCATTGATGATTTGTTTGATCTATTTCAGGATGCTTCTGTGTTTTCCAGGATTGACTTGAGATACAACTATCATCAGTTGAGGATTAGGTTGATGATGTCCCTAAGAAGGATTTTAAGACCCGTTTATTATGAGTTCTTGGCTATATCCTTTGGGTTAACCTATGCACTAGCAACATTTATAGAGTTGATAAAAGATGTATTTAAGCACTACTTGGATTCCTTTATCATTGTCTTTATTTTTTGACATTCTGATTTATTCTCATAACAGGGAGGAGCACAAGAGTCACTTGTGGATTGAACTTTAGATTTTGAAGGATTAAAGGTTTTATGCTAAGTTCTCGACATGTGAGTGGTTAAGCTATATGAAACTTCCAGGTCATATAGTTACCCAGGATAGTATTATGGTTGATCCTAAGAAGATAGAGACAATTTGATATTAGGCTAGCCCATCTCAGCTATAGATATTAGGAGTTTTATAGGTTTGATAGGTTACTACAAACTATTTGTGGAGGATTTCTCTTCTATTGCAACTCCATTGACGAAATTGACTCAAAAGAATCTGGATTTCTAGTGGTCCGATGACTGAGAGACGAGCTTCTACAAGTTTAAGATCTTGTTTATTTTAGTGCCTATTTTGACCTTACTTGTGGGAGATGAAGCCCTTATGGTATATTATGATGCTTCTCGAATTGGTCTTGGATATGTTTTAATGAATAAAGGCATTGTGATAGCTTATGCTTCGAGGCTGTCGAAGGTTCACAAAATAAATACCCTACTCATGATTTGGAGTTGGCAGTGATAGTGTTTGCTTGGAGGCATCAACTTTATGGAGTACATTGTGAGGTTTTCATGGATCACCATGGCCTTCAAAATATTTTCATCCAGAAGAATCTCAATTTGAGACAACAATGATGGTTGGAGTAGCTTAAAGATTATGGTATGTCCATTCTTTACCATCTGGAAAAGGCTAGTGTGGTGGTGGATGCATTGAATCGGAAGGCAGTCAACATCGGTAGCTTGGCTATGTTGTGAGTAGAGGAGTGATCTTTGGCTATAAATGTCCATGCTTTGGTCAATAGGTTTTAGACTTGATATTTCAGAGCTTGGCAAGGTTTTAGCTTATGTTGAGACACGATCATTGTTAACGGAGCCGATTAAGGCTCCACAATTTGAAGATGAGAAATTATGCATAATTTGAGCTAAGGTGCCGAGATGTGAGGTAAATGAGGCAATTTTAGATCAGGAAGGTGTTTTGTGGATCAAGGATCATATTTATGTTCCTAGAGTGGATAAACCATGTTAATCATGAAGGAAACTTACCAGCTCTAGATATTCTATTTATTTGAGGGTAGAGAAAATGCATCATGTTTGAAGCAACATTATTAGGGGTGTCAAATAAGGAGAAACATTGCGGAATATGTGGTTAGATGCTTGAATTGCCAACAAGTGAAATATGAGCACTAGAGACTAGGTGATATGACTTAGAGGATACTTATACCTGAGTGAAAGTGGGAGCATATTGCTATAGACTTCATGTTAGGGCTACCACAAACCCTGAGGTAGTTTGATGCTATTTAGGTTATTGTGGATAGATTGACCAAATCTGCTCATCTCATTCCAATTCAAACTGCCTATAATTCAAATAGGTTGGCCAAAATCTACATCCAGGAGATAGTTTGTTTGCATATGGTGCCTATTTCTATCATTTTAGATTAGGATACTTAGTTCCCAACTCCTTTATAAAGGTCTATTTAGTAGGAGTTTGATACTCAAGTTGCACTTAGCATAATATTTCATCCATATATGGATGATTAGTTTGAGAGGACCATTTAGGTTCTTGAGGATATTATAAGAACATGTGTGATTGGCTTTTGAGATCATTGGGATCCATTCTTACCCTTGGTAGAATTTTTACAAACTAACAGTTATCATTCCAGCATTAAGATGACCCCTTTGAGGGTTTTTATGGTAGAAAGTGTAGGTCTTGGGTGGGTTGGTTTGATACCTTCGAGGTGAGGTACAAACTTAGTTATATATTCCATAGAAAAGGTGAAGTTGATATAGGAGCGACTTCTCACAGCCTCATAGCAGGTAGAAGAGTTATGTGGATAAAAAGGTTCGAGATTTGGAGTTCATATTTCGAGAAAAGGTATTTCTTAAAGTATCATCCATAAAAGGTGTTATGAGGTTTGGAAAAAAGGACAAGCTCAGCGCTAGGTTCATTAGTCCATTTGAGGCGTTACAGTATTGGCGAGATAGCTTATGAGTTAGCTTTATATCTAGTTTTATTTGGTATGCAATCAGTATTTCATATTTTGATGCTAAAGAAATACTGTTATGATAGGTCTCGTATGATACATTGGACTCAATGCAGTTGGATCAAAATTTGACCGTTGAGGGGGAGCCTATAGCAATTTCGGATAGGCAGATTTGAAAGTTGAGATCCAAGGTGATAACATCCGTAAAGGTGCAGTGGAGGCATTATACGATGAAAGAAGCCACCAAGGATACGTAGATAGACATGTGGTACATATGCCTCCAATTTTTACTGTTCAGGTACTTTCTTTCTCTTTATGTTTAAGGATGAACATGTATTTTAGTGGTGGATGATGTAAAGACCCTCATGGTCATTTTGTAAATTTTGCTTCTTTTCCCCTGTTTGAACCATCCCCTAGCTTTTTTTAGTTGTTTATGATTTGAGGGGATAGATGACAAGATCTCCAAGGTAATCGGATGTGTTTCGGGAAAAATTTTAATTTTTGAAAGTTTGACCAAAGTCAATAATTTAGATTATCTTGGTTGAATTTGAGTTTTGACAGCTTCTCTAGATCCAAAGAGTGATTTATGATTTAGTTGAATGATTTGCAAGAATCCTGAGATGCTCGAAAATGATTTGGGCCATTGAGTTAATTTCTAGATTTTTAGAGAGTTTGAGTTTTCCATAGTCAACATTTGATCAAGATGGCCTTGGAGCGGTAATTTGAAGATTCCAATAGGCCTAGAATGTATTTATGATCGATTTGCACTATTGATTTCTATTTTGAGGAGGAAGGAGGGTTTGGATTATTTTCAAGGGTGAAAACTAATATTGGTGTATGAGGTGAGGTTAGGTTATCGGTTCAACTATGTTTGGTGCAGCTTCCATGGACTTGGTCTGCTTTGGCAAATTCGCCTCTTCCACTGCTACAAGTTTGAGGGGTCTCGGGGAGGTTTGTTTTAGTGGAGCCTGGTCAATTTTTCATGATCTGGTCTGCTTTGGAAAATGGTGCATGATGCATTGAGTATGCTTCTACAGAAAAAGCCCGCATCGGCAATGTCGCACCTATGTGGTCTTTTTCTCTTTTGTGAATTCAATGTGGTTAAGTGACTCCACCTCAAGAAACATTTTTTCACTTCAGCAAGCTCGTGGAATCATAGGTTTCCGCTTCTATGGAGACCCCTAGGCTGAACAGTTCCAATTCGATTTCTTTTATTTATAATTCGATTTTGGGAGTTTTGGATCTTGGCTTTGAGCGATTTTTTAGGGTTTTTCATGATTTTCTTGCCAGAGTAAGATTCTAACCTTAATTTTAGTATTTCTACTATTTCATCATTTATTTCGTGATATAATCCATGTTTGGGTGTTGAGAATTAGGGGTTTTTGAGCCTAAGATTGAGAAAATATATTTTGATGATCTGGAGTCCCATTCAGACTCGATTTTTTTATAAAACTTCATATTTGATACCCTTGTGTTATGGTAAGATGATTCTAAAATTAAAATTTCAATTTCAACTATAGAAGCTCATGGTTGACTTTTTGCCTTGATTTTTAGACCAAACATATATATAATAATATGAGCATCGATGGACTCGCATACTCACGCAGAGTATGATTTTGATAGATTGAGAGCATATCTAGGCTTTTCGAAAGGGAAAAGAGATTTTGTGAGAGTTCGTGGCTCGTTTACTCTGCTTTTAAGGTAGGCCATGTTTTATTCTCTTAGACTTTGCTTGAGATATGATTTATTATACAAACTGTTTTTGAGTTGGATGTATTAGTAGATTCAATAAATTAAGAAGAATGACTTATCTTTGTGTAGCCTAAGTTAGGACCTAGCTAATAGACATTATATGACATAAATTTCTTATTTATTAATTGCATCACTTTATTTCACGTGTTATACCATATCGTGATGTTATATTGGTTTAAAGTCACCATGTTGGAAGCAATATGCTTTTTAAGGAAGATATCGACCAAAGGTCGTTGTATTAAAAACAATCTGCTCATTTGAGAAAAGTCTGACCTAAGAGCACTGTTTTGAAAGAAATAAACATATTCTTGTTGCATTTGAACTTTCTCTATTATTGTGATCATGCATTCATATTCATTTGCTATGGATCACGATTTTTGTATGATGGATATAATAGAGTGATGAAACCCGATGAAAAATGATTTTGGGTACTTGAATTTGATTGGAAACCCAAGGGAAAATAATTTTAAGATACTTGTTAGTATGTAATGCCCAAGAAAAAATGGTTCTAAGTGGGTATATTGGCCTTGAAAGTCCATTATGGGTCATAGCTCATAGTATACATCGTGGACAAGTGTATACTAGTAGGATTATTGGCCTTTGTGTTGCATATTATTATTTTACATTGCCTTGAAACTATATTATCTTCCTTTCTTGTTTGATATTGTTGTATTTACATATCAAATGATTCTATTAGCTGCAAAATCCTTATTTATCCTGTATTAATAGGTTACATTTTACACTTTTTATAATATAGCTGTCTAACTCCTACTCAATCGGTTTATGATGCCGACTGAGTGCACATGTTATACTAATATTGTTCTTGCTGCATCTTTTAATGCAAATCCTAGTGCTAATAGATTCTACTGACTCAGTTTATCTAAGGCAATGTCGATTCGGATGATTTGGTGAGAGACTTGGGTTCGAAACAAAGCCTTGCTTCCTCTATTTTTATTACCTATCTTCATTTTTTTTTTCTATTTTAGACAGTCTTGTAATATTAGGACAAATGTATTTACTTTTAAATGCTATTGTATTGGTGATATTAGGTTCTTGTTCTAGGTATTATTTGTTACTTTTCTCATGTTCATTCTATCTGTGAAAGTTTGGGTCGAGACTTTACTTCTGCTATATATATTTACTTTTCACATATTATTTTAATTTTGATCTGAGTAAAGCGTTAGCTTACCTACCAGTGGATTAGGGTAGATGTCATTATAATCTTTGAATTTTGGGTTGTGACACTGAGGTCGGCATGCTCTAATTAAAAAAAATAAAAGTATCCACCTTTTAAGATCAGTAATCTATAAAATTAGTTCTAAAAAATATAATTAACTGATGTCATGAGGTTGATATTTTTCAACCTCAGGAGGTCGATATAATAAATATTTGCCGCAGAAATACAATATTTGATTTAAATACCCAACTGACCTCCTGAGGTCATTATTACCTACCTCATGAGGTCGGTTTATTATTCCGATCAAGGTTTTACCAATGTTGAAGTCAGTTTTTAATTAATTTTTTTAAAAGAAAATTAACCTTCGTAGGTCGGTTTTCACTATTTTGTTAATAGTGTCAGCAACAAATTAAAGAAAATTGGGGGTAAATAGAAAATTGATTGTAATATCTTGTAAAGTTAAACACTTTCTTTAATTATTTTATGTAAACCAAAATGTAGTTAAAATTTACAATTAGTGGCTTGGAGTATATGTAGACAAGAAAATTGTAAACCATTTATATTTGCACCTTGTAATTTTCAAAGGCATCTAAACTTGATGATTCACAAATATGTATCAAAATTTCTTCACTAAATAATAACAAACCAACAAAATGAAAACCAGTCCTTTTTATTATTAAAAAATGCAACGAAAAGTAACCATTGAATTATTTTCCACAAATAAGAGACTTGTTTCAATTTCAAGTCTTTTGAAAATGCAAAGGAGATAAAGTTAAGAAAAAAATAGCAATGGAAGTATTTCGGTCTGAGGGACTCTCTTGGGCTGATCAATGGGATCCTGAATCCCCTGCTCCTCCTAATGAAAATGACAAGAAGAAACACAAAGATGCTTCCAAAAACAAGTTTCTCAAATGGTTTAAGAGCCTTGGCAAGAAATCTAATAAAATTAAAAGATAGACAAGGCCAACAATATTTGTTCTCCTAAATGTCCCTGTAAGGCAAGTTCCAAAACTGTATATGCCATATGCACTACCTCATTTCCCTATGTTATGTATTTATTAATCTGTACTTCTGCATAGATTGATAGATTCATAATGCAGTTGATAAATACATTTGTCATATGTCATATGCCAACAAGAATAAGTGTTCATGATTCCTATCATGTTTGTTATTGAAATATCTAAGTAATAGTATATTTTTGTTACAACGTCTGGATGTATATCTTTCTTCCGTGAAGTAAGATATAGATAATAAGATATACATTTGGTCATGGATCTAGAATTCAAATTTATATAAGTTTAATCTTTGAAGTTTTTAATATTAAACTCATTATTTATTAAATTTATGAGTTTAAATTTTCTTTTTGTAAACTTTATTCTATATTGAGAATATTGAGTTCAGTTAAACCCATTAACTAAAAGTTTCATACACCTTCGATATGGTTAATTGATGTAAAAAGTATGTGCCTTAAATTCTAAATCCCGGATATGTCATTGTAAATTACATTATCAGTAAAGTTATGAATCATGATCATATTTTTTTAGCATCATTGTGTGAGTGAGATAATGTAGGTAATAAAAAGTACTTGATCAAAATTCATTGGATCTGAGAAATGTACTCCAATATAATTTAGGACGAGAGGTTCGAAATTTAGTAATTAAGACATATATTTTAAGATTCAAAATTTAGTAATTAAGACATATACTTTACATCAATATCCACCCCTACCCCTATATTTACCTGTGTCCTTCGAACTCGTCCTTGACCTTGCCCTCAACCCCCCCTCCCCCCGCACACTCACCCACCCCCAATTTGCCGTCTCACCCTCATCCTTATAGTATTTTCTTAAAATATATATAAATGCTTTTGATAGGAGTATTCACTAAATATTAGAAATTGAATCAAATTGAAAACCTGAATCAAATCGAAAGGAAAAACTGGTATTCTTTTAATTTGATTTGGTTTTAAATTTTAGCTTTAAATTGCTATAATTTAGTTTGATTTTTATTTTAAGAAAAGACAAAGTGAAAAAGCCGAACCAAACCAACTACATAAGTGCCTATTTAAGAAAATATAATTACACATATATTTTTTCCTCTTGATTATAGCCTAGTTCTTTAATTTTTCTTTGGATTCTAGTTTGCGTTGTAGTCTTTATTTATTTTGATAAGTGCAAGAATCTATTTCTTATTTAATATAACTTGTCTTTTGTTGAGTTCTTGAATTATTCTTCAATGTTCATTTTAATTATTATTAAGATATCTTGATAAATGACATATTTTCGTAAAGAGTAATTGACTTGGTATTGTTATTCTAAAATCAGGTCCTTGGAATATGTGTTTGGATGTTTATGTCACATGTATAAGAAACCCAACACAAACTGAAAAAAACTGAGAAACTGAACCGATGAAAAATTGACTTAATTGGTTGGTTTGATTATAATATTTGATAAACCAGTTTAATTGGTTTGATGTTCTTTTAGGATAAAATCGATCCAAATCAAATTATGAATACCCCTAACTTTTGGGACATTATATTAAAAACTACACTGTATAGCCGCTCACCAAAATAATAGGCAGCAAATTTATTCATATATGTGTGTGTGTGTGTGTGTGTGTGTGTGTGATATACACAAAATATTATTTCAATATAAAATAGTGTATTTTTGTACATTTCACTGAAAAATATAATTATTTTGATTGACCGGTCAAATATTTAACTTAGTTTACTTACCAAACACTAGAATTTAAGTAAGACAAGTATTTACTTTATAGAAAAATATTTTTCGTAGAGAATATTTTTCTTCCTACCAAATACAACCCTTTACGATGCATTTTTTTTCACCGCTTATTGTTTGTGATACCAAAATATGAACGTCATTAAAAAATATTTTCCACGTGATTTAAAAGAAGAATGTAAATTTAAACACATATTTATATCGGGTATGTTGATCTATTTCATCAAAAAGAAGCAAAAGAAGATTCATGAAGTTTAAATTTCGAAAGGCGAGCATAAAGTTAGAAAATGCTGTTGATATAATATATCATGATATATAGTATTAATTTCAACATTTCTCAATTTTTGGTGGTCAAATAATTTAAGAATTATACCCATTAATCGTGTTATCGCGATCTTAAGTATTGTTTTTACTATTACTTATAATGCATGATATTTTGATCATCATGTATTCTAAGTTGGCTCAAAAGGATTCACAAAGCATTTATCTAGATTGGCTCAAAAGGATGTAGCCTGAAATAAAATAATAAAGATAAAAAATTAATCACCACCACAAACAAAATGTGATTTGCTCATCTCAACCAAATGAGACTCAGAACTGTATTAGTACCTGAATCTGTACAAACTAGTAAATACTGAGCCGGAAGGATTAAGTAAAATCACCGACTCAGCTCATGTTATCTTTCTTGGAGAACATCTTTAAAATAAATGCATGTGTGAACAAGGTCATGCACAATTTTTCATAACAGTATCTGGTGAAGAATTTCTTAGGAATCCTTGAGAAAATTCTGAGAAAAATTAGCCGAATCCCCTAGCTCTACTCTGTGTTTTCTGACTGTTTCTACGCTTTAGACTTGAGTAAATGAGTGAAATGTCGTTCTACCCCCTTAAATCCCTCCTAAACGAGCCCAAAATGACAGGGTTTTAAGATAAAAAGGCTAGGAAGTTACAAAAATAACCCTTGAATAAAATCTGAAAAACCGCCCGACAGGGGATCAATGGGACACTCAATGAGTCATTGGTCGGGACCATGACATGTTAGGACCAGTCGTTGGTCCTACCGTCTGGGTTCTAGGCTCACTGGAATTGGCAACGGGAGATACCATGACTCATTGGATGAACCAATGGGTCATTGGTTTCTCTCGTGGTCACTGGATGAGAAAACTGGGAGGCCTGACGACGGGCAACACAACGACTCGTTGGTGGACCCAAAGGGTCGTGTGTCCAGTCGTTACCTTCTGTTACACCTCGTAAGTTTCTAATGTTTAGACGGCCTATTCGTAAGTTGGTTAAGAGTTTTAGAATAAAATGCGTACGAGAAAGGGGCTTAGAGAAAGGTCAGACTAGCGCGGAGTCGGGACCGCACAGGAGGAGCCCGCGCCAGCTACCCAAAGGGGCAGCATGGCACGGACCCTGCCCTCCGTGTTGGGCTCCGTGGCACGCCCGACTATTGGCGTGGTAGGGTCCGTGCCACGGACCCCTGTCCATGCCCTCAAGTATATATATATATATATATATATATATATATATATATATATATATATATATCACTCCTATTTTTCGTCCGTTTACGCTACGAAACACTGTCCAAATCCAAATTAACTTCGGGTATCGAAGTATAAGGCCACGAGGAGCATTACTGTGGAGTTAGTTTCATAAAATTCGCCCGGCGAATCGTAATACCGCCGAGCTAAAGTTGTTGGAATTGCTTTAAACTAGGGTTAATACGATCATAGGCCTAAAGTAAGCATTTCTCCTATCTAGACTTTCGAGAAATTATAAATTTTCGACCGTGTTCCATCAAGTTGAAATATAGTTAATATTTATATATAAAGTTGTCGTTTTCATCGAATTTAGTACTGGAATTAGCCTTATTCTTCTAATAATACGATTGTAGTTTAGAAGAGCAGTTGAATGCGAGCTGAAACTCGCCAGTTAATCAGTAATAGGAAAATGAGGTATGTTAAGGCAGTTTCCTTCGGCAAGTTAGTTTCTTAGCATGATAACTCAGTTGAATCCCAGTAAGAGTACCGGCAGCATGTCTATTATGATTAGTTGTTGTTATTAGCTGAGACCAGTATTCCATATTAGTTTGGGAGGGATTATGCTTGTATAGCCTTTATGACCAACCCTAGGGTTATTAGCTATATTGACACCCGCCAGGAGTGAGATGACGTCACTCTACGGAGCGGTATGCCGTCCGCTAGGAACGAAGATAGGGTCCTAGGTCCTCATATGCCGTGGTTGTCTTTATACTCCCCCGTCGAGCCTAGTGTCCGGGGTGCAGATACCAGGAGTCCACTAGACTCAGACACAGTTATAGTTAGGGGCTGAGCGAGCTCAGTTGCAGACCCAGGGGATTGGTAGGATGGCTATAGCTATTAGTTGACCAGTGTGACTTGGATAGGGGTATATAGACTGAGGTGTACTAACCAGGGCTTATGGGGCCCCCAAGTGGGTTATTCTGTGCTGGTTGCACCTTCCGGCTTATGGGGGCCAAGAAAGGTTTATGTTTGCTTTAGTTATTGATAGTTAGACAGTAAGACGTTCTATTACTCAGGTATGATCTCTATTCCTTCATTTCAGTTATTCTTAGTTTTATCTCTTTATTTCAGTCATTTAAAATTATCGCCTTACATATTCAGTACATATTGTACTGACGCCCTTTCTGGGGCGCTGCATTACTTCCTACAGGTACGGATAGAAGGGGAGCAGGTCCCTCGTAGCTTTTAGCCAGCATCACCATAGCAGTTAGCTCCTTTCTTCCGGAGCTTGTAGGTAGAAGGTTACTTCCTTTTGATTGTAAAGTTTATGGGTAGGTCGGGGCCTTGTCCCTACTACCGTATTACTCCTAGAGACTTGCAGATTGTTCTTTTTCCCTGTGGTTAGTTGTTATTGGCTGTGTGGGGCCTATACGTGCTTTAGTTTACGTGTTGGCCGTGTGGGGCCCATATGTGTTTTAGTTTTACATGTTGGCCGTGGGGGGCCTTGTTTAGCTGACAGATTAGTGGCCTTGTTGGCCATAGTTTAGTTTAGCACTGGTTTTACTTTATAGTCTTAACTAGACATCATGGTGGTCTTGTCGGCCCGCATAGGATTCCCTGTTATTGCCCACTTCTAGTTAGCTATTTTCCTTATTGGTGGCTATAAGGCCTTGTCGGGCAGAGGTTGTATTTACAGCTGAGATATAGCCCATTGTTTTCTTGAATTGGGAAGTAAGCCTGCACCAGAAGTGCTTAGGCTCAGTCAACTCAGTCAGTTCAGGTCCTAGTAGGGCACCAGGTGCCAGTCATGCCTCCCAAGGTGGGGCGTGACAAACTTGGTACCAGTGCAGGTCGTATCCCAGGGAGTTAGAGTCTTTTCTATGGATGTGTTGTGCACCACATTCTATAGGCAGGAGGCTGCGAGGCATGATAGAATGGTTACTTTTTCTTCTTATCTAGTCGCGCTATAGAGCTGTACAGTATAGGGTTGAGTCCCTAAGCTTACCATATTCTTTTATCTACAGAGAAATAGCAGACTCGCGACACCCCACGACTGGTAGAAGATTGGATGTTGCAGCAGGGGAAGGCACTTGCAGGGTGCCTCAGTCAGAGTCAGCCCGATCTGAAAGCGATAGGGAGACTTCATCTTGGTCTCCCCAGCATTCTTCACCATGTCAAAAGCCGCTCGGAGCAGCAAATGTGATGGCACCACCTCCAGCAGTCTCTATACCATTACCATCGGATCAGGAGGTTAGGAGTGCTGTTGTTATGCTAGCTCAGATGGTGGCTGCATAGCATCAGCCAGTGGCACGCACAGTCGCAGAGTCCTCAGGAGGACCTGGTAGTTCGAGGGTCCGGGATTTTCTCACACTGAGTCCCTGGCAGTTCACGGGGACAGACCGGGATGAGGACCCTTAGGATTTCTTGGATCAAATGCAGTGGATTTTTAGGGTGATGCATGCGACACCTGCAGAGTCGGTTAAGTTAGCGGTATTCCGGCTACGGGACATAGCAGTACTGTGGTACGAGATTTAGGAGAGGTACCGAGGGAGAGGTGTTTCCCCTATGACTTGGCCCAGCTTTTCAGAGGCTTTTCTCGACCACTACCTACCACGAGAAATTCGATAGGCCTGGGTTGATCAGTTCCTATATCTAGAGTAGGGGTCAATGAGTGTCCGGGAGTATGCTATGAGGTTTGACTCTTTGGCCTGATATGCGCCAGTTTTTGTGGATGCCATGCCTGCTAGGGTGCATCTGTTTATTATAGGGCTGAATCTAGAATATGTGGAGACCTGTATTAAGGATACTCTGCGAGAGGACATGGATATCGCCCACATCCAGGCTTTTTCTTAGAATATTGAAGGGATTAGAAAGCGGCAGCGGGAGATAAGGAGGGCAGATCAGGAGCAGCTACGCAGGGCCAGACCTAGCGACATGCAGGCAGAGTCCCAGGGTGGACCCAGGCCACGATTTTCAGGCAGACCACCCAGACTCCCACCCCCACAACAGCAGCAGGGGAGTGGATCTGGTCATCGGGGGCAGTCAGGACCCGGCGAGAGCTCACAATCAGCAGGTTCACAGTAGCAGAGAGTAGATTCACCATGTCGCTTTGCCCTGTTTGCAGTTAACATCACTCCGGGGCATGCAGGTATGGTTCCACAACATGTTATACCTGTGGACAAATGGTCATCAGATGAGGGATTGTCCAGCTAGGGGTCAGAGTGATCGGGACCGACAGGATAGATCTTCAGTGGGATCGCGTGCCCCAGCATCTCCAGCAGGGCGTAGGCACTCAGCTCCAATCGGTAGAGGCCGAGGCAGATAGGGGAATCTAGCTCAGGTACCGGTCCAGATCGCACTTATGCTTTACCAGGACTACAGCAGTCAGAGTCATTGCTGGATGTGGTGACAGGTATGCTAGACATTTGCTCTCATTCTATTTATGTACTTATAGATCCAAGATCCACCTTGTTTTACGTTACCCCATTAGTTTCTCGAAAGATCGGTATTACGCTAGAATCATTTCACTTCATCGACCTTTTTCAGTGTCTACACCCATCGGTGATTCCATCATAACTAAGAGGGTCTACCAAGGGTGCACAGTAGAAGTTGCTGGTCGTCAGACTTCAGCAGATTTGACAGAACTAGAAATGATTGATTTTGATGCATTTATGAATATGGATTGGCTGGCACCATGCTATGCTAATGTTGAATGTTGGACCAAGACTGTCCGATTCCACTTTCCAGGGGAGGTTGTACGGGAGTGAAAATGTAGTGCAGCTACGCCAAAAGGTAGGTTTATTTCCTATCTTCGGGCGAGGAAATTAATAGTGAAAGGATGTATTTATCATATTGTCAGAGTTCAGGATGTACGAGCAGAATCTCTAACTCTTCAGTCCATTCAAGTAGTCAATGGATTTCCATATGTATTCCCGGATGAGCTACCTGGCATTCCCACAGAATGGGAAATCGACTTTGCAATTGATTTATTACCAGGTACTCAGCTCATATCTATTCCTCCATACCAAATGGCTCCTGCTGAGCTCAGAGAATTTAAGGAATAGTTGAAAAATCTATTAGGTAAGGGCTTCATCAGGCCGAGTACTTCACCGTGGGGAGCACCAGTTCTTTTTGTGAGAATGAAGGATGGCTCCCTCCATGTGTTTATAGACTATCGGGAACTGAATAAAGTCACTATCAAGAATAAGTACCCTCTTCCCAGAATAGATGACTTACTTGACCAGTTGCAGGGAACAAAGTATTTCTCAAAAATTGACTTAAGGTCAGGGTACCATCAGGTTCGGGTTCATGAGAGGGATATTCCAAAAACCGCTTTCTGGACCAGGTATGGCCACTTTGAATTTCTAGTTTGTCCTTTAGACCAACGAATGCTCCTACGGTGTTCATGGACTTGATGAACATCATCTTCAGGCCGTATCTGAACCTTTTTGTGATAGTATTTATTGATGAAATTCTGGTATATTCGCGCTCAGAGGGAGATCACCGGGATCACCTACGAACAGTGCTCCAAACCCTCAAGAATCGCCAACTGTATGCGAAGTTTTCTAAGTGTGAATTTTGGCTGAATTCAGTGGCCTTTTTGGGCCACATTGTGTCAGATGCTGACATTCAGGTAGACTCACAGAAAATTGAAGCAGTGAAAACATGGCCTAGACCTACCACTCCAACTGAGGTACGTAGTTTCTTGGGGCTAGCTGGGTATTACATAAGGTTCGTGGAAGGATTCTCTACCTTAGCAGCGCCTTTGACCAAGTTAACTCAGAAAGCAGCTAAATTTCACTGGACTGAAGCATGTGAACAGAGCTTTTAGGATTTGAAAAACAGACTGACCTCAGCACGAGTATTAGCCTTGCCAGAAGGATCAGAGGGTTATGCAGTATATTGCAATGCTTTAGGCGTCGGGTTAGGATGTGTTCTGATGCAGCATGGTAAAGTAATTGCTTACGCTTCCAGGTAGCTGAAGAAGCATGAAAAGAAATACCCCACCCATGACCTGGAGTTAGCCGTGCTAATTCATGCCTTGAAAATATGGAGGCACTATCTGTATGGCGTTCATGTAGATTTCTTCACTGATCACAAAAGCCTTCACTACATTTTCACACAGAAAGAGTTGAATCTACGGCAGCGTCGCTGGTTAGAGCTGTTGAAAGACTATGATGTGAATATTTTGTATTACCCAAGGAAAGCCACTATTGTATAAGATGCCCTCAGCCATAAATCCATGGGGAGTTTAGTACACTTGAAGGGAGGACAATAGGAACTGGCCCGAGAATTGCATCAGTTAGCCAGTTTAGCCATCTGTATAGTAGATTCAGGAGACAATGGAGTAGTAATTCAAAATACGGCGGTATCGTCATTAGTTGTGGAAGTGAAAGAATGGCAGTACGAAGACCTTAACCTAGTTTAGCTTATAGATAAGGTTCAACGAGGGGAAGTAACAGATTTCCAGGTAACTGAAGATGAAGTTTTGAGATATAGGGACCGCCTCTGTGTTCCAGAAGCGGCAGGACTTTGCCAGCAGATTATGGGCGAGGTGCATTATTCCTATTACTCTCTTCATCCAGATGCAACAAAGATGTATCACGATATAAAAGAGATTTACTGGTGGCCGAGAATGAAAAAGGAGATAGTAGAATTTGTAGCTCAATGTCCTAATTGCCAGCAGGTGAAAACTGAACATTAGAAACCTGACAGATTGACCCAGGAGATAGCAGTGGCTATGTGGAAATGGGAGGCAATTAATATGGATTTTGTGACAGGGTTACTTCGTACCAGGTGTAAATTTGACTCCATCTGGGTGATTGTTGATAGGTTGATGAAATCAACTCATTTTCTGCCAGTGAGGGCTACTTTTTCAACTGAAGATTATGTCGAGCTTTATATCAGGGAGATAGTCAGATTACATGGTGTCCCGGTATCTATCATTTATGACAGGGGGCGCAATTTATAGCAAGGTACTGACAGTCCTTCCAGAGAGGTTTGGGAACCCAGGTTAATCTGAGTACAACATTCCACCCTCAGACAGATGGGCCGGAAGAATGTACAATTCAGACGCTCAAGGATATGTTACGGAAGTGCATGCTAGACTTCGGAGGCAGCTGGGAGGAACATTTATCCCTTTTTGAGTTTGCCTACAATAATAGTTACCATTCAGAAATTCAAATGGCGCCTTATGAGGCTTTATACTAGCAAAAATGTAGGTCCCTAGTTGGTTGGTTCGAGGTTGGAGAGACAGGGTTAATTGAGTCGGACATAATTCACCAGTCAAAAGAGAAAGTAAAGCTTATCAGAGAATGTCTGCTGACAGCTCAGAGTCGCTAGAAATCTTATGTTGATGTACGGCGTAGGAATTTGGAGTTCAGTGTAGGTGACTGGGTATTTTTGAAAATCTCACCAATGAAGGGTGTAATGAGGTGTGGTAAAAAGGGTAAGCTTAGCCCGAGGTTTATTAGGTCGTATCGAATACTCCGGAGAATAGGCCTGGTGGAATATGAGCTAGATTTGCCTTCAAAGTTGGAAACTGTTCATCCAGTCTTCCATGTGTCGATGCTACGAAAGTGCATAGGGGATCCGTCCCGAATTGTGCCAGTTGAGGACGTCCAGGTTACTGAGGAATTAGCCTATGAAGAGATTCCGGTAGCTATATTAGATCGACAAGTTCACAGGCTGAGGACTAAAGATGTTACCTTTGTTAAAGTACTATGGAGAAGCAAGAATAAAGAGGAAATGACTTGGGAAGCTGGGGAAGACATGAAATCCAGATATCCTCACCTGTTCCAGGCTTAGTCCAGATTATGCAGTTAAGGTAAGTTATTGATTCAGTCGTTGTTCCATGATTTATGTTATATATAGCTCAGTTGACTCTAGCCTTATTATGAAATAGTTATTATAGCACTATATGAAGTTCCTGTACTGGACTTTTCTGCGTTTCAGGATTTTTGGATAGTCCATATTACAGGGAAGACTCTGCCAAAATTTTTTCCAGAATAAGTAGTTGCAAGAGTTAAGGTTCCTGTAAGATGAAGTTAACATTCGAGGACAAATACTTTTCTAATAATAATAATAATAGAATAAATGATATTGTTTATCAATTTATGCATATTCTGGAATACGTAGTGTATCCCTGCCTTTGTTGAACTTTGGTGAAGTTATTTGATATTTAGTTCGATAAGTATGTGTGCGTGTAAATATCTATGTAAAATCACTATTTCCCTATTCTATACAGGATTCTGATATGTTATTATAGCTATGTCGATTTCTCTTACCCGGTTAAGAATGAAGTCGTATATACTTTTAGTATTGTGTGGCAAGATATTGTGAGTATGAGTAGCCTCACTTAACATGTCCGCGTCCTTTAAAACTCTCATCTATGTGACAAGTTTGCACCTTGATTATTTTATATCTGACCCGTACTTATATATTTTTGATAAATTACAGCTGATTATATATTTATTTATGGTAAATATTATTGGTTTTATACTAATTGATTATATTCAAGGAAAACCCATTTGATTGCTTATTTCTTTCCTTAATTGATTTGATACTAGTGCTTATAATAATTATTGATTGATTTTACACCATATTGATTTGATGTTTTTAGGAAATAATTACTTTTGGCTGATTCTTTGCTTTGATTTGGTCATAATCAATTCCTTTTTTTACTCTCTTTAATTATTTGGATGGTCCGAATGTATGTTTATTTATGGAAAAAAGTTTAATTAGTCCTAATCTTTTGACTTTTTTTTAATTAAGGAAATATTCTTTTATTTGATTGCTGAATATTTCCCTACTCTTTACCCCTCTAGCTATATAAACGATCCTTCTCCTTTCTTTAGACAGTGGAACACAGTCATAGAGTTGGAATACTTTTTATTTTCTCAAATATTGCTCTACTTTTAAAAAAGTTTTTTTTCTCTTTCCTGTCCCACTTCGACACGAGCATTGCTCGGGATCCAAGAGATCCTCGTGATCTTGACGTGTTGAAGTTTTGGGTCTCAATCTGGTAAAACCCTTCTGAAATTGCTGTTTGTTGCTCCAATTTGGGTACAGATTAACCAGTTAGTTATTCCTTCCTATTATTTTCTCTTAACAATAATGTGTAGCTAATACTTGCAACTCGTTATGATGAATTGAGTATTCTTGGATGTCCTGATATATGTTTGAATTTTCGTAATCCAATTTGTTTGCATGAATATTTCATGAAAATCAAGTAACTTGCAATTTACAGATTCCGAATGTGTTTGTGTGCGTGCATTTGTTATATTACTTGTTGACAGGTTACTCCTTTGGGATGGAGAGTTTCGCCCGGGATGCAAAGGCCTATTGATTTGTTATTTAATTTGTTTATTTTAATGCTTGTATTATTATTTTTTTATTTTTTTATTTGTAATTATTGTAAAACACTGATTAATAGTGGAATAGGGTCTGGGGGTGGGGTTTGTATGTTTTTTCCTTTATTGCTTCTAATTACTAATCTCACCTAGAAATCATGCCCATAAGAATTAATTGAATAAATAACATATGTTTAATTTGAAAGCATGCCTATAGATTTTTCATAACGTACACAACCATAGAAACCATGTCTTTAGGATTTCAAACGATTTAACAAGAAAAGGCCTTATAATTGCGTCGTAAGAACTTTGCTTATGAAGATTCAATTTAATCAATAACATATGTGACACTGGAATTCTGCTTCTTGGAACTTAGTCTGAAATAAATGGCTGAAATAATGTTTTAAGGGTTACAAAAGGTTAACATATTAAGTCGTAAATTTTAAAGTGTAGTATAATCAGCCTGTATGATTAAATGAATTTTTATTCTTTGCAACCTTTGTTTAATCTTGAATTACTTTAATAAGAGGATTAAAACCTGTATTGAGTATCGTCTTTGAAGAAAATGCTGAAGTAACTGATCGGGATTCTACCTACGTAATTTATAGCCACCATCTTCATCTAGGAATTATGTACGCAATTGTTATCCTTTTATGCGATTATGTAACTGTCCACCTGCAATGTGTTCATTTGTTCTAATGCAATAATTAATTACTGTGACTTTTAGGATAAATAAATGAAATCACTTATGAGAGATCATTTGATTTAACCATTTTTTAAAATGTGTTAGCCTAACACCGAAAGTCATGCTTCTGAATTAACATACGGATACAACTATTTAATCGTGTCACAAATCGTCTTTTGGAAGCTGGATTTCGTACACAATAAAATGTTTGCATGTATTTTAGAACTCATGCCTAGGATCTACACTTTGTTGGTGCCTGCTTTGCATGTCATGTCCATTCATGTAGAGGCTTATCTGATACCGTTTACATGTTACTTGGCTTTAGTTGCTATTTGTTTGACGTTTAATCACTTTAACAGCCCCTAGGATTTTTAGACCCAAAATCCAAATAGTTGTCCAACGCCTCTTGGATATTAGGTTTGGGACGGGTAGGCAAATGCTAGAGCGTTTAGTTTTGTCACCTAGAACGTTGTAAGTTAAATAACCAATGAACTAGGTGGGTAGACGGGACATGATAGTCTGTGCTCGCTGAATAATACGAGCAATCCAAATAGTTGGCGAAGTATTATTTAAGTTGCAGGGGGTGATCCCATTAGGTTAAACCCCCACCCTTTTATAAATAGAACTAAATTTGGCCTGATTCCCTTAAAGGATACGTAGGCGCCTCACCGAGGTTCGGCCCCATAATTAAATAATTGCTTGTTTGGTTGTATTTCGTGTACAAATTTTTGCATTGTCCTTTATTGTGTTAAATATTTTTGATTTGCAACATTTATTGTATATATTATCGATAAAAAATAAATTACTTTTTTTTTCAATAATTCATATTGTCCAAATTCTTTCTTCTTGCTTGTCTACAAGTCTAATTCTTCATTATTTATTTATTTTATCAACCACTTTAAATACAAATAATTAAGGTTAAAATCAACTTTATTTGTTCGCCTAGTTAATTCCCCACATTAATGAATCCGGCCGGGAACCACCTTTGTGGACCTCGAAAGGTGCCTAACACCTTCCTTTCGAGGTTATTTAAGCCCTTGCCTGACTCTGGTGACTTATGTAATAAAATAGACCTTTAGCTTAGAACGGTGCCCTAACACACCTTAATCCGTTAGGTGACGACTCTTCTTCTTTTTAATAATCTTAAAAGAGTTGTCGCATGTTGTATCCCGCTTTTCGCGGAGAAAAATGGGGCGCGACAGCATGGCGACTCTGCTGGGGATTTTAGGCTTTAACCACAACGTGTTCATTAAGTGGGGTTTTAATTTTTAAATTTGCTAATTGTTGGGTTTAAAATGTTTTACCTTCATTATTTCTATCAATATTTGTTCACTTCTTTATATGATTTTGCCATGAAGTTACTAACCATTTTTTTTTGTTTCTCCGTTATTATTTATTATTCATTTGTCATTTGTAGTATTCGATAATTATTTGAAAAAAAAATTGTTGTATTTTATGAACTGACATACCACTCATATTTTCACCCACTTGGGAATTTCTCACTATCACACACGACAATGTTTGCGTGGTTTCATGGCCGTTCATCATTAAAACACCTCGAGGATTGTCTTGTGATTTGGTCGATCAGCGGTGCGTCGACGGTCATAAGCTTCCTCACTCTCGAGTTGTCCGCTCGAGGGAACCGTGTCATACCCACTCTTATTCCTAGAACTTGACCGTGTACACCTTTAGTAAGGTATACACATCATATTAAACTTAGAAAAATCGCGACGTCCATGGTACGTCAAGATTAAATAGAAAACTTTCCCTAAGTCTTAAGGGATTTTTAAATCCCGAAAAAGGCGATCCATAAATTATGTGCATTTTTTGAGAGAAACAATGTTTAAGTAATGTCATTTTGCTCCGGGGTGGGTAGGTTAGTCTAACTTTCCTTCGTGTTGCAGGTACAATGAGTCTCCCAACCTCTTACCCAAGATTTGGTATGGTTTGGTGCATGCCCGTAGGAATGAAAACGTGATGGTGTGATTTAGGGGAATATGGATAGAATGAGGTGAGGAAAGTGTTGGGACACTTGCCTTCCCTTATGCAAATTACTCCCTGTCGAGAACTCATAGAAGCAGCCACCGCATTTTGCGACGAGAAAAGGGTAGTCTTCAGATTTGGTGATGTCAAAATGACTCCGTTGTTGGAAGAAATTGGTGGGTATGTGGAAAATGTGAGTTTATTATGGAGGAATAGGAAATGGGAAAAAGCGCAGATAATTATACCCAAACGCGTCACCCTAGAAGACGCATGTGACAAGTTGGGATTGCAAGGTGGCAACATGGTCTCCTTTGTAATGAAAGGAAGGATGCCAGGAAAATATTTGCTCAACCGGTTTGGTCATAGTTCTTCTCGAGAAATATACAAAGAAGAGAGTTCCGATCCAAACTCGTGGATGAGCAAAAAGATATTTGCTTTCATGGTTTATTTCTTAGGAATGGTGGTCTTCCCACGAGGAGATGAGGAAGACATTGATATCCGCCTTATTTTAGTCGTTCACGTCTTATGCAAAAGTATCGACAAAGGACCTTGCACAATTGTCCCAATGATCGTGGCTGACATCTACCGATCTCTGGGAAAGTGCAAAAATGGGTTTAAGCACTTCGAAGGATGTAACTTATTGCTTTAACTCTGGCTTATTGAACATCTTCAAAATGTGCATAGCAATCCAACCATGCCTCGGCCTACAGAAACCGATCATATTGCCACTCACCATTACATGGTCACCATGGTAGTTAAACTAATAAAACGGCCCGAGGAGGTAGAGAAATGGGGTCAAATGTTGGGTAATTTGACCGAAGACTCTGTACAGTGGATGTTCGATTGGTTTCCAAGATCCAACTTCATGGTGTATACCAAGTCTCGATATTACTTGGTTTTGATAGGACTTCGAGGTCTTCAACCGTACTCTCTAATGCAATGCGACAGGCTGGAAGAATGCAAATAATACCCAGGGTTGCTGACATGGATGCATACCAAATGGATTACAAGGATGACTTTGTTCCATACGCTCTGGACATTGCAAAAGCGTGGAACAAAAAGATCTACCTAGATGAAAAAAGCATGGAGGGTGACCGATATCAGGCAGGCTACGTAACAGGATATATCGAGTGGCTACATGATGATTGGGCTGGTACTGCAATATCGAGCATCAAGCGAGGCAAGCATGTAGAGGATAAGGAGGCCCAAGCACAAACCCTCTATTGCCGTTTAAAAAGAAAGGTCCAAGATTCTGAGGCTTGTCACCGGCAGTTACACGACGACAATGCCAAAGAAATTGCTGAGATGGGCAAAGAATTGGAATATTGGAAAGATCGAGCCTTAGGTCTAGATTCAAGGATACAGGATTTGTGTGATGAATTCAGCAAACATGGAGAAGAATGCCTGAATAGGGGAGCTATGGGGAAAGATCTAGCATTGGCCTATCTTCTGTCCAATCGCCACCGCTTTGACAAAGTGCTAGAAGATCCAAAGAAATAAGACGTCGATGAAGAAATTTTCAAGATTTAATGTTTTTTAGTTTGTTTCTTATAATTCTTGCAACTTTTATTGTAATAAAGTTTTATTTTGGGCTTATTTTGGGAGAAAAATGACAATACTTAACAATATGTTTCTCTCAAACTCGTTAGGCCTACCTCTGGCATAAAAGAGGCCCCAAAATTAGGAAATACGTCATTATTTTTTATCCTCACTTTAATCAACATTATTTCTAACCTCTATTACTAACTATGATTTTGTTTGTTGTTGGTCTTATTTTTCCCCTTCCCAAAGGTTGATCTGTGCAAACCTGGCCTACTACACGAGGTCAAAAGGGGCTCCTCCTTCTCCTCCTCCCATTCCTAATCGCAACAGGGGAAAGCACAAAATGGATGAGCATAACAACAATGGTAGCGATGCACCCAGAGATGAACAGGATAATTTCAAAGGGGGCGGCCCTCCGGGTTACGATGAGGTGATTATGAGGCTCGAGCAGAAAATTTTCGAGCTTCAAGAAGAATTAGAACAAGTTCGCAATCTAAATACACAGACGACATTATTTGGGACCCAAGCGGATGCCTCGACTTCGAAAGCACCAGCTAGTCTTCCTATGTCCTCACAACTCGCAGCTCCACCACAAGACACTCCACCCCAACATTACCAATACCCTCCATATAATTATCCAAATCCACCAGCTCCAACTACCTCCCATTACCAATCACCAGTTCAAGAAATACCTCCACCAGCCAATATAAATGCAACCTATGCCTGCACTCACACCAACCCGATCTATGTGGGGACGACACCTGTAACTCATCATCTTGAGGAATCCGAGTCTTCGGAAAAGGATAGACTGATTCAGACTCTAGCAGAGGAATTGAAGAAGATAAACAACAGGTTGCAAAATGTTGAAGGCAACAAGGGAATAAGGGGTCTGGATTATGAAGACTTGTGCATACATCCGGATGTCGAATTACCGGAGGGGTACAAACCTCCCAAGTTTGAACTGTTTAATGGATTCGGTGATCCAAGGGCCCACCTGAGATTGTATTGCGACAAACTGGTAGGAGTAGGATGAAGTGAGAAGATAATGATGAAGTTGTTTATGTGAAGTTTGACCGGTGAAGCTCTTAGTTGGTATGTAGAGCAGAATCCGAAGAAATGGTTTACTTGGGCAGAAATGGCAGCAGCCTTTGTGGAGCGTTTTGGGTTCAATACATAAAATGCACCTGACTTGCATTACATCCAAAACCTTAAGAGGAAGCCTACCAAAACTTTTAGGGAATTCGCAACTCGCTGGAGGACTGAGGCTGATAGAGTGCGACTCCCAATGGAAGAGTCACAGATGAAAGATATTTTCATGCGGGCTTTGGACCCGCAAGTTTATGACAGACTAATGCTAGTCAGTGAAAAGAGTTTTGCAGAGATCATTAAGTTGGGAGAGAAGATTGAGGACGGTATCAAGGATGGTACCATTATTAATGTGAATGCATTGCAAGCGGCTAACAAAGCTTTGCAGTCTGGAACTGCTTCGGAAAGCCGCAAGAAGAAGGAAATAGGCACCTTTATGATGGCCTAAGGGCCGAAAGGTTATGTTTACAAACCCCAGACTCCAACCCCACACTACCAAATGCCAACCCCACACTACCAATCTTCACCCTACCAAACTCCACCTACACCATATCAAGCTTCATCATCACCTTATCAAGCTCCATCACCGTATCAAAATCCCCATTCCTACCAAGCTCCATATCAAACTCCCTCTCCGATCCATTTCCAAACACCTCCATCACATTACCAAGCCCCCACTTATCCTGTTTATAGCACACAACCCTCTTATCCATGACCTTCTCACTCACGACCTTCTTCCTCACCAAGCCAAAGGCCTAGGGCTCAATTTGAAAGGAGGACAACAAAAACTTATACCCCATTAGCCGAACCAATTGACCAGCTGTATGTGAGATTGAAAGAAGCCGGTTACATTGAGCCTATTCCAGCGCCTCCCGGTCGATGCCCAAGCTAAGTGGTATGACCACAACAAAGTGTGTGTGTATCACTCGGGGATGAGGGGGCACATTACAGAGTCCTGCAGGTAACTGAAGGACAAAATACAAAGGTTGATTGATACAAAGGTTATTCACCTCAAGGATCGGACACCGAATGTGACAAGTAATCCCCTACCAAACCACTAGGTGAACATGATTTCTTGTGATGAGGCTGAAGACTTGTCGGATACTATTGGGGTGATTGAACACAAAGAAGGTTCTTCTTCAGACTTATCTAGGAGAGTACAGGTACGTCCTCTACTAGAGGTCGAGATAGCTACACCAAGGCCTCCCTTTATAATGGTAAGAGCTTCTCCCACTTCGTACAAGACAGTACCTTGGAGTTACAAGGAAAATGCCTCACAGAAAACAAAGGTGTTGGAGGCAGATGCGGCACAAGGAGTGACGCGGTTTGGAAGAGTATACACTCCTGATACCTTGGTCAAGGAGCTGATAAAGGAAAGCAGCCAGCGGTGGAAGCAGAAAATAATGGGGTCTGGAAAACGGTGCAAGCGAAAGAATACTCGGTGGTAGAACAGTTGAGCAAGACCCCGACTCAAATTTCTATTTTATCACTTCTGTAGAGCTCTGATCAACACCAAAAGGCTTTGATGAAGGTGTTAGGAGAAGCATACGTTCCGGCAAGCATATCTAGCAGTGAGGTGGCCCATATGGTAGGTCAGGTATTTAAGGCCCAGAAAATATCATTCCATGAAGATGAGTTGCCTGTGGAAGGCGTGGCCCATAACAAAGCGCTGCATATCACAGTGCAGCACTCGGACAAATTCATTACCAAGGTATTGATTGACCCAGGCTCCGATTTAAATATTTTTCCGCTGAATACTTTGACCCGACTGGAAGTTGACCTCGCTCGAATCAAGCAATGAAAGATGAACGTCAAAGCGTTTGACAGTTCACAAAGGGATACTATTAGGGAAATTGACCTGGATGTGCTAGTTGGCCCTGCCACATTCACCATGACATTCCAAGTAATGGACATACCAGCCTCTTACAATGTGCTATTGGAACGCCCATGGATTCATGCTGCGGGAGCGGTGCCTTCAACTCTGCACCAATGCCTGAAGTTTGAGTGGGACCATAAAGAGGTCATGGTCCACGGGGATGAAAGCAGTCTAATTACACTGCTCATGTTATCCCTGTCATTGAAGGAAAGGGAAGTTTGGACGGGAAGAGTTTGCACACCTTAGAGCTTGTCGGTGTTGTCGAGGAAGGAAGGTGGTGGAGCGATAAGATCTTGAGTATGCTGCTATGGTTAGGGTTTGAACTAGGCCGGGGTCTTCGAGCCAAATTGCAAGGAATTTCGAAGCCGCTGCAGGTAGCAACACAAAAAACCACTTTCGGATTGGGATATCAACCTACTGAAGAAGAGCTGGACAATTGGAAATATCCCTTGGGTAAGAGAAGTTTTTTGTTGCCAGACCTACTGCATTCGCTTCAGCAAACCTTCATTTCTGATGGTTTTCTTGATGTTAAGTGGGTCGAGGAAGACGTCGTGCTTCTCAGTCTAAGGGATTTGTTTTTGGATGATAACAATTGTCACTCCATTATCAACGGGGAGGAAGGAGGGGTCCCACAACAAGAAGCAGGAGTTCAAAGAGGAACCGCCAATTGGATAGCCACTCCATCCAGAGCTCGCCGGGCATCTGGGTAGACTAAAGGATCAGTTTCAAAAAAAATATTTATTTTCAAAATTGTGAAATTTCTTTTGAATATTATGTCAAACTTTTGATCAATTTCTAATTAATAAAATCATTTTTCTTTCCATATATTTGATTCAATTTTATTTATTTTCAACATCTCTAATATCGAATGAGTTGAATCTAAGGCCATGGCTTATGATGAAACTGTACGACATAATCCAGGCAATTCATTAGAAGATGAAGAAGATGAGTTACCTGCTTAAATTGTCAGGGAAATAGAAGAGCTCGAGGACAAGCCCAAAGAAAATCTGACAGAGACCGACGTGGTAACTTTGGAAGATTCAGATACACCCAAAGAGACTCAATTCAGCACTCACTTGCCAAAAGAGGAGATTGAGGAGTACATAGAGTTTCTGAAAGAGTATAAAGACATCTTCGCCTGGTCTTATGCTGATATGACGGGGCTCAGCCATTCCATAATAGCGCATAGGTTGCCTACTGATCCAGCGTATCCTCTTGTAAAGCAAAAACCGAGGAAATACAAGCCTGACATGAGTTTGAAAATCAAAGAGGAAGTGGCTAAGCAGATCGACGCTGGAATCATAAAAGTAGTAGAATATCCCACTTGGTTGGCCAATATCGTGCCAGTACCGAAGAAGGACGGAAAGGTCAGAGTCTTTGTGGATTACAGGGACCTCAACAAGGCCAACCCTAAAGATGATTTTTCGTTACCAAACATCCACATCCTTATTGAAAACTGTGCCAAGCATGAGACACAATCGTTCGTGGATTGTTTCGCTGGTTATCATCAGATCAAAATGCATGAAGAGGACGCTGAGATAACCGCATTCCTTTCCCCATGGGGTGTATATTGCTACAAGGTACTTTCATTCCGGTTGAAAAATGCTGGAGCCACCTACATGCGGGCCATGACCACCATCTTCCACGACATGATTCACAAGGAAATTGAGGTTTATGTGGATGATGTCATCATCAAGTCAAAGAAGAGCTCAAATCATCTGACAGACCTCAGAAAGTTCTTTGACAGATTGAGGAAGTATAATCTGAAGCTAAATCCGGCAAAGTGTGCATTTGGTGTTCTATCGAAAAAATTATTGGGTTTTATTGTCAGCCGTCGGGGTATTCAGTTGGATCCAACCAAGATTAAGGCCATCCAAGAGCTCCCACCTCTAAAAAGTAAGAAAGAAGTCATGAGCTTTTTAGGATGACTCAACTACATTAGCCGTTTCATTGCTCAGTCAACGGTTATTTGTGAGCCTATCTTCAAATTACTGAAAAAAGATGCTGCTACAGAGTGGACTCCTGAGTGTCAACAAGCTTTCGATAGAATTAAAGATTATCTACCAAAGCCTCCGGTTTTAGTCCCACCAAAACAAGGAAGACCTTTGCTCTTCCGTGCTAGAAAATGCCTTTGGCTGTGTTTTGGGACAACATGACGAGACAAGGAGAAAGGAGCAAGTCATATACTATTTGAGAAAGAAATTCACACCGTATGAGGCTCGGTATACATTGTTGGAAAGGACATGTTGCACTTTGACTTGGGTTGCTCAGAAGTTGAGGCACTATTTGTCTTCCTACACGACTTATTTGATTTCCAGGATGGATCCGTTGAAGTATATCTTCCAAAACCCATGCCTATAGGGAAGCTAGCCAAGTGGCAGATATTTCTAAGTGAATTTGACATTGTCTACATTACGCAGAAAGCGATAAAAGGACAGGCTCTTGCAGACCATTTGGTAGAAAATCCTGTAGATGAGAAGTATGAACCATTGAAGACATATTTTCCTGACGAGGAAGTAGCCTTCATTGGAGAAGATATTGCCAAAAAATATGATGGTTGGAGGTTATTCTTTGATGGATCAGTAAACTTTAAAGGAGTGGGCATTGGAGCAGTGTTGGTATCAGAAACTGGGCAACATTACCCTATATAAGCTAAGCTTCGATTCCCTTGTACTAACAACATGGCTGAGTATGAAGCCTGCATCATGGGTATGCGACTGGCAGTTGACATGAATGTGCAGTTGTTACTAGTAATTGGAGACTCAAACTTGTTGAAGCATCAAGTGAGGGGAGAATGGGCCACAAAGAACACGAAGATCTTGCCCTATCTGCATTGTGTGCAAGAATTATGTAAGAGGTTTATCAAGATTGAGTTCCAGCATGTCCCCCGAATACAGAATGAATTTGCGGATGCTCTGGCTACATTGTCTTCAATGATCCAACACCCTGATAAGAATTACGTTGATCCCATTCCTATTCACATACATAAGCAGCCGGCTTATTGCTTTCATGTTGAGGAAGAACCAGACGGTGAACCATGGTTTGACATCAAAGGGTATCTGAAAAATGGGGGTTATCCTGAGCATGCTACAAGCGTCCAAAAACGCACGATTCGGAGGCTAGCCAATCAATTTTTCCTAAATGGAGAAATCATTTATAGGAGGAACCCGGACTTAGGATTGCTAAGATGTTTGGATGCTAAGGAGGCAACAAATTTGATTGAGGAAGTTCACGCTGGAACTTGTGGACCCCACATGAACGGTTTCGTGTTGGGGAAAAAGATCTTGAGAACTGGCTATTTTTGGTTGACTATGGAGATGGACTGTATCAAGTACGTGCAAAGATGTCATCGCTGTCAAACCCATGTAGATGTGATTCGAGTTCCTCCCAACGAGCTTCATGCCACGAGCTTGCCTTGGCCATTCGTAGCTTGGGGAATGGATTTAACTGGTCCCATTGAGCCTGCAGCGTCTAATGGACATAGATTCATTCTGGTTCCAATTGACTACTTCACTAAATGGGTTGAAGCTACCTCTCACAAGTCTGTCACAAAGAAGGTGGTGACAGATTTTGTCCGCGACTATCTCATTTGCCGATTTGGGGTACCTGAATCTATTATTACTGACAATGGTGCTAATCTGAATAGTGACTTGATGAGAACGACGTGTGAAATCTTCAAGATCAAGCACTGCAATTCTACTGCATATAGGCTGCAAATGAATGGAGCCGTGGAGGCTGCAAATAAGAACATCAAGAGGATTTTGCGCAAGATGATTGATAACTATAGACACTGGCATGAAAAACTACCTTTTGCTTTGTTGGAATATTGCACCACTCTCCGAACGTCTACTGGAGCTACGCGTTATATGTTGGGATATGGTAATGAAACAGTGATACCAGCTGAGGTGGAAATCCCATCTTTGAGAATCATTCAAGAAGCAGAACTGAACGATGCAAAATGGGTGCAAAGTAGATTCGAGCAACTAACACTCAATGGGAAAAGGATAAATGCAGTTTTCCATGGTCAACTTTATCAGATCAGGATGATCAAGGCCTTTAACAAGAAGGTTCGGCCAAGACTTTTCACGTTGGGGCAATTGGTTTCGAAGCGGATTTTTCTGCACCAAGATGAAGCTAAAGGCAAGTTCTCGCCTAACTGTCAAGGTCCCTACATAGTTCACTGAGTGATGATAGGAGGAGCACTTATCTTAGTAGAGATGGATGGTGAAATCTGGCCCAAACCTATCAACTCAGACGTTGTTAAGAGATACTACATTTATATTGGGATTTTGTTTCTTTTGCTCTGCCTTGTAACCCGGACTACGTCGGACCTGATTCCCATTTAAGAGGGATACGTAGGCGTCCCTGTGAGACTCGGTCTATATCTTTATAAAATTTTCTTCTCCCCTTTCGTTAAAGGTTCTCGGTGATTTTGTTACATTTTCCATGTTGTTTCGATTAACAAGCTGCAACTGGGGCAGAAATTTTGAGAGGACCTCAAAAATTCGCAACTCGTCATTTGCAAGGAAGTCTATGTCATTTTCTACACTGGGGCAGAAATTTTGAGAAGGATCCTAAAATTTCGCAAACTAGGTCAAGACAAGGTTCCGATTTACAAAAGGACGTTGTACGGTTTTAAAATATGCCATGGCCCATGATTTAACTCAATTTTTCTACGTATTTCAAACTTATTTTACTTTAATTTTACTGAATTATTCGCCTTTTGTCTAAACTTTATGCCCGAGCATATACCTGGACGGTGTTCAACAGCAGGTGTCCAACGAACAGAAGAAGGCTACAGGATAGACACACAAATCAACCTCCCCTTTAAGAACTAATAAATTTTCTTTGAGCGCAGAAATAACAGAAATGCAAATGGCAGAGATGGAAAATGTCTTGTCACAAGGAGACATAGAGCCAAGTCATTCTTCCTTATGCCCCTACTTATTATCTTGCTATTCCATCATCTGAGCACAGTTGCACATCGAACCTGTGATATACACTTTAATATATGCATTTTTGTGCATTGAAGCCACGAATCACATTTTTGAGCCCGTGGTATATATTTTATATGTGCATTTGAGCCTGTGGTACACATTTATATATGCATCTGGGCCCCTGTATACATTTTATATACGCATTTGAGCCCGTGGTATACATTTATATATGCATATGAGCCCCTGTATACATTTTATATATGCATTTAAGCCCTTGGTACACATTTATATATGCATCTGAGCTCCTGTATACATTTTATATATGCATTTGAGCCCTTGGTACACATTTATATATGCATCTGAGCCCCTGTATACATTTTATATATGCATTTGAGCCCTTGGTATACATTTATATATGCATCTGAGCCCCTGATATACATTTTATATATGCATTTGAGCCCGTGACATACATTTATATATGCATCTGAGTCCCTGTATACATTTTATATAAGCATTTCGAGCCCGCTATTTGCATTTCGAGCCCATTATTTGTATTTTAAGTCGTTTATGCATTTCGAGCCCGTTATTTGCATTTTAAGCCCGTCATTTGCATTTTAAGCCCATTTATGCATTTCGAGCCCGTTATTTGCATTTCGAGCCCGTTTATGCATTTCGAGCCCATTTTTGCATTTCAAGCCCGTTATTTGCATTTTAAGCCCGTTTATGCATTTTGAGCCCATTATTTGCATTTCGAACCCGTTATTTGCATTTTTAGTCGTTTATGCATTTCGAGCTCGTTATTTACATTTTAAGCCCGTTTATGCATTTCAAGCTCGTTATTTGCATTTCGAGCCCGTTTATGCATTTCGAGCCCGTTATTTGCATTTTAAGCCCGTTATTTGCATTTCAAGCCCGTTTATGCATTTTTGAGACCGTTATTTGCATTTCAAGACCGTTTATGCATTTCAAGCCCATTATCGGCGTTTCAAGCCAGTTGATGCATTTCGAGCTCGTTCATTTTTGAGCCCGTTGTTGCATTCTGAGCCCTGTGACTTATTTGCATTGAGCTCGAATAAATCAGAGCTTTCAATTGAATTATTGAGGCTCTTGAATAATTTACTTTCTTTGAATTAGCATTTCTTCCACTTATCCGAAGGCGTCATAGTCTAAAGGCATCGTTTCATGGCCTGTGGACATCATGTCATAGCCTGAGGATTTACTTTCCAGTTCATCATGCTTCTAAGGCGTCATAGTCCAAAGGCGTCATTTTTCATGGCCTGCGGATATCATTTCATGGCCTAGGAAATTTACTTTGCAGCTTATCATGCTCCTAAGGCGTCATAGTCTAAAGGCGTCATTTTTCATGGCCTGTAGACATCATTTCATGGCCTAAGGAATTTATTTTGCGTATCATGGTCCAAGATATCATGGCTTAGAGACATCATCCTTTTATCTCAAAGCAAAACTTTCATCGTCTAAAGGAAACTTGCATCATGTTTAAATTTTTGCATCCGTTTATTTTACGAAGTATTTGATGCACATGCTTTAGTTGTTTACGTGAATGCCGAGAAACAACAAGCTACAAATGATAACGCCTTCCTACTATCTTCTTTTGAACCGTATTCCCACCTGTTTATTTTGTAATGCATTCTAAATCGTGTCGATTCGTGCTACCCCATCCTTATCCAAGCCTCGTGTTGTCAATTTTTAGGGATCTCGTTCGTCCCTAAATCTAGAACTACATGCGGCCTGATTCTCGTGAGACCCAAGATATGTAGGCGACTTGATACCAAAGTCTCGGCCACAACATCTTCACAACCCCACCTCGTTTCATCTGGCCCTACCGAAAATTTTTCTTTCGGTCGGACAAAATTGGCCACTAGGTCAATGTTCTTTGCTCAACAATTCATTCTTCATTCCTGAGCAAAGAAGGGGCAGTTGCTGACACCCAATTCTGACCTCCCTATGCCCCGTAGATGCTGCTTATGTACATATATCTTTTATTTACCTTTTTTACATAAATATTCAACTTGCATTTATATTTATAAAATAATTAATTATCGTAATATCGCGAAAAATATTTCAAATTACATATATATGGACATATAATTTTTATTAATTTTAATTTTTAATATTAAATAATTATTTCGTATATAATATATTTCCTATTAATATACGCCCTTATTTTTTGAAATATATATTTTATTTTTATCTTTATAAACTATTTACATAATTTTACTAAATTTTACAAATTCATTTGTGTAATAATATTACTCGAATTTATAAATTATTTATATTAATAATATAACTTTTATAATATTTGATAACTTAATTTTATCTCCTAGTCATTAAATTATTTATAAATATAATAATTTAATTATATAATATTTATGATTTATTTATTAATAATAATGTTTATATGATTTTCCCACAATTTAAATTATTTTGTTATCTATTTATTAAATTATCTACAAGTGTAGTATATTTATTAATTTAATAGCAGCTAAATCCAATTTCATCCCATTTATTTATATTCTAGCCATTTTTCTATTCAATTTCATTCAATTTATTTAAAGTTTAGCCACTTTCTTCTTAATTCATGTCAATTTCGGCCTATTGCTACCAAATCTGGCCTTTTTTTTAACTCCAATTCAAACTCAAATCAAATTCTGCCCAATTAACTACCCATGACCCGACCCATTAACAAAATCTTGATCTTAACCGTTCGTTTAGTTTAATCCAAAGGTTAATAGGAAACCCTAATTTATTTTCCTGTGTCATCAATATACCCCCAAACCCTAAACCAACCCACATTTTTTTTCTCACCTAGCCTCAGCCGCACCTCTCCCTTTTCATCGTTTTCTCTCCTTCTCCTGACTGTTACCACAGGACACTGCCGAACAACCCAAGTAGCCCCTCTTTTCCCCCTCTTCTCCCCTCTACAACCTCCCCTCTCAAACTCCCCCTCCATCTCTTTCCTCCTCCTCCGGCGAAACAACACCACCGGACTACGTCGCCCATCTCCCTCTTCCCCTCACCGTCGCATGAACCCCGGTCGAAAACCACCATCTTCCCCCTCACTCGAACAACATAAGACTGACACCCCTCTCTCTCCCTTCTCCCTCGTCTCCGGCTACCATCGGAGAAATTCCACCATCGTCTCCGTCACTACTCCATTTTTCTTCAACCAAATCGTGAATTCCTTCCACTTCCGGCCAGATTTGAACCGAAAAAACAGCCTCCGCCTATCCCCTTTACCACTAGTCGTCCCAACTACTAGCCCGCCGAAAAATGACTCACAAACCACCCAAAATCACCAGATCTTTCTCTCTTCTCGACGTTTCTTTTGGGTTTAAGACAGATTCGTATGAATCTGTCCAAAATTTGGTTATTTAATACTTAGTTTTTCTTCTCTATTCCGTTTGTTTCTATTTATGTGAATTTGAGCTAAAAAATTAATTATTGTTTTACGTTTGATTGAAAATATTGTGGTTAATCTTACTGTTCACCTCTAAAATTTCATGTAAGCCTAAATGTTTAGACGTTTTTCTGTTGATTGTTTTTCTCCCTTAAATCTGGCCAAATAATTTTTTAATAATAATAATAATAGAATAAATGATATTGTTTATCAATTTATGCATATTATGGAATACGTAGTGTATCCCTGCCTTTGTTGAACTTTGGTGAAGTTATTTGATATTTAGTTTGATAAGTATGTGTGCGTGTAAATATCTATGTAAAATCACCATTTCCCTATTCTATACAGGATTCTGATATGTTATTATAGCTATGTCGATTTCTCTTACCCCGGTTAAGAATGATGTCGTATATACTTCTAGTATTGTGTGGCAAGATATTGTGAGTATGAGTAGCCTCATTTAACATGTCCGCGTCCATTAAAACTCTCTTCTATGTGACAAGTTTGCACCTTGATTATTTTATATCAGACCTGTACTTATATATTTTTGATAAATTACAGCTTAATATATATTTATTTATGGTAAATATTATTGGTTTTATACTAATTGATTATATTCAAGGAAAACCCATTTGATTGCTTATTTCTTTCCTTAATTGATTTGATACTAGTGCTTATAATAATTATTGATTGATTTTACACCATATTGATTTGATGTTTTTAGGAAATAATTACTTTTGGCTGATTCTTTGCTTTGATTTGGTCATAATCAATTCCCTTTTTTACTCTCTTTAATTATTTGGATGCTTAGAATGTATGTTTATTTATGAGAAAAAGTTTAATTAGTCCTAATCTTTTGACTTTTTTTTTAATTAAGGAAATCTTCTTTCAATTGATTGCTGAATATTTCCCTTCCCTTTACCTCTCTAGATATATAAACGACCTTCTCCTTTCTTTAGATAGTGGAACACAGTCATAGAGTTGGAATACATTTTATTTTCTCAAATATTGCTCTACTTTTAAAAAAGTTTTTTTCTCTTTCCTGTCCCACTTCGACACGAGCACTACTCGGGATCCAAGAGATCCTCGTGATCTTGACGTGTTGAAGTTTTAGGTCTCAATCTGGTAAAACCCTTCTGAAATTGCTGTTTGTTGCTCTAATTTGTGTACGGATTAACCGGTTAGTTATTCCTTCCTATTATTTTCTCTTAACAATAATGTGTAGCTAATACTTGCAACACGTTATGATGAATTGAGTATTCTTGGATGTCCTGATATGTGTTTGAATTTTCGTAATCCAATTTGTTTGCATGAATATTTTGTGAAAATCAAGTAACTTACAATTTACGGATTCCGAATGTGTTTGTGTGCATGCATTTGTTATATTACTTGTTAACAGGTTACTCCTTTGGGATGGAGAGTTTTGCCCGAGACGCAAAGGCCTATTGATTTTTTATTAAATTTGTTTATTTTCATGCTTGTATTATTATTATTGTTTTTCTTTTTTAATTTGTAATTATTGTAAAAACACTAATTAATAATGGAATGGGGTCTGGGGGCGGGGTTTGTATGTTTTTTCCTTTATTGCTTCTAATTACTAAACTCACCTAGAAATCTTGTCCATAAGAATTAATTGAATAAATAACATATGTTTAATTAGAAAGCATGCCTATAAATTTTTCATAACGTACACAGCGATAGAAACAATGTCTATAGGATTTCAAACGATTTAACATGAAAAGGCCTTATAATTGCGTCGTAGGAACTTTGCTTATGAAGATTCAATTTAATCAATAACATATGTGACACTGGAATTCTGCTTCTTGGAGCTTAGTCTGAAATAAATGGCTGAAATAATGTTTTAAGGGTTACAAAAGGTTAACATGTTAAGTCATAATTTTTAAAGTGTAGTATAATCATCCTGTATGATTAAACGAATTTTTATTCTGTGCAACCTTTGCTTACTCTTGAATTACTTTAATAAGAGGATTAAAACCTGTATTGAGTATAGTCTTTGAAGAAAATGCTGAAGTAACTGATCGGGATTCTACCTACGTAATTTATAGCCGCCATCTTCATCTCGGAATTATGTACGCAATTGTTATCCTTTTATGCGATTCTGTAGCTGTTTACCTACAATTTGTTCATTTGTTCTAATGCAATAATTAATTACTGTGACTTTTAGGATAAATAAATGAAATCACTTATGAGAGATCATTTGATTTAACCATTTTTAAAAATGTGTTAGCCTAACAACCGAAAGTCATGCTCCTGAATTAACATACGGATACAGCTATTTAATCGTGTCACAAATCGTCTTTTAGAAGCTAGATTTCGTACACAATAAAATGTTTGCATTTATTTTAGAACTCATGCCTATAGGATCTACACTTTGCTGGTGCCTGCTTTGCATGTCATGTCCATTCATGTAGAGGCTTATCTGATACCGTTTACATGTTACTTGGTTTTATTTGATGTTTAATCACTTTAATAGCCCCTAGGATTTTTAGACCCAAAATTCAAATAGTTGTCCAACGCCTCTTGAATATTAGGTTTGGGATGGGTGGGCAAATGCTAGAGCATTTAGTTTTGTCACCTAGAGCGTTGTAAGTTAAATAACCAATCAATTAGGTGGGTAGACGGGACATGATAGTCCGTGCTCGCTGAATAATACGAGCAATCTAAATGGCTGCGAAGTATTATTTAAGTTGCATGGGGTGATCCCATTAGGTTAAAATAACCCCACCGCTCCCTTTATAAGTAGAACTACGTTTGGCCTGATTCCCTTAAGGGATACATAGGCGCCTCACCGAGGTTCGGCCCCATAATTAAATAAATGTTTGTTTGCTTGTATTTCGTGTACAAATTTTTGTTTTGTCCTTTATTGTGTTAAATATTTTTGATTTGCAACATTTATTGTATATATTATTGATAAAAAATAAATTACCTTGTTTTTCAAAAATTCATATTGTCCAAATTCTTTCTTCTCGCTTGTCTACAAGTGTAATTCTTCATTATTTATTTATTTATCAACCGCTTTAAATACAAATAATATAGGTTAAAATCAACTTTATTTGTTCGCCTAGTTAATTCCCCACATTAATGAATCCGGCCGGGAACCACCTTTTTGGACCTCGAAAGGTGCCTAACACCTTCCTTTCGAGGTTATTTAAGCCCTTTCCCGACTCTGGTGACTTAGGTAATAAAATAGACCTTTAGCTTAGAACGGTGCCCTAACGCACCTTAATCTGTTAGGTGGCGACTCTTCTTCTTTCTAATAATCCTAAAAGAGTTGTCACATGTTGTATCCCGCTTTTCGCAAGAAAAATGGGGTGCGACAGCAGGTATATAGACTAAGGTGTACTCACCAGGGCATATTGAGGCCCCAGGTGTGTTATTCTGTGTTGGTTGTACCTTCCGGCTTATGGGGGCCAGGTAAGGTTTATGTTTGCTTTAGTTATTGATAGTTAGACAGTAAGACGTTCTATTACTCAGGTATGATCTCTATTCCTTAATTTAAGTTATGCTCAGTTTTATCTCTTTATTTTAGTCATTTACAGTTATCGCCTTACATATTCAGTACATATAGTACTGCCGCCCTTTCTGGGGCGCTGCATTACTTGCCTGCAGGTATGGATAGACGGGGAGCAGGTCCCCCGTAGCTTTCAGCCAGCATCACCAGAACAGTGAGCTCCTTTCTTCTGGAGCTTGTAGATAGAAGGTTACTTCCTTTTGATTGTACAGTTCATGGGTAGGTCGGGGCCCTGTCCCGACCACCGTATTACTCCTAGAGGCTTGCAGATTGTTCTTTTTCCCTATGGTTAGTTGTTATTGGCCTTGTGGGGCCTATACGTGCTTTAGTTTACGTGTTGGCTGTGTGGGGCCCATATGTGTTTTAGTTTACATGTTGGCCGTGTGGGGCCTTGTTTAGCTGACAAATTAGTGGCCTTGTTGGCCATAGTTTAGCTTAGCACTGGTTTTACTTTACTGTCATAACTAGACATCATGGTGGTCTTGTCGGCCTGCATAGGATTCGCTGTTGTTGCCTAGTTCTGGTTAGCTGTTTCCTTACAGGTGGCTATAAGACCTTTTCAGCCAGAGGTTGTATTTACAGCTGAGATATAGCCTGTTGTTTTCTTGAATTGAGAAGTAAGCCTGCACCAGAAGTGCTTAGGCTCGGTTAGCTAAGTGAGTTCAGGTCCTAGTACGGCACCAAGTGCCAGTCATGCCTCCCAAGGTGGTTCGTGACACCTTCACTGGAAAAATTTATAAGAACCCATGGCTTGACCCGATGGGTTGTTACAATGACTCGTTGTGTGGTACAATGGGTCGTTGCTACCACTCATTATCACTGAAGAGGGTTTTTGGGACTCTCAACCAATGACTCACACCACGAGTCATTGTATCAAATGATGACTCGTTGGTTGAGTCGTCGGGTCTTGGAAAAGGAGTTCTGAGCTGGGAAACCAATGAGTGATAGGACGACTCGTTGTTTCTCAAAATGGGTCATTCCATGTCCCGTGTGTTCCTGAAGGACCAAGTAGGGATGACCACGACTGACACAATGAGTCATTGGAGCTGACCACGACCGACACAACGAGTCATTGGAGCTGACCACGACTCATTGTCTCAGTCGTTCTGAGGTAATTTTTCTGGTTTTCTTTTGGATTTTTCTTTTAAAGTCTGAGTTTGGTCTAGGAAAGTTTTGGGTGTTACAACGCGTGAGCACGCGATCAAGTGAGTGAGAGGAAAGAGACCGGAGGCAGGCCGCAAGGGGCGGCATGTCACGGACCTCCCTCCTCTACAAGGGGCGGTGCGTCGCACCCTTATCCCGGCATGATGGGAGGCGCGCTATGGACCCCTGCCACTGCCTCCCTATATATATGTTTAAGTTCAAGTGAGAGTTATTCATCAAAAACCCCCAAAAGCAGTTCCTCGACCCTACGACTTTTCCTCTTAAGTTTTCAGTTATTTTTTCACTGAATTACGCCGCTAAACTCCATCCAAATGCAAATTCGTCTTGGATAACGAGTTCCAGGCCTACGAGGAATGTCCCAGCGAGTTACTTCTTGAAAAGTTTCTCGGAGTACCGGTACCCAGCCGAGTAAAAGTTGTCGGAATCACTTCTAATTGAGTTCTAAGTGACTGCAAATGATAGGTAAGTATTTACATCTTCTAGACTCTTGAGAATTTGCGAGTTTTGGGACAAAGTAAATAAAGTTGAATTGGAGTCAATGTTCTTCGAGTGATATCATTATTTTCTGATGTCTACTATTGAAATAGACTTATTTTCTCAACATAGAGGCTGCAATCAAGTAGAATTATCGGAGGCAGGCTGGAACCCATGGTTAAACAAGAATCAGCATTTGAGGTATGTAAGGGTAAATTCCTCCGGCAAGTTACTCTCATTGTATTGTTAATATGACATTTACTGTTGTATTACCTTATGATTATAAATGTTGTGGTTAGATGCTACAAGTTGATTTGAGGTTGTAACATAGTATCCCTTGTCGGGAAAGATTACTTTCAGTTTTGAGTATCTCTAGAAGCGACAAAGAGATCTCCTGTTCAGTTATTCATCACCCAGAGAGAATAGTAGTGTCCTACTACTGTACTGAGGCCAAAGAGGCCTAGGGTTACCTATTAGCATACTTGGTTAAGCTAGGAAGCATAAGGCATAGCTTGGCACTATAACTTTTTGTTGGACACCTATATATGCAGTAAAGCTCGCCTACAGGCCATTGGCGTACTTTGACGCCTACAGGACTAGAGTCATGATAGAATAGCCTTACCTTCGAGTCAGTGGTACCAGGGTTGCCTAACAAACTAGGTGGTATATTTCTAGGTAAACTACCTACTGCCAGTGACCATATAGCTCCCTTCGACTTAAAGTTGGTCATATCGACTACTCAGGAAACCACCCTAGTTGCCAAAAGTCTGATGGACTATGCGACGTCCTAAGTAAGTATTTTAGTAGTCGTTATACGTGAGACTAACGCCTCTGGCTATTCATACCGATATCCACTTACATGTTGCCTATAAAGGCTAAGTATAAGTATACCTACCTACGGGGTTACAAATTGCTCACAGGGGCTATACGTTGTCAGGACAGACCAGATAATGCCTATGAACTAGAACCTTAGTATCATGGTTACTCTTTGGGTTAGTAATTGTTGTGGCTGGCCATAGAACTATTGTGGATGATCGCCTAGTATCATATCCATTTATTAGAAGCCTTGTAGTCATTCCAGGCGAGAGAACCATATAGTTGGTTGCCTACGACCTTGTTTTCCACTTATGAATGACTATTGTACTAGTATGACTTTTAGAGTGTCGCCATGTCACCTCGGATGTTGCTGTGGAGGTGTAGAATACGCCAATTAGCTGCTATTTAGGATGTTATAGGAGCACAGATGGCTCATATTCAGTCGCAAGAGGCCAGATGACTCATATACAGTGACAGGAGGCCAGCCTGCTCATATACAGTCACAGGAGCCCAGGCGGCTCATATATGTCACAGGAGTCTAGATGATTCATATACAGTCACAGGAGCCCAGACTGCTCATATGCAGTGATAGGAGCCCAGACGGCTTATACACAGTCATAGGAGCCCAGATGGCTCAAATACAGTTATAGGAGCCCAGACGGCTCAGACACAGTTACAGGAGCCCAGATAGCTCAGATATAGTTACAGGAGCCCAAATATAGTTGCAGGAACCTAGATGGATCAGACACAATTACAGGAGTTCAGATGGCCCAGAAACTATTACAGAAGCCCAGAAGGCTCGGATACAGTCTCAGAGGTCGAGTATGCTCTAGTTACAGCTTGCCTATGGTGCTATAGTGAAATGGATAGGAGTATAGCTTGCTTGCACCTGCCGGGGCTTATGGGGACCCAGGTGGGTTGTTTCTGTGTTGCTTGTACCTTCCAGCCTTATAGGGGTCAGGTTAGGTTCTTGTTTGTTTGCTTGCTTTCTAGATATAGTTTATGTACGTATAGTCATTCAGCTTAAGTTCTTGGTTGTATAATTGTTTACTAGATGCATGCTATGCTTGTGATATCTTACCGGTCAACTTCTGACCCTTACTGCTGATTACTTTCAGTTCCTTATTAGCCTTTATTCAGTCATTATTACTGCCTTACATATTCGGTACATATTATATTGACGCCTATGCATGGGGCGCTACATACTTCCCTACAGGTTTAGATAGGTAGGATTCGGGACCTCCTAATGGCTATTCAGAGTTAGCAGATTGGTCAGCTCCTTTCATTTGTAGTTTCTAGGTAGTAAAGGGTTGCCTTCCTTTTGTTTTTGCAGTTTTGGGTTGGCTGGGGCCCTTTCACCACCAATACTTTCACTCTTAGAGGCCTGTAGATTACAGTCTTCAGTTAATGGTTCGTGCTGGACATATGGGGCCTATATTTGTTGTGTTTTATATGTTGGCTGTGTGGGGTATAGTGTAGCTTCTAGTTAGTGGCCTTATCGATTGTAGTTGGTGTATAACTACCTTTCTTCCTTTCTGTTATGACTAGACAGCATGATGGTCTTGTCGGCCCTCATTGGATCCCTTTATGATTATGTTGCTGGTTTAGCTGTTTCCTTTTATAGGTGTTGTGTGGCCTTTTTGGCCTGAGGTTGTGTTTATAACCGATATATAGCAGTTTGTTTTCTTGGTTTTGGAGTTGCTGGTAGGCACCAGAGGTGCATATGCCCAACCCAGGTCCCAGTATGGCACTAGGTGCAAGTCATGCCTCCCAAGGTGGGGCATGACATACTTGGTATCAGATCAACTTCGTATCCTAGGGAGTCTTCAAGCTGTGTCTAGTAGAGTTTTCTTTATAAATGTGTTTTCCACCATATTTTATAAGCAGGAAGGTATGAGGCATGATAGTATGGTTATCCCTCCTTCTTCTCAGATCATGCTATGGAGCCGAGTTCTATAGGATTGAGTCCCTAAGCTCATGTTGTTATGTATGTACATAGTGATATATGATATATGACAGACTACAATAAGCCATGACTTAGATATGATAGCAGGAGAGGCTACCATCAGGGTGCCACATTTGTGGATAGCCAGCTTAAGGGCGTAAGGGAGACATTTTCTCGATCTCCCCAGTATCCTCTAACGCACCAAGAACCTCACAGGGCAATGGATATGCCGACACTATTTCCAGTTCTCTTCATACTGTCATATCAGGATGTCAGGGATACAGTTTGTATATTAATTCAGATGACAGCTGCTCAGTGTCAGCCAGTAGTACTAGTTGTTTTCGGGCCTATAGTGTGATCCGAAAGTTTGAGGGCTCATGAGTTTCTTGTTTTGTGTCCTCTACAATTTACACGGACAGAGTTTAGAGAAGACCCCTAGAACCTCAGGGATTAGTTGCAAAGGATATTCAGGGTTATGTATGCTTTACCCACAGAGTCAGTCAAGCTAGCAGTGTTTTAATTTCAAGATATAGCATTTCGGTGGTACGAGAGTTGAGAAAGGTCTAGATGCAGAGATGCACCTTCATCTAGTTGGCCTAGTTTCTCTAAGGCCTTTATACGCCATTACTTGCCCTAAGAAATTTGATTGGCTAGAGGGGAGCAGTTCTTATACTTAAAATGGGGTAGGATGAGCGTCAGAGAGTACACATTGAGGTTTGATTACTTGGCTAGATATACACCAATATTAGTTGATGCCATGCCAATCGGGATGCACTGATTTATAGTAGGGTCAACAACAGAATATGTGGGGCCTTGTATTACAGCCACATTGCAAGGAGACGTGGACATTTTGCAAATTGAGTACTCGAGATTCTCAGAGATCGTAAGTTATATGTAAAGCTCCCGAAATGTAAGTCCTGGTTAAACTCTGAAGCTTACCTGAGTCATATTACGTCAGATATAGGTATTCAGGTTGACTCACAAAGGCTAGAGGCCGTTAATATTTGGTCCAGACCCACGACTCCAACAGAATGTTGCAGCTTTTTGGGGTTAGCTAAGTATTACAGAAGGTTGGTGGACAGATTCTCCATCTTATCAGCACCATTGATAAAGCTGACTCAAAAAGCAGCTAAGTACTAGTGGACTGAGGCTTGTGAGTATAGCTTCCAAGGGCTGAAAGACATATTTCCATCTATAGTAGTATTAGCCTTGTCAGAGGGTTTAGAGGGATACACAGTATACTGTGGCATTTCAGGTATGGGTTAAGAAAGTGTTTTGATGTAGCACGGTGGGGTGCTTCGGAAGACATGAAAAGAACTACCCTACCCATAACCTAGAATTGGCTATAGTAGTCCAGGATTTGGAGGCATTACTTGTATGGTGCCTATGTAGACATCTCCAGTAATCACAAGAACCTTTAGTATAATTTTTAAGCAGGACGATTTGTGACAACGTCGTTGGTTGGAGTTGCTAAAGGATCATGACATAAACATCTTGTATCACCTAGGGAGGGCTAACATTGTATCTGATGCCCTTAGTTGTAGGTCTATAAGCAGCCTATCATACTTGAGACCAGAAAAGAGAAAATCAGCTCGAGAGCCGCACCAGTTACCTAGTTTAAGAGTCCAGTTAATGGACTAAGATGATAGTGGGGTTGTGATCCAGAATACAGTAGTGTCATCTCTAGTTGTGGAGGAGAAGGAGAAACATTACGAAGGCCCTAACCTAGTACAAATAATAACAGGCACAGCAGGAGAAGTCTTTGGCCTTGGGGTAAGCAGGGGATAGAGTCTTGAGATTCAGAGATTGACTCTACATTCCAGACGTGGTAGGGCTTCGCCAGCTGATTATGGAAGAAGTACATTATTCTTATTATTCTTTTCATACGGGTCCGATGGAAATATACCTTCGTGAAATGTACCACGATATAAAAGAGAATTATTGGTAGCATGGAAAGAAGGAAGATATTGCCGAGGTTGTAGCGCAGTGTCCTAATTGCCAGCAGGTAGACACTGAATATCAAAAACCTGGAGGGTTGACTCAGGAGATAGTCTTGCCTATATGGAAGAGTCAATAGACCCTGTTACAGGTTCACCGCATACCAGGAGTAAATTTGACTCCAGTAGGGTCATTATTGGTATATTGGTATAATTAGCTCATTTCTTGCTAGTCAGGGATATGCTTTTAGCTGAGAATTATATTGAATTGTACATTAAGGAGATAGTTCGACTGAACAGTATCCCAGTGTCTAACATCTCTAACAAAGCAGCCTAGTTTACTGCTAGATTCCAGAAGTCATTTCAGAAAAGTTTAGGAACATAGGTTAACTTGAATACAACTTTTTATTCCCAGACAGATGGCCAAGAGAGCACACGATTCAGACGCCTGAAGATATGTTATGGGCGTGTGTGCTAAACTTCAGAGTAAGTTGGGATCAACACCTATCTCTTATCGAATTGGTATAATAACAATTACTATTCTACCATCACGATGGCATGAGGCTTTGTAAGAGCAAAAATATAAGTTCCCCCTAGTATGGGTTGGAATAGGTGAGTTAGGGTCGTTAGGACCTAGCATGATACATCAGACATAAGAGGGGCTAAGCTCATTATAAAGCATCTATCGACAACTTCGAGTCGTCAGAAGTCCTATTCTGATATACGACACAGATATTTAGAGTTTTGTGTTGACGATTGAGTATTCTTGAATGTTTCACCAGTGAGGGGCATTATAAGATTTGGCAAGAAGGACAAGTTTATGTCTAGATTCATCAGGCCAAAGATAGGACAAGTGGCCTATGAGTTAGAATTGCCTTCGGGGCCAAAACCTGTTCGTCTAGTCTTTCATGTATCAATGTTATGCAAGTGCGTAGGAGAGCCTTCTCGGGTTATCTCAGTTGAGGATGCTCAGGTCACAGAAGAGCCATCCCACGTGGAGTCTCCAATAGTTATAATAGATCGCCGGGTCTGTAAGGGCTACCTTGAGAATCAAAGAAGTGATTTAATAAAGTTTTAGAGAGGAACATGAGTATGGCAGAGATGAATTAAGAGGATAAGAATGACGTTAAGTCTGGATATCTTCAGTTGTTCTAGGCTCTACGATGATAGTGTACAAACTCAGATAGTTGCAGTTAAGGCAAGGTAGTTTCAGGTGTTATGTAGTTGCTTTTGTCACCATTATTTTCAGTTGTTTACATATATGGGTGGAACTACGTTTCATTTGCAAGTAGCATCCTATAAGATGCCTATGTTGGACTTTTCTGTGTTTTAGGTTTTCATATAGTCCATAATACAGAGGAGACTCTGCCGAAATTTTCTAGAAGTACCTAGAAACTAAGTCTCCTAACATTGGAGTACATTCGAGGTGAATGTTCCTGGGGGGGATGATGTTACAACCCGTAAGTTGTCGTGGACTAGCCAATGTATAAGTGTGCATATTAAGGAGTTTTTAGAGTACAACACATGCAGGAGGAGGATCGAAGGGGGACACATGAGCACGCAATCAAGCGAGCTAGAGGAAAGAGATCGGAGGCAGGCTGCAAGGGGCGGCGCATCACGGACCTCCCTCCTTCGCAAGGGGCGGCGCGTCGCGCCCTATCTCGGCATGATGGGAGGTGCACCACGGACCCCTGCCACTGCCTTCATATATATATATATATGTTAAGTTCAAGTGAGAGTTATTCATTATACGTTTCCCAAAAGCAGTTCCTCAACCCTACAAAACTTTTCCTCTACAGTTTTCAGTTGTTTTTCGCCGAATTACACCACTAAACTCTGTCGAAACGCATATTCATCTTCGATAACGAGTTCCAGGCCTATGAGGAACGTCGATGCGAGGTTATTTCTTATAAATTCTCTCAGAGTACTGAAAAATCACCAAGTAAAAGTTGTCAGAATCACTTCTAATTGAGTCCTAAGCAACTACAAGTGACGGGTAAGTATTTCCACCTTCTAGATTCTTGAGAATTTGTGAGTTTTGGACTTAATTAAATAAAGTTTAATTGGAGTCAATGTTCTTCAAGTGATATCATTATTTGCCGATGTCTACGATTGAAATAGCCTTAGTTTCTCAGCATAGAGGCTGTAATCAAGTGGAATTATCAGCAGCAGGCTGGAACTACATGGTTAAACGAGAATTACCATTTGAGGTGTGTAAGGCTAACCTCCTTTAGCAAGTTATTCTCTTCGTATAGTTAATATGACTTGTACTGTTGTAGTAGCTTATGATTATACATGTTGTGGTTAGCTTCTACGAGGCGAGTAGAGGTTGTAACATAGTATCCCTTGTCGGGAAAGATTACATTCAGTTTTGACTATTGCTGGGAGCGACAAAGAGATCCCCTATTTAGTTATTCACCGCCTAGAGAGAATAGTAATGTCCTACTGCTATACTGGGGCCTGGGGTTAGCTGTTAGCATACTTGGTTAAGCTTGGTAGCATAAGGCGTATCTTGGCTTTAACTTTTTATTAGATGCCTACATATGCAGTAAAGCTCATCTACAGGCCATTGGCGTACTTTGACGCCTATAGGACTAGAGTCATGATAGAATGGCCTTACCTTTGAGTCAGTGGCACCAGGGTTGCCTAACGAACCAGGTGGTAGCTTCTAGGTGGACTACCTACTGCCAGTGTCCATATAGATCCCTTCGACTTACAGTTGGTCATATCGGCTTATGAGGAAACCACTCTAGTTGCCAAAAGTTTGATGGACTATGCGACGTCCTAAGAAAGTATTTTAGTAGTCGTTATACTAAGACAAACGCCTCTAGCTATTCATACAGATGTACCTGTACATGTTTCCTGGAAAGGCTAATTCTAAGTGTACCTGCCTACTGGGCTGCAGATTGCTCACAGGGGCTATATGTTGTCCGGACATACCAGATTAACACCTATGAACTAGAACCTTAGTATCATGGTTACTCTTCGGGTTAGTAATTGTTATGGCTGCCCATAGAACTATTGTGGTTGATCGCCTAGTATCATATCCAGTTTTTAGTAGCCCTATAGTCATTCTAGGCGAGGGAACCATATAGTTCTACGACCTTGTTTTCCACTTATGAATGACTATTGTACTAGTATGAACTTCAGAGTGTTGCCAGGTCATCTCAAACTTCGCCCTTCCCGTTCTGAACTAGCTGATTTTATAGTTACTTCCATGACTATCAAACTAGCTATGGACACATAGACTATTAGGATGTTACAGGAGCCTAGATGACTCACATACAGTCACAGGAGCCCAGACGGTTCAGATACAGTCATAAGAGCCCAGATGGCTCATATATAGTCATAGGAGCCCATACCGCTCATATACAGTCACAGGAGCCCAGACGGCTCATATACAGTCAGAGGAGCCTAGACGGCTCATATAAAGTCACAAGAGCCCAGATGACTCATATACAGTCACATAAGCCCAGATGGAGACATAGTCACAGGAGCCCAGAAGGCTCATACATAGTCACAAGAGCCCAGATGGCTCAGATATAGTTACAGGATCCCAAATGGCTTAGAAACCTTTACAGGAGCCTAGAAAGCTCAAATACTGTTATAGGAGCCCAAATGGCTCAAACACAATTACAGGAGCCCAGATGGCCCAGAAACAGTTACAAAAGCCCAAAAGGCTTGGATACAGTCCAAAGGTCAAGTATTCTTTAGTTATAGCTTGCCTACAGGGCTATAGTGAAATAGATAGAGTATAGCTTGGTTGCACTTGCCGGGGCTTATGGGGGCATTTGTTGTACCTTCCAAGCTTATGGGGGCCAGGTTAGGTTCTTGTTTGCATACTTTCTTGCTAGATATAGTTTATGAACGTATAGTCATTCAACTTAAGTTCTTAGTTGTATAATTATTTACTAGATGCAGGCTGTACTTGTGACATCCTACAAGTTAACTTTTGGCCCTTACTGCCGATTGCTTTCACTTCCTTATTAGTGTTTATTCAGTCATTAATACTTCCGTACATATTTAGTACATATTGTACTAACGCCCACGCATGGGGCGCTGCCTACTTGCCTGCAGGTTTAGATAGACAGGATTTGGGACCTCCTAGTGGTTGTTCAGAGTCAGCAGATTAGTCAACTCCTTTCATTCGAAGTTTCCAGGTAGTAGAGGGTTTCCTGCCTTTTGTTTTGTAGTTTTGGGTATGCCGAGGCACTGTCCTGACCAATATTTTCATTCTTAAAGGCTTCCATACTAAAGTCTTCAGTTAGTGGTTTGTGTTGGCCGTGTTGGGCCTATATTTGTTGTGTTCTGTATGTTGGCCGCGTGGGGCCTAGTGTAGCTTCCAGTTAGTGGCCTTGTCGGCTGCAGTTAGGGTATGACTGCCTATCATCCTTTCTGTTATGACTAGATGACATAGTGGTCTTGTCAGCCCGCATAGGATCCCTTTATGATTATGTTGCTGGGTTAGCTATTTCCTTTTACAGGTGTTGTTTGGCCTTGTTGGCCTGAGACTGTGTTTACAACCGAGATATAGCGGTTTGTCTTCTTTGTTTTGGAGTTGCTGGTAGTAACCAGAGGTGCATATGCCCAGCCAAGTCAGCCCAGGTCCCAGTGAGGCACTAGGTGCCGGTCATGCCTCCCAAGGTTGGGCGTGACAATATTGTCTTTCACTTTATTATAATTGCTTTTTAATGGTGTGTAATGTTAGAACTAGCCCATGTTCTCTACTTGCTGAACCTAGAGAAGAAGAGATTAGGAAAAGGGAATCACAACTAAGACTTGAAACTATCATTTTCAATTCATAACTTGATTCTGGTTGCAAAAAAGTTAATTTGAAATTATTGATAAGGGTTAATTGGAAACACCATGAGAACCTAGTGAATAAGGATAGTCATCTAATAGGGGCGAATCAACCGTTTAAATGAATGTACCTTAGTGGTTCTGCAGGATAGGTATTGGAAAAGATTACAAGCATAATAACCCTACATAGTTATGAAGTCATGAGGAACACTTCTCTAGCTAATTGAATGCCTTTGGTAACAACACATTTTCACAACACTAATACTTGTTCTGTTCAAAACTCCCCTTCGGAAATAACTACACTAAAAGCAAAAATAATAGCATTAATTAGGATTCTAACCATATTCCTCGTGGGATCAACCCCAACTCTGGTTAAGTTCTTTACTTGATAAATGATGTCGCCCAAGCGCATGTGGTCGTCAAGTTATATAGGACTGTAAGCCCCGATTATCGTACCCACAGAGACTTATCAATTTAATCATTCAAGGTTGATTCTTATTTCACTATCTATCAAATAGTTAAAAAGGGGAATGATTTAGAGAGTTTATACTACTAAAACTTTAAATGAAAAATAAACTAAAGGGGTTGCAAACTTAGGTTTACTTCAGATAATGATGATAATCTAGGGAAATGACACTTTGCAGTTTCAGGTTGAGTTTTCAAGATGTGATTACACTAGAATGATTCTTCCTATGGTTGCTAGCTGCAAGTTACTATCCCGTTCCTTGCAACTATCCTAGCATCCAAGGACTATTTCATGAACCCTAACTCCTATATCCCTATGGTTACAGGAGAAACATGAAACAATGATTGTACCTACTTTTATTTCAAGTTAACAGGATTGAAGGGTATATCCCTATCCCCAACAACTTCTATTCTCTCACCAATGGGTTCAAGGGTATTTGAATTCCTCTTTTGTATTTACCTTTAATCCTTTCGATTCCCTTTTCCAAGTTCAATCGAAAGCCAACAGATTTACTTATAAGGTGATCAGTCTCATAAATAAGCAATTAAAATAAGTAAATACAAAACAACTATTAAAGAAGAATTGAATCTAGATTAAATCAGTCTTTTAGACAGTCAACCATCCACCACGGCTAAAATCGTAGAGTATGAGTTTATCCACTCATTAAAATGTGGAAAAATGAGTACTTAATCATCATCATTCAAAAGAAAACGATAAAAGAAAAGAAGAAACCTAGTGTAGAACTTTTCTTCCTTCCAAACGGCTTACAAGCCTCCAAAAATAAAATAAGGAATATAAAAATGATCAAAGGATGCCTAACTAATGCCCTAGAGGATGTATTTATAGTTGAGCCTTCAAATGATGCTTCTGCCCTCTAACACTTAGCTTTAAAATCAACAATTTCAGCTCTAGAATGGGTCTGCCGCATTGCTCCACCTATCTCACCATAGATTTAGTCAAATATCCTCTGAAGAATAGCTCTAGAATGGGTCTAGTGCACTGCCCTATCCATTTCACCAAGGACTTAGCCAATTTTCTGCACTTCTAACACCTCTCCAACTTTCCTTTCTCTAGAACCTCTCTGACACCCAACCCCATCTATCTCACGAGAATTTTGGGAAGTTTCTCTAAGTCTGAAATTCTCTGGGGCTCCACGCCATCCATAACAACAGAATTTTGGTGCTATGGATAGGGCTCCACGCCTCTTATCTCGCCAAGGTGTTGAGTAGATTTTCTTCAGATGTTTTGGACCTAGTGCAGTGCGCCAGCCATAGCACCAACTTTTGTGCATATTTCTCTGAACTTTAGGACTTGGTGCTGGGTGTCAGCCATAGCCCCCGATCCTTCTTCTCAGCTTCTCAAACCTTCAACCTTGGGTAATTTTGGGTCCTTTTTCCTTGGTTTCCTGCTCAAAACATCTCAAATTATTTGTTAGCATACAAAACAAACAAATACATAAATTTATGCATTTCATAAGAATTATGAACTGAAAACAAGGTAAAAGACGGTCAAAAACAAGGCAAGTGGGCATACAACATCACCACTCTACACTTAAACCATTTTTGGTCCTCGAAAAATCCTTGATACATACACAAACTCATCTTTTACAATCACACTTTGTACCTCTATCAATTCACACTCAACCAACTAGCATAGAGTATTTATCAAATGGTTCATCAACATACGGCAATTCTCATCAAGCACAACTAAAGGTTTCAAAATCACGACCACACAACCTCTATAGTTGACTCATTTTTTAAAAATATAGGGCCAATATAATTAAGCATGAAATATGCAACAAATAGTACACTTGCTTAAACATCTAGTGCCCCTCACTTTTAGTGATGTTCTCTCTCAAATTATCAATGAAAAAACGTGGAATATAGAAAGCAAGGTACCCTCATGCTCACAAATAATGTAATACACATATGTCATATATCATAAGCTTGCCCTTCATGTACATTTAGACTACTTGGTTGTTTCAAGAGATTCAGTTCACAAGGACTTTTCTTGGTTGTAATGTCGGCTAAGAACAATCCTTAATACACACACAAACTCATCTTTACCATCACACTTTGTACCTCTTTCAATTCATACTCAACCAACTAGCATAGAGTATTGATCAAATGGTTCATCAACATACAACAATTCTCGTCAAGCACAACTAAAGGTTTCAAAATCACGACCACACAACCTCTATAGTTGACTCATTTTTTAGAAATATAGGGCCAATATAATTAAGCATGAAATATGCTACAAATAGTACACTGGCTTAAACATCTTGTGCCCCTCACTTTTAGTGATGTTCTCTCTTAAATTATCAATGAAAAAACATGGAATATAGAAAGAAAGGTACTCTCATGCTCACAAATGATGTAATACACATATGTCATATATCATAAGCTTGCCCTTCATGTACATTTAGACTACTTGGTTTTTTCAAGAGATTCGGTTCACAAGGACTTATTTTGGTTGTAATGTTGGCTAAGAACGGGTAGGAATGATATGTTTTTATAGTGACTACAACCCTAAGAACTTATATGACATTTTTTCATTTTTCTTGTCCACCACTTTTTCCTTGATGTTCACCCTGCACTTAACTCATCCTTTTTATTTTCTTTTCATGCCCCTTTTTTCACTACTTGACGCTAGTCTTTGCTTATAACATCAATAAGCATTTTGCAGTTAAAGCTCTATCTTTCGTTGTACTAGCAGCAGGTAAACAACACAATTCTGTGGGCATCCCTTTTTCCTATTTTTCTCCTCTAACCACAATTTTTTTCTTTTTCCTTTAACATGATACTGTGGTGGACCTTTACTTTTAAGCCACAAAGTGCCAAAAAAAATACTTTGGATCAATAAGTATGAGGTCTCACAAAAAGAGGGAATAAGCTACTTCATGACTAAGACAAAAAATAAGGCTTAAGGCTCAAAGGGGTTAACTAGGGAGAATGTACAAAAAGGTAAAACAATTATGGGAAAACATGGTTTTTTCAAAGAAATGCGTTGATCATATCCGAACTCCCTAGCAACTAGATATCCCATGTACACTAAGACAAGTTCTAGATGCTACAATATGTACAAACAAGACAAATTAGCTCTCCTGTCATGGCAATCAAGTATCTAGTTGGCTTCCTATAGCTACACAATCACACAATCATATTGACTAACATTTTCCATTATTAAGCCCATAAAATCATTTTGAGTCAAATTAAAGAGATATGTGTGTCTCTTGTGGATTCCTCACTTATGCATTCAAGATGGCCACTTTATTGATTCTAGCATAGAAGCTAAGTAGAATATCAATAAGCACACAAGTGAATGATCTATGACTCAATCCTAAAAAAATTGTGATGAAATTTCCTTAAGACGGTCTTCATCTATCTATCATAGTGAAGGTCAATACTCTAAGATGACAATGATTCCCAAGAAAATGAAAAAATTACCCAGTTCAAAGAACTCCCCTTCGAAAAAGAACCGAAGCCATAAGAAAAACCAAAGGGTGGTTGAGCTAAGCCAATTTTCAAAAATTTTCAAACAAAAATCAATGACATACTCACCCTTGACTAACAAAATTTAGGGAGACACACCCTCGCCCCACACTTAAATCCTTGCTTTGTCCTCAGAGCAACTAAAATTAAAGATCAAATTAGAGCGAGAAATTACTCCCTAAGGCCCTCTAAGGCCTAGCTAGCAGTAGGTTTCTTGGATTTGTAGGTCAAATGACCCCACACTTAAGATCAGACCATGCTCCTTAACCTTAATTCTGGGTACTCAGACTTTCTTTTTTTTGCAAAAAAATATTTAATAGTGACACTATATATAAAACCATTATAGTCACATTTTTACAGATTGGGTTGCCTCCCAAAAAGCGCCTAATTTAACGTCGCGACACGACGTCATCAAGTTTCACCACGTTTTCTTCCACTTTGAGCTTATGAATTTCACCCCTAATTTCTTTTTCGATTTTCTGTTATGCTCAAGGGGCAGTGGTGTAAACATGAAGGGACTAAGTAATAGATGTTGCATCTTTCCCCTCTTGGAACTTAAGTGAGGGATGTGGTTGTGTGTCTTTGGCATAATGAATTTTAGAATATAGGGGCATTGTTCCTCATCTACACATCTCTCAATAGGCTTATAAGGCTCTATTTCTAGGTTGCCAATCAAACACAATATCGAAAAGTGTTTATAATAAGTACCAATACGCCCTAACTTCAGGACCCCATTATGCTTGACATCCTCACTTTTATCCACCTCCTCAATAGCGACATCAACCAATACTGAATAGTCTAATGGTTAGGTTTCTTCTTCTTGTTCCATGAATTGTCTAGTATCCAAAACACTTTAGAGTTGGGACTCACACACCTCAACTTTTTTCATTCAAAAGACCCTACAAGTTATGGATACTTGAGCTAAACTGGTCTATCTCCTGTCTAACCTCTATTCTCCCTTCCACATGAGGTACCTATTGACTATTGGCTAAGACAGTGAGTTGTGAATCATTACAAGTTGTAGTCTCAACCATCATCCCTGTGAGCTTGGAACTCTTCCTCTTTAAGGTTCCTCCCTGTCCAGTAAGCTGCTCCCTCATTGCTTTCATATGCTCCAAGAACAGTTTTTCCATATTACTTATTTGAGCATGATGTTCCTCCTCTTTATTATTCTTGTAAGCATAAAAACAACAGGAGGATCATAATAGTGGCTTGGGAAAGGAGTATAAATATTTGGGCAACTACTCTAATGGCTATCCCAACCATCACATGCACCACAAGTATTACAGTGTTGCCACAAGTTGGGTCCTCCATAATTCAAACAAGGATCACCTAGATATGAACACCCATCAATCGACCCATTTATATACCAAGATGTCATGTTAAGAGGAGTGGTCAGATACTTTATTAAAAAAGAAAATAAAAAATCTATACAATATATATATAAAATAGCGGAATAAAAGTGCTAACCTACAAACGATCAACAATATTCAAGTCCCCGACAATGATGCCAAAAACTTGATGTCGCCCAAGCCCACGTGGTCATCAAATAATATAGGACTGGAAGCCTCGATTATCGTACCCATAGAGACTTATCAGTTTAATCTTTCAAGGATGATTCTTATTTCACTATTCTATCAAATAGTTAAAAAGGAGAATGATTTAGAGAATCAAAACTACTAAAACTTTAAACATAAAATTAACTAAAGCAGTTGCTAACTTAGTTTTACTTCAGATGATGAAAATCTAGGAAAATGGCACTTCGTAGTTTCAAGTTGAGTTTTCAAGATGTGATTATACTAGAACAATTCTTCCTATGGTTGGCAAGTTACTATCCCATTCCTTGCCACTATCCCTAACATCTAAGGACTATTTCATGAACTCTAACAATTATATCCCTATGGTCGCAGGAGAAACATGAAATGATAATTATTCCTACTTGTATCTCAACTAAACAAGGTTGAATGGTATATCGCTATCCTCAACAACAACTTCTATCCTCTCACCAATGGGTTCAAGGTTCTTTGAATTCCTGTTCTGTATTTACCTTTAACCCTTTCGATTCCCTTTCTCGATGTCATGACCCGAACATAGACCCGGATTGAGGCACGAAACCTAAAATCATAAATGGCTCCAAGTCGACCCATGGGATGAGCATGATAACTAATCTCGACATAACCAAAGAGGAAAACTGAATTCTGAAATAGCGGAAGTTTGAATATTAAAAGCATTTAAACTACTGAAATCTCAAAATACAGAATCTGAAGCTAAAAGTACAAACTATGTCTGAAAACCTCTAAGATTAAGAACTGCATGCTGATATCTGAAAACACGATTAGACATAAACTGAATCTCCTAATTGAATCAAGTGACCCAAAGTTGAAATTGATATTCATAAGTAAAACAGGACATTGGGTCAAACCTGCTGAAAACCTAATTTCATAATTGATGAACATGTATAACTAAAATCATGAGGAACAATGGGAGACTCATCATATAACCGATATAATCATGATAGAGCTTATGTGATCAATATTATTACACTCAAGTAGGCAGACCAATCCAAATCCTTGTTAGGGCTAAGAACCCTACCATGATATCGATATCAAGATGAAGGCCCCTTGGGGGTAGGGGAAAGCTTAGAAGGGAGGTCCCAATGAATCTGAATAAACCTACATTGGCGGGTAGTTCTGAGGCTCGAGGTTTACCTGAACCCCTAGCCTACTCGGTGCTAGACACTACTCCCAAAAATATGCATATGCTCTCCATCATTTTTCAGCAAAACTGAACTATCATTTTCCAATGAAGCTTATCATGAAATTACATACATAGTTTGAAATCTGAAAATGAGGGCCTTGGCTCAAAACATACCATAGGCTGAAAAGTGGGAGTCTAGACTCCAAAACCATGTGGTAAGCTAACATCATAAACTTGAACTAAATTATGAAAACATACATAGATCATGTGGGCTTACCCACACTTTAACATGCTTGAAATAGACTTGCTGGTCAAAAATCATGGATTCGGACATGGGTAATTCATAAACATTCTTTCATGCTAAAATCTCATCATGCTTGAAAACATAGATCACAATCTTAACTTTTCATGAAACTTGCATAATTGACCATAATACTTTCAAAACTAGAAAATCATGAATTGTAATTCAAAATAAGTATAAAATATGCCCATGGATTCTTAAAATATCATTTAAACCATAAAGGCAATTGACCCATGATTAAAACATAGAGAATTCATACTTTTTTGTTAAAATCCCATAGATCCATACACTTGAATTCATGAATTGAGCAGGGATTTGGGCATGAGAGTGAAGAGAAGCTACCATTCATTACCTCACATACCTGGGTAAACTGATTCTTAACCCTTCCTTGAAAGCCCAAGAGATTTGGGGAAGAACTAGAGGAATTCTTAAGCTTAATCTTCAATGGAACCCTCTAATCTTGCATGCATGGGAGAGAATGACTTAAGATAGGTTAAGCACTCTTAAAACCCTCCTAACAGAGCTTAAAATGGTGTAGTTTAGGGCTTAGAAGCTCATGAATTACGAAAACACCCTTATTAAAATCACAAGAAAAAGGACCCTGCCGGTCCTCTAGAAGGACTCCACGAGTCGTAAAGTAGGGGACGTCTTGTGGTGTTAACTCGTGAAGTTTATTGGAAATCCCACTTTGAATCCAACAGCCTTGATGATGAATCACTTAACGAGTCGTAAGCTACTTCACGACTCGTGGCTCACCTTGTGATGTCACCGAAAGTTCAAACCTTAAATCTTAATCAATCCTGACCTCGACTAACCTCACGGGTCGTGAAGTGACTTCACCGCTCATGGTTGCCACTCATGGTCAACCCTTGTCCACGATTTCCTCCACTGCAGGCCTCCTTATCACGAGTCACTCAACGACTTGTGGAGTGACCTCACGGGTCGTGGCTGCAACTCATGATCACTCCTTGACCACGATCTCCTCCACGACAGGCTCCACTTAACGAGTCATTCCACGATGCGTGGAATGACCTCACAGGTCACTGGATGACTTGTTCTATGACCTGAGAAATATTTTCCATTTTTTTCTCTGCTTTCACCCTTTGGTGTGGTCTTAGGGACTTTTGGGATATTACAACATCTCTCCATTGGGAACATTCATCCTCGAATGTGGATAAACATCCTAGAAAGCTGGGGAAAGGAACTGCCATCCCAAATATTGAACATCTGGAGCTGAAAACTGACGGACTGACTTACTCCGGACTGAAATACATGACTGAACTGAATTAACGAGTCACACATACATACACTGACTTAAAGGAAATTGAGAGACATAAACTAGGCATGAAACTGAATAGAGTACTAAGGAGGAAACTGATACCTTAAGCTGGAACTTTGCTAGGAGGAAAAAGATGCAGGCATTTAGCCATCATATTTGCTTCGGCTTCCCACATAGTTCCCTCAACAAGCTGATTTCTCCAAAGAACCTTTACTGAAGCTACTTCTTTGTTCGTCAACTTTCGAACCTGATGATCAAGAGTTTCAACCGGAACCTCTTCATAGCTAAGGCTATCCTTCTCACCTATTCTCTCCACTGGAACAACCAAAGTCAGGTCACCGATGCACTTCTTCAAGAGAGATACATGGAAAACTGGATGTATAGAAGCCAACTCTGAGGGCAACTCCAACTCTTAGGCAACCTTACCAACACGTATCACAATCCTATATGATCCAACATATCGGGGACTACACTTCCCTTTCTTTCTGAATCTCATCATCCCATTCATGGGAGATACCTTGAAGAACATCCTATCATCGACTTCAATTCAAATTCTTTCCTCCTTACATCTGCATAGGACTTCAAATGACTCTAACCTATTTTCAGCCTTTCCCTTATAAGCTGAACTTTCTCCATAGCCTCTTGAACTGAATCTGGCCCTATTAATATAGTCTCACCTACTTCAAACTAACCAATAGGCGATCTACATCTTCGCCTATAAAGGGCCTCAAACGGAGCCATCTGAATGTTGGAGTTATAACTGTTGTTATATGTGAACTTGATAAGAGGTAAATGATCATCCCAACTATCTTTGAAGTCAATCACGCATGCTCTCAATATATCCTCAAGAGTCTAATTGGTCCGCTCGGCCTAACCATCCATCTTTGGGTGAAAAGACGTGCTAAGCTGACCTGAGTACCACGTCCCTTCTGAAATGACCTCCAAAATTAGGAAGTGAACTGAGTACCTCTGTCTGATATGATGGACAAGGAGAGACCATGCAACCTAAATAAGTCTCGAATATACAACTTAGCATAGTCCTCAACTAAATCGGTAGCTCTGGCCGATAGGAAATGAGTTGCTTTAGTCAACCTGCCCACAACCACCCGAATTGAGTCATACTGATGATGTGTACGAGACAACCCTATGATGAAGTCCATATTAATCTCTTCCCACTTTTAAGTGGGGATAATGATGTCTTGTAATGCACCTCCTGGACTTTGATGCTCCACTTTTACCTATTGGAAATTCATACACTTAGCCAGAAACTCCGCTATGTCCTTCTTCATACCATCCACCAATAGACTTCCGGTAGGTCATGGTACATATTTGTGGAACCTAGATGTATAGAATATCGAGAATCATGAGCCTCATGAAACATTCGATTTCTCAAGAAATCAAATCGCGAAACACACAAATAACCCTAGTAATGAAGTACACCATCTCCCCCTTGGGAGAAGACCTCTACCTTCTGATTCTAAACTGCTTCTTTCAATTTTACCAAAATAGGATCCTCACCTTGCCTTGTATCGACTTTAGTTACCAATGAATATTTTGACCCGTTCTAAAAAATGACACCACCATATGCCGAGTCAACAAGACGAGCTCGTAATCGTGAAAGTCGATGCACATCTTTCACCAACTCTTTCCTTCCATCTTCCACATGAGAAACACTCGCCATGGATATCCTGCTAAGGGCATGCGCTACTCACTGGCCTTTCCTAGATGATAAAGGACACTCATGTCATAGTCCTATAGTAGCTCTAACCATCTCCTTTTTCGCAAATTCAGGTCCTTGTGGATAAAAATACACTAAAGGCTCTTATAAACATACACATCCACATGCACTCCATATAAATAGTGTCTCCAAATTTTGAATGCGAACACCACCACTGCCAGCTTTAGGTCATGCGTCGGGTAATTCTTCTCATGAGTCTTAAGCTGTCTAGAGGCATACACAATGACCTTGCTATGTTGTATCAACACACAACCAAGACCAACCCTAGAGGCATCACAATACACTACAAATCCATCTGTACCCTTGGGTAGGGTCAATACCGGGGCTGAACTGAGTCGAGTCTTTAACTCTTGAAAACTCTTCTCACATGCATCCAACCACTGAAATTTGACTTTCTTTTGGGTCAAATAGTCAATGGTGCTGAAATGGATGAAAATTCCTCAACAAACCTTCTGTAGTAACCAACTAAACCCAAGAAACTCCTAATATTCGAAGGATTAACTGGTCTAGGCCAATTGTTTACAACTTCTATCTTTTGCGAGTCCATTTGCACACCTTCACTAAACACCACATGATCCAAAAATGCTACTGAGTTTAGCCAAAATTCACACTTGTGATAATGCTCAAACCACACTTCCAACTGAAGTATGAAGCGGACGTTGTCAATAAAGAACCCAATTAGAGGTTGGGGTCGATCTCACAGGGAATACGGAAGATCTAGATTACAGTCGGTAAATGAACTTGTATGGTAATTACTTCATAATGGGGGAACTCTAATAAAAAGCAATAATAAAAATAAATAGCAGTCAAGATTATATTCGTAAATCAATAATTAAAGGATAACTAGGGTTTTTGTTCCCCATGGGTTCAGAACAGCTTTAGGTATACACTCGTGATCGTTACCAGATGTACTGATAGAACAGATAACTTAGATTTATTCAAACGATCGACCAATCCCTATAGAATGACTATCCTTAATTACTCAACCAAGTCTCATGAGTTTTTCAAACTACTCGTTATCACTAAGGTCCAGATATAACTATCCTGCGACCACATCAAGTTAATACAATGATCATCAAGATTAAGGCTCCGTTGTAATTCTCTTTTCCTAATCTCTACCTTTTCGACCAAAGCAAGTAAAGAATTCAGGCACTTCCTAACGTTGTACACCGTTAAGAATCATCAAAGATGAAGAGAATACAATATAAGTATTTAGTATTGGTTTTAGACTCACTTTGTACAACCCTAACTAGTTAATCCACCATGGTTCCCACAATCCCTAGCTATGGAGGTTTTAGCCTCTCATAGTTTCAAGGTTGTGATTTATGTTCATGATTTCAAACATATAACAATACTTACAAAGATGATTGAGAAAAACAATTCCTTCAATTAAACCACGAAATCTTGAATAACAAGTAGCAAGAACACAATGAATTCAAGAAAAGGTTGATCACATGGTTGAACCAACTCAATTCTCTCTTCCAATTATGTAAAATTGCCTACTACAATGTTTTCCTACTAGAATTATGTCTATTCGTCGTCCTCAATTAAAAATAAAACATAAAAAGTATTTATAGAGACACAAGAATCCTTTTCCTAAACCAACAGGACTGCTTTCCATATCTGCTGCCGACCTTATCACGGGTCCACCTACGACTCGTAGGGGCTTCTCACGGATCGTGACATCCCCTCGTGGCTTTGAGTGTTGGTTGAATTTTGATTAAGTGTTGGGTCAAGGTACGATTTGTACTAACATGCTACGACTCGTAGATTGACACTCATGGCTTGATCCTGATCTTTTGAACTTTTTCTGAACTTCACCACGACCGGTATGGTACGACTCATACCTTCATCTCATGGGTCGTAGGGTGCTCTCATATTGAGAATCAACCTCTTGTGCAATTCTTCTGGATATCACAACCGGCTTACCAAGACTCGTACCATCATGGTACAATCCTTTACAAGTCTCATAAGTTCAGTCTTCTAGGTTTAAACTGTTAGCTTTTGATCAAGGCCCTCAGTACGACTCGTAGGTCCATCCTACGGACATATTGTGGTCTTAACTTTTTGCCCTGTTTTATACACTTTTAGCTTCCTTTTGCAATTTATTTTTCCAACACCCATTTATCCTGAAATCAAAGGAAAAGTGCCTCATATCCACATAAATACACCTAAGTCCATGCTATTCTCTTAGTTTTGAGCTCAATAGTGCTGTAAATTCACAGCACATCAACTTGCTGAATTTATCAAACAACTGGCGATCCTTAAGAGTTTGTAGCGCAGTCCTCAAATGAGTGACATGCTCCTCCTAGCTTCGAGAGTATATGAGAACGTCATCTATGAACACAATCACGAACATCTCCAAATATGGCTTGAACACCCTATTCATCAAATCCATAAAAGATGCAAGAGCATTCGTTATTCCAAAAGACATAATTTCAAACTCATAGTGACAATACCGAGTTTTGAAGGTTGTCTTTGGGATGTCACTCTCCTTAACTCTGAGCTGGTGATAGCCGGACCTGAGATCTATCTTCGAGAAGCACTTAGCACCCTGAAGTTGGTCAAAGAAATCATCAATCCTGGGAAGAGGATATTTGTTCTTGATAGTGACCTTGTTCAACTGCCGATAGTCAATGCACATACGAAGAGAACCATCCTTCTTCTGAACAAAGAGAACTGGTGCACCCCATCAGGATTTGCTAGGTCTGATGAAACCCATGTCTAAGAGATCCTTCAAGTGCTCTTTCAACTCTTTTAGGTTAGCTGGATCCATTCTATAAGGAGGAATAGATATGGGCTGCGTACCGGAAGAAGGTCAATACTAAAGTCGATCTCCCACTCAGGAGGGACTCCTGGTAAATCATCTGGGAACACCTCCGAATACTCACACATTATTAGAACTGACTAGAGAGTCAGGGTTTCAGATGTATCATTCTTAACCCAAACTAGATGGTAAATACACTTCTTAGAAGTAATCTTCCTGGCCTTAAGGTAGGAAACGAGTGTCCTACAGGCATAATTAAACTACCCTTCCACTCTAGGACTGGCTTACCCAGAAATCGAAACTCTACCACATGGGTTCTAAAATATACAAAGGCATAACATACATGTAACCAATCCATTCCAAACATAACATCAAAATCTGTCATGTATAACTCTACTAAATCTATTGAGGTGAATTTCTAAAGGACTGTGATAGGAAAATTTATGTAAACCTGTTAAGCTATAACTATGTCACCGACTAGAGTAGAGACTGAGAAAGGTTCTGACAGGATTTCAGGACTAACACCGAAACTACTAGCAGCATAGGGCGTCACAAAAGATAAAGTAGCCCCTGGATCTAAAAATGGAAATACATCAAGATAAAATATTCGTAACATACCAGTGACCACATCTGGTGAGACCTCTTGCTCCTGACGAGATGAGAGGGCATAAAACCTATTCTGATGTTGACTACCACCTCCACTAGTGGATGCATCCTACTGAGCTGAGCGTGCTAGTGGGCTGCTGAATTGGTGGCTGGGTCTCGACTTCTACCATGGCCCTGTCTAGATTTTGGGCAATCCCTAAGCATATGAATGGGCTTCCCACACCTGAAACATGCACCTGTACCTGCTAAGCACTGACCGACGTGCCTCATACTACACCTGTCATAACCCTGCATGCTAGTCCCTACGGGTCTACTCCCCTAACCTCGAAAGCCTGATGCCTGACCCTTTTGGTCTCACCTAAATCTAGATGGCACACTTGCTGCTAATGGTGCTGGGGCTGATGATCTCTGGTGGGACTACTAATGATGTCCACCACCTGATCTCTACTAGGCGAACCCAAAACTGTTAGACTTGGCCCTCTTGGCCTCTCTCTTCCTCTTCCTCATCTGAAATGCCTTTACCTGTCGGGCACATAAGAGTAGTGGGAAGAAGTCGAGGTCCTAATGGAGCATAGTGGTCCTGCAATCCTTGACTAAGTAGTCTTCTACCCCATTCACAAACCTGCTCACTCTAGCCCTCTGATCGCCCACCATCTACAGTGCATATTTGGACAACTGGGTGAGCTCTAGAGCATACTCTTGAACTGTCATGATGTTCTATCTCAGATTCACGAACTCTACTTCCTTGATTTCCTTCATTTCCTGGGGAAAGAATCGGTCTAGAAATACTGTGAGAAACTCATCCCAACCAATAGGACTTGCTCCGACTCCCCGACTATCCTTCCACTGTCGGTACCAAATATGAGCAACCCTCTTCAAATGATAAGAGGATAGGTCTGCACACTCCTCCCCCATCACCCCCATAATCTAGGTGATCTTCTTAATCTCCTTGATGAACTCATGTGGGTCCTCTTCTACTCTCGATCAAAGAAACTTAGGGGGATTCATCTTGAGGAAGTCCCTAACTCTAGCTGTCGCTGCGTTCCCATTCTGGGGAACATGAGCTATTGCCTATTAGTTGGCCTGAGTGGTCAATGCCTGCGCCAACATCTGGATAGCCGCCCTAAACTCAGCATGGGCAACCTTCTGGGGCACGTGATCTGCTGTGGCTTGATAGTGTCCATATCCGTTGCCATTCATATGGACATTTCAGTTTCTGTTGCCATTCCTTCTTACGTTAACTCGACCTGGAGGCATGATTGTAAAAATGCCTATAGAATAAGTTAGAAGGATAGAAAGATACTTTATCACATGACATAGATCATGAAAGAAGGGAAATTTCCTAAAATGTTTCATAGGCTCTTCGTCATAAGTATGGCGCGCTTCACCCCCGTAAAAAAGACTCTACTTAACGTGGCTTTCAGAAAATCTAGGACACACATAACCTTTTCTCTGATACCAAGTTGGTCACGATCCAAACGTAGGCCCGAATCAAGACATAGAACCTAGAACCATAAATGGCTCCAAGTTGACCCATGACATGAACATGATAACTAATCTCGATATAATCAAAGCAAAAAACAAAATTCTGAAATAGTGGAAGTCTGAATATTAAAAGCATTTAAACAACTGAAATATCAAAATACAGAATCTGAAGCTAGAAGTACAAACTATGTCTGAAAAACCTCTAACATACTGATAAGCAAATGGGATAACATCCTAACTAGCTCACTAGAAGTTTGAAACTAAAAATGACAATAACTCAACTATCTAACGGTCCTCAAAGGATAAGGACTCACTAACAAGCTGTCTGGATGGAAATATGAAAACTGGCTAGTGGTGAGACTGAACCTGAACGTCCAGGCCTGTATCATGAAATGATACATCATAGAGTATGTGGTAAGTACTTGAAATGTATTGAGTATTTAAGGTATGTAAAACTGGATAAGTAAGTATAGACTGAAAACATGCATATCATAAATCAAATCATTATAAGATTCTGAGAGTAAGGACCGCATGCTGATATCTGAAAACATGATTAGACATAAACTAAATCTCATAACTGAATTGAATGACCCAAAGTTAAAATTGATATTCATAAATAAAATTGAACGTTGGGTCAAACCTACTGAAAACATAATATCATAACTGATGAATATGAATAACTAAAATCATGAGGAACAATGGGAGACTCGTCATATAACTAACTTAATCACGATAGAGCTTACGTGATCCCAACTATTACACTCAAGTGGGAAGAGTCATCCAAAGCCTTGCCAGGGATAAGGACGCTACCATGATATCAATATCAAGCTGAAGGCCCCTTTGGGGTAAGGGAAATCTCACAAGGGAGTTCCTAATGAATATGAATAAATCTACATTGGCGCATAGTTCTGAGACTCGAGTTTTACCTAGAATCCCTAGTCTACTCGGTGCTAGACACTACTCCTAAAAATATGCATATGCTTTCAATTATTTTTCAATGAAGCTGAATCAACATTTTTCAATAAAGCTGATCATGAAAGTCTAAAATCTAAATATGAGGAGCCTTGGCTCAAAACATACCACAAGATGAAAAGTGGGAGTCTAGACTCCAAAACCATGTGGTCAGCTAACATCATAAGCTTGAACTAAATCATGAAAACATACATAAATCATGTGGGCTTGCCCAAACTTTAATATGCATGAAATAGACTTGCTAGTAAAAACTGATGGATTCATACATGGGTAATTCATAAACATTTTTTCATGCTAAACATCTCATCATACTTGAAAATATAGATCATAATCTTAACTTTTGATGAAATTTTCATAATTGGACATAATACTTTTAAAACTAGAAATCATGAATTTTAATTCAAAATAAGTATAAAATATGCCCATGGATTCTTAAAATATCATTTAAAACATGAAGGAAATTGACCCATGATTAAAACATAGACAATTCATACTTTTGGGTTAAAATCCCATAGAATCATACACTTGAATTCATGAATTGAGCAGGGATTTGGGCATGCGAGTGAAGAGAAGCTCCCATTCATAACCCCACATACTTGGGTAAACTAATTCTTAACCCTTCCTTGAAAGACCAAGAAATTTGGGGAAGAACTAAAGGAATTCTCAAGCTTGATCTTCAATGGAACCCTCTAATCTTTAATACATGGGAGAGAATGACTTAGGATAGGTTAAGCACTCTTAAAACCCTCCTAACAGATCTTAAAAGAATGTACTTTAGGGTTTAGGAGCTTAGGAATTATGAAAACACTCTTACTAAAGTCACAGGAAAAAGGACCCTGCCAGTCCTCATGAGGGACTCCACGAGTTGTGAAGTAGGTGATGACTCGTGGTGTCAACTCATGAAGTTTACTGGAAATCCTACCTTGAATCCAATAGCCTTGACTCACTTCACGAGTCGTGAGGTACTCCACGACTCGTGACTTCCCTCGTGATGTCACCAAAAATTTGAACCTTTAATCTCAATCAATCATGACCATAGCTCACCTCACGGCTCGTGAAGTGACTTCATGGCTCATGGTTGCCACTCGTGGTCACCCCTTGACCACGATCTCCTCCATGGTAGGCTCCATTTCTCGAGTCACTGGATGACTCATCCTGTGACTTGGGAAATATTTTCCTATTTTTCTCCACTTTCACCCTTGGGTTTGGTCTTAGGGATTTTTGGGGTATTACACCCAAGTTCAATCGAAAGCCAACAAATTTACTTCTAAGGTGACCAGTCTCATAAATAAGCAATTAAAATAAGTAAATAAAAACAACCATTAAAGAAGAATTGAATCTTAATTAAATCAGTCATTTCTGACAATCAACCATCTACCACGGCCAAAACCCTAGAGTATGAGTTTAGACACTCATAGACAAGTGGAAAAACAAGTACTTAATCATCATCATTCAAAAGTAAAACAATAAAGAAGAGAAGAACCTACTGTGAATTTGTCTTCCGTCCAAATGTCTTATAAGCCTCCACAAATGAAATACGGAATGTAAAAATGATAAAAGGATACCTATGAAACACCTTAGAAGATGTATTTAGAGTTGAGCCTTCAAATGACACTTCTTCCCTCCAACACATACCTTTAAAATCAGCAATTTCAGCTTTAGAATGGGTCTGGCATGCCGCCCCACCTATCTCACCGTAGAGTTAGTCAAATTTTCACTGAAGAATAGCTCCAGAATGGGTTTGGTGCACCGTCCCATCCATCTCACCAAGGACATAGCCCATTTTCTACACTTCTAACACCTCTGGTGTCCCACTCTCACCATAGCACCAAGGAGTTAGCCAAATTTCCTTACTCTAGAACCTCTAGTACCTAGCCCATCTAACTCACCAGAACTTGGGGAAATTACTCTAAGTTTGGAATGCTTTGGGGCTCCACGCCATCCATACCACCAGAATTTTGGTGCTATGGATGGGGCTCCACGCCTCTCTTCTCACCAAGGTGTTAAGTAGATTTTCTTCAAATGTTTTGGACTTGGTGCAATGCGCCATCCATAGCACCAACTTTGGTGCATATTTTTCTGAAGTTTAGGACCTGATGCTGGGTGCCAGCCATAGCCCCCAGTCCATTTTCTTAGCTTCTCAAACCTTCAACGTTGGGTCTTTTTGGGTCCTTTTCCCTTGGTTTCCTGCTCAAAATATTTGAAATTATTTTTTAGCATAGAAAATACGCAAACATATGAATTTATGCATTTCATAAGGGTTATGAACATAAAAAAGGTAAAAGATGGGCAAAAACAAGGAAAATGGGCATAGAAATATGCCCAACATCAATAAACAACTGCTTTATACTTCTTTTGAGGTATACTTTTAGCGTTAATGGCACCATTGTCGGGGAATATGACTTAGGATTAAATTAATTGCTTTTATGTAACATTTAGTATTTATTTCCTTATTTACATTTTATTTTGTTTATGTTTTCCTAGGTTTATTACTTGGTGAATGCCAAGTACTCGGAGTAGTGGAGAGCCCCTAATTCCAATTGATCAAGAACATGAGCAAACACTGAGGAAAATGGCTGGTATTCAGACCCTTGAACAGATTGAAGCCAGAGTGGCTAATGAAGCGTGACGAGCTAGTGAGGCCTATCAGTCGAAATTAGCCAGTCAAGCCGGTCTTACTATAGACGATGATCAGGATGATAATGCTGGTTGAAATAGGAGAAACATAGGTCATGAGCAACCTTTAGGTAGATATGTACCACAGTTTGATGATAATGATGATCTAGATATTAATGAAGCTGTGTCAACAGGTGCCATTATGCCCCCACCTCTGCCTGCTAGGGCTAAGTTTGATATCACTAGCACGATGATCGAGTTGTTGAATATGAAGGGAGTGTTTAGGGGTAATACCATGGATGATTTGAATCTCCACCTAATGAATTGTTTTGGAATTTTCAAGAAATACAGGTTGCCATGGAGTGAGTCAGGATGCCATCAGAGTACAACTCTTTCCATTTTCTATAGCTGGTGAAGCCACTCTACGGTTGTCGGAGTTACTAAATGACTCCATTACTAATTGGAGAGAATTGAACATGCCTTCTTGAAAGGTTCTTCCTACCGTCAAGGATGTTGCAACTTAAAGATGAGATATATAACTTCCAATAGCTCAAGATGGAGGCACTTCGTGAGACATAACTGCAATTCAATACGAAGTTGAACAAGTACCCAAATCATGGAATTCCAAATGAGAGCCTATTGGAGATATTCTATAGATCCTTGAATAATAAAAATAAGGTGGTAGCAGATACGATATCCAATGTGCCGATGAGTCACTCATGGAAGGAGGTGACAAAGATACTTGAAAGAGTGACCAAAACCAACAAAGCCTAGCATAATTGAGAAGCTGAGGTATCTGTGGGCACACATGCGATTAGGGTAACAGTATGGAGTACCGCAGGAAAGAAGTGGAATGTGATCAGGACATAGCACATATGAAAACATCTATTGACCTACTCACAAAGCATATCATGGGAACTAAAACTCAGAAGGTTAATGCAATAGGAGCTTAAGATAAGGAGACGGGGTATGAGAACTCTAATTTTGAGGAGAAATCTAACTTCTTGGATAGCCAGGTGACGAGTTTTTGGGCCAATGACCAGGGGTCTAATCAAGACTCTTTGCGCCAAGGCCCTAGGAATCAAGGTCAGAACCAATATAGGGATAACTATAACCATGATGGGAACAAGGATATGAGTAGAGGTCGAGACCAGGACGATGATTAAAGGAAGAAAGATGGATACCGAAATGATCGCATCGGTTTATATGTCCCTCCAAAGGCTCGTGAGGTTGAGTTTGGGACCTCAAAACTAGAGGACATGATGGATGAGGTAGTGAAGTCTATTGATGATCACCTGAAGGACATCTGTGAAGACATATCTATGATGAATCAGAGAATTGAGTTGTATTCCATGAAGATTAAACAAATAGAATAACAATTAGGCCAAATGTTTACATCCCTGAACCAAAGGCAAAAAGGGATACTACCTAGTAACACAATCAAGAACTTGAAGAATGACAGTCACTATGTGGTTGTAACTATTAGCAGTGGGAAAGCAACAACGGATTCACCCATGCTTGTTGTAGTTGAGGTGGTTGAACTGGAGGTGGCTTAAGTAGATGACGCTACTGAAACTAAAGAGCAGATGGTTGAAGATGGAGCAGAGTTGGAAAAGTCTCTAATTGCTGAAAAGAAGACTGTTTCTAAGAAAGGGAAGGAGAAGGAGGTCCCTTATATTTTCAATCTCATTCCACAACCTCCTCCACCTTTGCCTTAGTGAATTAAGAAGAAGGTAGATGATGGGAAATTCCACAAGTTCATATCCATGCTGAAGCAACATTCCGTAAATATCCCGCTAGTTGAGGCACTTGAGCAGATGCCTCACTTGGTAATGAGGAAAAGTTCCATCTACTTTGAGCCAGCAGATAATTTGCAGCATAGTAGTGCAATCTCTTCATGGACTCTAGCACAAAGAGAGAGGACCCAGGTGCCTTCATAATTCCATATACTATCGAAGCTTATAACTTTGCAAAGGCTCTATGGAATTTGGGAGCTAGCATAAACTTGATGCCGCTAGCTGTATTTAAGCAATTGGGCTTAGGAGCCCCACACTGGAATTAATGTAGCTACTTATAGTGGATCGCATAGTAAAGAAGATTGTGGGTGTGTTATAGGATGTACTAGTGAAGGTGGAAGCTTTTATATTTCCGGCAGATTTTGTGATGTTAGACTAGGAAGTGGATTTTGAGGTCCCCATCATTCTGGGGTGACCATTCTTTGCCACTAGGCAAGCACTTCTTGAAAAGGAGATCGGACACCTAAAGTTTTGATAAAATAATGAAAAGGTGATTTTTGATGTGGGTCGGTCAACTAAGCAACCCAATGATATAAAAGTAGTGTCGGTGATCAGCTTTATTGATGATGTGAGGCCACTAGTGCTCCTTGAGGAGAGGCTTGATATAAAGGCATGGTGGCTGTGCTTATGGATTTCTATGGAGATGATATCCAAGGATATGAGGAGATGGTTAATGCACTTGCTGGAATGGGGTCCTATATTTTCAGGCCTAGGAAGTTAGACCTTGATCTAAGAAATTGTGCAACTCCTCTAGAAAAACATTTAGTTGAGGAACCTCCAGTTTTAGAGCTTAAGGCTCTTCCTTCATATCTAAGGTATGCATTTCTGGGGAGATCAACAACTTGCCAGTTAAAGTTGAAGAAGGAAATTAGTTAGACTATTGCTGAAATCATTGGGATTTTACTAGGTTTATGCACTCATAAAATTCAACTTGAATTGGGCTGCATCCCAAGTTTAGATCACCAACAGAGACTAAACCCACCTATACAAGAGGTGGTGAAGAAAGAGATTATCAAGTGGTTAGACACTGGTGGTATGTACCCTATTGCTGATAGTAAATGGGTGAGTCTGATAGAATGAGTACCAAAGAAGGGTGGAATCACTGTTGTTCCAAATGAGAAGAATGAGCTGATTCCGATGAGACTAGTCACAGGCTGGCGTGTATGCATGGATTATCGAAAATTCAACCAGTGGACACAAAAAGACCATTTCTCCTTGCCTTTCATGAATCAGATGATTGATCATCTTGCAGGTAGAGGATGATACTTCTTTCTCGATGCTTATTCAGGGTACAATCAGATTTTCATAGCCCCGGAATACCAAGAGAAAACAACCTTTACTTGCCCTTATGGGACGTTTGCCTTCAAGATTATGTCATTCGGGTTATGTAATGCACCCGTTACATTTCAATGCTGCATGATGTCTATATTCTCAGACATAGTGGAGGACACCATTGAGGTATTCATGGATGATTTTTCCATTGTAGGTGACTCCTTTAACGACTGTCTTCAGTATTTGAGTAAGGTGTTGAAAAGATCTGAAGAGACCAATTTGGTACTTAACTGGGAAAATGCCATTTTATGGTCAATGAGGGGATCGTGTTAGGCCACAAGATTTCAGGAAAAGGTATAGAGGTGGACAGAGCAAGGATCGAGGTTATAGTGCAATTTCCACCACCGATTTTTGTTAAGGCACTCAGAGCTTTTTGGGGAATGCAGGTTTCTACAGGAGGTTCATCAAGGACTTCTCAAAAATTCCATATCCATTGTGCAAGTTTCTTGAGAAAGAGGTGAAATTCAATTTTGATGATGCATGTCCGAAGGCTTTTGAATGCCTGAAAGAGAGGCTTACTTCAACCCCCATTATTGTTGCACCAGACTGGTCTCTTCTATTTGAGGTGATGTGCGATGCTAGCGGTGTTGTCTTCGGCCAAAGAAGAGAAAAAATATTTCATCCCATCTGTTATGCCAGCAAGGCATTGAATGCTGCTTAGAAGAACTATATTGTGACTGAGCAAGAGTTACTAACAGTGGTTTTTGTATTTGAAAAGTTTTGGGCGTAGTTTCTTGGAACTAAGGTGATTGTTCATACTGACCATGCAGATCTGAGATATTTGATGTCAAAGAAGGATTCTAAGCCGCGGCTAAACAAATGGGTATTGCTTTTACAGGAGTTTGATCTTGAGGTTAAGGACCGAAAGGGGACTGAGAACCAGGTAGCCAACCACTTATCCAGACTTGAGGAAGATGCAGGATCGAAGGATTAGGTTGATATTAACGTTGCATTTCCAGACAAACAGGTATTGGCTGCATCCCAATATTTGATCCCATGGTCTACTGAATATGCAATTATTTGGTGAGTGATATGCCTCCTGCAGATTTGATCTCCCATCAGAGGAAGAAGTTCTTGGTTAATGTGAAGAGATTCTATTGGGATGACCCATACTTTTTTCATATCTATGCAGATGTGATAATTCGCAGAAGTGTCCTAGAAGTGTAGATGATGAGTGTACTGGAGGCATGCCACTCATCCCTAATCGGGGGTTATCATGGTGGTTTTTGGACTGTGCATAAGATCTTGCAGTGTGGGTACTACTGATCCACAATTCATCAGGATGCTCATGACTTTGCTAAAGCCTGTGACCAATGCCAAAGACAAGGGAGCATAACTCGTAAGCATGAACCACTAACCCCAATCCTAGAAGTTGAATTATTTGAAATATGGGGCATTGATTTCATGGGGTCCTTCGTGAGCTCTTATGAAATGAAGTATATTTTGGTTGCTGTAAACTATGTCTTAAAGTGGGTGGAGGCTGTTGCATTCCTCAACAATGAAAGTAAGAGTGTCACAGTTATTTTGAGAAAGTAAATCTTTGCAAGATTCGGTACTCCCAAAGCCATTATCAATAATTGGCGCTTGCATTTCTGCAATCGTTTCTTCAGGGATCTCCTCAGAAAATATGGTCTGAAGAATAAGGTGGCAACACCTTACCATCCTCAGTTGAGAGAGCAAGTAGAGGTCTACAACCAAGAGATCAAGAGCATCCTAGAAAAGACAGTGAACAAAAATCAAATGGGTTGGTCTAGGAAGTTAGACGATACGCTTTTGGCGTACCGGACAGCCTTTAAATCCAAAATTGGTACTTCACCATATTAGCTTGTGTATGCCAAGTCTTGAAATATATCTAAGGAGCTTGAGCATAAGGTATTATGGGCGCTTAAGAGGTTGAATCTAGAGTGGAATGAAGCCTCTAAGTTTAGGTTGGAGCAGCTGAATGAGTTGGATGAATTCTGACTCAGAGCATATAAAAGTGCAGTTATTTACAAGGAAAGGATGAAATTGTACCATGACCGGAAGATTGAGAAGAGGGATTTCAATGTTGGTGACCTGGTTCTGCTATTTAATTCAAGGCTCTGCTTTCTTTCGGGCAAGTTGAAGTCCAGATGGATGGGACCATAAAAGGTGGTATAGGTGTTCCCTTATGGAGTCATTGAACTAGAAATCATGATGGTAGGAGGTTGGAAGTGAATAGCCAAAGGATAAAGTAGTACCTGGGAACCATAGATGAGGTAAAGGTAATTCAGTCAGTGTATCTTGATGCGGGCTGAGTAGTCAAGATACCCGTATCATACTGCGATGTTAAATCAGGCGCTGTATGAGAGGCAACCATGGGGTTGTTTGGTGAAGTTTGAGTAGCCAAGCTACCTGTGTCATTAAATTAGGCGCTTCTTAAGAGGAAACTCAATGTTTTGTTTTAAATTTTTTATTTTGACTCTATAAGACCTATGTGTGTTGAAATGTGGAGGTAGATCAGAGGCAAAAAATTGGAAAAGAAATTTGCATGCATTGACTGCGAGCCATGGTACGAATCATGGCATCCTACCATGACTCGTATTGATTGTTCATACTAAAGAATGGCCTTGTCAAGTTTCAGGAGTTTACATCATGGTTGGTTATCATAAACCATACCTATGTGGTATGTGTCTTGGTATCAATTGTCCTAATGTATCGTACTGAACTAATGGGAAATGAGATTTTGGCTACACACTATGGGAGAGGAAAGGCTTCATGAGCCATCCTACGACTCATGGTATCTCATCGCAACTCGTAGGATCGCCCATTGGGACTATCCAAAAAGGCTTAGTAAAATGATGATGGTACGAGGCATGGTATGAATCGTGGTATCTTACCACGAGTCCTAACAAGCAATCGTACTGAACAAATAGGAAAGGTTCAATTGCAGAACAATGGTCACGACCCGTGGTGCCTTATCATGAGTCGTGGTATGGAACCGTACTAAAACATTTGAACATGCAGAACATGATCCTATGAACCTTAGTACAAATTGTAACACCATGGTACGAGTCGTGTTGAGCAGTCATAGTGTGAAATTGAATACTACCTGTTGCTTTCACATTCTAGAGTTCTCTTCTCTAATATTTCCACCGCAGGTACAATTCTGCCAAAAGGATCAAGCTGCAAGAAACAATAGGAAAAGAGGGTCCAGGAAGAAATAATAGCCAAAAGAGCTCTAAGGAATGAGTCTTCTGTATTTTAGAAGGAGTCAAACACTCCTAGTGGTTCGGTGGAGAATTATGATATTGACACAGATGAAAATGATGAGTTTCTAACCACTAGAGCAAAATCAAAGTCCAAATCCATAGTACTGTGGCCACTCCAATACCAGCACCCCAGTTTGAAGAGGAAGAGGGTACACCACATAGTGAGTCAGGAAATTGCTCAAATGAGGAAGAGGGATCCAGTTGTGAGGAGTCCGAAGAGGGTTCACAAGAGGTTACTGATGAAGCGACCCCACCTGTGGAAAGATGGACTATCAAAGGTGTACCAAGCTCATTGGAGATTTATGAGCAAGGTCTCACCTTGACATCAAAGGGGAACCCAAAAAGGAGCATCTCGGAGGAGCCTCGGATCTTGATTCGGGCATTGAATGTGGTCAAAGATTTGAGGTGGCTGTTTGAGCTTTATGACTTCAGATGGATGGCAAGGACTCCTAACAGATATAATGCTCAAATGGTTTAGGAGTTCTATGCCAACTATTTGGCAACAACGGAGAATCAAACACCGACAGGGTAGAAGGAGAAGAATCATCCTAGGAACGATAGTGTGATAGTCCTGGGGAGATTAATAGACATATCAGAGAGGACTATTGCCAAACTCTTGTATGGCCCAAACATCCAGGATCCAACTACTAACGTAGAATATGACTACTGGATCGAGGCCTTGAAAATTCAAGAAACTAAGTGTAGAGGATCGACAGATGCATGTCAATTGGTGGCTAATGTCATTGCAGAAGCAATGGAGGAGGATAAATGGGTGGCTAGTGGATGGCAAGTGACAAAGGCTTCGCTAAACTTAATTGTGAAAGCTTGTTGGACACTACTCGAACACATACTGGCACCGACTACAAATGACAATACATCGAGTGCTGATCGAGTAGGGTTGGTGGCCAGCATTATGTTGGAGTATGATGTGAATATTCCGAGGATTATAGCTGAGAAAATCAGGAGAGAACTTTGGCTGGGAGTACCAGCATCCCATACCCGAGCTTTATATTTCAATTGTGCTAGAAATTTAGTATCAGGATGTTAGAGCAGATTGATGTACTTATCAAAGTTACAAGGACAAATGACATTGCACTTATAAGAGATGAGATAACCCGGTGGGTCGGGTTAGAGGATAGAATATAGTCCTAGGACCTAGAGTGAGTGGGGGCAAGTATGCTGATACCTCTACATGTGAGGAGCTGAGTAGTGAGATTCCAATAGCTGCGGCTAAAGGCACATCAACCACACCCAACACTTCGTCCGCTCTAGCATCGACTCTACCGGGCCAATCACTAGCTGGATATATCACGATTCAACAGGAGTTCTTATAGAAGATGGCCAAACAACTAACCCTCATAGAGAAGAGAGTTAGTATGCTGATAGATCAGGTAAATTCGTGGGTCCAGGCCAAAATAAAGGAGGCTTCTACGTACTGTATATGAAACTTGACAGATTTGAGTTACGACTAAATGATCGGTTGGCAGATATACTCGACTTCAGGAGCATGAGGGATGAGTTGGGCAAGTGAGGACTGAGGTTGCTGAGTTTTCATCTCAACAGCCAGCCATATTTCTTGCCCCGACCATCCCACTTTCTAATGAGATTCTTGACAAATAGGTGGAGATTGATGATTTCTTGACTCATGAGCCGGCTGTAGGAGAGAAGGGCAAGACAAAGACAAGTAAGGCAGAATAAGAGGAGGCCTCTAAGAAAAAGGGGAAGAGATATAGAAAGAAGCAAAGACAGGTAGTAGTAGCCAATCAGTAGGGCCACGACCTTCATATAGCAGAGATGCAGGAGAGAGTAAGAGGAGAAGGAGCTCAGCTACTACACCCAGTCACCTTGTGAGTGGCGAGGACCCTTCGGGTGAGCCATAGTCATTACAGAGGATTCCTTAGGTTGCGGAGATGGCCAATTCTATTGAGGGGGTGGAGGTAATCCCCATCACCGCCGTACCATAGACTGAACAAGCCACCCTGGTGCAACAATTTCTGATGCAGAGAGTGTGCCACTACACTTGCTACTGAGGCTGACAGGAGTGCCTAGGGCGCCATAGGTATTCTCTAAATCCTTACTTTATATTGATTATTTTGGTAAAAACACATGTTTTTGTTTGGGGGAGTACTTATTATTTTTGGTGATTTGTTTGTTAACAGTCTAAGAATTTTTTTTTGTTGTGTTTCTTTTTCCTCAGGCATGCTATCTAGTAAAATAGATATGTCTAAGATTTGTGTATGTTTTGGTTTATAGGAAACAATCTAGGAGTACTTAGTAGTCAAATAAACGATGCACATGTGAAAATGTTTGAATTTTGAAAAATAATCCCCCTTGAATTTATGATAAAGGTTGTGTATGTTTGCTGCAAAGTATGAGCAATGTAGATCTTTTCATGGCATTAGAGATATGAGCATGATAACTATAGATTAACTGTGCATGAACTAGATAAGTAGTAATTGGTGATGTTACCCTGTTCCATGTGAGAGAGAGGCATTTACCTAGTTTGGCCTTGTGTGTGTGATCTAGAACTTGCCCGATTAGTGTTTCTTAGGTCTGAGGATAGTTGGTTAAGAAAGAATCATAGGCCATTATTGAACAATCAACTTTTAGCCTAAATTGTCCTACCAAAAAAAATGAATATTCCTTTATCCCGATGTTTGCTTTGATTAGTCTATTCACCTTCCCACTTTCTTTATAATGAACCGAGTTTGGCCATGGCCCCTCCTTGAACATTGTATACCTCAACTCAGGAAAATTGCCAACGTTCAGGGTGACTACTGTAGAGGTGCATGAAATGGTGGGGTAGGAAAAGAAAAAGCTAGTTGTTGAAAAGAAACGGGTGTGGTGTGATTGAGAAAAAGAAATTAAAAAAAAAGAAGAGAAAACACAAGATGCAAATGAATAAGTGAAAAGTGAAAAGTAAAGTGAAGAACAAACCACACCCGTGAGTTAAAACAAGAATAAAAGAGAAAAAGGGAAAAAAAGGGAGAAAGATTGGAAGTGGAGCCAAAACTAGTGTATTGCTAAGGAGGGTTGAGTCACCTTATCCATCTTAACATACCCATCCCTAAGCCTACAATACATGCCGATAAAAGTCCTATAATGATCCTAATCCGAATATCTGAAGAACCAAAGTTGAGAAAATAAATGCAAGCCTATGGTACTTCACACACTACTTGAACTTCTTTGAGAGAGTGAGTGGTTTGTTGTTAGTACCGGTGTTTGAAACATATGACTGTAAGTGTATAAGACTTCATTTGTTGTAAGGGTACATGGGTTGTATTATTAGCTGCCAGTTGTCTACGTTAACGACATTAGTGCTTGCTTAGTTGTTAGTTGATAATTTGATGCCATCTTTAGATCCAATTGTATCATGGTTAGTAGCTACATGTATGCACAATGTTCTCAGGTTTGATTGTGTGTATGTGTGTGTGTGTGTGTGTGTGTTGGGGGGGGGGGGTTGATAATGTGTAAGGATCATGTGTGCAAGTGTTTAATATGATGGTTGTACATCTACTAGGTTTATTTTGATTAAGCATCGTATGGGTAGTGTTGTTTTTTTTCCTGAGAGCATGCAAAAATTCTAAGTTGAGGGTGTTAATGTGTTGTGGTTTTACGACACTTTTGGCGCTTAAAACAAAGAAAATATACTAGTTCTTGGGTATAGTTAGGTGGATATGAGGTTCTTTTGTTGATATTTTAGGGAAAACAAGTTTCAGGAGTCGAACTGGTTAATAGAATGGAAAACAGGCAAAAAAGTGCTTCATACGAGCCATAGTACGAATCATAGCTCCCTGGTATATATGAGTCATCCTAAGTGTCGTAATAATGGATCAGAGACTTGTCAAGAATCAGAAGTACATAGTATGAATGGATTCAACAGGTCGTACCACCATAGTACGGCTTGTACTTACGACCCGTTGTATGTTGATCAGATATACCGAGTTTCAGAGGTTCAAACTATAAAGGAAAGTTATGATTCATAGCGTTATACTTTGAGTCGTACTGATGAAGGATCGGAGAACTCAATTTTAAGAGTTTCACACCAAGACTGCTAGCTACCACTCGTAGTGTCATACTACGAGTTGAACACCCGTACTTGAGGAGATGAGAAGCTATCATCCATGCTATGATTACAACCTACGATTTGTGGTATCTTACTACGACTCATAGATCATCCCGACACTGCATTTCTTGTCAATTTACGAAAGGATTTTAATAATTATATAAATAATTTCCTTGTATATTTTATTTTATTATTATGGTATGATAGTAGACTTTGAGTTTCCTAACGAGTATTGGAGACCTTTGTTGATGCGTGATATACGAAAAGAGTAATTTTCATCTTTGTGTTGTTGACTTTGAACATCAAATTTGCAATTTATACTTGGGGTTTAATTCATTCAATATCATAAGTTCTTAATTATGATTTCTCATATGAATTCTGCTTTTAATCTTACAAATATGAATAGCAAATCCCCATAACTAGGGTTGTGGGAACCATGATGGAATAACAAAGTAGGGTTTAATACGAAGTGATTCTAAATTGATACGAAGGCTTGTATGTCTTTTCTTTCATTATAATTGCTTTTAATGGTGCACAAGGTTAGAACTAGTCGGGTATTCTCTACTTGCTTGAACCTATAGAAGTAGAGATTAGGAAAAGGGAATGAATCAAAGATTCGAAACTATCAATTTTTAATTAATAACTTCAGTCGTGGTTGCGGAAGAGTTAATTTGGAATCATTGATAAGGGTTAATTGAAAACACTTATGAGATCTAACCCAGTGAATGAAGATAGCGATCTAATAGGGGCAAATCAACTTCTTAGATGAATGTAACTTATCGATTCTGCAAGCTAAGTATTGGAATAGATGACAAGTATAATAACCCTACATAGTTATGATGTCATGGGGAATACTTCCCTAGTCAATTGCATACCTTTGATAACAACATATTTTCACAACACTATTACTTGTTCTGTTCAAAAGCACCCTTAGGAAATAATTACACTAAAAGAGAAAATAATAGCATTAATTAGGATTCTAACCATATTCCTCATCGGATCAACCCCAATCCTGGTTGGGTTCTTTACTTGATAAACGACCACTTTATACTTCATTTGAGGTGTACTTTTGGCATTATCACATACTCGATGCTAAGAACTACTCCCAACGGAACATAAATACTGAAAATATGAAACTGATATCCTAATACTAGTCAGAACTACTTTATCTAAAAGTGTCCCAAGATCCTAGAGGACTATGAACATGCTGATACTAATGGATCAAAACTGATTTTCTAAGACTAGTAGTAACTACTTTATATAAAAGTTTCCTGAGAGTTTAAAGAACCATTAAATACTAATCATACTAAAATCATGAGAATATCATAGGTTTAAAGCTTATTGTAAGTCATGCATACTGAATTATGGTAGAATCATATATTCAAAATGGCCATATATTTTGAAAAACCATGCTAAGTCATAGGTTGAATTTTAAGAATCATTCTAGTATCAAATCATGGGTATACATCCTGCAATTAAGAGTGAAATCATGGACATTATATGCTACTCATATTAAGAACCTTGAAAAGCATGGAAAACATGAGGGAAATCATACATATAATGGAAACCCTAAGACATGGTTTCTAGAGAATTGAATTTGCTAAGGTTTCTTAAAATAATTAGGACACAAGGGTGAAAGAAAACCCTTGTTGAAGTCTCACATACCTGGCTTAGAGAAATCTCTACTAGCACTTGAATCTTTAAGCCCTTGAAGAGGAACCCTAGGTGTTTTTGAGACTTGAGGGATGAAGAAGAGAAGACTATATTGTGATTTAAGGAAAAATGTAGGATTAGACTAGGAAAACTCTTGTAATATGCCCTTAAGTGACCCAAAATAACGCCACTTAGGAGTTAGAAGCATAGAAATTTACTAAAATACCCCTAAAAATAACTTTAGAAATATGTTCGTTAGTGGCAATGACCCACCCAATGAGTCATTGTCTGGCTTGACGACTCATTGGATCCATTCGTTACATCTTGAGAAAATTTGCTACTTTTTGATTCTTCAACCTATGATTGGATAGGTCAGACTATTGCTGGGTGCCACGAGTCGTCCTATTACTCGTGGTCACTGGACCCCTTTATTTTATGATTTTAAACTTCTCATCATGGGTGCTCATAATGGCCCATCATTACATAGCACAAGTCGTCCTATAACTCGTGGTCAGGATAATGTCCTTACATTTTCTTTGAATCTCATCCAACGGATCATCATCATGGATTGTCACAAGTCACAGTGAGTCATTACTTGACTCGTTGGTTCTAGGAAGTCTGGACTGTTGGCTTATGGAGAGGCACATAACGGGTCATTATTCCTCACAACGACTCGCTCCTTGAGTCATCCTGTTGTAAAATTCCTACTTTTCTAATGGTTTCTTGCTTTAAGAATGGAGGTGTTACATTATCTCCCTCTTCGAAACATTCGTCCTCCTTCAAAAAGTTGATTTCTCTATAAAACTTTCACAGAAGCTACTTCTTTGTTCCTCAACTTGCGAACCTGATCGTTAAGAATCTCAATCAGAACCTCCTCATAAGTGAGACTATCCTTCACCCAAATACTCTTTACAGGCACAAATTGAGCCAGATCACTGAATGCACTTCTTTAACAATGACATATGAAAACTAGATGTACCGATGTTAACTTTACAGGAAATTCCAACTCGTAAGCCACCTTGCCAACATACCTCAGAATCCTATAAGGACCAATATATTGGGGACTAAGCTTCCCCTTTTTCCAAAGCTCATAATCCTTTCATGGGTGACATCTTCAGAAACACTTAATCATCAACTACGAACTCAAGTTCTCTCCCCCTCACATTTGCATAGGATTTCTGATGACTGTAACCTATTTTTGGCCTTTCTATAATAAGATAAACCTTCTCCGTAGCCTCATGAACTAAATCTGTACCTATCAGTGTAGCCTCGCCTACCTCAAACAATCCAATAGGTGATCTACACCATTGCCTATAAAGAATCTCAAATGGGAGCCATCCAAATGCTGGAGTGGTAACTATTATTTTAGGAAAACCCAATGAGAGGCAAGTGATCATCCTAACTACCATTGAAATCAACAGCACAAGCTCTTAACATGTCCTAGAAGGTCTAAATGGTCCACTCGGCCAAAAATCAGTCTATAGGTGAAAGTTGTGCTAAGCTTGACCTGAGTAATAAGGCCTTTCTGAAACGACTTCTAAAATTGGGAATTGAACTGAGTACCCCTATATGAGATGATGGAAACTAAGACCCCATGTAACCTGAATAATTCCCTTATGTAAAGTCTAGAATAATTCTGGGCTGAATTTGTAGTCTTAACCGATAGGAAATGTGTTGACTTAGTCATCCGGACCCTAATCACCCATATAGAATTATATTGTCGACGCGTTTGAGGTAAACCTGTGATGAAGTTCATATTTATCTCTTCCAACTTTCAATTAGGAATATTGATATCCTGTAGCACACCTCCCAGTCTCTGATGTTCAATCTTCACTGTTGGCATTTTGGACACAACCACAATTTTCATAATATCCTTCTTCATGCCATTCCACCAATAGACTTCCCGCAGATCATGCTACATCTTGGTGGCACCTGGATGGATAGAATATCGAGAGGCTCAAATATCGAGAGCTATGAGCCTTTCTCAACATTCGCTCTCTCAACTCATCCACATCTGGAACACCGCCCTGATATCAGAATACACCATCTCCCCCTTGGGAGAAAACCTCCACTTTCTAATTTTTGACTGCTTTATTTAACTTGATCAAGATAGAATCCTCATATTGACTTGCCTTAAATTCCAACACCAATGAAGACTCCGCACCATTTTGAACCATAACATTATCATCCACTGAATCAGTAAGGTGAACCCCCAAGAGAGCAAGCCTATGGAAATCTTTTACCAATTCTTTCCTCTCATCCTTGACATGAGACACACTCCCCATGGACAACTTGCTAAGTGCATTTTCCACTACATTAGCCTTGCCCAAATGATAAAGAACACTCATATCATAGTCCTTGAGAAGCTCAAGCCATCTCCCTTGCCGCAAATTCAAGTCCTTCTGAGTAAACACATACTAAAGACTCTAGTGGTCGGTGAACGCATCCACATGCACCCCATACAAATAGTGCCTCCAAATATTCAATGCAAACATCACCGCTGCTAACTCAAGGTCATGCATCGGATAATTCTTCTCATGAGTCTTAAGCTGTCTCGAGGCATAAGCAATGATCTTCCCATGCTGCATCAACACACACCCAAGACCAACTCTAGAGGCATCATAATACACTACAAAACCAATTGTGCCCTCTGGTAGGGTCAAACAAAAGATGAAAAGAGTCGATTCTTTAACTCCTGAAAACTCTTCTCACACTCCTTGGACCAGTAGAATTTTACCTTCTTATGGGTGAACTTGGCCAAAGGCAAGGGGTGGATGAAAATTCCTCTGCAAACTTGTAGTAGTAGCAAGCTAAACCCAAAAAGCTCCTAATGTCAGTAGGAGTGATAGTTGTAGGTCAATTCTTCACCGCCTTAATCTTTTGAGAATCTATCTGAACACTCTCACTAGTCACCGCATGGCCTAGAAATACAACTAACTACACCCATAACTCGCACTTTCTAAACATAGCAAACAACTCACGATCCTTGAGGGTCTACAAGACAATCCTCAAATAAGCGACATGCTCCTCTTTGCTCCGAAAATACACAAGGATGTCGTCTATGAAAATAATGACGAACATATCCAAAATACTGCTTGAACACTCTATTCATGACATTCATGAAAGCTACAGGAGCATTCGTTAGTCAAAAATACATAACAACAAGATCATAGTAACCATACCGAATCCTGAAGGGTGTCTTTGGGATGTCACTCTCCCTAACTCTGAGCTGGGGATAGCCGTATTTGATATCTATCTTTGAGAAACACCTAGCACCTTGAAGGTGATCAAACATGTCATCAATCCTAGGGAGGGGATACTTATTCTTGATTGTAACCTTGTTCAATTGGTGATAATCAATACACATCCCGAGAGAACCATCGTTCTTCCTAGCAAAGAGGACTAGAACACCCCACAGGAACTTACTATGCCTGATGAAACCCTTATATAGAAGTTCCTTAAACTCCTTAAGCACGACTAGAGCCATTCTGCAAGGAGGATAGATATGGTCTGCGTATCAAGGAAAAGGTCAATACCAAAGTCAATCTCACGCATGGGAGGGACTCCTAGTGGATCATCAGGGAACACCTCCAGATACTCACATACAATCGGGACTAACTGAAGAGTTCGGATTTCAAACTTAGGTTCCTTAACTCAAACAAAATGATATACACAACCCTTGGAGATCATCTTCCTGGCTTTAACATAGGAGACAAAAAGACCTACAGACACTGATGAACTACCCTTCTACTCTAGGATTGGTTCACCCGAATATCAAAACTCTAATGATCAAGTTCTACAATGGATTGAGGCATTGATGTTGGGCATATTCTAATGCCTATTTTCCATACTTTTTTACCTATCTTTTACCTTTTTTTAAGATGGTTATCCTTATGAAATGCATGATTTCATGAATATATATGATAAATGAGCTAACAAGTGTTTTTAGATGGTTTTAGTAGGTAATATGTGGAAAAAGACTCAAAAATGGTCCAAGGTATCAAGAAAGAAGAATTCAAGAAAAGTTAGCCTGGTGAGATAGTGGGCATAACACACCAGCCACCAAAATTTAAAGAAAATTGTGCTCAGGTTGGTTCTATAGTTGGTGCAACAGGCTAGAGCTCAAACTTTTGAAGAATTTTGATCAACACCTTGGTGAACTGAGTGGCGCGGCGCGCCAGAGGGTTTCCGGACTTGGAAAAATTTTCTAACACTCAAGTGCATTGGTAGAAGTGACGCATTAGGTCCTATATTTGCATAATTTGATTAACACCTTGGTGAGATGGCTGATGCGGTGCTGCAGAGACCAAACTTCGTAGGAAATTCAAGCCAAGTTTGGTGAGATAGGTGGTGGGGCATGCCAGGGCTTGTTCGGGGTAGATTTCTTAATTTTAAAAAGTGAACTACTTGAGGGTAAAAGAGTCATTTTTTTTATCTATATTATAAATACCTAATCTAGGTCATTTGTTAGGAATGTTTTCAGCTAAAGATTAAATTGTAGAAAGTCTATTTGGGGGAGAAACAAGAAGTTCATTTTCCTCTAGGTTTTTCTTCTTTACTTTACCTTTGTTAATTCAAATGATGAATTCTTGGGTTTTACACTTGAACATGAGTGGCTAAACTCCTGTTATGGGGTTTTGGGCATGGATGATGGTTGTAGTTTGATTGCTCGTATATGCTAGACTTTCAATTCTTCTTTTAAAGATTGTTTATGCTTACTTGTTTTCATTATTTATTCATTAGACTGATCACCTTATTAATATTATCTTTTGTCTCTTAGTTGAACTCAGGATAGGGAACTAAGAGGGTTAAAAGGAAGTATAAAATAGGTTTTAATTATTTTCTTCAACTAGTTCAAGAGTTGATTTCATTGCTGAGGATAGGGATATATCCTGCAACCCTATTTAGTTGAAACGAGTATCATCAATTGTCATCTCATGTTTCTCCTACAACCATAGGTATATATGTGTTATAGTTCATTAGATAGTTCTTTCATATTCATTGAATAGTGAGTAATTTATTAGTAACTAGAAATCTTATAAGAATGTCGTCTAGCATATTCATCGAATCTTAGAACTCAACCTAAAAGAAAAAGTGCCAAAACCCTAAATTTCTATCATCATTTGAATTATAAATATTTTGCAAATGATTCTAGTTTCTTAATCTAGTTTGCATTTCAAGTTAGTAGAATAATCCCAAAACCATTTTCCCCATTTAAGGTTCAAAAAGTTAAGCAATCAACCTATCAAGTCTCTATGGGTACAATATCAGGACTTCACCGTCCTAAATTACTTGATGACCACGTGCGCTTAGCGACATCAAGTTTTTGGCCTCGTTGCCAAGGAAATGAATTGATTGATTGTTTGTGGTTAGGATTTGTATTACACTATTCTAGACTTTACGTTTGTTGTTGGTTGTTGAAGGTTTCAGGTGGTGTTTGTTTGGTGTATGCCAGCTACTAGAAGTTAGGGACAACCATTAGCTCTTTTTGATCCAGAGATTAAAAGGACTTTTTGTTGGTTAGTGATGGCAGAAAATAATGAACAAGCACAGGGAAACAACTAGGACAGGATTCCAGTGCTCAATTTTTCTCGACCAAACATGGAGAACACTTCTAAATTGATCATCAAGACAACCATCGCTGGAAATTTTGAGTTGAAGGAGGGAACCATGTGGTTGGTTCAAAACGCTTATTAATATGTTATACCCCGTAAAATTCCCAACACATAGATGGCCTATTCGCGTGTTGGTTAAGAGTATTTAAAAGTTATACAAGCTAGAAAAAGGCTCGGGAAAAGACCGGACGAGAAACCTGTCGAACCATCGCGGAAGGAGTTGGGGCAGAGCCCCTCCGCGATGGCAATGTGTCACGGAGGTGGAGCCTCCGCATTGGCTCCGTGACACGTTGGCCCTGTCCAGGCCCAAGTATATAAAGCCCTCCACTTCGGTTTAAATGTTAAAATTCTTATAATTTCCAGTGAAAACAGGGAGAAAATCAAAGAGGAAGAGGAACGAAGGGTTCTTGATAATTTCCTTTTGATTACGCCGTCAAACGTGGTCCAAACTCAAATTAACTCTAGATACCGAGGTATTTAGCAGCAAGGAGCATTCCTACAGATTTAGTTTCGCGAAATTCGGCCGGCGAATCATCGTGCTACCGAACTAAGGTAAGTGGAATTGCTCCAAATTAGTGTCAATATACTCCTATCCCTAAAGTGAGTACTTCTCCCCTCTGGGCTTTCGAGAAATAGAAAGTTTTTGACTGTCTTTCGATAAGCCAAAGTTTAGACTATATATATGTCAAAAGTGACGTTTTCTTTCAGAATATTGGTGTATTTAGTTCTAATGGACATGTATATGAATGTAGTTGGAAGAACCAGCAGAAGTGCCGACAGAAATCACATCGGTCAGTCGGGTACTCAGAAACCAGGTATGTAAAACTATTCTTTCGGCAAGTCAGGAAGTACAGTCTAGAAAATAAATAGAATAAAGGCTATTAACAGATATCCAGCGTACAGGAACGATTTTAGTATAATTTCCAGCAAGCATGCTAGTATATCATTACGTATCATGCAATAATCAGAATAATGGATAGTCAGACGAGTTTAGATAGTAATGTGGTATCCGCTAGTAGCTCAGCATGTTCTTACGTAATACCCGGGATGGAAGTTGTAAAACCAGTATAATGAATTAGCAAGATTATAGATAGTATGTATTATATTTGTTGAGACTGTATCCGGTTATAGATGGCACATTTTATGTTATTGAGCTATATCCAGTTATAGATGGCATGTTCTATGCTATTGAGTTATATCCAGATATGATCAGATCAGTAATCAGATATAGAAATAGCTCCAGACACCGATATAGCTCCAGATACAGATATAGCTCCAGAAACAGATATGGCTCTAGAAATTGATGTAGCTTCAGACCTCGGATAACAATAATCAGATAAACAGATAAAGGCCAGGTAGCAGTTAGCCAGCAATCAGAAACAGTGCAAAACAAGATATAGCATAAGTTGTTTAGTACGGAATGACCTTGAAATAAAAGAAGAGAATATGATTAGTATTTTTCATTTAAGCATGCTTGTTGTGTATGTGTTTTGTATGTTGAGACTTGTTATGGCATGTGGGCACCCTTCAGCATCCCCACCGCCCCTGGGTTATAGCTGTGTCGATACCAGATTCAGATACCACCACCAGCTGGGCGATGCCGTCCGCCTAGAGGACGATGATAGCCGACCACCATGATAATACTGTCTAGATTACCCTGCTTGCAGGGGCAGTTCAGTTCACTCTGCGCAGAGCCAGATTACCCTGTTTACAGGGGCAGATTACTCTGTGTGCGCTTGTGGCCAGGGGAAATTTCAAATACTGATTTTTATAAAATTACCCTGTTGCGTGCTTGCACCCAGGGGCAGTTTCAGCCACAGATACAGCAGCAGATTACCCTATTGCGCACTTGCGCCCAGAGGCAGGAGTCTTCGGACTCAGACACAGTTTATTGTCAGAGGCCAAGGACTGAGCTACGTACCCAAGGGGGCCGATAGGAGGAGCTCACAATTATCAGATGAGTGGAGTGACTTATTTTTGGTTGGTTTAGACCTGGGTAGGGGTAAATAGATTTTGTGTTTGTTGGCACCTTCCGGCTTATGGGGGTCGGTCAGGTATTGTGTGTATTTATATGTATATCTATATGTGCTACTAGATACTGATAGACAGTGGGACGACATGTCGTCAGGTACGCTCAGTTTTGTTACATAATAAGTAAACCCTCCCTAGTTATCCTCATCTAGATAGATTCAGCTACTTCCTGCTTATATGTCATGTTATCGTTGTTACCCATTTCAGTTGTATATTTCAGTTTGCTTTACATGCTCAGTACCTATGGTACTGACGCCCGTAGGGGCGCTGCATTGCTTGCCTGCAGGTACTCACAGACGAGGAGGCGAATCCTCATGATTCCAGCCAGCTTACAGAGTCATCAACTCCTGTCATTCGGAGCTTGATATTTAGAGGTGTATTTCATTTTCTTTTGTTGTATAGTACGGGTAGGCTGGGGCCCTGTCCCGACCATTTTATCAGTATTCCTAGAGGCTTGCAGTCTGTATATATTTCCCTGTGGTTAGTGTGCTGGTCGTGTGGGGCCGTGCGTATGTTTAGTTGCTAATGTTTGTCATGTGAGGCCTTATCCAGTCAGTAGTGGTGACCTTGCCGATCACGTAGCTATTCCGCATTTGTTATATTGAGTTAGAGATAACTAGACAGCATGGTGGCCTTGTCGGCCCGCATAGGCTCCCTTATGTTGGCATGATTCTGGTTAATTGTTGTTATAGTAGAAGTGGCTATAGGCCCAGTCAGCTGGAGGCTGTATTTACAGCCGTTATATAGCCCGTTGATTCCCTAAATTTGAGTTAGAGCTAGCCAGGCAGCAGATGTGCTTAAGCTCACCAGTTAGCAGTCCAGGCCCTACTAGGGCACCAGGTGCCCGTCATACCCCCCCCCCCCCAAGGTGGGGTGTGACAAACTTGGTATCAGAGCAGTTCGTGTCCCAGGGAGTCTGCAAGCCATGCTATATAGAGTCTTGTCTATGGATGTGTTGTGCACCACATACTATAGGCAGGAGGCTGCGAGGCATAATAGGATGGTTACCCTTCTTTCACACTCAGTCGTTCCATAGCACAGTACAGTATAGGGTTGGTTCTTTTGAAACTTACCACCCTCTTTGTCTGCAGATACTATGGCAGATCAGTGGCACCCTGCTACGGGCAGGAGATTAGATACAGCGGCAGGCAAAGGCACCAGCAGGATGCCTCACATACAGCCAGATTCAGCCCGGTCTGAGGGTAATACGGAGGTGTCATCTCGACCCTCCCAGCAGTCTCTGCCTTGCCAGACACCATTTGTGGCAGCACCGCCTCCCACAGCTCCTGCACCCACTTCATCTGATCAGGAGCTACGTAGTGCGGTGGTTATGTTGACCCAGATGCTAGCTACTCAGCGTCAGCCAGTACTACCTGCAGCAGCAGAATCCCTAGGTGGGCCAGGTAGTTCCAGGGTTAGAGAATTTTTGGCATTAGGACCCCCTCAGTTTACACGGTCAGATTCAGCGGAGGACCCTCAGGACTTTCTGGACCAGATGCAGAGAATCTTTAAAGTCATGCACATAACCCCAGCATAATAAGTGGAATTAGCAGTGTTCCGGTTGAGGGATATTGCTGTTTTATGGTACGAAAGTTGGGAGAGATCTCGGGGAAGAGATGCAACCCCTCCTACTTGGTCCAGCTTCTCAGAGGCCTTCCTGGACCACTACTTACCCTGGGAGGTCAGACAGGCCCGGATGGACTAGTTCTTACACTTAGAGCAGGGGGCCAGGAGCGTCCGTGAGTATTCTTTATAGTTCGACTCCTTAGCTCGCTATGCTCCAGCATTTGTGGACACCATGTCGTCCAGAGTCCATCGCTTTATTATGGGCCTGTATTCAGATTACATAGAGACGTGCATGATGGCTTCTTTGCGAGAGGACATGGACATATCCAGGGTACAGGCCTTCGCACAGACAATTGAGGGCCTGAGACAGCGGCAGCGGGGCGACAGGCAGGCGACTTTAGAGCAGCGCCGTAGAAATAGACTCGCTGAGATTCAGTGGGAAATCTCTAGGGGGCTGAGACCACGGTTTTCAGTAGGCCATGCAGATCTTTACCTCCGGTACAGCAGCAGAGAGGCAGATTTGTTCGCCGGAGTCAGTCAGAGTCCGGTAGCAATTTACGGACAGTAGCATCACCTCAGCAGCGGAGGGTAGAACAGAGTAGATTTGCACCTACCCTCTGTCTTATATGCCACCGACCCCATTCTGGAGCCTGTAGGCAAGGCTTCTCAGGGTGTTATAACTGTGGACAAGAAGGGCATTTAATGAGAGATTGTCCGGCCAGAGGGCAGAGTAGCCGGGATAGTCTGGATAGAACATCCGCGGGGCCACGAGCTCCAGCAGCCTCAGCAGGGCGCAGACCCTCAGGTTCAGCAAATAGGGGCTGAGGTAGATCAGGAGCCTCTGGCTCAGGTGCAGGCCCCAACCGTACCTATGCATTACCAGGAAGGCAGGATTCAGAGGCATCTCCCGATGTGGTCACAGGTATATTGATTATCTGCTCATACCCTGTCTATGTATTGATTGATCCAGGGTCTACCTTGTCATATATTACACCATTTGTGGCCCAGAAGTTGGGTATCGAACCAAAATTGCTTCAGCAGCCCTTTAAAGTGCTTACACTAGTCGGTGACTCGATTACAGCTAAAAGAGTTTACCGAGGGTGTACGGTAGAGGTTGCTGATCGCTAGACCACAGTAGACTTGATAGAACTTGAGATGGTCGACTTCGATGCCATTATGGGTATGGACTGGTTAGTGCCATGCTATGCCAATTTAGAATGCTGGACCAAGACGGTCCGATTTCACTTTCCGAGGGAAGCAGTGCGAGAGTGGAAAGGGAGCACAGCTACGCCAAAAGGTAGGTTTATTTCCTACCTTTAGGCGAGAAAATTAATAGAAAAGTGATGTATTTACCACCTAGTTAGAGTCCAGGACGTTTGGGTGGAACCTCCGACTCTTCAGTCTATTCCAGTGGTCAATGAATTCCCTGACGTATTTCCAGATGAGTTGCCTGGTATCCCTCCCGAAAGGGAGATAGATTTTGCAATTGAGTTGTTGCCAGGGACGCAACCTATATCCATTCCCCCGTACCGCATGGCACCAGCTGAGCTTAGTGAGTTGAAGGAGCAGTTAAAAGATTTGCTCGACAAAGGCTTTATCAGTCCTAGTACTTCCATGTGGGGTGCGCCAGTTCTATTTGTAAGAAAGAAAGATGGCTCACTCCGTATGTGTATAGACTACCGGCAGCTGAATAAGGTAACGGTTAAAAATAAATACCCGCTCCCTAGAATAGATGATTTGTTTGACCAGTTGCAGGGGGCTAGATGTTTCTCTAAGATAGATTTGAGGTCCGGATACCACCAGGTCCGAGTTCGTGAGAGGGACATTCCAAAGACTGCTTTTAAGACCAGATATGGTCACTTTGAATTTCTAGTCATGTCTTTTGGGCTAACGAATGCTCCTGCAGTGTTTATGGACCTGATGAACAGCATATTCAGACCGTATTTAGATCTGTTCGTGATAGTATTCATCAATGATATTCTAGTATATTCTCGTTCAGAGACAGATCAACAGAACCATTTACGAATAGTACTCCAGATCCTTAGAGACCGTCAGCTGTACGCCAAGTTTTCTAAGTGTGAGTTCTGGTTGAACTCAGTTGCCTTTTTGGGGCATATCGTGTCGGATGCTGGTATACAGGTGGACACGCAGAAAATAGAGGCGGTCAAGACATGGCCTAGACCGACCACTCCGACCGAGGTTCGCAGTTTCCTGGGTTTAGCAGGGTATTACCGGAGATTTGTTGAAGGATTCTCCACTATAGCAGCACCTCTGACAAAGCTGACACAGAAAGCAGCGAAATTTCAGTGGACGGAGACATGTGAGCAGAGTTTTCAAGAGTTGAAAGACAGATTGACCTCCGCCCTAGTACTAGCATTGCCAGAGGGAACAGATGGGTATGCAGTGTATTGCGACACTTCAGGTGTTGGACTGGGTTGTGTGCTGATGCAGCATGGAAAGGTAATTGCTTATGCTTCCAGACAGCTGAGGAAGCACGAAAAGAACTATTCGACCCATGACCTGGAACTGGTCGCAGTAATCCACACTCTAAAAATCTGGAGGCATTATCTGTATGGCGTTCATGTAGACATTTTCACAGATCATAAAAGCCTGCAGTACATTTTCACACATAGGGAGTTAAATCTGCGGCAGCGTCATTGGTTAGAATTGCTGAAAGACTATGATGTGGACATTCTGTATCATCCGGGAAAAGCTAATGTAGTAGCAGATGCCCTCAGCCGTAAGTCAATGGGGAGTTTAGCGTATTTGCGACCCGAGAAGCGGGAGTTAGCTAAGGAAATTCATCAGCTAGCTAGTTTAGCTGTTCGAGTAGCAGAAATAGAAAATAACAGAGCGGTGATTCAGAACTCTGCTGTGTCATCGTTAGTTACAGAGGTAAAAGAACGGCAGTACGAGGACCCTGACTTAGTCCAGCTCAGAGATAGAGTTCAGAAAGGTAAGGAACCAGACTTCCAAGTGACTGAGGATGAAGTGCTGTGTTGTAAGGGCCGCCTATGTGTCCCGAATGTTTCAGGGCTTCGCCAGCAAATCATGCACGAGGTACATTACGCTCGCTATTCCCTCAATCCAGGAGCAACGAAAATGTACCACGACATCAGAGACATCTATTGGTGGCCAGGTATGAAAGCTGAAATAGATGAATTTGTATCTAGATGTCCTAACTGCCAGCAGGTGAAAGCAGAACACCAGAAACCGGGCAGTCTGACACAGGATATAGCTGTGCCTTTGTGGAAATAGGAAACGATAAATATGGATTTTGTAATAGGATTACCCCATACCAGACATAGACACGATACTATTTGGGTGATAGTTGACAGGCTAACAAAATCAGCTCATTTCCTGCCAGTGAAAGCTACCTTCTCAGCCGAGGATTATGCCGAATTATATATTAGAGAAATTGTTAGATTACATGGAGTGCCAGTATCTATTATTTTGGACAGAGGAGCACCGTTTACAGCTAGGTTTTGGCAGTCGTTTCAGAGAGGTCTGGGGACATAGATTAACTTAAGTACAGCCTTTCATCCTCAGACAGACGGGCAAGCAGAACGAACTGTCCAAACGCTCGAAGACATGCTACGAGCGTGTGTAATAGATTTTGGGGGTAGCTGGGAGGAGCATCTACCGTTGATTGAATTTGCCTATAATAACAGTTATCATTCAGCTATCCAAATGGAACCCTTTGGAGCATTATACGGGCGAAAATATAGATCACCCATCAGCTGGTTCGAAGTGGGGGAGATAGCGCTGATTGGGCCGGATATTATTCATCAGTCAGAAGAGGCAGTGAAGCTTATCAGGGAACGCGTGCTGACTGCTCAGAGCCGCCAGAAGTCTTATGCGGATATGCGGTGTAGAAATCTAGTATTTGCAGTGGCTGATTGGGTATATTTGAAAGTGTCTCCCATGAAAGGGGTGATGAGATTTGGCAAGAAAGGCAAGCTTAGCCCGAGGTTCATTGGGCCATATCAGATTCAGCGAAGAATAGGTCGAGTTGCATACGAATTGAACTTGCCTCCAGAGTTAGCGTCTGTTCACCCAGTATTCCATGTATCTATGTTGAGGAAGTTCGTAGGAGACCCTTCCACAGTTGTTCCAATTCAGGATGTCCAGGTCACAGAAGAGTTAGCATATGAAGAGGTTCCAGTAGCCATCTTAGACAGACAGATTCATAGATTGAGAACTAAAGATATTGCGTCTGTCAAGGTATTATGGCGTAACAGGTATCGAGAGGAGATGACTTGGGAGGCAGAGGAAGATATGAAGACTAGATTCCCTCATTTATTTCAAGCCTAGTCAGGCGACAGGTATGTTGGTATTATTATCTTATGCAGTGCCTTATAGTATGTGTAAATGAGAAGGTCTATTTTAATCTATCATTTAATTACTATAGTATTATGTGGAGTAAATGTATGGGACTTTTCTGTATTTCAGGTTTTTGGGATAGTCCATATTACAGGAGAAACTCTGCCGAAATTTTTCTAGAAACAAGTTGAGTAAGTTGAGAAGTCCTCTAGATAGGAGTTTACATTCGAGGACGAATGTTCTTAAGGGGGGGAGAATGTTATACCCCGTAAAATTCCCAACACATAGATGGCCTATTCGCGTGTTGGTTAAGAGTATTTGAAAGTTATACATGCTAGAAAAAGGCCCGAGAAAAGACCGGACGAGAAACCTGTCGAACCATCACAGAAGGAGCCGGGGTAGAGCCCCTCCGCGATGGCAACGTGTCACGGAAGTGGAGCCTTCGCGTTGGCTCCGTGACACATTGGCCCTGTCCAGGCCCAAGTATATAAAGCCCTCCACTTCGGTTTAAATGTTAAAATTCTTATAATTTCCAGTGAAAATAGAGAGAAAATCAGAGAGGAAGAGGAACGAAGGGTTCGTGATAATTTCCTTCCGATTACGCCGTCAAACGCGGTCCAAACTCAAATTAACTCCAGATACCGAGGTATTTAGCAGCAAGGAGCATTCCTACGGATTTAGTTTCACAAAATTCGGCCGGCGAATCATCGTGCTACCGAACTAAGGTAAGTGGAATTGCTCCAAATTAGTGTCAATATACTCCTATCCCAAAAGTGAGTACTTCTCCCTTCTGGACTTTCGCGAAATAGCAAGTTTTTGACCGTCTTTCGATAAGCCAAAGTTTAGACTATAAATATATTGAAAGTGACGTTTTCTTTTAGAATATTGGTGTATTTAGTTCTAATGGACATGTATATGAATGTAGTTGGGAGAAACAGCAGAAGTGCTAGACGGAAATCACATCGGTCAGTCGGGTACTCAGAAACCAAGTATGTAAAACTATTCTTTCGGCAAGTCAGGAAGTACAGTCTAGAAAATAAATAGAATAAAGGCTATTAACAGATATCCAATGTACAGGAACGATTTTAGTATAATTTCCAGCAAGCATGCTAGTATATCATTACGTATCATGCAATAATCAGAATAACGGATAGTCAGACGAGTTCAGATAGTAATGTGGTATCCGCTAGTAGCTTAGCATGTTCTTACGTAATACTCGGGATGGAAGTTGTAAAACTAGTATAATGAATTAGCAAGATTATAGATAGTATGTATTACATTTGTTGAGACTGTATCCAGTTATAGATGGCACATTTTATGTTATTGAGCTATATCCAGTTATAGATGGCATGTTCTATGCTATTGAGTTATATCCAGATATGATCAAATCAGTAATCAGATATAGAAATAGCTCCAGACACCGATATAGCTCCAGATACAGATATAGCTCCAGAAATAAATATGGCTCTAGAAATTGATGTAGCTTCAAACCTCGGATAACAATAATCAGATAAACAGATAAAGGCCAGGTAGCAGTTAGCCAATAATAAGAAACAGTGCAAAACAGAATATAGCATCAATTGTTTAGTGCGGACTGACCTTGAAATTAAAGAAGAGAATATGATTAGTATTTTTCATTTAAGCATGCTTGATGTGTATGTGTTTTGTATGTTGAGACTTGTTATGGCATGTGGGCACCCTTCAGCATCCCCACTGCCCCTGGGTTATAGCTGTGTCGATACCAGATTCAGATACCGCCACCAGCTGGGCGATGCCGTCCGCCTAGAGGACGATGATAGCCGACCACCATGATAATACGGTCTAGATTACCCTGCTTGCAGGGGCAGTTCAGTTCGCTCTGCGCAGAGCCAGATTACCCTGTTTACAGGGGCAGATTACTCTGTGTGCGCTTGTAGCCGGGGGCAGTTTCAGATATAGATTTTTATAAAATTACCCTGTTGCATGCTTGCACCCAGGGGCAGTTTCAGTCACAGATACAACAACAGATTACCCCGTTGCGCACTTGCGCCCAGAGGTAGGAGTCTTTAGACTCAAACACAGTTTATTGTCAGAGGCCAAGGCTTGAGCTACATACCCAAGGGGGCCGGTAGGAGGAGCTCACAGTTATCAGATGAGTGGAGTGACTTATTTTTGGTTGGTTTAGACCCGGGTAGGGGTAAATAGATTGTGTGTTGGTTGGCACCTTCCGGCTTATGGGGGTCGGTCAGGTATTGTTTGTAGTTATATGTATATCTATATGTACTACTAGATACTGATAGACAGTGGGACGGCACGTCATCAGGTACGCTCAGTTTAGTTATAGAATAAGTAAACCCTCCCCAGTTATCCTCATCTAGATAGATTCAGCTACTTCCTGCTTATATGTCATGTTATTGTTGTTACCCATTTCAGTTGTATATTTCAGTTTGCTTTACATGCTCAGTACCTGTGGTACTGAAGCCCGTAGGGGCGCTGCATTGCATGCCTGCAGGTACTCACAGATGAGGAGGCGATCCCTCGTGATTCCAGCCAGCTTACAGAGTCATCAGCTCCTGTCATCCGGAGCTTTATATTTAGAGGTGTATTTCATTTTCTTTTGTTGTATAGTATGGGTAGGCCGGGGCCCTGTCCCGACCATTTTATCAGTATTCCTAGAGGCTTGCAGTTTGTATATATTTCCCTGTGGTTAGTGTGCCGGTCGTGTGGGGCCGTGCGTATGCTTAGTTGCTTATGTTGGTCGTGTGAGGCCTTATCCAGTTAGTAGTGGTGACCTTGCCGGTCACGTAGCTGTTCCACATTTGTTATATTGAGTTAGAGATAACTAGACAACATGGTGGCCTTGTCGGCCCGCATAGGCTCCCTTATGTTGGCATGATTCTGGTTAGCTGTTGTTATAGTACAGGTGGCTATAGGCCCAGTCAGCCGGAGGCTGTATTTACAGCCGTTATATAGCCCGTTGATTCCATAAATTTGAGTTAGAGCTAGCCAGGCACCAGATATGCTTAGGCTCACCAGTTAGCAGTCCAGGCCCTACTAGGGCACCAGGTGCCCGTCACCCCCCCCAAGGTGGGGTGTGACAAAAGCAAGGTGCATGAGGATCCCTACAGGAATTTGATGATGTTCAGGGTGAAAATTTTCACTATCAAAATGTTTCAAATGAATATGTTAAAGTCACTCTGTTCCCATTCTCATTAAATGGTGAAATGAAGGATTGACTTTAGGATGAGCCAATTGGGTCCATTACTACCTGGGAGGCTCTTTCGACCAAGTTCATAAACAGGTTTTTCTCTTCGAGGAGAATGAAGAAGTTGAGAGAAAAGATCTCAGGACTTGTTTAGAAGGATGGTGGGACCCTAGCTCAGGCTTGGGAAAGATACAAGAGATACTTGCAAGATTGTCTGTACCATATGCAGCCAAAGGTGATTATTAGGCACAATTTCATAGAGGGGCTGAAGCCAGAGTCTAAGATTATACTGGACAGTACCGCACATGGGCAAATCTTGTCTAAAAGCTACTATGAGATAGAGGCACTGTTGAATCTCATGTCAATTGGGAGCCTAATTATCAGGATTAAGGTAGAGGTCTTACAACAACCATAGTCCCAGGGAAGCTTAAGGTTGATGATATAGAAGTAATCCAGGGCAAATATTACTTAGTTAGTGAATGTGATCAGCAAGTTAGTGACTACACTAGCTACAAGCCAAGTTCATTAGGTTCAGTAAGTTCAGACTCCACCGTCATCATGTAGGCATGTGGAGAAGGTCATGCGTATTCATGTTGTCCACTAATCCTAGAATCTATTTATTTTGTGGGTCAACAAAGTTGTGGTGGAGGTTTTGTAGGAAATAGTTACAATCAGGGGAACAGAAATGTAGCTAATCCCTTATGGGGAGGGAATCAGAACTTTCAGAGGACCCCAAACAACTTCCAGATACCTCAGGTCTAGCAACATGACAGTTCTTTAGAGGAGACTATGAAGTAGTGGATAGTTCAACTGGCTCAGTTTGTTAATGAGATGCAAAAGCCAATCCACAAGTTGGAAAGGCAAATGGATTAATTGGCTCTTCAACACACAAATAGACAGTAAAGGGGCACTTCCAAGTAACACTGAGAGGAACCCCAAGGAGAATATCATCGCAATCTCTTTATGCAATGGAAAAGAGTTGGGTGAAGTGATACCTATAGATAACAAAACAGAGACAAAGTAGGTTGCAAAGTCCAAGAAAGAGGTTGGTGAGTCAAGTAATTCCCAGCCAAAAGTGGTAGAATCTAGACCACCTCCCCCATTTCCATATAGATTCAAAAAAGCTAAAGGAAGATACAACTTGTAAGAAGTTTCTTGATGTGTTAAAGCAGATACATATGAATCTACCATTGGTAGAGTTGTTGTAAGAGGTTCTTAAGTACGCTAGGTATCTGAAGGATATTGTGAAAAATAAAAGAAGGCTGCATGAGTTAGAAACTGTAGCTCTCATAGAAGAGTGCAGTTCCCAATTCTAAAATAAGATACCAAAGAAGATTAAAGATCCCGAGAGCTTCACTATTCCAGTCATAATTGGAAACCAAGAGATCGATTTAATATCTTTTGATGTGAGTGCAAGCATCAATCTCATACCTACATTGTTGTTTAGAATGTTCGGGTTAGGAGACCACAACCCACCATAGTGACATTACAGTTAGTTGATAGGTCAATTACTTATTTCGTATCATGACCTGAACGTAGAATAGGATTGTAAGACAGGGAACCCCGAGAGGCCCCAAGTCTACCCATGGCATAAGCATATCTAACTTCATTCACATTAAGCGGACGACTAAACATAAAACATAGTGGAACATAAATGTAACATAACATATCATGACATATAAAATCACTAGACATATACAGGCTGAGCACTACACACTGTCTGAAAGCCTTTACTACCTACAATGGGTTGATGGGACAACACCCCTAACTACCCCGGGAAAGGACTGAAACATACGTAGCATGAATGTCTATCAAACGACCCTCGGAACATGAGGACTCACCAGTAAGCTGAAGATATACTCTGAAAGAGTTCTAGATATGAGGAGGAGCGTGAGAGGCAGAACCTATATCATAGACGATACAACATAGAAAGTATGCGGGTCAGTACTTGGAATATACCGAGTATGCAAGGTAAGTAAAAGAGAACATTTAAAAACATAAAATTCATAAGAGTAGGACGACATGATCATAAATGCTGAAGTCATAAGATAAACGTAAGGCTCAAGGTTTAAGAAACAAACATTCATAAACCTATTGTAACCATAAAAATAAGAGAAAAGCATTTCATAAACATGACTTGAGCCAAGGAACATAATCATAACATGCATAAACAATGAGGAATATGGGAGATCATACTCCATACGAGTGCACATGGAGTCCGACCTGTACACCTAGTCGAGAGGCCGTTCATATCTTGCCAAGAGTAGAACCATGAAGGGCGTGATATCACTCATGAAGGCCCATTAGAGCATAAGGGATAGTCACAAAGGAGGTCCCTAACATAACCTACGGTGGCATGTAGTTCTGAGATTCGGGGTGTAACCTGGACCCCGAACCTACTCGGTGTTAAGTACTACTCCCATAACATGCAATATGATCATAAGGTAACATACATGACATGCATGGGCTAGTTAAATCATGAAAATCATAGTCATGCTTGAGATACGTGAACTAGCCATGAAATAAGGCCCGTGAGTCGGCCAAAGTCATGAATCATGAATCATACTTGACATGTGGGCATTGCCCAATAATTACACATACTTGAAATGCTTGAATTTATGGAAATCATGATCATAAAGGAATGGGTAATTGAAAACAGGCTTCCAAATCCTAAATTTACAGCATACTCAAAAGATCATCAAAATCATAAACCTCCATGGAAATTTCATGATTGGGCACTTTAAGTTTAAAACACTAAATCACAAGACAATGATTAAAACAAGGTAAAATCATCCCATCATTCGAAATTCACCAATTTAGACATGCTAATAACATACCTATATCGGTTTCTTAAAGATTTACGCATTGGGTTAAAACCCCATAAGATTCAACTTGTAGGAATTCCATAGATTAAGGAGAATTGGCCATGGGTGTGAATTAGACTACCCATTCAAAATCCCACATACCTAAGAGAAGTTGAATTCTACAATCTCCTAGATTACCCAAGAGAAAATTGATGAAGAACACCTTGAAATCACCTAGATCACCCTTCTATCACATTCCCAAACCTTTGCATGCATGAATGAGGAATTAGGCTAGTCTTTTCCATCTTAAACCACCCTTTCTATTGTTAAAATGACATAGTATAGGCCCCTAGTACTTAAGAATTACGGAAAAGCCCTTACTAAAATTGCAGAATTTGGCTGACTACCAGTTCCCATGAGGGACTGGACGACTCGTGTCCAGGGCTAATGGCTTGTGGCCTAGAGTCGTGGAGTCTACTATCCAATATCACTCAGGGCATTCCATGAGGGACTCCATGAATCGTGGTGGCTGACCAAGACTCATGGTCACTACCCCTGATCCCTACTACCCCAAACCATCCAATCCATGCCACGGATGACCTCACAAGTTGTGAGGTCTGACCACGACTAATGGTCATGCTTGTGGTCTCACCTAACTCCTTGCCAAGCCCTTCTTTACCACGAGCCACTTCACGACTCGTGATCACTCCTCACAAGCCACTTATGGATCATTCTTTGATCTGGTGTGAAATTTCAGTTTTTCTCCATTTTGATTCCCAGGTCTGATCCTCGGGTTTCCAAGGTACAACAATATATCCCCTTTGAGAACTTTCATCCTCGAATGGTTAGAAACACACAGAAAACGCAAAAACATGCAATCATCATATGCAAATACTGATCATTTAAATTGAAAACTGACGGAATGTCTACCTCCGAAAGAACTACATAGCTGAACTGAATTCAAACATCACATACATCTATCATAACCTAAAAAAAACTTGCGCACATGAACTGAATATGGAAACTAAATGGAATCATAGAGCAAAATTGATACCTCAAGATGAAATTGAGTCAGCAGGGAACATGTGAGGGTATTTAGCCATCACATTAGCTTCTTCTTCCCATGAAGCTCCCTCCACATGTTGAGATCTCCATAACACCTTTACTGAAGCCACTTCCTCGTTCCTCAGCCTTCGAACCTGACAATCCAATATTTCAACTGGAACTTCCTCATAGCTGAGGCAATTCTTTACACCAACACTGCCGACCGAGACTACTAGGGCTGGGTCTCCCAAACATTTTTTCAAAAGCGACACATGAAATAAAAGATGCACGGAAGATAACTCTGAGGGTAACTCTAACTCATACGCTACCTTACTAGTCCTTCTCATAACCCGACAGGGACCCACATAACAGGGATTGAGTTTTCCGTTCTTCCTAAACTGCATGACTCTCTTCATGGGAGATATCTTCAAAAATACCCAATCGTTCACCTCAAACTTCGACTCTCTCCTCCTTACATAAGCATATGACTTTTGACGACTCTGAGCGATTTTTAGCCTGTCCCTTATCAACTGGACCTTCGCTAGAGCCTCATAAACCAAATCTAGCCCTATCATAGCTGCCTCACCAACCTCAAACCATGCGATGGGTGATCTACATCTCCACCCATTAAGAGCCTCGAACAGTGCCATCTAGATTGTAGAGTGGTAGCTGTTATTATAAGAAAACTCGATCAGGGGCAAGTGATCATCTCAACTACCTTTGAAGTCCATCACACATTCTAGCAATATGTCCTCGAGAGTCTGGATTTTTCATTCTTCTTGGCCATCTGTCTGTAGATGGAAGGCTCTACTGAGCTTAACCTGAGTCCCAAGCCCCTTTTGAAAAGACCGCCTAAACTAGGAGGTAAACTAAGTACCTCAGTCCGAAATAATGGACAAGGGAACTCCATATAGCCGAATCAAATCTCAGATATATAGCTTGGCATAATCATCTGCCGAATCTGTGGTTTTCACCGGCAGGAATTGTGCAGCCTTGGTCAATTTGTCTACCACCACCAAAATAGAATCATAGTGTCGACGAGTATGAGGTAGGACTGTAATGAAATCCATATTAATATCTTCCCACTTCCAAGTGGGTATGTTGATGTACTGATGTACGCCTCCCGGCCTTTGATGCTAGACCTTTACTTGCTGACAGTTCGATCATTTGGCTAAGAATTCTGCAATATTCTTCTTCATTCCATCCCACCAATAGATTTCTCATAAATCACGATACATCTTGGTGGCACCTGGATGGATAGAATACCTGGAGCAATGGGCCTCATGCAATATCCGGCTCCTCAAATCATCGACATCGGGAACACATAGGTGACCCTGGTACCGAAGCACACCATCTCCCCCTTGGGAGAAGACCTCCACCTTCTAAATTCGAACGACTTCCTTCAACTTTACCAATATCAGATCCTTGTCTTGTCTAGCTTTCACATCAGTCACCAAGGATGATTCTGACCCGTTTTGCACAACAACACCGCCTTCTGTTGAGTCAACCAACCTAACTCCCAACCTTGCAAGTCAGTGGACATCTTTCACCAGCTCCTTCTTTCCCTCATCCACATGGGACACACTCTCCATAGAGAGTCTACTAAGTTTGTCTGCTACCACATTAGCCTTACCCGAATGGTAAAGAACACTCATATCATAGTCCTTGAGTAGCTCCAACCACCTTCTTTGCCGTAGATTGAGATCTTTCTTCGTAAACATATATTGTAAACTCTTGTGGTCCGTAAACACATCCACATGGACCCCATACAAGTTATGTCGCCATATGGTCAATGCGAACACCACCGCGGCCAATTCAAGATCATGGGTTGGATAATTCTTCTCATGGATCTTCAACAGTCTAGAGGCATATGCTATTACCTTCCTTTGCTGCATAAATACACAGGGGCGAGTCCAATTCTCAAATCATCACAATACACCACAAAACCATCTGTACCTTCAGGTAGGGTCAACACTGGTGCGGTAGTAAGTGGAGTCTTCAACTCTTGGAAGCCCTTATCACAAACCTTCGACCATTGGAACTTCACCTTCTTTTGAGTCAACTTGGTCAAAGGTGATGCAATTGATGAAAAGCTCTCAAAAAATCTCCGGTAGTAACCAGCTTGACCCAAGAAACTCTGAATATCCGAAGAATTCACCGGTCTAGGCCAATTCTTCACCACCTTTACTTTTTGAGAATCTACTTTATTCCCTCACTCGATACCACATGGCCCAAAAATACTACAGAGTCCAAACAAAACTCACACTTGCTGAACTTGGCATACAATTGGCGATCCTTGAGAGTCTGAAGCACTATTCTCAAGTGAGCGGCATGCTCCTCCTCACTCCGAGAGTATATAAGGATGTCATCAATGAACACAATCACGAATATGTCTAGATACGGCTTGAACACCCTGTTCATCAGGTCCATGAAGGCTTCAGGAGCATTCGTTAATCCAAAAGACATAGCTACAAACTCATAATGTCCATACCGCATCCTAAAGGCTTTCTTTGAGATGTTTCCCTCCCGAACCCTGAGCTGATATACCCGGACCTGAGGTCAATCTTGGAGAAAAACTTGGAACCATGAAGCTGGTCAAACAAATCATCAATCCTGGGAAAAGGGTACCGGTTCTTAACGGTGACCTTGTTCAATTGCCAATAGTTGTTGCACATCCAAAGCGAACCATCCTTCTTCCGGACAAATAACACTGGGGCACCCCACAAAGACTTACTCGACCTGATGAAGCCTTAATCTAATAGGTCCTTTAACTAATCCTTCAATTCATTTAGCTCGGCTGGAGCCATCCTGTAAGGAGGGATAGAGATGGGCTTCATATCGAGTAGAAGGTCAATACCAAAATCAATCTCCCGCTCGGGAGGAACACCTGGAAAATCATTAGGAAAGACCTCTAGATACTCACACACCACCAAAACTAACTAGATAGTCGGGGTCTCGGACTCAACATCCTTAACTATGACTAGATGGTACATGCAACCCTTAGAAATCATCCTCCAGGCCTTAAGATATGGAACAAATCGACCTGCTGGTACAACCGAACTACCCTTCTACTCCAAAACTGATTCATTCGAAAAACGAAATTCCACCGCATGGGTTCTACAATTTACAGAAGCATAACACGCATACAACCAATCCATGCCAAGAATAATATCAAAGTCAGTCATGGATAACTCTACAAGGTCTACGGAGGTGACTTTATGCAATATAGTGATCGAGCATCCTCTATACACCTGCCTAGCTACAACCGAATCACCAACAGGGGTAGGAACCAAAAATGGGTCTGACAAAGTCTCGGTACTAACTCCAAAGCCACTAGCAATATAAGGAGTCATAAAAGACAAAGTAGCCCCCGGATCTATCAAAGCATAAACATCAATATGAAAACTGATAACATACCCGTGACCACATCTGGAGAGACCTCCTGCTCCTGGCGGGGTGCTAAAGCATAAAACCTATTTTGGCGCTGACCACCAGCTAAACTATTCGAGGTACCCAGCTGAGGGAACTTCCTGCTGGAGTGGCTGAACTGGCTGTTGGCATATGAGCTCCACCGTCCCCTGATCTGGCTGAAGTGCAATCCCTGAGTCTGTGTCCTTGTTTTTCCGTACCCGAAACAAGCATCCGAGCCAACTAGGCACCTTTCAGGGTGATTCTTGCCGCACCCTGTACAAACTAGGAAAGTGCGCTTCACTTGCATGCTACCCTAGTCTCTCGAATTTGAAGCCCCGCTACTTCGATCCCCTCTGAATCTAGATGGCGTGCTAGCCGATGATGGGGTAGGAACAATAGACCTGTTACTGGGACTACTAACACTTTCCACCCTATGACTTGACCTGAGAAGTCCCATAACTGTCAGTCCTGGCCCTCTTGGCCTCACTCTACTTTTGATATACTGAATCCATCTGTTGAGCATGCAGCACAATGCAGGGAAAGTCTATGTCTCGGTGCAACATGGTAATCCTCCAGTTCTTATCTAGATAGCCCGCCACTCTATGTATAAAACAACTCACCCGAGCCCTCTGGTCCGCCACTAACTCCAGTTCATACTTGGATAATTGGGTGAACTCCAATGCGTACTCCTGAACGGACATGTAAACCTGTTATAAGTTAATAAAATTCAACCGCCTTTTTCTCCCTCATCTCCCGAGGAAAGAATTGATCCAAGAATGCGGTGTGGAATTCTTCCCAACGATAGGGCCTGCACCCACTGTCCTAGCATCTCTCCATTTTTTAAACCATATGTGGGCCACCCCCTTGATATGATAGGAGGCCAAATCAACACAATCTCCATTGGTCACCCCCATAACCTGGGTGATCTTAAGAATCTACTCGATGAAATTGTGCGAGTCCTCATCCACCCTGGACCTAAGAAACTACAGAGGGTTCATCCTCAAAGAATTATCTAATCTGAGCCACTGCCGCTGTGCCATTCTATGGGATATGCACAACAACCTGCTGGTTGACCTGAGCGGTCAAGGCCCGCGCCAACATCTGGATAGACACCTGAAACTCAGTGTGGGCAACTTGCTCTGGTGGGGTTCCTAAATAGGTGGGGTCTGCTGACGCCCATGATCATTGCCATCTCCGTGGCCTTCACCACTTCCATTTCTCCTTCCGTTAATTCTTCTGGGAGCCATGATTCTACAATCGTGCTAAGCACGAATTATAAGAATAGAAGGACTTTTCATCCCATGACATAGATCATTAAAGAAGGGGACATTTCCTGAATGTCTCGTAGCCTCTTTGTCATAAGTGTGGCGCGCTTCACACCCATGAAAAAAACCTACTTAACGCGGCTTTCAGACACCCTGGGACACTTCATAACCTATGGCTCTGATACCAAGTTTGTTACGACCCGAATGTAGACCTAGATCGTAACACGGGAAAAGAAACCTCGAGAGGCCCCAAGTCGACCCATGACATAAGAATATCTAACTTCATTCACATTAGTGAAAGACTAAATATAAACATAGCGAAATGTAAGCGTAACATAGCATATCATGACATACGAAATCACTAGATATATATAGGCCGAGCACTACACACTGTCTGAAAGCCTCTACTACATACGAGGGGTTGATGGGACAACACTCCCAACTACCCAGGGAAATGACTGAAACATAAGTAGCATGAATGTCTATCAAACGACCCTCGGAACATAAGGACTCACCAGTAAGCTGAAGATATACTTTGAAAAGGGTCTAGATATGAGGAGGAGCCTAAGAGCCAGAACCTGTATCATAAGATGATACATCATAGAAAGTATGCGGGTCAGTACTTGAAATGTACTAGGTATGCAAGGTAAGTAAAAGCGAACATTTAAAAACATAAAATTCATAAGAGTAGGACGACATGGTCATAAATGCTGAAGTCATAAAATAAATGTAAGGCTCAAGGTTTTAAGAAAAACATTCATAAACCTATTATAATCTTAAAAATGAGAGAAAAGCATTTCATAAACATGACTTGAGCCAAGGAACATAATCATAACGTGCATAAACTATGAGAAACAATGGGAGATTCTTATAACTGACATACTCCATGCGAGCACACATGGAGTTCGACCTGTACACTTAGTAGAGAGGTCGTTCATACCTTGCCAAAGGTAGAACCATAAAGGGCGTTTTATCACTCATGAAGGCCCATGAAGGGAGTTTTAACTCTTCTCTCTCTTGGTCGTAACTCTTTCTCCTTTTCCCCCATTGTTGTCTTCTCCAAAAAGCTTGGTGAAGCAAACTTCTTCAACTCAAGTAACTAAAGTTCTTCTCTCCTTTGGTAAATAATGTTGTAAGCATGCTCCCCATTACCCTTTCTTCCCCAAGTTGAAAAGCTCAAAATAACCATTGTTGTGTAAGAATCTTGAACTTCATAATGCGGGTTTTCATGACTTAAATCTCATATATTTTTCCATAATAATGTTATTTCCTTGATTGGGTTGCTTGTTTTGGTTGAATTTTGGTGATTTGATGTTGTGGATGTGAAGAGGTTGATGAATGCGCTGTAGAGAAATTTCATGAAAATTTGTTAATTTGGAGTATTTTTGTGGAGAAAGAAATTGCTTGAATATTGTGATTCTTGAATTGTAAAAATATTGGGTTGTCGAAAAATTCATGTTAATTCATTGTGGGAAGTTGATGAAATTGATGATTAGTTGTTAGTTGAATCTATTTTGAATACTTCCATAATTGAGTTATTGTGAATGGAAAAATAAGGATTGAGAAGGGAAGTGAGTGGATAAATTGAAGCACTCTTGCAAAAACAAATAAAGAAGTGAGGTGTGAGGGAAAATCATGAGCATGATTTGTAGTGTTAAGTTGGTGAATAATTTAGGCTGATGAGATTTGGCATGATAATGGGGGAAGTCTAAGTACCCTATTTTATAAATTCTCACGATTATGCTAAAAAATTAAGTGTGAGGTCGATTTGCACCTATTACACCTAATTAGCTATCCTTGTTATTCATGAACTAATTTTGTAAGGCTATTGTTGTTGTTTGGAAGGTACTATGGAATCACGAGAAGATAAAAGAAAGGAAGCAGTAGTTTCTAGAAAAGGGTTCAAAAGGCTCAGGAAGGGAGTTGCATCGAGCTCATCATCCCAAAAGGCACCCCCAGCTAAGAAGTTTGGAGCCAAGGCTGTGGAGGAGCATGGGCTCAAGTCGTTTAATGCCCAAAAGGAATGCCAAGTATGCCTAGGAGAATTAGATTGATGAGGATCGTCTGGCACTTGAGTTCCCCAACATTCGGGACACCATCGAGTATTGGGGCTTGGGTATGTGTTTGCTGAGCCAGAGGAGTGCAACCTCACTTAGTGAGAGAATTTTATGCGAATTGAAACACCTCGTATGGAGAGAGCACAAAGATCATGGTGCAGGGACAAGTTGTCCATTTCACTAACAGGTCTTTTAATGTATTCATTGGCACGCCAGTGGTGGATCCAGAGATGTACTTCATGATGCTTGAGAAGCCCCCATACCATGACATTCGCCATACTTTGTGTCGAGATCATTCAGCTTCCCGGTGGGCAAGATGTGAAAATGGCACTCATTCGACACTCTCCTTCTACTATTTGACAAGGAGGCAAGAGTTTGGGTCAAGTTGGTCAGCGCTGTACTTCTCCTAGGGACATAATCCATGGAGATCACTTGAGAGCGAGTGTATTAGTGTATATGCTGATGAAGGGACTGCCAATTAACTTTGGTGTTGTGCTGAGGGACAACATGAGGTGATCAAGAGATAACTATCGATGGAATTATTATTATGGCACCTTGTTGACTCAGTCCTTGCGGGAGGTTGGCATTGAAGAAGAGGACAAAGACCTTTATCTACCCCTAGCAGGGGACTTGTAGGAAAAATGATTTGATGTCACAAAAGTCAAGGAGCCAACCTACTCATCAACACCATTCCTCACACCAGCCGAGCACAATGTTTGGTATGACAATTGGAGAGGCCTCATGTTTGGGATGTTTGAGCTACAACTGATAATTGGAGGTAAACCCATGATTGTTAAGGAAATGGCATCACTAGAGGAGCGGTACCCACTCACAGAGAGTGCAACGATGATGTGCAAAGTGAGGCTGACGTTTGAGGAGCCATTGGATGACGATGAGCATATAGTGCTGACGAATGTAGTTTATGATGATGATGAGGAGGAGGATGATGCCACCACAGGAGCTATTTAGGTTGATTATGCAGAAGGGGATGATAATGATGATGATCAGGAGTATAATCCTGATGATGATGACTTTTCTTAGAGGTCCATGAAGTTCTTTTTCTCTCCCTACTTGATATGATATGTTTGTGCACTTGTGACAATGCACTATTTCAGTGTGGGGTGGAGGAAATAGATTTCCAATTTATTCTGTCTTTGCTAAAATTGTAGTAAGTTGTAGCTATAGCTATTAAACTTCTGTGTTAGTAGCTTGGTCCGTAAATAGTTAGTATGTGGATGGCTATTGAAAATTGATGCTTTGCTATGTGCTTGTTCGTCTGTAATGTTCTTTTTTTTGTTAATTGAGAGACAAACGTTTTTTATGTTCATCGTAGATGTAGTGACCCTTTTCAAAGATAGATGGATTCCGACCGTCTTAAGAAAAAATTGGTCATAATTTTTTTCATTTTCTTGAATGAAGTAAAAAATCACCACTTGTGTGCTCTTGATACTCCACTTAGAAGCTAAGCTAGAAGCAATGAAGTGATCATCGTGAATGCATAAGAATTGAGAATTCTATGAGAGACGTATAGGTTGTTTAACTTGACTCAAGAAAAAATCTTAGGGCTTAATAATGAAAGAATTCATTCAATTTAATTGTGAGGATATGTAGCCATAAGAAATTGAGTCAGATCATGATGCCATAAGAGGTGAGCTTGAATTGTTGTGTTTTGTAAATAGTGTAACATCCAGAACTTTCCTGAGTTTCTATAGGATAGCTAGTTTCCAAAGAGGTAAGATGTGATTAAGGCATTTCTTTGAAAAATCCATTTTTTCCATTGTTGTTGTAACTTCCTTAACATTATCCCTAGTTAACCCCATTGAGCCAAAAGCCGTAATTTTCTTCTGAGCCACAAAAGCATCCTATTCCCTTTGTTGTGTGACCTTCATAATTTTAAATCCAGAGATAGTCTGAGGCACTTTGAGATTTAAGAATGAAGGCTCCACTAAATTAGAATAATTTAAGGGAAAGAAAAGAAAAGGAAAAAATATGGATGGAAAGATGAGAAAAATAGGAAAGAGGGTTTCCCACACAAAATAACATGTCTAATTGCTTTTAGAACATAAAAGAAAGATTTTTAATGGTTGATTATTCTTCTTGAACTTATAAGAAGAAACTAGCAATCAAGTAGTATAAAGAGGGGCATGAGAAAAGAAAGGGTGAGCAGTGATTAGAACAAGAGTTGGACAAGAAAGATGAGGTGAAAATGTCTTAAAGTGCTTAGGATTGGTAGTCACTATAATCTGACAATTGCTCCTACCCATCCCTTAGCTGAGATTACAATCAGGAAAAGTCCTTATGATTTTACTCTGGTTGAAGTGATTAAGTAATCTGATTGTACATGAGAGGCAAGCCTATGGTATGTTGCATGTGTGTGAAACATCATTTGTGAGAGTGACTGTGCCTTGATTACTACGTTCCCAGTTTTTATTGATAATATGAGTGAAGGAACATCACTAAATAAGTGAAGGCATAACTTGATCAGAATCGGTGTATTATGTGCTACATTTTTCATACTTAATCGCCTTGGCCCTATTTTGAAAAATATGAGTCAGTTACAGAAAGTATGTAGTTTCGAATGTGAGGAGCTTCTTTGTTTATGTATTGTGGATTGATTATGAATTGATGAACAACTTAGTCATGTGCTATGTTCTGATTGCTTGAGGGAGAGTTGATAGTGGTGACAGATGGTGTGAAAAAATTGTTTCTTGCATATAAGCAAGGATTGTTCAAGGATGAACAATGGTTTAGGTGTAGGGTGGTCAGGTTGGGAATACTCTTATGCCCATTTGCCATACTTTTACCAATCTTTTACCTTGTTTTAAGATGGTTATCCTTATGAAATGCATGATTTAACAAATATATGTGATAAATAAGATAACAAGTGTTTTTAGATAGTTTTAGCAGATAACATGTGGAGAAAGACTCAAAATGGTCCAAGGTGTAAAGTAAGAAGAATTCGAGAAAAGTTGGTCTGGTGAGATAGCTGTCGTGGCACACCAGCCACCAAACATCAGAGAAACTTGTGTTCAAGTTTGTGCTATAGCTGGTGCGGCACGCTAGAGCTCAAACTTCAAAAGAATTTTGATCAACACCTTGGCAAACTAAGTGGCGTGGCGCGCCAGAGGAGTTTCGGACTTGGGAAAATTTTCTAACACTTTGGTGCATTGACTGAAGCAGCACCCCAAGTACCATATTTGCAGAATTTGAGTAACACCTTAGCGAGATGGATAGTACGACACTCCAAAGACCAAAATTCAAAGGAAATTAGTTTGGTGAGATAGGTGGTACGGTGCACTAGAGCCTGTTCGGGGGGAATTTCTTAAGTCTAAAAGCTTAACTACTAGAGGTCAAAAGAGTCATTTGTTAGCTAGCTTATAAATAACTAGTCTAGAGCATTTGTTAGGCACTTTTTCATCAGAAGATCAAATTGTATGCAGTCTTTTTCGGAAGAGACAAGAAGTTCATTTTCTTCTAGGATTTTCTTATTTATTTTATGTTTGTTAATTGGAATGATGAATTCTTGGGACACTTGAACATGAGTAGCTAAACTCCTATTCTGGGGTTTTGGCCATGGCTGATGGTTGTAGTTTCACAGTTCGTTTATGGTAGACCTTCAATTCTTCTTTTAAAGATTGTTTATGCTTACATATTTTCATTGTTTATTTGTTAGACAGATCACCTTGCGAATATTATCTGTTGTCTCTTGGTTGAAATCAGGAGAGGGAACTAAGAGGGTTAAAAGGAAGCATAAAATAGGTTTTAATTATCGTGTTCAATTAATTCAAGAGTTGATTTCGTTGCTGAGGATTGGAATATACCCTGCAACCCTACAAGTATCATCAATCGTCGTCTCATGTTTCTTCTGCAACCATAGGGATATAGGTGTTAGGGTTCATGAGATTGTTCTTGCATATTCGTGAGAATAGTAAGAAATGGATTAGTAACTTGCAACTAGCAATCTTAGAAGAATGTTTTCTAGAATATTCAAATATTAAAACGCAACCTAAAAGAAAAGTGCCAAAACCCTAAATTTCTATCATCATTTGAATTACAAACATTTTGCAAACGATTCCAGTTTCTTAGTCTAATTTATATTTCAAGTTAGTAGAATAATCCCAAAACCACATTCCCCATTTTACTTGTGTTTTCTAAATAGTGAATAAAGGTTAAAAAACTTAAGCAATCAACCTATCAAGTCTCCATGGGTACAATATCGGGACTTTACCATCCTATATTACTTGACGACAATGTGCGCTTGGCAACATCAAGAATAAAAGAATACAACTGATCCATGCCGAAGATAACATCAAAGTCGGTCCTGTATAACTCTACTAGATCAACTTAGGTGACTCTCAGAAGGACTATAACTGGGCAATTTCTGTATACCCATCATGCTAAAACTAACTCACCAATAGGAGTAGAGACTGATAAGAATTTTGAGAGAATTTCAGGACTAAAACCGAACTAGATAGAAATATAGGGAGTCACGAAGGGTAATGTGGCCCCTGGATTTAGCAGTGCATAAACATCAAGATGTAAAACTCGTAACATACCCGTGAAAACATCTGGTGTACTCTCCTGCTCTTGGTGTGATGAAAGGGTATAGAAATGATTCAGGCACCGTCCGCCACCTACACTAGATGATGCACCCTTCTGGGATGAGTGAGTTGCTGGAGCTACTGAAGAGGTGGCTGGGGCACGACCTCTATCGTCTCCATGTCTGGATGAAGAACAATCCTTGAGTCTGTATTGGGCTTACCACACCCAAAATAAGAATCCCTACCAATCAGACACTCTCTGTGGTGGTTCCTACCACACCTCCTGGAAGATGGGAAAGTGCGATCCCTAGACATGTTCCCTTGACTCTTAGAGCCTGAAGATCTACCTCTCAAATAAACCCTAGGCCTAGATGGAACACTAGCTGATGATGGAACTGCGCTGATGACCTCTGATGTGACTATGAGCACTGTCCACCGTCCATCCTCTGCTGGGAATACTCAAAGTTCCCTTTCCTAGCCGTCTTGATCTCCCTTTCCTTCTCCTTTAAATTCTCCTCCTCGATTTGTTGGGCAAGAATCATGAGTCAGGATATATCTATATCGTTCATAAGCATAGTGGTCCTACACTCCTTGACCACTAAATTTGATACTCCCGATACAAACTTGCTCATGTGAGCCCTCAGCTCGACAACTATCTTCGAAACATATTTCGACAATTGAGTGAACTTCAAAGCGTAATCCTGCACTGAAATACTGTTCTACTCCAAGTTGATGAATTTTGCCTCCTTCGCTTCCCTCATCTCTCAGAGAAAGAACTTATCTAAAAAGGCTATCATGAACTCGTCCCAGCTAATAGGGACTGCACCTACTCCATGACCCTACTCCCACTGCCTAAACCAAATATGTTCTACCCCCTTTAGCTGGTAGGAGGCCAAACCTGCACTCTCCTTTCTAGAAATCCCCATAATATGGGTGATCTTCTAGATCTCCTAAATAAACTCTTATGGATCCTCATCCACCTTGGAACCATGAAACTCTGGTAGGTTCATTCTAGTGAAATCTCGCACTCTCGCTGCCGCAGCACCCCTATTGGGGTTTATAAGTGCAATTGCCTGCCAGTAGGCCTGTGCCGTTATAGCTTGGGATAGCATCTGAATAGAAACCCTAAGCTCAGAATGAGTCACATGCTCATTCAAAGGATCCACTAGAGCTGGTAGGGCTGACTGATGCCTATTTCCATCACCATTGCCATTTCTCCTTCTATTGGAACTTCGGGGAGGCATCTTCTACAAACATGTATAGCACAAATTAGAGGAATACAGAGAGTTGAACTTCATCGAATGAAATAAATCATGAAAGAAGGAAAATTTTCTAAAACATCTTGTAGCCTATTCCTACTAGAAGTGGCGTGCTTCACACCTATGAAAAAAAACTCTACTTAATGCGGCTTTCAGATACTCTAGGACATACCTAAACCTAAGGCTCTGATTCCAAGTTTTCATGACCCCAGCATAGACCTCGGATGCAATACGAGACTTAGAACCATGAATAGCTCCAAGATATCCATGGTACATACATAATAGAAGCATAAGCATACACTAAGAAGAATAAATCATAATATAAATAATGAGCGGAAATCTAAGATACCATAGAATATAAACATGACTACAAACACCACTTAGAATATATACATAAATGTCTGAAATGCCTCTAACTATAAGAGGAGTTGTTGAGACAAGCCCCTAACTAGCTCAACTAAGTCTAAAACTAAAAGACATAAAAGCAAAGCATAAGGTTAAACTGATTCCCTCAGATGATAAAGACTAACCCAAAGCTAAGACTGGGTTGAATTGGGACAATAGCGAATCTAATGATGGGATTGAAACTGATCACTTGAACTTATATAATGAGACGATATAGCACAAAAGTATGCGATCAGTACTTTGAATATACTGAGTATGTAGGATAAGTAAAGCATGATAGTAAAATGATATTCTAAAGTCATTAGTATAAGATAAGCTAAAACATGAGTTTTTGATCACAAACTGAGTATATCATAATCACCGAAGGATCAAAACTGAATCATATAGCTAGACATGACTAAAACTATAGGTAAAATCTCATGAAGTCAATATTGAGCCAAAATATCATAATTCATAATATCGTGAAGCATAAACATGAACATGTGTAGAAAATATGGAACAATAGGAGATTATTATAATCAACAAATTCCAAGTGAGCATACAGGGAGCCCATCTTGTAACCTAGCTCAGGAGGTATGCTCATACCTTTCCAAGGGTAGGAACCATGATAGTGTGATATCACTCATGGGCCCATTCAGGCATGGGACACACTCTCAAGAAGGACCCTATCATGGTTATAGTGGCACGTAGTTCAGAGACCTGGGTGCACTGGACCCATCCAACTCGGTGTTAAATACTACTCCCAAAACATACATAATATTCATATCATAATCATGAAATATACTTGGTTTTTATATGGGCTAGTTAGAAATCATAAAATTCATAAATTTCTTAACATACGTGAACTAGCCTTTAAAACAATGCTGAGAATTCAGCCATAATACATAAGCTTGATATTCATGAGATTCATAAATACATGAGTAAAATCATGCAAACTTTGAAAATAGAAAATAAGGAGATCTTTTCATAGAAATCATGTAATTACAATCACAAAACATAAATAGAATTATGAGAGAACCAATTTCATAAGAGATCATGGAGTTATTCATTAAAAGGGGTCTAATCATAGTTGGAGACTTGAAGGAATTTTAATCATGTAATTGAGATTGGGATTGTGCATGAAGGTGGAAGAAATAACTCATTCATCACCCCACATACCTAGGATTTGATGGTTTCTTGCTTAGATATGAGACCCAAGAGAGTTGAGAAGAAGAAGAGCCCTAATTGCTTGAGAGCCTTGAGAGGTTGATCTTTAATCTATAGTGATTGGAGAGAAATAAAGGTTTTGGCTTAGTTTAACCCTTAAATATCCCTCTTAGGAAACCCAAAAAGACCTAGTTTCAGATTTAAAACATAGAAAGTTACGAAAATACCCTTAGAAAGTTGCATTAAGAATCTGCCCATTAGTGACCACGACCCATCCTACAACTCATAGGTCCTTACCACGAATCATATTGGGTCTTGTGGTCCCTAGTACCCCTGATGATTGATCTCCAAATCCCTTCATACAAAAACATGATACGACCCATACCAAGATACCACTGTCCGTTACATGTTGCTCATACCTTCCAAGCCATATTAGTCATTTTCAGAACTCATCCTACGGGAGACATACAATGACTCATACCGTCATGGTACCATCCCTATGTTCCTTCATGGTACCTAGACTAATTTTGGTTAATCATTGAGCCCCCTACCACAGCCCTTACCATGGACCATACCTACATACCATGGCTGGTGGTACAGTCCGTCCTGAGGTAAAATCACAGGTTTTTGTTGGTTTCAACTCCAAATCTAGGATCTAATCTTAGGGACTTTTAGGGCATTGCACCACTGCTAGCTGATCAAGTCCGGAATGTGTCTAACTGTGGTGCTGAGTCTGAATAACTGGATGTATATCATGAAATGACATAGCCTAAAGAGTTAGTCAGTACTTTGAATGTACTGAGTGTATGGAATTTGAAATTGAAGTTTAAAACATGCTAGTAATATGAGAAAGTCTATACTAAGTGTATAACTGAATGCATAAGCTGAGGTATAATACAATTACCCTATCTAAGATACATAGTTATTGAAATGACATGCTAGTCTGAAAATAGTTAACGAAAATATGAGTAAAACTGATTTTTAAGGGTCATGTGCAAGCATTGAAACTTGAAGTTGTAACTATAACTGAAAATCGCACTGAAAACTGAAATTGAATTATGGGAGATCCTATTAACCGACAAACTCTAATGTGTGTGTCAGGGAGCCCGACCTGTAACTCTGGTTGGGAGGGTGTTTATACCTTGCCAAGAGTGAGAACCATAACTAGCATGGTATCACTCATAAGTTTAGGGAGACACTCTAAACTGCCGAGGACCCCTGCATGAGCCCATTGAGGTGACATAAACACTCTCAACTAGCATGGATCCTATACTCCTCAAGAAAAGAAAGACACTCTCTACCATCAAGGACCCCTTATCCTATGGTGGCACATAGTTCTAAGACCTGGGTGCGCTGAAACCTCGGCCTACTCGGTGCTAAGAACTACTCTGAACTAAATATAAATATTGAAAATCTGAAACTGATGTCCTAAAACTAGTTAGAACTACTTTATCTAAAAGTGTTCCGAGAGCCTAGAGGACCATGAATATAATGATACTGATGGTTCAAAACTGATATTCTAAGACTTATCAGAACTATTTTATCTAAAAATGTCCTAAGAGTCTAAAGAACCATAACATACTCATCATACTAAAATCATGAGGAAATCATAGGTTTAAAGATTGATGTAAATCGTGCATATTGAAATAATGGTAGAATCATATATTGAAAATGGGCTATATTTTTCGAAAAACAAGGCTAAGTCATGGGCAAAATTTTAGGAATCATGCTGGTGTCAAATCATAGGTATACATCATGCAATTGATAGTGAAATCATGAACATTATATGCTACTCATAATAAGAACCTTGAAAAGCATCGAAAAGATGAGGGAAATCATGCATAGAATTTTAACCCTAAGACATGGTTTCTTGAGAATTGAATTTGCCAAGATTTCTAAAAATAATTGGGACACAAGGTTGAAAGCAAACCCTTGTTGAAGTCCCATATACCTGTCTTGGAGAAATATCTACTAGCACTTGAATCTTGAAGCCCTTAGAGAGGAACCCTAGGTGTTCTTGAGCCTTGATGGAAAAAGAAGAGAAGACTATATAGTGATTTAGAGAAGAATGAGGGATTAGACTAGGAAAACCCCTCTAATAGGCCCTTTAGGAGACCCAAAATGTTTCCACTTAGGAGTTCGAAGCATATAAATTTAATAAAATATCCATAAAAATTCGCTTTAAAAATTTAGTGGCAACGATCCACCCAATGAGTCATTGTCTGATTTGGCAGATCATTGGATCCATTCTTTATGTTTGGAGCAAATTTGCTACTTTTTAATTCTTCAACCTACAATTCGACATGATGGTCCACTGCTAGGTGCCACGAGTCATCCTATGACTCGTGGTCACTCAACCCTTTTATTTCATAATTTAAAACATCTCATCAGGGGAGTTCATAACGATCCATCATTACATACCACGAGTCCTCTATGACTCGTGGTTAGGGTACCATCCTTGCATTTTCTCTGAATCTCTTCCAATGGATCATCATCTTAGGTCATCACTCGTCATAATAGGTCGTTACTTGAATCGTTGGTTCTGGGAAGTCTGGAGTGTTGGCTTACGATGAGGCACATATTATTCCTCACAACAACTCATTTCTTGAGTCGTCCTATGACAAAATTTCTAATTTTCTACTATTTTCTTGCTTCAAGTCTGAGGTATGACCTTAAGAACTTTTGAAGTGTTACAAGGAACCCCAGATGACATACAGATCAAAAATGAATTCTATGGTACCATATGTCAATGTACAAAGGATGCCAAATTTTTCTAAGCCACAGTTAATAAGTTAAGATTTAGCTTACATACCAAAGATAGAATCTACAACCCATAATTTGTGTCATAGAAGAAACTCAAAGGACAAGCAAGAGTAAGGATGAATATATGGAACAACATACAGTCTATAGATGGATTATATGGGTCATATCTTAGCACCGTAGACTGAACTTTAGAGAAAGGGAAATTACTAATTGGACAGACAATTCGATATATGAACCGTAAATTAATTCTATAAGCCACACCTAGGTGCCATAGATGAGACTTTACAGGTTGAGCATGGTTAGAATCGTTAGACAATCCAATATACATACCATAGATGAATTCTATGGGTTGTATCAGCACCATATATGAAACTTCAGTAGGATGAAAACTTCTAGGCTGAACCGGTATGAAGTGTCAAAACTTACTCAACTTGTCCATGATAACCCTGACTAGGTTAAACTTACTCAAAGTACGTGATAAGCCTACCACAAAGTCAATAGTATATGTTCCCACTTCTACTTAGGCATAAGCATCTTTTAAGTTAAACCATCCAATTTATGATGACTATATTGCACGTATTGGCATTTCAAACACTGTGAAACATGAGCAATAATATCCTTCTTTATCATACACCACCAACAATATTGTTTTAGTAATAATATATATCTATAGCCCAGTGATAAATAGAGTATCGAGAACTATGAGCTCATCAAGTATCCATTGCCCCAACTCACAAATATTAGGTATAAAAATGTGACCTTGGAGTTGCATGACCCCATCATCACCAATAGTAACCTTAATAGTTATTGTTGCTTTGATTTGAATCTTCATTAAAGATTAAATGACCTTTTGATAATTGAAAAATATTGTACAAGTAGACATTTATGTACAATGATGTGAAAGAACCACGTTCTTAGTATATCTTTAAAAAGAACCGGTAAAGATGGAAACACTTCAGAGGAATTTCTGAGAGAACTCATTCCTTTAGGTAAAAGCTGGAGACTATTTATTATATGAAGGAGAACCTATTCCATGCTTACCAAAAGAAACTTCAAGAATCTAGACTAAGGAGTAATCCAATTCTACATGGAATAGGAGTTCAACAAATGAAAATAGTTTCATTATTGAACATTGAATTAGATTGGAGTTTGGAGAAGTTGACCAATTTCAAACAAAGTCAAACAAGGATTGGATTCTAATAATGTCTTGAACCAATTCTTGATTGAATTTGTAGAAACACAAATCACTATTTTATTCCGATACAAAGAATTTCATTAATGCATTATCTATATTTACCAACCACAAAGGGAAACTACAGAATTATAGGAAAGTCTGCACGAGAGAGTCTTGAAGAAGAAAAGCCAATATTTGCAACAAAGAACCTATTCCCATCAAATGTTATCATTAATATCCTAAGTTATAATATTTATATTCTTATGGCTCTATAACTATATTGTTTTTTCATTCCAAATGAGTTGTAATAGGTGTTGGTTTGTATTGAGATGTAAAAGGACTTCTTAGATCGAGTAGAGTCTTTGAAGAGTTGGAGAGTTACCAATAATGAAGGAGAATTGTTAAGGATTAGGGTAGGGCTATATGAATAAGTTCCTTAGGTGTAAAAAGGACTTGTAATCTTAAAAGTTTCTCATCTTATAGTGGAGATCGTGGGGAATTCTATTGGAGATAGGTTGTGTTTTTTCTATCCCTTCAGCAAGGAGTTTTTTAGATAAAATTTTTGTGTTGATTTACTTTTCCACACATTTCCTTCTTGCAAAGTTGTTGAAAGAACCTATTTCTTTCAGTTGGCAAGTCTCAATAAAATAGAAATTAATATCGGAGCCGATTTTTTCAAAAGGCTAACATCCTGAATAAATAAAGATGAATGCACCTTCAAATGTTCAAGAAGGATGATTAATCACAATGCCACTATGCTTTAGAGAAAAACATTATTGATGATTGAAGATAAGAATGCAAGATTTCCAAGTTGGTTAGGATCCTAAGATTGGGACATTATTAAAAATAGCTTGTACCCCGAAAGCCCGTAAGATCAGACCTGAGGGTTCAAACGGAGAAAACATGAAACTCTACACCAGGTCACAAGATGAGCCATCCAATGACCCGTAAAGTACCCCGCGAGTTGTGGAGTGACTTTTGAAGTGGAGGGAAGAGTGGCAGGAACTCATGGTTCAAGGGTGACCATAAAAAAAGTAACGACTCATGGATAGGGCAACGAGTTGTTAGGTTGGTCGTGGTCAGAGGTTGGCTTTGATGTTAAATTTTTTGGCAGTTCTCCCAGTGACTGGTTCACCACGATTCATGGTGTCCCTCACGGTGATAGGAAGAGCTATGAATTCCAATGCTGGCAATGGGAGCAGACAATGAGTCGTCATCATGGGTAATGACTCGTCTAGTCCCTCGTTGGGACTAGCAGTGTGATGTTTCCTGTGAATTTATTAAGGACTTTTTCATAATTCTAAAGTTTCTAAGACCTAAAATACGTCATTTTAAGCTAAATTAGGATTATTTTATGAGGGTTTAACTCATTCTAAACCAATCTCTCTCCATGCATGCAAGACTAGAACATTCCTAAAGGTGATCAAGTTTAGAATTCATCAATTGTCCTCCAACTCCTTTGGGTATTCAAGAGGGTTGTGAAATCAGAAGTACTCAGGTATGTAGGGTTATGATTGGGAGTATTCCTTCACTCCCATGCCCAAATTCTCTTCTAATTCATGAAATTCTAAGCTTATGAAACTATGGGGTCTTAACCCAAATTGTGAAATCTCTAAGTATCTATCATGGGTAAATTCTCTTCATATTTCTAATGTTTTTACAAGATTTATGGGAAAGTTTATTAATATTTTTTATAACAAATTTATGATTTCAAGTCTTACAATTTTGATGCCCAATTATGAAAGTTCATGAAAGGTTGATATCATGATCTATGTTTTCAAGTATGATGAGATGCATATGATGAAAGTATGATTCCGAATTACCTATGTTTATATCTGTGATTTTGATTATCTAAAGTATGTATAAGTTCGGGCAAGCCCATATGATCGACTATGTTCATAATTTACTTCAATTTCATGTTATTAGCTTACCACATGGTTTTGGAGTCTAAACTCCCATTTTTCAGCTTGTGGTATGGTTTGAGTCAGGGCTCCTCATGATATGTTTTCTAATTATACATGTATTATTATGATTTAGTTTCATCTAAACACGATGGTTCAGCTTCATTGAAAAACGATGGAGAGCATATGCATGTTTTTGGGAGTAGTGTCTAGCACTGAGTAGGCTTCAGTCAACCCTATGGCTTAGAACTACGTGCCAACGTAGGTATGTTCAGATTATTTGGGATCTCCTTTGTGAGCTTTCCCTGCCCCCGAGGGGCCTTCAACTTGATATTGATATCACGGTAGAGTCCTTAGCCTTGGCAAGGCTTTGGACGACTCTGCCCACTTGAGTGTAATAGTCGGGACCAAGTAAGCTCTATCATGGTAATGTCGGTTATATGACGAGTCTCCCATTGTTTGTCATGATTTCAGTAATGCATGTTGATTAATCATGATATTATGTTTTCAGAATGTTTGACCCAATGTTCAGTTTTACTTATGATTATCAGTTTCAGCTTTGGGTCATTCTATTCATTTATGATATTCAGTTATGTTTAAATCATGTTTTCAGATAATAGCATGCCAGCCTTACTCTAAAAATCTAATCTTGAATATGTTTTGTGATATGCATGGTTTCAGTTTTACTTACTTAGCGATTTTACTTACCTTGTATACTTAGTACATTCCAAGTATTGACCGCATACTCTATGCTATATCGTTTTATGATATAGGCTCAGAAGTTCAGGTTTAGTCCTGCCGTGAGCCAGATTTTCAGAGTTAGCATTTCCCAGCCTACTGGTCGGTCCTCATCATTCGAGGACTTTTTAAGCTTCTATTCAGTATTTGCATTTTCAGCCTTTAGTGAGTTAGTGGGGTCTTATCCCATCAACTCGTCAGTATGTAGAGGCTTATCATACATAGCATGTTTTTAGCTTCAAAACTGTGTTATGTATTCAGATGTTCACATGTTATTATATTCTCAGGCTTCCGCTATTTCACATGTTATACTCTTCACATTTATTATGTTGAGCTTCAGAAGTCATGTTCATGCCATGGGTTGACTTGGAACCTCTCGGGGTTCGTTGTCCCATGTATCGATCCGGGCCTATGTTCGGGTCGTGACAAACTTGGTATCAGAGAATTAGGTTTTGAAGTGTCCTAGGGTTTCTGAAAGCTACGTTAAGTAGAATCTTTTTCATGGGTGTGAAGCGTGCCACACTTATGGCGTAGAGGTTACGAAACGTTTTAGGAAACTTCCATTCTTTCATGGTCTATGTCGTGCGATGAAATGTCTCTCTATCCTTCTAACTCATGCTATATACATTTGTAGAATCATGCCTCCTCGCCGAGTTAACAAAAGAAGAAATGGAAATGGCCATGAGAATGGCAACAGAGATGGGCACCAGAAGGCTCCACCAACCCTCGAGGATCATGTGCCCGAGCAGGTTACCCATGCAGAGTTTTGGGTAGCCATTCATATGTTGGCATAAGCATTGATTGCGAAGCTCAACCAGAAGGCAGTATCACATGTTCCCTAGAATGGGAATGCAGCGCAACAAGAGTTAGGGATTTTCTTAGAATGAACCTTCTGGAGATTCTCAGATCGAAGGTGGACGAGGATCCAAACGAATTTATTGATGAGATTAAGAAAATCACCCAGATCATGGGGATGACAGATGAGTGCGTAGACCTAGCCTCTTATCAGTTGAAGGGGTTGCCCATATTCGGTGCAGACAGTGAAAGTATGGTACGACAGTTGGAGCGGGTCCCATTGGTTAGGATGAGTTCCATACTGCATTCTTGGAATGGTTCTTTCCCCAAGAGATAAGGGAGATTAAAGTAGCATGATGGTCTAGGAGTATGCTTTAGAGTTCACCTACTTGTCCAAATATGCACCAGAAATGGTGGCTGATTAGAGGGCTTCAGTGAGTCGGCTCGTGCATAGGATAGCAGACTATTTGATCAAATATTGCCGTACTGTGATGCTTCATCAGGATATCAATTTCTCCCGATTGGTCTATATACCCAGTTGATATAGGTAGTACATTTGAGGGAGAGAGAGGCCAAGAGGGCCAGGACTGATAGCTTTTCTCCCAGCAGAGGCTTGGTGGTGGGCATCGTCAGTAGTTCCACCAGAGATTATCATCCCCTGCGCCATCGGCAGTGAGTGTTCCATCCAGATCTAGGCGCGACCAGAGGAGACGAGCATCAGGCTCTCAATGTCAGGGGAGCAGGCCCGTAGAGCCCAGCATTCCAGGGTGTGACAGGTCTGGCTAGAGACACACTAGTCAGTGCTTAGAAGGTTCATGTGCTTTTTTCGGGTGTGGGAAGCCTAGAAATATGCTCAAAGATTATCCAGTAGCTAGACAGGGCCGTCATAGAGGCCGAGATCTAGCCACTAGCGCAGCAGCCACACTAGCATGCTCAGCTCAGCATAGTGCATCTACTAGGGCAGGTGGTGGTCAGTGTCAGAACAGATTCTATGCCTCACATCTCGTTAAGAGCAAGAGGCCTCTCCAGATGTATTCACTAGTATGTTATGAGTATTCCACCTTGATGTATATTCTTTGTTTGACCCATGGGCTACTTTATCTTTTGTGATGCCCTATGTTGCTAGTAGTTTTGGGGATTCAGTTATAGCTCGACGGGTATATAAAAATTTCCCTGTCAGAATCCTTTAGAAAGTCACCTCAACAGACTTAGTAGAGCCAGCCATGATAGATTTTGATGTTATCTTTGGCTGGATTGTCTACATGCATGTTATGCCTCAGTAAATTATAGAACCTTTACGGTAGAATTTCGATTTTCAGGTGAGCCAGTCCTACAACGGAAGGGTAGTTTAGATGTGCCTGTAGGTCGTTTCATTTCCTACCTTAAGGCCAGAAAGATGATCTCTAAAGGTTGGGTGTACCATCTTGTTAGGGTTAAGGATACTATATTTGAAACCTTGACTCTCTAGTCAATTCCTATATTTTTTGAATATTCGAAAGTGTTTCCAAATGATCTACCGAGAATTTCTCCCGAGCGGGAGATCGATATTGGTATTGACCTAATTCTCGATACATAACCTATATCTCTTCCTCCTTTCTGAATGGCTCCAGTTGAGCTAAAGGAGTTGAAGAAGTAGTTGAAAGACTTCTTATACAAGGGTTTCATCAGACCAAGCAAATCTCTATGGGGGAACGAGTTCTCTTTGTCTGGAAGAAGGATGGTTCCCTTTAGATGTGCATTGATTATCGGCAATTGAACAAGGTCACAATCAAGAACAGGTATCCTCTCCCCATAATTGATGACTTGTTTGACCAACTTCAAGGTGCCAAGTGTTTTTCAAAGATAGACCTCAGATCCGGGTATCATCAGGTCAGGGTTAGAGAGAGTGACATCCTAAAGACAACCTTCAGGACTCGGTATAGTCACTATGAGTTTGTAGTTATGTCTTTTGTACTAACCAATGCGCCTACAACTTTTATGGATTTGATGAACAGGGTGTTCCAGCGTATTTGGATATGTTCTTTATCGTGTTCATAGATGACATTCTCATATACTCTCAGAGCGAAGAGGAGCATGCCACTCATTTTAGGGTGGTTTTATAGTCTCTTAAGGATTTCCAGTTGTATGATAAATTCAACAAGTGTGAGTTTTGGTTGGACTCAGTAGCATTTTTGGGTCATGTGGTGTCAAATGAAGGTATAAAGGTGGACTCTCAAAAGATAGAAGCTGTGAAGAATTGGCCTAGACTAGTGAGTTCTTCGGATATTAGGAGTTTCTTAGGTTTAGCTAATAACTACAAGAGGTTTGTGGTAGGATTTTCATCCATTGCAGCACCGCTGACTAAGTTGACCAGAAGAAAGTGAAGTTTCAATGATTAGTGGCCTGTGAGAAGAGCTTCCAAGAGTTGAAGACTTAACTTACCTCAGTACCAGTGTCGACCCTACCTGAGGGTACCAATGGGTTTGTGGTATATTGTGACTCCTCAAGGATTGGTCTTGGTTGTGTATTAATGCAGCACGGTAAGGTTATAGCCTATGCTTCCAGGCAGCTGAAGGTCCATGAGAAAAACTATCCAATTCACAACCTCTAATTGGCTGAAGTAGTATTTGCCTTGAAGATTTGGAGACACTATCTTTACGGGGTCCATATGGATATGTTTATGAACCACAAAAGCCTACAATACGTGTTTAACCAGAAGGATCTAAATCTGCGTCAAAGAAGGTGGTTGAAGATTCTTAAGGTTTACGATTTGAGTGTCCTTTATCCTCTGAGCAAGGACAATGTGGTGGAAGATTCTTAGCAGGCTTTCTATGGAGAGTGTGACCCATGTAGATGAGGAGAGGAAGGAGTTAGTGAAGGATGTGCATCGGCTTGCATAGTTAGGAGTTTGTCTTGTTGACTCGATGGATGGTGGTGTCATTGGTCAGAATGGATCAGAACCTTCCTTGGTGACTGAAGTCAAGGCTAGGAAAGACAAGGACCCTATTTTGGTAAATTTGAACGAAGATGTTCAGAATAACAGGGTGGACGTCTTCTCCCAAGGGGGAGATGGTGTACTACGATATCAGGGTCGTTTGTATGTATTGGGTATTGATGACTTGAGGGAGCGTATGTTTCATGAGGCTCATGGTTCCAAATATTCTATACATCTATGTGCCACCAATATGTACTGTGACCTACGGGAAGTGTATTAGTGGAATGGCATGAAGAAGGACATATCAGAGTTTGTAGCTAAGTGTCCGATTTGTCAACAGGTGAAGGTTGAGCATCAAAGACCCGAAGGTGTGCTCCAAGACTTTAGTATCCCTACTCGGAAGTGGGAGGAAAGCAATATGGACTTCATTACAAGATTGCCTCGTACTCATCGACAATATGACTCTATTTGGGTGGTTGTTGACAGGTTGACTAAAGCAACCCATTTTCTATCGGTCAAAACTACGGATTCAGTGGAGGATTATGCTAAGTTGTATATTCGGGAGCTAGTTTTGTTGCATGGAGTTCCCTTTTCCATCATATCAAATAGAGGTACTCAATTTACCTCCCAGTTTTGGAGATTGTTTCAGAAGAGACTTGGTACTTAGGTCAACCTTAGCACAGTATTTCACCCGCAAACAGATGGTCAGGCTGAGTGGACCATTCAGACTCTTGAGGATATGTTGAGAGCATGTGTGATTGATTTCAAGGGTAGTTGGGATGATCATTTACCTCTCATTTAATTTGCATATAACAATAGTTACCATTCTAGTATTTAGATGGCTCTGTTTGAGGCTGTTTATGGGCGGAGATATAGATCACCTATTAGTGGGTTTGAAATCAGTTAACTACGTTGATAAGATCGAATTCGGTTCATGTGTCTATAGAGAAGGTTCATCTTATAAGGAAAAGGTTGAAAACAGCTAAGAGTCGTCAAAAGTCCTATGCGGATGTGAGGAGGAGAGAACTTGAGTTTGAAGTTGATGATTCGGTGTTTTTGGAAGTGTCTCCCATGTAGTGATGAGGTTCTGAAAGAAGGGGAAACTTAGTCCCTGTTATGTTGGCCCGTACCGGATTATGAGACGTGTTGGTAAGGTAGCCTATGAGTTGGAGTTGCCCTCAGAATTGGCTTCGGTACATCCATTTTTCCATGTATCGCTCTTGAAGAACTACATGGGTGATCCAGCTTTGGTTGTCCCGGTGGAGAGCGTAAGTGTGAAGGATAACCTTAACTACGAAGAGGTTCTGGTTGAAATACTTGATCATCAGGTTCAAAAGCTAAGAAATAAAGAAGTAGCTTCATTGAAGGTGTTGTGGAAGAATCAGCATGTTGAGGGAGCTACGTGGGAAGCCGAGGCATATATGATGGCTAAATACCGCATCTAATCCCTTCCGGCTCAGTTCCAGCTTGCGGTATCAATTTCCTCAGTGCTCTACTCAGTTTCATGTTTAGTTCACTTGTCCTAGTTTCTTTAATGTCAATGTATGTATGTATGATTCATGAATTTAGTTCAGTCATGTAATTCAATTCAGAGTCAATCACTCCTCTAGTTTCCAGCTTTAGATATTCAGTATTTGCTATGACAATTGATTTCCCTAGCTTTTTAGTATGCTTACCCACATTCAAGGATGAATGTTCCCAAGAGGGAGATATTGTAATACCCCGAAAGCCCCAAAGATCCGTCCTGAGGGTTCAAATAGAGAAATAGAAAATTCTGCACCAAGTCACAAAATGAGTCGTCCATTGACCTGTGAAGTACCTGATCTTGGGCAGATTTATATGCCCAAGTGATACTCAAACGTATCATTTTTGCCTTGTTTATTGTGCAATGTGTATACATTTTTATGTAATTGGTAATAAAATGTGAATTTATACTAACCAACATGATTAGCATTGTTTTGTAGGTAGAATATGATTTTGAGGAGCTAAAATGCATGTTGGAACAATATCGGAGTTGGACTTGGATTCGAGCACGAAAAAGGCATTGGACTGCACAATATAAAGGGGCTCCGCGATGGAGCCGTGTCACGCTACCATCGCGGAGGCACACTGCCTGGAGGGTGAATAATTTGCCAATTTCCAGTTGAGCCTCGCGACAGCTTCGTGGCTCGGAGGCAAGCCTCCGCGTTGCACGCCGTGCCACGTTGAAGCTTTATTCCTGGACCCTAAAATTCCAGAGAGGGTCCGCGTCCACGCCGTGTCACGGAGGCAGTGCTCCGCGTTACCCTCCGTGACACGTTGCTTGTTATTCCGGGAAAAATTCCCACTAGTATAAATAGAACACTTAGGCTTATTTTTAATTAATTCAGACTTGGTGGAGCAAGGACGTGGGTTACAGGCAGTTGAGGGACGAAAACGCTAAGGGTTTTTCTCTCTTTCTTTCTTCTTTCAATCAATTGTTTGTATGATTAACACTTGTTTTAGGATGATTAATCCACAAATGAGTGGCTAATTCTCTTCCTTGCTGAGGTTATGAACAATGGTGATGAATTTTGATTATTGAATTATATGGTTTTTCATCTTCTTCTTCCATGTTGTTATATTAATTCTTGTTTCTACTGCATTGGTGTGTGGCCGACATTAATGTACATCTAAAAAGTCCGATTTCACTCGAGAGAGCACGAAATTGGAAAGTTGTGAATTAATACGGTATTGTTCTTAACTTGATTTGGGAAAATTGGGTTTTGATGTGCTTTCTTGATAGAAATATACTTGAAAGCCGTATTAGTCAATTTAGGAACCGGAATTGTATTGTTAGGTCATAAATTGCATTTGATCACAGAAATGTAGACGGATGGTTTATGATTCTTAAGTGAGATTAAATACGAGAGTTTTAATCTCTTGGCTAATGTTCTTGGCTAGCAACAGGAAGAGAAGATTAACCAAATTATGATTATAATCAAGTTCATTACTTGTTCTTAACCTTGGCATGCTCATATCCATAGTTTCAATTCAAAGTAGATATTTGTTAATAGTTTTAGTATATAATTTATAAACAAAAAATTATTTAACTTTTGGTTACGTTGTTGTCAGCATATATACAAGTAAGATAGAATATAGTATACTTGAGAAATTTTTACTTATCCAGAGTCTCCTTGGTTCGATACTTGGCTTACTTAGCCACTTTATTACTTGTTTGACCACGTGCACTTGCGTGTCGGTTTTTAACCCCTAACCAAAGCACCGAACAAGTTTTTGGCGCCGTTGCCGGGGAGACTAGGCAATTGGTGAAATTGTGTTAAGTGTAAATTTACTGTATTTTTATTTTATTTTCTTAAGTGTTGACAACTTGGTCTTAGCCTGTATTTTGCAGACTTGATTTCTGTGAACACTGGCAAAGGACAAGGAGCTGGTGGAATCTTATATAGAGCCTGAACGTGAATTTCATAGTAAACGCAGAGAAGCTCTACAAAAGAAGCTACAGTTGCTCAGACAGACTATTATGGAGCAACAAAATCCACCGGTTGTGAGGGCAGTGTTAGTGCCCGACGAAGCAGCAGCAAGGCCGGTTCGCGAGGTGGCAATCCCACATGCCAACAATGTACATTCAAGTATTCGCAAACCTGAGCCTGGAGGGAGATTTAAACTTAAGCAGAACATGGTGCAACTATTGCACACAAGCGGGCAATTTACCGGTCTCCCTCATGAAGACCCACAACAACATCTCCAGAACTTTTTGGAGATAAGTTACACTTATATACCCGCTGGAGTGTCACCTGATTATGTTCGGCTCACACTATTTCCGTTCTCATTACTTGGTGAAGCCAAGAGGTGGTTAAAAGCTGAGCCACCAAATTCTATCTCAACGTGGGATGATCTAGCACGGAAGTTCTTGATAAGATTTTTTCCCTCTGGTAAAACAGCCAGACTTAGAAGTCAAATTCTAAGTTTCAAACAGAGGGAGGGAGAAAATTTATATCAAGCCTGGGAAAGATTTAAATCCATGTTGCGGGACTGTCCTCATTATCATCAGTCCAATGAGGTGTTGGCACACACATTTATTGAGGGTTTGGAACCCCATACTAAAATTTTGTTAGACTCAACAGCTGGAGGGCAAGCGCTGGAAAAGACTTATGAGGAGCTGTACACTTTGCTAAACCGGATTTCACAGGGCAATCCAGAATGGAATGCTGATTCATCTCGAGGTGGAGCAAGGAAAGCAGCAAGAGTGCTTGAAGTGGATGGATTTACAGCTATCGCTGCACAGATAGCTGCCTTGCAGAATCAATTGAACAACCACTTCAGCAACATGAATTTGAACCAGCCTTCAGCTTCAGTCAATGCGGTCCAGCAAATGTGGTGTGAAGTGTGTGGAAGCAGTGAGCACTCAGCTAAGTGCTGTGGAGAAAACCCAGATTCTGTTAACTTTGTGGGCAATGCACAACGAAATCAGCAGTAGTTTGGTAGCGGCTACAACTCAAATTGGAGGAACCATCCAAATTTTTCGTGGGGTAGCAACAACCAACAAGGCCAAAGTTCGGGTCAGGGGATGCCAAGAAATCAAGGAGGGCAACAGAACTACCAATCTCAATTCAGAAATTATAATGCCCCTCCTCCACCACCATCACCTAGCATTGAGGAGATGTTCAAGACCCTGATCGCTAATCAGGCGCAATTGCAGGCTGACTATGTTAAATTGGCAGCCGAAGTGAAAAATAATCAGTTAGCGACCAAGGCTCTTGAGTATCAATTTGGGCAATTTGCTAGTGCCCAAAACACAAGGCCCAGAGGAGGATTGCCTAGCGACACGGATCCTAATCTGAAGCAGGTAAATGCAGTGACCACAAGGAGTGGTTTGCAGCTGAAGGAGGTGGAACCAGAAAGACCACCTCAAAAGTCAGGAGCAGCAGATGTTGAGGGAGAGCAAACTTCGGATAGGGGGAAGACCAAAGAAGCAGAATCAGAAAGACCTCCACCCCCGTTCCCTCAACGACTCAAGAAACACAAGGAGGAGGCGTGTTTCAAGAAATTTATGGAGGTGCTTAAACAGGTACATGTTAATTTACCTCTTGTTGATGTCTTGCAGGGAATGCCAAAATATGCCAAATATATTAAAGACATCGTGGCCAACAAAAGTCGTTTGACTGAGTATGCCACGGTAGCTTTGACGGAGGAATGCACTTCCCGAATCCAAAATAGACTGCCTACGAAGCTAAAAGACCCTGGAAGTTTTACTATCCAGCTTACTATTGGGCAGAGTATCCGAGCTCGTGGATTGTGTGACTTGGGGGCGATCATAAATCTGATGCCATCTTCGGTATTCAGAAAGTTAGGTCTGGGGAGTCCTAGACCTACAACCGTAATCTTGCAGTTAGCAGACAGATCCTTAGCTAGGCCAGATGGCATTGTTGAGGATGTGCTTGTTCAAGTAAGCTCCCTAATTTTTCTGGTAGATTTTATTATTCTGGATTTTGAACCAGATGCTGAAGTCCCATTTATTATGGGACGACCTTTCTTGGCAACGGGGAAAGCATTAATTGACGTGGCTGCGGGTCAACTTACAATGCGAGCACATGACAAGGTAGAGGTGTTCGATGTGTACAAAGCACCCAAGCTCCCGATGGTGAATGAAGAACTCTCGGTGATCAATGTAATTGATCATGGGAATGCTAATCAAATGGATGATTCCCGAGAGTTGAGGGGAAGACCACCGGATAAGTGTAAGCACTACTGGGGGGAGGACAAGGATCGTGAGAAATCGTCCATCACCCTAGTGGACAATTGAGCATAAGGGACGTCGAGCCGCGACGGTAAACTAGGCGCTGCACGGGAGGCAACCCATGAAAAATATATTTTCTTCTTTTATTTTGTAAAGTGTAATTAGATTTTATTTTAATTTTCTTTTTCTTGATTTAGTACAAATTTTTCGTTTTAGTTAGTATTTTTCATGTTAGTAGTGAAATCTATTAATCTAACCAATTTTGTTTAGTGAGGTGATTGGCAGGTCAAACGGAGAAAAATGTGCACGGAATCGTGAAGGAAAAGGCTAGGTATGAAAAAATGAATAAAAAGAAGAGACAGTGAGCTGGGGCGATGGCTCCGTGTCACGGAGGAGGACCTCCGCGTTACCCTCCGTGACACGTTGAGGTTTAATCTGGAATTTTTAAACATTCCAGTGAGCCATCGCGATGGCTCCGTGTCACGGAGGCAGTGCACCGTGATGCACTCCGTGACACGTTGCCCTATATTTTGTGACGGGTCACACCGGGTTTCTGGGTGACCTGCGTGTTTTCCTTCATTTTAAACCCCGATTTTATTCCCTTTTCCCTCATTTTCTCACTTCTCCGCGACCAAACACCCAAATTTCCCTCTCCCATCAACGTGCCACGGTATTAAGCAAAGAAATTATCGAGTTTTCTTTGGTTTTTCAACTACGAGGTATGTTTTCCTATTCTCTCTCAAGTTTTTGTCGATTTTAGTCGAATATGAGCATAGGAGGTGAGATAAATCACCCTAAGTAGAAATTTAGCATGAAATTGAGTTATTCTTTGATTGATAAATGTTCAGAATGTTGTAATGAGCGTTTGAACTTGTCGATTGCGTGAATGATTCGAATTTGATTGTGAAATTCAATTCTAGGGCTTGGTTGTTGAAATCGAAATGGGTAACTTGGTAAATGGGTGAATTATATGCCGGGGTGTGCTTGTGAATTGAGATAAGTCATTGTAAATATTGTTTGAATGTAATAGACGACGAATTCTCGGGTTTTTGGGAAAATGTGAAAATTGTTCAAATTGGGTTGATTATATAGGTTCATATGTATATAAAATTTTTGTTGTTGTTTTTGTTTTGTTGTTCTCTTTGCTAAGTGCAATGGTTGAATTGCTAGCGATGGTAGGATTGGGATTAGCTGTATGAAGTCTGAGTAGTACGCTAAAAGTTATACCGTCGAAATTTTCTTTGCGAACGCACTAAGCATAAATTGTATAGTTATTTGTTTTTGGTGTAAATAAAGTGATCCTTGCCGTAGTATCGTAACCGTAGCTAAGGTCTAAGTGTGGGGTAAACTTAGCTTAACCTGACCTTAGCCGAAGCTAATATGCAATTAGCTTGACATTGCGCTTGTTCATTTGTGTTGACAGGTACAATGGCAAGTAGGCAGGATAAGGGTAAGGGTGCATCTACTTCAGGCACCGGGAGAAAACGACTTAGACTGGGCACAGCAGTCCCAACTGCACCAGCAGTTCCGCGGGGCCAACGCCGCCAATACAGAACGAGGTGGGTAACCGATGAGGGGAAGAAGTGGTACACCAAACACAAGGAAAACAAATACTTCCCCGAGGAGCACATTGCACGGGAACCACTAGCACAGGAGTTCCCCCGCATAGTGCAACGGATCGAGGCAGCTGGGCTCAGCTTCATATTTCAGGAGCCCAAGGAATGCAACCTTCATCTAGTCCGGGAGTTCTATGCAAATTGGAACCCGACAATCAGAAGCCACACAATAAAAATCAGAGGGCAGATTGTCACTCTGGAACCCCAGCAATTGAATGCCATCATTGGAGCACGGGACATAGACGCCCACGTTCTCCGCTAGCTGAACATCACCCCACCATATGCCGATATCAAATGCACATTGTGTGGGGCTCGATCCACAGCCAGATGGAGCAGACATAAGGAGAGGGGTTACCACCAGACTCTGCCGTATTCTCAAATGAACAGGGAGGCCAGAATCTTGCTGAAGATAGTCTGTTCGTGCCTAATTCCAGGGGTGCACATGACTGATGTGACCCGGGACCGTGTTTGCCTAGTGTATGCTCTGATGAAAGGGATAGAGATTAATGTTGGGGCGGTCATCATATCCGCCATGAAGAGAGCCCGACTACACCAGGGCCACAGGTATGGGTTCGGCGGACTTATCACCACCTTTTTCCGGGGCCTCGACGTCGAGGAAGAGGCTTTGGACAACTCCCACAGTTGGAGCGGAGGGCCCTTGACGTGAACAAAACTAAGGCCCCCGACACCACACACGGACCAGTGCTGACGCTTGGCGAGCGACATGCTCGTGACGACCAGTACATGGCACGGATGTTTGGTATGCAAATGCTTCAGCTTCGGATTGGTGGGAGACCAGCCACGGAGGAGGAATTATGGCAGCTCGAGCTGGATTACCCATTTGGCGAAAACGCCAGGGCTCTATGCCGAGTGGGGCCAGCCTTTGTAGAGCCCACTAACGATGATGTCCCCACGGACGAGGAGACACGTCGGGAGGACTCCGATGTGGAGTCCGATACCGACGATGGAGGTGACTCGGACATGGGCGATGAGGCAGCAGCACCGGATGAAGAAGTCGAATATTTCGACTGATCAGGGAGTTCCACCACCCAAATTTTGTGTGATTGTAAATTTTTGTGAACACTGGGGACAGTGTTCGATTTAAGTGTGGGGTGGGGAGTAGTTAGGTGCTGGGGCTGGGTTGGTTTGCTGTATGTTTTTCCTCTGTTTTGTATGTTTATGTTTCCCTTTGTTTGTGAAGTGCAAACTGGTTTGTATCTGTATATATTTGTGGTAAATGATGATGTGTGTTGTGAAATGTTGTGGTTTGCCAGCTAAGTCTGTAAAAATTTTTGTAAATATTTTCTTATGTTTTTTTTCTCTATCGAAATGATCGATATTTTTAAAATTTTGCAAAAATATTTTGTTCATATTTAAAATATTTTGTAAATATTTTTTCCATCGAAATGATCGATGTTTGAAAAATTTTTCAATTTTTATTTTTGGGTTTCTCGGAGTTTGTTTTCGGTTCTTTTACCGAGAATAGTCCCATTGAACCGACGTCATAGTTAGTGACCGTTCCCTATGATGGATGGATGACGACCGTCTTAAGGGAAATGTAGTCGGTAGGAGTAGTGATTTTAATTTGTTTTCAGTTTTTTTCTTTGGTGGATTGCATCACGGAACATGTAGTTACTATATGGTTGTGAAATTATGGTTGCGTGTTGTAACTGATATTCAAAATGTAAAAGTGATTCGTATGAAAGCATGCAATTTTGTAAATATGTTGAGTTACCTAGGCTATAGAATTCGATTCGGTGTGATTGAGGCTTAATCTTTGAATTAATGTAATTGGCTAATTAAAGAGTCTGCGAATGCATCTTGAATCGAGCATGTGCATGAAGTGTGAAGCGAGGTGTTGTTATTCCATGCTATTGTGAAGTGTCTAGAACTTGCCTGGTGTGTGTACAAAACGAAATGAAGGAGGTGTAGTGTTGGAAAGGATGTAGGCATTTCGTTGTTTTAACCGAGAGTTTCTATTTTTTTCTTGTCATACACTACCTTTTTATGTGATTGTATACCCTAGTCAGCCCGTTGAGCCTTTAGCCGATTCTTTCTTTCTTTTGTCCAAAATTGTATAAACTGAGCTTAATTCTTTCTTTTCATTAGCCGTAAAGTCTGTACAAAACTCTTAAGCGCTTAAGAAGAACAGAAAAATTTTTCCCAAAGTGTCAAAGAGTGAGAAGAGTGGAAAGAAAAAGAAAAGCAGAGTGAGGAAAGAAAAGAAAAAGGTGGAGGGTGCACTTGTTATAATTAAATGATAATGAAGGTGCATGAAAAACCTTTGTTGTCGTGTCAAGTGTGTTTGGTGAAATTGGCCATACGAAAGTAAACCAGCATGAAATGGATGATGAAAAAGAAAAGAAAAGAGAGAAACAATGTCCATGAGTTGATGGGAATGTGTTGAAAAGGCTCTTAAGGATGCTAGTGACTATTATTGGCTGATCCAATATATACTAGTTCCATAGATTCCATCACAACCCATTAAAGTCCTACGTGATCTTACATTGCATTTCTTTATATTAGTGGAGTAATACACTAAGGGCAAGCCTATGGGTCATGACATGATGCATGTGAATTCTTTTGGGAGAGAGAGTGAAATTAATTTTTACATGCCCCTACTTGAATGCTTGTGTGTCACATGAACAAAAAGGGGAAGATTCTCTTGAGTTGTGAGGGCACATGCTTGATGAAAGATTGATGTTCGTGTCGGATATCTTGATTAGCTGATTTGCATGAGTTTTCCGATATCGAGGGTCGATTCTTAAAGTCTAGGAAGTCTTGATGTATTAAAGGTCATTGCATTGTAAGACCATGCATGTTTTCTTGATGATTTACAATATTGAATGATCGGTATGACCGCAGCGTAAATTGTCGCACCACAGTAGCGAAGGTTGGGATGTAATTTGCATGAATTGTGTATTTGTTGTTCGAGAACGAACAAGGATTTAAGTGTGGGGTAAGTGATCTTGGGCAGATTTATATGCCCAAGTGATACTCAAACGTATCATTTTCGCCTTGTTTATTGTGCAATGTGTATACATTTTTATGTAATTGGTAATAAAATGTGAATTTATACTAACCAACATGATTAGCATTGTTTTGTAGGTAGAATATGATTTTGAGGAGCTAAAATGCATGTTGGAACAATATCGGAGTTGGACTTGGATTCGAGCACGAAAAAGGCATTGGACTACACAATATAAAGGGGCTCCGCGATTGAGCTGTGTCACGCTACCATCGCGGAGGCACACTGCCTGGAGGGTGAATAATTTGCCAATTTCCAGTGGAGCCTCGCGACAGCTCCGTGGCACGGAGGCAAGCCTCTGCGTTGCACGCCGTGCCACGTTGAAGCTTTATTCCTGGACCCTAAAATTCCAGAGAGGGTCCGTGTCCACGCCGTGTCACGGAGGCAGTGCTCCGCGTTACCCTCCGTGACACGTTGCTTGTTATTCCGGGAAAAATTCCCACTAGTATAAATAGAACACTTAGGCTTATTTTTAATTAATTCAGACTTGGTGGAGCAAGGACGTGGGTTACAGGCAGTTGAGGGACGAAAAAGCTAAGGGTTTTTCTCTCTTTCTTTCTTCTTTCAATCAATTGTTTGTATGATTAACACTTGTTTTAGGATGATTAATCCACAAATGAGTGGCTAATTCTCTTCCTTGCTGAGGTTATGAACAATAGTGATGAATTTTGATTATTGAATTATATGGTTTTTCATCTTCTTCTTCCATGTTGTTCTATTAATTCTTGTTTCTACTGCATTGGTGTGTGGCCGACATTAATGTACATCTAAAAAGTTCGATTTCACTCGAGAGAGCACGAAATTGGAATGTTGTGAATTAATAGGGTATTGTTCTTAACTTGATTTGGGAAAATTGGGTTTTGATGTGCTTTCTTGATAGAAATATACTTGAAAGCCGTATTAGTCAATTTAGGAATCAGAATTGTATTGCTAGGTCATAAATTGCATTTGATCATAGAAATGTAGACGGATGGTTTATGATTCTTAAGTGAGATTAAATACGAGAGTTTTAATCTCTTGGATAATGTTCTTGGCTAGCAACAGGAAGAGAAGATTAACCAAATTATGATTATAATCAAGTTCATTACTTGTTCTTAACCTTGGCATGCTCATATCCATAGTTTCAATTCAAAGTAGATATTTGTTAATAATTTTAGTATATAATTTATAAACAAAAAATTATTTAACTTTTGGTTACGTTGTTGTCAGCATATATAGAAGTAAGATAGAATATAGTATACTTGAGCAATTTTTACTTATCCAGAGTCTCCTTGGTTCGATACTTGGCTTACTTAGCCACTTTATTACTTGTTTGACCACGTGCACTTGCGTGTCAGTTTTTAACCCCTAACCAAAGCATCGAACAGTACCCATGAGTCGTGTTGTTACTTGTAAAGTGGAGGGAAGAGTGGCAGGAACTCGTGGTTCAGGGTGACCACGAGAGAAGAAACAACTCTTGGTCAGGGCAATGAGTTGTTAGGTTGGTCGTGGTCAGAGGTTGGCTTGGATGTTAAATTTTTTGGCAGTGTTCCCAATGACTGGGTCACCACGAGTTTTTAGGTACACCACGAGTCGTGGTGTCCCTCATGGTGACAGGCAGAGTTATTATTTCCAGTGCTGGCAATAGGAGCAGACGACGAGTCGTCGTCATGTGTAACGACTCATCCAGTCCCTTATTAGACTGGTAGTGTGATGTTTCTTGTGAATTTATTAAGGGATTTTCTTTAATTTCTAGGTTTGTAAGACCTAAACTACGTCATTTTAAGCTTAGTAGGATTATTTTATGAGGGTTTAACTCATTCTAAACCAATCCCTCTCCATGCATGCAAGACTAGAAGGTTCCTAAAGGTGATCAAGTCTAGAATTCATCAATTGTCCTCCAATTCCTTTGGGTATTCAAGAGGGTTGTGAAATCAAAAATACCCAGGTATGTAGGGTTATGATTAGGAGTATTCCTTCACTCCCATGACCAAATTCTCTTCTAATTCATGAAATTCTAAGCTTATGAATCTATGGGGTCTTAACCCAAATTGTGAAATCTCTAAGTATCTATCATGGGTAAATTCTATTCATGTTTCTAATGTTGTTTCAAGATTTATAGGCATGTTTATTAATGTTTTCGATTACAAATTTATGATTTCAAGTCTTACAATTATGATGCCCAATTATGAAACTTCATGAAAGGTTGAGATCATGATCTATGTTTTCAAGTATGATGAGATGTATATGATGAAAGTATGGTTCCGAATTTCCCATGTTTATATCCATGATTTTGATTATCTAAACTAAGCCCATATGGTCAAGTATATTCATGATTTACTTCAATTTCATGTTATTAGCCTACCACATGGTTTTGGAGTCTGGACTCCCACTTTTAAGCTTGTGGTATGGTTTGAGCCAAGGCTCCTCATGATATGTTTTCAGATTATGCATGTATTATTATGATTCAGCTTTGTTGAAAACTAGTGGAGAGAATATGAATGTTTTTGGAAGTAGTGTCTAGCACCAAGTAGGCTAAGGGTTCAGTCAACCAGGAGCCTCAGAACTACATGCCAACGTAGGTATGTTCAGATTATTTGGGACCTCCCTTGTCAGATTTCCCCGCCCCTGAGGGTCCTTCATCTTGATACTGATATCATGGTAGTGCCCATAGCCCTGTCAAGGCGTTGGTCGACTCTGCCCACTTGAGTGTAATAGTCGGGACCACGTAAGCTCTATCGTGGTAATGTCGGTTATGTGACGAGTCTCCCATTATTCCTATTGATTTCAGTAATGCATGTTTATCAGTCATGATATTATGTTTTCAGTAGGTTTGAGCCAATGTTCGATTTTACTTATGATTATCAATTTCAGCTTTGGGTCATTCGATTCAGTTATGATATTCACTTATGTTTAAATCATGTTTTCAGATAAGAACATTTAATCCTTACTCTCTGAATCTTATCATGAATTTGTTTTATGATATGCATGATTTCAATTTTACTTACTTAGCGGTTTTATTTACCATGCATAATTAGTACATTATATGTACTGACCGCATACTCTATGTTGTACCATTTCATGATACAGGCTCAAATGTTCAATTCAGTCACGCCGCTAGCTAGATTTTCAAGGTTAGGATTTTCCAGCCTATCGGTGAGCCCTCATCCTTCAAGGACTTTCTTTTAGTTGGTATTTAGTATTTTCGGTTTTAGTCTTTAGTGAGTTAGTTGGGGTCTTGTCCCATTAACTCGTCCGCATGTAAAGGCTTATCAGACATAGTATGTATTTATCTTCAGAACTGTGTTATATATTCAGATGTTATTGTATTCTCAGACTTCAGCTATTTCACATGTTAGTCTTTCTGCATTTATTATGTTGAGCTTCCGAAGTCATGTTCATGCCTTGGGTCGACTTGGAACCTCTCGGGGTTCTTTGTCCTATGTCTCGATCCGGGCCTATGTTCGGGTCGTGAAAATCCCAAAGAGTCACCTATACAAGAATCATAAAAAAACATGTTCACAAGATATTCAACAAGATACCAACGCACAAAGGACTTTTCTATGTAGCGATTGTCCTGGTGAATACAACAAATTCTCCATATGCGTGTCATGACCCAATTTACTGGATCGTGCGGGCACCTGCTCGACTCTAGTTCAATAGTAGAACCCTTTATCATCCATCTCATTAAAATATATGTAATTTAATTAAAAGAACATATTTATGAACAAAAGTTATAAATTAATGTTTCAAAAACCATCCTACAATTAAAAAATATAGACAGTACTTTCCAACGATCTAGTCTAGACATGTACAAGTGCTTCTAATAAGAGTAATGACCAAATAAAAGACATAACTTCGCCCGAGGAAAGAGATGCAAAAGATGATGATGAATACCCGCCACATCAACAATGAAACTTCAATAACCTATAACAAACCTACACCCTACAAAAGTTGTAGCAAGAGTAGTATCAATGCACCATATGTACTAGTAAGGATCATCGAGCCACTAAGAATAGTTAATGCAACATAGTATAAAATAAACAACATCAACAAATAATTTCATACAATAACCTATGCCACTTGGTCATACCTTTCCCTATTACCTAAACGAGTCCATAGAAAATAAGAATTATCTATACTGTTTTAAAAGAGTCTCTAGATATAAGCCCTAGACCTTTAAGCTCATTTTAGCTAAGTTCAAGGATCGCCAACACAATCACTAAATTACTTAGAACCATCATAATTACAAATGCCCTTTACCAATTATTCAACAATTTCACTATCATAGAATATCATGTTCTTGACTCTTATTTTTAACAGAGACATCGCCCACAATCATAGCCAACAATTAACGCACAATAACATGTAAGAATCGAACCTTGAAGGATCAAGTAGACAACAATAATCAGGTAATTAAATCATATTCAAACAAATCATGCTAATCAATATCAGATGTGTAAGTCGCCGAACAGACATAAGAGTCATCACAACAATCTGGATTGAAATGAAATCACAATAAAGTTAGGAAATTATATCTATACTGAATCATAGTTGTATATATTTGTATATCATCAATCTTACTCTATATAAAATCTGAAAAATATCTGTCACTCATCTGTACACATATGTTAGAGGATCTTTAATCTTGCCCATCTAGTCACGACCTGTAGGGGATCATAGGTCTCTATATACCACATTGGTGTAATACCTGCTCCTACATAACCACTCATTTGTAAGCTCATATTAGTTTCGAGTCATTCATAAATCATATAACTATTCATCTGTAAGCTTACATCGAACTCGATCTACTCATCAGTCATATAACCTCTATTCTATAAGATCACATCAGACAGAGCCACTCATCCCTCAAAATACTATGGTGTTCCTCAATTATCAATTATAGTCTCTACACATAAGATAATAATGACAAGTACACATTAATTATCCCAAATGCACACCACAATTACAAGGTATATTAAAAAAGACTTCAACAATTTAACATCTTATTCATACAAGCATCATCATATAGGAGCGCAAATAGTTTGGAATCATTACTCAATAGACATCCTCACTAGTAATTTTAGAAAACAATATGACAACACTCTAACCAAGACATGGATGTTTAGTTCATAAATATTTTATTATCGATCAAGCACAAGTACTTCACCATGTTCACTCTCTATTGGACTTTAATAGTCTCACCTCTCCTACCAAAACTTACTATAATTAAATAGAGTTTATAGATGGATTAACATCTAGCTAAATCTATGCAGCTTATGTCAATTTTATTTGAATTATGATTATGTATTAACAATAGTATGCAACGCACTACTTATGCATACTTTTCTAAATTATTCTAGCTAACTCCCCATCAAGCACCATGCATGAAAGCCCGTTCATTCCTTGTACCATCAATTTATAAGTACATATCAGTTACTAATTAAAGTCTAAACTCAAGTAAACCATAACCTACCTCGTCGCCAAGATGCTATCATGAGACAATGGAACTTTGTTCCTCGCCCTCAATCCAGAGTTCATGGTGGAGGATCAACGAAGAAGATAGTACAATAACATTCTTACAGGGCTATACTCTCCGTTCTTGGGTGAATACCTTGAAATTTACCCTGGAGGCATTTTTCAGGAGAAACCCTCATTAGAATGGGAGATGAGCCTTGAGATAAAATTAAACATGAAAGTCTAGTTTGTGTCTCTCATTGCAACTATCACCACCTTCATTGTAGCGAGCTTGCTATAGTGGCCTACTTGTCATGACGATTCAATTCGCCTGACTGGGCCCACATCATTTTGGCTCCATATTGCATCGATATTTTCTTGCCACTTGCACCTGTTACTCTGGAAATAAAATCTCATACAAATAAAATTTCAATTCTTATGCTCATATTGCTAAAGATTCAATTATGAATGGATAGATAATTACATCAGATACCAATTAAACAACCGCTCATCCCTGAATGGTTCTAGGTGATGTGGAAGCAAGAGTTCCTATTGTTTCTAGGTTGAAATTTAAAAGGGGGTTACATCTAAGACTGTTTCATTCTCCTTCTTATATTAATCACTTGATCATATTACCGAGTCAAACAATCTTTCCCTTGTTCCTTTCTATAAAGGCCCTTTGGAATGTTAGGGGTGTGGGATTTAAGTGCTACGCACAAATTCAAATCATTTCTTCCATAGCATTCGAGCTTGGTAGGAATTTCATTTGCACAGATTCTCTTTTAATGATTTTTTACTAGAATTTTGCAGATGACTTTAACTTGATTATCTCTAGGCTTTTCATACTATTCCTATTTTGTACTTTTCTAGTTTCTTCATTACCCCTTTTTAAGTAATTCACTATGCTAATGCCACCCCTTATCGGACCCTCTTTGCTAAAGGACTTAGGATAGTTTTACCATACCCGGAAGAATAGGACTAAGAATCAAAGCATGTTATTGTAACTGTAATGCTGGATAAAGGATAGGTCGTTGCAACAATGGGATTCTCATTATAGTTGTCTCGCTGTAGCAAAGTGATGGTTGTTGTATTGAAGGATGCCTGGAATACCTTAAAATGGAAAAGGAACATTACAATTTCATATTCTACAAACAGAGAGTGCACCCCTCGATTTTTCTCTCTACAGCTCTCTTCTCTGCCTTAATTTCTCAGGTAATCCTTACTCCTTGTTTGTTTATTACATTTTTTAGAACTGTTTTATCAAATTTATCATTCCTATCATGCTTAGGTTGGCCAAAAGTTGTGATTTGGGAGTAAGGATTTAATTGCACACAGGGAGAGATAAATCCATACTCGGCTAGTGTTATTTACGTTTGCAAGTTCCTTGTATTGTTTGCTACTTAAGATCCACTGATTTCATGGAGGTTCGAGCCTGATAATGTGGTGGGTTGACTTGAAAGCACGTTCTGAAGTTTTTGAGTCTTTCGGGCTTGATTTGGGTGTAAAATTTACATATAACAAAATGTTGGTATTATGGATGTGAATCCCCTACCCGATCTATGCTAAATCTGAAGAAAATACAATGAAAAATCAAAAAGCCGCCATTGTTGGGGGTGGGGGATATTTGGCAAGATGAATTCCACTGCGGCGGAAGTCTTATTGCTAGAGTGAGCTTTTCATAGCAGATTTTCCCTAGCATAGTGACTGAGTCTGCTCTGGCAAACTCCTTTTGCTATGACAACCTCACAGCAGTGGAGGGTCCTTAGACAAAATTGAATTTTAGGTGGGGCTTCAACCTATATTGAGTTTCTATGGCTCCTAATTGTTTATGCTTAATCTTTAATTATCCTATCTTTAATGGTTTCATGTAACATAAATTTATTTATAGGAACTACTACTATCATGGCTCAAGGTGATGACACCCCTTTCTACATAAGCTTTTTCAATGAACAATGCAACAGGCAATTCATGGAGCAGAAAGTCAAGGGCCTTAACATGAGTAGGGCTTCATTATGGATGATGTGATGGAGCAGTTACTGAAATTCTTTACCCTACAATAGAAGATGGGGTAGGGCCCGCTTGTAGCGGAGCCTTGCTTGTGCAATGAGCTATAGGTGAGGGACTTTTATGCAATGCTCCCAACTATGAACTGGGCTAGACCGGACCCATCTATTTATGTTTGAGGTGAAATTTTCAAGATTGGGGCTGTAGAAATTATGGTAGTCTTAGGGTTACCTAATTCCTAGGAGGCTGAGCTCAATACCAAGGATGTGTACAGGAATAGACCATGGTTGGTCAACACCTTGGTGCAGGAAGTGACAAGATCACTTGATCAAGAGTACCCACTTCATTGTGAATGCCCAAAGGTGGCTGAATCTGGTAGCCAGAAGGATTCACCATTCTAATAATATCAATAGTGTGACTTACCATCGGGCCTTGATGATGGATTTTGTTCTAGATCGGGTGTCGGTCAATTTGGGAGCACAGGTGGTGGAGGAGTAGAGGTACTTCGTAGTAAAAAATGGGCGAGTCTACCATACCCCTTTCTCATTACTGCTCCGTGTGAGTAGGTGGGGGTGCTAAAGGAGCTGAGGGACCGTATGATAGACTGTGACGTGTCTTTCGAACCACTTATGGTGAAGGGTGCATAGGGGAATAGCAAGAAGAAAGAAAGGTCAGCTCTGATGGAGAGGGTAGTGATGACCAAAGGGGTAACGGAGCTGGGGCTGGCCCTTCCTGCCTTTTGTGCCCTTTTGAGCGCATAGAGGTGGACACGGCCACCATGAGAGATTCTAAGTAGCCTTCCTTGATCTCCCCCGGAAGGCTCATTAACGAGTTCTGCTGGTTGTATTACAAATGCCTTTTAGGGTGCCTTTGAGTCTATAGCCTAGGACCATGCAGAGCTCCGAGTTGACTTAGAGGCAGAGAAGAAGAAGAGGCGTTCGTGGGACAAACTGTTTGTCTAGATGTGGAAGGGGATGAAGAGTCTCTTAAGGAACTTAGCTCCTTATTTGAAGCTCCCAAAGGTATCCATGGAGGATGCCAAGAAATTCTCTTTTCTAAGTGGGCTGGATGACAAGGATTTTTCTTCTCAGGCACTGGTAGTGATGGATTGACCATCTAGGCAATGGCACAGTGCATCTTCCCCCATGTTCTCCCTGTCTTTCAACTTTAGTAATTTTTTGCCATTGTAGGGGTTGTTATCAGACAGTTTGTTTTCTTTCTATGTTTTGGATACACATGTTTTGATTGGGTAATTTCTTTCTTTTTTTGATATACGGGTGTCTATTGATGGCCCCTAAAAGACAATGGCCTTTGTTATTAGTCGACATAATCTATGTTATCCTCATGTTTGTCCAATTATAGGTTCTTATATTACATTGAGCAGGTTTTTTCGGAGTCATGAAAATTGGGGATTGGATTCTTGTTCACTTTTGCCGGCTACAGCGAATGGTCTTTTCAGTGCAGTGAGAACATTATGGTGACCACATGGTCACTATAGCGGTCCTGTAAACTTAGCAGAGGCACGCTGTGGCGAGGATAACCTCATTATAGCGAGCCCACTGTGGCTAGAAACCCTTCGCTACAGTGATGTTTGGGCAGATTAGTACTACATAGGAACTTCTCATTTTATTAATAGGCACAAACCTTGTTCACAATAATTTCAACGCACAAACATACGATCCACACCCTAACAAGATTTATGTCGTCATATACCAATTGGAATTCCCCAGATACCAACTAGAATCAACTCAGATGAATAGTAAACTAAGACGACATGGTGGGAAAAAATAATAGGAAAGCCTTCCTAAATGCCTCATAGCTTTATGAGGATTTAATGTGGACATCTACACACAAATCTGCAGAACTATACTTGACATTACTCTTGTACTAGTGAGACCGGTAACCTGGGGCTCTGATACCAACTTGTCACATTCTAATTTACCGGATCTTGGGTCACCTACTCAACTCTAGTCCAATAAGAAAACCCCTTACCATCTATCCCATTTAAAAATATAAAATTTTAATCAAGAGAATATATTCATGTACAAATATTATCAATTAAACGATCAAAAACCATCCTACAATTACAATCTTTAAATAGTACTTCCCAAGACTTAGTCTAGATGTGTAAAAGAGTTTCTAATCAGGGTAATGACAAAATAAAAGACATAACTTTGCCTAATGAAACTTAGATGCGGAATCTGATGATGAATACCCGCCACGTCAATAATGCCTATAGCAAACCTACACCCCACTAAAGGTGTAGAAAGAGTAGTATGAGTACACCACATGTATGGGTAAGCATCATCAGCCATCTAAGATTAGTTCACGTAGCACAATATAAAATCAACAACATCAGTAAATAATTTCATACAAAAAACATATGCCACTTGGTTGTACCTTACCCTATTACCTCAATGAGTCCATAGAAAATTAAAATTATCTTCACCATTTTAAAAAAAGTATCTATTTATAAGACCTAGACCTTTATTCTCATTTTAGCTAAGTTCAACGATCGCCAACACAATTACCAAATTACCTAGAACCATCATAATTACCCATGCCCATCAAAAATTATTGAACAATTTCACTATCATGGAATATCATGTTCTTGACTCCTATCACTTTTAACAGAGGCATTGCATACAATTATAGCTGACCATCAACAAATGACAAAATAACATATAATCAACAAACCTCCATGGCTCACGTAAGTAATAACAATCAGTTAATTAAATCATATTCTGACAAATCATGTTAATCAATCCGAACAGGCGTAAGAGTCATCACATCAGTCTGGATCGAAATGCAATCACAATAAAGTCAGGAAATTATATCCTTACTAAATCATAGTTGTATAGCCTTTGTATCTCATCAGTCTTACGTTATATCAAATCTAAACACACATATGCCATTCATTTGTACATATATGATAGAGGGTCTTTAATCTGGTCCATCTGGTCATGACATGTAGGGGATCCTAGGTGTCCAAGTACTGTACCAACATGATATTAATAGCTCATCCGTAAGCTCACATCAGAATTGAGCCACTCATTAATCATATAATTACTCTTGTCTTGTACGCTCACATAGGACACGAGCAACTAATCCCTCAAAATAATGTGGTGTTCTATTTATCTTCAACATATCTCAGTTGTAGTCTATGTTTAGTCATGACATGAGATAATAATGACAAGTACACAATAATTATCCCGAATGTACACCACAATAACAAGGTATATTCAAATAGGCTTTAATAATTTAATAGCTTATCATATAAGCATGGCCATATAAGGATGCAAATAGTTTGACATCATTACTCAACAGACATCTTCACTAGAAATTTTACAAAACAATATGACAACACCTTAACCAAGACATGACTCTTTATTTCAGAAATCTTTTATTATTAATCAAGAACTAGTACTTCACCATGTTCCTTCCATATTAGAAGTTACTAATCTCACCTCTCCTTCCAAACTTTAATATAATTAAATCATGCTTATATCCGGATTAACACCTAGCAAAATCTACCCCTTTTACATTAATTTTATTTGAATTATGATCATGCGTCGACAATAATATGCAACACATTAGTCATGCATACTTTTCTTTATTATTCTAGGTGACATCCTACCGAACACCATACATGAAGGCCCATTCATGCCTTCTTTCATGAATTTTATGAGTATATATGAGTTACTAATCAAAAAGTCTAAATTCAAGTAAATCATAACCTACCTCGATGCCAAGCTACTTCCATAATATCGGTACAAATTCATTTATTGCCCCCAATCTAGACTTCACGGTGGAGGATCAAAGAGGAAAATGGTAGAATCACGTTCTTGGAGAGCTACACCCCTCCGTTTATGGGTGGAATATCTTGAAATTTACCCTGGAGGCAGTTTTTAGGGGAAACCCTCCTTACAATAGGACTTGAGCCGTAAAATAAATTTAAACATGAAATTTTGATTTGCGTGTCTTGCTGCAGTGGTTACCACCTTCGTTGCAGTGAGCTTGCTATAACGGCCAACTGGCTGTGACGGAGGGACTCACTTGACTAGGACCATTTTGTCTTGACTCCATCTTGTATCAATATTTTCTTTCCACTTACGCCTGTTACTCTAGAAATAAAAATCTCATACAAATAAAATTTAAATTCTTATGCTCGTATTGCTGAAGATTCAATAACAACTAGAGAGTTGAAAATTAGGACACACTGTAAAGCAACTATGGAGATACAGTGTAATACCCCAAAAGTGCCTAAGACTAGAATCAAGAATTTAAAATGAGAATCAACAAAATTTTTGAGATTTTACTTAGAACGAATCATGGTACGAGTCATTAGAAGGTGCAACGACCTATGGGAACCACCCTTGTTAGATTCTGCAGTAGAAGACTCAGTGGTAATGGGCCCAGGGATGAACTATTGGGGAAAGTAATGGGTCATGGAAAAAGGTTGTTGTTTGTCTCTATAATACCAAAGTTGAATGGAACAGGTCGTGGAACGACTCGTTGTGAGAAGCCATGAGTTGTGATAAGTGATTGTGAGAAGCTGCAGTGAAAATTTCATAGAAGTAATGGATGGGACGAATGACCCATGGCTTAGAGGTAAGAGTCGCTGGTTGACTCATGGATGAAGTCTCAAAAATTGTATGTGTGGAAGTAGTGGTGACAAAAAAAGGACAAAATGGGTCATTGTGTCGAGAAAAGACCCGTTCTATCGGGTCGTCATACACAGGACCTGAGAACTGAAGAAAGACTGGAAGAAAGTAACGGATGGATACCATGGGTCATGGTGTAAAAGGATGATCGTGGTATTGATGTGCCGTGACTTTACGTTACTTTCGATGCTTAAAACTAATAAAATATGCACATTTAGGGTATGTTTATGTAGATATGATGCGTTTGTGTTAATTGTCGCAGGAAAACAGGTCCGGAATGGGAAATGGGCAAAGTAAGGCATAAATGGACTGAAATGCAGGCTACTAGTCAAGTCACGAGTCTTCTTCCAAGTGGACAATTCATTCCTAGAATTGTGGGGAGAAGATCAAGTTTTAATGCTGAGAAATAATGCACTTAACGGGTTGAACACACGACTTGTTACATCTGGTAACGATTCGTTAAGCCAGTTGTGAAGATTGGGAAGATGATTTCTGAAAAATACCCTGTGAAGGCAATGGAAGACGTAACGAGTCATCAGACGATTGGAGGATTCATCATGAGAGCACTGGTATGAACCATCGTGTGCACTAGAATTATGGAGAACCAAGACCACGAGAGGCCTAACGACTTATGCCCTGACATGATGAGTTGTTAGGTGACCTATAACCAAAGCTGGGATTACTGCCGATGACGATCGAATTTCACTGATCAAGACTTGTTAGGAGACCTAATGAGTCGTTACTTGGACTGTTACCCCTGCCGACCTGGAATCTAGTTTTAGTTAGGATAAGATTAGTTTGGAACTATAAATACAATTTTTAGGTTTATTTTCAGTACACAGTTTAGTTTTACTACTTTCACGTGGATTCTAGTGTTGTTAATGATCTTTGTTAGTTCATGAAAAAAAGTTAATTTTCTTCTTTATTTTTGGAATAAAATAACATCGGAGTTTTGTTCATCGGTTTTGGAGTTTTATTTAATTCACGTGGTTTTATTCTACGAATTTCTATAAGTTACAATTATGATTTATTCAATATTTTGTGATTGTGATTATACAAGCATGAATAGCTAAACCCATAACTAGGGTTCTAGGAACCATGATGAATTAACACACATATGTAAAACACTTAATAATTCTTTAACGGGATTTAATGCGTATATTGTTTTTCCATTCGTTTCAATTATTTCTTAACGGTTGCAAATGTTAGAACTTGCCTTATTCCTGCTTACCGGATCAAGGGGGTAGTGAATGGAAAAAGGGATTAACAATGGAGATTTGAGGCTATCAACCCTCATCTAATAGCTTGAACTTCTTCGGGGATAGCTAATCCGATATTAAGCATAAGGGTTAATTAAGCATGCATCCATATTTGGACCAAGTTGTATTATGATAATCAGCTAGATAGGGGACCAACCATTTAGGTGAACCGAACTTACCAATATTGCATGCTAAACACCGGAATAGATCCCTAGTGTAAAAGCCTTGTGGTTATCAAGTCATGGGGAACACAATCCTAGTATCTTGTCGATTGAATACAAACCGAAATTGATTTAAACTTTTACTAGTCTTTACTCTTATTTATTATTGTGTTTTTATATTCTTTCCCCCTAGTAAATAAGTAAGCCAATAGTAATAGATATCCACATTAACTCAAGTTCTTTCAATATTCCTCGTGGGATCAACCCCAAACTTTGTTGGGTTCAATACTTGATATCGACCACTTCAAATCTCAATTGTGAGGTGCAATTTGGGTGACATCAAATTTTGGTGCCGTTGCCGGGGAATACTGCTAAGGCTTTTGTTAATTATGTTTGCTTTACTGTTGATTCTTATTTCCTTTTTATATTTCCTTTATTGTTTTTGTTTTTAATAGGTTTTAGATTCGTGCATGCCCTGTACTAGGAGCCAAGGAAAATCCCTGGTTCAAATCGATCACGAACATGAACAAACACTGAGATATCTGAGAAGAATGGCCATTGTACAAGAGCAAGAGACAGTGGACTGCTCGCGCTATGCTGCTCGGTATATATTATACACCGACACGCAAGTGTACGTGGTCAAACAAGTAATAAAGTGGCTAAGTAGCCAAGTATCGATCCAAGGAGGCTGCTCTAGATATGCAAAACTGCCTAGTTTACTATATCTCTATTCTATTTCTAACTATGTTAACAACAATCCAACCAAGATTTGAGTGAGTTTTGTTTCTAAACTAATTATCTACTAAAATTAATAACTACTATTTACGTTGAGTTTAGACAATGGATATGCACATTCCAAGGTTAAGAACGAGTAATGAACTTGATAATCATGATAATTTGGTCATCTTCTTCTTCATATTGCTAGCCAAGAACGTTTGCCTATAAATTAAAACTTCCGTATTTAATTTCACTTTAGATTCATAAACCATTCGTCTACATTTCTGTGATCAAATGCAATTTATGACCTAACACTACAATTACGGTTCCTAAATTGACTAATACGGCTTTCAAGTATATTTCTATCAAGAAAGCACATCAAAACCCAATTTTCCCAAATCAAGTTAAGAACAATACCCTATTAATTCACAACTTTCCAATTTCATGCTCTCTCGAGTGAAATTGGACTTTTTAGATATACATTACTGGTGGCCAATCAAGAATGTAATAAGCACAAGAATTAATAGAACAACATGCAAGAAGAAGAAGAAACCATATCAATTATTACCAACATTCATTACACAAGTTCAAAACCTCAACAAGAAAGGAATTAGCCACTCATTCTTGGATTAATCATCCTAGAATGAGTGTGAATCATGCATACAATTGAAGGAAAGAAGAAGGGAAAAGAAGAAAACTCTTATCTTTTCTATTCTTCAACTGCCACAAAACCACGTTCCTGCTCCCACTTCTGAACTCAGGCTAAAAAAAACTAAAACTAAAAAAAACTCCTTTAAAAATAACCTAAGTGTGCTATTTATACTAGTGGGAAATTTTTCCCGGAATAACAAGCAACGTGTCACGGAGGCCAACGCGGAGCACTGCCTCCGTGACACGGCGTGGACGCGGACCCTCTCTGGAAATTGCATGGTCCGGATAATTAGCCTCAACGTGGCACGGAGGCCATCGCGGAGGCCTGTCTCCGTGCCACGGAGCTGACACGCAGGCACACTGGAAATTGCCACTTTTATTTCTGCCCAGGCAGTGTGCTACCGCGATGGCAGCGTGGCACGGCACCATCGCGGAGCCACTGCAAAATATGCCATCCGAGGTCTTTTCCACGCTCGCATCCAAGTCCAACTCCGACATAGTTCCAACACGCATTTTAGCTCTTAAAAATCACATTATCCTGCAAAACAAATGCTAATCATGTTGGTTAGTATAAATTCGCATTTTATTACCAAATACATGATATTATATACACATTGCACAACAAACAAGGTAAAAATGATATGTTTGAGTATCACTTGGGCATATAAATCTGCCCAAGATCACTTACCCCACACTTAAATCCTTGTTCGTCCTCGAACAACACATACACAAATCATGCACATCACATCTCAACCTTTGTCACTATGGTGCAACCATTTACGTTACGGTCATACCGATTATTCGATTTTTGCAAATCATCAAGAAAACATGCTTGGTCATACAAGACAATGACCTTAATACATCGAGGCTTCCTAGACTTTTAAGAATTGATTCTTGATATAGGCAAACTCATGCAAATCAACTAATCAAGAAATTCGACACGAAAATCAATCTTTCATCAAGCATGTACCCTCACAACTCGAGAGAAACTTCCCCTTTTATGCTCGTGCAGCACACAAACATGCAAGTAGGGGCATATAGAAATTAATTTCACTCTCTCTCCCAAAAGAATTCACATGCATCATGTCATGACCCATAGGCTTGCCCTTAGTGTATTACTCCACTAATATAAAGAAATGTAGTGTAGGATCAAATAGGACTTTTAATGGGTTGTAACTGGGCTATGGATCTAGTATATATATATTGGATTAGCCAATAATAGTCGCTAGCATCCTTAAGCGCCTTTTCAACTCATTCCCATCGACTCATGGACATTGTTCCTCTCTTTTCTCTTTTTCTCCCATTCATGCTGGTTTACTTTCATACAGCCCATTTCATCAGGCACACTTGACCCCAAACGGAAGGTTTTCATGTACCCTCAATTTCATTTAATTACAACTAGTGCCTCTTCAACATCATCTTTTCTTTCCTCACTTTGCTTTTCTTTTCTTTTCACTCTTTTCACTCTTTAACACTTTGGGAAACAATTTTCTGTTCTTTGTAAGCGCTTAAGAGCTTCTTATAGACTTTAAGGCTAATGAAAATAAGGAATAAAGCTTAGTTCATACAATTCTGGACAAAAGAAAGAAATCGGCTAAAGGCTCAACGGGCTGACTAGGGTATACAACATATAAAAAGGTAGAACTTGACAAGAAAAAAATGGAAACTAACGGTTAAAACAAAGAAATGACTACATCCTTTCCGACACTACACCTCCTTCATTTCGCTTTGTATACACGCCAGGCAAGTTCTAGACAATTCACAATGACATGGAATAGCAAAACCTCACTCACACTTCATGCACATGCTCGAAACAAGATGCATTCACAGACTCTTTAATTAGTTAATTACATGAATTCAAGATTAAGCCTCAATCATAATGAACCAAATTCTATAGCCTAGGTAACTCAACATATTTACACAATTACATGCTTTCAAACGAATCACTTTCACATTTCGAACATCAATTACACACGCAACAAAATTTTAGCAACCATAAGCAACTACAGTTTATTGATGCAATCCACCAAAGAAACTAAAAACAAAACATCTACTCCTACCGACTACATTTCCCTTAAGACGGTTGTCATCCATCCATCGTAGGGAATGTTCACTAACTATGACATCGGTTCAATGGGACTATTCTCGGTAAAAGAACCGAAAACAAACTCCGAGAAACCCAAAAATAAAACTTCAAAACTTTTGCAACACATCGATCATTTCGATGAAAAAAAATATTTACAAAATATGTTGATAAGTGCAACATCTTTTCGCAAAAATTTTGAAAAATATCGATCATATCGATAGAGAAAAAAATATTTACAAAATTTACAAAATATTTACAAAGGCAACCATAACTTTTTAAAGACACACATCATTAGCCACAAACAAATATATACACATCATTCACAAATCAGTTCACAACAACAGGGAAAGCACAGACATACATAAATGTCAAGGAAGAATATACAGCAGATTTAGAGCCTATGACCCAGCACCTAACTACTCCCCACCCCACACTTAAATCGAACACTGTCCCCAGTGTTCACAAAAATACAAAGCACAAAATTTTGGGTGGTGAAACTCCCTGCTCAGTCGAAATATTCGACTTCCTCATCCGGTGCTGCGGCCTCGTCGCCCATATCTGAATCAGCTCCCTCGCCGTCATCAGACTCCACATCAGAGTCCTCACGACGTGTCTCCTCATCAGTAGGGACGTCGTCGTCAGTCGGCTCCACAAAGGCTGGCCCCACCTTGCATAAAGCTCTGGCGTTCTCGCCAAAAGGGTAGTCTAGCTCCAGCTGCCATAATTCATCCTCGGTGGCTGGTCTCCCACCTATCCGTAGCTGCAACATCTGCATACCGAACATACGGGCCATATACTGGTCGTCACGAGCATATCGCTCGCCCAGAGTCAGCACAGGTCCGTGTGTAGTGTCGGGGGCCTTGGTCTTTGTCACATCAAGGGCCCTCCGCTCCAACTGCGGAATGTAATCCAAGGCTTCTTCCTCAACGTCGAGGCCTCGGAGGAAGGTGGTGATGAGTCCGCCAAACCCGTATCTGTGGCCCTAGTGTAGTCTGGCTCTCTTCATGGCGGATATTATAACCGCCCCCACATTAATCTCAAGCCCTTTCATAAGGGCATACACCAGGCAGACACGGTCCCGGGTCACGTCTGTCATATGTACTCCCGGGATCAAACACGAACATACAATTTTTAGCCAGATTCTGGCCTCCCTGTTCATCTGCGAATAAGGCAGAGTCTGGTGCTAACCCCTCTCTTTGTGTCTACTCCATCGGGCTGTGGATCGAGCCCCACACAACGTACATCTGATGTCGGCGTACGGTGGGGTGATGTTGAGCTGGCGGAGAACGTGGGCGTTTGTGTCCCGCGCTCCAACGATGGCATTCAGCTGCTGGGGTTCCAGAGTGACAATCTGCCCTCTGATTTTAATAGTGTGGCTTCTGATGGCCGGGTTCCAGTTGGCATAAAATTCCCGGACCAAGTGAAGGTTGCACTCCTTGGGCTCCTGAAAAATAAAGCTGAGCCCAGCTGCTTCAATCCTCTGTACGATGCGAGGGAACTCCTGTGCGAGTGGTTCCCTTGCAATATGTTCCTCCGGGAAGTACTTGTTCTCCTTATGCTTTGCGTACCATTTCTTCCCTTCATCGGTGACCCATCGTGTCCCGTATCGGCGGTGTTGACCGCGGGGAACAGCAGGTGCAGCTGGGACAGCAGTGCCCAGTCTCATTCTCTTTCTGCCGGTGCCTGAGGTTGAAGCACCCTTGCCTTTATCTTGTCGGCTGGCCATTGTACCTGTCAATTTACACAGACAAGCACAACGTTAAGCTAAAAACTTGTTAGTTTTGGCTAAGGTCGGGTTAAACAAAATTTACCCCACACTTAGTCTTTAACAATATTTACAACATGTTAGCAAGGATAGATCTATTTACACCCCAAACACAATTACTATAAACATATTGCTTAGTGCGTTCACAAAAATTCGACAGCATAACGACTAGCGAACTACTCAGACTTCATACAGCTAACCCAATCCTACTATCGACAGCTATTCACCCATAGCACTTAGCAACGATAACAACAACAAAATAGAAACAACAATACAAACATTTTATATACACTAATCTAATCAATTCAACCAATTCACATATTACGCCATGTCCCACAAAAAAAAATCGAGAATTAGTCGTCTTTCACCAATTATACAATATTTACCACGACTTATCTCAAATAATAAACACACCCCGACATCAATTTCGTCAAACTATCAAGTTACCCAAGTTAAAATTCAACAACCCCAAGCCCTAGAACTCAATTCGACAATCAACAATGAATTATTCAATCAATCGATAAGTTCACCCATCAACTACAACAATCCGAACACAATCAATCGCAAAATAATTCACGTCATGTTTAATTTCTACCTAGGGTGATATATCTCACCTCACATGCTCAAAATCGACAAAAATCGCCAAAAATTTGAGATAGACGATGAAAACATACCTTGGAATTGAAGAATCGATGAAAACTTGACGTTTTCCTTGCCTATTAACGTGGCACGGTGCTTGGGGGTAGGGGAATGGGTGTTTGGTCATGGAGGGAAGAGGGAATGGGGAAAATAGGGGCGAAATCGGGGGTTTTTATTAAGAAAACATGCGGGTCATCCGGAAACCCGGTGTGACCCGGCACTGGGATAAGGGCAACGTGTCACGGAGGGTAACGCGGAGGCCCTCCTCCATGACACGGAGCCAACACGTTGGCTTACTGGAATTTAAAAAAAAAAAAAAAATTCCAGATTTGCCTTCAACGTGTCACGGAGGCCAACGCGGAGCATTGCCTCCGTGACACGGCGCCAACGCGCCAGTGCTCTGTTTCACTATCAAATTTTATTTTTCATACCTCGCCTCATTTTCTCGATTCCACGTATTTTTCCTCCGGTATACCTGAAAATCACCTCACTAAACAAAAATTGGTTAAATGACTAGATTCCCTACTAAAAAAATAAAAATTACTAATTAAAATGCACATCTAAACCTAGTCAAGAAAAATAAAAGAAAATAAAAGAAAAGAAAAACTTTACACTAAGGAAAAAGAAAGAAAAATATTTCTCACGGGTTGCCTCCCGTGCAGCGCCTGGTTTAACGTCGCGGCTCGACAGCCTTTACGCTCAATTTTCTACTAGGGAGATGGACGATTTGACTCGATCATGGTCATCTCCCCAGTAGTTCTCAACCTTGTCTGGTGGCCTACCTAGTAACTCTCGGGAATCACTCAATCCATTCGCATTCCCATGATCAATCACGTTGATCACCGAGAGTTCCTTATAGACAGTCGGGAGCTTAGGTGCCTTGTACACGTCGAACACCTCAACCTTGTCGTGTGCTCGCATCATGAGTTGACCCGCAGCTACATCGATCAATGCCTTTCCGGTTGCCAAAAATGGTCGTCCCAAAATAAATGGGACTTCTGCATCTGGCTCAAAATCCAGAACAATGAAATCTACCGGAAAAATGAGGGAGCCTACCTGCACTAGCACAACCTCCACAATGCCATCCGGCTTAGCTAAAGACCTGTCTGCTAGCTGCAAGATCACTGTTGTAGGTCTAGGACTCCCTAGCCCTAACTTTCTGAATACCGAAGATGGCATCAGATTTATACTTGCCCCCAAGTCGCATAACCCACGAGCTCGGATACTTTGCCCAATCGTCAGCTGGATAGTAAAACTTCCAGGATCCTTCAGTTTAGTGGGCAACCTGTTCTGAATACGGGATGTGCATTCCTCCGTTAAAGCCACCGTGGCATACTCGGTCAAGCGACTTTTGTTGGCCACGATATCTTTGATATACTTTGCATATTTTGGCACACCCTGCAAGACATCAACAAGAGGTAAGTTAACATGTACCTGTTTAAGTACCTCCATGAATTTCTGGAAACACGCCTCCTCCTTGTGTTTCTTAAGTCGTTGAGGGAACGGGGGTGGAGGCCTTGTTGGTTCAGCTTCTTTGGTCTTCCCCGTATCTGAGGTTTGTTCTCCCTCAACATCTGCTGCTCCTGACTTCTGAGGCGGTCTTTCCGGTTCCACCTCCTTTAATTGTAAACCACTCCTCGTGGTCACTGCATTTACCTGCTTAGGATTGGGATCCATGTCGCTAGGTAGTCCTCCCCTTGGTCTAGTATTTTGGGCACTGGCAAATTGCCCAAACTGATATTCAAGAGCCTTGGTTGCCAATTGATTGTTCTTTACTTTGGCCGCCAGTTTGACATAGTCAGCCTGCAATTGTGCCTGGTTGGCAATCATGGTCTTGAACATTTCCTCAATAGTCGGTGATGGTGGTGGAGGAGGGGCATTATGATTTCTAAACTGATTCTGATAGCCTTGTTGCCCTCCTTGGTTTCTGTGCATACCCTGCCCTGAACCCTGGCCTTGTTGATTGTTGCTACCCCACAAAAAATTTGGATGATTCCTCCAATTCGAGTTGTAGCCACCACCAAACTGCTGTTGATTCCTCTGTGCATTGCCCACAAAGTTGACAGAATCAGGATTTGCACCACAGCATTCAGCTGAATGCTCACTACTACCACACACTTCACACCACATCTGTTGGACTGCATTAACTGAGGCTGACGGCTGGTTCAAATTCATATTGCTGAAGTGAGTGTTTAACTGATTTTGCAAAGCAGCTATCTGTGCAGCGATAGCTATGAATCCATCCACTTCAAGCACTCTCGCTGCTTTCCTTGCTCCACCTCTTGAAGAATCTGCATTCCATTCCGGATTGCCTTGTGAAATTCGGTTGAGCAAAGTGTACAGCTCCTCATAAGTCTTCTCCAGCGCTTGCCCTCCAGCTGCTGAGTCTAACAAAATTTTAGTGTGGGGTTCCAAACCCTCAATAAAAGTGTGGACCAACACCTCATTTGACTGATGATGATGAGGACAGTCCCGCAACATGGACTTGAATCTTTCCCAGGCTTGATAAAGATTTTCTCCTTCCCTCTGTTTAAAACTTAGAATCTGACTTCTAAGTTTAGCTGTTTTACTTGAAGGGAAAAATCTGATCAAGAACTTCTTTGCAAGATCATCCCACGTTGATATAGAGTTGGGTGGTTCAGCTTTTAACCACCTCTTGGCTTCACCAAGTAAGGAAAATGGAAATAAGGTGAGCCGAACATAATCAGGTGACACTCCAGCGGGGATGTAAGTGTCACTTATCTCCAAAAAGTTCTGGAGATGTTGTTGCGGATCTTCGTGAGGGAGACCGGTAAACTGCCCGCTAGTGTGCAAAAGTTGCACCATATTTTGCTTTAACTCAAATCTCCCCCCAGGCTCTGGTTTGCGGATGCTGGAATGTACATTATTAGCGTGTGGGATTGCCACCTCGCGAACCGGCCTGGCTGCTACTTCCTCGGGCACTAACACTGCCCGCACAACTGGTGGATTGGGTTGCTCCATTATAGACTGTTTCAGCAACTGCAACTTCTTCCGAAGAGCTTCTCTACGTTGACTATGCAATTCACGTTCTGGCTCTAAGTAAGATTCCACCAGCTCCTTGTCCCTTGCCAGTGTTCACAGAAATAAAAATCTGATAAATACAGGCTAAGACCAAGTTGTTAACACTTAAGAAAATAAAAATACAAATACAGTAAATTTACACTAAACAAAATTTTACAAATCGCCTATCCTCCCCGGCAACGGCGCCAAAAACTTGCTCGCGCTCTGCTGCTCGGTATATATTATACACCGACACGCAAGTGTACGTGGTCAAACAAGTAATAAAGTGGCTAAGTAGCCAAGTATCGATCCAAGGAGGCTGCTCTAGATATGCAAAACTGCCTAGTTTACTATATCTCTATTCTATTTCTAACTATGTTAACAACAATCCAACCAAGATTTGAGTGAGTTTTGTTTCTAAACTAATTATCTACTAAAATTAATAACTACTATTTACGTTGAGTTTAGACAATGGATATGCACATGCCAAGGTTAAGAACGAGTAATGAACTTGATAATCATGATAATTTGGTCATCTTCTTCTTCATATTGCTAGCCAAGAACGTTTGCCTAGAAATTAAAACTTCCGTATTTAATTTCACTTTAGATTCATAAACCATTCGTCTACATTTCTGTGATCAAATGCAATTTATGACCTAACACTACAATTCCGGTTCCTAAATTGACTAATACGGCTTTCAAGTATATTTCTATCAAGAAAGCACATCAAAACCCAATTTTCCCAAATCAAGTTAAGAACAATACCCTATTAATTTACAACTTTCCAATTTCATGCTCTCTCGAGTGAAATTGGACTTTTTAGATATACATTAATGGTGGCCAATCAAGAATGTAATAAGCACAAGAATTAATAGAACAACATGCAAGAAGAAGAAGAAACCATATCAATTATTACCAACATTCATTACACAAGTTCAAAACCTCAGCAAGAAAGGAATTAGCCACTCATTCTTGGATTAATCATCCTAGAATGAGTGTGAATCATGCATACAATTGAAGGAAAGAAGAAGGGAAGAGAAGAAAACTCTTATCTTTTCTATTCTTCAACTGCCACAAAACCACTGCCCCGATTATAGTGGCACCTGACTGGTCTTTACTATTCGAGGTTATTTGTGATGCTAGCGGAGTGCCCTTGGGAGCTGTGTTGGGTCAGAGGCATGAAAAGATTTTCCATCCTATTTATATCGATTGCAAGGCTCTTAATGCAGCTCAGAAAAATTACTTTGTGATAGAACAGGAGTTATTGGCTATAGTTTTTGCATTTGAGAAGTTTCACGCATAGTTGCTTGGAACTAAGGTGATAGTCCATACAGACCATGCAACTTTGAGATATCTGATGGAAAAGAAGGATGCCAAGCCATGGTTGATTCGATGGGTTCTGCTGATACAAGAGTTTGAGTTCGACGGTAAAGACCGAAAAGGGACTGAGAAATAGGTGGGGGATCACTTATAAAGATTATAACCTGAGGCAGCACTTCGAGATGAGTGTGACATATATGATGCATTCCCTTAAGAGCGGGTGTTAGAGGCATCACAAGATCTCATCCCACGGTTTGCAGACTTAGTTAATTATCTGGTGAGTGATATTGTATCGGAGCACCTATCTTTTCACCAGCGAAAAAAGTTCTTGTCTGACGTGTGGAAGTTTTTCTGGGATGAGCCCTTTTTATTTCACATATATGCTGATGGGGTGATTAGGAGATGCATGACTGAGGTAGAGATGTTGAGTATATTGGAGGCCTGCCGCTCATCCACTATTGGGGGTCACCACAACGGGATTCGCACAGCCGCCCACAAAATTTTGTAATGTGGGTATTATTGGCCAACCATTCACCAGGATGTGCATGATTTCGCAAAGGCATGTGATGTATGTCAAAGGAAAGGAGGCATGGGCTTCCTCTTATACCCATCCTCGTAATTGAGCTGTTCGATGTTTGGGGCATTGATTTCATGGGCCCATTTGTGAGCTTAAACGGGATGAAGTACATACTTGTCGCTGTTGACTATGTTTCAAAATGGGTGGAGGCTGTTGTGCTTCCAAATAATGAAGAAAAAAGTGTCACAACATTCTTGAAGTGGAATATATTTGCCAGATTTGGGACTTCCAGAGCCATCATTAATGATGGAGGTTAGCACTTCTGCAATCGGTTGTTTCGTACTTTATTGGAAAAATATGGGGTAAAACACAGGGTGGAAACACCCTATCATCCACAGTCTAGTCGGCAGGTTGAATTCACAAATTGGGAGATAAAGACCATCTTGACAAAGACTATGAATGTTATTCGGAAAAATTGGGCTAGGAAGCTAGATGATGCTTTATGGGCTTATCGGACCGCATTCAAGACTCCTATAGGCATGTCTCTGTATCAGCTTGGTTATGGAAAAGCACGTCATCTTCCAGTTGAACTTAAGCACAAAGCTATGTGGGGGCTCAAGAAGCTGAATTTGGATTGGAGCAAGGCTGCAAACTTGAGGCTTGATCAGATGGATGAGCTAGATGAATTTCTTTTGAAAGCCTATGAGAGTTTTGAAATTTATAAACTAAGAATGAAAATTTAGCGTGACCGAAAGGTTGAGAAGAGAGAGTTCAGCCTTAGTGATATGGTGTTACTATTCTTCAAGGCTTCACTTGTTTCCTGGAAAGTTGAAGTACAAATGGTTAGGGCCCTTTTGAGTAGTTCAAGTATTCTCTCATGGGGCAATTGAACTGGAAAACCATGAAGGAAAGAACTTTAAAGTCAATAGTCAACGGGTGATAGCATATCTGGGGAGAAGCGAAGAAATAAAGCTGGTGGATCTCTGGGCTCTGTGTGAAATCTGAGTAACCCGGGGACTTGCATCATGCCGCAACGTTAAATCAGGCACTTCATGGGAGGCAACCCATGAAGGTTGTTTGGTGAAGTCTGAGTAGTCAAAATACCCGTGTCGTGCTGCGATGTTAAATCAAGCGCTTAATAGGAGGCAACCCATGTTTTAATTGTAAGAAAAAATATAGTGTTTACATTTGTTGATGTGTGCAGGTGATTAAGATGGGAAATTTGAAGTTAAAACCAAAATCTGAACTTGAGTTGCTGGTGGCAAAAAGCATAGAACGAGTCGTCATCAGACTAAACGACTCGTTAAGTGGATCGTGAGCACTTTTGTAGAAAATAGTGTAGACAAGGTTGACCAAACGAGTCGTTGCCAGTGACAACAAATTGTGGGGTCTTCCATCAAGTCTACTTGATCAGAGATGGAACTAAACTGAAAAAGGTGACAATGACTGATTTAGCGAATCATTGGAAGACCAAACAATTCATTAAGTTACCCGTCAGGAAGCAAAAACAGTTCAGGGCCTACGACTCATGCCATGACTCGTTGGGTAGCACCAAGAGTCATTAGGTCCCAAGTAAGACCCGACACCCAGTCAATGAACGAACAACCAAATGAGTCGTTGATCTTCTTAACAAACCGTTACGTGGGTCATGGTATGGTTTTAATTAACTTCCACCCGACCTGACCCACACACAATTAGGGTAATTTGTGCTTTTTAACATATAAAGCACTTGATTTTTTGCCCTCCTAAATTTCATCTGATTGGAAGCTAAATTTTTAACTTTAAAATTCCCCACTTCTTCATCATTTCTCACTCGCAAAGCACTCACACACACGATGGCAGTCAGTTTTCTCAAGTGCCATATCCTATCGCAATTTCAAATTCAAATCTCTCTTCTACTCAAATCGCAATTTCTGTGAGTATTCAATTATTTTGTGCTTTACTCTACTTGTTTTCTCACATAATAATTGTGAATTTGAATAAATACCATGAGTATTATGGAACCCTAGTGCCAGGACGATTGTATGTGAATTTGAACATGGGACCCTTAATAAATTTGATGATCTGTGCTTGTGGAAATTTTAAAATTTAGTTTATATGGAACATGGGCAATGGTACTTTTCATAGACTCTTGAGCACGATCCACATAACGAGTCATGGTATCACCCAATGAATCATTGTGTAGCTTGTCTTGAGTAGGAAATAGAAGATACAAACCAGTGTACCTCACGACTGGTCTAACGAGTCTTCGCCTCAGGTAACGACTCTTGTGACCAGCTCTTAAGTTCACTGGTCCAACAAAGAAAAACTCAGCCTGGAGATAATGATTGACCTCACGAGTCGTGGCTAGTGGCAACGACTCGTTAAGTCACTTGTCTTGTCTGCAGACACACAGTCAAAAGTTGATTATGTTTCATTTCATCTTGTATACTAACGTATATTCCACAACTACAATGGCTCTAAAGGGTACACCAAAGAAAGGTCCGGCCAAGAAACAGGTTCCAGGGAGGAGTCAACTATCATATCACAGATTTAGGGATGCACCCACCTCCTCCGAAGAGTCAAGTTGCTCGGAGGAGGAATATGAACTTTCAGAAGAGTAGCTTGTGAGGAGATCCACTAGGGATAGGACCCAATGACCAACAAATCCAACATCCATGGTTGATAATCCTACTCCACTTGCGAGAGACCCATCAATCCGAGCAGAATACAATGCTGGGGCCACAACCCCGATTGCTCCCGAGTGCACCACAGCTGCAGCAAATGTAGAGGGTGTGGATGAGTCACGTGCCCAACAGGGATGTACAGATGATCAGTTGACAGAGACGTCCAATAGATCTAATGATCAACTATGGCAGGTACGGCGATGGTGTGTTCAAGGTATGAGGGTAATTAATAACAAGGACATTGCTCCAAATAAAAAAGGCCATCCAAAGAGGAGCATCTACGAGGAGCCCAGACTGGTCACCATGGGGCTCAAGGACCTCCCTAAGTTGCAGGATTTATTTAATAGATATAAGTTCGGGTGGTTAACTGAACCATCGAGGAGCTACAGCCCTTACCATGTTAGAGAGTTCTATTTAGCGTACGCAGCCACGTTACAACATCTGGCATTGGGAGACCAAGAAAGGAAGAAGAGACCCGCATTGACATAGGTGTTAGTTTAGGAGACGCCTGTAGATATCTCTGAGAGGACCATCTCTAGACTTCTCTATGGTCCAGACTATCAGGCCCCGATGAATACAACCGAGTTTTATCATAGACTCTCAGAGCTCAAGAAAGCCAAGACCAAGAAGCTGAACAGTGTAGAATGAATCAGAAAGTACACTTGGTTGTCACGAGTCATTGTCACAAGGGGTCCGCTGGTTGAGTGGTTGCATGGCACTGAGTCCTAGATAAAGAAGGCCACATTGAACTTGCAAGCTAAATTCTAGTGGACACTGATTCAGCATAGGCTGGTACTAACCAACAATGATAATGTCCTTTCACCTGACAAAGTTGCACTGATAGCTAGCATCATGGAAGGGTATGCCATAAACTTCCCGTGGTATGTTGCTGAAGAGATTCGAGAGCGGGCGATAAATGATAACACTACCATTCCCTTTCCATGCCTTATTGATATACTCTATCAAGAGTTAAAGGTGCCAGAGTTACCATTATTTGATCAGCGAGTGGTGGTCTATAAGATCACCGATATCGGGTTGATAAGAGACGACACAAACCCGATATCGAGAGCGAGGAGTCAGTCTGCCGCATCCGCTGGAGCGACTATATTGGCAAAGGAATTGAGTAGTAGTATGCATACTGATACTGCATTCTTCATTGAGATTACGGAAGATCCCATATAGGTGAGCGAGATTGGTAGCCAGCCTGAGGCCACAGATGTAGCCGACCTCCCCGCACCTGCTAAGGTTCCAGAGTCCTCATCATCAGAAACAGCACCTCAGACACCTATTGCACCCTCACATTCTCCTTCAGCTGGTCTAGTCACTATTTCCCATGAATTCCAGACCGGCATAGCTAGACGGCTGGAGAAAGCCGAAAAGAAGCAGGCACACACGACTCTTCAAGTTAAAGTACTAATGGAGCAGGTTAAGCTGTGGGTTACAAAGGTATTGGAGGCACTATCTAGCTCAGTGCATGGTCGGTTAGATGCCTTCGAGAGGCATATGGATGAGCGCCTTTCATAGTTACAAGCGTTTGAGCTGGCAAGGTGGTATACGGAGGTAGTAGCACTCCGAGCGTAGGTGTGGGAGTTGTACTCACGACAGGTAGTTGCGATCCGTCCACCCGTGCTTCCAGTGGTTGAGGACGAGAGTGAAGAAGAGATACCATCTATTTTTGACTTCATCACTGAGGAGCTGGTGGTGTAGGATAAGGGCAAGAGACCTCGTGAGGAGGTAAGCTTTGAGGAGGATGATTCTACGCTTCATGAGTAGAAGCATGAGTAGAGAGAGATAGAGACAACACTGCAGTTATCTAGAGAGGAGGCTCGATAGAGGGCTAGTGAATGGGAAAAAGGATTAACAATGGAGATTTGAGGCTATCAACACTCATCTAATAGCTTGAACTTGTCTGGAGATAGCTAATCCAATATTAAGCATAAGGGTTAATTAAGCATACACCCGTATACGGACCAAGCTGCATGGTGATAATCATCTTGATAGGGGACCAACCATTTAGGTGAACCTAACTTACCAATATTGCATGCTAAACACCGGAATATATCACTAGTGTAAAATCCTCGTGGTTATGAATTCATGGTGAACACAATCCTTGTAACTTATCGATTAAATACAAACCGAAATTGATTTAAACTTTTAGTAGTCTTTACTCTTATTTATTATTGTGTTTTTCTATTCTTTCCCTCAGGAAATAAGCCAGTCGATAGTAATAGCTATTCATATTAATTCAAGTTCTTTCCATATTCCTCGTGGGATCGACCACAACGACCTACAAATTCGTCAGCGCTGGTTGATGCTCCTACTCCACTTGAAAGAGACCCACCAAGCCGAGCAGAAGACAATGCTAGGGTCACAGTCCCGATTTCTCCTGAGGGCACGAAAACTACAACAAATATAGAGGGTGCGGATGGGTCACGTGCCCAACAGGGTATTGATCATGGTCACTAGCAATGCTAAATTTTCATACTTTTCATTAAGGGTATTTTCATAATTCTTAAGCTCTAAGGTCCTAAACTACTTCGTTTCAAGATCAGTTGGAAAGGTTTTACGAGTGATAAACCTATCCTAATCCTTACAATTCCATGCATGATAGTTTAGAGTTCTTCCTTGGAGATAAAGCTTGAGAAATTCTCCAATTTTCTAATTCCCTTTGGGCTTTCAAAGAGGAGTGTAAATTAGATTTAAGCAGGTCTATAGGGCTATGAATAAGAGTTTCTTTCACTCTCATGCTCAAAATTCTTCTCAATTCCATAAATTTAAATTCTAGATTAAAGTTCATGATCTTATGGGGCTTATTTCAAATTTTGTGAAATTCCCTATGATCTATCTATAGGTCAATTCCCTTCATGTATCAAATCATGTTATGAAATCTATGGGCAGATTCTATACCTATTTTGATTATTAATTCATAGTTTCATATTTTAATTAAATTATTCCCAAGTATGCAAGCTTCATAAAAAGTCAAGTTATGATTCTATTATGATTTTGATCTTATCAAATCTAAATTATGATTTGTGATTCATGATATGATTTCTTTTTAAGTACTATTAATGGATTTATGAATATCAAGTATATGTATTTTCTCAAGTATGCATGTTCTTCATGATTTATGAATTTATGACTCTTGGCGACTCTCGGACCCTTATTAATGGCTAATCATGATTTCAAGTATGATCAAGTATGTTATTATTTATTTGGCCATGAACTTCATGAATGATTCACAATTATGATATAAGCCTCATGTGAATATTTGTGAGAGTAGTGTCTAGCACCGAGTAGACCCAGCATTCAAGTAAACCTTGTTTTCTTAGAACTACGTGCCACCATAGGTATATACATATACTTATGGATCCCCTATCATATCACATCATGCACGTCCCTTGCTTCAAGCCTGGGACGGCTCTACACACTTGAGTGAAAAGTTGGGGCATCATGTAAGCTCTATCATGATGGTGTCAGTTAAGACGAGTCCTCCCATTGTTCCTCATGATTTATGCATGGTTATGTATATGTTAATTTGGCTCAAGCTATGTTTTATAAAGTTTCTCTTATGACTATGATTTATGTTAAGTTATGAATGATTGAAAACCTTAAGCCCTTATATTTACATTACGATATTTACTTCATGATCATGCCATCCTACTCTTATGTATTTTAACTATCCTTTTTTACTTACCTTGCATACTCAGTACATTTCAAGCACTGATCGCATACTCTATGTTGTATCATTTCATGATATAGGTTGGAGGGATTAGTCTCAGCCGCATCAGTAGTCCTGCTTTCCTCTCAGTCCTGTTTTAGCCAGTGTTGGTGAGTCCTCACCTTCGAGGACATTCAGTTACCCATTTATTTATTAATTTATTTTTAGACTTTTATCGAGCAAGTTGGGGTTGTTTTCCCATCAGCTCATCAGTTATGTTAGAGGCTTTTCAGACAATATGTAGAAAATCAGCTTTTCAGTGTTGATTCAATTTTAAATTGATATGTATGCAGACTTTTTCTTAAGCATATTTTATTATATATTAGTTTCCTCTTGTTGTATGCTCTTAGATATTATGTTTATGGAATGGGTCGACTGGGAGCTTCTAGGGGTTCCTTGTCCCGTGTCTCTATCTAGGTCTATGTTTGGGTATTGAAAAACTTGGCATTACAGTTTTAGGTTTTGAAGTATCCTAGGGTGTCTAAAAGACGTATTAAATAGTCTTTTTTATGGGTGTGAAGTGCGCCACACTTATGACGAAGAGGCTACGAAACGTTTAGGAAATTTCCCTTCTTTCATGATCAATGTCACGCGATAAAATGTCTCTCTATCCTTCTAACTCGTGCTATACACATTTGCAGAATCATGCCTCCTCACTGAGTTAATGGAAGAAGAAATGGAAATGAAAATGGCCATGAGAATCTTAATGGGGATGGGTACCAGCAAGCCTCACCAGCCCCGGAGGATCATGTGCTCGAGAAGTTTGCCAATGCAGAATTTAGGGCAGCCATCTAGATATTGGTACAGGCATTGACCGCCCAAGTCAACCAGTAGGTGGTAGCGCATGTGCCCTAGAACGGGAATGCGGCAGCAACAAAAGTTAGAGACTTTCGTAGGATGAATCCTCCAGAGTTTCTCAAATCAAAGGATGGCGAGGATCTGCATGATTTTATTGATGAGATTCAGAAGATCACCCAGATCATAAGGGTGACAGGGGAGGAGTGCGCAGACCTAGCCTCTTATCAGTTGAAAGGGGTTGCACATATCTATTTTGGATAGTGGAAGGATAGCAGAGTTGTTGGAGTGAGTCTTATTGGTTGGGATAAGTTTCCTACTGCGTTCTTGGATCGGTTCTTTCCCCGTGAGATAAGGGAGATCAAGGAAGCTGAGTTTATGAACCCGAGATAGAATAATATGATAGTCTAGGAGTATGCTTTGGAGTTCACTCATTTGTCCAAATATGCACCAAAGCTGGTGGTTGATCAGAGAGCTCGGGTGAGTAGGTTTGGGCACGGAGTAGTGGACTACTTGGTCAAGGATTATAGGATCGCTATGCTTCATCGAGACATTGATTTTCCTTGATTGGTTTTGTACACCTAGCAGATGGAGGCGGTGCATCTGAGAGAGAGACTAAGAGGGCTAGGACAGATAGTTATGGGTTCTCTTAATATAGATCAAGAGACAGACATCATCAGCAGTCCGATCAGAGGTCATTAGCTCCAGCACCATTATCGACCAGTGCTCTATCTAGACCGCAAAATGACTAGAGGAACATACAGGTTTAGTGTACCTTTCCAGTCTGCAGGAAATATGGCAAGAATCACATAGGGGAGTGCTTGATTGGATTAGATATCTATTTTGGGTGTGGTAGACCTGGGCACAGACGCCGGGATTGTCCTTTGGCTAGGTAGGATGATAGTAGAGGCCGTGCTTAGTCTACCAGTTCAGCAGCAGCACCAGTAACCCCAGCTCAGCAGAGTGCGTCCAGCAGTGCAGGTGGCGGTCAGCACTAGAACAGGTTTTATGTCCTTGCATCTCTTCTGGAGTAGGAGACTTCACCAAATGTGGTCCCTAGTATGTTAGGAGTATTCCACTTTGATGTATACAAATTTCTAGACCTAGGGGCTATCTTATCTTTTGTGACACCCTATATTGCTAGTAGTTTTGGAGTCAGGCCCAAAATCCTATCAAAACCTTTCTTAATCTCTACTCCAGTCGGTAATTCAGTTATAGCTCGACGGGTATATAGAAATTGCCCTGTCACAGTCCTTCAGAGAGTCACCTCAGTAGATTTAGTGGAGCTATCCATGATAGATTTCGATGTTATCTTTGGCATGGATTGGCTACATGCATGTTATGCCTCAGTAAATTGTAGAACTTGTGCGGTAAAGTTTTGGTTTCTTTGTGAGCTAGTCCTAGTGGAAGGGTAGTTCAGTTGTGCCTGTAGGTCGTTTCATTTCCTACCTTAAGGCCAAAAATATGATATTTAAAGGTCATGTACCAACTTGTTAGGGTAAAGGATGCTACATTCTAAACCCTAACTATCCAGTCAGTTTCTGTAGTGCGTGCATATTCAGAAGTGTTTCCAGATGATTTGCCGAGAATTCCTCCCGAGCGAGAGATCGATTTTCGTATTGACCTTCTTCCTAATACGCAGCCTATATCTAGTTTTCCTTACAGAATGGCTCCAGCTGAGCCAAAGGAGTTGAAGGAGAAGCTTAAGGATCTTTTAAACAAAGGCTTCATCAGACCGAGCAAATCTCCGTGGGGTGCACCAGTTCTCTTTGTCCAAAAGAAGGATGGTTCCCTTCGGATGTGCATTGACTATCAAAAATTGAACAAGGTCACATTCAAGAATATGTATCCCCTCTCCAGAATTGATGACTTGTTTGACCAGCTTCAGGGTGCCAAGTGTTTCTCAAAGATAGATATCATATCCAGATATCATTAGCTTAGGGTTAGAGAGAGCGACATTTCAAAGACAACCTTCACGACTCGATATGGTCACTATGAGTTTGTCGTTATGTATTTTGGACTAACCAATGTTCTTGCAACTTTTATGGATTTGATGAACAGGGTGTTCAAGACGTATTTGGATATGTTCTTGATCGTGTTCATAGATGACATTCTCATATACTCTCGGAGCGAAGAGGAGCATGCCGCTCATTTGAGGGTGGTGCTACAGACTCTTAAGGATTTCCAGTTGTATGCTAACTTCATCAAGTGTGTGTTTTGGTTGGACTCGATAGCATTTTTGGGTCATGTGGTGTCAAGTGAGGGTGTACATGTGGACTATCAAAAGATAGAAGATGTGAAGAATTCGCCTAGACTAGTGAGTCCTTAGGATATCAGGAGTTTCTTGGGCTTAGCTGGTTATTACAGGAGGTTTGTTGAAGGATTTTCATCCATTATAGCACCGTTGAGTAAGTTGACCCAAAAGAAAGTGAAGCTTAAATGGTCGGAAGCTTGTGAGAAGAGCTTCCAAAAGTTGAAGACTCGAATCACCTCAGCACCAATGCTGACTCTACCCGAGGGTACCAATGGGTTTATGGTATATTGTGACACCTCGAGAATCAGCCTTGGTTATGTGTTGATGCAACACGGTAAGGTTATAGCCTATGATTCTAGGCAGTTGAAATTCCATGAAAAGAACTACCCGACTCACGACCTTGAGTTGGCGGCGATAGTATTTGCCTTGAAGATTTGAAGACACTATCTGTACGGGGTCCATGTGGATGTGTTTATGGAACACAAAAGCATATAGTACATGTTCACCCATAAGGATCTAAATCTACATCAAACAAGGTGGTTGGAGCATCTGAAGGATTACGATATGAGTGTCCTTTATCATCCGAGCAAGACTAATATGGTGACAGATGCTCTAAGCAGGCTTTTTATAGAGTCTGTGACCCATATAGATGAGGAGAGGAAGGCGTTATTGAAGGATGTGCATCGGTTTGCACAACAAGGAGTTCATCTTGTTGACTCGATAGATGGTGGTGTCATTATTCAAATGGATCAAAATCTTCCTTGGTGATCGAAGTCAAGGCTAGACAAGACGAGGATCCTATTTTGGTAAAGTTGAAGGAAGTTATTCTGAATCAAAAGGTTGAGGTTTTATCCCAAGAAGGAGTTGTGTACTATGATATCAGGGTTTCTTATGTGTACCGGGTGTTGATGACTTTAGGGAGTGGATGTTGCATGAGGCTCATGGTTCTAGATAATCTATACATCCAGGTGCCACCAAGATGTACCGTTTCCTACAAGATGTTTATTGGTGGTGATCTCGGGCTAAAATAGCATGCCAGAGTGATGCTTTATACCTTAATGTGTTCTTGTTTATCTAATTTATTTTATACATTTTCATGTAATTTTATATAGATGTGAATATATGTGCTAACCAACATGATTAGTCCTTGTTTTGTAGGTTTCAATGATTTGGAGGAACTAATTTATAAGTTGGTAAAGGAAAGGAGTGGAGTCAGAAGAAATTGGCGGAAGTCGGCAAGGAGTAGGCATGGCAAGCGAGCAGATGCGGCAGCAATGTGCCACGGCAGGCCAGCCCCGCGCCAGCAGCATGCCATCGCGCTGCCTAAGCAGCGTGACACGCTGCCAACGCGGCAGGGTGCTGCGGAGGACGAATTTCGAGTGATTTCCAGAGAGCTTTCGCGTTGCCTCTGTGTCACGGAGGCAGTACTCCGCGATACACTCCGTGACACGGAGTCGTTCCACGGCAGGCTAAATTATGCACGTTTCTCATTTATTATAAATAGGTCCCTTAGCTCCTAATTCAAAGGGGGGTCACGATTTTATTCTGGAAAACTACCTAGGAGTGAAGGGAGAAGTGGGAGAACTCATCTAGGGTTTGTCAAATTCCCTTCTCATCTACAAAATTCATGTAAGTATGTTAGTTTAGTAGTAATTAGTGTAGTTTTACGAACATGAATGGCAAGAACCCTTCCTCTAGGGTTGAAGCCATGAATTATGATTGTGATTTTATGAAATTATTTTGGAATTAAGTTATTGATTGTTGTTTTCGTCTTGCATTCTGGATTGTTGGTTGTTTTTATGATTGATCACCATGAAAGCATATTTGTTAGCTTGAGTAATAGCTTGAGAAAGCATTACCTAGGTCAGGACATGAGAATGTGAGGAGCACGTTTGTATCTCGGGAGAGATTTTTGTGTCAGGATAGAAATATACCTAACACCGTGCTTGGTTGAGACACGGGGGTTCTGAAAGACTAACTTGGGATGTCACATCACCACTCGAAGAAGTAGTTGTGAGGCTAAGTTGAGTTAAATGGTTAGACGCACGAAAGTCTCTAATCGTTTCCCCATAAACCACAACATAATTGATTGCCCGCGACTAGAAATTAAACTCATCGCTCACAATGATGCAGTGAGGCTAGATTGCCGTGTTTAGAGTCTCGAAAGAGCATAAACATGCAATTTCTAATTATGTGAAATAACAATTGATAGTGCCATGCTTAACCCATTGCAAATCGTACTATCGCATGATTAATTGGTTTTAACTCTATGTTGCTCCTAGAGTAATTTCAGAATACTTCGTTGACCCAAACTTAGACTTAATTAATCTCGATCGAAAATGTCTATAACCAACACTTGAGGTATTTAAGATCACACTAGAAATGGATAGTTAGAGGAATGGGTCCAGTCCCTGTGGGTTCGACAATCCGGTTCTTAAAAAGAGCCACTATATTACTTGCACAACCCATACACTTGCGGACGCGCGAATCGAGCACGTCAAGTTTTTGGCGCCGTTGCCGGGGACTAGGCGAGATTTTGATAATTTATCTATTTTTGTGTGATTTATGAATTTACTAAAGTGTTGAAAAACTTGGTCTTAGTCTGTTTATTTGCAGGTGACAGGTTGTCCTGCCGAGCTGGCTAGAAATAGAGAGCTTGTGGAACCGTTGCTTGAACCTAAACGTCAAATCCATTTGCGAAGGAGAGTAGCTCTAGAGCAAAAGATGAAGAGACTTCAAGAAAAGGTACAACAACAACCACCCGCGGGACAAGTACAATTGTCATCAAAAGCAATGGCAGCAAGACCAGTTCGCGAAGTGGCAATCCCACTAGCGACGAATGTGACCTCTAGCATCCATAAACCGGAGCCTGGAGGGCACTTTGAGCTTAAACAGAACATGGTGCAGCTGTTACATTCTAGTGGTCAATTCACTGGGATGGCACATGAGGACCCGCAGCAGCACTTATAGAGCTTTTTAGAGATTAGTGACACGTTTGTCCCCACCGGCATGTCCACAGATTATGTCCGAATGACCCTCTTCCCATTTTCACTGTTGGGAGAGGCAAAAAAGTGGCTGAAGGCTGAGCCACCGAACTCCATAACTTCGTGGAATGACTTGGCTAAGAAGTTCCTTATCAGATTCTTTCCTTCAGGCAAAACTGCAAGGTTGAGAAGTGAAATACTCAGTTTCAAGCAGAGGCCTGATGAGAACTTATATATGGCTTGGGAAAGATTCAAGTCATTGTTGAGAGATTGCCCCCATCACTAGCAATCAAATGAAGTGCTGGCTCATACCTTTGTAGAAAGTCTAGACCCACACACAAAAATATTACTAGACTCTGCATCGGGTGGGCAAGCCTTGGATAAGACATATGATGAGTTGTACACTTTGTTGAACAGAATTGCACAAGGAAATCCAGAGTGGCACAAAGAGTCATCGAGAGGGGCAGGAAAGAGACCAGGGTTGATAGAAGTAGATGGTTTGAATGCCTTGGTAGCACAGTTAGCTTCGTTCCAGCATCAAATGATGACTCAGTTCAATAAACTGAGTATGAACCAACCCTAGGGCCAGGTTAATGCAGTTCAGCAAGCTCCGAGTTGGTGTGGAATTTGTGGTAATAATGGGCACAATGCAGAATCTTGTGGAGCCAATCCGGAATCAGTCAATTTTGTTGGTAATGTGCATAGGAATCAGAATTTTGGGAACAACTCCAACAGAAATTGGCAGGGCCACCCGAATTCTTCTTGGGGTGGAAACCAAAAGCAGAATTATATGCAACCTCAACAACAACAATATCAGTAGAATAGGCAGAATGATGGGCAATTGAGTAGCAGCATTGAGGAAACACTGCAGAAAATTTTGGAGACCCAGAATCAATTAGCGGAAAATCAGGCGAGGATGGCAATAGACTTAATGAATCATCAAGTAGCCACCCGAAATCTTGAAAAACAAGTGGGTCAGATAGCAGTTGCTCAAAACATGAGATCACAAGGGGGATTACCAAGCGACACAGATCCTAACCCCCGGCAGATCAATGCCATCAGTCTGAGAAGCGGTAAGGAATTAGCTGATGCAGTGCCAAAAGAGCAGAGAAAGGGGTTGCAGTCGGAGTTGGTTAGACTAGGACCATCCATCAACATGGGAGATAATCAGAGTGCTGGACAACAAAATGTGCAACTTTCATTGCAGCCAGCACAAAGACCACCACCACCATTCCCTCAGAAATTCAGAAAGAGCAAGGAGGAGGAATGCTTCAAAAAGTTCTTTGAGAGCTTCAGAGAACTTCACATAAATTTGCCTCTTCTTGATGTTTTGCAGGGAATGCCCAAGTATACTAAATACTTGAAGGACGTGATGGCGAACAAAGTGAGATTGGTGGATGTCCAGACTGTAGCACTGACTGAGGAGTGCAGTCATAGGGTATTGAGCCAAATGCCAAAGAAGCTCAAAGACCCAGGGCGTTTTACCCTCCCCATACAAATTGGTAAAGCTGAGGTGCTACGAGCTTTGTGTGACTTAGGGGCAACAGTTAATCTAATGCTCCTATCCTTATTCAACACCCTGGGGTTGGGAAAACCGAGGCCGACAAGGTTGATGCTGCAGCTGGCTGACAAGTCGTGAGTGACACCTGATGGAATAATAGAGGACCTTCTCATCAAAGTAGGTAAGTTCATTATACCTGCTGATTTTATTGTCTTAGATTTTCAGGTTGATGACCCGGTACCCCTGATCTTGGGACGGCCATTCTTGGCCACTGGAGGAGCGGTGATTGATTTGAAAGCAGGGACCCTGAAAATGAGGGTTGAGGATGAAGAAGAAATCTTTCGCGTTTACCAAGAAATGAACCCATCTGCACACTACAGAAACCTTTGTCAGGTTAGTGTGTTGGCAGAGGATAAGTTTGGGGTGGAGGATTCCACAGGTGTAGGGCCGAAGGCAATGACAAGTGTTCAGCCCAAGTCTGAGAGAGGGCTTCAAATTGAGAAGAAGTTGGAGAAAGAGAGGAACAGAGTGGAGGCTGTTTCCTCTAAACAACAAAAGAAAAGGAGATGGTTCTCGAAAGAGAACCCAGGTATGAGGATGTCTTGAAAAGGACAGTCCACGTCGTGCCACGACGTAAAATAAGGCGTTGCTTGGGAGGCAACCCAAGGGTACCTCAGGTACAATTCGTAATTTTGATTTTTGTGTTGCTTTTGTTATTTTCATTTTGTTTGTGTTTTTGGTGGAAAGTTAAGCACAGATGGAGGGAAGTCTGAGTACCAAGACGGTGGAAGCTAAAGAGCATGGAATAGAAGAAGTGTGGGGTCGAACAACCATCTCTGGAACTTGAAAAGAAAGCATGCTTTTAGCTTGGCATAGAGGCTCGGGGAGTATTTCTCATCCTTTAAATGTTAATTTGAGGCTATGAGGACATAGCAAGACTTTAAAGTGTGGGGTGAAAATAAATTTCTAAATTTTTGTGCTTAACAAGTTTTTGGTGAATGTGATGCTTGTGTGAAATTTGGGAGAAATTTGAAAAATTTTTGTGAATTAAGCATGACTTCATCACCAGTTGGTTTTTCTTTTCGGTTCTTTTCCGACGGGGGGGTCTTTGAACCGAAGAATAAATTTTTTTTTATTATTTCCTTTGTTTGTAGATAGTGTCTTTAGTCATAGTTAGGGACTGTTTCCGACGATGGATGGATGATGACCGTCTTGAGGAAAAATTGGTCGATAGGCTTTGGGATTTTGAAACCATAACTAATTGGTGCTTGATGTTCTTGTTATGTGCTATACGTGATTGTAAGATGCAAGTATGTTCGGTGTGAAGCATGCAGGTGTATAACTTTGTGTGAGACACTTAGGCTCTTGAATTTGACTCAATATGATTGAAGCTTAATTCTGAATTCTTGTGATTAGCTGAGTAAGAGTCTACTGAATGTGTCTTGATTTGAGATGTGCCATGAGTGTAAGGTTTTTGAGTATTCTGTGCTATTGTGGATTGTTTAGAACTTGCCTGGTGTGTTTATAAACGAAATGAAGGATGTGAATTGTAGGAGATGATATAGGCATTTCTTTGAATGAACCAAATTTTTATCCCTCATTTTACCTACCTTGAAAAATTAATCCTAGTTAGCCCCATTGAGCCTTGAGCCTATTCTTTGACAGCTACAACATAAGCTTAGTCCTTTTTCTTTTATTAGCCTTGAACTTGATCCAAAACTCCTAAGCGCTTAAGAGAAATATATGAAAGAGTAAAGGAGTGAGAAGAAGGAAAATAAAGGAAAAGTAGCAAGTTGTAGAAGTGGAGAAAAGGACAAAGGTGCACTTGTGTAAAAATGGTTGATTATTAGTAGGGAGTAAGAAAATAAATGAATGAAAGAAAAATTTTTGCTTAAGTACTCCTTACTACTAAGAGGAGTGTGCTTAAAGGAGTGGGAACAAGAAGAAAAAAATTCAAGATTGAAAAGAATGAGGAGGAAGTAAGAAAAGAGATGTCCTCAACGAATGTTTGATGTATTAAAAGCGCTTGGGGGAGATAGTCACTGTTACTGGCCAGAATAGTACCTACCCGCACCTGAGTTACATTACAACCTAAAAAGTCATACTTGATCTTACATTCATACATCCTTAAATTAGTGGAATAAAACACTAAGGGCAAGCTTATGGGTCATTACATGATGCATGTGAATTCTTTGTGAGAGTGAGCGTAATTCTATTCATGTACCCACACATGTTGTGATTTAAAAATTATTTTTGCGTGTGAAATTGGGTAACTCTCTTTCCGTGAGGGCACATGTTGAATGAAGGATATAATTCATGTGGTATTTCTTAATCAGTTGATTTGCATGAGTTTGGTAAGATTGACAGTCAATTCTTGAGGTTAAGAAGTCTTAACATAGTTGTATTTCATTTCGATGATCAAATCATGCATGCTCGATTTTTAGCTTGTTATCTTACGTAATCATTGTAGCTGTAGCTTGGATATTCTTGCTAAATGAGTTATGGGTGAGTCTCCATATGCATGAGATGTAAAAGGTTGTTCGAGGACGAACAAGACTTTAAGTGTGGGGTAGGTGATCTCGGGCTAAAATAGCATGCCCGAGTGATGCTTTATACCTTAATGTAGTCTTGTTTATCTAATTTATTTTATACATTTTCATGTAATTTTATATAGATGTGAATATATGTGCTAACCAACATGATTAGTCCTTGTTTTGTAGGTTTCAATGATTTGGAGGAACTAATTTATAAGTTGGTAAAGGAAAGGAGTGGAGTCGGAAGAAATCGGCGGAAGTCGGCAAGGAGTAGGCATGACAAGCGAGCAGATGCGGCAGGAACGTGCCACGGAAGGCCAGCCCCATGCCAGCAGCATGCCATCGCGCTGCCTAAGCAGCGTGACACGCTGCCAACGCGGCAGGGTGCTGCGGAGGCCGAATTTCGAGTGATTTCCAGAGAGCTTTCGCGTTGCCTCCGTGTCACGGAGGCAGTGCTCCGCGATACACTCCGTGACACGGAGCCGTTCCACGACAGGCTAAATTATGCACGTTTCTCATTTATTATAAATAGGTCCCTTAGCTCCTAATTCAAAGGGGGGTCACGATTTTATTCTGGAAAACTACCTAGGAGTGAAGGGAGAAGTGGGAGAACTCATCTAGGGTTTGTCAAATTCCCTTCTCATCTACCAAATTCATGTAAGTATGTTAGTTTAGTAGTAGTTAGTGTAGTTTTACGAACATGAATGGCAGGAACCCTTCCTCTAGGGTTGAAGCCATGAATTATGATTGTGATTTTATGAAATTATTTTGGAATTAAGTTATTGATTGTTGTTTTCGTCTTGCATTCTGGATTGTTGGTTGTTTTTATGATTGATCACCATGAAAGCATATTTGTTAGCTTGAGTAATAGCTTGAGAAAGCATTAGCTAGGTCAGGACATGAGAATGTGAGGAGCACGTTTGTATCTCGGGAGAGATTTTTGTGTCAGGATAGAAATATACCTAACACCGTGCTTGGTTGAGACACGGGGGTTCTGAAAGACTAACTTGGGATGTCACATCACCACTCGAAGAAGTAGTTGTGAGGCTAAGTTGAGTTAAATGGTTAGACTCACGAAAGTCCCTAATCGTTTCCCCATAAACCACAACATAATTGATTGCCCGCGACTAGAAATTAAACTCCTCGCTCACAATTATGCAGTGAGGCTAGATTGCCGTGTTTAGAGGCTCGAAAGACCATAAACATGCAATTTCTAATTATGTGAAATAATAATTGATAGTTCCATGCTTAACCCATTGCAAATCGTACTATCGCATGATTAATTGGTTTTAACTCTATGTTGCTCCTAGAGTAATTTCAGAATACTTCGTTGACCCAAACTTAGACTTAATTAATCTCGATCGAAAATGTCTATAACCAACACTTGAGGTATTTAAGATCACACTAGAAATGGATAGTTAGAGGAATGGGTCCAGTCCATGTGGGTTCGACAATCCGGTTCTTAAAAAGAGCCACTATATTACTTGCACGACCCATACACTTGCGGACGCACGAATCGGGCACGTCAGGTGGAATGGCTTGAAGAATGACATAGCAGAGTTTATAGCTAAGTGTCCGAATTGTCAACAGGTGAAGGTTGAGCATCAAAGACCCGAAGGTGTGCTTCAAGACATTAGTATCCCTACTTGGATTTGGGAGGAAATCAATATGGACTTCATTATAGGGTTGCCTCATACTCATCGACAATATGACTATATTTGGGTGGTGGTAGATAGGTTGACAAAAGCAGCTCATTTTCTACTGGCCAAAACGACTGATTTAGTGGAGGACTATGCTCAATTTTATTTTCAAGTGTTAGCTCTTTTGCATGGAGTTCCCTTGTCCATCATACCAAAAAGAGGTACTCAGTTTACCTCCCAGTTTTGGAGATCATTTCATAAGGGACTCAACACTCATTTCAAGCTTAACACAACTTTTCACCCGCAAACAGACGGTCAGGCTGAACATACCATTCAGACCCTTGAGGACGTGTTGAGAGAATGTGTGATTGATTTCAAGGGTAATTGGGATGATCATTTACCTCTCATCGAGTTTGCATATAACAACAGTTACCATTCCAACATTCAGATAGCTCCATTTGAGGTTCTTTATGGGCAGAGATGTAGATCGCCAATTGGTTGGTTTGAAGTTGGTGAAGCTACGTTGATAGGACTTGATTCAGTTCATAAGGCTATGAAGGAAGTTCAGTGTTATACCACGGGAGCCCAAGGATCAGACCCGAGAATTTAAACAGGGCAAAACTGAAATTTTTGCACCAGTCACAGAATGAGCCATCAGGAGACCCGTTGGAGCTGCCCACGAGTCATGATGTGACTCGTGGGGGAGGCCAGGGATGAAGTATGAAATTCTAGGAAGAAGGTACCCCACAGAAAAGACCATGAGTCGTGGTCAGTCACCACGACTCATTAAGTCAATCGTGGGGTAGTGGCAATTGAGAGATGAAGAAGAGGTGGCACTAAACCAAACAGAGGGATCTCACGAATTGTGGTCAGTCACCACGAGTTGTGGGGTCAATCGTTACTAGCTAGATGAGAAATCCTTGAGAGAGTGACGCAGTGCATATGATGGTTGACACCATAAGCCATTGCCCAAGGCCACGAGTCGTCAGGTCGTCTGTTAGGGCCACCTAGTAGTTATTTTCTGCGAATTTAGTAAGGGCCTTTTCGTAATTTATAAATTCCTAAAGCCTAGACTACGACGTTTTGGGGTATGAATAATGGCCTTTAATGGGGTTAAGTTCAGATTACTCATTTTGCATCCATGCATGCAAAGTAGAAGAGATTTGAGAGGGTGATCAAGATAGAAATCTTCAATCTCTTTCAACCTTCTTTTGGGTATTCAAGGGAAAGTAAGATTCAACCTCTATCAGGTAAGTAGGGTCACGAATGGGTGTTTCCTCACACCCATGTTGTCACGCCTCACCTTGGGAGGCATGACTAACACCTGGTGCCCTACAAGGATCTAAACTAACTTACTGACTGAGCCTAAACACTCCTGGTGCAGGCTCACTCCTTAAATTAAGAAAACAACGAGCTATATCTCGGCAGTAAACACAACCCGCAGCCGACAAGGCCTTATAGCCACCTGTGAAAGTAAGCAGCTAACCAGAAACAAGAAATAACAAGGAATCCTATACGGGGCGACAAGACCACCATGATGCCTAGTTATGACTATAAAGTAAAATCAGTGCTAAGCTAAACTATGGCCTACAAGGCCACTAATCTGTCAGCTAAACAAGGCCCCACACGGCCAACATGTAAACTACAACACATATGGGCCCCACACGGACAACACGTAAACTAAAGCACGTATAGGCTCCACATGGCCAAAAACAACTAACTACAGGGAAAAGAATAATCCAAAAGCCTCTAGGAGTAATACGATGGCCGGGACAGGGCCCCGACCTACCCCTAAATAGTACAAACATAAGAGATAAACCTTCTATCTATAAGCTTCGAAAGAAAGGGAGCTAACTGCTCTGTGATGCTGGCTGAAAGATACGATGGACCTGATCCTCGAATATTTGTACCTACAGGCAAGTAATGCAGCGCCCCAGAAAGGGCATCAGTACAACATGTACTGAATATGTAAGGCGGTAATGCGAATGACTTAAATAAAGAAGTAGAACTGAAAGTAACTAAACTGAAATAGAGGAACAAAGATCATACCTAGGTAATAGAATGTCTTACTGTCTAACCATCAATAACTAAAGCAAACATAAACCTTAACTTGCCCCCATAAGCTAGAAGGTAAAACCAACACAGAACAACCCACCTGGGCCTCCATAAGCCCTAGTGAGTACACGTCAATCTATATACCCATTTCGAGGTCATAACGGGTCATACTGGTAGCTCTAGCCGTCCTTCCAATCCCCTGGGTCTGCAACTGAGCCTGCTCGGCTCCTGACTGTAGCTGTGTCTGAGTCCAGCAGACTCTTGATATGTGCACCCCGGGCACTAGGCTCATCAGGGGTGTGGTGCCAATACGACATATATATAATAGTCCAGCCATGGAATGGACTCTATGAGGACCTGGGACCCCATCTTCGTCCCTCGTGGATGGCATGCTACTCTTTCTGGAGTGATGTTATCTTGCCCCTGGCGGGCGTCGACACAGCTAATAACCTTGGGGTTGGTCATGGAGAGCTATATAGGCAAATCATATCCCAAAAAAACATAGAATACTAGTTTAGTTAATAACAATAACTATTCATGATTAACGTACTTCTGATTTTCTTACTGGGATTTAAACTGAGTTGCAATGATATCAAAACTAACTTGCCGAAGGAATTTTCCTTAACATACCTCGTTCGCCGGTTATTAATTAACTGGCAAGTTTCAGCTTGTATTCAACTGCTCTTCTCGACTACAATCGTATTATTGAAAGAATGAGGCTAATCTCAATACTAAATTCGGAGGAAATGATAACATTATATATAAATATTAACTATATTTCAACTCGATCGATCATGACCGAAAACTCATAATTTCTCGGGAATATAGAAGGGAGAAATGCTTAGTTTAAGCCTGTGATCGTGTTGACACTACTTTGGAGCAATTCCAACAACTGTAGCTCGGCGGGGTTACGATTCTCCGGGCAAATTTTGCAAAACTAACTCCGTAGTAATGCTTCTCGCACCTTTATACTTCAATAACCGAAGTTAATTTGAATTCGGGCAGCATTTTACGGAGTAAACGAATGAATAATGTTGATTTCCCTCGTGTTTTTCCTCTGCTGGTGGAGTATATAGGTTGAAAATGAAGTGCAATCAAAGGGAAAAACTTATATATACTTGAGGCAGTGGACAGGAGTCCATGGCACGGACCCCAACGTGCTGAATATCAGGAGTGCCATGGTGGCTGTCATGGAGGAGCTTGCTTCGTGCCACGTTGCCAGTTTGGGCAACTGGTCCGACCTCCTCCCGCGTGATCCTGTCTTCGCGCTCGTTCAACCTTTCCCCGAGCCCTTCCTCATACGTATTAAACTCTAAAACTCTTCCCTAATGTACGAATAGGCCGACTAAATATTAGAAACTTACGGGGTGTAACATCCTCCCCCCCCCCCTTAAGAACATTTGTCCTCGAATGTTAACTTCTGCTTACAAGAACCTTAACTTTTGCAATTACTTATTCTGGAAAAATTTCGACAGTCTCCCCTATAATACGGACTATCCAAAAAATTCTGAAACGCAAAAAAGTCCAGTACAGGCACTTCATATAACACTATACAAACTATCTTAAAACAATACTGGAGTCAACTGAGCTGTATATAACATACAAATTATAAACAATAACTGAAATATTAAAGGTACCTTAACTGCACGGCCTGAGCTAAGCCTGGAACAAATGAGGATATTTGGATCTCATGTCGTCCTCAGCTTCCCAAGTCATTTCCTCTCTGTTCTTGTTCCTCCACAATACTTTAACATAGGCGACATCTTTAGTCCTTAACCTGCGAACCTGCCGATCTAACATAGCTACCGGAATCTCTTCATAGGCTAATTCCTCGGTAACCTAGATGTCCTCAACTGGCACGACTCGGGATGGATCCCTTATGCACTTTCGTAGCATTAACACATGGAAGACTAGATGAACGGATTCCAACTCTGAAGGCAAATCTAGCTCATATGCCACTTGGCCTATTCTCTGGAGTATTCGATACGGCCCAATAAACCTCGGGCTGAGCTTACCCTTTTTGCCAAACCGCATTACGCTTTTCATTGGCGAGACTTTAAGAAATACCCAGTCACCTACACTGAACTCCAGGTTCCTACGCCTTACATCCGCGTAAGATTTCTAGCGTCTCTGAGCTCTCAATAGACGTTCTTTGATAAGCTTTACTTTCTCTTCTGACTGACGAATAATATCTGTCCCAATCAATCCCGATTCTCCTACCTCAAACCAACCAATACATTTTTTCCCACATAAGGCTTCGTAAGCTGCCATCTGGATTGCTGAATGATAATTATTATTGTGAGCAAACACAATAAGCGGTAAGTGTTCACCCCAGCTGCCTCTAAAATCTAGCACACATGCTCGTAACATATCCTCAAGTGTATGAATTATACGCTCTGCCTGCCCGTCTGTCTGAGGATGGAAGGCTGTACTCAGATTAACCTGCGTCCCAAGGCCCTTCTGAAAGGATTGCCAAAACTTAGCTATAAACTGAGCATCTCTGTCGGATATAATTGATAATGGAACACCATGCAATCAGACTATCTCCCTAATATATAGTTCAACATAATATTTAGCTGAAAAGGTAGCCCTTACTGACATAAAGTGAGCTGATTTCATCAACCTATCAACAATCACGCAGATGGAATCAAATTTATGCTTGGTACAAGGTAACCTTGTCACAAAATCCATATTAATTTCCTCCCATTTCCACATCGGTACTTCTATCTCTTGGGTCAGTCCACCTGGTTTCTTATGTTTGGCTTTTACCTGCTGGCAATTAGAACATTGAGCTGCAAATTTTGCTATCTCCTTTTTCATTCTCGGCCACCAGTAAATCTCTTTTATATCATGATACATCTTTGTTGAACCTGGATGAAGAAAGTAACGGGAATAATGCACCTCGCCTATAATTTGCCGGCGAAGTCCTGCCGCCTTTGGAACACAGAGGCGATCCTTATATCTCAAAACTCTGTCTCCGATTACCTGGAAATCTGTAACTTTCCCTCGTTGAACCTTATCTCTGAGTTGAACCAGGTTAAGGTCCTCGTACTATCATTCTTTCACTTCCACAACTAGCGACGATACTACCGTGTTTTGAATTATTTCCCCACTATCTCCTGAATCTACTATACGGACGGCTAAACTGGCTAACGGATGTAATTCTTGGGCCAGTTCCCACAGTCCGGGCTTTAAATAGGCCATGCTTCCCATGGACTTGTGACTGAGGGCATCTGCTACAACATTAGCTCTCCCTGGGTGGTACAAAATATTCACATTATAGTCTTTCAACAGTTCTAGCCAGCGACTCTGCCGTAGATTCAACTCTTTCTATGTGAAAATGCACTAAAAGCCCTTGTGGTCAGTGAAAACTTCTACATGAATGTTGTACAGATAATGCCTCCATATTTTTAAGGCGTGGATTACCGCGTCTAATTCTAGGTCGTGGGTGGGGTAGTTCTTTTCATGCTTCCTTAGCTGTCTCGAAGCGTGAGCAATTACCTTACCATGATGAATCAGAACACATCCTAACCCGATGCCTGAAGCATCGTTGTACACTACGTACCCCTCTGATCCATCTGGTAAAGCTAACACGGGTGCTAATGTCAATTTATTTTTCAGCTCCTGGAAACTCTGCTCACATGCTTCTGTCCAATGAAATTTAGCTGATTTCTAAGTTAACTTGGTCAATGGTATTGAAAGAGTAGAAAACCCCTCCATAAACCTCCTATAGTACCCGACTAATCCTAAGAAACTGCGTACCTAGGTTGGAGTTGTCGGTCTAGGCCATGTTTTCACTACTTCAATTTTCTGTGAGTCCACCTGAATGCCAGTATCTAACACAATGTGGCCCAAAACGGCTACTGAATTCAGGTAGAATTCACATTTAGAAAACTTCGCATAGAACTGGCAATTCCTGAGAGTCTGGAGCACTGTTCGTAGGTGATCCCAGTGATCTGCTTCTGAGAGAGAATATACTAGAATATCATCAATTAATACTATTAGAAACAAGTCCAGATATGGCCTAAAGATGCTGTTCATGAAGTCCATAAACATAGCTGGAGCATTTGTCAGCCCGAAGGACATAACTAGGAATTCAAAATGGCCATACCTGGTCCTGAAGGCAGTCTTTGGAATATCCCTCTCATGAACTCGAACCTGATGGTATCTCGACCTTCAGTCAATTTTGGAGAAATACTTCGCTCCCTGTAACTGATCAAACAAGACATCTATTCTGGGAAGCGGGTACTTGTAATTGATAGTGATTTTATTCAGCTGCCGATAATCTATACACATACGGAGGGAGCCATCCTTTTTTTATCACAAATAGGACTGGCGCTCCCCACAGTGAAGTGCTCGGCCTGATGAAGCCCTTATCTAGCAAATATTTCAAATGTTCTTTCAATTCTCTGAGCTCGACATGAACCATTCAGTACGAGGAAATAGATATGGGCTGAGTACCTAGTAACAAATCAATTGCAAAGTCGATTTCCCATTCTGGGGAAATGCCAAGTAGTTCATCCAGAAACACGTCTAGAAATTTATTAACTATTGGAATAGACTGAAGAGTCGAAGATTCTGCTTGGACATCCTGAACTTTGACAATATGATAAATACACCCCTTTGCTATTAATTTTCTCGCCCAAAGATAGGAACTAAACCGACCTTTTGGTATAGCCGCACCACCTTTCCACTCCCGTACTACCTATCCAGGGAAATGGAATTGGACCGTCTTGGTCCAGCATTCAACATTTGCATAGCATAGCGCTAGCCAATCCATACCCATAATTGCATCAAAATGAATCATTTCTAGTTCTATCAAGTCTACTAAAGTCTGATGACCAACGACCTCTATTATGCATCCCCGATAGACCCTCTAGGCTATGATAGAGTCACCGACGGGTGTAGATACTGAAAAAGGTCGCTGAAGCAATTCTAGCATAATACCGAACTTTCGAGCCACTAATCGGGTAACATAAGACAAGGTGGATCCTGAATCTACCAATACATAAACAGAATGAGAGAAAATGTCTAGCATACCTATCACAACATCCGATGAAGACTCTAACTGCTCTCGCCCCGATAAAGCATATGTGTGATCTGGACCCGTACTAGAACTGGAGGCCCCTGACCTCCCTCGGCCCCTGCCGGCTGGAGCTGAGGGCTAGCGCCCTACCAGAGGGGCTGGGGCACGTGACCCTACTAAAGATTTGTCCTGTCGGTCCTGATCACTCTGACCTCCAGCCGGACGGTGCCTCATCCGATGACCCTCTTGTCCACATGCATAACTTGTCGTAGAACCATACCTGCATGCCCCAGAATGATGACGGCTGCAAATAGGGCAAAGTGGTACAGTAAATCTGCTCTGCTTCGACCCCCTCAGCTGTTGTGATCCTACTGACCGTGAACTCTCGCTGGGCCCTGGCTGTCCCCGACAACCAAACCTACTCCCATGCTGCTGTTGTGGAGGTGGGGATTTGGGTGGCCTATCAGATAATCGTGGTCTGGGTCCACCCTGGGACTCGGTCTGTATATCAATAGGTCTACTCCTTCGGCGCTGCTCCTGACTTGCCCTCTCTATCCTTCGCTGCCGCTGCCGGATCCCCTCAATATTCTGGGAAAATGCCTGAACACAAGCAATATCCATGTCCTCTTGCAAGGTACCTGTGATATAGGTCTTCATGTATTCTGGATTCAGCCCCATGATAAACCGGTGCACCTTGGCCGGCATGGTATCTACAAAGGTCAGTGCATATCGGGCCAAGGAATCAAACCTCATAGCATATTCTCGAACAATCATCGAACACTGCTCCAAATGCAAAGGTTGATCTACCCTGGCCTGGCAGATCTCCCATAGAAGATATTGGTCTAAGAAGGCCTCGGAGAAACTAGGCCAAGTCGGTGGGGGAGCATCTCTTCCTTGGGACCTTTCCCAGTTCTTGTACCAAAGTACTGCAATGTCCGACAACCGAAACACTGCTAACTCCACTGATTCTTCGAGCGTAGCATGAATTACCCTAAAAATTTACTGCATCTGATCCAAGAAGTCCTGATGGTCCTCCTCTTGGTCTGTCCCAATAAACTACGGGGGACTCAATGCAAGAAACTCCCGGACCCTCGAACTACCAGGCTCTCTTGAGGATAACAACAGTACTCCTAACCTCCTGGTCCGATTGTACTGGTATAGAAACTACTGGAGGCGATACCATCACATTTGCCACTCTGAGCGGCTCCTGACATGGTGAAGAGTGCATGGGAGACCGAGATGAAGTCTCCCTATCGCCCTCAGACCGGCTGACTCTGACTGAGGCACCCTGCTGGTGCCTTCCCCTGCTATGACATTCAATCTCCTACTAGTCGTGGGGTGTCGCGGGTCTGTCATTTCTCTGTAGATAAAAGAATATGGTAAGCTTAAGTACTCATCCCTATACTATACAACTCTATAGCACGACTGAATAAGAAAACAAAGTAACCGTCCTATCATGCCTCGCAGCCTCCTACCTATAGTATGTGGTGACCAACACGTCCATAGACAAGACTCTACTTAGCTCGGCTTGCAGACTTCTTGGGATGCGACTTGCTTTGATACCAAGTTTGTCACACCCCACCTTGGGAGGGATGACTGGCACCTGGTGCCCTACTAGGATCTGAACTAACTTACTGACTGAGCCTAAGCACTCCGGGTGTAGGCTTACTCCTTAAATTAAGAAAACATTGGGCTATATCTCGGCTGTAAACACAGCACCCGACGGACAAGGCCTTATAGCCACCTATGAAAGAAAATAGCTAACCATAAACAAGCAATAATAGGGTATCCTATGCGGGCCTACAAGACCACTATGATGTCTAGTTATGAGTATAAACTAAAATCAGTGCTAAGCTAAACTATGGCCGCCAAGGCCACTAATCTGTCAGCTAAACAAGGCCTTACATGGCCAACATGTAAACTACAACACATATGGGCCCCACATGTGCAACACGTAAACTAAAGCATGTATAGACCCCACACGGCCAATAACAACTAACTACAAGGAAAAAGAAGAATCCAAAAGCCTCTAGGAGTAATACGATGGTTGGGAGAGGGCCCTGACCTACCCCTGAACTGTACAAACAAAAAAGAGATAAACCTTCTATCTATAAGCACCGAAAGAAAGGGAGCTAACTGCTCTGTGACGTTGGTTAAAAGCTACGAGGGACCTGCTCCTCATCTCTCTGTACCTGCAGTTAAGTAATGCAGCGCCCCATAAAGAGTGTCAGTACAACATGTACTGAATATGTAAGGCGGTAATGCGAATGATTTAAATAAAGAAGTAGAACTGAAAGTAACTAAACTGAAATAGAGGAACAAAGATCATATTCCTGGGTAATAGAACGTCTTAATGTCTAACCATCAATAACTAAAACAAACATAAACCTTACCTGACCCCCATATGCAGGAAGGCACAACCAACACAGAACAACCTACCTAGGGCCCACATAAGCCCTAGTGAGTACACGTCAATCTATATACCCCTTTCAAGGTCATAACGGGTCATACTGGTAGCTATAGACGCCCTGCCAGTCCCCTGGGTCTACAACTGAGCCTAATTAGCTCTTGACTGTAGTTGTGTCTGAGTCTAGTGGACTCTTGATGTCTGCACCCCGTGCATCAGGCTCGTTGGGGGTGTGGTGCCGATACGACGTATATATAATAGTCCAGCCATGGAATGGACTCTATGAGGACCTTGGACCCCATCTTCATCCCTCATGTACGGCATGCCGCTCTTTCTGGAGCGACGTCATCTCGCCCCTGGTGTGGGTCGACACATCTAATAACCATGGGGTTGGTCACGGAGGGCTATATAGGGAAATCAAATCCTTAAAAAACATAGAATACTAGCTCAGCAAATAACAACAACTATTCATGATTAACATACTTCTTATTCTCTTACTGGAATTTAAACTGAGTTCTAATGCTATCGGAACTAACTTGCCAAAGGAATTTTCCTTAACATACCTCGTTCGCCGATTATTGGTTAACTGGCGATTTTCAATTCGTATTCAACTGCTCTTCTTGACTGCAATCGTATTATTGAAAGAATGAGGCTAATTTCAATACTAAATTCGAAGGAAACAATAACTTTATATATAAATATTAACTATATTTCAACTCGACGGATCACGATCGAAAATTCATAATTTCTCAGGAATCTAGAAGGGAGAAATGCCTACTTTAGCCTTTGATCGTGTTGAAACTAGTTTGGAGCAATTCCACCTGTAGCTCGGCGGGGTTACAATTCTCCGAGCAAATTTCGCGAAACCAACTCCATAGTAATGCTCCTCGCAACTTTATACTTTGATACCCGAAGTTAATTTGAATTTGGGCAGCGTTTACAGCGTAAATGAATGAATAATATTGATTTCCCTTGTATTTTCCCTCTGCTGGTCGAGTATATAAGTTGAAAATAAAGTGCAATCAAAGGGAAAAACTTATATATACTTGAGGCAGTCGACAGGGGTCCGTGGCACAGACTGCAACGTGTCGAATATCGGGCGTGCCACGGTGGCTGTCGCGGAGAAGCTTGCTCTGTGCAACGTTGCCCCTGCGGGCAACTGGTTCGGCCTCCTCCCGCACGATCCCGTCTTCACGCTTGTTCGACCTTTCCCCGGGCCCTTCCTTGTACATATAGAACTCTAAAACTTATACCTAACGTACGAATAGGCTGACTAAATGTTAGAAACTTACGGGGTGTAACACATGCCCATTCCCTGTTAATTTATGACAACCTATCAAGAATCTCACGGGGTTTTAAATTAAATTTTGTGAAAATCTAATGTTTTTCTAATGGGCTATTATGATTTATGATTTAGATCATATTTTAAAGATTTTGATCAGGTTTTACAATTATTTTACTTATAAAATCATGAATTTCGATTTCTACCAAATTAAGCCTAATTATGCATGATCTATAATAAATCAATTTATGATCTACGTATCAATTGTTGATATTTACAATCGCACCATGATATATGATATTAAAGAAGAAGTTATTTAATTACCCATGACGATTTGATGATTTACAAGTTATATGTATGATCTACAAGTATGCATGGAACCTATGATTCATGAATTATGTTTTTGGCCGACTCACGGGCCTTATATCATGGCTTGTTCACATATGTACAAGAATGTTTATGATTATCATGATTTAACTAGCCCATGAATTCATTCATGTTATACTATAAGCACTATATATGTTTTGGGAGTAGTATCGAACACCGAGTAGGTTCGGGGCCTAGATTCTGTCCCGGATCCCATAAACTACATGCCACCATAGGTATGTTGGGACCTCCTTGCAACTGTAACCGACCCAATTGTCCCTTTTCATAGTGATATCACACTTTTATGGTACTACCCTTGGCAAGGTACGGACACCCTCCCCACTAGGGTTACAAGTCGGCGTTCATGTATGCTTGTATGGGATATGTTGGTTATGAGAGTCTCCCACTATTTCTCATGATTTATGCAGGTTTATGATATGTATATTGGCTTAAGTTATGTTCAAAATAGCTTTTCTCTCATGATCATGGTTACGAAGGTATTATGAATGTTTTAAAAACCTTGAGTCTTTTGTTATGTTACGATATTTATGATATGAGCATGATTTCCTACTCCTATGATCACTTATGAGTTTTATATATTTTTTAAATGTCCGTTTACTTATCTTACATACTCGGTACATTCTAAATACTGGTCGCATACTTTCTATGCAGTATCGTTTCATGATATAGGACGCGACTCTCAGGCTCATCCTCATCTTTAGACCATCTCAGAGTTCACCTTCAACATGTTGGTGAGTCCTCATGTTCCGAGAGCCATTTGACTAGACCTTATGTAATTTTATGTTTCAGTACTTGGCCAGGTTAGTTGGGGGTGTTATCCCATCAACCCATCTTATGCAGTAGAGGCTTTCAGAAAATATCTAGTACTCAGCTTGCGTGTATGTATAGAGATTTCTTACGTTATGATATGTTATGTTATGCTTACATTTCCTCTATGCCTTATATTAAGCCTTCCACTTAAAGTGAATAAAGTTAGATGTATGCTTATTCCATAGGTCGACTTGGGGCCTCTCGAGGTTTCTTGTTCGGTGTTACCATCTGGGTCTATGTTCGGGTTGTGACATTCAGATTATAAGGAAGAGGTTGAGAATAGCTCAAAGTAGTCAAAAATCCTATGCGGATATGAGGAGGAGAGAACTTGAGTTCGAGATTGATGATTGGGTGTTTCTCAAGGTATCTCCCATGAAGGCAGTGATAAGATTCGGGAAGAAAGGGAAACTCAGTCCCCATTATATTTTCCCCTACAGGATTATGAGACGTGTTGGCAAGGCGGCTTATGAGTTGGAGTTGCCCTCAGAATTAGCTTCAGTGCATCTAGTTTTCCACATATCCCTTTTGAAGAAGTGTATTGGTGATTCAGCTTGGTTGTCCCAGTGGAGAGCATAGGATTGAAGGATAGACTTAGCTATGAAGAGGTTCCGGTTGAAATACTTGATCATCAGGTTTGAAAGTTGAGAAACAATAAATTAGCTTCTGTAAAGGTTTTGTGGAGGATTTAGCATATTGAGGGAGGTACGTGGGAAGCCGAACCAGATATGATGGCTAAATACCCGCATCTATTCCCTTCTAGTTCAGTTTCAACTTGAGGTACCAGTTTCCTCCTTAGTACTCTATTCAGTTTCATGTTTAGTTCATGCATCCCAATTTATTTCCTGTTAATGTATGTATGTGTGATTCATGAATTCAGTTCAGTCATATATTCCAATCCGGAGTCAATCACTCCGTCTGATTTTAGCTTTAGATGTTCAGTATTTGAGATGTCAGTTCTATTCCCTAGCTTTCAGTAAGTTCATTCACATTCAAGGACGAATGTTCCCATGAGGAAGATATTGTAATACCCCAAAAGTCCTGAGACTATAATCGCGAATTTGAAATAAGAAGAAGCAGAAAATCTAAGATTTTACTTAGAACGACTCGTGGTACGAGTCATTAGAAGGTGTAACAACCCATGGGAACCACCCGTTGTCCGATTCTACAGTTGATGACTCAGTAACGGCCCTAGGGATGACCTGTTGGGGGATGTAATGGGTTGTTAGTTAAGTTCATTATTTGTCTCTGTAATACCAGGGTTGGATGGAACGAGTCATGGTATGACTCGTTTTGAGGAGCCACGAGTCGTGGTAAGTGATTATGAGAAGGCGCAGTGAAAATTTCATAGAAGTAACGGACGGGACCAATGAACCGTGGTTTGGTGGTACGAGTCATTGGTATACTCGTGGTGGATGTCTCAAAAATTGTATGTGTGGAGTCAGTGGTGACTACGAGAGGACATAACGGGTCATTGTGTCAAGTAACGACCCGCTTTGTTGGGTCATCGTACACAGGACCTGAGAACTGAAGAAAGGCTGGAAGGAAGTAATGGATGGATACCATGAGTCGTGGTATCAAAGGACGACTCGCGGTATTGGTCGTGGTCACCTGGTAGTGTTTAATTTTCAGACTTTTCATAAGGTTATTTTCGTAATTTCTAAGCTCTAAGGTCCTAAACTTTGTCGTTTTAAGCTCAGTTAGAAGGATTTTAAGAGTGCTAAACCTATCCTAAGCCTTAACATTCCATGCATGAAAGTTTAGAGTTTTTCCTTGGAGATCAAGCTTGAGAAATTCTTTAATTTTGTCCAATTCCCTTTGGGCTTTCAAAGAGGAGTGTAAATCAGATTTAACCAGGTATGTAGGGTATGAATTAGAGTACCTTTCACTCTCATGTGCAAAACTTTTTCCAATTCCATGAATATAAATTCTACATTCAAGTTCATGATCTTATGGGTTTATTTAAAATTTTGTGAAATTCTCTATGATCTATCTATGGTCAATTTCCTTCATGTATCAAATCATGTTTGAAGATCTATGGGCAGATTTTATAAGAAATTTGATTATTAATTCATAGTTTTATATTTTAATTAAATTATGCCCAATTATCCAAGCTTCTTGAAAACTCAAGTTGTGATTCTATTATGATTTTGATCTTACTAAATGTAAATTACTATTTCAGATTCATGCTATGATTTCTCTTTAAGTACTCTTAATGGATTTATGAATACATAAAATATATGCATTTTCATAAGTATGCATGTTCTTCATAATTTATGAATTTATGACTCTTGGCTGACTCACGGGCCCTTATTAATGCTAATCATGTATTTCAAGTATGATCAAGTATGTTATGATTTATCTGACCATGTATTTCATGAATGATTCCTGATTATGATATGAGCCTCATGAGCATGTTTTTGGGAGCAGTGTCGAGCACCGAGTGGATCCGGCATTCAGGTAAACCCTGTGGTCTCAGAACTACGTGTCACCGTAGGTATATACATGCCACTATAGGTATATACATATAGTTATGGATCCCCTGTGATATCGCATCATGCACGTCCCTTGCTTAGCAAGCTTGGGACAGCTTCCACACTTGAGCGAAAAGTTGGGCATCATGTAAGCTTTATCATGATTGTGTCTGTTAAGACGAGTCCTCCTACTGTTCATCATGATTTATGCATGGTTATGTGTATGTTACTTTTGCTCAAGCTATGTTTAATAAAGTTTCTCTTATGACTATGATTTATGTTGAGTTATGAATGGTTGGAAACCTTGAGCCCTTATATTTACATTATGATATTTACTTCATAATCATGTGTCTTAATCTTATGAACTCTTATGTATTTTAGCTATCTCTTTTCACTTACCTTGCATACTCAGTGCCTTCCACGTATTAACAACATATTTTATGTTGTATCGTTTCATGATACAGGTCTGATGGATTAGTCTTAGCCGCATCAGTAGTCTTGCTTTCCTCTCAGGCCTGTTTTAGCCAATGTTGGGGAGTCCTCATCCTTTGAGGACATCAGTTACCCATTTATATGTTATTTCAGTTTTATACTTTTGTCGAGCTAGTTGGGGATGTTGTCCCATCAGCTCATCAGTTATGTTAGAGGCTTTTCAGACAATGTGTAGAAAATCAACTTGGCAGTGTTCATTCGATTTTGGATTTATATGTATGTAGACATCCACTTAAGCATGTTTTATTATATCAGTTTCCTCTTTTTGTATGCTCTTAGCTATTATGTTCATGCCATGGATCGACTGGGAGCCTCTCAGGGTTTCTTGTCCCGTGTCTTTATCCAGGCCTATGTTCGGGCCGTGACATATAGAATCAAACAATCAAGACTATTGTGGTGAAAAAGGGAGCACTCAACCTTTTGAAGATTAAAAAATCCAACTTGGAAAAAGGTTTGGGATTAACGGATCAACCAAATTCAGAAGTTAAGAATGATAAAGTTAAACTGAACTTCACTGAAATCAAAGATATCATATACACATAGTCTAAAAAAAGTTAGTGTGTATGGCTCACATAGTGATGGAAGCTCCTAAGAATCTTCAGGTTAAGAAGGACAAGTTGAGAAAGTCATTCTATGTTAAATGAAGATCATAAGAAATTAGGAAACAAGGAGGAGAACATGAAGGAAGTCATAAACTGTCAAAAGGACCGTATTCTCACCCTAGAATAGAAAAACTCAGATCGAGAAAGTGTGAAAAGCAAAAGAAGTTCAACATATGGAAAAAGTCAAAATAATCTCAAGGACTTTCAATAGGAATTAGAAAGAAAACTAGATATTTCATCTATTACCTTGCACGCTAAATGAGAAGGAAATAAAGTGCTTCAAAAGGAACTTACCAGAATCAAGAATAAGTTTATTGATGCAATCAGGAAAAACAAGTCCTTAAAAACATTGACCTTCCTGCATATAAATCACTCCAACAACAAATAAGATCTAGAACATATTAGAGTCAATGTTATCTACAAGCACAAGAACAAAAATGTTCACACCACTGGAAACTATGTGTTTACTCAGAATGCAAGGATGATCTTAAGGAGGTACAAATAACCAGGTTAAAGACAATGAAAATGAATGCATTTTATGAAGAGAAGTGGAAAAATAAAGGGCTTGGTCTCTTACTAAAAAAGAATGAGTTACCTGGATGGACCAAGAAGTCCCTAATTCACCCTATCATATAAATGAAGACTTATGTTATCTTGGTTCCTACGATTCATTCCTAGTCAAAATAAAGGGGAAAAGGAGAGAGAATGCTAGAACAAGTAGATCATTTCAAAACTTTCACTATAGACCTCCCAAAATTGGAGTGTATTAGAAATTTCACTCCTATGAAAAGAAAGCATCAAGGAATGAACTATAATTAAAGAACCTAAGGAAATCATTAAAGAACACACAAGTGGACTAAGGAGGAAAGCATAAAATATTATCCACACACAAGAAATATTCAGTAATCATGAAAGTAATAGTAAAAGATCATGACTATTGAGTATGCTTTTACTTTCTAGTACTTTGGTTCATAAATCTTGAAGCACATTAAAGGATACGAACCTGGTTCCTCCTTCTAATTCAATAAAATAGGTTAATCTTTTTTTAAGAGGAATAGTTCTGTAAAAATTTAACTACCATTTTAGAAAGATTCTAAAATCTTCTTTATAAATAAAAGCCCTCTAAACCATCATGACATCGGTAGCATCATACTAAAACCCCTTCCAAATCCATCACTTATACAATTCTAATAACTTTCTCTCTTAATTCATGTAATGACCCATCCGTCATTACTGGGTGATTAAGGACTTAACATCCTTTTTCGCCTAAGTACATGGTGGAAAATTTGAGGAAAGTTTGCTTTAAAGACTTGTGTTATGGAGAATGTAAAATATGCAAAAACTTTATGCTACTGGTTAGTGGGAACAACTATAGTGGTGGGAGTTCCGTTGCAGCAATACCGTCATAACGGTTAATCCGCCATAGCAGTAGAGAAAAATAACTGCTAGGTCCATCGTGGTGAGGCTTTGGTTGCTATAGTAAGTCCACTGCAGCAGAAAATGGACCAATGCAATGGACGATGGAAGGAAGTGTGATGATTTAAGTTAGAATTTTGGGGTTTTATCCCAGTAGTCTAAGGCACAAAAACTGAAAGGGTTTAGGTCGATTTTCCTAAATCTAAAGCAGTTATTCTTCTCAAGATGAGCTTCCTAAATAGGTTTTTCCTCACTTTTGATTTCCTAACTCCCTAGAATCAATGGATGGTCCTAGATGGTGTTCCTCTATGTTAAAAATCCTAGGTTGTGATAACTAGGGATACTTGAATAATAATGATTGGATGTTGATTCCTATGCCTAAAGATGAGTAATATTTTATAGGAGGAATGTGACTACAAAACATCGATTTTATAATGGTTTGAGGCCTAAAACTCGATAAGCATTCAACCTTTTTGCATTAGAACTACTTAAAAAGGATTTTATGACTAAAAACTCCCTAAAATAAATAGGAATGACCTATGTGGAGATAGAAATTTATAAATTGACCTTTGGGTATTGAAGTTGACTATAGAATGGGGTAGTATCAAATGGGGTTGAATATTTAAAGGCGCTAAGAAAAGGCAAAGCTCCCGCAGAGTAGCTGTATTTCCAGTTTTGCAATCAAGGTAGGTTATGATTTATGAGGAGTTAGACTTTATATAATGAATAGTATATGTTATGGATCGACAACATGCTTAGTTGGTTTTCAGAAACTTATTGTTGCTAATGTTATAAATTGTTAAATATGCTTGTAAAGTGAACTATGAGACTATGATTTTAGTAAAGATTGTTGTATATTTGGGGTGCATTGTGATGTTGGATGCGTTCTTTTAATTGCCATGTGATTGATTGAATGTTGGTAAGTATAACCATGCTGGCGAAGGTAACGTGATACCTATGAGCAGTCATACTAATTGACCAATTGATAGCATATGGAATAAGAGAATGAAAGTGGATAACAAGTTTTATCTTGAGATGAGTGGCTCATACTCGAGGTGAACATCCGAGCGAGCGGTTATGACATGAGTGGCTTATGTCCAAGAGGAGCATTTAAACGAGCAGATGACTTTAAAGCAGGTACCTCTCCGGTGTAATACATGAATTTCTAGAGTCCCCTGTAGGTCATGACTAGAAGGGTAAAAATAAGACCCTCTAGCATGTGTGTGCAATGATTTGAAGCATTGTGCAATGATATGTGTGCTATATAGGGATGTTATGGAGGCATGTGCTCAACACATTATAGATGGTGCAATTTCGGAGAAGGGCTGAAAGAGGCCAAATTAATTCGAGAATATGAGAACCATTTAAGCGAAGGATCTTTACATGTGTGGTTTACATATAGATTATGATTTTGTTATACCTATCTATGTCTCATTATTATACTTGTTTAGTTATATACCACTTGTGATGGGTTGATGAACTGGTTGTTAAGGATTCAGCAATATACAACTTGTGATGAGTGATGAATTGAATGTTGAGGATCCAGTTATATACAAACTTGTACTGAGTTGATGAAGTGATTGTTGAGAATTTGATAGTTGAGAACTTAATGTTGTCATCTTGGTCGACTTACTACCTACGCAGTACCGCTGTAGTAGTACCTTCGCAATTGTGCCAAGATGGCTTCTGTGGTCCAGTCACCTTTGCAGCAAGGCCAAATCCACTAAGCAGGCCAGCTTTTAATCGTGGTGTGAATTATTATAGAAGTTATGTTGATTGGTCATTATCTATTTCAGTAATTGTATGTTGTTTGATTTACACACACACACACACACACACATATATATATATATATGTTATTATTTAAGGTCAGTCGACGATGCCTACTGCCCTACTAGTACATAGTGTTTGTATTGATGCTACTCCTACACTTATTTTCTGGCTGCAGATTATGACCCAAGAATTTCTTGTTGATTCCTTCTCTAGCAGACAATGACAACTCGATCTAAGGGTGAGATGATGTCCTTCCTGGGTTGCTACAGATCCTCTTAGTTGATATCTATTGTTCCAGACATAGACATGTTTTATTTTACTTTTCCCATCATTCTTAGACCTGATTTACTTAGAGTTTTTATACAATGACTTTCAAATTTTGGGGATATAATAGATAGTTTCGCAAGTATTTTTTTCTTATTGAAAATCTGCATCTATTTGATTTTTGAATATTTATTCTATCAGTATGAATATTGCTATATGATAGGTTAGTTGGGACACGACGTTTTGCCAACCGGGGGGGTAGAGTTGTTGCCAATCACAGCCACTTGGGTTGTGAAAAAGATGGTATCAGAGCCTAGGATCGTTGATCTCATTATATAAGGATGAGTCTGTTAGAGTCATGCGGATTGGTGTGGAGATGTCTGTTACATATCTTCGGGAGGCTACAAGACTTTAGGAGAACTCCTTCTTTCTTTCTTTCGTGCTATTACTTGATTTTAATTGGTATGTGGTGATGCAAATTGGTATCTAATAACTTCTTTCTTTCTCTCACAGATGGTAAGGACACGCTTTGGAGAAGTCAGAGAAGAGGACCCGAGCTGGCTGCTGGAGCCATGGCTCGTAATAGAGGAAGGGCCAGAGGGAGAGAAAGAGGCTGCGGATGGAGAGCAGCTCTAGCCAAGGGCGAAACTCCAACCATTATTTTGTCCTGAGAGAGGTCCAAGTCTCCTGTGCTTTTAGAGGTTTAGGAGAGGGTAGCGAAAGAGGTGGCTATACTGGTATATGGAGGCGTTGCAGCCTCTTCGGCTTTCTCCAAAGTTTTGGCTCAAATTTTAAACTCGCTGAGTGAGTTAGTGGGCAATGGGCCTGCAGCTGCAGCTCTGTCACCTTACTAGTCGAGGGTACAACATGTAGCAGTTGCAACTTCCTTTATGGATGATAATTCTAATATTGGCATGTTCCCGAGGCTAATGGCTAGACAATAGATGACTAGGGAGGAGCATGAACAATTTGTGAGGTTCACGAAGATGAAGCCTACCACCTTCTATGGCATTGAGGCTGAAGATGTGTACGAGTTCATTATCCATTGTCATGAGAGGCTCCATAAGATAGGAGAAGCAAAGAAGTATGGGGTGGAGTTCGTTACTTTGTAGCTTATGGGAGATGCTAAGCTCTAGTGGAGGGTGTTTTTGGAGTATAGGCCGGTGGGATCACAGCCATTGACATTAACACAGTTCTACTCCACATTCCTTGAAAAGTATGTGCCTCGCACCTTGGGGGGACTAGAGGCATGATGAGTTTCACTAGAATTAAGTAGGAGACCTCCTCAATTGCAGTCTATGAGGCTCGTTTCCACTCCCTATCCAAGTGTGCTTTATCGATACTACCCATAGAGAAGGAGATGATTAGGCAGTTTGTAGAGGGCTTGAACGTGGGGCTACAGTTGTTAGCGTTGTAGATGGTCTCATCAGGTAAGACCTTCTAAGAGGTGGTGGATTATGTGAATAATGTGGAGAGGGTTAAGCAGGATGGTTATGCGAAGAACACTAAGAAGAAATCTCGGAAGGGAGGTAGTTTCAGTGGTTCATTTTCCAAGGCTCCAACTTCTCAGGGTTACTCTGGGTGCCCTGTTCAGTCTGCAATGAAGATATCAAGTAAGGGTCTGCCACGGGCCAGTCAGCGCACTTCAGGTGTCGTGGAGGGAACATGGATGGTTTGTTCAGACTTTGGGGTTTTCCCTATTTTTTCATTCCCTGCTCAGAGGCCCGTGATCAATAAGGTTTTTCACGAGTATGGTAAGTATGGCCACATTCAAAGATTTTGCCCTAGGTTTTGATAGGATGGACAAATCATCCCATATTTGACTCCTTAAGCCTCAGCTATAACAGGTAGAGGAGGAAGTGCCTTCAGCAAGGATCTCCCTTAGTTTGGGTTGGGTAGCCACTCAGCTGGTAGAGGAGGAGACTAGCCTAGCAGAGGGGGTTGGATCTTATTTGTGATATTCTTGATACTTCAATTCATGTCTCTACTCCCTTTGGGGATTCTGTGATGGTTGATAGAGTATATCGCGCCTGTTTGGTTGGATTCATGGGTTATGATATCTAGGTAGATTTGGTGATCTTATATATGGTAGATTTTGATTTTATCCTTGGGATGAGCTAGTTGTCTCTATACCATGCTATTTCAGGATGTCATGTTAAGATAGTCAATATGGCAATGCCAAGTATGTCAAGATGGGAGTGGAAGGGGAATAGAGGCCCTGTTCCTAAGAAAATTATTTCATATATTCATGCCTGAAAACAGGTAGAGAAGGGGTGTTTAGATTATCTAGCTCATATATACGATATTAGTACTAAGGTTCCTTCAATATAGTATATTTCGGTGGTTCGTAATTTTTTAGAGGTGTTCCCTGCGGATTTTCCTAGTACGCCACCAGATTGCAACATTGATTTCTTCATAGACATAGAGACAGGCGCCTGGCCTATTTCCATACCGCCATATAGAATAGCACCAGCTAAGTTGAGAGAGCTAAAAGTGCAGTTGTAGGAAATTCATAGTAAGGGATTCATTTGTCTGAGTGTCCCCCCGTGGGGTTCCCCAATTTTGTTTCTGAAGAAGAAATATAGTAGCATGATGTGATTTGACTACCATCAGTAGAATAAGGTCATCATTTGAAATAAATATTTCCTTCCTCGGATAGATGACCTGTTCAATCAGCTCCACGGAACAATAGTGTTTTTGAAGATTAATTTGAGGTCGGGTTACCATCAGTTGAAAATACACATAGAGGATGTCCAAAAATCTTTTCAGACTAGATATAGGCATTATAAGTCCTTGGTCATGTCATTCGAACTCACTAATTCTCCAACTACTTTCATGAGCTTGACGAGTGGTATTTTCAAACCTTATATGGATTTTTTTGTGATCGTTTTCATTGACGATATTCTGGTGTATTCAAAGACTAAGCAAGAACATGAAGATCATCTAAGGATTGTGTTGAGGTGATTAAAGGAGAACAACTATATGTGAAGTTTTCCAAATATGATTTCTAGCTGGAATCAATATCCTTTTTGGGACATGTATTATCCGAGGAAGGAATCATGGTGGATCCACAAAAGGTGGAAGCAGTTCAAAATTGGTCTAGGCCTATGATAGTGATAGAGGTTCATAGTTTTATGGGGTTAGCTAGTTACTACTGCTGGTTTATGAAGGTTTTTGTAGCCATCACATCTCGATTGACTTGGTTGACTCAAAACTATGTACCCTTCAAGTGGTCAAATGAATGTGAAGAGAGCTTCCCAAAACTTAGGACATTATTGACCATAGCCCCTATTCTGGCATTGTCGATAAAAGATAAAGACTTTGTAGTTTATTGTGATGTCTCACGATCTGGGTTGGGTGTGGTGTTAATTTAGGAAAAATAGGTTATTGCATATGCTTCTAGGCTACTGAAAGCTCACAAGAGGAAATAGCCTAAGCATGACTTGGAGTTTGCTGCGGTGGTAGTTTCTTTGAAAATCTGGAGGCATTACCTGTATGGGGTTCGTAGTGAGGTGTTCACTGACCATCACAGCCTGCAACATGTATTCAGCCAAAAATATCTTAACCTAAGATAGAGAACATGTATGGAGCTGCTCAAGGATAATGATGTGACTATCCTATATCATTTAGGAAAAGCAAATGTGGTGGCAGATGTATTAACCGGAAAGGCTGTAAGTATAGGTAATTTGGCTTTCTTAGAGGCTAACCAACATCTGATGGAAAGAGAAGTTTAGAGATTGGCCAGAAACATTGTGAGACTCATACTATGTGGAGTATTGGCCAATGTGGAGGCTAGATCATTTTTTTTAGTCGAACTTAAGTCTAGACAGTTTGAGGATGCAAAGCTAAATAAGATTGAGATCATGTCTTGCAAGGGGAGGCCAAAGAGGCAGTAATAGAGGATGAAGGGGTCTTGAGGATAAGGGGGAGTGTATGTGTTCCCCAGGTTGTTGATCTAATCCTAACCATACTAATAGAGGCTCACAGTTCGAGGTACTCCATACATCCCAGAGCCACCACGATATATCATGACCTAAGGCACCATTATTAGTAGAGCAGGATCAAGAGAGATATCGTGGAGCACATTGGCAAATATTTAAATTTCCAACAGGTGAAATATGAACATTAGAGACCCGCGGGAGTGCTTTAGAGGATGCCCATCCCAGAATGAAAGTGGGAGAGGATAGCAATAGACTTTGTGGTTGGTTCTTTTGAAGACCTTGGAGAAGTTTGACTCCATTTGGATCATTATCGACATATTGACTAAGTTAGCCCACCTCTTATCAGTTTAGGTGACTTAAAATGTAGAAAAGTTGGCCTAATAGTATGTCAAGTCAGTAGTTATGTTGCATGGGGTGTCTAGGTCGATCATCCTAAATAGAGGTACACAGTTTAATTCTAACTTTTGGAGAACCTTGCAAGCTAAATTGGGTGCGAGGATAGACTTGAGCACAATGTATCACCGAAACGGATGGACAGTTAAAGAGGATGATCCAGGTGTATAGGATATGCTCCAGGCTTGTGTGATAGACTTTGGGGGTTATTAGGACTTGTTCCTACCCTTGGCATAATTTTCATACAACAATAGCTATCACCCAAGCATCAGTATGGCGCTATTTGAGGCTTTATATGAAAGGAAATGTAGATCCCCTATTGACTGGTTTGATGTGATCAATGTAAGGCCATGAGGTATAGACTTGTTGAATGAATATTTGGAAAAGGTCAAGGTAATTCAAAAAAACTCTTGGCAGCTCAAAGTAGACAAAAGTAGTATGCAGACCGAAAGGTTAGAGGAATGAGTTCATTGTGGGGGAGCAAGTCTCGCTCAAGGTTTCTCCCATGAAGGATGTGATTCAGTATGAAAATTGGGGCAAGCTCAACCAGATATACATTGGTCCATTTTAGCTTCTTCAATGTTGTAATACACCAAAAACCCTAAGATCAGCCTGAGGGTTGAAACGGAGAAAATAGAATTTTCTGCACTAGGTCACAGGAAGAGTCGTCCATTGAACCATGAGGTGCACCACGAGTCAATAAATGACTTGTGGGGAGGAGGGTGGACTTACTGGACATTTATGGATTTGGGGCTGACCACAGGTGAGATCACGAGTTGTCAAGTGGTCCGTGGTCATAAGTTGACTTGAGGTTGAAAAGCTTGGACAGTGTAGGCCACGACTTGGTCACCACGAGTCGTTGGATACACCATGAGTCATGGTGTCCCTCGTAGTGACCCTCAGAGATGTGATCCTAGTGCTGGCAATGAGTAGCAGACCACGAGTTGTGGTATAGGGGATGAATCGTCCAATCCCTCATTGGCACTGACAGTCAGTATTTTCCTGCGAATTTTATTAAGGGCTTTTCCATAATTATTAAGTTCCTAAGGCCTATACTACTTCGTTTTGAGTTCAGAAAGGTGTTTTTTAAGAGGTGTAAGTTCATTTTAAGCCTATTCCTTTCCATGAATGAAAGTCTAAAAGCTCCTAAGGGTAATCAAGCTTAGATTCATCAAGTTCACCCCCAATTTCCGTTGGGCTTAAAGAGGGTTTGTGAAATCAAATTCTTCCAGGTATGCAGGGTTATGAATGAGTGTAATCATCCACACCTATTCCCAGTCCCTCTTAAATTTCATGAAAATTCTAGTTGATGAATCTATGGGGTTTTAACCCAATATGTGAATTCTGTAAGTATCAATCATGGGTATGATCTATGCATGTTTCAAATGTTGAATTATGATTAATGGGCTTATTTTACAATGTTTTCAACTTTAAATTATATTTTCAAGTTTTACAAATCATGATGCCCATCCATGAAAGTTCATGAAAGTTGAGATCTATGATATATGTATTCAAGAACGATGACATGCATATGATGAAAGTATGATTTTGAATTACCCATGTTCGTGTTCATTTTTTCGAATGATAAAGTCTATGTCAAGCATGTTCAAGTAATGGGAAAGCTTGATCTTGGGTATAATTACATGCCTAAGTACTATTTTATACTGTAATTTAGTCATGTTTTTCAATGTATACGATTACATTCTCATGTATTTATGTTTAATTTAATTTCAGAACTAACCAACATGATTAGTTTTTGTTTTGTAGGATTAAAATGCATAGGAGGAACTAAATAATGATGGTTGAGGCTTAAGAATGAAGCTTAGAACAAATTGAAAAAGAAGGAAAGTAGACATGCCAAGGGAAGGCTGGCCGCGCTAGGCAGCGTGCCACGCCCATGCCAGGCACGCGAACAACATGACAAACTAGTAATGCCGCACGATGTGCCCGTGCCATGCCAGGCCTTTGCTGCATCCAGTCTATGGAACAACACACGAAGGGTGCGATGGCCTCCATGCCACACCCATAGGCCTTTTCTCAAGACATGTCAACATGGCTAGTCCAGTGCACTTGTGTCACGACCCGAACATAGGACGGATCAAGACAAGGGACAAGGAGCCCCGAGAGACTCCAAGTCGACCCATGGCATGAACATACATCTACTCAATAAAATAAAACAGAAGACTTAACATAATAATATAGAGGAATTCTAAGCATAATATACAATCCAAAAATACACACGAGTCTGAAGTTAAATACAATATATTATTTGAAAAGACTCTAACTCTGATGAGTTGATGGGACAAGACCCCAACTAATTCTATGGGTGGGTCTGAAACTGAAAATACGCAAACATAACTGAATAAAAGAGGGGCCCTCGACAGATGAGGAATCACCAACAGGGACTGATGCTACCTCTGAAAGTTGGCATGTATAAGAGAAACGATAAAACATAGAGTATGCGGTCAGTACATGAAATGTACCGAGTATGCAAGGTAAGTAAAACCAATTAAATAAGTAAAATAACTTAAACATGCATAACATTAAACATGATCAAAACAAGAATCTGAGAGTAGGGCTTGCATGCTATTTTCTGAAATCATGATCTGAACATAACATAACATCATAACTGAATCGACTGAACAAAAGCTGAAAATCTTAAAATAATTTGTAAAACTGGACATTGGGTCAAACCTGCTTTGGAACATATATAGATATATCATGAATAATAAACATGCATAACTTAAATCATGAAGAACAATGGGAGACTCGTCTTATAACTGACATACCACGATAGAGATTACGTGGTCCCAACTATTACACTCAAGTGTGTAGAGCCGTCCAAAGCCTTGCCAGGGCTAAGGACGATACCATGATATCGATATCAAGCTCGAGGCCTGTTCGGGACAGAGGATAGCTCACAAGGGAGGTCCCAAATTATATATTATATGTATAAATCTATGTTGGCGCATAGTTCTGAGGCATAGGATTGTCCGACCTTTAGCCTACTCGGTGCTAGACACTACTCCCAAAAACATGCATATGTTCTCCATCATTTTTAAATGAAGTTTACCATCGTTTATTGACGAATATTAATAATCAATACATATCAAATCTAAAATCATATGTAAGGATCTTTTTCTCAAACCATACCACAAGCTGAACATAAATGGGAGTCTTAACTCCAAAACCATGCGGTAAGCTCAATTCGATAAATCACAAATCATACTATAACATATAGGCATTGCCCAATATTTTAACATGCTTGAAATTCACTTTAACACATGATTATAAACATGGGCAACTTGAACACATTCTTTTCATCAATAATATCTCATCATACTTAAACATTCATCATAAATCTCAACTTTCATGAACTTCTCATAAATGGGCATTTTAATTTATAAAGCTTGAAACATGATTATAATTGAAAATAGTGTAAAACTAGTCCATAAATCATAATTCGATAGTGGAAATATATTTAGATCATCATACCCATCTAGATAATTAGGAATCTCATGTAGTGAGTTAAAACCCAATAGAATCAACATAGGAATTTCAATGATTTAGAGAGGGATTGGGCATGGGTGTGAACAAATTCACCCATTCATAACCCTACATACCTGATAAGATCTTATTCTACCACTTTTCTGATTACCCAATGAAGAATTGAAGAAGAGCTTGTAGAAAACCTAAGCTTAATCACCTCCTAAGCCTTCAACTTTCATTCATGGATGTGAATGAGCCTAGAATAGATTTACCCCTCATAAAACACTTCATTTCGAGCCTAAAATGACATAGTTTAGGACCCTAGGACTTGGAATTATGAAATTACCCTTAATGAAAAACCTGAGAATTCTGCACTGCCAATGACCATGATCGATACCACGGGTTGTACCTTTATACCATAACTTGTGGTATCCGTCCGTTGCATCCCCTATTATTTCTCAATTTCTTAAATTCTAATACCATGACTTGACAGGATGGGTCGTTACGCCAAACCACAATCCATTGCATCCTCCCATTACTTTCCCTGATGACCTGCATCTGAACTTCCCATGAGTCACACTACAAATTGTGCCTGCTTCCAATGAGTCGTGGGTTCCATCCGTCACCTCGACTGAAAATTTTCCCGCTCCTTCCCATGGGTACTTACCACTACTTGATGTTACTCACAACGAGTCATTCTATGACTCATACCTTTTTTCCCTAGTACCCTGGTTACAACCAACGACCACGACCTACGAACCGTTGCATATTCCTACGAGTCGTACCATGGACCTGTTACCTCTGAGCCTATTTCTACAGAACCTGACCACATTGTCCCAACGGGTCGTTGGAACCTCCAATGACTCATACCTCGAGTCGTTCTGAGACACATTTTCTAGTCTTCTTCCACTTTCCATTTTAAAATCCGGGGTCTAGTCTTGTGTACTTTCGGGGTATTATAATATTTCCCCTTAGGAACATTCATTCTCGAATGTGGATAATCGTACAGAAAACATAGAAATGCAATCACCATGTGCAAATACTGATCATATAAGTTAAAAACTGACAAAATGACTAACTCCGAAAAACTACATGACTGAACTAAATTCATGAATCATACACACATCCATTTACATGAAAGAAACTGGGGAACCTAAACTGCACACAAAACTGAATAGAGTTTTATGGAAAGAACTAATACCTCAAGCTGGAACTGAGCCAGTAGAGAATAAATGTGGGTATCTAGCCATCATGTTTTCTTCTACTCCCATGTAGCTCCCTCAACATGCTGATTCCTCCATAAAACTTTAACTAAAGCTACTTCCTTGTTCCTTAGCCTTCGAACCTGACGATCCAGTATTTCCACTAGAACCTCCTCATAACTAAGGTTGTCTTTCACACCGACACTGTCCAATAGGACAACTAGATCTGGATCACCCAAACACTTCTTTATGAGTGATACATGAAAAATAGGATGCGTGGAAGATAATTCTGAAGGCAACTCCAATTCATATGCCACCTTGCCAACCCGCTTCATAATCTGATAGGGACAAACATAACGAGGATTAAGTTTTCCTTTATTTCTAAATCTCATCACTCCCTTCATGGGAGAAACCTTTAGGAATACCCAATCATCAACTTCGAACTCAAAGTTCCCTCCTTCTCACATCGGTAGAGGACTTTTGGTGATTTTAAGCTACTTTCAACCTATCCCGTATGAGTTGAACCTTTTCCATAGCCTCATGGACTGAATCTGGTCCGATCATCGTAGCTTCACCAACTTCAAATCAATCAATAGGCGATCTACATCTCCACCCATAGAGAGCCTCAAACGGAGCCATCTAAATACTATAATGGTAGTTGTTACTGTACGCAAACTCAATAAGAGGCAAATGGTTATCCCAACTACCCTTGAAGTCAATCACACATGCTTTCAACATGTCCTCGAGAGTATGAATTGTCCTCTCCGCTTGAGAATCCATTTGTTGGTGAAATGCTATACTGAGCTTAATCTGAGTACCCAATCCTTTTATAAACGACCTCTAAAATTGAGAGGTAAACTAGGTAGTGCTGTCTGATATGATGGATAAGGTCAGTCCATGCAACTGAACTAGATCTCGGATGTATAGTTTGGCATAATCCTCCACCAAATCCGTGGTTTTGACTGGTAGGAAGTGAGCAGCTTTGGTCAATCCTATCCACAACCACCCAAATGGAGTCGTATCACCGACGAGTGCGAGGGAACCCTGTGATGAAGTACATGTTGATTTATTCCCACTTCCAAGTAGGAATACTGATATCCTTAAGCACACCTCCCGATCTTTGATGCTCAACCTTCACTTGCTGAGGATATTTGGCTACAAATTTTGCGATGTCTTTCTTCATACCATTCCACAAATAGACTTCCCGTAAGTCATGGTATATCTTGGTGGCACCTGGATGGATCGAATACCTGGAACCGTGAGCCTCATATAACATTCGATTTCTCAAATCATCAACGTCCAGGTCACACAAGCGACCCTGATTTCGAAGCACTCCATCTTCCCCTTTAGAGAAGACCTCCATCTTCTGATTCTGGATGGCTTCCTTTAACTTTACCAAAATGGGATACTCGTCTTGTCTAGCTTTTACATCAGTCACCAAGGATGATTTTGACCCGTTCTAAACTATAACACCGCCATTGGTTAGTATAGTTAGTGATTAGATATTAGTATTAAATGAGATTTTATGAAAAAATTATTTTTTTATTTCTTTATAGGAGAGGAGCCGCCAGAAGTAGAACCCCATATTTCTTCTAGAGAATCTCCTAATTGTTCCAGAGCAACTAGAAAGAGATTCTTTAACCAGAAAGAATTCAGTCGAGTAAACCAAATGAACTCCCAACCTTACAAGTCGATGCACATCCTTTAGTATCGTTACTTATCTTACATACTCGATACATTCCAAATAGTGGCCGCATACTTTCTATGCAGTATCGTTTCATGATACAGGACCCGACTCTCAGGCTCATCCTCATCTTTAGACCATCTCAGAGTTCACCTTCAACATGTTGGTGAGTCCTCATGTTCCGAGGGCCGTTTGACTAGACCTTATGTAATTTTATGTTTCAGTACTTGGCCAGGTTAGTTGGGGGTGTTGTCCCATCAACCCATCTTATGCAGTAGAGGCATTCAAACAGTATCTAGTACTCAGCTTGCGTGTATGTCTAGAGATTTCTTACATTATGATATGTTATGTTATGCTTACATTTCCTCTATGCCTTATGTTAAGCCTTCCACTTAAAGTGAATGAAGTTAGATGTATGCTTACGCCATAGGTCAACTTGGGGCCTCTCGAGGTTTCTTGTTCGATGTTATGATCTGGGTCTATGTTCGGGTTGTGACATTCAGATTATAAGGAAGAGGTTGAGAATAGCTCAAAGTAGTCAAAAATCCTATGCGGATGCGAGGAAGAGAGAACTTGAGTTCGAGATTGACAATTGGGTGTTTCTCAAGGAATCTCCCATGAAGGCAGTGATAAGATTCGGGAAGAAAGGGAAACTCAGACCCCGTTATATTGTCCCCTACCGGATTGTGAGACGTGTTGGCAAGGTGGCTTATGAGTTGGAGTTGCCCTCAGAATTAGCTTCAGTGCATCTAGTTTTCCACATATCCCTTTTGAAGAAGTGTATTGGTGATTCAGCTTGGTTGTCCCAGTGGAGAGCATAGGATTGAAGGATAGCCTTAGCTATGAGGATGTTCCGGTTGAAATACTTGATCATCAGGTTTGAAAGTTGAGAAACAATGAATTAGCTTCAGTAAAGGTTTTGTGGAGGATTTAGCATATTGAGGGAGCTACGTGGGAAGCCGAACCAGATATGATGGCTAAATACCCGCATCTATTCCCTTCCGGTTCAGTTTCAACTTGAGGTACCAGTTTCCTCCTTAGTACTCTATTCAGTTTCATGTTTAGTTCATGCATCCCAGTTTATTTCATGTTAATGTATGTATGTGTGATTCATGAATTCAGTTCAGTCATATATTCCAGTCCAGAGTCAGTCACTCCGTCTGTTTTTAGCTTTAGATGTTCAGTATTTGAGATGTCAGTTCTATTCCCTAGCTTTCAGTAAGTTCATTCACATTCAAGGACGAATGTTCCCATGAGGAAGATATTGTAATACCCCAAAAGTCCTGACACTAGAATCAGGAATTTGAAATAAGAAGCAGCAGAAAATCTAAGATTTTACTTAGAAAAACTCGTGGTATGAGTCATTAGAAGGTGTAACGACCCATGGGAACCACCTGTTGTCCGATTCTACAATAGATGACTTAGTAACGGCCCTAGGGATGACCTGTTTGGGGATGTAATAGGTTGTTAGTTAAGTTCATTATTTGTCTCTGTAATACCAGGGTTGGATGGAACGAGTCATGGTATGACTCATTTTGAGGAGCCACGAGTCGTGGTAAGTGATTATGAGAAGGTGCAGTGAAAATTTCATAGAAGTAACGGAGGGGACCAATGAACCGTGGTTTGGTGGTACGAGTCATTGGTATACTCGTGGTGGATGTCTCAAAAATTGTATGTGTGGAGTTAGTGGTGACTACGAGAGGACATAACGGGTCGTTGTGTCGAGTAACGACCCTCTTTGTTGGGTCATCGTACACAGGATCTGAAAGAACTGAAGAAAGGCTGGAAGGAAGTAACAGATTGATACCATGAGTCATGTTATCAAAGGACGACTCGCAGTTTGGTCGTGGTCACCTGGCAGTGTTAAATTTTCAGACTTTTCATTAAGGGTATTTTCGTAATTTCTAAGCCCTAAGGTCCTAAACTATGTCGTTTTAAGCTCATTTAGAAGGATTTTAAGAGTGCTAAACCTATCCTAAGCCTTACCATTCCATGCATGAAAGTTTAGAGTTTTTCCTTGGAGATCAAGCTTGAGAAATTCTTCAATTTTCTCCAATTCCCTTTGGGCTTTCAAAGAGGAGTGTAAATCAGATTTAACCAAGTATTTGGGGGTATGAATGAGAGTTTCTTTCACTCTCATGCGCAAATTTTTTCCCAATTCCATGAATTTAAATTCTACATTCAAGTTCATGATCTTATGGGGTTTATTTAAAATTTTGTGAAATTCTCTATGATCTATCCATGGTCAATTTCCTTCATGTATCAAATCATGTTTTAAGATCTAAGGGCAGATTTTATACGAATTTTGATTATTAATTCATAGTTTTATATTTTAATTAAATTATGCCCAATTATCCAAGCTTCATGAAAACTCAAGTTGTGATTCTATTATGATTTTGATCTTACTAAATGTAAATTACTATTTCAGATTCATGTTATGATTTCTCTTTAAGTACTCTTAATGGATTTATGAATACATAAAATATATGCATTTTCATAAGTATGCATGTTCTTCATGATTTATGAATTTATGACTGTTGGCTGACTCAGGGGCCCTTATTCATGTTAATCATGTATTTCAAGTATGATCAAGTATGTTATGATTTATCTGACCATGTATTTCATGAATGATTCATGATTATGATATGAGCCTCGTGAGCATGTTTTTTGGAGCAGCGTCTAGCACCTAGTGGATCCGACATTCAGGTAAACTCCGTGTTCTCAGAACTACGTGTCACCGTAGGTATATACATGCCACTATAGGTATATACATATAGTTATGGATCCCTTGTGATATCGCATCATGCACGTCCCTTGCTTGGCAAGCTTGGGACAACTTGCACACTTGAGCGAAAAGTTGGGCATCATGTAAGTTTTATCATGATTGTGTTGGTTAAGACAAGTCCTCCCACTGTTCATCATGATTTATGCATGGTTATGTGTATGTTACTTTGTCTCAAGCTATGTTTAATAAAGTTTCTCTTATGACTATGATTTATGTTGAGTTATGAATGGTTGGAAACCTTGGGCCCTTATATTTACATTATGATATTTACTTCATAATCATGTGTCTTAATCTTATGAACTCTTATGCATTTTAGCTATCTCTTTTTACTTACCTTGCATACTCAGTGCATTCCACGTATTAACAACATATTTTATGTTGTATCGTTTCATGATACAGGTCCGATGGATCAGTCTTAGCCGCATCAGTAGTCCTGTTTTCCTCTCAGGCCTGTTTTAGCCAATGTTGGGGAGTCCTCATCCTTCGAGGACATCAGTTACCCATTTATATGTTATTTCAATTTTAAACTTTTGTCGAGCTAGTTGGGGATGTTGTCCCATCAACTCATCAGTTATGTTAGAGGCTTTTCAGACAATATGTAGAAAATCAACTTGGTAGTGTTCATTCGATTTTGGATTTATATGTATGTAGACATCCACTTAAGCATGTTTTATTATATCAGTTTCCTCTTGTTGTATGCTCTTAGCTATTATGTTCATGCCATATGTTCATGAAGCACTCAACCTATGGAAGATTAAAAAATCCAACTTGGAAAAAGGTTTGGGATTAACGGATCAACCAAATTCAGAAGTTAAGAATGATAAAGTTAAACTGAACTTCACTGAAATCAAAGATATCATATACACTTAGTCCAAAAAAAAGTTAGTGTGTATAGCTCACATAGTGATGGAAGCTCTTGAGAATCTTCAGGTTGAGAAGGACAAGTTGACAAAGTCATTCTATGTTAAATGAAGATCATAAGAAATTAGGAAACAAGGAGGAGAACATGAAGGAAGTCGTAAACTGTCGAAAGGACCGTATTCTCACCCTAGAATAGAAAAACTCAAATCGAGAAAGTGTGAAAAGCACAAGAAGGTCAACATATGGAAAAATTCAAAATAATCTCAGGAACTTTCAAGAGGAATTGGAAAGAAAACTAGATATTACATCTATTACCTTGCATGCTAAACTTGAAGGAAATAAAGTGCTTCAAAAGGAACTTACCAGAATCAAGAATAAGTTTATTGATGCAATCAGGAAAAACAAGTCCTTAAAAACATTGACCTTCTTGCATATAAATCTCTCTAACAACAAATAAGATCTATAACATATTAGAGTCAGTGATATCTACAAGCACAAGAACAAAAATGTTCACACCACTGGAAACTATGTGTTTACTCTGAGTGCAAGGAGGATCTTAGGAGGTACAAATAACCAGGTTCAAGACAATGAAAATGAATGCATCTTATAAAGAGAAGTGGAAAAACAAAGGGCTTGGTCTTTTACTAGAAAAGAATGAGTTACCTGGATGGACCAAGAAGTCCCTAATTCACCCTGTCTTATAAATGAAGACTCATGTTATCTTGGTTCCTACAATTCATTCCTAGTCAAACTAAAGGGGAAAAGGAGAGAGAATGCTAGAACAAGTCGATCATTTCAAAACTTTCACTATAGGCCTACCAAAATAGGAGTGTATTAGAAATTTCACTCCTACAAAAAGAAAGCATCAAGGAATGAACTATAATTAAAGAACCTAAGGAAATCATTGAAGAACACACAAGTGGACTAAGGAGAAAAGCATAAAATATTATCCACACACAAGAAATATTCAATAATCATGAAAGTAATAGTAAAAAATCATGACTATTGAGTATGCTTTTACTTTCTAGTACTTTGGTTCATAAATCTTGAAGCACATTCAAAGGATACGAACCTGGTTCCTCCTTCTAATTCAGTAAAATGGGTTAATCTTTTGTTAAGAGGAATAGTTCTGTAAAAATTTAACTACCATTTTCAAAAGATTCTAAAGTCATCTTTATAAATAAAAGCCCTGTAAACCATCATGCATCGGTAGCATCATATTAAAACCCCTTCCAAATCCATCACTTATACAATTCTAATAACTTTCTCTCTTAATTCATGTAATGACCCATCCGTCATTACTGGGTGATTAAGGACTTAACATCCTTTTTTGCCTAAGTATATGGTGGAAAATTTGAGGAAAGTTTGCTTTAAAGACTTGTGTTATGGAGAATGTAAAATATGCAAGAACTTTGAGCTACTGGTTAGTGGGAACAACTATAGTGGTGGGAGTTCCATTGCAGCGAGACCGTCATAACGGTTAATCCGCCATAGAAGGGGAGAAAAATAACTGCTAGGTCCATCATGGTGAGGCTTTGGTTGCTATAGTAAGTCCACTGCAGCAGAAAATGGACCAATGCAATGGACGATGGAAGGAAGTGTGATGATTTAAGTTAGAATTTTGGGGTTTTAGCCCAGTAGTCTAAGGCACAAAAACTGAAAGGGTTTCGATCGATTTTCCTGAAGCTAAAGCAGTTATTCTTCCCAAGATGAGCTTCCTAAATAGGTTTTTCTTCACTTTTGATTTCCTAACTCCCTAGAATTAATGGATGGTCCTAGATGGTGTTCCTCTAAGTTAAAAATCCTGGGTTGTGATAACTAGGGATACTTGAATAATAATGATTGGATGTTGATTCCCATGCCTAAAGATGAGTAATATTTTATAGGAGGAATGTGACTACAAAACATCGATTTTATACGGTTTGAGGCCTCAAACTCGATAAACATTCAACCTTTTTGCATTAGAACTACTTAAAAAGGATTTTATGACTAAAAACTCCCTAAAATAAATTGGAATGACCTATGTTGAGATAGAAATTGATAAATTGACCTTTGGGTATTGAAGTTGACTATAGAATGGGGTAGAATCAAATGGGGTTGAATTTAAAGGCGCTAAGAAAAGGCAAAACTCTCGCAGAGTAGTTGTATTTCCAGTTCTGCAATCGAGGTAGGTTATGATTTATGAGGAGTTAGACTTTATATAATGAATAGTATATGTTATGGATCGACAACATGCTTAGTTGGTTTTCAGAAACTAATTGTTGCTAATGTTATAAAGTGTTAAATATGCTTGTAAAGTGAACTATGAGACTATGATTTTTAGTAAAGATTATTGTAAATTTGGGGTGCATTGTGATGTTGGATGCATTCTTTTAATTGTCATGTGATTGATTGAATGTTGGTAAGTATAACCATGCTGGCGAAGGTAACGTGATACCTATGAGTAGTCATACTAATTGACCAATTGATAGCATATGGAATAAGAGAATGAAATATGCTTTCAGACAACTGATAGTTCATGAGAAGAATTACCCGGCCCATGACCTTGAATTGGCGGTAGTGGAATTCGCCTTGAAGATATGGAGACATTATCCTTATGGGATCCATGTGGATGTGTTAACGGACCATAAGAGTGTACAATATGTATTTACCCAGAAGGATCTAAATCTATGAAAAAGGAGGTGATTGGAGCTACTTAAGGATTATGACATGAGAGTCATTTATCATCTGGGCAAGGCTAATATAGTAGCATATGCACTTAGTAAAATCTCTATGGAGAGTGCGTCCCATGTGGATAAGGGGAGAAAGGAGCTGCTGAAGGATGTGCATCGACTTGTAAGGTTGGGAGTTCATTTGGTTTACTCGACTGAATTCTTTCTGGTTAAAGAATCTCTTTCTAGTTGCTCTGTAACAATTAGAAGATTCTCTAGAAGAAATATGGGGTTCTTCTTCTTGCGGCTCCTCTCCTATAAAAAAATAAAAAAATAATTTTTTCATAAAATCTCGTTTAATACTAATATCTAATCACTAAGTAATCTAACCAATGGCGGTGTTATAGTTTAGAACGGGTCAAAATCATCCTTGGTGACTGATGTAAAAGCTAGACAAGATGAGGATCCCATTTTGGTAAAGTTAAAGGAAGCCGTCCAGAATCAGAAGATGGAGGTCTTCTCTAAAGGGGAAGATGGAGTGCTTCGATATCAAGGTCGCTTGTGTGACCTGGACGTTGATGATTTGAGAAATCGGATGTTATATCAGGCTCACGGTTCTAGGTATTCGATCCACCCAGGTGCCACCAAGATATACCATGACTTACAGGAAGTCTATTGGTGGAATGGTATGAAGAAAGACATTGCAAAATTTGTATCCAAATGTCCTCAGCAAGTGAAGGTTGAGCATCAAAGATCGGGAGGTGTGCTTAAGGATATCAGTATTCCTACTTGGAAGTGGGAATAAATCAACATGTACTTCATCACAGGGTTGCCTTGCACTCGTCGGCGATACGACTCAATTTGGGTGGTTGTGGATAGGATTGACCAAAGCTGCTCACTTCCTACTAGTCAAAACCACGGATTTGGTGGAGGATTATGCCAAACTATACATCCGAGATCTAGTTCAGTTGCATGGACTGACCTTATCCATCATATCAGACAGCACTACCAAGTTTACCTCTCAATTTTAGAGGTCGTTTATAAAAGGATTGAATACTCAGATTAAGCTCAGTATAGCATTTCACCAATAAATGGATTCTCAAGCGGAGAGGACAATTCAGACTCTCGAGGACATGTTGAGAGCATGTGTGATTGACTTCAAGGGTAGTTGGGATAACCATTTTCCTCTTATTGAGTTTGCGTACAATAACAGCTACCATTCTAGTATTTAGATGGCTCCGTTTGAGGCTCTCTATGGGCGGAGATGTAGATCGCCTATTGATTGGTCTGAAGTTGGTGAAGCTACGATGATCGGACCAGATTCAGTCCATGAGGCTATGAAAAGGTTCAACTCATATGGGATAGGTTGAAAGCAGCTCAAAATCGCCAAAAGTCCTCTGCCGATGTGAGAAGGAGGGAACTTTGAGTTCGAAGTTGATGATTGGGTATTCCTAAAGGTTTCTCCCATGAAGGGAGTGATGAGGTTTAGAAATAAAGGAAAACTCAATCCTCGTTATGTTTGTCCCTATTAGATTATGAAGCGAGTTGACAAGGTGGCATATGAATTGGAGTTGCCTTCAGAATTAGCTTCCGTGCATCCTATTTTTCATGTATCACTCATAAAGAGGTGTTTGGGTGATCCAGATCTAGTTGTCCCATTGGACAGTGTCAGTGTGAAAGACAGCCTTAGTTATGAGGAGTAGCTAGTGGAAATACTGGACCGTCAGGTTCGAAGGCTAAGGAATAAGTAAGTAGCTTTAGTTAAAGTTTTATGGAGGAATCAACATGTTCAGGGAGCTACATAGGAGTAGAAGAAAACATGATGGCTAGATACCCACATTTATTCTCTATTGGCTCAGTTCCAGCTTGAGGTATTAGTTTTTCCCATAAAACTCTATTCAGTTTCGTGTGCGGTTTAGGCTCCCCAGTTTCTTTCATGTAAATTGATGTGTGTATGATTCATGAATTCAGTTCAGTCATGTAGTTTATCGGAGTTAGTCATTTTGTCAGTTTTTAACTTATATGATCAGTATTTGCGTATGGTGATTGCATTTCTATGTTTTCTGTACGATTATCCACATTCGAGAATGAATGTTCCTAAGGGGAAATATTATAATACCCCGAAAGTACGCAAGACTAGACCCCGGATTTTAAAATGGAAAGTGGAAGAAGGCTAGAAAGTGTGTCTCAGAACGACTCGAGGTATGAGTCATTGGAGGTTCCAACGACCCGTTGGGACAATATGGTCAGGTTCTGTAGAAATAGGCTCAGAGGTAACAGGTCCATGGTATGACTCGTAGGAATATGCAATGGTTCGTAGGTCGTGGTCGTTGGTTGTCACCTGGGTACCAGGGAAAAAAGGTTTGAGTCATAGAATGACTCGTTGTGAGTAACATCAAGTAGTGGTAAGTACCCATGGGAAGGAGCGGGAAAATTTTCAGTCGAGGTGATGGATGGAACCCACGACTCATTGGAAGCAGGCAAAATTTGTAGTGTGACTCATGGGAAGTTCAGATGTAGGTCATCAGGGAAAGTAATGGGAGGATGCAATGGATTGTGGTTTGGTGTAACGACCCATCCTGTCAAGTCATGGTATTAGAATTTAAGAAATTGAGAAATAATCGGGGATGCAACAGACGGATATCACAAGTCATGGTATAAAGGTACAACCCGTGGTATCGATCATGGTCATTGGCAGTGCAGAATTCTCAGGTTTCTCGTTAAGGGTAATTTCATAATTCCAAGACCTAGGGTCCTAAACTATGTCATTTTAGGCTCGAAATGAAGTGTTTTATGAGGGGTAAATCTATTCTAGGCTCATTCACATCCATGCATGAAAGTTGAAGGCTTAGGAGGTGATCAAGCTTAGGTTTTCTACAAGCTCTTCTTCAATTCTTCATTGGGTAATCAGAAGAGTGGTAGAATCAGATCTTATCGGGTATGTAGGTTATGAATAGGTGAATTCATTCACACCCATGCCCAATCCCTCTCTAAATCATTGAAATTCCTATGTTGATTCTACTGGGTTTTAATTCACTACATGAGATTCCTAATTTTATACATGGGTATGATGATCTAAATATATTTCCACAATCGAATTATGATTTATGGACTAGTTTTACATTGTTTTCAATTATAATCATGTTTCAAGCTATATAAATTAAAATGCCCATTTATGAGAAGTTCATGAAAGTTGAGATTTATGATGAATGTTTAAGTATGATGAGATATTATTGATGAAAAGCATGTGTTCAAGTTACCCATGTTTATAATCATGTTTTAAAGTGAATTAAGTATTTTCAAGCATGTTAAAGTATTGGGCAATGCCCATATCTTATAGTATGATTTGTGATTTATCGAATTGAGCTTACCGCATGGTTTTGGAGTTAAGACTCCCATTTATGTTCAGCTTGTGGTATGGTTTGAGAAAAAGATCCTTATATATGATTTTAGAATTGATATGTATTGATTATTAAGATTCATCAATAAACGATGGTAAGCTTTGTTTAAAAATAATGGAGAACATCTGCATGTTTTTGGGAGTAGTGTCTAGCACCGAGTAGGCTAAAGGTCGGACAACCCTATGCCTCAGAACTATGCGCCAACATAGATTTATACGTATAATATATAATTTGGGACCTCCCTTGTGAGCTGTCCTCTGTCCCCAACGGGCCTCAAGATTGATATCGATATCATGGTATCATCCTTATCCTTGGCAAGGCTTTGGACGGCTCTACACACTTGAGTGTAATAGTTGGGACCATGTAATCTCTATCATGGTATGTCAGTTATAAGACGAGTCTCCCATTGTTCTTCATGATTTCAGTTATGCATGTTTATTATTCATGATATATCTATATATGTTCCAAAGCAGGTTTGACCCAATGTCCAGTTTTACAAATGATTTTAAGATTTTCATCTTTTGTTCAATCGATTAAGTTATGATGTTATGTTATGTTCAGATCATGATTTTAGAAAATAGAATGCAAGCCCTACTCTCAGATTCTTGTTTTGATCAAGTTTTATGTTATGCATGTTTTAAGTGATTTTACTTATTTAATTGGTTTTACTTACCTTGCATACTTGGTACATTTCATGTACTGACCGCATACTCTATGTTTTATCATCTCTATGATACAGGCCAGCTTTCGGAGATAGCATCAGTCCCTGTTGGTGAGTCCTCATCTGTCGAGGGCCATTCTTTTATTCAGTTAAGTTTGCATATTTTCAGTTTCAGACCTAGAGAATTAGTTGGGGTCTCGTCCCATCAACTCATCAGAGTTAGAGGCTTTTCAGACAATATATTGTATTTAACTTTAGACTCGTGTGTATTTTGGATTGTATATTATGCTTAGAATTCCTCTATATTATTATGTTAAATCTTCCGTTTTATTTTATTGAGTTAGATGTATGTTCATGCCATGGGTCGACTTGGAGTCTCTCGGGGCTCCTTGTCCCATGTCTCGATCCGTCCTATGTTCGTGTCGTGACACAAGTGCACTGGATTAGCCATGTTAACATGTCTTGAGAAAAGGCCTATGGGTGTGGCACGGAGGACATCGCACCCTTCGTGTGTTGTTCCATAGGCTGGATGTAGCAAAGGCCTGGCATGGCACGGGCACATCGTGTGGCATCACTAGTTTGTCATGTTGTTCGCGTGCCTGGCATGGGCGTGGCACACTGCCTAGCACGGCCAGCCTTCCCTTGGCATGTCTACTTTCCTTCTTTTTCAATTTGTTATGAGCTTCATTCTTAAGCCTCAACCATCATTATTTAGTTCCTCCTATGCATTTTAATCCTACAAAACAAAAACTAATCATGTTGGTTAGTTCCGAAATGAAATTAAACATAAATACATGAGAATGTAATCGTATACATTGACAAACATGACTAAATTACAGTATAAAATAGTACTTGGGTATGTAATTATACCCAAGATTAAGCTTTCCCATTACTTGAACATGCTTGACATAGACTTGATCATTCGAAAAAATGAACACGGACTTGGGTAATTCAAAATCATACTTTCATCATATGCATCTCATCGTTCTTGAATACATATATCATAGATCTCAACTTTCATGAACTTTCATGGATGGGCATCATAATTTTTTTGTAAAACATGAAAACATAATTTAAAGTTGAAAACATTGTAAAATAAGCCCATTAATCTTAATTCAACATTTAAAACATGCATAGATCATACCCATGATTGATACTTAGAGAATTCACATATTGGGTTAAAACCCCATAGATTCATCAACTAGAATTTTCATGAAATTTAAGAGGGATTGGGAATAGGTGTGGATGATTACACTCATTCATAACCCTACATACCTGGAAGAATCTGATTTCACAAACCCTCTTGAAAGCCCAACGGAAATTGGGGGTGAACTTGATGAATCTAAGTTTGATCACCCTTAGGAGCTTTTAGACTTTCATTCATGGAAAAGAATAGGCTTAAAATAAACTTACACCTCTTAAAAAACACCTTTCTGAACTTAAAATGAAGTAGTATAGGCCTTAGGAACTTAATAATTATGGAAAAGCCCTTAATAAATTCGCAGGAAAATACTGACTGTCAGTCCCAATGAGGGATTGGACGATTCATCCCCTATACCACAACTCGAGGTCTGCTACTCGTTGCCAGCACTAGGATCACATCTCTGAGGGTCACTACGAGGGACACCATGACTCATGGTGTATCCAACGACTCGTGGTGACCAAGTCGTGGAGCATAGAAGTCCAGCAATCCTTGCCTAGATAGTCCGCCACCCCTTGAACAAACCTACTCACTCGCGCCCTCTGATCAACCACTAACTCTAGGGCGTACTTTGGCAAACAAGTGAATTCTAGGGCATATTCCTGCACCATCATCTTCCCCTACTTTAAGTTCACCAACTCAGCTGCTTTCAACAACCTTATCTCACAAGGGAAAAACCAATCTAGAAAGGCAACGTCAAACTCCTCCTAACTTATAGGGCCTGCACCGGCTGCCCTACTATCCTTCCACTGTCTAAATCAAATGTGTGTGAACCCCTTCAACTGATATGAGGCCAAATCAGCACATTCTACTCCATTCACCCCCATGACCTGGGTGATCTTCATAATCTCGTCGATAAACTCATGTGGATCCTCGTCCACCTTTGACCCAAGAAACTCTAGTGGGTTCATCCTTAGGAAATCACTCACTCATGCTGCCACCGCATTTCCATTTTGCGGGACATGCACCACTTCCTGTTGGTTGACCTGAGCGGTCAAGGCCTGCGTAATATTGGGCATAATTACATGTCCAAGTGCTATTTTATAAGTTAATTAAGTCAAGTTTGTCAATTTAAATAATTACATTCTCATGTGATTTTGACTATTTTTAGGTATGCACTAACCAAAATGATTAGTCCTTGTTTTATAGGTGTAAAATGCATATGAGGGACTAAATATGTATTTGTACGAACATGAGTGGCTAAAACCCTTCCTCTAGGGTTGAGGCCACATGATATGATTGTAAATGCATGAATTCTTCTTACTTTGAGTTTTTAGTTGTTGTTTTGTCTTACATTCTTTATTATTAACGTTTTTATGCTTGATCACCATGAAAACAAACGCGTTAAGCTTAGGTAAAAGCTTGAAAGAGTAACTCTAGTCTAGAACACAAGAATGTAGGGAGCAAGTTCTTATCTTTACGATGGGATTAGCGGTTAGGATAGAAATTATACCAAACTTGCCTTGCTTGGTTACTAAAACGAGATAAGCTAGATGCCTACTTAGAATTGTTATATCATCGCTCATTGAAGTAGTTGGGAAGCTAAGTAAAGTTAAATAATTAGAGGTACGAAAGTCCATAATAAAGGGCACAACTCCATAAACCACATCCACATAGTTAAATTGCTCACGAATTAGGACAAAACATCCCCGCTCAATGATGAAGGTGTGGGACTAGTTTGTCGTCTTTAGAGGCTGGAAAGACCATGGACATAGCATTTTAATTATGTGAAACAAAAACTGAAGTTTTCATACTCGAACCATAGTGATGTCACACCCCACCTTGGGGGGTATGACGGCACTTGGTGCCTGCTAGACTCTGGACTGCTAACTGGTCCAGCCTGAGCACATCTGGTGCTTTGGCTGGCTTTGGCTCTATTTCAAGAAACAAATCGGCTATATAACGGTTGTAACTACAGCCTCCGGCCAACTGGCCTGTAGCCATCTGTACCTGTAATAACAGCTAACCAGAAACAGACCTGTAACAAGGAACCTATGCGGGCCGACAAGGCCACCATGCTATCTAGTTATCTGTAACTCAACACAAGACTGCCGTAAAACTACGTGGCCGGCAAAGTCACCACTACTGTCAAACTAAGGCCCCACACGGCCAACATAAATTGGAATACAAGACAGCTACAGCAGACTGCACGGCGCAGCACGAACGGCTCAAATAACCACAGGGAATATATACAGACTGCAAGCCTCTACGAATACTGTAAGAAACTAATAGAAATGATCGGGACAGGGCCCCGACCTACCCATACTGCACAACAAAAGAAAAGGAGCTACACCTCTGGGAATCAGACTCCGGATGACAGGAGCTGATGACTCACTGGCTGGCTGGAATCACGAGGGATCGGCTCCTCGTCCGTGAGTACCTGTAGGCAAGCAATACAGCGCCCCGCTAGGCGTCAGTACCACAGGTACTGAGCATGTAAAGCAAACTGAAATATGCAACTGAAACGAATAACACAATAACATGACATTTAAGCAAGAAGTAGCTGAGTCTATCTAGCTGAGTCTATCTAGCTGAGGATAACTGGGGAGAGTTTATACATTCTGTAACTAACTGAGCGTACCTGAAGACGTGTCGTCCTTCTGTCTATCAGTATCTACTAGCACACATCAATATACATAATAATACACACAATACCTGATCGACCCCCATAAGCTGGAAGGTGCCAACCAAGCAAGCAATCTATTTACCCCTACCCGGGTCTAAACCAACCAAAACAAGTCACTCCACTCATCTGATAACTGTGAGCTCCTCCTACCGGCCCCCTTGGATACGTAGCTCAGGCCTTGGCCTCTGACAATAAACTGTGTCTGAGTCCGAAGACTCCTGCCTCTGGGCACAGGTGTGCACACAGAGTGGTCTGCCCCTGTAAACAGGGTGTGCTAGCTCTGCGCAGAGTAAACTGAACTAACCCTGCAAGCAGGGTGGTCTGGACTGTATTATCATGGTGGTCGGCCATCATCATCCTTTAGTCGGACGGCATCGCCCAGCTGGTGGCGGTATCTGAATCTGGTATCGACACAGCTATAACCCAGGGGCGGTGGGGATGCTAAAGGGTGCCCGCATGCCACAACAAGTCTCAACATACAACACACATACACAGCAAGCATGCTTAAATGAAAAATACTAATCAATTCTCTTCTTGTATCTCAAGGCCAGTTTGTATTAAATAACTGATACTATATTTTGTTTTACACTATTTCTGATTGCTGGACTAACTGCTACCTGGCCTTTATCTGTCTATCTGATTATATCTGGATATAGCTCAATAACATAAAATGTACCATCTACTACTGGATACAATCTCAACAGATGTACTACGTATTGCCTGAATATCTACTATTCTGATTATCGCATGATACGTGATTAATATACTAGCATGCTTGATGGAAACTGTACTAAAATCGTTCCTGTACGCTGGGTATCGGTTAATATCCTTCATTCTATTTACTTTCTAAGCTGTACTTCCTGGCTTGCCGAAAGAATAACTTTACATACCTGGTTTCTGAGTACCCGACTGACCGGTGTGATTTCCGTCGGTACTTCTGCTGTTTCTCCCAACTACATTAATATACACATCAATTAGAACTAAATACATTAATATTCAGGAGAAATTGTCACTTTAGATATATATATTTATCCCAACTTTAACCTTTCGAAAAATGGTCGAAAACTCGTTATTTTTCAGCGGTCCAGAAGGGAGAAATATTCACTTCTCAGCTAGGAACACATAGACATTAATTTAGTGCAATTCTACTTACCTTAGCTCGGTGGCTCGCCGATTCGTTGGCCGTATTTCACGAAACTAAATCCGTAGGAATGCTCTCTGCTGCTAAATACTTCGGTATCTAGGATTAATTTGGGTTTAGGCAGCGTTTGGCAGCGTGTTCTGGAAATTAAAATGAGTTAAATGATATTAAACCGAAGTGGAGGCTTTATATACTTGAGCCTGAACTTGGGCAACGTGTCATGGAGCCATCGCGGAGGCCTCACCTCCGTGACACGTTGCCATCGTGGAGGGGCTCTGCCTCGGCTCCTCCCGTAATGGTTCGACGGGTTTCTCGTCTGATCCTTTTTTCCGGCCTTTCTCTAGCACGTATGGCCTTCAAATATACTTAACCAACGTGCGAATAGGTTGTCTAGATGCCAGAAATTCTACGGGGTATAACATTCTCCCCCCCCCTTAAGAACATTCGTCCTCGAATGTACACTGTTATCTATAGGGCTACTTACTTTATTTTTCTAGAAAAAGTTCGGCAGAGTTTCCCCTGTAATATGGACTATAACAAAAACCTGAAATGCAGAAAAGTCCAATACAGGCACTGCACATAATATTCTAGGATCCACTGGATAACTAAATATCACTCTTTATCATTCACAGACATACAACCATAAGGTACTGCATAAGTAATAATACGGACATACCTGTCGCCTGACTAGGCCTGAAATAGGTGAGGGTATCTGACTTTCATATCTTCTTCTGCTTCCCACGTCATTTCCTCACGATTCCTGTTACGCCACAATACTTTGACAGATGCAACATCTTTAGTTCTCAACCTGCGAATCTGTCTATCTAAGATAGCTACGGGAACTTCCTCATATGCTAACTCTTCTGTGACCTGGACATCTTGAATCGAAACTACTGTAGAAGGGTCCCCTACGAACTTCCTTAACATAGAAACATGGAACACTGGGTGAACAAATGCTAACTCTGGAGGCAAGTTCAACTCGTATGCAACTCGGCCTATTCTTCGCCGAATCTGATATGGCCCAATGAATCTTGGGCTAAGCTTGCCTTTCTTGCCAAATCTCATCACCCCTTTCATCGGAGACACCTTCAGGTATACCTAGTCACTTACCGCAAATTCAAGATTTCTACGCTGCATATCTGCATACGACTTCTGGCGGCTCTGAGCAGTCAGTAAACGTTCTCGGATTAGCTTTATCTTTTCCTCGGACTGCCGAACAATGTCTGGGCCAACTAATGCTGATTCTCCTATTTCAAACCAGCTCACCGGCGATCTACATTTTCGCCCGTATAATGCCTCGAAAGGTGCCATCTGAATAGTTGAATGGTAGCTGTTATTATAAGAAAATTCAATCAGCGACAGATGTTCATCCCAGCTACCCCCAAAATCTAGTACGCACGCCCGTAGCATATCTTCGAGCGTTTGGATAGTTCGCTCAGCCTGTCCATCTGTCTGAGGGTGGAATGCTGTGCTCAAATTGATCTGCGTTCCCAGACCCCTCTGGAACAACTGCCAAAATCTAGCTGTGAATTGTGCTCCCCTGTCTGAAATAATAGATACCGGCACTCCATGTAATCTAACTATTTCTCTGATATATAATTCGGCATAATCCTCAGCTGAGAAGGTAGCCTTCACTGGTAGGAAATGAGCTGATTTTGTTAGCCTGTCTACTATTACCCAAATGGAATAATTTTTGCGTCTGGTACGGGGTAATCCTGTTACAAAATCCATATTTATCGCTTCCCATTTCCACATAGGCACAACTATATCTTGCATCAGACCGCCCGGTTTCTGGTGCTCCGCTTTCACCTGCTGGCAGTTAGGAAATCTAGATACAAATTCGGCTATTTCAGATTTCATACCTGGCCACCAGTAAATGTCTCTGATATCGTGGTACATTTTTGTTGCTCCTGGATGGAGGGAATAATGAGCGTAATGTACCTCATGCATGATCTGCTGGCGAAGCCCTGAAACATTCGGGTCACATAAGCGACCCCCACAACGTAGTACTTCATTTTCAGTCACTTGGAAATCTGACTCTTTACCTTCCTGAATTCTATCTCTGAGCTGGACTAAGTCAGGGTCCTCGTACTGCCGTTCTTTTACCTCTGTAACTAGTGATGACTCAGCAGAATTCTGAATCACCGCTCTGTTATTTTCTGTCTCCACTACTCGAACGGCTAACCCAGCTAGTTGATGAATTTCCTTGGCTAATTCCCGCTTCTCGGGCCGCAAATACGCCAAACTCCCCATTAACTTACGGCTCAGGGCATCTGCTACTACATTAGCTTTTCCTGGATGATAGAGAATATTTACATCATAGTCTTTCAACAATTCTAACCAGCGACATTGCCGCAGATTTAACTCCCTCTGTGTGAAAATGTATTGCAGACTTTTATGATCTGTGAAAATGTCTACATGGACGCCATACAGATAATGCCTCTAAATTTTCAGAGCATGGATCACTGCGGCCAGTTCCAGGTCATGGGTCAGATAGTTCTTTTCGTGTTTCCTCAGCTGTCTGGAAGCATAAGCAATCACCTTACCATGCTGCATCAACACACAACCCAGTCCCAAACCGGAAGCGTCGCAATACACCGCATACCCATCTGTTCCCTCTGGCAATGCTAGTACTGGGATGGAGGTCAATCGGTCTTTCAACTCTTGAAAACTCTGCTCACATGCCTCCGTCCACTGAAATTTTACTGCTTTCTGTGTCAGCTTTGTCAGAGGTGCTGCTATAGTGGAGAATCCTTCAACAAATCTTCAATAATATCCTGCTAAACCTAAGAAACTGTGGACCTCGGTCGGAGTGGTAGGTCTGGGCCATGTCTTGACCGCCTCTATTTTCTGTGTGTCTACCTGTATACCAGCATCCGACACGATGTGCCCCAAAAAGGCAATTGAGTTCAGCCAGAACTCACACTTAGAAAACTTGGCGTACAGCTGACGTTCTCTAACGATCTGGAGTACTGTTCGTAAATGGTTCTGGTGATCTGTCTCTGAACGAGAATATACCAGAATATCATCGATAAATACTATCACGAACAGATCCAAATATGGTCTGAATATGCTGTTCATCAGGTCCATAAACACTGCGGGAGCATTCGTCAGCCCGAAAGACATAACTAGGAATTCAAAGTGACCATACCTGGTCCTGAAAGCAGTCTTTGGAATGTCTCTCTCACGAACCCGGACCTGGTGGTATCCGGACCTCAGATCTATCTTAGAGAAACATTTGGCCCCCTGCAACTGGTCAAACAAATCATCTATTCTCAGGAGCGGGTATTTGTTCTTCACTGTAACTTTGTTTAGTTGCCGATAATCTATGCACATTCGGAGAGAGCCATCTTTCTTTCTCACGAATAAAACTTGTGCACCCCACGGTGAAGTACTCAGCCTGATAAAACCTTTATCTAACAAATCTTTCAACTGCTCCTTTAATTCTCTGAGTTCTCCAGGAGCCATACGATAAGGAGGAATCGATATCGGCTGAGTACCTGGTAACAAGTCAATTGCAAAATCTATCTCCCTTTCGGGAGGGACACCAGGCAACTCATCCAGGAATACGTCAGGGAATTCATTGACCACTGGAACAGACTGAAGAGTCGGAGGTTCCACCCGAACGTCCTGGACTCTAACTAGATGGCAAATACATCCCTTTGCTATTAATTTTCTTGCCTTAAGGTAGGAAATAAACCTACCTTTTGGCGTAGGTGTACTCCCTTTCCACTCTCGCACTGCCTCCCCCGGAAAGTGGAATCGGACCGTCTTGGTCCAGCATTCTAAGTCGGCGTAGCATGGCACTAACCAGTCCATACCCATAATAGCATCGAAGTCGACCATCTCAAGTTCTATTAAGTCAACTGTGGTCTGGCGATCAGCAACCTCTACCGTACACCCTCGGTAAACTCTTTTAGCTGTAATCGAGTCACCGACTGGTGTAAGCACTGAAAAGGGCTGCTGAAGCAATTCTGGTTCGATACCCAACTTTCGGGCCACAAATGGTGTGATATATGACAATGTAGACCCTGGATCAATCAATACATAAACAGGATATGAACAGATAATCAATGTACCTGTGACTACGTCGGGAGATGCCTCTGAATCCTGCCTCCCTGGTAATGCATAGGTACGAATGGGGCCTGCACCTGAGCCAGAGGCTCCTGGTCTACCTCAGCCCCTATTCCCTGAACCTGAGGGTCTGCGCCCTGCTGAGGCTGCTAGAACTCGTGGCCCTGCTGATGCTCTATCCAGATCATCCTGACTACCCTGTCCCCTGGCTGGACAATCTCTCATTAAATGCCCTTCCTGTCCGCAGTAATAACACCTTGGGAAGCCCTGCCTGCAGGCTCCAGAATGTAGTCAGTGACATATAGGACAAGGGGTGGATGTAAATCTACTTTGTTCTACCCTCCGCTGCTGAGGTGAGGCTACTGTCCGTGAACTGCTACCGGACTCTGACTGACTCCGGCGAATAAACCTGCCTCTCTGCTGCTGTACCGGTGGTAAAGGTCTGGGTGGCCTATCTGAAAACCGTGGTCTCAGCCCCCTAGGAATTTCCCTCTGAATCTCAGCGGGTCTGCTCCTACGGCGCTGCTCTGAAGTCGCCTGCCTGTCACCCCGCTGTCGCTGCCTCAGGCCCTCAATTGTCTATGCGAAGGCCTGCACCCTGGCTATGTCCATGTCCTCTCTCAAAGTAGCTGTCATGCACGTCTCTATGTACTCTGGATTCAGGCCCATAATAAAGCGGTGGACTCTGGACGACATGGTGTCCACAAATGCTGGAGCATAGCGGGCTAAGGAGTCGAATTGCAAGGAATATTCACGGACGCTCCTAGCCCCCTGCGCTAAATATAAGAACTGGTCAACCCGAGCCTGTCTGACCTCCCGGGGTAAGTAGTGGTCCAGGAAGGCCTCTGAAAAGCTGGACCAAGTAGGAGGGGCTGCATCTCTTCCCCGAGACCTCTCCCAACTTTCGTACCACAAAACAGCAATATCCCGTAATCGGAACACTGCTAACTCAACTGATTCTGCTGGGGTTACGTGCATGACTCTAAAGATCCTCTGCATCTGGTCCAAAAAGTCCTGAGGGTCCTCCGCTGAATCCGATCCAGTAAACTGAGGGGGTCCCAACGCCAAGAATTCTCTAACCCTGGAACTACCTGGCCCCCCTAGGGATTCTGCTGCTGTAGGTGGTGCTGGCTGACGCTGAGCAACTAGCATCTGAGTCAACATAACCACCGCACTACGTAGCTCCTGATCAGATGAAATGGGTGCAGGAGCTGTGGGAGGCGGTGCTGCCTCAAATGGTGCCCGGCGAGGCGGAGACTGCTGGGAGGGCCGAGATGATGCCTCCGTATTGCTCTCAGACCGGGCGGAATCTGGCTGTAACTGAGGCATCCTACTGGTGCCTTCGCCCGCTGCTGTATCCAATCTCCTACTTGTAGCTGGGTGCCACTGGTCTGCCATAATATCTGTGAGCAAAGAGGGTGGTGAGTTTCAAAAGTCAACTCTATACTGTACCGCTCTATAGCACGATTGAATAAGAAAGAAGAGTGACAATCCTAACATGCCTCGCAGCCTCCTGCCTATAGTATGTGGTGCACAACACATCCATAGATAAGACTCTACTTAGCACGGCTTACAGACTCCCTAGGATACGACATGCTCTGATACCAAGTTTGTCACACCCCACCTTGGGGGGTATGACGGCACTTGGTGCCTGCTAGACTCTGGACTGCTAACTGGTCCAGCCTGAGCACATCTGGTGCTTTGGCTGGCTTTGGCTCTATTTCAAGAAACAAATCGGCTATATAACGGCTGTAACTACAGCCTCCGGCCAACTGGCCTGTAGCCATCTGTACCTGTAACAACAGCTAACCAGAAACAGACCTGTAACAAGGAACCTATGCGGGCCGACAAGGCCACCATGCTGTCTAGTTATCTGTAACTCAACACAAGACTGCCGTAAAACTACGTGACCGGCACAGTCACCACTACTGTCAAACTAAGGCCCCACACGGCCAACATAAACTGGAATACAAGACAGCTACAGCAGACTGCACGGCGCCACACGACCGGCTCAAATAACCACAGGGAATATATATAGACTGCAAGCCTCTACGAATACTGTAAGACACTAATAGAAATGATCGGGACAGGGCCCCGACCTACCCATACTGCACAACAAAAGAAAAGGAGCTACACCTCTGGGAATCAGACTCCGGATGACAGGAGCTGATGACTCACTGGCTGGCTGGAATCACGAGGGATCGGCTCCTCGTCCGTGAGTACCTATAGGCAAGCAATACAGCGCCCCGCTGGGCGTCAGTACCACAGGTACTGAGCATGTAAAGCAAACTGAAATATGCAACTGAAACGAATAACACAATAACATGACATTTAAGCAAGAAGTAGCTGAGTCTATCTAGCTGAGGATAACTGGGGAGAGTTTATACATTCTGTAACTAACTGAGCGTACCTGAAGACGTGTCGTCCTTCTGTCTATCAGTATCTACTAGCACACATCAATATACATAATAATACACACAATACCTGACCGACCCCCATAAGCCGGAAGGTGCCAACCAAGCAAGCAATCTATTTACCCCTACCCGGGTCTAAACCAACCAAAACAAGTCACTCCACTCATCTGATAACTATGAGCTCTTCCTACCGGCCCCCTTGGGTACGTAGCTCAGGCCTTGGCCTCTGACAATAAACTGTGTCTGAGTCCGAAGACTCCTGCCTCTGGGCACAGGTGTGCACACAGAGTGGTCTGCCCCTGTAAACAGGGTGTGCTAGCTCTGCGCAGAGTAAACTGAACTACCCCTGCAAGCAGGGTGGTCTGGACCGTATTATCATGGTGGTCGGCCATCATCGTCCTTTAGTCGGACGGCATCGCCCAGCTGGTGGCGGTATCTGAATCTGGTATCGACACAGCTATAACCCAGGGGCGGTGGGGATGCTAAAGGGTGCCCACATGCCACAACAAGTCTCAACATACAACACACATACACAGCAAGCATGCTTAAATGAAAAATACTAATCATATTCTCTTCTTGTATCTCAAGGCCAGTTTGTATTAAATAACTGATACTATATTTTGTTTTACACTATTTCTGATTGCTGGACTAACTGCTACCTGGCCTTTATCTGTCTATCTGATTATATTTGGATATAGCTCAATAACATAAAATGTACCATCTACTACTGGATACAATCTCAACAGATGTACTACGTATTGCCTGAATATCTACTATTCTGATTATCGCATGATACGTGATTAATATACTAGCATGCTTGATGGAAACTGTACTAAAATCTTTCCTGTACGTTGGGTATCGGTTAATAGCCTTCATTCTATTTACTTTCTAAGCTGTACTTCCTGGCTTGCCGAAAGAATAACTTTACATACCTGGTTTCTGAGTACCCGACTGACCGGTGTGATTTCCATCGGTACTTCTGCTGTTTCTCCCAACTACATTCATATACACTTCAATTAGAACTAAATACATTAATATTCGGGAGAAATTGTCTCTTTAGATATATATATTTATCCCAACTTTAACCTTTCAAAAAACGGTCAAAAACTCGTTATTTTTCAGCGGTCCAGAAGGGAGAAATATTCACTTCTCAGCTAGGAACACATAGACATTAATTTAGAGCAATGCTACTTACCTTAGCTCGGTGGCTCGCCGATTCGTCGGCCGTATTTCACGAAACTAAATCCGTAGGAATGCTCTCTGCTGCTAAATACTTCGGTATCTAGGATTAATTTGGGTTTGGGCAGCGTTTGGCAGCGTAATCGGACGAAAATTATAATCCCTCCTTCGTCTTCCTCTGTTTTGCTGCGTGTTCTGGAAATTAAAATGAGTTAAATGATACTAAACCGAAGTGGGGGCTTTATATACTTGAGCCTGAACTTGGGCAACGTGTCACGGAGCCATCGCGGAGGCCTCACCTCCGTGACACGTTGCCATCGCGGAGGGGATCTGCCTCGGCTCCTCCCACGATGGTTCGACGGGTTTCTCGTCCGATCCTTTTTTCCGGCCTTTCTCTAGCACGTATGGCCTTCAAATATACTTAACCAACGTGCGAATAGGTCGTCTAGATGCCGGAAATTCTACGGGGTATAACAAGTGAATTGTAGCATTGCATGATTATTAGTCCTTAACTCTAGTTGCTTCTTGTATTGTTTCTCGAGTATTTTATGATCACCTCTACACTTAATTATTATTTTCCAAAATTTCTATAATCAACAATTGTGAAGGTTAAATTTACACTTGAACTTGATAAGTCGTTGAATCAGTCCAGTCACTGTTGGGTTCAACATTCGGCTCTTTAAGAGCCATTGTATTGCTTGTTGCGCCCCAATGCACACTTCTGAGCGCACGCGGTCATCCAAGTAATATAGTGTCTCTTAAAGAGCCAGATGTCAAACCCACAGAGACTGGACTAATTCAGCGAATTATCAAGTTCAAGTGTTAATTTAACCTTCACAAGTGTTGATTATAGAAATTTTGGGAAATTCTAAAAGTCTAGGGGTGATCACAAAATACTCGAGAAACAATACAAGAAGCAATTAGAGTTAAGGCCTAATAATCATGCAGTACTACAATTCACAATGGTTCGAATATGAAAACTTCAAATATTGTCTCACATAATTAAAATGCTATATTAATGGTCTTTCCAGCCTCTAAACACGAAAAACTAGTCTCACACCTACATCGTTGAGCGGGGATGTGACGTCCTAATTGGTGAGCAATTTAGGTACGTGGATGTGGTTTACGGAGTTGCGCCCTTTTTTACGGACTTTTGTACCTCTCATCATATAACCTGACTTACCTTCACAACTACTTCAATGAGCGGTGATGTGACAATTCTATGTCGGTGTCTAGCTTATCCGGTTTTAGTAACCAAGCAAGGCAAGTTAGGTATAATTTCTATCCTAACCACTAATCCTATTGTAAAGATAAGAACTTGCTCCCTACATTCTTGTGTTCTAGACTAGGGTTACTCTTTCGAGCTTTTACCTAAACTTAACGTGTTTGTTTTCATGCTGATCAAGCATAAAACATTAATAATAAAGAATATAAGACAAAACAACAACTAAAAACTCAAACCAAGATGAATTCATGCATTTACAATCATATCATGTGGCCTCAACCCTACAGGAAGGGTTATAGCCACTCATGTTCGTACAAATACATAAAAACATGATTAAAGTAGAGTAGTTACAAGAATATGTAAAATAGAATGAAAATTAGTGAACCTTAGTCAGAGTTCTTCCTTTCTCACTTCACTCCTTTTCGTTGTTCTCAAGAAATTTCATGATAAAAAGATTTTAGGAGCTAAGTGTTCTATTTATACTTGGTGGAAATTTACAATTTTTGGCCAGCCATGAACTACCTCTGTGTCACGGACCCTAACACCCTGATTTGCCTCCGTGTCTTACTAGAAAATTGGTCGAGCCATGTCATAGGCGCTGGCCAAGGGGTGTGGCATGGCCCTTATCGCGACAAGGGTAGGGCGTGGCACGGACGCTGGCGCGTAGGGATGACTAACATGGCATGGGCACTAGCGCACAGGAGGGATTGCCTGGCATCATCTCGCGCGTGCATGACACGGTGCTGGGCGCGACACACGCACAATGTGGCAGGCTGCCTGGCGTGGCTAGCCTTGCCATGGTATGTCCACTTGCATTATTTTTCAATTCGATCTGAACTCCATTCCTTCACTTCAACCATCATTATTTAGTCCCTCATATGCACTTTACACCTACAAAACAAGGACTAATTATGTTGGTTAGTGCATACCCAAAAATATTCAAAATCACATGAGAATGTAATTAATTAAATTGACAAACTTGACTAAATTAAGTTATAAAATAGCACTTGGGCATGTAATTATACCCAAGATCACTACCCCACACTTAAATCCTTGTTCATCTTCAAACAATTCTATTACCTCTCGTGCACATGAAGAACTCACACATAGCTAATCGAAACAAGACAGTTCAAGCTAATGCTACAATGATTGTTTTAGATAGCAAGTTAAAAATAGAGCATGCAAGACATAACCACTAAAATCACATATAACTATTTTACGACTTCCTAGCCTCAAGAATAGACTCTCAACCTCAACAAACTCATGCAAATTGACCAATCAAGAAATCCGACATGAATTTTGTCCTTCATCAAACATTTGCCCTCAGAACAAGAGAGTTTCCCATTTTTTCACTCATTAGTTTTCAAATCATGACATATATGGGTGTATGAATAAGAAATAAGCTCACTCTCACGAAGAATTCACATGCGACATGTATTGACCCATAAGCTTGCCTTCAGTGTTTTACTCCACTAATTTAGGAATGTTTGAAAGTAAGATCAAGTAGGACTTAGTGGGTTGTAATGTAAGCTAAGGGCTGGTAGGTACTATTATGGCTAGTAATAGTGACTATCTTCCCTAAGCTCTTTTAATACATCACCCTGCCATTACGAGTATCTATTCTTTTACTTCACCTTTATTCTTTTCAACTCCATTTTTCCTCTTTATTTCCCTATTTCATTAGTAAGGAGTACATAAGCAATTTTTTCGCTCTTTTCATCTTTTACTCCTTACTAACTCTTATTCCTTTTTAAACAAATTCACCTCTAGCATTTTGTTATACCATAGAAACTTAGAGATCGGACTTGGGAGTTAAAATAGGAAGAAATGTGAAAATGGTGTTGTAGGTACAGGACGAGTCATGGGATTACTCGTGAGGACAGTCCACGAGTCGTCAGGTGACTCGTGGGGAGACTAGTGATGAGCAGGGAAGTTTTGAAGAGAAGGTTCCCCATGGGCATGGCAACGACTCGTGCTCAGTCCCCACGAGTTGTCATGTCAGTCGTGGGGTGGGTTAGAAGGAAAGAAGGGGAAACAAAGGCAATGTACCTAACGGAAGCTGACCACGACTTGTTGGGTGAGGTAACGAGTCTTAGTGTAAGTCATGGGGTGATTTATGTGTAAAGTGAAGTAATTGAGGCAGTGTACTTGACGAGCCAGGAAACGAGTCATCGCCAAGGACCACAATCTGTCAGGTCATCCATTAGGACCACCTGACAGTATTTTCTTGCAAATTCAGTAAGGGTCATTTCGTAATTCCTATATTCCTAAGACCTATACTACGTCTTTTAAGGCTCGTTTTGAAGGGTTTTAAGAGGGGAAAACATATTCTATGTTATTTCATTCCATGCATGCAAACTTAAGAGGTTGAAGAGGTGATTTAGAGCAAGTCTTCAAGGATTCCATAGGAATCTCATCTTGGGCAATTAGAGAAGTGGTAGAATCATCCCTTCCAGGTACGTAGGGTTATGAATGGGTGTCTCCTTCCACACCCATGCTCAATTTCTATTGAATCATGAAAATCTCCTATGATCAAGTATGGGGTTATTACCCGATTGCATGAATATTCAATTTCTTTACATGGGTATGAATTGATTATGATTTTATTATCGAATTGTGAAGCATGGGTTGATTTTACAATGATTTCAATTAAAAATTATGTTTCTGGCTTTCATGAATATTGAAGCCTATTAATGATAAGTTCATGAAAAGTAAGATTATGAAGCAAATGACTAGATTTTATGATGCAAAGCATGATTTGAAGCTACCTATGTCAATAATTATGTCTTCCATAAGAATCGAGCAATTCTAAGTATGATAAAGTTTTGGGCAATGCCCACATGTTGATTTCAAAATATGAATTTTCCCAAATAAGCTTACCGCATTGTTTTGGAGTGAAGACTCCCAAATTCCATATTTTAGCTTGTGGTATGTTTGAGTTAAATCTTCCTACGTATAGCTTACCACATGGTTTTGGAGCAAGGGCTCCCGAGTATGTTCAGCTTGTGGTATGTTTTGAACTAAAGTTTCTCAGATGCATGAATTCCATTGAGATGTATGTTATTGTTGAGCTTCGTTTTAATGCGATGTCGAGTCTATGCATGATTTCATTATTGAGCTTCATCAATAGACGATGTTAAGATTCGTCAATAGACGATGTTGAGCTTCATCAATAGACGATGTTGAGCTCCATTATATACAATGTAGAGCATATGCGTGTTTTTAGGAGAAGTGTCTAGCACCGGGCGGGCAAAGTGTCGATCACCCTATGCCTCAAAACTACGCGCCAATGTAGGTTGATACTATTATGTCTTATGACCTCCCTTGTGATCTTTCCCTTGCCCGAATGGGCCTTCAACTTGATATCGATATCATGATAGCGTCCTTAGCCCTGACAAGGTTTTGAATGGCTCTGCCCACTTGAGTATGATAGTCGGGACCACGTAAGCTCTATCGTGGTATGTTGGTTAAGTGACGAGTCTCCCATTGTCTATATGATTCATATTTGCATATTCCTTACTCATTGTTAATTTCTTATACATGCATGTTCTAAAACCAAGGTTTGACTCATTGTTTAGCTTTTTTTATAAATGTCATATTTCATCTTTGAGTCATTTGAGTTAGCTATGATGTTATAAAGCTACGTCTAGTCATGTTATAAAAAGTTTATGATTTTAGAAAGAGTGCATGTCAACCCTCCTCTCAGATTTGAAAGCTTATGATATGATATGAAATGGTTTAAATGATTTACTTTACTTAATCGGCTTTACTTACCTTGCCTACTCGGTACTTTCCACGTACTAACCACATACTTTCTATGTTGTATCATTTCATGATACAAGACCCGGCTCTCAGGTTCAACCTCCCACTTAGGCAGTTCATCGGAGTTAGCGTTTTCCTATTGGCGAGTCCTTATCTTTAAAGGTCCAGACTATCTATCATTCTTTATGTATTTTAGTTTCAGTATTGTTGAGTTAGTTGTGGTATTGTACCATCAACTCGTCCAGATTAGAGGCTTCTCAGACTTATGTATGTAATCAGCTTTGGATGTTTATTCTGATGTTATATTTAAGTTAGACTTCCGCTGAGCTCATATTGTTGATTCTTAAGATATTAAGTTAGATGTATGTTTATGCCATGGATCGACTTGGGGTCTCTCGGGGTCCCTTGTCCCGTGTCTACGATCAGAGCCTCTATTCGGGTCGTGACAAATTTTGTATTACAGCCATAGGTTTTTAAGTGTCCTAGGGTGTTTGAAAGCCGCGTTAAGTAGAGTTTTTTCATAGGTGTGAAACGCATAACACTTATGATGAAGAGGCTATGAGATGTTTAGGAAATGTTCCCTTCTTTCATGATCCATGTCGTGTGCTGAAAAGTCATTCTATCGTTCTAATTCATGCTATTCGTGATTGCAGAATCATGGCTTGTCGAAGAATGAACGGAAGGAGGAATGGAGGTGGTGAAGGAGACGAGGATGGAAATGGTTACGAGCACCAGCCAGCCCCACCAGTTCAGGAGCCTCAGGCACCGGAGCCGGCTGCCCATGCTGAGTTCCAGGCCGCTATTCAGATGCTTGCGCAGGCCTTGACCGCTCAGGTCAATCAGCAGGCCGTTGCACATGTTCCGCAAAATGGCAATTGTTCGGGGTGTTTTGCAACTACGCGCAAGTGCACGTGGTCGAACAAGTAGTAAAATGGCTAAAGTAAGCCAAGTATCGATCCCACAGGGACTGAACCAAGGTAATAATCGAATTAAGTATTAATGAACTCTAACTCTAAAAATGCAGACAACAATTTTAAAGAGGATTTTGAGAGTTTGTTTCCTAAGTTATACTAATCTAAGACAAAATGATAAAATGAGTCTGAACTATAGTAATGAGCAAGCTGAGGCCAAACGAACATGCAAGGAAGTAATTTATCGTTACAATTCGGCTAATCTTTCCTTCGGTTGCTAGTCAAGAATTATTGCCTATGGAGAGAAACTTTCGTATTCTACCCAACTTAAGAATCATGAAACTTCATCCTACATTTCTATGATAAAAGAATTTCATGTTCTAGCCATACGAAACCGATTCCTTAATTGACTAATACGACTTTCAGAAATATTTCTATTCTGAAGGTAAATCAATTCTCAATTTTCCCAAACTATGAAGAGATCATATCCTACCAATTTACAACTTTCCAATTTCTTTCTTTTTCAAGATAAAACTGAATTTTTTTAGATATACATTAACATTGGCCAGACATTAATGCAGTAAGAACAAGAATTGATAGAACAACCATGGAAGAAAAGATGAAAAACCAAAATGATCAACAATTACATTCCACTACAAATGTTCTTAACCTAAGCAAGAAGTGAATTTAGCCACTCATTTGTGGATTAAACATCATCAAATGAGTATAAGTCATACAAACAATTGAAATAAAGGAGAAAGAGTTAGAGAAGAACCCTAAGAATTTCGTCTCCTCAACTGCCTGTAACCCACATTCTTGCTCAACTAAGTTAGAATAATTAAAAATAAACCTAAATGTGCTATTTATACTAGTGGGAATTTTTCCCGAAATAACAAGCAATGTGTCATGGAGTGCATCGCGGAGCACTACCTCCGTGACACGGTGCAAACGCGGAACATCACTGGAATTTTATGTTCCAGGTGAATATAGGCAACGTTCCACGGCATGTAACGCGGGGCTTGGCCAACGTGCCACGGCGCCATCGCGAACCTTCACTGGAAATCTGCCAAAATAAATCATCCGAGGTAGACTGCCTCCACGATGGCAGCGTGACAAGGCTCCATCGCGGAGCCCCTATATTTACTGCCTTTCCTTGACCTTTTCCACTGCTCGCTTTCGAGTTCATTCCCGATTTTGACCAACATGCAACTTGGCTACCTAGAATTACATTTTTCCTGCAAAACAACACTAATCATGTTGGTTAGTATAAATTCACATTTTAACTACAAATCACATGAGAATGTACAAATAACGTTAGATAAACAAGACGAAATAGAGCATTTGACGTCACAAATTGGTGGAAAAATATCTACAATTAACGTAAGCAATATTCCACATGAATTAAATGATGTTTGACATGTAATATCTTCGCATTTGAAAGTTTCAGGGCTAGAACAGATAGAGAATACATGGAGGATTTTTTGGGGCATGAGGGAAGAACTATTCCCTTATTGAATTCCCACATATCTGGCTATGAATTCCTTAGAGAAGAAAGCTTGAATTGCTACGTTAGATGAGAAGCCCTAGTCTTTATTTAGAGTTCTTGAGAGAGAACTTGCGTTACTTTTCTGAAAATCTTAGAGGGGATGAGGGGGAAAATTATTTAGTCCCTCGAAATCCCTTCAAAATAACCCAAAACGACATAGTTTAGGGTCTACAGGGTTAGGATATTACTGAAATACCCTTAGAAAATTCGCAGGAAAACTGACTGCCAGTCCTCATGAGGGACTCAACAGCTCGTGCCCAGCGATCACGACTCATGGTCACGGTTGTCGAGTGCACTGCCCAATAACCTCCTATTGGTCACTACGAGGGACATCACGACTCGTGTTGTATCCAATGGCACGTGGTGACCCACTCGTCAACTACACTGCCAAATTCTCAACTCCCCAAACCATATTGGACCACGAGTCACCTAACAGTTCATGGAATGGACCACGACTCGTGGTGCCTAGTCATTAGGTACACTGCCTATATTTTCTCGATCTTCAATTTATTCTTGAACATAGATCACATCATGACTCATGGTGTTGACCACGGCTCATGGTCACACCCGTGGTCACCCCATTTTTTTGAAATTTTCAACCAAGTCCGGAATGTTCCCCATGAGTCACTTCACGACTCATGGCCTACCCCACGGGTAACAAGATGACTCATTCTGTGATCTGGCGTAGAAAATCCTATTTTCTCTATTTCAACTAACGGGTATGGTCTTAGGGTTTCCGAGGCATTACAATATGTCCCCATTGGGAACAATTATCCTCGAATGTTAGGAAACACACAGGAAAGTAGAGAATTGCAACCATTACACTCAAATACTGATCATAAGCTAAAAACTAACAAAATGACTACTTTCGAATTGAACCAAAAGCCTGAACTTAATTCACTAATCATACACATATTCATTTACATGAAAGAAACTAGAACACATGAACTGGACATGTAACTGAATAGAGTTCTAGGGAAAGAATTGATATCTTAAACTAAAACTGAGCCAATAGAGAACAATTGTGGGTATCTAGCCATCATATCTGCTTCGGCTTCCCATGTAGCTCCCTCAACCTGTTGATTTCTCCACAAGACTTTAACTGAAACTACCTCCTTGTTCCTCATCTTAAGCACCTGACGGTCAAGGTTCTGAACTGGAACCACTTCATACAAAAGACTATCTTTTACTCCCACACTGTCCAATGGAACAACTGATGTTGGATCTCCACTGCACTTCTTCAATAGTAACACATGGAATACTAGGTGCACTGATGTCAACTCTGATGGTAACTCCAGCTCATAGGTTACCTTTCCAATTCACTTCAGAAATCTGTAGGGTCCCACATATCTCAGATTAAGTTTTCCTTTCTTCCCAAATCTCATCACCCCTTTCACGGGGGAAATGTTCGGATAAACCCAGTCATCCATTGCAACCTCCAACTCCCTTCTCCTCACATCAGCATAAGATTTCTAACAGCTTAAAGTTGTTTTCAATCTTTCTATGATGAGTTGTACCTTTTGCATAGCTTCATGAACTGATTCTGGCCCGATTAAAGTAGCTTGAGCAACCTCAAACCACCTGATAGGAGATCTACACCTCCTACCATGCAATGTCGCAAACGAGGTCATCAGGATACTGGTGTGGTAGTTGTTGTTGTATGTAGACTCGATGAGAGGCAAGTGATCATCCCAACTACCCTTGAAATCAATCACAAACTCTCTCAACATGTCTTCGAGGGTCTGAATAGTTTGTTTTGCTTATCCATTTGCTTGCGGGTGAAAATCTGCGTTGAGCTTGACCTGGGTACCAAGTCCCTTCTAAAAGGACTTCCAGAAGTGAGAGGTGCTATCTGAGATAAGGGATAAGGGCATCCCATGAAGTCATACTAACTCACGGATATAAAGCCTAGCATAATCCTCAGTTGAATCCGTAGTTTTAACTTGGAGGAAGTGTACTGACTTAGTCATCTGGTCTACTATTACCCAGATAGAATCATGATGTCGACGAGTCCGAGGTAGACCCGTAATAAAATCCATATTTACTTCTTCCCACTTCCATGTGGGTATGATAATATTCTAATTCATACCTCCCAGTTTTTGGTGTTCTACTTTGATTTGCTGGTAGTTCGGGCATTTAGCTACATATTCAGCGGTGTTTCTCTTCATGTTGTTCCACTAGTAAATATCCTGTAAATCACAGTACATCTTAGTAGAACCAGGGTGGATGGAATACCTCGAGCTGTGTGCTTCAGCCAGTATCTGCTGTCTCAAATCACCCAAATCTGGTACACACAATCTACCCTGGTAATGGAGTACATCATCTCCACCTTGGAAGAAATCCTCCACTTCATTTTTGATAACTGCCTCCTTTAGTTTAAGCAGTATGGGATCTTCATCCTGCCTTGACTTAAGTTCAACTACCAACGAGGAATCTGATCCACTCTATACAACTACTCCACCCTCAACTGTATCAACCAACTGTACTCCCAACCTAGCTAATTTGTGGATATCCTTTGTCAGCTCCTTTTTGCCCTCCTCAACATAAGCCACGCTCCCCATAGACACTCTGCTCAGGGCATCAGCCACCACATTAGCTATGCTTGGGTGATATACCACGCTAATGTCATAGTCCTTCAGTAGCTCTAACCACCTTCTCTGATGAAGATTAAGGTATATTTGACTGAACACATACTGAAAGCTTTTGTGATCAGTGAAAACATCCACATTAGCCCATATAGGTAGTGTCTCCCTATTTTAAATGCAAAGACCACCGCTGCCAACTATGGTTCATTAGTCGGATAATTCTTTTCATGAACCTTGAGTTGTATAGAGGTGTAGGCTATCACCTTGCACCGCTACATCAGAACGCAATCGGGTCCAACTCTGGAAGCATCACAATACACTACAAACCCATCTATTCCTTCTGGCAAGGTCAACACTAAAGCAAAGTGAGTTGAGTTTTTAATTCATAAAAAATCTTCTCACACGCTTTTAACAGCTAAAATTTCACCGTGTTCTGAGTCAGCCTAGTCAGAGGGATGCTATAGAAGAAAAACCTTCCATAAAATGTCGGTAGTAACTGGCTAGACCTAAGAAACTTCTAATTTCAATTGGGGAGGTAGGTATTGGCTAGTCTTTCACCACTGCTAACCCATCTGTTGCTTCTGGCAAGGTCAACACCATTGCGGTAATGAGTTGAGATTTTAATTCCTGAAAACTCTTCTCACATGCTTATGACCAGTAAAATTTCACCTTCTTCTGAGTCAGCCTAGTCAGAGGATGCTATAGAAGAAAAACCTTCCACAAAATATCGGTAGTAACTGGCTAGACCCAAGAAACTTCTAATTTTTGTTGGGGAGGTCGGTCGTGGCTAGTATTTCACCACTACTATCTTTTGAGGATCTATCTAAATACCCTCACTTGAGACCACTTGACCAAGGAAAGTCACCGACTTCAACTAGAATTCGCATTTGCTGAACTTAGCAAACAACTGGTGGTCTTTGAGCGTCTGAAGCACTATTCTCAGGTGGTTAGCATCTTCTTCCTCATTCCTAGAGTATACCAGAATATCATCAATAAATATAATGAAGAACATATCAAGATACTTCTTGAAGACTATGTTCATCAGGTCCATGAATGCTGCGAGGGCATTAGTTAGTCTGAAGGACATAACAACGAACTCGAAGTGACCATATCGAGTTCTGAAAACTATTTTGGATATGTCACTTTCTCTAACTCTTTGCTGATGATACCCTGACCTGAGATCTATTTTGGAGAAACAACTGGCTCATTAAAGCTGATTGAATAATTCCTCAATCCTGGATAGGGGATACCTATTCTTGACTGTGACCTTGTTCAATTGATGGTGATTGATGCACACTCTGAGGGTACCATCTTTCTTTCATATGAATAGTACTGGAGCACCACAGGGAGAGATGTTGGGTCTGATAAAACCTTTATCAAGAAGGTCTTTTAGCTACTACTTTAACTCCTTAAGCTCAGCCGGAGCCATTCTGTTAGGAGGGATGGAGATGGGCTGAATATTTGGGAGAGGGGCTACACCGAAGTCCATTTCCTGCTCAGGAAGACTCCTGGGAGATCATCAGGAAACACATCAGGGAACTCGCTAGCAACTAGGATTGACTAGATATTTGGGGTCTCCGAGCTGGAATCTTTGATCGGAACTAAATGGTAAATGCACCCTTTTGAAATAATCTTTCTGGCCTAAAGGTAAGAAATAAACCGACCCTTAGGTGCTGAACTACTGCCCGCCCACTCTAACACTGGTTCATTAGGGAAGTGAAATTTGACGACTCTAGTTCTGCAGTCGACTAAGGCATAAATGGAGTGAAACCAAGCCATTCCAAGAATGAGGTCAAAGTCGACCATGTCTAAATCTACAAGATCAGTTGGAATGACCTTATTGAAGACTGAGACTGGGCAGTTTCTATACACCCGGCTGGCTCTAACTAACTTGCCAACTAGGGTGGAGACTGAGAATGATTCTAAGAGGACCTCTGGACTGATATCGAACTGGATTGATACATAGGGAGTCATGAACGAAAGTGTGGCTCCTGGATCTAGTAAGGCATACACGTCTAGATGAAAAAGGCATAACATACCCGTGACCACGTCATGTGAGCTCTCCTGATCCTGATGAGAAGACAATGCATAAAAAAGGTTTTGGCGTTGGCCGTCATTCGTACCTGAAGTGTTGGCCTGCTGGAGCTGCTGAAGTAGTGGATTGTGACCTTCCCTGTCCTGCTGACGGGCATTCCTTAAGCTGATGACCAAGCTGTCCACAACCAAAACAACCCTCTCGATCCTAAAGACACTCCCCTAGATGGTTCTTCCCACACTTAGGGTAAGCTGGGTAGCGATTGCTGGCACTGAAGCTATGGGAATGAGGGCTAGATGCCTACCCCTTAGATCCTTGCGAGATCGGAAGGAGGGGTGCTAGCTGAACTGGGTGTTAGAGCCCACTACTGTTGCTACTGCTGTTGTGGGTGGCTACTACCGCCAAATCTTTAATGGCCGTATTCTGACTGACTGGTTCTCACCCGTTTGTTCTCCCGCTCCAAATCTTTTAATTTTTCTGCCCCAATTTGCTGGGCATAAACTATGAGGCCAGAGAGATCGATGTCCTTAATAAGAATTGTTGTCCTACACTCCTTAAGTACCAAATTTGAAACTCCATTCATAAACTTCAGCATGCAAGCCCTTGGCTCGGATACCATCTCTGGAGCATATTCAGACAACCTATTGAACTCTAGTGCATATTCTTCTAGCCCTGCTTCAAGTTCATAATTCTGCCATCTTTTCTTCCCTATGCTCTGGCGGGAAGAATCTATCCAGGAAGAATGCGGTAAACTTCTCCTGTTCCACTAGTCCTACTCCCGTTGGTCTCCCCTCCTTCTATTATTTATACCAGATCTGGGTTACCCCTTTCAGCTGGTAGGCAGATAAGTCGGCACTCTCTGAGGAGCTGACACCCATAATCCAGGTGATATTTGTAATCTCATCCATGAACTCTTGTGGGTCCTCTCCCACCTTAGATTTGTGGAAATCTGGAGGGTTCATCCGAGTGAAGTCCCGAACTTGGGGAGTTGCTGCGGACCCATTATTATTGGTTGGAATCACCTGCTGGTTCACCTTGTTGGTAATTGTCCGTGAGAAGCTAGATAGCCGCCCCGAACTCTACTGTAAACATTGAGTCATCCTAAAGGGCTGCTGGTCATGAGCGATACTGGCCCTTCTTCCTTTACCACATCGCAGAGGTATAATGCACTGAAAAGAAATAGTGCACGAGTTAGGGGAACAATTCTGGAATTGAATTTCAATGCACGATAAAGAGTATGAATAAAAGGGAGTTTTCCAAAGAACATCTCATAGCCTCCCCGTCATAAGTGTGGCGCGCTTCACACCCATGAAAGGGACTCTACTCGATGTGGCTTTCAGAAATCCAAGGATACTCTAAACCTAGTGCTCTGATACCAAGTCTATCATGCCCTTAGTCTACATCCCAGATAGGACACGGTACTAAGAGTGACAAGTAACCCCAAGTCAATCCATGGTCTATCATAACACTGGCATTCTGAGTAAATATAAATAGCAGAAGCTTCTAAAATAATGATATAAAACATTAATGAAAATGAAGCTAAATCATAAAGTTTTAAATCAACTAAAACAAATCTACAAGTCTGAAATTGAAGGTTGTGTCTGAAAGCCAACTACAACTGACGAGTTACTGGGACAAGCCCCCAACTAACTTCAAATCTAAATAAAAGAAAGAAAACTAAAAGAATAATCTCCGCCCTCGAAATATGAGGACTCACCACAGATGTCACTAAGAAACTCTGAGCGAGGTTGGCTAATGGTGTTGCGTCTGAGAACCTGCAGTTTTATCATAAAATGGTACAACATAAAACATAAGCGTCAGTACTTTGAGTTTACTGATTAAGTGAGAGAAACTATACATATGAAATAAAATAACTGGTCTGAAAAGACATGCAATGACCAACTGAAATCAAATAAGTAAAGTAAACTTAGATGGTCTAAAAGACCTTGTATAATGGTCAAGGACATGCCCTAAATATGAGATACTGGTCTGAAACACCGCACTAAACTGATCTGAACTGACTAATATGAGACTAAACTGAGCTCACTAGTGGGAGAGCCTATAACCGACATATAACCATGTAATCAAGACTTGGAGTCCGATGTATACACCCCATCAGTATGACCCAATATACCTTTCTAGGGTATAAAGGCATGAAGTGGGTGATAACAAGTCTAGAGCCATGAGGCCAATAAAGTAACCTACGGTGGTAATGTAGTTCTGAGAACCTGGGTGCGCTGCAACCTCGGCCCACTCGGTGCTAAGTCCTACTCCCACTGGAAATTTCTAGACTAACTAATAAGCTGATAGCTCCAAACTGGGGCCCAAGACTACATCATGGATACCTATCTGGGCGCACCCTGAGATTCTTATCAGACTGGATTTTGTAACTAGGTTCTAAGACTAGTCAGAGCTGCTTATCTGGAAGCATCATAACCGTTTAAAGAACAAACTATAATCTGAAACTGGGGTCCTAAGGCTAGTTAGAGCTGCTTATCTGAAAGTTTCATGACTACCTAAAGAACCTCTAAAATCTAATACTGCATCTAATTCTAATAACTGCGAGGCATTACTAACACCTCGAGAATTTCTGTAGTCAAACTAATAAGCTGACATTTCTGACTAACACTGAGTATTCTAAAATTTTAACTAAAATTGAACTAACATAAACTTGACTGAGTTTTCAACACAAACTAACAATATGAGAATCCCCAACACTGATAGAACAAGCAATTTTGATAATTGAACAGTTATGCAACACTCTAACTTTTCTACATTTAAGAGCTAGGGATATATTTAATTTTATAGGAACAAGCAACAACATAGTCACAAATTAGTGGAAAAATATCTACATATAATGTAAGAAATATTCCGCATGAATTAAATGAAGTCTGACATATAATTTCTTCGCATTCGAAAGTTTCAGGGCTGAACTAATAGAGAAGACATGGAGGATTTTTGGGGACACAAGGGAAGAACTATTCCCCTGTTGAATTCCCACATACCTGGCGATGAATTCCAGAAAGCTTGAACCGTTGCAATAGATGAGAATCCCTAGTCTTGCTTGAGAGTTCTTGAGAGAGAACTTGCTTTACTTTTTTGATAATCTGGGTGGGGATGAGGGGGAAAACCGTTTTGTCCCTTTAAATTCCCTCAAAATAACCCAAAATGATGTAGTTTAGGGTCTAGGAGATTTGGAAATTACTGAAACACCCTTAGGAAATTTGCAGTAAACACTAATTGCTAGTCCTAATGAGGGACTCCACAGCTCATGCCTAGTGACCACGACTTGTGGTCACGGTCGTCGAGTGCACTGCCCAAGAAGCTCCTGTTGGTCACCACGAGGGACACCATGACTCCTGTTGTACGCAACGGCTCAGGTAACCCACTTGTCAACTACACTGCCAAATTCTCAACTCCCCAAACCATAGTAGACCATGGGTCACGTAACGGGTCGTGGCATGGACCACGACTCGTGGTGCCTAGTCGTTAGGTACACTACCTACCTTTTCCCAGTGTTTAATTTATTTTTGACCACTGATCACATCACGACTCGTTGTGTTGACTATGACTCGTGGTCACCCTATTTTTTTGAAATTTTCAACTAACTCCAAACTATTCCCCATGAATCACTTCACGACACGTGGCCTACCCCGCGGGTCACAGGATGACTCATTCTATGATCTTGTGTAGAAAATTCTATTTTCTCCGTTTCAACTCCCAGGTCTGGTCTTAGGGTTTTCAAGGAATTACATGCTCCTTGTTCAACTTTAGGCCCTTTTACACCAATTGGGGTCTCAGGCAACTCAGCATCCTCATTATGTTCCTTCTCAGCGACATTGTCATCATTTTCAATCACACTCTCTTTCTTCCTTTCATCTACAACCGGTAGAGGGGGTAAACAGTAGTCTTTCCACTCCTAGTCATCATAGCCATAGAATGACCATCATTCTTTAGATTTTTCAGTGTGTTGCTTGGTAGCGTACCATTTTTCCTAGGGTTCACAGATGCTGGCAGTTGCCCTAGCTGCTGTTCAATCTGCTTGATACCTGTCACATATGAATCCACTCTCTGACCCATGATTGATATATCACTATGGATGTCTTTCAACTGATCATTTGTGGACCTCACCTTTTTCAGCATCTCAGCCATCATGCTCTCTAACTTTGACTATCAAGCATCCCTCTCATGTGCATTAGGAGGCACGTAGAATCCAGCTCGGTCATTGCGGTAGCCATCATTCCTTCTCCAGTCTTTTTCGCACTCACGACCTTGGCTTATGTCTCTGTACCCATTTTGATTATAATTGTCTCGATTTTGGTTTTGACCTTCGTTTCTGGAACTTTGGCGCCAAGTGTCTTGTCCAGAACCTTGGGTGTTGGCTTAGAAACTCGCCACTTGGTTGTCCAAGAAGTTTGCCTCATCCTCGAAATCTGAGTGGTCTGGCCTTGGCTCCTATGCTTGTGTGCCAACTGCGTTCACCTTTCTGGCTCCAACTCCCATGATGTTCTTAGTAAGAAAATCCAATGATGTGCATATATGAGCCAACTCCTAGTCACGCTCTTCTTCTTTCCTATGTTGGTCTGCAGTCAAACCAACAACGTATGTACCGGCCACGGCGTCTGCCTCTTGGGTGTGCCATACCCTATTTTTTTTGTCACCCTATCAAAAGTGGTAGTGGCTCTCTCCCAGGTGTGACTCATCAGTGCTCCTCCTGCCACTGTGTCTACTACAGCTTTGGTATTGTTGTTAAGGACCTATAAAAGATATCCAACAAACTATCATCTGGAATATTATGGTTCGGGCATTTAGTCAACTTCTTCTTGAACCTCAGCTAGGTTTCATGAAGTGCCTCAATTTTATGTTGTCAAAAGTTATAAATTTCATCCTTGAGCTACAACATCCTAAAGGGTGAAAAGAATCTCTCTAAGAAAGCTTGCTTGAGCTCCATCCAGTTCGTTATTGGGCAACTCTGATAACCATAAAGTGGCTTCCCTAGACAAAGAAAAGGGAAAAAGTCTGGGTTTGATGGAATCCTGGCTAACTCCGATCAACCTGTATGCCTTGCATATTTCCACAAAGTTCATCAACTGTAGGTTGGCATTTTCAGCTGCATGACCACTAAACACCCCTTTCATGTTTAACAATTGAATCATGGTGCTCGTGATGTCAAATTTGGCCCCAGCAAGCAGTGGTGGTGGTACAATGGCTCCACTTGACCCAACTTCATCGATGTCCAGGTCGTTTTCTTCGAAGAACTGAGGGGCATATCTTAGGCTTCTGTTGCCCCTCCCATGTCGACCAGCGTTCACGACCTTATCTCGAGCATCCTCTGCATCCCGAAGTGCAGCTTGCCGAGCTAGCTCAGCTTGCCTAGCTTCTTCAGCTATGCAGGCATCTCTTTGATCTAGGTTTTCAATAATTCGCAGTGTTCGTTCAACTTTGAGATCTAATGAAATCAGGGGATTTCAACTTTGACAAGTACTTGGCATTTACCAAGCAGCAACATATGGATATCCAAAAACAAAAAGAAAATTTTATTCAGGAAATAACAACCAAAAGTCAAATACAAGCAATTAAACTAATCTTAGTTGTATTCCCCAGCAAGGACGCCACTTTTTGATAACCCTCAAACTCACACTTCCTAGCAAAGTATGAAGAAGACGTTGTTAATAAAGAACTCAACTAAGAGGTTTGGGTTGAACCCATAGGGAATAGGGTATGATCTAGACTAATGCTAGTAAGTAAACTTGTTGGTGAGTTATCTCCAAATTGGTAGGTTTAAGGAAAACAATATTAAAACAAAGATTATGTTTGTGGTTTAAATCAAGAATTGCAAACAACTATGGTAAGTGTTCCTTATGGGTTCATAACTACTTCGGCTATACACACGTGATCAATCTCAATGCTTACTTGTAGAACTAATAACTAGGGTTCATCCAAATGACTAGTTCGTCCCTATTGGATGACTATACTCAATCATTGGGTCAGGTCTCATAAGCAATTTCAAACTAACCATTATCAATATGTTGCAAATTTAACTATCCTGCAACCACACCTCAAGTTAATACAATGATCAAGAAGATCAAGGCTTTATAGTGATTCTCTTTTCCTAATCTCTACTTCTCTAGGTTCAAGAAAGTAAAGAATTCGGGAAAGTCCTAATGTTGTACACTGTTAAGAAACGTTTAAACATGAAGAGAATACAATACAAGCTTTTCGCATTGGTTTTTAATCACTTTTGTGCAACCCTAATTTGTTAATCCACCATGGTTCCCTCAACCCCTAGTTATGGAGATTTTAGCCTCTCATGGTTGTAAGATTATAATTTGCATTCATGGACAAAAACCTTAATTAAATACTTACAGCGATAATTGGAAGGAAATTAAATTTGATTATCAAAGAACAACCCTAAGAACAATTTGAGAATAAAGAATTTGATCCAATGAATTGCTCTTTTACATTTGATAAAAGTTAACAAAAGTAACTATTGACATGTCTACTCATTCAGTCTTCTCCTCCTATAACTAAACTAAAACATAAATGATATTTATACCCTAAGCTAACAGGGAGTTTTTCATATATATTGCCGCCTGTGCCACGATTTCTTCTACGACCCATCGAAGGATTGTACGGGTCGTACCTGCCTCCCATAGGTTCTTGGATTCTAAAGATTTAGTTAGTGTTGGCTTGCTGGTGCAACTGATTCCTTCATCCTACGAGTCATACATTGCTTCAATGGTTTGGCCCTGAGAACTCTAACATCTTCCGGAATTCTTCACAAGTGTTGTGGTATGACTCGTACCTTCTTGCCATGACTCGTACTAGCTATAGTGTCTGAATATCTTTCAAGTACTGAGAATCTTCTGAAGTTCACCATGGCTCCTGATACGATTCTTAATTGGTGCCACGGTTCATGAGTCCATATGTTCCAGGACTCTGTGTTTATGCAATTTCTTCTGAATATTTCCATGACTCCACTTACGGCTCGTACTGAGAGTTGTATGTTTCCTTCTTCCCTATTCAACCTTCTGGCGTTCATCATGGTCCTCAATACAGCTCATACAATCAAGGTACAGCTCGTAGTGAGACTGGTACTTTGACTGATTTTCTTCATTTTAAGGCTTCTTTTGCATATCTTTGCTCCAACATTTATTTTCCCCGAAATTAAAGTAGAAGTGCCTTATATCCATATAATCATACCTAAGTCCATACTATTTTCTTAGTTTTAAGCGTCAAAAGTTCTGTAAATGCACTACACATCACCACCCTAAGAACTTTTAAGACATATTTTATTTTTCTTGTCCACCATCTTTTTACTTGTTTGTTCACCTTTCATCTACTCACCCATGTCTTTTCTTTTCATGCCCCATTTTTTACTACTTGACTGCTAGTTTTCTACTCATAGAATAACTAAGAATTTTGCAATTAGAGCTCTCTTTTTTAATTTCCTAGCAGCAAGTAAACAACACAAGTTTTATGAGCACCTCTTCTTCTCACTTTTCTTTTCGTACCAGAAATATTTTTCTTTTTCCCTTACAATATTTCTTTGTGGACCCTAACGTCCAAGTATCAAAGTACTTAAGACTACTTTTAATCAAATTTGAGATCTCACAAAAAGAGAGATTAAGCTACTTTCATGGCTAAGAACGAATAAAGCATTTGGCTCAAAGGGGGTTAACTAGGGAGAATGTACAGGAAGGTAAATCAAACATTGGAAAAAAACACGGCTTTTTAAAAGAAATTCCTTGATCATATCCTCACTCCCTAATAATTAGTTATGCTATATACACTAAGGCAAGTTCTAGATGCTACAATATGTACACTAATGATAATTTAGCTCACTTCTCGTGGCAATCAAGAATCTAGTCGATTTCCTACATCTACATACTCACACAATCATATTGATAGCCCTTAGAATCATTTTGACTCAAATTAAAGATATATGAGTGTCTCTCATAGATTCCTCACTTATGCATTCAAGATTACCACTTTACTGACTCTAGTGTAGCAGCTAAATAGAATGTTAACAAGCACACAAGTGAATGCTCTATGACTCAATCCTAAAAATAAAATTTTAAAAACTGTAACTGGTTTCCCTTAAGACGGTCGTCATCCATCTATCATAGGGAAGGTTCACTACTTTACGACGACAGCGACTCCTAAAAATAAAAAAATTACCAATTCAAAGGTCCTTCCTTCAGAAAAGAATTGAGGCCATGAAAAAAATTGAAGGGTGGATAAGACATGCCATTTTCAAAAACATTTTCAACTAAACTTGCTGGCATGCTCACCCTTAACCTTAAAATTCATGGAGACATATCCCTCACTCCACACTTAAAGTCTTGCTCTGTCCTCAGAGAAACTAAAATTAAAGGTCATATAAGAGTGAGAAATAACTCTCTAAGGCCCTCTCGGGCCTAGTTAGTAGCCTATCTCTTTGATTTACGGATCATCCGACCCCACACATAAGCTCCAGACGTGCTCCTTAGCTTTGATTTCAGATACTCAGACTTCCCTTTCTCTGCACACAAAATAAAAAACAATAGTGACACTATAAAATAATAATAATAATAATAACAACAACAAAATTATTACAATTGGGTTGCCTCCCAATAAGCGCCTGATTTAACATTGCGGTACGACGCCATCAAGTTTTACCACTTTTCCTTCCATTTTGAGCTTATAAATTTCATCCCTAGTTTATTTTCCAATTTTCTTTTATGATCAAGGGGCGGTGGTGTAAACATGAAGGGACCAAGTACTAGACGTTGCATCTTTCCCTTCTCGGCTCTTAAGTGAGAGATGTCATTGTGTGTCTTTGGCATAATGAATTTTAGAATATAGGGGCATTGTTCCCCATCTACACCTGTCTCCATAGGTTTGGAAGGATCTATTTCTTTGTTGCCCCCTAAACACAATGTCGAGAAGTTTTTAGAATGAGGTCCACTAAGCCCAAACTCCAAGATTTCATTATGCTTGACATCCTCACTTTTATCCACCTCCTCAACATTCACGTCTACCAACAAAAAATGGTCTAATGGTTGGGATTCTTTTTCTTGTTCCGTGCATTGGCTAGTATCTACAAAACTCTGTAGCTGGGCCTTAGATGCCTCAACTTTTTCATTCAAAAGACCCTGCAGGTCATGGATACTTAGGCCAAATTGATCCATCTCTTGTCTGAGCTCTATTCTCCCTTCCACCTGAGGTTCCTCTTGAGTATTGGCTAAGACCGTGATTTGCAAATCATTACAAGTTGTAGTCTCAGCCATCATCTCTGCGAGCTTAGAACTCATCCTTTATAAGGATCCTCCCTGTTCAGGAAGCTACTCCCTCATTACTTCCATATTCTCTAGGATCATTTTTTCCATATTGCTTGTTTGAGCATGATGTTACTCCTCTTTATTATTCCTATAAGCATCAAAAACAATAGGAGGATCGTAATAGGGGCTTGGGGAAGGGGAATAAAAATATGGGCAACTACTCCAATGGCCATCCAGACCACCACATACACAGAAAGTATGACAGTGTTTCCACAAGTGGAGTCCTCCAAAATTCAAACAAGAATCACCTAGATATGAATACCCATCATTCGACCCATTTATATACCAAGATGTCATGTTAAGGTTACTGGTCAAATACTAAAAGAAAAAGAAAACGAGAAATCTATACAATATATACAGAATAGCGGAATAAAAACCCCAACCTACGAATGATAAAACAATATTCAAGTCCCCGGCATTGCCGCTAGAAACTTGTTGTCGCCCAAGTGCATGTGGTCATCAAGTAATATAGGATTGTTAAGTCTAGATATCGTACCCACAGAGACTTGACAATTTAATCGTGATAATGTTGTCACTTTAATTTCACCAATCTACAAAACAGTTAAAATGTAGATTGGTTTTGGAAAATTAAACTACTAAAACTTCAAATAAAAAATTAACCAAAAACAATTGTAACCTTGATTGTATTTCGATGATGGTGAATGACTAGGGCAATGGAACTTGGTTGGTGTCAAGTCAAGTTTTCAAGAAGTAATTAGATAGACATCATTCTTCCTAGGGTTGTTATTTGCAAGTTACTATCTCATTCCTTGCCACTATCTCTAGCATCCAAGAACTATTTCATGAACCCTAACTCCTATATTATGATGGTCGAAGGAGAATAATAAAACGACGATTATGCCTACTTGTATTTCAACTAAACGGGGTTGAAGAGTATATTCCTATCCTCAACAACAACTTCTATCCTATCATCAATGGGTTCAAAGGTCTTGGAATTCCCGTTTTGTATTTATTTTTAACCGTTTCAATTCCCTTTCCCAAGTTCAATTGAAACCAACAAATTACTTACAAGGTGATCAATCTCATATACAATAAATTAACACAAATAAATGCAAACAACCATAAATAAAGAATCAAAACCAAATTTAATTAGTCTTTGAAACAATCAACCATTCACCATGGATAAAACCCTAGAATATAAGTTTAGCCACTCATAGACAAGTGGAAAAACGAATATATAGTCATCATCATATGAAAATATGAGTAAAAAAGAGAAAAACCTAGTTGTAGAACTATGTCTTCCTTCCAAAGGGCTTACAAGCTTTCATAAACGAACTGTGAAATGTAAAATGTAATTAAAGACTGATCCAAGATGATATCCCCCTTCTACAAACGACCTAAGGCATGTATTTATAGATGAGCCTTCAAATGACGCTTCTGCCCTTCAAAAATTGTCTTTAAAATCAACATTTTTGCCCTGGGATAGCCCAGGCGCACTGGCCCATGTATCTCATAATAGACCTAATTAAATTTCCAACAAATTAAGCTCCGGATAAGGTCTGGGACGCCTCCCCCTCTATCTCGCCAAGGTGTTCATCAAATTTCTCTAAGCTTGGACACCTCTGGCATAGGGCGCCACTCATCTCGGTAAGATTTGTGAAGTGCAATTTTCTGAAGCTGCACAAGCCATAGCCCCAAGTTAAAGTTTTGTTCTCTAAAGTTTGGGGCTTGATGTGGAGCGCCAACCATAGCACCAGGCCATTTAGCTCCTCAAATCTTCACTCCTTGCATCATTTTGAGCATATTTTGCTTAGTTTTTCGCCTCAAATCAACTCAAATCATATGTTAGCGCGTAAAACTCTCACACACAAAAAACTCTAAGCATATATTAAGGATTATGAACTCAAAATGTGATCAAATATGGGTAAAAATATGGCAAATGGGAGTAAAAATTTGCCCAACATCAATAATCCCTTTTAAAACTTTGAGTTGATGTAACTTTGGGGGGACGTGTTGGTTTACTTTAAATTAATCTTAAATTAGATCTTGTAATTCCTTTTACTTATTAATTAAATATATATTAAAGGATACTCTATATGATTAGTAATTATAAAAAAACTATCTAGTTCAAGTAGATCAAAACAAATCGAGATAGTGATTTTTGATTTTAAAAAAACAAAGCTTGTAATAAATAAATAAAATATAAACTCAAAAGGAACTAAAAAACAAGACAACTAGCACACATAATTTCCAACCTCCTTTAACATCCCAATTATTATCCTGTTTATTCAGAATTACAAATCAAATAAAAAATAGGATACAAAAGATAAATAAGAAAGAAAAGAAAAAAATATTCTTAGTAATCCTCATATTGTTAGATCGAACCAGGCAACTCTCCGTTGCACCCTAACAAAGGAAGGATTAACTGCTTTTACAAAAATATACATATGCATACCAACACATATATAAAATATATCAAACTAACAAAATAAGATTGGAGACATGATAAATGCAAGTGAAACTATCAATTGGGGTCCGAGACCAAAAATTGAATCCATAGGCATGATATTTGATAGTTAAAATAGATAACTAAACAAAAAAGTTAATGGCATATTAAAATTATTCGAGTAAGGTCAATCCGAATTACCACCATAAAGTATATCTACATATATCAATCTAATACGAAATTAGTTATCTATTTCATGAACAAGTATGCTACGATAATTAGAACACATGAACAGATATGTAGGACTGGCTTAAATAAATAACTTATAGGATAATTGTTACACCCCGTAAGTTTTTGACACTTAGTTGGACTATTCGCATGTTGGTTAAGAGTTTTAGAATGCAATACATGCGAGAAAAGGGCCCAGGGAGAGACTGGACAAGCGCCAAGTCGGAGCATCACAAGGCAAATGCGACTTATAAATCGCATTCGACAAATGAGACTTATAAATCGCATTCGACAAATGCAACTTAAAGAGGAGGGGTTCGGGCCCAAGTATATAAGGCCTCCAACCTTGTTTAAATCATTTCCTTACATTTAATTTCCAGTGAACAACCAGTAAAAAAGGGAGACGAAGGGTTTTCATTAATTTCCGTCCGATTAAGCCGTCAAACGCAGTCCAAACTTAAATTAACTTCGGGTAGCAAAGTATAAAGCTGTAGGGAGCATTCTTGTAGAGTTAGTTTTGTGAAATTCGGCCGGTGAATCATCGTCATGCCGAGCCAAGGTAAGTGGAATTTCTCCAAACTAGTGTTAATATACTCCAAGCATTAAAGTGAGTATTTCTCCCTTCTGGACTTCCGAGAAATTATGAGTTTTCGGCCATTCTTCGATAAGCTGAAGAATAGGTAGTAGGTATATCCATAAGTATGATTTCTTTCCAAAATAATAGTAGAATTAATTCTATTCTCTCATGATTATGAATACAGTTGGGAGAAATAGCTGAATACTAGCCGAGCTAAGCCAGTTAATCAGAAGTCGGCAATTGAGGTATGTAAAGCCAGTTTCTTTCGGCAATCTAGTAGTTCTAGAATAGCAAAATAGTACGAATTTTAGTAGAGTGTTTCAGAAGTCATATATTATGTTCAGTATGAAATTTAGTAAGAATTTTAGAAATATAATACAGTGTTCAGCATGAAATTTAGTAAAACAGTATAAGTCCCAGCAGAATATTCCAGAAATATTATTACAAATTAAGTATATTTCAGTATCAGATTCATTACATTTCAATATGAGATTCAGAACAGAATACCAGAACATAAATATTATTATCAGATTCAGTATATATATTACATGTGCTTATTGCTTTATGTGGAGACATGATTGTTCTGTGCTGGGCACCCTCAGAGCTTCCTTGCTCGCCCCAGGGTTAATAGCTGCGTCGACTCGCCCGCCAGAGGGTGAGGATACGTCGCTCTACGGAGTGGCATACCGTCCGCCAGCGGACGTAGATGTGATGCAGATTCCCCTTAGTAGGCTGATCAGCACTATACCACACCCCCTATCGAGCGCTTCTGCCCGGGGTGCAGATTATAATTTTCAGATTACAGATTTCAGATTTCAGATTTCAGGAGTCCTCCAAACTTAGATAAATCTATAGTCAGGGGCCCAGTGAGCCCAAGTTGCATACCCAGGGGGCCGGCTGGATGCTCATAGTTACTAGGTGGATGGTAAGAACTGGGTAGCTGTATATAGATTGTGTGTTGGTTGGTACCTTACGGCTTATGGGGGCTGGTAAGGTTCTTGTATGCTATGTTGTGTTAGTTATTAATAGATAGAAATTAGACCGCCATGTTATCAGGTATGACTCTCACTCTCTTTAGTAAAGTTACGCTCTTTTCAGTCAGTCTCATCCCGTGTCCTATTATTTCAGTATCTTTCTATATTGTTGTTTTCTTTCAGTTATTTTCAGTTATTGCTTTGCATACTCAGTACCAGTGGTACTTATGCCCGTTTTGGGGTGTTGTATTACTTGCCTGCAGGTACACGAGGAGTAGATCCCTCATAGTTCCAGCTAGCGTACAGAGTCTTCAGCTCCTGTCATCCGAAGCTTGACAGCTAAAGGTTTACTTCCCTTTTTATTTTGTACAGTATGGGTAGGCCGGGGCCCTGTCCCGACCATCTTATTATTCTTAGAGGCTTGTGGATTGTATATTCCCTGTGGTTAGTGGTACCGGTCTTGTGGGGTCGTATGTATGTTTCAATTTGCATGTAATGGCCGTGTGGGACCTTGTTCAGTTGTCAGTTGGTGACCTTTTCGGTCACAGATCAATTCAGCACTTCATTATACTTTTCAGTGATAACTAGTCAGCATGGTGGCCTTGTTGGCCCGCATAGGTTCCCTTATACTCAGTTGTTCTGGTTAGCTTTTATATTCCTATAGGTGGCTATAGGTCTAGTCAGCCGGAGGCTATATTTACAGCCGTTATATAGCCTGTTGTTGTAAAAAATCAAGAATTAGAGCCAGCCTGGCACCAGAAGTGCTTAGGCTTAGTAGTCCGGCTGTCCAGCTCCTAGTTGGGCACCAGGTGCAAATCATGCCTCCCAAGGGGGGCGTGACAAACTTAGTATCAGATCAGGTCGTATCCCAGGGAGTCTGCAAGCCATGCTAAGTAGTGTCTTGTCTATGGATGTGTTGTGCACCATATACCATAGGTAGGGGGCTGCAAGACATGATAGGATGGTTACTCTTTCTTCACATTCAGTCGTGCCATAGAGTAGTACAGTATAGGGTTGAGTCCCTAAAGCTTACTATACTCTTTGTGTATAGATAAAATATCAGATCAGCGACACCCTATCACAGGCCAAAGATTTGATACAGCAGTAGGAGAGGGCACCAGCAGGATGCCCCAATCTCAATTAGAATCAACCCTATCTGAGGGTGATACAGAGGCATCCTTCTCAGCAGTCTCCACCCCATCAGGATCCACTCGGGACGACACCACCTCCGACAATTCCTATACCTACACCATCTGACCAGGAGGTTAGGAGTGTAGTAGTTATGTTAGCACAAATGATGGCTACTCAGCGCCAGTTAGTGCCACCTACAGCTGCAGAGTCATCAGGTGGGCTTGGTAGTTCGAGGGTCCAAGAATTCATGGCACTAGGTGCCCTACAATTTACCAGCAAAGATCGAACAGAGGACCCCCAGGACATCCTAGATCAAATGCAGAGGATCTTCAGGGTAATGCATATTACATCTGCAGAGTCGGTCGAATTGGCGGTATTTCGACTGAGGGATATTGCGTGTTGTGGTATGAGAGTTGGGAAAGGTCTAGAGGGAGAGATGTTGCCCCTCCGACCTGGTCCAGCTTTTCAGAGGCTTTCTTGGACCGTTATCTACCACGAGAGATCCGACAGGCCTGGATGGATCAGTTTTTACACTTAGAACAGGGGGCAATGAGTGTTCGAGAATACGCCCTGTAGTTCAATTCTTTCGCCCGCTATGCTCAAGCCTTCGTAGACACCATGTCATCCAGAGTCCACCGGTTTATTATGGGGCTGAACCCAGAGTATATTGAGGCCTGTATGACAGCTACTTTGCGAGAAGATATGGATATTGCTCGAGTGTAGGCTTTTGCTCAGACTATTGAGGGCCTCAGACAGCGGCAACAAGATAGCAGACGAACAAGTCAGGAACAACACCGTAGGGACAGGTCAGATGAGTTACAGGGGGGATTCAGAAAGGGCCTAGGCCACAGTTGTCAGATAGGCCACCTAGACCCCTGCCTCCATCATAGTAGCAGAGGGGTAGATTCAGTCGCCGAGGACAGTCAGAGTTCGGTGGAAGTTCTCGAATGGTAGATTCACCCCAGCAGAGGAGGGCAGAACAGAGTAGGTATACACCACACCTTTTCCCTATTTGCAGCCGACTCCACTCTAGAGCTTGCAGATATGGATCCACAAGGTGTTATATATACGGACAGGAGGGTCATGTGGAGATTGTTCAGCCAGGGGTCAGGGTGACCGGGATAGATAGGACAGGGCATCAGAAGGGTCGCGAGTTCCAACAGCCCCGGTAGGGCGCAGGCCCTCAGTTTCAACAGGCAGAGGCCGAGGCAGATTAGGGGCCTCTAGTTCAGGTACGGGCCCAAGCTGTACCTATACATTACAAGGGAGACAGGATTTAGAGGCGTGTCCAGATGTTGTGACAGTTATGATGACTATATGCTCTTACCCTACTAATGTATTAATCGATCCGAGATCTACCTTGTCGTATGTTACCCCATTAGTGGCTCGAAAGTTCAGTATTGTACCAGAATTGCTTCGGCAACCCTTTTCAGTATCTACACCTGTCAGTGACTCTATTATAGCTAGAAGGGTTTATCGAGGGTGTACAGTAGAGGTTGCTAACCGTCAGACCACATCAGATTTGGTAGAGTTAGAAATGGTTGATTTTGACGTCATTATGGGTATGGATTGGTTAGCTCCATGCTATGCCAATGTAGAATGCCGGACCAAGACGGTCCGATTCCACTTTCCAGGGGAGGCAGTACGAGAGTGGAAGGGCAATATAGCTATGCCAAAAGGTAGGTTTATTTCCTATCTTCGGGCGAGAAAGTTGATATCCAAGGGGTGCATTTATCACATTGTCAGAGTTCAGGATCTTCGGGTAGAGCCTCCGACTCTCCAGTCTGTTCCAGTGGTTAATGAATTCCTCGATGTATTTCCAGATGAGCTACCTAGTATTCCCCCAGAAAGGGAAATAGACTTTGCAATTGATTTATTGCCGAGCACTCAACCCACATCAATTCCCCCTTATCGCATGGCTCCTGCTGAACTCAGAGAACTAAAGGAGTAGTTGAAGGATTTGTTAGACAAGGGCTTTATCAGGCCGAGTACTTCACCTTGGGGTGCGCCAGTTCTTCTTGTGAGAAAGAAGGATGGTTCCCTCTGCATGTGTATAGACTATCAACAACTGAATAAAGTTACTGTCAAGAATAAGTATCCACTTCCCAGGATAGATGATTTGTTTGATCAGTTACAGGGAGCTAGATATTTCTCAAAAATTGACTTAAGGTCTGGATATCATCAGGTTCAGGTTCGTGGAAGGGACATTCCAAAGACTGCCTTCAGACCAGATACAACCATTTTGAATTCTTAGTCATGTCCTTTGGGCTGAAAAATGCTCCAACCGTGTTTATGGACCTGATGAACAACATTTTTAGACCATATTGTATGCCAAGTTCTATAAATGTGAATTTTGGCTGAATTTAGTAGCCTTTTTGGGTCATATCGTGTTGGATGCTGGAATATAGGTAGATACACAGAAAATAGAAGTAGTGAAAACATGGAATAGACCTACCACTTCGACTGAGGTACGCAGTTTCCTAGGGTTAGCAGGGTACTACAGGAGGTTTATTGAAGGATTTTCCACCTTAGCAGCACCTCTGACTAAACTGACGTAGAAGGAAGCAAAATTTCAGTGGAATGAGGCATGTGAGCAGAGCTTCCAGGAATTGAAAGACAGGTTAATGTCAGCTCCAGTGTTAGCATTGCCAGAAGGTACAAAAGGTTATGAAGTTTATTGTGATGCTTCGGGTGTTGGGTTAGGATGTGTGTTGATGCAACATGGTAAAGTAATTGCTTATGCTTCCAGACAGCTGAGGAAATATGAAAAGAACTATCCTACCCATGACCTGGAAATGGCTGCAGTGGTTCACGCCTTAATGATATGGAGACATTACTTGTATGGTGTCCATGTGGATATTTTCACTGATCATAAGAGCCTATAGTATATCTTCACCCAGAGAGAGTTGAACTTGCGGCAGCGTCGCTGGTTAGACCTGTTGAAAGACTATGATGTGAATATTCTGTATCACCCAGGGAGATCTAATGTTGTGGCAGATGCCCTTAGTCGTAAATCAATGGGATGTCTGGCACACTTACAGCCTGAGCAGCGGGAATTAGCCCGGGAATTGCATCAGTTAGCCAATTTAGTCATTCGTGTAGCAGAAATAGAGGACAACAGAGCGGTAATCCAGAACACTGCAGTGTTATCTTTAGTCGTGGAAGAAAAGGAACTGCAGTGTGAAGATCCTATCCTAGTTCACCTTAGAAACAGAGTTCATCAAGGAGAGGTGAAACATTTTCAGATAACCGAGGATGGTGTATTGCGATATAAAGATCGCCTTTGTGTTCCTGACATTGGAGGGAGAAAATTATGGGTGAGGTACATTATGCCCGTTATTCCCTCCACCCAGGTTCGACGAAAATGTGTCACGATATAAAAGAAATCTATTGGTGGCCAGGAATGAAGAAAGGGATAGCAGAATTCGTAGCTCAGTGTCCCAACTGCCAGCAGGTAAAATCTGAACATCAGAAACCAGGCAGACTGAATCAGGATATAATTGTGCCTCTATTGAAATGGGAAGCAATAAATATGGATTTTGTAGCAGGATTACCCCGCACCAGGCGTAGATATGATTCGATCTGGGTGATTGTTGACAGACTGACAAAATCAGTTCATTTTCTGCCAATAATGGCTACCTTTTTCGCCACGGATTATACTGAGCTGTATATCAAAGAAATAGTCAGGTTGCATGGTGTTCCAGTGTCCATTATCTTCGACAGAGGGGCACAGTTTACAGCTAAATTCATGTAATCATTTCAGAGAGGTTTGGGGACACAGGTTAACCAGAGCACAGCTTTTCATCCTCAGATAGATGGGTAGGCAGAACGCACCATTCAAATGCTCGAGGATAAATTGTGAGCATGTGTGTTGGATTTCAGAGGTAGCTGGGATGATCATTTACAACTCATTGAGTTCGCCTATAATAACAGTTACCATTCAGCTATTTAGATGGCGCCTTACGAGGCATTATATGGGCAAAAGTGCAGATCTCCAGTTAGTTGGTTTGAGGTAGGAGAATCAACAATGATTTGGCCAAATATCATCCATCAGTTAGAGGGAAAAGTAAAGCTTATTAGAGAACGTTTACTGACTGCTCAGAGCTACCAGAAGTCTTATGCTGACGTGCGGCGCAGAAACTTGGAATTTAATGTGGGTAATTGGGTGTTTCTGAAAGTTTTTCCAATGAAGGGTGTAATGAGATTTGGAAAGAAAGGCAAGATCAGCCCGAGGTTTGTTGGGCCTTATCAAATTCACTGAAGAATAGGCCAAGTGGCATTTGAGTTAGACTTACCTCCCGAGTTAGAATCTGTCCATCTAGTTTTTCATGTATCAATGCTGCGAAAGTGCATAGGAGATCCCTCCAGAATTGTCCCAGTCCAAGATGTTCAGGTTACAGAGGAGTTGGCCTATGAAGAAGTTCCAATAGACATACTAGACCGGCAGATCCGCAGATTAAGAACTAAAGATGTTACTTCTATCAAAGTGTTATGGCGTAACAGGAACCGAGAGGAAATGACTTGGGAAGCAGAAGAAAATATGAAATTCAGATATCCTCAGTTATTTCAGTCTTAGTCAGCCAGAGGTATGTTATTATTAATGTTTCATGAGTTACAGTATATTCATGTGTACGTGAGATAGTTGACTCTAGTTTATTGGGTAATGGATGCTATAGTATTATATGGACTACCTGTATTGGACTTTTCTGCATTTCAGCATTTTTGAGAATAAGTAGAGCAAGTTAAAATTTCTGTAAACAGAAGTTAACATTCGAGGACGAATGTTCTTAAGGGGGGAAGGATGTTAGACCCCGTAAGTTCTTGAAACTTAGTTGGCCTATTCGCATGTTGGTTAAGAGTTTTAGAATGCTATATGTGCTAAAAAAGGGCCCAGGGAGAGACCGGACAAGTACCAAGTCGGAGCATCGCAAGGCAAATGCGACTTATAAATCGCATTCGACAAATGCAACTTATAAATCGCATTCGACAAATGCGAATTAAAGAGGAGGGGTTCGGGCCCAAGTATATAAGGCATCCCACCTTGTTTAAATAATTTCCTTACACTTAATTTCTAGTGAACAACCACTAAACAGGAGAGACGAAGGGTTTTAATTAATTTCTGTCCGATAAAGCCGTCAAACGCAGTCAAAACTCAAATTAACTTCGGGTAGCGAAGTATAAAGCTGCAGGGAGCATTCCTGCGGAGTTAGTTTCGCGAAATTTGGCCGGCGAATCGTCGTCACGCCGAGACAAGGTAAGTGGAATTGCTCCAAACTAGTGTTAATATACTCCCAGCATTAAAGTGAGTATTTCTCCCTTCTAGACATTCGAGAAATTACGAGTTTTCGGTGGTTCTTCGACAGGTCGAAGAATAGGCAGTAGGTATATCCATAAGTATGGATTCTTTCCAAAATAATATTAGAATTAATTCTATTCTTTCATGAATATGAATATAGTTGGGAGAAATAGTTGAATACTAGCCGAGCTACGCTAGTTAATCAGAAGTCGGCAGTTGAGGTATGTAAAGCCAGTTTCTTTCGGCAAGCTAGTAGTTCTAGTATAGCAAAATAGTACGAATTTCAGTAGAGTGTTTCAGAAGTGGTATATCATGTTCAGTGTGAAATTTAGTTAAAATTTTAGAAATATAATACAGTGTTCAGCATGAAATTCAGTAAAACAATATAAGTCCTAGCAGAATATTCCAGAAATATTATTACAGATTCAGTATATTTCAGTATCAGATTCAGTACATTTCAATATGAGATTCAGAACAGAATACCAAAACATAAATATTATTATCAGACCCAGTTATATATTACATGTGCTTATTGCTATCTGTGGAGACATGATTGTTTTATGTTGGGCACCCTTAGAGCTTCCTTGACCGCCACAAGGTTAAAAGCTGTGTGGACTCGCCCGCCAGAGGGTGAAGATATGTCTCTCTATGGAGTGGCATGCCGTCAGCCAGCAGACGAAGATGGGATGCAGATTCCCCATAGCAGGCTGATCAACACTATACCACACCCCCTGTCGAGCGCTTCCGACCGGGGTGCAGATTATAGTTTTCATATTACAGATTTCAGATTTTAGATTTCAGGAGTCCTCCAGACTCAGATACAACTATAGTTAGGGGGCCAGCGAGCCCAAGTTGCATACCCAAGGGGCCGGCTGGATACTCATAGTTACTAGGTGGATGGTAAGACCTGGATAGGGGTATATAGATTGTGTGTTAGTTGGTACCTTACGACTTATGGGGGCTGGTAAGGTTCTTGTATGCTATGTTGTGTTGCACATACATACATGCCATTATATAAAGTGTAACTCCTATAAACCATAACCTACCTCAAACTGGGAGGGTTCAGATGGAAATCATTTGGTTTAAGCCTTGCCTTTATTTGGTGCTTCCAAACGCGCAAAGTCTAAATAAGAACATGACAGAATTCAGATTCCTACCACCCACAAAAGGGTATTAGAAACTCAAACTCTTCCCTTTAGGGAAATTTTAAGAGTTTTAAGTAAAACCCCAATTTCACCTACTTCTAGGCCTCGATTCCTGCATAAGATACATTCTTTGACAACTAAAACTTGGGGAATGATCATTACCCCCTATAAACTCATAATAAAACCACCCCATTAGTTTTACATGATCCGGCCCTAGTATATCAACCTAGGGTTTCTTTGCTAGAAAATCACTATTAGAGGTTCTCCTTGAATCCTAGTGTTTACATAATCCATCATAGAGGTAGGAATTCAAGAGACTTACCTTGGGAAAGAAATTCAATTGCTCTGCAGGAGAAAGTCGCCTTCAATCTTGAATCTTTGTGTTATAAAAATTATGGGGTATAACCCTAGAAATTCTACTTAAACACACTTTCTGATTTCCATCGTCCGTTGCAGCGGTCATCTTTCTACTGCAGCTAACCCGCGCGATTAGGAAGTTGCTACATCAGATCTGAAAGTTACTTCCCCGGTTTATTATGGCAGAACTCTGACCATCAGCACGATCTTACTGCAGCGAGAATTCCACCGCTGCAGTGGTCCCTCGAAAGTAGTGGCACCCCAAAATCAACCAATTTTCACTATCTCACTCCACAACACTTCTTCTAACCATTACCTAGCCCCTATTAGAGTGTTCAAGGTTCGTTTCTCCTTGTAATTACATACCGGTCGTTACATCAAATACCAAATAAAATATCATTCATCCCCAAATGGTCTAAAAAGACAAGGAAGAGAACATACTAGATTCCATGAATAATTAAGGATATTTGATCCACATATCGTCCTTGGTCTCCCAACTGGCCTCCTCTATGGGATGATTCTTCCACTGGAGCTTTACCATCACAATCTCTTTTAATCTCAGCTTGCAAACTTCCTTAGCCCATATCGCCACTTGCTCCTCCACATAGGAGAAGTTCTCATCTAGAAACATAGAGTCCCATTTGAGGATGTACAATCCATCGCTATAGTATTTCTTTAGCATAGAAACATGAAAGGTTGGATGCACCCCTAGCATCCCTGGCGGTAACGCCAACATATAATATACTTCACCCATATGTCAGAGGATTTCAAAAGGCCCAATATACCTCGGACTAAGCTTTCCCCACTTATCGAACCTCATACCCCCCTTAATGGGGGATACCTTCATCAAGACTTGCATTTACTCCATAAACTCTATATCTCTCACATTCTTGTCTGCATACTATTTTTGTATACTTTGAGTAGCCACCAGATGTTCTTGTATTAACTGAACTTTCTCACCTCAAATACATTAAACCACCCAATTAGAGACATGCATTTCCTCCCATCCAGGGCTTTAAATGGCGCCATGCCAATGCACGAGTGATAGCTATTATTGTAAGCAAACTCTGCCAAGGGCAAGAATTTCTCCCAATGGCTCCCAAAATCTATAACACAGGCCCAGAGCATGTCCTCTAATACCTAGATAGTCCTTTCTAAATTTTCATCTGTCTAAGGATGGAAGGTTGTGCTGAAATCCAACCTGGTGCCTAACTCGGCTTACAAGGCTCTCCAAAAATCAGAGGTGAATTGAGTACCCCTATCCGACACAATCGACATCAGCATCCCATGCAATAGAATCACTTCTTTCACATACAACTTGGCTAATTTCTCGACATGGTAAGTCACTTGGACTGGTAGGTAGTAAGCAGACTTGGTGAATATATCCACAATGATGCAAATGGAGTAAAAATTCCCCAATGTCTTTGGAAGACCAACTACAAAGTACATTTCTATTCTCTTCCATTTCAACTCGGGGATAGGCATCCTCTAAAGTACTCCCCAGACTTTTGGTACTTGTACTTCACCTGCTGACAGTTCAAAAACTGGGCGACATAGTCAACAATGTCTCTCTTCATTCTGCCTCACCAATAGTGCCTCTTCAAGTCATGGTACATTTTTGTAGCTCTAGGATGAATGAAGTATCTCAAGTTATGAGCTTCTGCCAAGAGAGTCTTAATTACCTCACCAACTTGGGGAACACACACGCATCCCTTTATTCTCAGGATCCCTTCGCCATCTAGCACTACTTCCTTAGCTATGCCTCGCAGAACTTTATCTTTGATCTTACCCAACTTCTCATCCTCAAACTGTGTTGCCTTTATTTCCTCTTACAGTGATGACTTAGCCTCCAAGATAGCTAGTATCCCACTTGTTTCTGTCAAAGAGAGCATCATCAAACTATTTTTCAGTGTTTGAAATTCCTTGGCCATCGCTCATCGAGTAGCTTCCAGGCTAGCTAGACTGTCGATACTTACTACTTTCTAACTCAATGCATCTGCCACCACATTAGCCTTCCCTTGGTGATACAAGATGGTGATGTAATAATCCTTGTGCAGTTTAATCCACTTACTCTACCTCAAATTGAAATCATTCTGAGAAAACACATATTGCAGGCTGCGATGGTCTGTGAATACCTCACAACGAGCCCCGTACAAGTAGTGCCTCCAGATTTTTAGGGTGAACACCACCACTATTAACTTTAGGTCATGCATGGGATAATTGTTCTCATGCACCTTCAGCTGTCTTGAGGCATAAGCAATGACCTACCCTTCCTATATTAACACACCACCCAACCCAAACCGTGAGGCTTCGCAATAATCAATAAAATCTTTACCTTCAACCATTAATGTCAGGATAGGTTCCAAGTTTAGCAAGGTTTTGAGCTTCTAAAAACTCACTTCACATTCCCCCAACATCTAGAAAGGTACATCCTTTTGAGTCAACATGGTAAGTACTAAGGCAATGGATGCAAAACCCTTCACAAACTAATGGTAGTAGCTGGCTAGCCCCAGAATACTCCAAATATCTATCATGGTAGTTGGCCTAGCCTAGTTTCTGACTGCCTCCTCCTTCTGTGGTTCAACTTTCATCCCTCTTTGGAGACCACATTCCCAAGAAAAGACACTGATTCCAACCAAAACTCATACTTAGTGAATTTGGCATACAACTACTCCTTTAGCAACCCCAACACGATTCTGAAATGATTCTCATGCTCCTACTCTTAGAGTACACAAACATATCATTAATAAAAACAATCACAAAGGAATCTAACTAGGGTTTAATGATATTATTCATCAAGCACTTGAACACAGCTGGGGCATTAGTGAGTCTGAACGACATGACTAGAAACTCATAATGCCTATACCTTCTTCGGAAGGCTATTTTCGAAATATCATCACCCCGAATCTTCAGCTGGTGATAACCCGACCTCAAGTCAATCTTTGAGAACACAGATGCACCCTATAACTTATAAATCCAATAATCTATTCGAGGAAGAGTGTACTTGTTTTGAATAGTTACCTTTTTCAAATGACGGTAATCAATGCACATCCATATGCTACCGTCTTTCTGTTTCACATACAAGATTGGGGCACCCCATGAAAAGACACTTGGGCTAATATACCACTTACTAAGAAGTTCTTGCAACTGCTCCTTAAGTTCTCAAAACTCAGCTGGTGCCATTTCGTACAGCGAAATAGAAATGGGTCAGGTCCCTGACTCTAAATCTATGCAGAAATCAATATCACGGTCCGTCTATATGCCGGGTAGATCTGCAGGGCACACCTCTAAGAACACGTAAACTACTGGGACTGACTCTATGGAAGGACCCTTGAAACTAGAATCCTAACTATGAGCTAGATACGATGAACACCCCCATCCTATTAACTTACGATCACTAATATAAGAAATGAATTTCGTAGGAGTAGGGTTACAATTCCTTTTCCACTCCAACATGGATTACCCTGGGCCTGATATAGTAATGGTCTTAGCATGGCAATCTAAAATGGCATGGTAAGGAGATAACCAGCTCATTTTCAGAATCACATCAAACTCAACCATGTCCAAGATCACTAAATATATCAGAGTGTCAAATCCAATGAAGTCAACAATACAATCCCAACAAACCCTGTCCACCATCACAAAATCCCAAACAAGAGTAAACACATGGATAGGAGTATCAAGTATATCACAAGAAAGATTGCATCCTAATGCAAAACAAGAAGACACATAGGAAAATATAGAACCCAGATAAAACAAAGCCATAGCCATTTTGTCGGACACGAATATCATACCTGTAATAACAGCATTTGAATCCTCTACCTCGGGCTTACTGGGAAAACCATAAAAGTGAGCCTGGTTACCTGCTTGCGAACCACCCCGATTGGGTTGTGCCACCCCTCTACCGAACTATATGACACCCCAACTCACTTGAGAACCTTCTCTACTCGATTGAGCACCACCTCTGACGGCTGGCTAATTACCTAACCTAAGCTTTGGACGATCCCTACTGATTGGAGCTCAAGGAGCTGGGTGCAGGATGATCTGTCTGCCCTAGACAAAGTTGAGACACCATCTGCAAATGTGGTCATACTCCCCACCCTCATGGAATACCTTATCAATCACTAGCCTTTGAGCCAGAATAAAAGAAATAGGGCAAGCCCTGATGTTTAAGCAAATAAGATGAGTACCCCTCGATAGTACCTGCTGGTCAGGGAGTTTTTCCTGACAGATCTCTAGCTGACATCTGCATAGCTGATTGAATAGGACGCATAGAGGAACCCTGCGGTATCGGAGTCCCAGCAACAAAGCCACTATAGGAACCCACCCTCCGAGCCTTCTTCTCAACATTTTTTGCGTACCCTTCCTATTTCACCCCTTTATGTTCTTCACTTATTCCACTACCTCCTGAAAGGTCTTACCTAAAGAGACTATCTAAATGGATGATAATTGGAGACCCATATTCAGGCCTTTAACAAACCACCTGATGTTTTTTTTCTCTATGCACAGTAAAGGTAGATCATACCGGGTGTCACGATCTGACTCTGCACCCTGGATGAGACATGGTACTTGGTGCCACAAGTGACCCCAAGCTAACCCATGGTCTATCATTACACTGGTAAACTGAGCAAATATACATGGAAGCTATATAAAAATTATTATGTCAATACTGCTGAAAGTATAACATAACTTTAAGGAATACTGAATATATGAGTCTGAAAGACTACTATATGACGAGTTCCTGGGACAAGCCCCCAGCTAACTCTAAAATCTGTCTAAATAAGAACTAACTAAAAAACAAATATTTTCCTCGAAAGATGAGGACTCACCAACTAATGTTGCTGCTCAAATCATTTGAGAGATCTAGTAATGATGCTGAGTCTGAGAACCTGCGCATGTATCATGATAGGATACAACATAGAAAGTATGCATCAGTACTTCGAATATATTGAGTAAGTGAGATATACAATAAGCATGGAAAAATAAGCACTGAATTGAAATAATCTAAAATGACCAACTAATACTAAATACTGCTAAAAGTTGAGCTATAATTGATATAGTCAATAATCACCCTAATTGATATTCATAAACATGTCCTGGAACTGAGCGACTGAACTGAGCTAAACTAAATTGAACTGTACTAACAAGTGGGAGAGTCTATAACTGACATATAACCAAATGAGCTAGACATGGAGTCTGATGTATACACCCCATCATACAAAGCCCACTATACCTTGCTAGGGTATAGTGGCTGAGCTGGGTGATCACAAGTCTGAGGCCCGATGGGCCAATAACCTATGGTGGCAATGTAGTTCTAGAAACCTGGGTGCGCTAGAACCCTAGTCCGCTCGGAGCTAAGTACTACTCCTACTGGAGAGTCCTAATTTTACTACTAAGTTATAGCTCAAAGCTGGGTCCTGGACTAAGTAAGGAATACTTGTCTAGAAGTATTTTGAGATTCTGGAGGACCGAATAACTGAAAACTAGTGTTCTAAGACTATTCAGAGCTGCTCATTTGGAAGCGTCGTAACCGTCTAAAGAACTAACTAATAACTAATATTGTTGGTTCTAAAACTAGACAGAGTTGCTTATCTAGATGCGTCGTAACCTTCTAGAGGACTAAAAGACTACTGAAACTAGGGAATATTACTGAACTAAACTCCTCCAAGAACTAACTATCATCAAACTAATCAACTCACTTACTATAAGATACTGAAAAAGGCAAATTGCTAACTGAGACTGAACTAGAATTAAAACTGACTGAGAATTCATACAATATTAATAACATTGGAATTCAAAGACTAAGAGAGTCAAACAACATTAATATCTAAAGAACTATGCAAGACCCAATTTACTGGATTTATAGAATTAGGGCTAAAATCATTTCACATGAGGATATAGTAACGTGATCACTAAGTAGTAGAAACATAGCAAGAATACATAGGGAAAAAAATCCAAAAGAATTAATCTGGATCTAGCTACGAATTTACCTTAACTCAAATCTTCAAGGCTAGAACTGATAAGAAATTTCAGAAGGATTTTGGGGCACAAGGGAAGGACAATTCCTTTGATGAATTACCACATACCTGGTGTAAAAATCCTTGAGAAAACCCTTGAGATATCTGACAAAAATAATTGAAACCCTTTATCCTACTCTGTGCTTCCTGGATGAGTTTTCTACGTTGTGACCTTGAGTAAATGAGAGGAATGAAGAAGGACTTTCTATTATCTCCCTAGATCCCCTGAATATAACCCAAAAATGAGAAAGTTTAGGGATTAAAAAGGTGGGAAGTTACAAAAATACCCTAAAAGAAAATTTAGAAAGCTGCCCGACAGGTACCAAAGGGTCACACAACAAGTCGTTTGTTGATACCACGACTCAATGTGACTAGTCATTGGTCCTAGGCCTTGAATCAGGGCTCACTGGAAATGGACCACGGAAGGGAACAACGACTCGTTTTATGGACCTGGGTCATTGGTTCCTCTCGTGGTCACTGATAGGAAAACTTGGTCCCTCTGCTAATGGACGACACAATGACTCATTGGTAGAACCAATGGGTCATTGTATCTGCTCATCTTCTTCACTGGAAAAACTAAGGGATTTCTAAATTTACTATCGCGGATGGAAACAATGGCTTGTTGTGTGATACAACGGGTCATTGTTGCTTCTTGTTGATTCTTGCAAAAGATTTTCAAAAAACACTTGGGCTCCAACTAAGGAGTCACCCCACGAGTCATTACATCAGACGTTGACTCGTCTTCTGACTCGTGGGTTCCTAGAAAGGGTTTAATTAATTTTTGAGCTGCGAATGCAGTGAGTGACAAGACGACTTGTTACTCCTCACAGTGGGTCATTCCATGTCTCGTTGGTTCTCGAAGGACAATTTGCAGGGATGACCACAACCCAGATAATGGGTCGTTACTGCTCACAAAAACTTGGTGTCTCAGTCATTTCTGAGACAAAATTTTCTGGTTCATTTTGGTTTTTCATGCAAAGTCTGAGTTTGGTCTAGGAAAGTTTTGGGGTGTTACAATATCTCCCCTTTGGGATCATTCATCCTCGATTGAAGGCTAAAACTGCTGGAACATTGGGAAAAGAGTTGCAATTCCTAGACTGAAACTATAACTGATTTTTGAAAGAATGACTAACTCCAGATGGATTTAATCATACTAACTAAGTTAACACAAGTAGAGTGGACATTGAAAATCTGAATAGAGTTGATGAGTGAGGAACTGAATAGAGTACTGAGGAGGAATTTAATACCGGATGCTGAAACTGAACTGGAGGGTAATAAATGGGGATATTTAGCCATCATGTCCGCTTCTGCTTCCCATGTGACCCCCTCAACTAGCTGGTTCCTCCATAAGACTTTTACTGAAGTAACCACCTTGTTTCTCAACTTACGAGCTAATGGTCTAGGATTTGAATTGGGACTTTTTCGTAAGAGAGATTGTCCTTCACTCCCATACTGTCTAGTGGCACAACTGAGGTCACATAGAGTTGATGAGTGAGGAACTGAATAGAGTACTGAGGAGGAATTTAATACCCGATGCTGAAACTGAACTGGAGGGTAATAAATGGGGATATTTAGCCATCATGTTCGCTTCTACTTCCCATGTGACCCCCTCAACTAGCTGGTTCCTCCATAAGACTTTTACTAAAGTAACCACCTTGTTTCTCAACTTACGAGCTAATGGTCTAGGATTTGAATTGGGACTTTTTCGTAAGAGAGATTGTCCTTCACTCCCATACTGTCTAGTGGCACAACTGAGGTCGGGTCACCGATGCACTTCTTCAATAGTGACTAATGGAAGATTGGGTGCACATACGCTAACTCTGAAGGTAATTCTAACTCGTAGGACATATTGGGAATTCGCCTCAGAATCATATAGGGTCATACACACCTCGGACTAGGTTTCCCTTTCTTTCCAAACCTCATCACCCCTTTCAAGGATGAAATTTTCAGATAAACCCAATCATCTACAACAAATTTGAATTGTCTGCTCCTCAAATCAACATATGATTTTTGTTGGCTCTGGGATCTTCATCCTGTTTTGACTTAAACTCAACAACTAACGAGGATTCTGACCCACTCTAATAGTACTGCTCCGCCCTCAGCTGAATCCACCAACTACAATCCCAATCTGGCTAACCTGTGAATATCTCTTGCTATCTCTTTTCTGCCCTCTTCAACATGAGAAACACTACCCATGGACATCCTTCTCAATCCATCCGCAACCATATTTTCCTTACTCAGGTGGTACAGCACACTCATGTCGTAATCCTTCAGTAACTCCGACCACCTTCTCTGCAAAGGTTCAAATCCTTCTGACTGAACACGTATTGAAGGCTCTTGTGATCAGTGAAAATATCCACATGAATCCCATAAAGATAATGCCTCCATATTTCAAAGCAAACACCACTATTGCTAGTTCCAGACCATGAGTTGGATAATTCTTCTCATGAATATTGAGTTGTCTAGTGGAATAAGCTATCACCTTATCACGCTGCATCAGAATGCAACCGAGGCCAACTCCGGAAGTATCACAACAGACCACGAACCCATCTGTTCCTTCTGGTAAGGTCAAAACTGGACCTGTAGTGAGTCGAGTCTTCAACTCTCGGAAACTTTTCTCACATGCATCTAACCACTGAAACCTCACCTTTTTCAGAGTTAGCTTAGTCAAAGGAGACACAGTAGAATAAAAGCCCTCTACAAACTGTTGGTAATAACCGGCTAGACCTAGGAAACTCCTAATATCTATTGGAGAAGTGGGTTTCAGCTAGTCTTTCACTGCTGCTATCTTTTGAGGATCTACTTGAATACCCACACCTGAAACCACAGGATCGAGGAAAGCCACAAACCTCAGCCAGAATTCACATTTGCTAAATTTAGCGAACAACTAGTTGACTCTGAGAGTCTGCAACACTATGCTAAGATGGTTAGCATACTCCTCCTTGTTTTAGGAGTATACCAAAATGTCAAACACAATGACAAACATGTCCAGATACTGTTTGAATACCCTATTTATCAAATCCATGAAAGCTTTAGGGGCATTACTTAGCCCAAAGGACATATTCAGAGTGACCATAGCGAGCTATGAAGTTTGTTTTTGGTATGTCACACTCCTTGACCCTAAGCGGATGATATCCCAACCTGAGATCTACCTTGGAGAAACAACTCGCTCCCTGAAGTTGATTGAACAAGTCGTCAATCCTGGGAAGGGGATACCTTTTCTTAACTGTAACCTTGTTTACTAGCGATATACATTTTGAGAGTATCATCTTTCTTTCGCACGAACAATACTAGAGAACCCCATGGAGAGATGGTGGGCCTGATGAAACCCTTGTCTGAAAGGTCTTTCAACTGTTCCTTCAACTCCTTAAGCTTAGCTAGAGCCAATCTGTAAGGAGGAATAGAGATGGGCTGAGTGTCTAGATGAAGGTCTATGCCGAAGTCCATTTCCCGCTCGGGTGGGACTCCGGGAAGATCTTCGGGAAACATGTTAGGGAATTCACTGACAACTGGAATTGACTGAATAGTTGAGGTCTCGGAGCTAGAATATTTGACCCAAACTAGGTGATAGATGCAACCTTTTTAAATGATCTTCCTTGCCTTAAGGTAGGAAATAAACCAACCCTTAGGTGCTAAAACACTACCCATCCATTCTATGACTGATTCATTGGGAAACTGAAACTTTACGACTCTACTTCTGCAGTCGATTGAGGCATAACCGGAATGTAACCACTCTATGCAAAGAATGAGGTCAAAATCGACCATGATTAGCTCTACTAGATCAACTGGAATAACATTACTCAACACTGAGACTCGGCATTTTCTATATACCCAGCTGGCTCTAACTGACTCACCAACTGGTGTAGAGACTAAGAATGGTTCCAAGAGGACTTCCAGACAGATTTCAAACTAAACAGCTACATAAGGAGTCAAGAATAATAGTATGGCTCATAGATATAGTAGGGCATATACATATATGTGGAAAAGACATAACATAAGCGTGACCACAACAGACGAACTCTCCTGATCCTAATGAGAGGATAAAGCATAAAAGCGGTTTTGGCACTGGCCGCCATACGTACCTGAAGTGTTACCCGGTTGAGCTGGATGGCTTGTTGGGGATGCTGAAGTGGTAGATTGAGTTCTCCCCCATCCCTCTGATGGACACTCCTTTAACATGCGATCCAACTACCCACATCCGAAACAACCCTCCTTGCCCATGCGGCATTCACCTGGATTGTTCTTGCCACATTTAGGAAAACATGTGTAATGATTGCTGGCATTGTAACTTTGGGACTAAGAGCAAGATGCTTCACCCTTCAAATCTTTGTAGGACCAGAAAGAAGGGGCACTAGCTGATGTTGGTGCTGGGGTTCTCTGTTGCTACTGTTGTGGGCGACTACTGCCACCGAACCTCTAGTGGCCATAATCCGACTAACCTATTCTATCCCGCTTGTTCTTTCGCTCAATGTCCTTCCACTTCTCTACCTCAATATACTAGGCATGGATAATGAGGCTGGAGAGGTAAATGTCCTTGTTGAGCATCGCGATTTTGCACTCCTTAAGTTCAAAGTCTGACACTCCATTAATAAATTTGACTATGAAAGCCTTTGTCTTGACTACCATCTCTGGAGCATACCTCGATAATCGAGTGAACTCCAATGCATACTCCTCCACGGTCCTATTACCCGACTTTAAATTCATGAATTCAGTGATCTTGGCCTCTGTCAATTCTCGAGGAAAGAATCTATCTAGAAATATAGTCGTGAACTCATCCCACTCTACTGGCCCTGCTTCTGCTGGCCTCCCTTCCTTTTATTGGTTGCACCAAATCTGAGACACCCCTCTCAACTGGTAAGCAGCAAGATCAGCACTCTTCACGAAACTAATACCCATAATTTAGGTGATCTTCTGCACCTTATCTAAAAACTCTTGCGGGTCCTCTCCCACCTTGGATCCATGGAAAGCTAGAGGGTTCATTCCAATGAAGTATTGAACCTTAACAGCTGCTGCAGATCCATTACTTTCACTAAAACCACTTGTTGATTCACTTGGTTAGTCACTGTCTGAGCTAGCAGTTGGATTGCCGCTCGAAATTCTGCTGTGGACACTTGGTCGTCGTGAGGTGTTGCTGGAGCTGGTGGGGCAGGTCGGTTGGCATTTCCATCCCTCCATTCATTTCCTCGTTTTGGAGGCATATTTCTCAATGAAATGAATAAATCATGAGTTAGGAGAACATTTTGGGATTCAACTTCAACACACAATAAGGAGTATGAACAAAAGGAAATTTTCCTAGTAACGTCTTGTAGCCTCGCCTTCATAATTGTGGCGTGCTTCACACCCATGAAGAGGACTCTACTCAATGCGGCTTTTGAACATCCTAAGATACTCTAATCCTAGTGCTCTGATACAAAGTTTGTCACGACCCAAATCTGCACCTTGGACGAGACACGGTACTTGGTGCCACAAGTGACCTTAAGCTAACCCATGGTCTATCATTACACTGGCAAACTAATAAACATACGCTGAAACTGTATAAAAATAATTATGTAATCAATACTTCTGAAAGTTTAACATAACAATAAGGAATACTGAATATCTGAGTCTAAAAGCCAACTACTACATGACGAGTTGTTGGGACAAGCCTGCAGCTAACTCTAAAATCTATCTAAATAAGAACTAACTTAAAAACAAATATCATTCACAAAAGATGAGGAATCACCGGCTAATGTAGTTGTTGGAATCGTTGGAGGGAACTACTAACGATGCTGAGACTGAGAACCTACACCTATATAATGATACGATACAATAAAAAGTATGCATTAGTACATTGAATATACTAAGTAAGTGAGATATACAATAAGCATGGTAAAATAAGCACTGAACTGAAATAACATGAAATGAACAACTGATACTAAATATTGCTGAAAGTTGACCTAAACTGATATGGTCAATAGTGGCCCTGACTGATGGTCATAAACATGTCCTGGAACTGAGCGACTGAACTGAGTTAAGCTGAATTGAACTGAACTGAATTGTACTAATAAGTGGGAGAGTCTATAGCTGACATATAACCATGTGAACTACACGTGGAGTCCGATGTGTGCACCCCACTAGAGAAACCCCATTGTACCTTGCAAGGGTGTAGTGGCTTAGCTAGGTGATCAAAACACTAATGCCCGATAGGCCAATAACCTACAATGGAAATGTAGTTCTAGGAACCTAGGTGCACTGGAACCCCGGTCCTCTCGTTGTGAAGTACTACTCCCACTAGATAGTCCTAATCTGACTACTAAGCGGATAGCTCGAAGCTAGGTTCCTAGACTAATTTAGAACTACTTATCTGGAAGTAACTTGGGAGTCTAGAGGAACGAATAACTAAAAAACTGGTGTTCTAATACTAGCCAAAGATGCTCATTTGGAAGCGTCGTAACCATCTAAATAACTAACTGATAACTGATACCGCTGGTGCTAAGACTATCAAAGTTTATTATCTAGAAGCATCGTAACCATCTTGAGGACTAACCATTAACTGATACTAGGGAGTATTACTGAACTGCACTCCTCAAAGAACTAAATATCATCAAACTGATCAGCTGACTTACTGTAAGATACTAAAAAGGAATAATTTCTAACTTAGACTAAACTAGCATTCAAACTAACTGACAATTCATATGATAGTAATAACATGGGAATTAAAGACTAATAGAGTCAAGCAACATTAATATCTAATCAACTATGCAAGACCAAATTTACTGTATTTATAGAATTAGAGCTAAAATTATTTCATATGAAGAAATAGTAACATGATCACTAACTAGTAAAAACATAGCAACAATATATAAGCATAACAATCCAAAAGAATTAATAAGGATTTGGCTACAAATTTACCCTAACTCAAAACTTTAGGGCTAGAACTGATAAGAAAATTCAGAAGGATTTTAGGGCACAAGGGAAGGAAAATTCCCTTTTGAATTCCCACATACCTAGTGTAGAAATCCCTGAGAAAACCCTTGTGAAATCTGAGAAAAAGAATTGAAACCCTTGATCCTTCTCTATGCTTCCTAACTGAGTTTTCTACATTGTGACTTTGAGAGAATGTGAGGAATGAAGAGGGAACATCGATTACCTCCCTAAATCCCCTGAATATTACCTAAAACGACATAGTTTAGGTGTTAAAAAGGTGTGAAGTTACAAAAATGCCCCTGAAAGAAAATCTGGAAAACTGCCTGATAGGGACCAATGGGTCACACAACAAGTCGCTGGTTGATACCACTACTTGTTTGGACCAGTCGTTGCTCCTAGGCCTGGAATCAGGGCTCAATGAAAATGGACAACGAAATGGAACCACGACTCATCGAATGGACCAATAGGTCGTCGGTTCCTCTCGTGGTCACTAACAGGAAAACTTGGTCCCTCTGCTAATGGACAACACAACAACTCGTTGGTAGAACCAACAGGTCACTGTATCTGCTCATCTTCTCCACTGGAAGAACTGAGGGATTTCTAGACTTATTATATCGGATGGAAACAATGACTCATTGTGTGATACAATGGATCATTATTTCTTCTTACTGATGAAAGAAAAATATTTTCAACAACACCTGGGCTCCAACTAACTAGTCACCCCATGAGTCGTTATATCAAATGATGACTCGTCATCTGAGTCGTGGGTTCCTGGAAAGGGTTTAACTTTTTTTTGAGCTAGGAATGCAATGACTGACAGGACGACTCGTTACTCCTCACAACGGGTTGTTCAATGTCTCATTGGTTCCTAAAGGACAACTAGCAAGGTAGTCCATGACCTAGAGAATGGGTTATTACTACTTACAATGACTCGTTGTCTCAGTTGTTCTATGACAATATTTTGGTTCATTCAGGTTTTTCATGCAAACTCTGAGTTTGGTCTAGGAAAGTTTTGGGGTATTACACCTGGATAGTGAATGGAACCAGGCCTCGTAGGCTGCAACCAAAGAGCTTCCCTGCTCGATAGTGGTGAACTCATCCCGTCTCCTATCTTTCAAGGTACGGGGTACATAGTTTTCCAAAAACGTGAAGTAAAATTGGGTCTATACTACACTCAATACCTCCACTAGAGCTTAACATAACCTATCAACAAGAAGGTGACAAACTCCACACCGTACTTCTCCACCGCCCCCATCTTATTGAGCCTCTCGTGAAAATCTGTAATAAACTCGTAGGCGTCCTCTGCCTCAGCACCATAAAAAGGAGGAGGCTTCATCTTGGTGAACCTCCAGAACAAGTCATGCTCTTCCACTATCATCACATGCCCAACCACCAGTCTCAAAAACATAACCACTTCAGACATGTCGTCAATGTGAGGAGCCACTGCAGCCGCATGTTGTATCCCTGATTATTGTCTTGCAGGAGTCACTAGCGCTGCCCTATTAACCACGAGGCCACTTAGGAGATTATGAACCTGTGTCTGAACCTCGAAGGATGCTGGAGCGGCAGGAACCTCTCACTGCATCGAGACTTCCACCTCTACAGCCACCCTTTCCTGAACTGCCGGAGGTACCAGATATTCTAACCTCTCCCGTACTAGAGCAAGAGCATGGGCCCCTTCTCTAGAAATGGTAAGCCTTAGCCACGACCTCAGCCCTGACCTCTATCGTAAACTATGACTGCTACTGCTGTAGATGGCTCAGGTGCGGCATCTCTGTTCCTATCTGCACGTGTTCTCACCATCTATGAGAGAAATAAAGAAGGGTTGTTAGATTCCAATTTGGATCACTAGATACCAATTGGAATTAAGTAATTACATGAAAGGAAAGAAGAAGGATGTTTTCCTAAAGTCCTGCAGCCTCTAAAAGATAAGTTAGAACATCTCCGCACTTATCCACGAGATTGTATTAGACCGGTCTTAGTGTAATGAGATCGACTAACCTAGGGCTCTGATACCAACTTTGTCACGACCTAAATGGTCGTGATTGGTACCCACATTAACCCCAGTGGGTGAATCAAAGATTTTGAATAATTTCCCCAAAAACAATGTTCAAAAATAGAATATAACCTCAAACTTAAATAAACCAATAAAATAAAGTTAAAATTGCTAAGTCAACCGAAAGAACAAAAATTATGATTACAATTCCCATAATACAATTGTCATTGCACCAGACATCTAACTAGATAGCTAAGAGTGATAAGTTTAGGAAATAAAAGAAATTATAATATCCAGAGGAGGGACATCTTCCATGGGGGAGTAGTATTTCCCATCTTGTGATCGCTCATCTTTCGGAATGAACTGCTGCTACTCTAAAGGTGAGGACGAGAAGAGCTTCTTCGATTGAATTCGACACTAAAAAAAGAACTGCAAGAGTAAAATCAATACAAAACACGGTACTGGAAGGCTCATTAGCCAACCTTACATAATAACACATAAGCATGCAACAACGACATAAAACCAGTCCAGAACATCATACATATATATAATACACATTTCCAGAACATTAGCTCTGCATAGGTGAAAAGAGGCCTACTCATTGGATTAGGATTGTGACCGCTGCCGCAATCTCACCATAGCAAAATAAGTCCTATTGCAGCGGTACTACCTTGGGCAGTAGCTCGACTTAGCTGCACCTTCAATATTTCACTAGCTTTTAGCAATTCATGCATTCTCGTGCTTATTCAAATATAAATGTAAGCTATTGACATTGATACAAAAACTATTACATAACCATATGTGATATAGAGAAATTCATAACAAGATATTACAACTCAAACATTCATATCCGTTTAACCATACCAAACATTAAGTCTTTTTCTACTCTTCCACATTCAGGTAACAACCAATGATCACAAGCTCAACTCAGCCACATAGTACATATTCATTCCATATCTGTAACACTGTTACAACAATATCATAAAATAGAACAAATGGAGACATGTCGGGCACACACCTCCACCATATCACCACAAACACTCCATCACCAACATCGATGTGCACACATGCTAGAGGATTTTATTTCTGTCATTCTAATAATTACCTATAGGGGAATCTAGAAATTCATCTACTGTACCGGTGTAGTACCCACCCCCGCTCATATGGTCATCCTGATGTTCCCCTTGGATACAAGCCACCCAATTAATATTGCTCGCCATGATGCTTCCCTCGTGCATGAGCCTCTCATCTTAAGATATTATTATTATCCTTAACAATTTCTCAAGGCAATTGTAACATAGCAGAGTTTGTTATTAAGACATTTAGGAGTGTATAGTGTTCCTCCCTCCCTCCAATAATTAACAATTCATCAATCACTTCCATGATAATGCAAAAGAAACGTACTTAATAGTTCAACACAGTTCCACATCGGTTCAGTGACCACATCATATAAAATTTACTTCCATAGTTTAATCTAACATGACAATCATCATAAAAATTAGTTTCCATAGGTTAAATCAACATATTATCATTTCATATACATACATGCCATTATATAATGTCTTACTCCTCTAAACCATAAACTACCTTAAACTGGGAGGGTTAGGATGGAAATCACTTTGCTTGAGCCTTGCCCTTCGTTAGTGCTTTCGAACACGCAAAGTCTAAACCAGATCATGATAAAATTTAGAATCATACAACCCACACTAGGGTATTAGAAACTCAAACCCTTCCCTTCAGGGCAGTTTTAAGAGTAAAACCCTAGTTTTACCTAGTTCTAGGCCTTAATTCCCACATAAACCACATTCTTTAACAACTAAACCTTGGTGAATGATCATTACCCCCTATAATCTCATAATCAAAGCACCCCATTAGTTCCCCATGATACAACCCTAGTCTATCAACCTAGGGATTCTTTGCTACAAATCACCATTAGAGGTTCTCCTTGAATCCTAGTGTTTACATATTCCATCATAGAGGTAGGAATTCAAGAGACTTACCTTAGGAAATAAATTCTACTGCTTTGGGGGAGACAATCACCTTTAGCCCTTGAACCTTCGTGTTTTAGAAATTATAGGGTATGACCCGAGAAATCCCACTTAAACCCACTTTCTGATTCTCGTTGTTCGCTACAACGGTTACCTTGCTGCTACAGTTGATAACGCTCAAACTCATGCTTCCTGACAAAGTATGAAGTGGACTTTGTTAATAAAGAACCCAATAAAGAGGAATAAGGTAAGATTTAGACTAATGCCGATACTTGAACTTGTTGGTAAGTTATCTTCAAATTGGGGGGTTTGAAGGAAAAACCAATATTAAAACAAGATCATAATTGTGGTTGTTATCAAGATTTTGAAATAACTAGGGAAATTGTTCCCCATGGGTTCATAACTACCTCGGGCATACACACGTGATCAATCACAGTGCTTACTTTTAGAACTGATAACTAGGGTTCATCCAAACGACTGGTTTGTCCCTATTAATTTACTTAACTCAATCACCCGGTCAGGTCTCATGAGCGATTTCCTTTAATCCATTATCAATATGTTCCAAATTAACTTTTCTGCGACCGCAGCTCCAGTATACAATGATCATAAAAATCAAGGCTTAGCAGTAATTCTCTTTTCCTAATCTCTACTTCTCTAGGTTCAAGCAAGTGAAGAATTGGGGCAAGTCCTAATATTGAGCACCGTTAAGAAACATTTGAAGATGAAGAGAATACAATACAAGCATTTAGCATTGGTTTTGAATCACTTTGTGTAATCATATTTCGGTAATCCACCATGGTTCCCACAACCATAGTTGTGGAGGTTTTAGCTTCTCATGATTGTAAGATTGTAATTAGCATTCATAGACAAACACATAATTAAATGCTTACAACAATAATTGGAAGAAAACCTACTTTGAATATTGACGAATAAAATCAAGAATAATTGATAAAATCAAGTATTGATTCTCATAATTGCTCTACAAAACATGATAACATTTCACAAATAAAACTACTTTCAAGGGAATCACATGTCTACTACCCTCTATCTATGTTCTTCCACTAAAATAAAACATAAAAGGTATTTATACAGACATCAAAAAACTTTTCCTATGCTAATAGGGAATTTTTCATATTTGGCGCTGGCTAGACTCACGACTAATCATGCGACCCGTAACAGAATTGTATGGGTTGTACCTGTCTCTTGTACATTCCTTTTCTGCCGCAGATTTTACTAAGTGTTGGCAGCTGTTACGACTTGTACCATAGTCTTGTGAGTCGCACAATAAATTTGTGGTTTGGTCCTGTGAACTTTGGCATCCTTTGAAGTTTTCTACGAGTGTTGTGGTACGCCTCATACCTTCCTCCTAAGACTCGTACTTGCTTGATGAATCTGGAGTTCCTCCAAGTCTTTAAAGAATCACTGAAGCTCCCTACGGCTCATGCTATGGGTCATAAGTCGATGTCACGATTCGTGGGTTCCACCCGTACCAAGAGACTACCTTGTGCAAATTTTCTCTGAAGATTTTCACAACTCTAATGACTCATACCATCTTGGTAAGGCTCGTACTGAGAGTCGTACTTTGCCTTCGTCTTGTTTCAACCTTCTATGTTTTTCCACGAGTCTCAATACGACTCGTACAATCAAGTTATGGGTCATACTAAGATTGGTACTTGGCTGACTTTCTGCACTTTTATGCATTTCACATTTTTGCTCTAGAACCTATTTTCTCTAAAAAAAAAAGTAAAAGCACCTCATATCCATATAAACATACCTAAGTACATGCTATTTTCCTAGTTTTGAGCGCCGAAAGTGCTGTAAACTCACAACACATCAACACCCTCAACGTAAGACTTTTTCATGACCTCAGGCAAAGAAAACAAAATAAACTAAAAATAACGCTTAACTAGAAAATTGTCATGCCCCATAATTGGGGGGAGGGCGCGACTTATTCCCCATACCTGACTGACTGGGAAGCTGGCTATATGACATCTGTAACTGTAACACTTAGGCCTTCCAGGCCAACTGTCACAATCAACTGGAGCATAAAATGGACCCATAATATCTGAACAATAAGGGTAAACAACTGAAATGCAAACAAGGTTATGAGTATGCTAAACTAAACAACAAAAAGCCGACAAGGCCAAAAACTAAATTCCATTGTACACACTAAGTCCACAAAGCCTCTGAAGAGCAAACTGACTGATGGTCGGAACAGGGCTCTGACCTACTCATAATTGCATCTCAAAACTCTAACCGAAACTAAATCATTCTTCGCTCCAGAAAGAAAGGAGCATACCAACACATCCACTAATCTCACGAACTGCTACTGCAACTGGCAATCCCGACCTCTACCTACAATACGGCATGAACGCATGTCCCCAGGCGAAAGGACGTCAGTACGAATGAAATGTACTGGTATGTAAGGTAGAAAACTGTAAACATGTAAGATAGCAATGATAACTGAGGCAGAAATAAGGAATAACAACAACCTAGAATCCTGGAAACTGAAACCTGACATTAAGTCAATACTGAAGTGCAAATGTAACCAAGGGATGCACAAGAAAAACTATAACTGTCAGCAACCAGCCAACCATAAATCCATATATAAAATTCGTCCAGCCGGGTACCATACAAAGGAAAAATAAAAATATCTTTAGCTGATGTATCACACCGGAGTAAAATAAAAATATCTCCAGCCGATGTACCACACCGGGGTAAAATAAAATATCTCCAGCTGATGTACCACAGTGGGGTAAAATAAAAATATCTCCAGCCGTTGTACCACACAACGGTAAATAATTCTCAATCATAATCATAAATAGGAACGATATGGATTATATTGAGTCAATTTAACACGTATAGCATATAAATAACGAATGTTAAATCTATGGCTGGAATAGGCCTCTTTCGTAACCCGTAAAGGCAAGTGAGCACCCATATCATGTAAAGCTAGAAAATATGCATATATATTACGTAAAGCTGTCAAATTATACATGAACATGTCGACTCAGTTACTTGAAGGACCTTCAAGAGGTTTAGACAACATAAGAACTTTTATAGGCTTACAAACAATGTCCTACAAATAACCCTATCAATTTGACATATTACTTGGATAGAAACACATGGAGCTCATTTCTACACAATTCTTTAACATCTGGGAACTGCGAATATATACTGCCAACCAGGTGGTTCCTTTACCTGTATCGACAACTATAATTGGAATTTCATTGCCAAATTTATCATATAGATAAACACATATAGTTCTTAATTCATTTGACTTATTTGCAGGAAAACATGGGGCTTATAACTTGAAGTTTGGAGTTATTTTCATAATGCTTAACATATACGTAGAGCTGAGAGCTGAATTACAGACATACAACGTATGAGACTCCTGTATAACGTATAAACTCATATTTAGTTAGCTGAGTGACCTCCTGGTGACTTCCTGGGATTAGAAGTTCTAAGCTTAACTGATCATTTTCATAGTTGTGCTTATACTTACTTAGAAATTAGAAACATTGGTACATGGGAGAATCTCTCCGCCGAATTTAGGAAATTCAAATGATAACTCAATAAGAGTTAAACATATAAACGCATGACTAGAATATAACTGAAAGAATTCAATTGTATGTTATAATATGAAAATCATATACATTAAGAATTCTTACGGGAAAGACATATAAAGACGTAAGTTCTTAGGCCGGTACACAACTTCAAATACTTGATCGAGACATTAGCATGATTCTCGTAATATGATCTCTTGAAAACTTCTTAGCATAACACACTTCAACATAACTTAGGGACTGGAAGACATTACTTAAGAATCTGAGATTTGGATTTTTTCAACTTGAGAATTCATAAGAAACTCTCCAAGTGAATAAAGGCTTATAACCATACTTCAGACGCCGCTTGACTTTCACAACTTTGTAATTAATCGAGGAGCTTACTAAAGCTTACATCATTATAAATGGATTAGAAGATCCTAGGATCACCCTTTTTGGTCATGGAAGAAAATTTCAACACTTAGCATCAATAACTTAACATAAAAACGTTTAGGGGTATAACAGAGAGTTTCTTTTTAACTTAAGTTATTATTTTACAAACGTTCAACTCTAGCTGATTTATACAAGGTCGTCACCTAATATTGATTATATCATTACCACATAATGTATTTATATCACTTATTTAACTTAATGCCTTGTCGACTCTCAGGAGGTTCAGATAGCACAAGAGTTACAGTAAATTTACGGCGACACTCTAAAGACAATTCTTGTTGCCCTAGTGTGTAACTTGAACGTAGGCATAAGCGTAAATATATACTTATTTTCGTATGACCTGCTAACATTAAAAAACTGTGTATAACCTGCCCATAAAGATGGTTTCATATAAATATCAATAATTTGCACATTCGAGTTCTATCTTTCATGTTCAACGTATCGGTTTGTTCGAAAACTCGTTAACTAGTCAGTTAGATAAAGGGAGAGAAATCAAGGAATCTCCTCTTGGACTTACATACCTTAGAACATGTTCAAAAGAGGGTGGATAACTATTATAAGGCATTTTCATTTTGTTGTTCCCATTTACCCTTATTTAGCTTAAAATTGTTTTCTAGCGTTATGTTCGTTCGCGTGGCGTCGTCATTCCTTCTTTACAATTTCAAATAGAAACTAGAATTTTGAACACATTTGATATCTCATGCATGAAATAATATAAAGGACCAGCTCACGGTGCCCACACTGAGGGGACTTCAGACTTAATTTACAACTACAACAATAATCATAAACAATACGCCTTCCACTTTACGTTTGTTCACTTCAAGCATATTTAACTCTTCAAGGTTTCTATGAAGTACTTCTAATACTTTTGGCAGAATCATGTATGCCTCAATAGGAACACAATACGTAGGAACATTGGCCCGATCAACAACAAGATTTCGTGCTTGGAAAATAAGAATAGGGATGGCATTACATACCTCACTTCATCGCGTCTTTTTAGCCAATTTCTTCCGCTTGCTAGAAACCCCGACACCTTCAACTTCCTTACTTACACTACATGGAATGAGTAATGGTTTATGCCAAGTTCCCAGTCACAATCCATGTCCCAAAACGTACAACTAAACAGCGACATCATAATATAATTTTCAGCAATCCTATGTACCTTAGGCATCTTAAACTTGAGGCAATTCAAGAGAGTTTCGCGTACGTGATTTTGGTGTTTAACCTCCCCAAAGGTGTGGTGTATTCCATTAATCATTTGGATAAATTCAAGAATCTATATAGCTGTAACAACCTCCCAAAAAAGGGCAGAAACCTCAGTCAAATATCACACAAAACACATATTGACTTTATGTCATTTCCTTACTTTAGCTTGCAAATTTGAGCGGATAAACCGAGTAGGAACACTTACCTTTCACTTGTGTATAACCCCTGCCCATATGGGGTTCCTCTTCAGCTAAATTCTGTTCCAAAAATGTACCAATCATGCTGCCAAACCGCAGCAACAACACACACCCAAGCAACACATAAGTTCCAACTTTACTTTAAACATAACTTGTTAATTCATGATAATTTAAAGAGTAAGAACACCTACCTCCTTTTGCATTCAACTCTCACCAATATGGAGGTAGAACTTCACCTCCCTACTGCCCAAAAATGCAGCATCTTGGAATCCAAAAATGCAGCAACTCGACGATTAGAAGCTCACGACATAAGAAACCCCTTCCAAGCTTGGACTATAAGGAAATTTGACCTATCCATACAATTTCTTACCTGGGATTTGTTTTCACCATTGGATAGACCTCTTAATTCTGCGAATTTTGAAAAAAAATGAGGTGAAACGGAGTAGAAATGAGTTTTTTAGCTCAAAATTAGTTCATATAGGCGGGCTGGACGGTGTCCGCGTGCGGCGCCTGTGCGACGTGCCCTCACGCGCCTGCTACCTACCTGTCTCGGCACCCGCGCGCATGGACGCTTTTCCAGCCTACAGTGTTGTCTTCAAACGAGCATAACTTTTTACTCCAAACTCCGATTGATGAGCGATTTTTTTCACTATAACCTAGACTCAAATACATTTCATTTGATAGGCTATAGGACCTATAAATCATTATATATTTGGAGATATGTCCATTTAAAATTGACCCTTATTTGTAAACATCACATACTCTTCACTTTTCCCTTTGCATATGTTTTCCTCCTCACCTATGGACAACCTACAACCCATAATTCCCTTAATATGACATATAAACATAAAATAATTATCAAACAAAATAAATAAGATTTTTGGGGTGTAACAAAAATAAACCTAGGATACTACAACCAACAGTTACTCAAAATTTGCACCTTAAACTCAAACAACTTTTGACCCTTTTTCCATTAAACCAAATCAGCATATGCACATCAAGCAACCACAAAGCATGATAAACAGGGATAAGATATGTCATATAGCTATTAGAAGATAGTCAAGTCACCACTAATGCTTTTCACTTAGACAATTGGCTGAATCAAACACAAATCAAGTCACCGCCAATGCTTTTCACACAGACAATTGCCAGAATCAAACACAAACCACGTAGCCTCATAGAAAATGAAGTCCCCAACTCATACATATATGAAAATATGAAACGTGGGATAGAACAAGTAAGACTCTCACTCTCACAAGGAAGTTCCAAATAATGCACATCAGATACCATAGGCTTGCCTTTATTTTCTCTTCTTCGGCTCTTTAGATGGTTAGGCTAGGATCACTATAAGACTTGATTCAACTTGTAATGTAGGCTTTTGGGCTGGGTACGGTAAATATAGGCTTTTTAGTTACTATACTCTTTTTGACACTACGTAAACGTGGCTCTACTTTTCACTTATTTCACCCTTTTTGCTTTTTCAACTCTTTTCTCCCTTTTCACCATTTTTATGCAATTATATAGGTGTGGTGTGTTTCAAATTTTCATTCATTTTTCTTTTTTTGTGTCTTCTTTTCAATTTTTCTTTTTCTTTTTTTTTCCTTGTCACACCACACCTCATTTTTAGCCCTTTTTCTTTTCTCTTCCTTTTTCACCTTCAAAAGATCTATGCACCTCTACTCTAGCCACCCTCAACTTAGACATTTTTCCTATGTTGAGGTTCACAATATCCAAGAAAGGAACAGGGCCAAAAAAGGTTCCTTATAAAAAGCAGGTATGCTAATTAGTTAATGAAAGAAAAGTGGTTCATTTAAGGCTCAAAATCGGGATCTAGGGAATCATATTATTTCAGGTAGGGTACTTTAAGCTAAAATGGGTTAAACAAAAACATCTTATGATCCTTTCCTAACTAACCATCCTAAAACCTATGTAAAGACAATCCGGGCAAGTTCTAGATCCTCTACATAGTGTTGAACAAGGTATAGACCTCACTCACTCATGGTACATATTTTACATTCATTCAACCTATCTAATTTATACATGGCTAAGTAGACTACTCATGATAATGCACTAAATGACACAAAGGATCCATAGAAATCATGCTTTGCAATCAACAAGCACACAACTAATCATCAAAGATTTTAAACAGATCATATTTTTTTCAAAACCACAAAATTAGTGTAATTTATTGGCTGAGTAATCCTAAGCTACTTTCTAATTGAACAAGAACATCCTAAACATGTCGGTTCTACTAGATAGCATGTCCGAGGGAAAAGAAACACGACAAGAAAAATCCTCATAAGAATCCAAAAATCCCAAATATAAAAGTACACCCCCTCCCTTTTTTAAAAGCATGCTTCATCCCTGAAGCATGGAATATAAAGCAGAAGGAAGGGAACATACCTGTGGCTACTCAGACTTCACCTTCCATGGGTTTCCTACTATGTAGTGCCTGATTTAACTTCACGGCATGACGTAGATCTCTTGATTACTCAAAATTCATCAAGAAAGTTGAACTTATCCTCCACTGTCTTAAGTGCTTGGCTTTTCCAAGAGGTGCCCTGGATGAAACAAAACAAAACAACACAAATAAAAATGTAAAAAAGGAAATAACAACTAAAAGTTAAAAACAACAAATAATCTAATCTTAAGTCGTATTCTCCGGCAACGGCACCACTTTTGATTACGCTCAAACTCACACTTCCTGACAAAGAGGTTGGGATCGAAACCACAGGGAATAAGGTAAGATTTATACTGACGCTGGTAGTTGATCTTGTTGCTAAGTTATCTCCAAATTGAGGGGTTTGAAACAAAAAAATAATAAAATAAGATCGTAGTTGTGGTTGTTATCAACATTTGCAAATAACTAGGGAAAGTGTTCCTCATGGGTTCATAACTACTTCGGGTATACACATGTGATCAATTTCAATGCTTACTTGTAGAACTAATAACTAGGATTCATCCATACAACTGGTTCGTCCCTATTGGATGACTATACTCAATCACTGGGTCAACATGTTCCAAATTAACTTTCCTATGACCGCAGCTCTAGCTATAGAATGATCATAAATATAGAGACTTTGTTGTAATTATCTTTTCCTAATCTCTACTTTTCTAGGTTCAAGAAAGTAAAGAATTTGGGCAAGTCCTAACGTTGTGCACCCTTAAGAAATGTTAAAAGATGAAGAGAATACAATGCAAATGTTTAGCATTTGTTTTAGATCACTTTGTGTGACACTATTTTGTTAACTCACCATGGTTCCCACAACCCTAGTTGTGGAGATTTTAGCCTCTCATGATTGTAAGATTGTAATTAGAACTCATAGACAAACACATATGTAAATACTTATAACAATAATTAGAAGAAAACCTTCTTCGAATATTGATGAACAAAATCAAGAACAATTGATAAAATCAAGTGATGATCCTAAGAATTTCTCTCCAGAACTTGATAATAATTCAGAAATACAACTTCTTCCAAGGGAATCACATGTCTACGACCCTTTCTCTATGTTCTTCTTCTAAAACAAAACCTAAAAAGGTATTTATACAGTCATCAGAAACCTTTTCCTAAGATAACGGAAATTTTCCATATTTGGCGCCGACTTGATTCACGACTGATCATACGAACCGTAATAGGATTGTATGGGTCATACTTGCCTCTCGTACATTCCTTGGTTGCTGCAGATATGACTAAGTTTTGGTAGTTGGTACGACTCGTACCATAGTCCTACAAGTTGTGCAATCCATCCATGGGCTTGGCCCTGAGAACTTTGACATCTTCTAAAGTTTTCTATGAGTGTTGTGGTATGCCTCATACCTTCCTCCTATGACTCATACTGGCTTGTTGCATCTGGAGTTCTGCCAAGTCTTTAAGAATCACTTAAGCTCCCCACGACTCATGATATGTGTCGTAAGATAATTTCACGATCCGTGGGTACCACCCGTAATAAGAGAGGACTTGTGCAAATTTTTTCTGAAGATTTTCACGACTCCAGTTACAGCTCGTACTTAGAGTCGTACTTTCCATTCTCCTTATTTCAGCCTTCCGAGTTATTCCACGAGTCTCAGTATGGCTTCTACAATCAAGGTACGACTTGTACTGAGATTAGTACATGGCTGATTTTTTGCACTTTTATGCATCTTTTGCACATTTTTTCTCCAGTACCTATTTTACCTTAAAACAAAGTAAAAACACCTCATATCCATATAAACATACTTAAGTCAATGTTATTTTCTCTTTTTTAAACATTGAAAGTGATGTTAACTCACAACACATCAGTAGTGGACCCGCTATTGCGGTCAAAAAGCTACTATAGCAGATCTGGCGGTTACTTTCTCAGTCCATTACGGTGGAACTCCAACAATCACCAAGGTCTCACTGCAGAGTGATTTCTACCACTGGAATGGTCTCCTGAAACTAGTAGCTCCCCAATATCAATAAACTTTCACTATCTCACCCCACAACACTTCTTCTAACCATTACCTAGCCCTTGTTAGAGTGTTCTAGGTCCGTTTCTCCTTGTAATGACATACGGGTCATTATAAATATAGTCAAGTAAGCAAAGCTGTCATGACATAACTAAAAAAGGAAAGGGAATAATTTTTAGCTAAGATTATCATAGATAGCATACCACTAACCATGCATGGTCAATACTATATTTGTCCCATAATTAGTTAACGGAAATACAGAGAGTATATGAATTCATAGAAATTTCCCTCAAATATAATAAATTTGATTTTAGAATATACAATAATAATTTTCTAATAATAGAATAATTCATAGACTGTGAGGCGGTACTAGGTGATCTTTGGCATAATTGCATGCGCAAGTGCTACTTCATAACTCAATTTAGTCTTGTTTATCTACTTATTTATATACATTCTCTATGATTTTATGTAAATGTGTGTGAATATATACTAACCAACATGATTAGTTCTTATTTTTGAAGGTAAATAATGCATTTGAGGACTTAATCAATGATTTGGTGAAGTGGAGGAATGATATCCGGAGCGATACACCAAAGTTGGAACAAAATGAGGGATCACTGAAGGGTGCTGCGATGGGCACCGTGTCACGGAGCCATCGCGGCAGTGTTCTGCCTCCAGGATTTAAATTGGGAGATTTCCAGAGGGCTTCCGCGATACACTCCGTGTCACGGAGGCAGTGCTCCGCGATACACTCCGTGACACGGAGCCACTCCACTTCGGGCTAAATAACTGCTTTTTCTCATTTTCTATAAATAGGTCCCTTAGCTCCTAAAAATATCAGGTCATGATGTTATTCTGAAAAACCACCTAGGAGTGAAGGGAGAAGTGGGAGAACTCACCTAGGGTTCATAAATTTCATCTTCTCTTCTAGCAATTCTTGTAAGTATGTTACTTTAATAATGTTTTCTTGTAATTTTACAGTGGCTAGACCCCTTCCTCTAGGGTTGAACCCATGAGTATGATTGTGTTTTTACGAATTTGTTTTGGAATTAAGTTATTGATTGTTGTTTTGTTTTGCATTCTTAATTATGGCTGTTTTTATGATTGATCACCATGAAAACACACGCGTTAAGCTTAGGTACATGCTTGAGAAAGATAACCTAGGCAAGAACAAGAGAATGTAGGGATAAAGATTGTATCTCACGATATAATTTGTGGTTAGGATAGGAATATACCTAATACCTTGCTTGGTTGATAAAATGGGAAGATAAAAATACACCAACTTAGAATTATCACATCACCACTCGTAGAAGTAGTTGTGAAGCTAAGTTCGGTTAAATGATTAGAGGTACGAAAGTCCGTAATCAAGAGAATAAACCCCATAAACCACATCCACGTAAATGAATTGCCCACGAACTAGAATGTCACATCCCCGCTCAACGATGTAGTTGTGAGTCTAGTTTGTCGTGTTTAGAGGCTCGAAAGACCATGAACATGCATTTGTAATTATGTGAGACAACAATTGATTGTTTCATACTTAAACCATTACAAATGGTAGTATCGCATGATTATCCGGCTTTAACTCTAGTTGCTACCTGAATGAATTCAAAGTATTTCATTGACCACTTCTAGAATTAATTAAATTTTTCGAATAAGTCTATAATCAACACTTGCAGCATTTAATATCACACTTGAACTTGATAGTTAGCTGAATTGGTCCAGTCCCTGTGGGTTCGACATTCAGCTCTTAAAAAGGGCCACTATATTACTTGTATGACCCGTACACTGGCGGGCACATCACTAGGTAAAATCTAATTAAAGAAGTTGTCATGAATACAACTTGAAATGGGAAAGAAAATATAATTATATAAAGCAACCATGTAATTTTACTTTAGAGAAATATAATTAGCAGCAGTATAAAAACACACAATATGGAATAGTATTTTAACCCAAATAGATTCAAGAAACTAATGTAAAGATATATTAATATGTAAAACCTAGATATAGGAAAAAATTAAACACGTGTATGCTTCAAATATGTAAAACACATGTAGAAACAACTTTGACAAATTCAAAACCAAACAGACTATGCGAGTGAATTTATCAGGAATCTCCCGAGGTTTGGGGATTTTTATGCGTAATAACATATAATTCTAGAAGAAATGAAATGGAAAAGCATATACAAAAACATAATTTAAATAAACACAAACAACCAGACCTCATAATCTACCTAGTAATACAAAGAAATTATATTAGTGAAATTCTAAAATTTTGCATAAACAAGATTCAACAACATCTGAAGACCAAGTAAGGTCTCTCACGCTGCAAATCGCCTTGCGAATGCCATGCTCGTGAAGCTTTAAGCGGCAAAGAGCCACTAATATGTTTGTATTTGCACCATAGTAGCCTCTCCGCATTTCATGGAGGAATAGGGAGGTGAAGTGAGAGACGTAGTGGCTGTCGGAGATAACCGATGGTGATCGTTGAATGAAGAAGTAAGGAGAGAAGGTGCGGGACATAGAGGAATAGTGGAGCGGTTCTAAAGGAAAATTGAGAGGAAAAGAAGGAGATGAGATGATGGTTAAAGGACTTGCTCGGAGCTATTAAAGGAAAGGGAGAGGAGAGGGGATGTGTGATTTCTGAAAGAGGGGCAAGAAGAAGAGAGGATGACATTGGTCGGGTTGTTGGTGACCAGAGTTTGCCGCCTCTTTATGGCTAGAGAAGATGAAGCAGCGGCGGTGGGGGTATATGAGTAATGGAGAGGAAGAGAATGTGGTGAGGTCTGTGGTGGGCTGCTGTTAGGTATGTGTAACACCCCGAAACTTTCCTACACAGGGCTTAGACCTTGCAAGAAAAATCCAGATGAAACCAGAAAAAATTCCTCAGAACGACTAAGACAACGACTCATTGTGTCAGTCGTGGTAAGCAGAATTTTGGTCTTTAGGGAACTAATGACCCATGGTGAGGAACAACGAGTCGTCCTGTCAGTCGTTGTTTCCCCACAACAGAAATCCTTTGAGGACCCCATAACTCAACCCACAAGTTATTGTCAGAATGACGACCCGTTGTATGAGTCATTCAGTGAGAACCCTGGAAACCCCTCCAGAGGTGACGAGTGGGAACAATGACTCATTGTATCTCACCATGAGTCGTGGTCACCACCCATCATGTCAACTTTGGGAATTGTAAGAATTCGTCCGGCGAAGGTGACCACTGTATACAATGATTTGTTGGTTTAACCAACGAGTAATTGTGTCACCCTTTGTCAAGCTTACTAGGTTTCCTTAACCAAAGGCCATAGGAGGAACCAACAACCTGTTGGTTCATCCAATGAGTCGTAGTGACCCCCATTGCCAGATCCAGTGATTTCTAGTCCCAGGCAATGGAACCAATGAGAGATCCCAATGAGTCGCGGTCACAACCAATGACTCGTTAAGTTACCCATTGGGACCCTGCCGGCCAGTTTTCAAATTTAATTTCCAAGGTTAACTTTTTGTAATTTCCCAACTACTTAGTCCCTAAACTACGTCTTTTTGGGTTTTTATCTGGGGTTTTAGAGGGGGTAACAGACGATTTCTCTCATTTCTCATCCCTTCAACAGTTAGAACGTAAAGTTTCTCTCAAAAAGGCTCAGAGCAGAAGTTAGGGAAATCGATCCTCCTCAGATTTTTCAAGGAATTCTCTCAGGGATTTCCATCACCAGGTATGTTGTAATTCAACGGGAATAGTTGTTCCCTTGTGTCCCCAAAAATCTCCTATATCTTCTCTATCAGTCCTAGCCCCAAAACTTTTGAATGTGAAGAAATTATGTGTCGGGCTTCATTTAATTCATGTGGAATACTATTTATGTTATTTTTAGATATTTTTCAACCAGTTTGTGACAATATTGATGCTTGTCCCTATAAAGTTAAATCTAGCCCTAGCTCTTGAATTCAGAAAACTTGAGTCTTGCATAATTGATTAATTATCAAAATTTCTTGATTCTACCAGTGTTTGGGGATTCCCATATTGTTAGTATGTATTGAAATCTCAGTCAGATGTATGTTAGTTCAGTTTTAGTTAGAATGTTAGAATACTCAGTGTTATTCAGAAATGTAGCTGATAAGTTTGACTATAGTTAATCCTTAAGGTGTCTGTGATACCTCCCAGTTATTAGTATTAGACTCAGTATCAGATTTTAGTGGTTCTATAGGGGGTCATGACACATTCAAATAAGTAGCTCTGACCAGCCTTAGGTCTCCAAATTCATATTACTGTTTTTTCTTTAGACAGTTACAACGCTTCCAAATAAGCAGCTTTGACCAGTCTTAGAACCCAGTTACAGAATCCGATCCGCTAAGACTTCCAAGGCACTCTCAAATAGTATCCCTGGCTCAGTTGAAGTCATGGGCCCTAGTTTCGAGTTATCAGCTTGGTAGACAGTCTAGGACTATCTAGTGGGAGTAGGGCTTTGCACCTAGGGGACCGGTGTTCCAGCGCACCCAGGTTCCCAGAACTACGTTGCCATAGTAGGAAATATTTATTGGCCTCATGGCCCAGATCTTGTGATCACTCAGCTCATGCCTTTTTATCTTGGCAAGGTATATTGGGTCCTACCGATAGAGTGTATACATCGGACTCCATGTCTAACTTATGTGGTTATGTGTCGGTTATAGACTCTCCCACTAGTCATCTCACATCAGTCTTAGATTTGTCAGTTCAGATCAGTTCAGTACACTATTTTAGATTAGTATCTCAGATTTTGAGCATGTCCTTGACCATCAGACAGAGTCATTTAGACCATCTCAATTTATTGCAATTGTTTAGTTTTCAGCATTTTCAATTACTCATTGCATGTCTTTTTTTAGTTCATTTATTTTATTCCTTTTGTATGGTTCTCTCACTTACTCAGTACATTCAAGGTACTGACGCATACCTTTTTATGTTGTATCATTTCATGATATAGTTGTAGGTTCTCAATCACAGAGCTGTTAGCTGACCTCGTTCAGACTTTCCCAGCAGCATCGTTGGTGCATCCTCATCTTTCGAGGATGACGATTATTCCTTTTAGTTCTATTTCTTTTATTTAGACTTGAAGTTAGCTGGGGCTTTTCCCAACAACTCATTAGTTGTAGTTGTCTTTCAAACACAGACATAGTTTCAAACCTTCGGCTTTGTTTCAGTTGTTTTAAACTTTATGATTGAACTTTATTTTCATAAATGTTTTGTCTTCTTACTTTAAAGCTTCCACTATATTTATTTACTCAGAATGTCAGTGTTATGATAGACTATGGGTTGACTTGGGGTTATTGTGACTCCAAGTACCATGTCCCGTCTAGGATGTAGAATCGGATCGTGACAAATTAGGTATCAGAGCACTAGCTTTAGAGTATCCTAAGATGTCTGAAAGCCGCATCGATTAGGGTCATTTTCTTGGGTGAGAAGCGCGCCACACCTATGATAGGAGGCTATGAGATGTTATTAGGAAAACTCTCTTTTGTTCATACTCTTTATTGTGCGTTGAAATTCAATTGCATAGTCGTTCTCCAAACTCGTGCTCTATTTCATTTCAGTTAATCATGCCTCCGCGATGTGGTAACAAAAAAAGGGCCGGTAATGCTCACCGACCTGCCCCACCAGCTCCAGCAGCCCCTCAGGATGACCAAGTGTCAACCACAGAGTTCAGGGTGGTTATTTAGCTGCTCGCACAGAAAGTTACCAATCAGGTGAACCAGCAGGTGGTTCCGATTGACAATAATGGGTCCGTAGCAGCTGCCCGAGTTTGAGACTTCACTTTGATGAACCCTTCGATTTTCCACAGAGAGGACCCATAAGAGTTTGTGGATGATATTAGAAATATCACCCAAATTATGGGCGTTAGTTCCTCGGAGAGTGTCGACTTGGTTGCCTACTAGCTGAAAGTGGTAGCCAAGATCTTGTATGAACAATAGAAGAAGGGGATACCAGCGAGAACAATACTGGTGGAATGGGAGGAGTTCACTACAGCCTTGCTGGAAAGATTCTTTCCTCGGGAGCTTAGGGAGGCTAAGGTGGCGGAATTCATGAATCTAAAGTAGGGTAACAGAACAATAGAAGAATATGCACTGTAGTTCACCAGTTTGTCTGAATATGCTCCAGAGATAGTAGCCCTTTTGTCCCGTATATATTATTGGCCGAAAATGGAAAAAGATGTGGAAGCGTATGTGAAGACTTGTCTTTTGTGTCAGTTAGACAAGGCGGAACGCAAGAAGGAAGCAGGTTTATTGCAGCCTCTCCGATTCCTGAAAGGCCATGGATGTCCGTGTCAATGGACTTCATTTCTGGGTTTCCAAAGGTAGACGGTAAGGCATCGATTATGGTGGTGGTTGACAGGTTCTCAAAATATGCTATCTTTGTTGCTGCCCCAATTACTTGTTCGTCTGAAGTAGCTGCCGAGTTGTTCTATAGACATGTGGTTAAATTGTTCGGTGTGCCAGCCGATATTGTGAGTGATAGGGATGCGAGATTCACAGGCCGGTTTTGGACAGCGTTGTTCAATATGATGGGGACCGACTTGAAATTTTCGACAGCGAATCACCCGCAAACGGATGGACAAACAGAGAGGATTAATCACTTGGTGGAGGAATATCTCAGGCATTTTGTGACAGCAAGCCAGAGGAATTGGGTAGACTTGTTGGATACGGCGCAGTTTTGTTATAATCTGCACAGGTCTTCAGCAACTGAGATGAGTCCGTTTGAAATTGTCTTGGGGAGACAGCCTTTGACACCGCTGGATGTCGCTAAGCAGAAGCATCAGGGGAAATGCCCAGCTGCTTACCGTTATGCGAGGGACAAGCATGAGATGCTTGCGGAGGCGCAAGACAGTTTGCACAAGGCCCAGAGTCGAATGAAAAAATATGCCGATCAGCATAGACGCCCGTTGGAGTTTCAAGTGGGTGACAAGGTGCTGCTAAAGCTCACTCCGCAGATTTGGAAGCAGATTGTGAGTAAACAAAGGCATAGGGGATTGATTCCTAAGTATGATGGCCCATTCGAGGTGGTGGAGAAGATAGGAGCAGTTGCGTACAAGTTGAAATTGCCGGAAAGATTGAAAATTCACCCTACTTTCCATGTGAGTTTCTTGAAGCCTTATTTTGCAGATCATGAAGATCCGGACAGGCACAAAGTCAAGAGGGCTCCTCCTGTGGTGCGCACACAGTTTGAAGAGGAGATTGAACGAGTGCTAGATCACCGGGTGCTAGGCATGAGCAAGAAGAACAGGCGGACAGAATTCTTGATACATTGGAAGGGCAAGTCCGTGGCAGACGCGACTTGGGAGAAGAGTTCAAAATTATGGCAGTTCGAGAAGCAACTGGAGGATTATCTTAAGACAGCCTCGACGAGGACGCCGAGTTCAACTGGTGGGGGTGGTTTGTTAGACCCTCGAGCTTGGACTTGATGATCGTGGACAGGAGCATGCTAAGGGCGCACTGCCTTGGCATGACAAGTGCGGGCTTCGGCAACAGTGTGAGTGGCTGGATGATGTGCATGACATTCAGTCAAGACAAGGCAGACTTGAGTGATGGCAAGGCGGCCTTGATCAATGAAGGGCATGCGGAAAAGCTGTGGGATGACTCGGCTAGACGATGGCATGATCGAGTGCTAGATGAGTGCAAGGCAAGCTTGTGGACTTTGGCATGACAGAGCCAAGGCAAGGAGGCTGGGAAAAATCCTAAGGATGGACGCGTGCGCCAACCGGGCAGCGTGCTGGCTGACGCGCAGGGTGCGCGGGACGCGCGGGCGTGCGGGCTAGAGCAGAGCGCGCGGGGCGCGCGGGGCGCGCGGGCGCGCGGGCGTGCGGGCCAGAGCGGGGCGTGCGGGCGCGCGTGCGTGCGGGCCAGAGCGGCGGGAAAGGAAAATTTGAAATTCAAATTTTGAATCTGCCCTTATCCCTTTGTAACTGCCTATTGGCAGGCCCCTATAAATAGCTGTAGGCTGATTTTGGATGAGGCAAGTTTTGTGTATCCTTGTAAGCCTCCCAAAGTCGAGTGAGTCCTTTTGTTGTAATCTGCGAGATTAATAAAAGGTTGGGAAGAGTTCCCGTAATTGCTTTGTGTGCCTTTTACATTCTGTTTGCCGAAATTATTCTAAGTCGGTTTGTTGGTGAGTGAGGCTGAAGTTGTGCTGCGTAGTGCAACTGCCGTGCAGTAGCCAAGGGCTCATATGCTAAATATTGTGAATGGAGTGTTGAACTTGGTCCTCAAGGAGTGCAGGACTGCAATTCCTATCAAGGACATCAATCTCTCCAGCCTCATAGTTCATGCAAAGAAAATTGAGGCAGAAAAATTAAATGATTTGGAGCGGGAGGACAAATGGGAAAGAACCAGCCAGTCAGATTATGGCCATCATAGATTTAGCGGTAGTAGCTACCCACAACAGCAGCATAGGGCAACAACCACTTCAGCTAGTGCCCCGACTTTTCAATCCCGCAAGGATCGGGGCGGTTGAGAATCTGGCTCACAATCCCAAAGTGATGGCCCCAACAACCGCTAAAGCTACCCTGCTTTCCCTATGTGTGGCAAGCACTATCTAGGGGAGTGTCTTTAGGGACAAAAGGGCTATTTTGGTTGTGGATAGCGTGGTCATCAGCTCAGAGAGTTCCCGTCAATAGGACATGGAAGATCACAATTGACTGCTTCAGCAGCACCAATAGGTCGACCAACTCAGCAGGTTGACACCTCAGTTATGGATGGCGGCCAGCGCCAGAACCGTTTTTATGCTTTATCCGCTCGTCCGGATCAGGAGAGCTCACCTGACATGGTCACGGGTATGTTACGCCTTTTCATCTAGACGTGAATGCCCTACTAGATGCAGGAGCAACACTTTCATTCATGACTCCCTATGTAGCAATCAAGTTCAATATCAATCCATAGGTCCTCTCATAACCATTCTCAATCTCCACCCCAGTTGGCGAGTCAGTTAGAACTAGCCGGTTGTATAGAAACTACCTAGTCTCAATCTTCAATAAGGTCATTCCAGAAGATTTGGTAGAGTTAGAAATAGTTGACTTTTACCTCTTTCTTGGCATGGATTGGTCACACTCTAGTTATGCCTCAACCGACTGCAGAACTAGCGTTGTCAGGTTTTAGTTTCGTAATGATCCAGCTTTAGAGTGGACGGGCAGTAGTTTAGCACCTAATGGTCAGTTTATTGCCTACCTTAATGCCAGAAAGCTGAATTCCAAAGGTTGCATTTATCATCTAGTCCGGGTCAAAGATTCAAGCTCTAAGACCCCAACTATCCAGTTAATCTCAGTTGTCAGCGAGTTCCCTAATGTGTTTCTTAAGGATCTTACCGGAGACCCTCTTGAGCGGGTAATGGACTTCGGTATAGACCTTCTCTTAGATACTCATCCCATATGCATCCCTCCTTACATAATGGCTCCAGCTGAGCTTAAGGAGTTGAAGAAGCAGCTAAAAGACCTTCTTTATAAGGGTTTTATCAAACCCAACATCTCTCCTTGGGGTGCTCCAGTACTATTCATGCGAAAGAAAGACGGTACTCTCAGAATGTACATTGACTACCATCAGTTGAATAAGGCCACAGTTAAGAATAGGTATCCCCTACCCGATATAGATGAGTTGTTCGATCAGCTTCAAGGAGCCAGTCGTTTCTCCAAGATAGATCTCAGGTCGGGGTATCGTCAGCTGAGAGTTAGAGAATGTGATATATCAAAGACAACTTTCAAGACTCTGTATGCTCTCTATGAATTCGTGGTTATGTCCTTTGGACTCACAAATGCCCCCGAAACTTTCATGGACTTGATGAACGGAGTCTTCAAGATATATATAGATATGTTCCTAATTATATTTTTCTATGACATTCTGGTATACTTCAGGAATGAGGAAGAACATGCTAATCACCTAAGGATGGTACTTCAGGAACTCAGAGACTATTAGTTATTTGCCAAGTTTAGCAAATGAGAATTCCGGTTGAAGTCCGTGACTTTCCTTAGTCGTGTGGTCTCAGGTGAGGGTATTCAGGTAGATCCTCAAAAGATAGCATCAGTGAAAGACTGGCCCAGACCTACCTCCCCAATAGAAATCAGAAGTTTCTTGGGTCTAGCCGATTATTACCGACATTTTGTGGAATGCTTTTCCTCTATAGCATCTCCTCTGGCTAGACTGACTCAGAAAAAGGTGAAATTTTGGTGTTTAGATGTGTGTTAGAATAGTTTCCATTAGTTAAAAACTCAACTGACTACCGCTTTAGTGTTGACTTTGCCAGAAGGATCAGATGGATTTGTAATGTATTGCGATGCTTCAAGAGTTGGACTCGATTGCGTTTTGATGCAGTAGGGCAAGGTGTTAGCCTATGCCTCCAAATAGCTCAAGGTTCACGAAATAATTATCTGACTCATGACCTTGATTTGGCGGCGGTGGTGTTTGCATTGAAAACATGGAGACACTACCTGTACGGGGTTCACATGGATGTTTTCACCGATCACAAGAGCCTTCAGTATATGTTCAGTCAAAAAGACCTAAATCTTCGTCAGAGAAGGTGGTTGGAGCTACTAAAGGACTATGACATGAGCATGTTGTATCACCCGAACAAAGCCAATGTGGTGGCTGATGCCCTAAGTAGAGTTTCTATGGGGAGCGTGGCTCATGTTGAGGAAGGCAAAAAGGAGCTGGCACTGGATATCCACAGATTAGCTCGATTGGGAGTATAGTGGGTTGATACAGCCGAGGATGGAGTAGTTGTGCAGAGTGGATAAATTCCTCATTGGTAGTTGAAGTTCAGTCAAGACAGGATAAAGATCCCATACTGCTTAAATTGAACGAGGCGGTTCACAGAAAAGAAGTGGAGGCTTTCTCCCAAGGGGGAGATGGTGTACTCCTTTACCAGGGTAGGTTGTGCATACCGGATATGGGAGATTTGAGACAGCAGATTCTGGCTGAAGCACATAGTTCAAGATATTCCATCCACCCATGTGCTACTAAGATTTACTATGATTTACGTGATAATTACTGGTGGAACGGCATGAAGAGAGACATCGCAGAATTTGTAGCTAAGTGCCCGAACTGCCAGCAAGTCAAAGTAGTACACCAGAGACTGAGAGGTATGACTCAAGATATCAGCATACCCATATGGAAGTGGAAAGAAGTAAATATGGATTTTATTATGGGTCAACCTCGGACTCATCGGTATCATGTTTCAATCTGGGTGATAGTAGACCGGATGACTAAGTCAGCATATTTCCTACCAGTTAAAACTACAGATTCAGCTGAGTACTATGCTAGACTTTATATTCGGGAGTTTGTCAGACATCATCGGTTTTCCTTGTTCATTATCTCAGAGAGAGGTACCTAGTTCACCTCTCACTTTTGGAAGTCCTTTCATAAGGGAATTGGTATCCAGTTCAAGCTCAACACAACCTTTCACCCGCTGACAGATGGAAAAGTTGAGCGGACTATTCAGTCCCTAGAAGATATGTTGAGGGCGTGCGTGATAGATTTCAATGGCAGTTGGGATGATCACTTGCCTCTCATCAAGTTTGTGTACAACAATAACTACCACTCCGGTATCTAGATGGCCCCGTTTGAGGCATTATATGGAAGGAGATGTAGATTTCCTATCGAGTGGTTTGAGTTTGGTGAAGCTACTCTAATCGGGCCAGACTCAGTTCATGAAGCTATGCATAAGGTAAAACTCATCAAAGATAGATTGAAAACAACTCACAGTCGTTAGAAATCTTACGCGGATGTGAGGAGAAGAGAGTTGGAGCTTGCAGTAGATGGTTGGGTTTATTTGAAAATTTCACTCATGAAAGGGGTGATGAGATTTTGGAAGAAAGGAAAACTAAATCCAGAATATGTGGGACCCTATAGAATTCTGAAGCGAAATGGCATGGTAGCCTATGAGCTGGAATTACCTTCAGAATTGGCATCTGTGCACCTAGTATTTCATGTGTCACTATTGAAGAAGTGCATCACGAATCCAACTTTAGTTGTGCCATTGGACTGTGTGGGAGTGAAACATAGTCTCTCCTATGAAGAGATCCTAATTTAGATCCTTGACCGCCAGGTTCGTAAGCTAAGGAAGAAGGAAGTAGCTTTAGTCAAAGTCTTATGGAGAAATCAACATGTACAAGGAGGTACACGGAAAGCCGAAGTAGATGTGATGGCTAGATACCCACACTTGTTCCCTTCCAGTTTAGTTCCAGCATCAGGTACTAAATTCCTCCTCAATACTCTATTCAATTCTGTACTCACCAGCTCTATTTAGATTTTCTATGTGCATAGTTGCATCAGCTTTATAAAGCACGGTTAAGTCAGCTCGGAGTCAGTTACTCCTTTAGAAACCAGCTCGTAGTCTTAGTCTAGAAATCTCAGTTCTTTTCCTAGTTTTTCGGTAGTTTTAGTCTTCATTCGAGGATGAATGATCCTAAGGGGGAGATATTATAACACCCCAAAACATTTCTAGACCAGTCTTAGACCTTGCAAGAAAAATCCAGATGAAACTAGAAAAAATGACTTAGAATGAATGAGACAACAAGTCGTGGTCAGCTCCAACGACTCGTTGTTGCAGTCATGGTCAGTAGAATTTTTGTCTCTTGGGTACTAAAAAACAAGATATGACCCGTGGTGAGGAGCGACGAGTCATCCTATCAGTCATTGTTTGCCCAGTGCAGAAATCCTTCTAGGACCCCACTACTCAACCCACCGATCGTTGTCAGAAATGATGACCTGTTGAGTGAGTCATTAGGTGAGAACCCTAGAAACCCCTCCAGAGGTGACAAGTGGGAACAATGACTCATTGTGTCGCCCTACGAGTCATGGTCACCACCCCTCGTGTTAACTTTGGGAATTTTTAGAATTCTTCTAGTGTAGGTGATGATTGGGCACAACGACCCGTTGTGTTAACCAACGAGTTTTTATGCCACCCATTGTCAAGCTTACCAAGTCACCTTGACCAGGGGCCACAGGAGGAACCAATGACCCGTTAGTTCATCCAATGAGTCGTTCTTACCCCTATTTCCAGATCCAGTCTTTCCTAGTCCCAGGCAGAAGAACAAACGAGAGGTCCCAATGAGTCGTGGTCACAACCAATGACTCATTGAGTGACCCGTCGGGACCCTGTCGACTAGTTTTCAAATTTAACTTCCAAGGTTATTTTTTTGTAATTTCCCACCTACTTAGTCCCTAAACTACATCATTTTGGGTTTTAATCAAGGGTTTTAGAAGGGGTAACCGACAATTTCTCTCATTTATCATCCCTTCAACAGTTAGAATGTAAAGTTTCTCTCAAAAAGGCTTAGAGTAGAAGTTAGGGAAATCGATCCTCCTAAGATTTTTCAAGGAATTCTCTCAGGAATTTCCATTACTAGGTATATGGGAATTCAACAAGGAAATAGTTCTTCCTTTGCGTCCCCAAAAATATTCTATATATTCTCTTTTAGTCCTAGCTCCGAAACATTCTATTATGAAGAAATTGTATGTCAGATTTCATTTAATTCATGTGGAATATTATTTATGTTAATTGTAGATATTTTTCCACTAGTTTGTGATGATATTGATGCTTAACCTTGTAAAGTGAAATATAGCCATAGTTCTTAAATGCAGAAAACTAGAGACTTGCCTTATTAATTAACTATCGAAATTGCTTGATCCTACTAGTGTTGGGGATTTGTTAGTATGTATTGAAATCTCAGTCAGATGTATGTCGGTTCAGTTTCATTTAGAATGTTAGAATACTCAGTGTTATTCAGAAATGTAAGATAATCAGTTTGACTATAGTTAATCCTTGAGGTGTCCGTGATACCTCCCAATTATTAGTATATTAGACTTAGTATTAGGTTTTCGTGGTTCTATAGGAGGTCATGACACTTTCAGATAAGTAGCTCTGACCAGCCTTAGGCCCCCAGCTTCAGATTATAGTTTGTTCTTTAGATAGTTACGACGCTTATAGATAAGCAGCTCTGACCAGTCTTAGAACCCAATTATAGAATCCGGTCCAGTAAGACTTTCAGGGTACTCTCAAATAGTATCCTTGACTCAGATGAAGTCTTGGGCCCTTGTTTTGAGCTATCAGCTTAGTAGATAGTCTAGGACTATCCAGTGGGAGTAGGACTTAGCACCGAGCGGACCGGGGTTCCAACGCACTTAGGTTCCCGGTACTACGTTGCCACCGTAGGTTATTTTTATTGACCTCATGGACTAGATCCTGTGACCACTCAGTTCATACCTTTATACCCTGGCAAGGAATATTGGGTCCTATCGGTGGAGTATATACATCGGAATCCACCTCTAGCTCATGTGGCTATATGTCGGTTATAGAATCTCCCACTAGTCAGCTCAGTTCAGACTCAAATTATAGTATTTCAGATTAGTTTCTCAGATTTTGGGGATGTCTTTGACCATCAGACAGGGTCATATAAACCATCTCAGTTACTACAGTTATTCAATTTTCAGCATCTTAGCTGGTCAGTGCATGTCTTTTCAGTTTAGTTATTTTATTCCTTGTGTATGGTTCTCTCATTTGCTCAGTACATTCAAAGTATTGATGCATACCTTTTTATATTGTATCATTTTATGATACAACTGTAGGTTCTCAGTGACAAGACCGTTAGCTGACCTCGTTCAGACTTTCCCAGCAACATCATTGGTGAGTCCTCATCTTTCGAGGACGAGGATTATTTCTTTCAGTTATATTTCTTTATTTAGACTTAAAGTTAGCTGGGGAATTTTCCCAACAACTCATCAGTTGTAGTTGTCTTTCTGACACAGGCATAGTTTCAGACCTTCTGCTTTGTTTCAGTTGTTTAAAACGTTACAATTCAGCTTTATTTTCATTAATGTTTTGCATTTTACTTTAAAGCTTCTGCTATATTTATTTACTCAGAATGCCAGTGTTACGATAGACCATAGGTTGACTTGGGGTTACTTGTGACTCCAAGTACCGTGCCTCTTCCAGGGTGTAGACTCGGGTCGTAAAAAATTTGGTATCAGATTAGGTTTAGAGTATCCTCGGATGTCTGAAAGCCACATCTAGTGAAGTCCTTTTCATTGGTGTGAAGCGCGTCACACCTATGACGGGGAGTCTACAATATGTTATTAGGAAAACTCCCTTTTGTTCGTACTCTTTGTTGTGCGTTGAAATTCAATTCTAGAGTTGTTCTCCTAACTCATGCTCTATTTTATTTCAGTGAATCGTACCTCTACTACGTGGTAACAGAAAAAGAGCTGGTAATGCTCATCGGCTTGCCCCACCAACTCTAACAGCCCCTTAGAATGACTCAATGTCTAGCACAGAGTTTAGGGCGGCTATTAAACTACTTGTACAAACGGTTACCAATCAGGTGCACCAGCAGGTGGTTCCAATCAACAGTAATGGGTCCGTAGCAGCTATTTAATTTTAGAGCTTCACTCGGATGAAACCTCCGATTTTCCACGGATCTAAGGTGGGAGAGGACCCATAAGAGTTGGTGGGTGAGATTAGGAAGATCACCTAAATTATGGCTGTCAGTTCCTCAGAGAGTGTCGACTTGGTTTCCTACCAGCTGAAAGAGGTAGCCTAGATCTTGTATGAACAATGGAAGGAGGGGAGACTAGTGGGAACAGGACCAGTGTTATGGGAGGAGTTCACTACAGCCTTCCAAAACAGATTCTTTCCCTGGGAGCTCAGGGAGGATTAGGTGATGAAATTCATGAACCTAAAATAGGGAAATAGGATAGTAGAACAATATGCATTGGAGTTCACCAGGTTGTCTAAATATGCTCCAGAGCTGGTAGCCAAGCCAAGGGATCGTATGGTGAAATTTGTGAATGCAGTGTCGAACTTCATCCTCAAGGAGTGCAGGACTGTAATGCTTATCAAGGAAATCAATCTCTCTAGCCTCATAGTTCATGCCCAACAAATTAAGGTAGAAAAATTAAAAGATTTGGAGCAGCAGAACAAATAGGCAAGAACCGACCAGTAAGATTATGGCTATCAGAGATCTGATGGTAGTAGCCACCAACAGCAGCAGTAGCAGAGGGCTTCAGCACCCACTTCAGCCAGTGCCCCGACTTTCCGATCCTTCAAGGATCGGATAGGGGAGAATCTGGCTCACAATCCTAAATTCATGGCACTAGCAACTGTTACAACTACCCAGCTTGCCCTAAGAATGGAAAGAACCATCTAGGGAAGTGTCTTCAAGGTCAAGAGGGCTGTTTTGATTGTGAACAGCTTGGTCATCGGCTCAGAGAATGCTCGTTAGCAGGACAGGGAAGATCACAATCCTCTACTTCAGCATCTCTAGTAGGCCAACTAGCTCTTTAGGGTTCATCAATTTCATCTTGTCTTCTACCAGTTCTTGTAAGTATGTTACTTTAACAATGTTTTCTTGTAATTTTACGAACATGAGTGGCTAGACCCCTTCCTCTAGGGTAGAAGCCATGAGTTATGATTGTGTTTTTACTAATTTGTTTTGGAATTAAGTTATTGATTGTTGTTTTGTCTTGCATTCTTAATTATGGTTGTTTTTATGATTGATCACCATGAAAACACACGTGTTAAACTTAGGTAAATTCTTGAGAAAGATAACCTAGGCAAGAACAAGAGAATGTAGGGAGCAAGATTGTATCTCACGATATAATTTGTGGTTAGGATAGGAATATACTTAATACCTTACTTGGTTGATAAAATGGGAAGATAGAAAGACACCAACTAGATGCTAAATGCACCCTATTCCTCCAGACAGCTAAAGGTTCATTAAAAGAATTATCCGACTCATGACCTGGAGTTGACGGCGATGGTGTTTGCGTTGAAAATAGGGAGACACTACCTATACAGGGCTCACGTGGACGTTTTCACCGATCACAAGAGCCTTCAATATGTGTTCAGTCATAAAGACCTAAATATTCATTAGAGAAGGTGGTTGGAGCTACTGAAGGACTGTGACGTGAGCGTGTTGTATCACCCGAGAAAAGCCAAAATGGCAGTTGATGCCCTAAGCAGAGATTTGAAAATATGGAGTTTGCAGTATCCTTTTTCAGATTAGTATCTAAGATTTTGGGCATATCCTTGACCATCTGACAGGATCATTTAGACCATCTCAGTTTATTACAGTTATTCCGTTTTCAGCATTTTCAATTGGTCATTGCATGTCTTTTCAGTTCAGTTATTTTATTCCTTGTGTATGATTTTCTCACTCACTATTTACATTCAAAATACTAACAAATACCTTTTTATGTTTTATCGTTTTATGATACAGCTACAGGTTCTCAGTCACAACACCATTAGCTGACCTCATTTAGACTTTCCCAGCGGCATCATTGGTGAATCCTCATCTTTTGAGGATGAGGAGTATTTCTTTCAGTTCTATTTCTTTTATTGAGACTTGAAGTTATCTGGGGGCTTTTCCCTGCAACTCATCAGTTGTAGTTGGCTTTCAGATACAGACATAATTTTAGACCTTCAACTTTGTTTTAGTTGTTTTAAACATTATGATTCATCTTTATTTTCATAAATGTTTTGTATTGTTACTTTAAAGCTTCCACTATATTTATTTACTCAGAATACCAGTGTTATGCTAGACCATGAGTTGACTTGGGGTTATTTGTTACTCCAAGTACCGTTCCCCATCCAGGGTGTAGACTCAGATCGTGACAGTGTGGGAGTGAATTATGTTCTAGGGTTTTTGGGTTTGTTAGGGGGGAGGTTGGTTAGATAAAAAAAAAAGTGTAGGATTTGATCAAAATTGTTGATCACTATGGATGGACGAATAGGATTAAAATAGATACTTAGGTCAGGATGTGGGTTTTAAATATGGGCCGAAGATTTGGACTTAATTAGGTTTAGGGATTAAATACGAATTAGATTTGGTTTATTGGAGATTTAAAATATGGACAAAATGGATTGAATTTGGCTAAAGTTGATACAAATTATGTACAATGTGGCTAAATTTTTTATAAAAAATAGGCTAAGATTAAATTAAGTGCTATTTAATTAATAAACATACTATGCTTATGCAAATTTAATAAATCAAAAACATAATTTACAAATAAAATGGCTTACATATTGTTATTTAAAATTAACTATAAATAACGAAAGTTGTGTAAAATTATATTTGTAATAAAATATTTATTTAACTTAATGTATATGTTATTTAATATGTGCAATATTCTATGCATATATGAGATGTACAGTTATAAAAATAAAAATGTAAAATTATAATAATTAATGCAATAAAATATTTATAACTTTAAAAAATGTATGAAATAGTAAATAATTATGTAAAAAAAATTTTAAGTGTGTATATATAAAACAACATCTCAGATGGGGTACAGGGAGGTCAATTGGGTGTCAACAACTTCCCTTTCTTTGCTCGAAAATGAGAAATGAATTGTCGAGCAAAGAATGTTAACTTAGTAGACGATTTTGTCTGATCGAGGAATGATCTCAGTGGGACCAAATGAAATGAGATAAGAAGTTGTAACTATGTTATGGCCAAGACTTCAATTTTAAGTCGCCTACATATCTCAAGTTTTATGAGAATGAGGCCGTATGTAGTTTTAAATTTAGGCATGAACCGGATCCCTAAAAAATTGATAATTTAGGACTTGAATAAGGAAAGGAAGGAGTATGGGATAGAGATATAATAGCGGAATATAAATTATTACCTTAGTATCACATTATGTTTATATCGGGATGATAGCTAATATGGACGGTAGAGAATTCAAGGAGAAATAAAAGTGAAAATTGCTTTTATTTGACGAGAGATCTATTGTTGCCTTTGTACCTACAAAATTTAACACTACTAGATAATGTTATCAATAACATATATGAAAAATGTAGACTCATACGGAAATAGTGTCAGAAAGTAAAGTAAAGAAAGACATATATTTTAGTGACTGCAAAAAAATTTGCCCCAGTTTCATCTTTCTAAGGAGGATAGCTACAAAACTAGATAAGTTTTTTAGTACTCAGATACATAGATAAAACTATTTATAATTAATATATCCTATTTTAGGGTGGATAAACCCAATTATCCTATTTCAGAAATGACGGGCTCATTTGTCCATTTAGGACATAACGGGCTCAATTATCCATTTGAGACATAACGAGCTCAATTGTTCATTTAGGATATAACAGGCTCCATTGTCCATTTTTAAGGTGAAAAATCCCAAAATGTCCAATTTTAGAGAGGACAAGTCCAATTGTCATATTTTAGGGCGGACTATCCCAAAATGTGCCATTCAAGGGCCGACTAATTCGATTATCCATTTTTAGGACTGATGAATCCAAAAATGTCCTAATCTGGGGCAGACGAACTCAAATTGTCCAATTCTAGGGCTGACAAACCAAAATAGTGGTAGCATAATTTCAGCAGCTTAAATTATAGTAGCTCGAATCACAGTAGCCTGATAGGTAAAACAGTAATATCTTGGTAGTAGAGTAATAGTAGCATAATAGTAGCCTAAAAGTAGCATAATATGGGAATGATTGAATGACATTACAGTAACATAACATGGGCTTGATCAAATAACTTAATAGTAGTATGATAATAGTAAAATGCTAGCAGCTTGACGATAGCATAATACAGGCCTAATTGAATAACATGATAGTGGAATAATATAAGACGATAGCAGCTTGATAGTAGCATAACATAGACAGACTAAATAACATAATAGTAGCATGATAGTGGCATAATAGTAACATGATACCAGCTTGACAATAGCATAATACTGACCTAATCGAATAACATAATAGTAGCATGATAGTTGCATAGTAGTAGCAGGATAGTAGCTTAACAATAGCATTATACGGGCTTGACTGAATAAAATAATAGTAGCATGATAATGGCATAGTAGGAGAAAACTAGTAGCCTAAAGATAGCATAATACAGGCCTAATTGAATGACATAATAGTAGCATGACAGTGGCATAATAGTAGCACGATAGCAGCTTGACAGTAGCATAATACGGGCCTGACTAAATAACATAATAGTAGCATGATAGTGGAATAATAGGAGATAACTAGTACCCTGAAGATAGAGAAATAATAGCCTGAAGGTAGCATAATAGTGATCAATAATAATACCTTGATAAACAACAACTTGATTTCGGAGGCGTAATAATAACTTTGTAATAGTAGCTTGATTTGGGGTATAATAATAACTTGAATAATTGTTTTAAAGTATCACAACAAGGGTCTGACACAAAAAATATTATAATATACACTAAATTTTAGAGAGCAAAGGAAATCTCATTGTGTGTTGATTTCTCCTGCAGTCAAAGGAAAATTGTAAGCTTTAAAAGGCAAGGTTGATACGTACCTTCGCTTGTCCTTTTCTCCTTATCGTTGTGCCATGACCCAAGTTGCCATGATTGGCACCTACACTAATCTTCCAGATAGACGAACCAAAGTTCCCTCAACTTGTTCATCCAATTACCATATTCATACTATTAAATAAGAACTTGCAAATAAAAAGGCGGATGTCTCATAAGAATTAAAGGAATACCTGGAACACCTTTACTTTATATCTTCATAGCTGAAAGTCATCGTACTGAGGATATCTACCTAATCATAGTCTACTAGGAACAAATACAAAATAGAAAAGTTCATATCTGGAATAGGGACATCTTCTTCAAGAGGATTGCAGCAGGCTAGAAAAGTAAACCAGCTCAACCTCGAATTTCTCATAGAGACTTCTAAAAATGAGGTCGAGTGGAACCTCCTGGATCACAGTCTGCACTTAGAAAAGAAGTTCAGCAGTAACATAAGTATGACACAACGTACTGGTAGGCACCATCGGCCAACCTTTGATAATAATGAATATATGTATGAAACAACAACATACATTCAATAGAACAGATAATCATAACATAACCCTATATCTAGAATTATTTAGAGTAAGGTTTATAGGCCTGCTCACTAGATTAGGCCTCGTTACTGTGAGGGTTTAATCATAATAACGGTCTTGCTGCAATGGTAAGTTTGCCGTAGTAGCAGTACTGCATAAACAGTAACTCGACCAAGTTGTTAACCTCAGTTTCCTCAATTAGCGATTTCTACAATTAGTTCACCAGCTCCGAATAGGTTTTTACTTGGCAATAACTCAACAATCAAATCGTCCACTTATTGAATTGATAAACACATGAATCCTCAACAATCAATTCATCACTTAACATATTTAATCGCTAATCTTACTAAATATGAAGAGAATATGACCAACATATCATCATTTAATTACAAGAAACTACACATTTTAGTTTTTTTTGTTAATACAGTTCACATAGTTTGAAGCACACTGCACTCTTTGGCTCTTCATCAGTTATCATACCATCGATAATGCGTCGGGCACACGCCTCCGTCTCATCACTGTATACTCTCACACGAAACATAACCATACACACATGCTTGAGGGTCTTATTTGTGCCCTTCCAGTCATGACCTATAGGGGACTCTAAAAATCCATGTACTGTACCGTCATGGTACCCGCTTCCACTCATCTGCCCATTCGGATGCTCCCCTTGGACACGAGCCACTCAATCATATCTGCTCACCCAGATGCTCTCTTGGGGAATGAGCCACTCATCTCAGGATAAAATATGTTATCCACTTTCATTCTCATATTCGGTATTGTAACACCCAATAACTTCCTAAGACTAGCTTGGAATTTAAAAGTTGATTCTTCCATAGAACTACCAAAATTTCCTCAGTACGACCCACAGTACGACCCGTACAATAAATATATGAGTCGCACCATGAATTGTATTTGAGGGGAGAGTGAATGGAAGAGATTAAGGCAAGATGAGTCACGACCAGGAGTTACGGATCATATAATGGAGGTACGACTCATACATGGCAATCGTGGAAAAATACAAAAATCTTGGCAAGGAAATCTTGAGTAGTCACGAGTAAAGCAACGACTCGTGGAATTAAGGTATGACTTGTAGGGTGAGTCTTTGGAAAAGATCAGATGCAAGCTTAGGGTTTAGATATGAGTCACAACACCAATCATATGATTAAGGTATGAGTCGTGAAAGGCATATGTGGAAAACATTAGAGGAATTGGTTGGAGCAGAATCAATAACCACAACTTTTGGTACGGACAATAGTATCAGTGTATGATTCGTATGTTGAGTCGTACCACCTATCAGGAAGGAATTTTCATTAAGTGTTTCAGGGGAAATTTCATAAAACCCTACTAACTTAACTTCTAAACAACATCGTTTAGGGTGTTTTCAAGAGGGATTATAGAGGTATAGTCGACCCTATCCATCATTCCTTCCAAAAACCATATAGCAGAAGTATGATCTTTTCAGGTAGTTCTCTTAGAGCAAGCTAGGGCTTTCAAGTTTTCATCTCAGATTCTCTGAGTTCTTATTAGGGAATTCGACTCTAGGTATGTGAGAATTCAACAAAGGGATTGCTCTTCCCTTGTGCCATAAAACCCTTCTATAATTCATCATAAGTCTTTGCCCTGAATGTTAGAAAATAGGGTTAGCTTTAGTTAGGTTATGAATACTCTTGTGGATTGTAATTCTTATGGACTCTTGCAAAGTTTTCACTATTTAGCAAACATGTTGTCCTTTCTTCATGAAATATTGTCTAGATATTTCATAATTTGGGTCTCACATAATTGTTTAGATACAAATGTTGCTTGACTTTTTTAGTTCTCAAATTTCTCATGTTGTGATCTTAGGGGAGTTCACAACTAGTTTGAATGCTAGTTGAGTCTCAGTTAACAATTAGCCCTCTTCGGTATCTTTTAGTAAGTCAGCTGATTAGTTTGACGATAGTTATTTTTGAGGAGTGCAGTTCAGTAACATTCCCTAGTTTCTGTTATCATTTAATTTTCTAGACGGTTACGACACTTCCAGATAAATAGCTCTGGCCAGTATTAGAACACTAGTTTCAGTTATTCGGTCCAACAGGCTCTCAAATTACTTCCATGTAAGTATTCCTAACATAGTCCGAGACCCCACTTTTGAGCTATCAGCTTAGTAGTCAAGTTAGGAATATCCAGTGGGAGTAGTACTTAGCACCAAGATGACCGGGGTTCCTAATCAGTTTGACTATAGTTAATCCTTGAGGTGTCCGTAATCCCTCCCAATTATCAGTATTAGACTTAGTATTAGATTTCCGTGGTTCTATAGGAGGTCATGACACTTTCAGATAAGTAGCTCTGACCATCCTTAGGCCCCCAGCTTCAGATTATAGTTTGTTCTTTAGACAGTTACGATGCTTATAGATAAGCAGCTCTGACCAGTCTTAGAACCCAGTTATAGAATCCGGTCCAGTAAGACTTTCAAGGTATTCTCAAACAGTATCCTTGACTCAGTTGAAGTCTTGGGCCCTTGTTTTGAGCTATCAACTTAGTAGATGGTCTAGGACTATCCAGTGGGAGTAGGACTTAGCACCGAGCAGACCGGGGTTCCAACGCACCTAGGTTTCCAGTACTACGTTGCCACCGTAGGTTATATTTATTGACCTCATGGACTAGATCCTGTGACCCCTCAGTTCATACCTTTATACCCTGGCAAGGTATATTGGGTACTATCGATGGAGTATATACATCGGAATCCACGTCTAGCTCATGTGGCTATATGTCGGTTATAGAATCTCCCACTAGTCAGCTCAGTTCAGACTCAGATTATAGTATTTCAGATTAGTTTCTCAGATTTTGGGGATGTCTTTGACCATCAGACAGGGTCATATAAACCATCTCAGTTACTACAGTTATTCAATTTTCAGCATCTTAACTGATCAGTGCATGTCTTTTCAATTTAGTTATTTTATTCCTTATGTATGGTTCTCTCACTTGCTCAGTACATTCAAAGTGCTGACACATACCTTTTTATATTGTGTCATTTTATGATACAACTGTAGGTTCTCAGTGACAGGACCATTAGCTGACCTCGTTCTGACTTTCCCAACAGCATCATTGGTGAGTCCTCATCTTTCGAGGACGAGGATTATTTCTTTCAGTTATATTTCTTTTATTTAGACTTAAAGTTAGCTGGGGAATTTTCCCAACAACTCATCAGTTGTAGTTTTCTTTCTGACACAGGCATAGTTTCAGACCTTCTGCTTTTTTTCAGTTGTTTAAAACTTTACGATTCAGCTTTATTTTCATTAATGTTTTGTATTTTACTTTAAAGCTTCCGCTATATTTATTTACTCAGAATGCCAGTGTTATGATAGACCATAGGTTGACTTGGGGTTACTTGTGACTCCAAGTATCGTGTCTCTTCCAGGGTGTAGACTCGGGTCGTGAAAAATTTGGTATCAGATTAGGTTTAGAGTATCCTCGGATGTCTAAAAGCCACATCTAGTGGAGTCCTTTTCATTGGTGTGAAGCGCGCCACACCTATGACGGGGAGTCTACAATATGTTATTAGGAAAACTCCCTTTTGTTTGTACTCTTTATTGTGCGTTGAAATTCAATTCTAGAGTTGTTCTCCTAACTCATGCTCTATTTTATTTCAGTATCATACCTCTACTACATGGTAACAGAAAAAGAGCTGGTAATGCTCATTGGCCTGCCCCACCAACTCCAACAGCCCCTTAGGACGACTCAATGTCCACCATAGACTTCAGGGCGGCTATTAAACTACTCGCACAAAGGGTTACCAATCAGGTGCACCAACAGGTGGTTCCAATCAACAGTAATGGGTCCGTAGCAGCTATTTAAGTTGCCGCCCTAGGTTATTAGTCCAACGGGCCCCAAACTTGTGATCACCCAGCCCAGCCACTATATCCTGTCAAGGTATGGTGGGCTTTCTTTGATAGGGTGTATACATCGAACTCGACATCTAGCTCACATGGTTATATATCGGTTATTGACTCTCGCACTCATCAGTACAATTTAGTTCATCTCAGTTTTAGTTTTACTTAGTTTAAGTTTAGCTTAGTTTAGTCACTTAGTTCCAGGACATGTTTTATGACCGTCAGTTAGGGTCTATATTGATGTCATCATAGTATTAGCTTAGATTCTATCAGTATGTAGTATCTATTGGTTATTTCATGTTATTTTAGTTCAGTTGCTTATTTTCCATGCTTATTGTATATCGCACTTACTCAGTACATTCAAAGTACTGACGCATACTTTCTATGTTGTATCGTATTATGATACAGGTGCAGGTTCTCAGTCTCAGCATCGTTAGTAATTCCCTCGAATGATATAAGTAGCAACGTTGTTTTTTGAGTCCTCTTCTTACAAGGACAATGGTTATTCGTTCAGTTAGTTCTTTATTCAGTCAGACTTTAGAGTTAGCTAGGGACTTGTCCCAGCAACTCATCAGTTAGTAGTTGGCTTTCAGACAGAATTGTTCTGTATTCTTTTAGTTATTGTTGCTCTTTTCAAACCAGTATTTCTTGGATAATTATTATTGCAAAGCTTCCACTTTTGTTTACTTAGTTTTCTAGTGTGATGTTAGACCATAGGTTAGCTTTGGGTCACTTGTGACACCAAGTACCATGTCTCTTCCAGGGTATAGACGTGACAAACTTGGTATTAAAGTTGTAGATTTAAAGCATCCTAGGATGCTAGAAATTCGCATCAACTAGTGTCCTTTCCATGGGTGTGAAGCGCGCCACACTTATGATGGGGAGGCTAGAAGACGTTATTAGGAAAATCCTATTTTGTTCATACTCCTTATTGTGCGTTGAGTTTAATTTTGAAAATGTCCTCCTAACTCATGTTATATTTATCTTAGTGAAAATATACCTCCAGAATGAGGAAATGTAATGAGGGCTGGCACTACCAACCAACCTGCCCCACCAGCTCCAGCAACCCCTCAGGATGATCAAGTGTCCTCAGCAGAATTCTGAGCGGCGATTCAGCTGTTGGCTCAGATGGTGACCAAATAAGTGAACCAACAGGTAGTTCTAGTGAATGTAAATGGGTATGTAGCAGTCTCCAGGGTTCGAGACTTCATCCGAAAGAACCCTCCATCTTTTTATGGATCCAAGGTGGGAGAGGACTCCCAGGAGTTTATGGATGAGGTATGGAAGATCACATGGATTATGGGTGTTAGTTCCGTGGAGAGTGCTGATCTAGCTTCCTACCAGTTATTAGGGGTGGATCAAATTTAGTACAACCAATGGAAGGAAGGGAGGCTAGCAGAAGAAGGATTAGTAGAGTGGGGTGAGTTCACTACTGCATTTCTAGATAGATTCTTCCCCCGAGAATTGAGAGAGGCCAAGGTTGCTAAATCCATGAATTTGAGGTAGGGTAATAGAATAGTTGAGGAATATTCATTGGAGTTAACACGGTTGTCAGGGTATACTCCAGAGATGGTCGTTGCGCCAAGGGTTCGCATGCTTAAATTCGTCAATGGAGTGTCAGATTTTGTACTTAAGGAGTGCAGAACTGCAATGCTCATTAAGGACATTGACCTTTATAGCCTCATCATTCATGACCAACAGATTGAGGCAGAGAAGTTGAAGGTTATGGAGTGGGAGAACAGGCGGGCTAGAACAAGTCAGTCGAATTATGGCCACAAAAGGTCCTGCGGCACTAGTCGCCCACATCATCAGCAACAGAGGACTCCAGCACCCATATCAGCCAGTGCCCCTTCTTTTTGATCTCGCAAGGATCGAAACGGTGGAGCATCCAGCTCTTAGTCCTAGAGTTACAGTTCGAGCAACCATCACCCAGCCTGCCCTAAGTGTGGAAGCAACCATCTAGATGAATGCCACATGGGCAAAGAGGGTTGCTTTGACTATGGAAAATTGGGTCACAGGTTAAAAGAGTGTCCATATGTAGGAGGGGGAAAACTAAGGGAACTTCAGCTTCTGAGCTTTACTTTCCCCTAAGGGAACTTCAGCTTGATATCGGTATCATGGTAGCGCACTTAACCCTAGCAAGCTACTCACTTGAGTGTGTTAATGTCAGTTATATGACGAGTCTCCCATTGTTCCTCATGATTTAAGTTATGCATGTTCATCAGTAATGATATTATGTTTTCAGCAGGTTTGACCCAATGTTCAGTTTTTCTTATAAATAATCAATTTCAACTTTGGGTATTCGATTAAGTTATGATAATCAATTATGTTTAAGTCATGTTTTCAGATACTACCATGCAAGCTCTACTCTTAGAATCTTATGATGAAATGTTTGATGATATGCGTGATTTCTTATTTTTCCTTACTTAGTGGTTTTACTTACCTTGCATACCCAGTATATTCCATGTACTGACCGCATATTCTATGTTGTATCATTTCATGATATAGGCTCAGACATTCAAGTTCAGTCCCTCTGTTAGCCAGATCCTCAAAGTCATCATCCCTCAAGGACCCTTTAATCAGCTTATGTTCATCATTTTCAGTTTCAGTCTTTAGTGAGTTTGTTGGGCTGTTGTCCCATTAACTCATCAATGTATAGAGGCTTATCAAACATAGTATGTATTCATCTTTAGATTAGTGTTATGGATTCAGATATTCAGATGTTATCGTATTCTCATACTTCCACTATTTCATATGTTAGACATCCGCATTATTTTGTTGAGCTTTAGATGTCATGTTCATGCAATGGGTCAACTTAGAGCCTCCGGTGTTCTTTGTCCCGTGTCTCGTTTTGGGCTGTTCGGGTCATGAAAACATGCTACCATCAATGCCCGAGGGTAGGTCATATCAGTGACATTAGTGGAATGATGGATCCGCTGGGACACTAAGTTCAGCCACCATCGTGCCTTGGTAGTAAACTGAGTACCTCTGATGCCTGTGCGTGTAATACACTAGCGAGACAAGGCTCTTTTCTCCTCCTCCACAAGAGTGTTAACGAGCCATCTCCTGTTGCCCTCTACATCCCTACCCTTCAGATTAGCCTCGGAAAGGTTTGGCAGACCTAATGTTGCGTTGATGGAAGCAGAGCTGATACTGATTTGCACTCCCCAAACATAAACTAACGGGTCTGGATGGGACCAGTTCACGGTGGGGAGATTAGCATAGAACTCCATAATCTAGTTCTCATTGGCCTTTCACAGCGCCTTGACTAGGTGGACCCCATCCCATCTCTAGGATCCTGGCATAAAACTCTGATGCCTTTTCTGCCACATCCTCTATACTAAAACCTCGCTCATTCAGCAAACCTTTGATAGCCTGCTCGTTGTGCCGGAACTAACACTCGTCGTTCATGAATCGTATATAGACAGAGGTGCTGCTGCTATTAGACATGATTATCATAGCATCCTAGGGAAAAGAAAATATGTTAGATGAATACTCAATGAAAAGGAAATAGGGAAATACAGGCAGGGTTGTATTCTACCTAAGGAACGACTACTGAAGTGAGAAGGGATCCGCTACAGCGGTCTGCTATAGTGGACATGGACCCCTATGATGCGTCCATTGTAATGGTAGAGGACCGATGCAATGGAAGTTGTCTTCCCCAATAGACCTCTGACCCCAACAATGGCGGACAAAAATCTTAACCATGATTTTTCCCCGAAACAAGTACAAATCGAGCTAGGGAAGAATACCCCAAGCCCCACAACTATTTATTCAACCTAATAGCCACCTCCTTAAAGCCTTAAAGGGCTCAAAAAAGTTCAAACCACCAGCCAATTCAAACCCCACCATTTCTAGTGCAAACATCCCATGAAGGTAGTTAATAACACGCAGAGACTGTGAAATACTTGGTAACCTAAATGAACTAAGCATGATTCAAAATCCAACCCCAATAAGTGGAAAGTAACCTATCCTCACCACCCCAAACCACAACAAAAATCATGCATATGGGCATGAAAACAATACTATTCAAGTGAAATAAGGTAATAAAGGTGCAAGATTTAATGATTTCTTGAGAAAACTGAGTAGGATTGCAAGGGTGTAGAGAGGATTGGAAAAATTTACAGTTGAAAAATATGAAGAATGAACTAAAAACCATCTCTTTGTGTCACTACCCGAATGGAGGCCTAGATCGTAGACAGGGGACGAGGGACCTCAAGAGACCCCAAGTAAATCCATGGCATAAGCATTCAATTAAATCATTCAAAAATAGGAAGAAAACATAATCGTAAACTCAGCAGAAGTAGAACTTAATAAAACCACAGAATGAATATCCAAAGATGAATTCATGTCTAAGTCTGATAAGCCTCTAATTTGGAAGAGCTGATGGGACAACACCCCCAACTAGCTCAACAATACTGAAACTGAAAATTCATCCAAGATAACTGAAAATCTATTCCTCGAAAGATGAGGACTCACCAACCATGCAGGTGCTAACTCATGATAACCGACTACACACGGAGTTGAACCTGAGAATCGGATCCTGCATCATGAAACGATGCAGCATAGAAAGTATGCGGTTAGTATGTGGAATGTACCAAGTATGCAAGGTAAGTAAAACCTCTAAAGTATTATAAATCATTTAGAGTAAAGCATACATATAAAAACTGTGAAGTATAAGAAGGAGACCACATGCATTCATTCTGAAATCGTACTCTTATCATAGCATTATCATGCATGGCTTTAGAACATCAAGACTGACTCAAATGACCAAAGATGAAACATAACATTTATATCAAAAGCTGGACAACGAGTCAAACCTTACTTTTTGAACATGCATGAATAAGTAATCATCAAGAGGAATGATTATGAAAATATGAATGATATAGTTAGTGGGAGACTCGTCACTTAACTGACATGCCAAGATAGAGCTTACGTGGTCCCGAATATTACACTCAAGTGGGCAGAGCCATCCAAAACCTTTTCAGGGCTAAGGATGCTACCATGGTATTGATATCAAACTGAAGGGCCAATCGGGCAGGGGATAACTCACAAGGGAGGTCCCAAAAATATATAAATATCAACCTACGTTGGCGCGTAGTTCTGGGGCATAAGGGGGTCGACCCTTAACCCACTCGGTGATAAACGCTTCTCCCAAAAACATGCAATACTCTACATCATATATAATGAAGCTCAACATTGTCTATTGACGAAGCTCAACATGGTCCTTTTATGAAGCATAAGATGAAATCATGCATAACTCAATATCGTGTTAAACGAAGCACAACATTGTCTATTAGCAAATCTCAACAATGACATACATATGAATTATGAATTCATGCGCATAGAAGACTTTATTTCGAAACATACCACAAGCTCAATCATAGGTGGGAGCATCTACTCCAAATCATGTGGTAAGATATGTGTAGAATATTTACTCAATATACCACAAGCTAGAATTTATAATAAAAGTTAAGAAAATTCACTTCAAACCATGTGGTATGCTTATGTTGGGAAAATCATCACTTTAAATCACTATGCGGGCATCACCCAAGGATTTATCATAATTGTATCTAAGCAATTCATTTTGAAAACATCAACATAGTCATGGGAAGTTTTAGAAACATATTTTTCATCATTAACTTCATCATCATCACACATTTATCATAAATCTCTTCTTTTATGAACTCTTCACCCATGGGCATTTTAGATCCAAACATTGGAAAACAATTTTTATAAGAAAAAACAAGTTATATTCTGTCCAAGCTTCATAAATCATCAATATAAACTCAATCTAATCATACCCATGTATAGAGATTGAAGAATCATGCAATTGGGTAAAACCCCATACTTGATCATAAACAATTTAATCACATTTTTACAGGGATTGGACATGGGTGTGGAAGAAAGCACCCACTCATGGCCTTACATACCTGGAAATGGTGAATTCTAACTCCCCCTAATTGCCCAGCTGAGATTCCAATTGGAAACCTTGATATTTCACCTTGTTCCTCCTCTTCAACCCTTCAAACATGTTGTCACGATCCGAGAGTACCCCCAGATCGTAGACACGGGACAAGGAGTCCCGAGAGACTCCAAGTCAACCAATGGCATGAGCATATAACTAATTCATTCACATGAGATGGAAAGCTTGACTTAATAATCATAAACTAACTGAAAATCATAAAATGAGTTATAAGAAACAACAATACATGATCCAAACATAAATGGTTGAATACTACAAATAGGTCTGAAAGCCTCAAATTATAACAGACGGGTTGAAGGGACAAACCCCAACTAACCCCAACATATCTAAAAACAAAATGATAGAAACAATCCGAACATGAAGCCCTCGAATCATAAGGACTCACCACTGAAAGATGAGAGCGGAACTAAGAGCAAGCTAGGAACGATGCTGAGCCTGCGAACTAGATCCTGAAAATATGCGGGTCAATACTTGGCAGGTACTGAGTATGTAAGGTATGCAAAACAATACATAAAAACATAAAAGTTATAGGAGTGGGGGCATCATGATCATAAGACTGAAATCATAAGTATATCGTAAGGCTCAAGATTTCCAAAATATTAGTAAACCTATCATAGTTGTAACATGTGAGAAAAACATTTCATAAAACATAAATTGAGCCAAAAGAACATAACCATACATGCAAAAACCATGAGGAACAATGGGAGATTTCTACAACCGACATACCCCATATGAGCACACATGGAGCCCGGCCTATAAACCTAGTCGGGAGGTCGTTGATACCTTGCCAAAGGTATGAACCATGAAAGGCGTGATATCACACATGAAGGCCCCGTAGGGCATAGGGGGCAGTCACTAAGGAGGTACCAAACATAACCTATTGTGGCACGTAGTTATGAGATTCGGGGTGTAACCTGGGCCCCAAACCTACTCAGTGTTAAGTACTACTCCCAAAATATGAAACGTGCTCATAGAAATTCGTACATGACATGCATGGATAGTTAAATCGTGAGAATCATATCATGCTTGAGAATTCGTAATACTAGCCATGGAATTGGGCCCGTGAATCGGCCAAAATCATAAGTGACATGTGGGGATCGCCCATAGTTTCAATCATACATGAAATGCTTAAATTTATAGGAAACATAATCATAATAACATGAGAAGTTTAAGAGTTGAAGACATGCTTAAAATTTTAAGGAAGATTCATATTAAGCTTGCGGAATCATCATGACCATGAACTTTACTAAAAATTTCTCATAATTGGGCATCTATACTTTTAGAGGTTAGATCAAGAAATAATGAATAAACAAGTAAAACCATCCCAAATAATTTGAAATTCAAAAGTTAGGCATACTACAACAAGCTCATTCCAAACTTTAAGGAATAATGCAATTTGATAAGCACCCATAAAGTTTTGGTAACTTTAAACATAAAATTAGGGAGAAATTGGGCATTGTTAGGGACTAAACTACCCATTCAAAACCCCACATACTCGGAATTACTTGCTTCCAAATTCCCTTGAAAAACCCTAGGTGGAAACTTGAAGAATTGAAGAAGAACCCCTGAATCTCCTTCTACTCCCTTCTCTGGTTCTTGCAAATGCCAAATGAGACTTAGCATGAGTTTTTCTTCCTTAAAAGACACTGTACCGACCTCAAAACGACGTGGTTTAGGGTCCAAAAGAATAGAAAAGTCGAATTTGCCCTTAATGAAATTTCCTTGAAAAAGAGACCTGGCCCCAACCCCAACTCATACCACGAGTCATACCATGAAGGCACGACTCGTGGTCACATCTCGTGGTCACCTGACCAATTTTCAATCTTCTGAATTTGGCCACGACTCGCATACCATGACTCGTAGTACCATCCTACGGGTCGTACTGTCAGTCGGGGTACCATCCACCCACACCAAGCACGACTTAACCATGACTCCTAATTATGAGTCATTGCTACATCCTACGGGTCGTACCATGACCCGTTATGACTCACTCTAGCACCATTGAGAATTTCACAGCAAATCCTAACTACGAGTCGTACCTACGAGTCATAACTCGTAGGACCACCTATGATATGACCTCAGGCTCCTGAAATTCATCATGACTTGAGTCACGAGTCGCAGGTCCTTACCAAGATTCTTACCTCGAGTCATACTGGTGCAAAATTCCAGGTTTTTCTACAGTTTCCAACTTCAAACTCCCGGGTCTGTTCTTAGCCCTTACCGAGGTGTTATAATATCTCCCTTTTGGAAACATTCATCCTTGAATTTAGAAAAGAAGTAGAAAAAAGAAACATACAATTACTATATGCAAATACTGATCATTTAAGCCAAAAATTGACGGAATAACAATCCCCCGAAAAGAACTACATAGCTGGACTGAATTCAGACATCACATACATATATTATATCATAAGACAAACTTGCATGCACGAACGGAACATTAAAAACTGATTAGAGGTTTAGGGAAAAAACTGATCCTTCCAACTGAAACTGGGCCGGTAGGGAACAAGTAGGGGTATTTAGCCATCATATCCACTTCAGCTTGCCACATATCTCCCTCAACGTGGTGATTTCTTCATAACACCTTTACTGAAGCTACTTTCTTGTTCCTCAACCTTCGAACCTGACGATCCAAGATTGCAATAGGAATTTCTTCATAATTGAGGCTATCCTTCACGCCAACACTTTCCACCGGAACCACCAAGGCCGGATCTCCCATGCACTTTTTTAAGAGCGATACATGAAAACCGAGATGAACTAAAGCCAACTCTGAAGGTAACTCTAAATCATAAGCTACCTTATCCATTTGTCTCACAATCCGATATGGGCCAATATAGAGGGAGCTGAGTTTCCCTTTCTTTCCAAATCTTAGTACTCCCTTCATGGGAGATACCTTCAGAAACACCCAATCGTCGACCTCGAACTCAAGCTCCCTTCTCCTTACATCTGCATAAGACTTTTGGCGACTTTGAGCCATTTTCAGCATTTCTCTTATTAACTAAACTTTCTCCATAGCCTCATGGACTGAATCCGGACCCACTAACGAAGTCTCACTGACTTCAAACCACCCAATTGGAGATCTACACCTTCGCCAATAAAGAGCCTCAAACGGTGCCATCTTAATGCTGGAGTGATAGCTGTTGTTGTAGGAAAACTCAATAGAGGAAAATGCTCATCCCAACTACCCTTGAAGTTAATGACACAAGATCTCAACATGTCCTCAAGAGTATAGATAGTCCGCTCTGCCTGACCATTTGTTTGCGGATGAAATGTCGTGGTAAGCTTGACCTGGGTGCCAAGTCCCTTTTGACAAGATCTCCAAAACTGAGTACCTCAATCTGATATGATGGACAAGGGCACACCATGCAATCTAACCAACTCTCGGATGTATGCTTAGCATAATCTTCTACTGAATCAGTGGTTTTGACCTGTAGGAAATGAGCAGCCTTGGTCAATCTGTCAACCACAACCCAAATAGAGTCATACTATCTACGAGTGCGGGGAAAACCTATTACAAAGTCCATATTGATTTCTTCCCACTTCCAAGTAGGAATGCTGATATCTTGGAGTTCACCCCCCGGTCTCTGATGCTCAACTTTCACATTTTGGCAATTCGGGTACTTGGCTATGAATTCTACAATATCCCTTTTCATGCCACTCCACCAGTAGATTTCCCGCAAGGCATGATACAATTTGGTGGCACTTGGATGGACAAAATATCTGGATCTGTGAGCTTCATGCAACATTTGACTCCTTAAATCCCCCAGGTTCGGAACACCTAAGCGACCCTGGTAATGAAGCACACCATCTCCCCTTTTGGAGAAGACTTCTACCTTTTGATTTTGGAAAGCTTCTTTCAACTTTGCCAATATTGGGTCTTCATCTTGTTTAGCCTTCACCTCGGTTACCAAGGATGACTCTAACCCATTCTGAACTACTACCCCACCATCAGTCGAACCAGCTAATCTAACTCCCAACCATGCAAGTCAATGTACCTCCTTTACCATCCCCTTTTTGCCTTCACTCACATGTGACACACTTTCCATAGAAAGTCTACTAAGGGCATTTACTATCACGTTGGCCTTACTTGGGTGGTAAAGGACACTCATGTTGTAGTCTTGAAGAACCTCCAACCACCTCCATTGTCAAAGATTTAGTTCCTTCTGTGAGAGCACATATTGTAAGCTCTTGTGGTCCGTGAATACATCTACATGAACCTCGTACAAGTAGTGTCGCCATATCATCAAAGCAAATACCATTGCAGCCAACTCAAGATCATGAGTTGGGTAATTTTTCTCATGAATTTTCAGTTGTCTTGAAGCATATGCTATGACCTTCCCATACTGCATCAATACACATCCCAGTCTGATTCTCAAAGCATCACAATATACCACAAAGCCATCGGTACCCTTCGGTAAAGTCAACACCGGTGCCGAAGTGAGTCTGGCCTTCAATTCCTTGAAGCTCTTCTCACAAGCCTCCGACCATTGGAACTTCACCTTTTTAAAAGTCAATCTAGTCAGTGGGGCTGCAATGGATGAGAAACCTTCCACGAACCTCAGATAGTAACCCGCTAAGTCCAAAAAGCTCCTGATCTTTGAAGGGCTTATCGATCTTGGACAGTTCTTTACTGCCTCTATTTTCTGCGAGTCCACCCTTATACCTTCGCTTGACACTACATGTCCCAAGAATGCAACTGATTTCAGCCAGAACTCACATTTGCTGAACTTGGTGTATAGCTGGTTATCCTTGAGGGTCTGAAGTGCTACCCTCAGATGTGCGGCATGCTCCTCCTCGCTCCTGGAGTACATTAATATGTCATCAATGAACACGATCACGAACATGTCCAAATATGCCTCGAATACCCTGTTCATTAGATCCATAAAAGTTGTAGGGGCGTTGGTTAGTCCAAAAGACATAACAACAAATTCTTAATGGCTATACCGGGTTCTGAAAGCAGTCTTTGGGATGTCTCTCTCCCAACCATGAGCTGGTGATACCCGGACTTGAGATCTATCTTAGAGAAATATTTGGCACCCTGAAGCTAATCATATTGGTCATCAATCCTGGGTAAAGGGTATCTATTCTTGATGGTGACCTTGTTCAACTGCCTATAGTCAATACACATCCAAAGAGAAACATCTTTCTTCCGGACGAAGAACACCGGGGCAATCCATGGGGACTTACTCTGTCTAATGAAACCCTTATCCAGCAAATCCTTCAATTGGTCCTTTAACTCTTTTAGCTCAGTTGGAGCCATTCGGTAGGGAGGCGTTGATATGGGCTGCATGTCGGGTAAAATATCAATCTCAAAATCAATCTGCATCTCAGGAGGAACACTTGGTAGGTCATCTGGAAATACCTCGGGATATTCACATACCAAAGGGACTGACTGAATGGTCAGAGTCTCAGACGTGGCATCTTTAACCCTAACCAATTGGTAAACACAAAAGTTGGAAATCAATTTCCTAGCCTTAAGATAGGAGATAAAGTGACCAACAGGTACCGCTGAACCACCCCCCCATTCTAAAACCGGTTCACTTGGAAATCAAAACTCAACCACTCGAGTTCTATAGTTAACAGAATCATAAAATGAAAACAACCAATCCAAGCCCAAAATGATGTCAAAATTAGTCATAGCCAATTCTACTAAGTCTACGGAGGTAACCTTATGCAATACCGTAATGGGGAAACCTCTATATACCCGCCTTTCTACGACAAAATCACCAACCAGAGTAGAAACAGAAAATGGTTCTAACAAAATTTCAGGACTGACTCCAAAGTGACTAGCAATGTAAGGTGTTACAAAAGAAAGTGTAGCTCCAGAATCTAACAAAGCATAAGCACCAATATGAAAGACTTGTAACATACCCGTATAAACATGGGGAGAAGTATCTTGCTCCTGTCAAGAGCCAAGTGCATAGAACCGGTTCTGGCACTGATCGCCAGCTGGACCAATCGAAGTACCCTGTTTAGTAGGACGTGCCACTAGAACTGCTGAACTAGCAGCTGAAGTGCGGTCTCCACAACCACTTGACCTAGCTGTGGGGCTATTCTTGAGTCTGTGTCTAGGTTTTCCTACACCTGAATCAAGCATCTGAGCCACCACACATTTCCCTGGGATATTCTTGCCACAATTAGCACAAGATGGAAAAGTGCACTCTGTGCGCATGCTATTCTGACCCCTCGAACCTAACACCCTGCTCCTCTGACCGGCTCGAGGACTGGATGGGGTACTGGCTGAAGATGGTGCTGATGTAATGGACCTGTGCTGGGATTGCTGGTGAGGCCCACCCCCTAGCCTCAGCTAGGAGAACCTGTGGCTATCAGATCTGGTCCTCTTGGCCTCTCTCTGCCTTATATGACGTGCCTCTATCTTCTGGGCATAGAGGACTATCCGTGGGTAGTTCATATCCTAATGAAGCATGGCCGATCTGCAGTACTTGTCCAGATACTCGGCTACTCCCTGCACGTATCTGCTAACCCACGCCCTCTGGTCTATCACTAACTCTAGGGCATACTTTGATAGGCCAGTGAACTCAAGTGAATATTCTAGCACCGTTATCTTTCCCTGATTGAGGTTAAAAAACTCGGTTGCCTTCAATTCCCTCATCTCCCGAGGAAAAGAACTTATCGAGAAAGGCCAGGTGGAACTCATCCCAACTGATAGGGCCCGCTCTCGCTGCCCTGCTGTCCTTGCATTGCTTGAACCAAATATAAGTGACCTCCTTCAGCTGATAAGAGGCCAAGTCACCCCCATCTCCTGAGTGACCTTCAAGATCCCTTCAATGAACTCATGTGGATCCTTGTCTACCATTGCCCCTATGAACTCGGGAGGGTTCATCCTTAAAAAGTCCCTTATCTGGGCTGTCGATGCATTGTCGTTCTATGGAACATGCGCAACAACCTGCTGGTTGACCTGAGTGGTCAAGGACTGAGCCAACATTTGAATAGCTGCCCGAAACTCGGCGTGGGCAGTTCGCTCTGGTGCTTGGGGCTCCTGAACAGGTGGGGCTTGCTGAAGCCCATTGTCATTGTCACCCTCGTGGCCCTCATCATTTCTGTTCCTTCTTCTTTTTATCCTTCTGGGAGCCATAATCTTCTGCAATCGCGAATAGCACGAATTAGAAGGATGGAGATATTTTCACCGCATGACATAGATCATGAAAGGAGGGAACATTTCCTAAAACATTTAGTAGCCTGTTCTTCATAGGTGTGGCGCGCTTCACACCCATGAAAAAAGACTCTACCTAACTCGGCTTTTAGACTCCCTAGGACACATCTGAAACCTATGGCCCTGATACCAAGTTTGTCAAGACCCGAGAGTGCCCCCAGATCGTAGAAACGGGAAAAATAGCCCCTAGAGACCCGAATTCAACCCATGGAAAGAGCATATAACTAATTCATTCAAATGAGACGGAAAGCTTTACTTAATAATCATAAACTAACTGAAAATCATAACATGAGTTATAAGAAACAACAATACATGATCCAAACATAAATGGCTGAATACTACAAATAGGTCTGAAAGCCTCTAATCATAACAGACGGGTTGAAGGGAAAAAACCCCAACTAACCCCAACATTTCTGAAAACAAAAAGATAGACACGATCCGAACATAAAACCCTCGAATCATGAGGACTCACCACTGAAAGCTGAGAGCGGAACTGAGAGAAAGCTAGGGATGATGTTGTACCTGCGAATCAGATCCTGAAAAATATGCGGGTTAGTACTTGGAAGGTACTGAGTATGTAAGGTATGCAAAACAATACTTCAAAACATAAAAGTTATAGGAGTGGGGACATCATGATCATAAGACTGAAATCGTAAGTATATCATAAGATTTCAAAAATATTTGTAAAACTATCATAGTTGTAACATGTGAGAAAAACATTTCATAAAACATAACTTGAGCAAAAAGAACATAATCATACATGCATTGAAACCATGAGGAACAATGGGAGATTTCTACAACCGACATACCTTATATGAGCACACATGGAACTCGACCTGTAAACCTAGTCGGGAGGTCGTTCATACATTGCCAAGGGTATGAACCATGAAAGTCGTGATATCACTCATGAAGGCCCCACAGGGCATAGGGGACAGTCACTGAGGAGGTCCTAAACATAACCTATGGTGGCACGTAGTTATGAGATTCGGGGCATAACCTGGGCCCTGAACCTACTTGGTGTTAAGTACTACTCCCAAAACATGCAACGTGCTCATACAAATTTATACCACATGCATAGCTAGTTAAATCGTGAGATTCATATCATGTTTGAGAATTCGTAATACTAGCCATGGAATTGGGCTCGTGAGTCGGCCAAAATCATAGTTCATAAATCATAAATGACATGTGGGCATTGCCCATAGTTTCAATCATGAATAAGATACTTCAATTTATAGGAAACATGATCATAATAACATGAGTAGTTGAAGAATGAATAAACAAGTGAAATCATCCCAAGTAATTTACTAAAAATTGCGGTTAAATCATTGCCCAAAATACCAAGCTTGCGGAATCATCATGACCATGAACTTTACTAAAAATTCCTCATAATTGGGCATCTATAATTTTAGAGGTTAGATCATGAAATAATGAATAAACAAGTGAAATCATCCCAAGTAATTCGAATTCATAAGTTAGGCATACTACGACAAGCTCATTTCAAATTTTAAGGAATCATGCAATTTGATAAGGACCCATAAAGTTTTGGTAACTTTAAACATGAAATTAGGGAGAAATTGGGCATGGGTAGGGACTAAAATACCCAATCAAAACCCCCACATACCTGTATTTACTTGCTTCCTAACTCCGTTAAAAAACCCTATGTGGAAACTTGAAGAATTGAAGAACCCTTGAATCTCCTACTACTCCTTCTCTAGTTCTTGCAAATTTCAAATGAGATTTAGCATGAGTTTTTCCTCCTTAAAAGACCTTGTATCGACCTCAAAACGACGTGGTTTTGGGTCCAAAAGCGTAGAAAAGTCGAATTTGCATTAATGAAATTTCCCTGAAAAATAGATCTGGCCCCGATCACGACTCGTACCAAGAAGTCACGACTCGTGGTCACCTCACCACTTTTAAATCTTCTGAATCTGGCCACGACTCGCATACCATAACTCATAGTATCATCCTACGGGTCATACTGTTAGTCATGGTACCATCCACCTACACCAAGCATGACTTAACCACGACTCCTCATCACTATTCATTGCTACATCCTACGGGTCGTACCATGACCAGTGACGACTCACTCTGGCACCACTGAGAATTTCACCACAACTCCTATCTACAAGTTGTACCTTCACGTCACGACTCGTAGGACCACCCGTGATATGACCTTAGGCTCCCGAAATTCAACATGACTTGAGTCACGAGTCATAGGTCCTCACCATGATTCGTACCTCGAGTCGTACTGGTGCAAAATTCTAGGTTTTTCTATAGTTTCCAACTTCAAACTCTCGGGTCTATTCTTAGCCCTTTTCTGAGTGTTACACTTGCATGAATGAGAATAATGGCTTAGGATAGGTTTTCCCCTGCTAAAAACCCACTAAAACGAGCTTATAATGACATAGTATAGGCCCTTAGAACTTTGGAATTACAGAAAAGACCTTACCAAATTTGCTGAAAATAACTGTTAGGGGGTCCTAACGAACGACCTGAAGACTCGTCACTAGGGCCAACGACTCGTTGGGTTACTCATCAATTACTCTTCCTTAATTCCCAACAATTATCAACATGCTTGCTCATGACTCACCTCACGATTAGTTAGGACTGGCCACGACTCGTGTGGTCCCATCCGTTAAGTACACTGGATAAATCCTCCTTGAAACATTCCAACTCCACCCCACGATTGACATGAAGAGTCGTGGTGGCTGACCAGTCGTTACTTCACTCGTTGGGACCTCGATTCCTTGATCACTCCAGTCCTTTCCACGAGTCACTTGATGACTCGTGGGCTCTCCTCACGAGTTGTCCAATGACTCATTCTGGAACCATTTTCCTTTTTTTTCCTCAATTCAACTTTTGGATCCGATTTTTGAATTCTCGGGGCATAACAATATCTCCCTCTTGGGAGCATTCGTCCTTGAATGTTAGAAGCAAGCAGAAAATAGAAACATGCAATTATCATACTCCAATACTGATTATATTAACCAAACTTTCCCGGAATGACTACCTCCGAAAAGAACCAAATAGCTGAACTAAACTCAAACCTCACATACCCATTCATACACATAAAAGAACTTGAACACATGAACTAAACAGGAATTTAAATAGAGTCATAGGGCAAAACTGATACCTCAATTCGAAATTGAGCCGGTAGAGAATAATTGTGGGTATTTAGTCATCATATCTGCTTCGGCTTCCCACTTAGCTCCCTCAACATGCTGATTTCTCCATAAAACCTTAAATGAAGATACTTATTTATTTCTCAACTTCCGAACCTGACGATCCAAGATTTCAACTGGAATTTCTTCATAATTGAGGTTGTCTTTTACCCCAATGCTGTCCACTGGGACTACCAAGGCTTAATCACCCAAACACTTTTTCAAGAGCGATTACATGAAAGATGGGATGAACTGAAGATACATCTGATGGAAAATCCAACTCATACGCCACCTTACCAACTCTCTTCATAACCCGGTAGGGGCCAACATAGCAGGGACTGAGTTTCCCTTTCTTTCCGAACCGCATGACTCCCTTCATGGGAGATACCTTTAGAAATACATAGTCATCCACCTCAAACTCTAGATCCCATCTCCTCACATCAGCATACGATTTTTGACAACTCTGTGCAGTTTTAAACCAGTCCCTTATCAACTGGACCTTTATCATGGCCTCATGAACCGAACCAAGTCCTATAATGGCTGCCTCACCAACCTCAAACCATCCAATGGGCGATCTATACTTTCGCCCATAATGAGCCTCAAACGGTGCCATCTGGATAATAGAGTGATAACTATTATTATAGGCAAACTCGATCAAGAGCAAATGATCATCCCAACTACCTTTGAAATCCACAACACATGCCCTCAACATATCCTCGAGGGTCTGAATTGTTTGTTCTGCCTGGCCATCTGTTTGCGGATGGAAGGTTGTACTGAGTTTAACTTGAGTCCCAAATCCCTTTTGAAAAGAACGCCAGGATTGAGAGGTAAACTGAGTACCTTGGTCTAAAATAATAGACAAAGGAACTTCATGAAGTCGAACCAACTCCCATATATATAATTTGGCATAATCATCCGTTGAATCCGTGGTTCTGACCGGTAAGAAATGTGTCGCCTTGATTAACTTGTCGACCACCACCCAAATGGAGTCGTATTACCGGCGAGTACGAGGTAGACCTGTAATAAAATCCATATTAATCTCTTCCCACTTCCAAGTGGGGATGCTGATATCCTGAAGTATGCCTCCTGGACTTTGATGTTCGACCTTTACTTGTTGAGAATTTGGACACTTGGCTATGAACTCTTCAATATCCTTCTTCATACCATCCCACTAATAGATTTCCTACAAGTCCCGATACATCTTCGTGGATCCTGGATGGATAGAATACCTGGTACCATGTGCCTCATGCAATATCCGAACTCTCAAATCATCAACATTCGGGACACATAGACGACCTTGGCATCATAGCAAACCATCTTCCCCTTCGGAGAAAACCTCCACCTTTTGACTCCGCACCGCCTCCTTCAGCTTCCTCAAAATTGAATCTTCATCTTGATTAGATTTAACATTAACCACCAAGGACAATTCTTACCCATTCTTCCTAATGACGCCGCCATCGGTCGAGTCAACCAATCTTGCGATCCGGTGGACATCCTTCACCAACTCCTTCTTTCCATCCTCCGCGTGGGATACACTATCCATAGAGAGCCTACTAAGTGCATCCGCCTCTACATTAGCCTTGCCCGGGTGGTAAAGAACACTCATACAGTAGTCCTTTAATAACTCCAACCACCTCCTTTGCCGAAGATTGAGATCCTTCTGCGTGAACACATATTGCAAGCTCTTGTGATCCGTGAATACATCCCCGTGGACCATATACAAGTAATGTCGCCATAACTTCAATGCAAACACCACCGTGGACAACTCGAAATCATGGGTTCTTTTCGTGAACTTTAAGCTGTCTCGAGGCATATGCTATTAGCTTCCCATGATGCATCAAAACATATCCCAGTCCAACTCGCGAAGCATCACAATACACAACAAAGCCATCCGTACCTTCGGGTAGAGTCAACACTGGTGCTGAAGTGGGTCGGGTCTTCAACTCCTGGAAGCTTTTCTCACAAGACTCCGAGCATTGAAACTTCACCTTCTTTTGAGTCAACTTGGTCAATGGTGCGGCAATAGATGAAAAACCCTCCACCAATCTCCGATAGTAACCCGCTAAGCTCAAAAAGCTCCTGATGTCTGATGGACTCACCGATCTGGGCCAGTTCTTTACTGCCCCGATCTTCTGAGAGTCTACTTTTATACCCTCATCTGATACGACATAGCTTAGAAATTCTACCGAGTCCAACAAAAATTCACATTTGCTGAACTTTGCATAAACTAGCGATCCTTGAGGGTCTGAATCACTATTTTAAAGTGAGCGACATGCTCCTCCTCGCTCCGAGAGTATATGAGGATGTCATCAATGAACACAATCACAAACATGTCCAAATATGCCTTGAAAACCATGTTCATTAGATCCATAAAAACTGTAGGGGCATTGGTTAGCCCAAAAGACATAATAATAAATTTGTAGTGACCATATCGAGTCTTGAAAGTTGTTTTCGGGATGTCACTCCCCCGAACCCTGAGATGGTTGTTCGGGCTATTTGCTATATGGGTTATATAAAACCGACACGCAAGTGCACGTGGTCAAACAAGTAGTAAGTGGCTTAAGTAAGCCAAGTATCGATCCAAGGAGACTCTGGATAAGTAAAAATTGCTCAAGTATACTATATTCTATCTCACTTCTAAATATCCTGACAACAAAGTAACCAAAAGTTAAATAATTTGTTTATAAAGTATATACCAAAACTATTAACAAATATCTACTTTGAATTGAAACTATGGATATGAGCATGCCAAGGTTAAGAACATGTAATGAACTTGATTATAATCATATATTGGTTAATTTTTCTCTTCCAGTTGCTAGCCAAGAACATTAGCCTAGAGATTAAAACTATCGTATTTAATCTCACTTAAGAATCATAAACCATCCGTCTACATTTCTGTGATCAAATGCAATTTATGACCTAGCAATACAATTCCGGTTCCTAAATTGACTAATACGGCTTTCAAGTATATTTCTATCAGGAAAGCACATCAAAACCCAATTTTCCCAAATCAAGTTAAGAACAATACCCTATTAATTCACAACTTTCCGATTTCGTGCTCTCTCGAGTGAAATCGGACTTTTTAGATGTACATTAATGTCGGCCACACACCAATGCAGTAGAAACAAGAATTAATAGAACAACATGGTAGAAAAAGATGAAAAACCATATAATTCAATAATCAAAATTCATCACAAATGTTCATAACCTCAGCAAGGAAGGGAATTAGCCACGCATTTGTGGATTAATCATCCTAAAACAAGTGTTAATCATACAAACAATTGATTGAAAGAAGAAAGAAAGAGAGAAAAACCCTGAGCTTTTTCGTCCCTCAACTGCCTGTAACCCACGTCCTTGCTCCACCAAGTCTGAATTATGAAAAATAAGCCTAAGTGTTCTATTTATACTAATGGGAATTTTTCCCGGAATAACAAGCAACGTGTCACGGAGTGCATCGCGGAGCACTGCCTCCGTGACACGGCGTGGACGCGGACCCTCTCTTGGAAATTTAGGTTCCGGGAATAAAGCTTCAATGTGGCACGGCATGCAACGCGGAGGCTTGCCTCCGTGCCACGGAGCTGTCGCGAGGCTCCACTGGAATTTGACTATTATTCATCCTCCAGGAAGAATACCTCCGCGATGGTAGCGTGACACGGCTCCATCGCGGAGCCCCTTTAATTGGTGCAGTCCAATGACTTTTTCGTGCTCGAATCCAAGTCCAACTCCGATATTGTTCCAACATGCTTTTTAGCTCCTCAAAATCACATTTTTCCTACAAAACAATGCTAATCATGTTCGTTAGTATAAATTCACATTTTATTACCAATTACATAAAAATGTATACACATTGCTAGATAAACAAGGCGAAAATGACACGTTTGAGTATCACTTGGGCATATAAATCTGCCCAAGATCACTTACCCCACACTTAAATCCTTGTTCGTCCTCGAACAACAGATACACAATTCATGCAAATTACATCCCAACCTTCGCCACTATGGTGCAACAATTTACGCTACGGTCATACCGAATCATTCAATATTGTAAATCATCAAGAAAACATGCATGGTCTTACAATGCAATGACCTTTAATACATTAAGACTTCCTAGACTTGAAGAATCGACCCTCGATATCGGCAAACTCATGCAAATCAGCTAATCAAGATATCCGACACAAAAATCAATCTTTCATCAAGCATGTGCCCTCACAACTCAAGAGAATCTTCCCCTTTTATGTTCATGTGACACACAAACATTCAAGTAGGGGCATGTAAAAATTAATTTCACTCTCTCTCCCAAAAGAATTCACATGCATCACGTCATGACCCATAAGCTTGCCCTTAGTGTATCACTCCACTAATATAAAGAAATGCAATGTAAGATCACGTAGGACTTTAATGGGTTGTAATGGTAGCTATGAAACTAGTACATATTGGATTAGCCAATAATAGCCACTAGCATCATTAAGCGCCTTTTCAACACATTCCCATCAACGTATGGACATTGTTTCTCTCTTCTTTTTTTTTCATCATCCCATTCTTGATGATTTACCTTAGTACGACCCATTTCATCAAGCACACTTGACACAAAAACAAAGGTTTTTCATGCACCTTCATTATCATTTAATTATAGCAAGTGCACCTTCACCCTTCTCTTTTCTTTCCTCACTCTGCTTTTCTTTTTCTTTTCACCATTCTGACTCTTTGACACTTTGGGAAAATTTTTGTTCTTCTTAAGCGCTTAAAAGTTTTGTATAGACTTTACGGCTAATGAAAAGAAAAAATTAAGCTCAGTTTATACATTTTTGGACAAAAGAAAGAAATAATAGGCTAAAGGCTCAACGGGCTGACTAGGGTATACAATCACATCAAAAGGGGAGTCTGACAAGAAAAAAATAGAAACTCTCGGTTAAAGCAAAGAAATGCCTACATCCTTTCCAACACTACACCTCCTTCATTTCGTTTTGTACACACACCAGGCAAGTTCTAGACACTTCACAGTAGCATGGAATAACAATACCTCACTTCACACTTTATGCACATGCTCGATTCAAGATGCATTCAGAGACTCTTTAATTAGCTAATTACATAAATTCAAAAATTAAGCCTCAATCACACCGAATCGAACTCTACAGCCTAGGTATCTCAACATATTTACAAAATTGCATGCTTTCATACGAATCACCTTTGCTTTTTGAATATCAGGTACAACACGCAACCAATATTCCACAACCATATAGTAACTACAGGTTCCGTGATGCAATCCACCAAAGAAAAAAACTGAAAATAAATTGAAATCACTACTCCTACCGACCACATTTCTCTTAAGACGATCGTCATCCATCCATCATAGGGAACGGTCACTAACTATGACTTCGGTTCAATGGGACTATTCTCAGTAAAAGAACCACAAACAAACTCCGAGAAACCCAAAAATAAAAATCAAAAATTTTTGCAAAACATCGATCATTTCGATGGAAAAATATTTACAAAATATTTTAATATGTACAAAATATTTTCGCAAAATTTTAAAAATATCGATCATTTCGATAGAGAAAAAAAAATTAAATGAACAAAATATTTACAAAAATTTTTACAGACTTAGCTGGCAACCACAACATTTCACAACACACATCAATTACCACAAATATGTACAGATACAGACCAGTTTGCAATTCACAACAAAGGGAAACATACATACAAAACAAAACAGAGGAAAGCATACAAGCACACCAGCCCAGCCCCAGCACCTAACTACTCCCCACCCCACACTTAAATCGAACACTGTCCCCAGTGTTCACAAAAATTAAAAATCACAAAGTTTTGGGTGGTGGAACTCCCTGATCAGTCAAAATATTCGACTTCTTCATTCGGTGTTGCTGCCTCATCGCCCATGTCCGAGTCACCTCCATCGTCGTCATCAGACTCCACATCGGAGTCCTCCCGACGTGTCTCCTCGGCCGTGGGGACGTCATCGTCAGTGGGCTCTACAAAGGCTGGCCCCACTGGGCATAGAGCCCTGGCGTTTTCGCCAAATGGGTAATCCAGCTCTAGCTGCCATAACTCCTCCTCCGTGGCTGGTCTCCCACCGATCCTAAGCTGGAGCATTTGCATTCCAAACATCCGTGCCATGTACTGGTCGTCACGAGCATGTCGCTCGCCAAGCGTCAGCACTGGCCCGTGTGTGGTGTCGGGGGCCTTAGTTTTGGTCACGTCAAGGGCCCTCCGCTCCAACTGCCAGATGTAATCAAAAGTCTCTTCCTCAACATCGAGACCCCGGAGAAAGGTGGTGATAAGTCCCCCGAACCCATACCTGTGGCCCTGGTGTAGTCGGGCTCTCTTCATGGCGGATATGATGACCGCCCCAACATTAATCTCCAGCCCTTTCATCAGGGCGTACACCAGGCAAACACTGTCCCGGGTCACATCAGTCATGTGCATCCCCGGGATTAGGCACGAGCAAACTATCTTCAGCCATATTCTGGTCTCCCTGTTCATTTGAGAATACGGCAGAGTCTGGTGGTAACCCCTCTCCTTATGTCTGCTCCATCTGGCTGTGGATCGAGCCCCACACAATGTGCGTCTGATATAGGCATATGGTGGGGTGATGTTCAGCTGGCGGAGAACGTGGGCGTCTGTGTCCCGCGCTCCGATGATGGCATTTAGCTGCTGGGGTTCCAGAGTGACAATCTGTCCTCTGATCTTGATTGTGTGGCTTCTGATTGCCGAGTTCCAATTAGCATAGAACTCCCAGACTAGATGTAGGTTGCACTCCTTGGGCTCCTGAAATATGAAGCTGAGCCCAGCTGCCTCGATCCTTTGCACTATGCGGGGGAACTCCTGTGCTAATGGTTCCCGTGCAATATGCTCCTCGGGGAAGTATTTATTCTCCTTGTGTTTGGTGTACCACTTCTTCCCCTTATCGGTTACCCACCTCGTTCCATATTGGCGGCGTTGGTCGCGCGGAACTGCTGGTGCAGTTGGGACTGCTGTGCCCAATCTAAGTCTTTTTCTCCCGGTGCCTGAAGTTGATGCACCTTTACCCTTATCCTGCCTACTTGTCATTTTACCTGTCAACACAAATAAACAAGCGCAATGTCAAGATAAATGAATATTAACTTCGGCTAAGGTTGGGTTAACCAAGTTTACCCCACACTTAGTCCTTAGCTACGGTTACGATACTACGGAAAGAATTACTTTATTTACACCAAAAACAACCAACTATACAATTCATTCTTTGTGCATTCGCAAAGATAAATTCGACGGTATAACTTTAGCGTACTACTCAGACTTCATACAGCTAATCCCAATCACTACCATCTTTAGCAATTCAACCATCGCACTTAGCAAAGAAAAACAACAAAACAAAAACAACAACAAAAAGTCTATATACACACTGAACCTATATAATCAACCCAATTTGAACAATTTTCAGCATTTTCCCAAAAACCCGAGAATTCGTCGTCTATTAACATTCAAACAATTTTTACAACGACTTATCTCATTCAATACATACAACCCGGCATATAATTCACAAATTTACCAAGTTACCCATTTCGAATTCAACAACCAAGCCCTAGATGAATTTCGCAAGCAAATTCGAATCATTCACGCAATCCACAAGTTCAAACACTCATTACAACATTCCGAACATTTATCAATCACTAAATAACTCAAATTCATGCTAAATTTCAACTTGGGGTGATTTAGTTCACCTCCCATGTTTAAATTCGAATAAAATCGACAAAAACTTGAGAGAGAATCGGAAAACATACCTTGTAGTTGAATAACCGAAGAAAACTTGATAATTCTTTGCTTTATACCGTGGCACGTTGATGGGAGAGGGGTTTTGGGACGTTTGGTCGCGGAGAAGTGTAAAAATGAGGGGAAAAGGGGGGTTTTCAGGGTTTAAAATGAAGAAAACACGCGGGTCACCCGGCAACCCGGTGTGACCCGTCACCATTTATATGGCAACGTGTCACGGAGTGCATCGCGGTGCACTGCCTTCGTGACACGGAGCCATCGCGATAGCCCTCTGGAATTTTTGAAAATTCCAGTTTACACTTCAACGTGTCACGGAGGGTAACGCGGAGGTCCTCCTCCGTGACACGGAGCTATCGCCCCAGCTCACTGTCTCTGCATTTTATTAAATTTTTCATACCTCACCTTTTCCTTCACGATTCCGTGCACATTTTTCTCCGTTTCACCTGAAAATCATTGCACTCAACAAACTTGGTTAGATTAATAGATTTCACAAACTAAAATAAAATAATACTAACTAAAACAAAAATTTTGTACTAAATCAAGAAAAAGAAAAATAAAATAAAATCTATTTACACTTTACAAAATAAAAGAAAAAAAATATTTTTCACGGGTTGCCTCCCATGCAGCGCCTGGTTTACCATCGCGGCTCGACGTCCTTTATGCTCAATTGTCCACTAGGGTGATGGACGATTTCTCACGATCATTGTCCTCCCCCCAGTAGTGCTCACCCTTATCTGGTGGTCTTCCCATCAACTCTCTGGAATCATTCATTTGTTTAGCATTCCCATGATCAATTACATTGATCACCGAGAGTTCTTCATTCACCATCGGGAGCTTGGGTGCTTTGTACACATCGAACACCTCTACCTTGTCATGTGCTCGCATTGTAAGTTGACCCGCAGCCACGTCGATTAATGCTTTCCCGGTTGCCAAGAAGGGTCGTCCCAAAATAAATGGGACTTCCGCGTCTGGTTCAAAATCCAGAACAATAAAATCTACCGGGAAAATGAGGGATCCCACTTGCACAAGCACATCCTCAACAATGCCATCCGGCCTAGCTAAGGATCTGTCTGCCAACTGCAAGATTACGGTTGTAGGTCTAGGACTCCCTAGACCTAACTTTATGAATACCGAAGATGGCATCAGATTTATGCTCGCCCCCAAGTCACACAATCCACGAGCTCGGATACTCTGCCCAATAGTAAGCTGGATAGTAAAACTTCCAGGGTCTTTTAGCTTCGTAGGCAGTCTATTTTGGATCCGGGAAGTGCATTACTCCGTCAAAGCTACCGTGGCATACTCAGTCAAACGACTTTTGTTGGCCACGATGTCTTTAATATATTTGGCATATTTTGGCACTCCCTGCAAGACATCAACAAGAGGTAAATTAACATGTACCTGTTTAAGCACCTCCATAAATTTCTTGAAACATGCCTCCTCCTTGTGTTTCTTGAGTCGTTGAGGGAACGGGGGTGGAGGTCTTTCTGATTCTGCTTCTTTGGTCTTCCCCCTATCCAACGTTTGCTCTCCCTCAACATCTGCTTCTCCTGACCTTTGAGGTTGTCTTTCTGGTTCCACCTCCTTCAGCTGCAAACCACTCCTTGTGGTCACTGCATTTACCTGCTTCAAATTTGGATCCGTGTCGCTAGGCAGTCCTCCTCTAGGCCTTGTGTTTTGGGCACTAGCAAATTGCCCAAATTGATAATCAAGAGCCTTGGTCGCTAATTGATTATTTTTCATTTCGGCTGCCAATTTAACATAGTCAGCCTGCAATTGCGCCTGATTAGCGATCATGGTCTTGAACATCTCCTCGATGCTAGGTGATGATGGTGGAGGAGGGGCATTGTGATTTCTGAATTAAGATTTGTAGTTCTGTTGCCCTCCTTGATTCCTTTGCATACCCTGACCCGAACTTTGGCCTTGTTAGTTGTTGCTACCCCATGAAAAATTTGGATGGTTCCTCTAATTTGAGTTGTAGCCACTACCAAACTGCTGCTGATTTCTTTGTGCATTGCCCACAAAGTTAACAGAATCAGGATTTTCTCCACAGCACTCAGCTGAGTGCTCACTGCTTCCACACACTTCACACCACATTTGCTGGACCGCATTGACTGAAGCTGAAGGCTGGTTCAAATTCATGTTGCTGAAGTGGTTGTTCAATTGATTCTGCAAGGCAGCTATCTGTGCAGCGATAGCTGTAAATCCATCCACTTCAAGCACTCCTGTTGCTTTCCTTGCTCCATCTCGTGATGAATCAGCATTCCATTCTGGATTGCCCTGTGAAATCCGGTTTAGCAAAGTGTACAACTCCTCATAAGTCTTTTCCAGCGCTTGCCCTCCAGCTGCTGAATCTAGAAAAATTTTAGTATGGGGTTCCAAACCCTCAATAAATGTGTGTACCAACACCTCATTGGACTGATGATGATGAGGACAGTCCCGCAACATGGATTTAAATCTTTCCCAGGCTTGATACAAAATTTCTCCCTCCCTCTGTTTGAAACTTAGAATTTGACTTCTAAGTTTGGCTGTTTTACCAGAGGGAAAAAATCTTATCAAGAACTTCCATGCTAGATCATCCCACGTTGAAATAGAATTTGGTGGCTCAGCTTTTAACCACCTCTTGGCTTCACCAAGTAATGAGAACGGAAATAGTGTGAGCCGAACATAATCAGGTGACACTCCAGCGGGTATATAAGTGTCACTTATCTCCAAAAAGTTCTGGAGATGTTGTTGTGGGTCTTCATGAGGGAGACCGGTAAATTGCCCTCTTGTGTGCAACAGTTGCACCATATTCTGCTTGAGTTCAAATCTCCCTCCAGGCTCTGGTTTGCGGATACTTGAATGTACATTGTTGGCATGTGGGATTACCACCTCGCGAACCGGCCTTGCTGCTGCTTCTTCGGGCACTAACACTGCCCTCACAACCGGTGGATTTTGTTGCTCCATAATAGTCTATCTGAGAAACTGCAGCTTCTTTTGTAGAGCTTCTTTGCGTTTACTATGAAATATACGTTCAGGCTCTATATAAGATTCCACCAGCTCTTTGTCTCTGGACAGTGTTCACAGAAATCAAGTCTGCAAAATACAGGCTAAGACCAAGTTGTCAACACTTAAGAAAATAAAATAAAAATACAGTAAATTTACACTTAATACAATTTCACCAATTGCCTAGTCTCCCCGGCAACGGCGCCAAAAACTTGTTCGGGCTGTTTGCTATATGGGTTATATAAAACCGACACGCAAGTGCACGTGGTCAAACAAGTAGTAAGTGGCTTAAGTAAGCCAAGTATCGATCCAAGGATACTCTGGATAAGTAAAAATTGCTCAAGTATACTATATTCTATCTTACTTCTAAATATCCTGACAACAAAGTAACCAAAAGTTAAATAATTTGTTTATAAAGTATATACCAAAACTATTAACAAATATCTACTTTGAATTGAAACTATGGATATGAGCATGCCAAGGTTAAGACCATGTAATGAACTTGATTATAATCATATATTGGTTAATCTTTCTCTTCCAGTTGCTAGCCAAGAACATTAGCCTAGAGATTAAAACTCTCGTATTTAATCTCACTTAAGAATCATAAACCATCCATCTACATTTCTGTGATCAAATGCAATTTATGACCTAGCAATACAATTTCGGTTCCTAAATTGACTAATACGGGTTTCAAGTATATTTCTATCAGGAAAGCACATCAAAACCCAATTTTCCCAAATCAAGTTAAGAACAATACCCTATTCATTCACAACTTTCCAATTTCGTGCTCTCTCGAGTGAAATCGGACTTTTTAGATGTACATTAATGTCGGTCACACACCAATGCAGTAGAAACAAGAATTAATAGAACAACATGGCAGAAGAAGATGAAAAACCATATAATTCAATAATCAAAATTCATCACAAATGTTCATAACCTCAACAAGGAAGGGAATTAGCCACTCATTTGTGGATTAATCATCCTAAAACAAGTGTTAATCATACAAACAATTGATTGAAAGAAGAAAGAAAGAGAGAAAAACCCTGAGCTTTTTCGTCCCTCAACTGCCTGTAACCCACGTCCTTGCTCCACCAAGTCTGAATTATGAAAAATAAGCCTAAGTGTTCTATTTATACTAATGGGAATTTTTCCCGGAATAACAAGCAACGTGTCACGGAGTGCATCGCGGAGCACTGCCTCCGTGACACGGCGTGGATGCGGACCCTCTCTGGAAATGTAGGGTCCGGGAATAAAGCTTCAACGTGGCACGACATGCAACGCGGAGGCTTGCCTCCGTGCCACGGAGCTGTGGCGAGGCTCCACTGGAATTTGACTAATTATTCATCCTCCAGGCAGAATGCCTCCGTGATGGTAGCGTGACACGGCTCCATCGCGGAGCCCCTTTAATTGGTGCAGTCCAATGCCTTTTTCATGCTCGAATCCAAGTCCAACTCCGATATTGTTCCAACATGCTTTTTAGCTCCTCAAAATCACATTTTTCCTACAAAACAATGCTAATCATGTTGGTTAGTATAAATTCACATTTTATTACCAATTACATGAAAATGTATACACATTGCTAGATAAACAAGGCGAAAATGACACGTTTGAGTATCACTTGGGCATATAAATCTGCCCAAGATCAATGGTGATATCCGAACTTGAGGTCAATCTTGGAGAAACACTTGGCACCCTGAAGATAGTCAAACAAATCATCGATCCTGGGTAAAGGAGACCTATTCTTGATGGTGACATTGTTCAACTGCCTATAGTCGATGCACATCCATAGCGAACCATCCTTCTTCCGGACAAATAACACTGGTGCTCCCCATGGAGACTTACTCGGCCTAATAAAGCCTTTATATAATAGGTCCTTCAACTGATCCTTCAACTATTTTAGCTCGGTTGGAGCCATTCTATACGGAGAAATAGATATAAGCTGCATGTTGGGAAGAAGATCTATACAGAAATCAATCTCCCGCTTGGGAGGGACCCCTGACAAATCATCAAGGAAGACCTCTGGATACTCACGTACTACTGGTACGGACTGAATAGTCGGGGTTTCGGACTCCATGTCCTTAACCCTAACTAGATGGTACATGCAACTCTTAGAAATCAACTTCCTGGCCTTAAGGTAGGAATTAAATCAACCTACAGGCAGAGCTGAACTACCCTCCCATTCAAGGACAGGCTCACCCGGAAATCTGAACTCTGCGGACCGGGTCCTACAATTAATTGAAGCATAGCATGCGAATAGCCAATCCATGCCAAGAATAACATCAAAATTGGTCATGGCTAACTCTATCAACTCTGCTGAGGTGACCTTATGAATAATTGAGACCGAGCAATCTCTATACATCTATCTAGCTATAACTGAGTCACCTACTAGAGTAGAAACTTAGAAGGGTTCTAATAATACATCGGGACTGACTCCGAAGCTACTGGCTATATATGGTGTCATGATAATTGGGTAGCCACCGAATCTAGCAATGCATATACATCAACATGAAAGACTCTCAACATACCAGTGGCTACATCTGGTGAGGCCTCCTTCTCCTAGCGAGTGGCTAAAGCATAGAATCTGTTCTGGTGCTGCCAGTTGTGCTAGTAGATGCCCCCTATTGTGCTATGCATGGGGGAGGGGCTGCTGAACTAGAAGCTGGGCCTCAGCCCCCAACCTGATCTTGTCTCGCAGTGGGACAATCTCTGAGCATATGTCCCAGCTGGCCACATCCAAAACTCCTGATCTCGGTCTGTGTGTCCTCGGCCACACCTACGACAAGATGGAATGCTGAAGTCTGCGGGCCAACTACTACGACCCCTCGAGCCTGACGCTCACCCTCTCTGATCATGTCAGGTCCTAGATGTCACACTCAACGCTAAAGATGCTGGGGCTGATGATCTCTGGTGGGTCTGTTGTCGATGCCAACCACCGGACCTCTACTGAGAGAACCTATGGTCCTCGGTCCTAGCCCTCTTGGCCTCCCTCTCCCTCAAATGTGACACCTCCATCTCCTTAGCGTACAACACAATGCGAGGGAAGTCCATGTCCTTATGGAGCATAGCTGTCCTATAGTCCTTATCTAAATATCCTACTATACCATGTACAAATCAACTCACTCACAATTGCTGGTTGGCACTAACTCCGGGGCATACTTAGATAGGTGGGTGAACTCAAGGGAGTATTCTTGAACAATCATCCTTTCTTGCTTCAAATTAACAAATTCAGCTTCTTTCAACTCCCTCATCTCTCGAGGGAAGAACCTATCGAGGAATGCAACCTAAAACTCCTCCCAAGTGATCAGACCTGCTCCAGCAACCCTACTGTCCTTCCACTAGTAGAACCAAATATGCGCAACCTCTTTCAGCTAGTAAGAGGCCAACTTTGCGCACTCAACACTACTTACCCCCATAACCTAGGTGATCTTGACAATCTCATCAATGAAATCATGCGGGTCCTCATCTAACTTAGACCCTAAAAAATCTGGCGGGTTCATCCTCAAGAAGTCTCAGACTCTAGTCGCCGCTGCATTACCATTTTGAGGGACATGGCCTACTGATTGACCGTAGCGATCAACGCCTGCGCAAGCTTCTGAATGGTAGCTCGGAACTTTGTTCGAGTGACTGGCTCTGGTGCTTGAGGCTCCTAAACGGGTGGGGCTGGCTAATATTCATGACCGTTTCCATCCGTGGCCCTCACCACCTCCATTCCTCCTTCTATTCATCCTTCGAGGATCCATGATTTTGCAATCGCAAATAGCACGAATTATAAGGATAGAAAGGGATTTTAATCGCACGATATAGATCATGAAAAAAGAGAACATTTCCTAAAATGTCTAGTAGCCTCTTAATCATAAGTGTGGCGCGCTTCACACCCATGAAAAAACTCTACCTAACGTGGCTTTCAGACTCCCTAGGACACATCAAACCTGTGGCTCTGATACCAAGTTTGTCACAACCTGAACGGAGGCTCGGATCGTAGACACGGGACGAGGGACCCTTAGAGACCCCAAGTCAAACCATGGAGTAAGCATTCAATTTAATCATTCAAAAATAGGAAGAAAACATAATCATAATCTTAGCGGAAGTCAAACTTAATAAAACCACAAAAATGAATATCTGAAGTTGAATACACATCAAATTTTGATAAGCCTCTAATCTGGATGAGCTGATGAGACAACACCCCCAACTAGCTCAACAATACTGAAACTGAAAATACATCCGCGATAATTGAAAATCTATTCCTCGAAAGATGAGGACTAACCAAACATGCAGGTACTAACTCTGATAACCGACTACACACTAGGCTGAACTTGAGAATCAGATCTTGCATCATGAAATGATGCAGCATAGAAAGTATGAACTCAGTACGTGGAATGTAGCGAGTATGCAAGGTAAGTAAAACCTCTAAAGTAATATAAATCATTTAAAGTAAAGCATATATATCAAAACTGTGAAGAATAAGAAGAAGACCACATGCTTTCAATCTGAAATCATACTCTTATCATAACATGATTATGCATCGCTTTAGAACATCAGGAATGACTCGAATGACTCGAATGACTTAAAGCTGAAACATAACATTTATATCAAAAGTTGGACAATGAGTCAAACCTTACTTCTTGAACATGCATGCATAAGTAGTCATCACAATGAATGATTATGAAAATATGAATGATATAGATAGTGGGCAACATACTATGATAGAGCTTACGTTACACTCAAGTGGGCAGAGCCGTCCAAAACCTTGCCAGGGATAAGGACGCTACCATGATATTGATATCAAGCTGAATGGCCAATCAAGCAGAGGATAGCTCACAAGGGAGGTCCCAATAATATATAAATATCAACCTACGTTGGCGCGTAGTTCTGGGGAATAGGGTGGTCGACCCTTAACCCGCTCTGTGCTAGACTCTTCTCCCAAAAATATGCAATGCTCTATATCATATACAATGAAGCTCAACATCGTCTATTGACGAAGCTCAATATCGTCCTATGACGAAGCTTAAGAGGAAATCATGCATAACTCAACATTGTGTGAAACGAAGCTCAACATTGTCTATTGACAAAGCTCAACAATGACATACATATCAATTATGAATTCATGCACATGGAAGACTTTATTTCGAAACATACCAAAACCTAAATCATAGGTGGGAGAATCTACTCCAAATCATGTGGTAAGTTACATGTAGAATATTTACTCAACATACCACAAGCAAGAATTTATAATAAAAGTTAAGGAAAATTCACTTCAAACCATGTGGTAAGCTTATGTCGGGAAAATCATCACTTTAAATCAATATGTGGGCATCACCCAAGGCTTTATCATAATTGGATCTAAGCAATTCGTTTTGAAAACATCAACATAGGCATGGGTAATTTTAGAAACATGTTTTTCCTCATCAACTTCATCATCATCATACATTTATCATAAATCTCTTCTTTTATGAACTCTTCACCCATGAGCATTTTAGATTAAAATTTTGAATAATAATTTTTATAAGGAAAAACAAGTTAGAATCCTCCCAAGCTTCATAAATCATCAATATAAACTCAATCTAATCATACCCATGCATAGAGATTGAAAAATCATGCAATTGGGTAAAACCCCATACTTGATCATAGACAATTGAATCACATTGTGATAAGGATGGTGCATGGGTGTGGAAGAAAGCACCCACTAATGGCCTTACATACTAGGAAATGGTGAATTCTAACTACCCCTAATTGCCCAGCTGAGATTCCAATTTGAAAACTTGAGATTTCACCTTGATCCTCCTCTTCAACCCTTCAAACTTGCATGCATGAGAATAATGTCTTATGGTAGGTTTTCCCCTACTAAAAACCCACTAAAACTAGCTTAAATCGACGTAGTATAGTCCCTTAGAACATAGGAATTACGGAAAAGCCCTTATAAAAATCGCTGAAAATAACTCTTAGGGGGTCCTAACAGATGACCTGACGACCCGTCACTAGGGCTAAAGACCCGTTGGGTTACTCGTCAAGTACACAACCTTAATTCCCAATAATAATCAACATGCTTGCTCATGACTCATCTCACGAGCCACAACTCGTGGGATCAACAACAACTCGTGGAATCCCATCTGTTAAGTACACTAGATAAATCCTCCTTTTAACATTCCAACTCCACCCCACAATTGACATGACAACTCATGGTGGCTGACCACGAGTCGTTACTTCACTCATGGGGACCTCGATTCCTTGATTACTCCAGGCCTTCCCACAAGTCGTCCAATGACTCGTTCTGCAACTGCAGAACTATTTTCCAGTTTTTCCTTGATTAAACTTCTGGGTACGATCTTTGAATTCCCGGGGTATAACACTTTGCATACTTTAATCTAATCTATGTCTCGCTGCACCAACAGTTTCCCACAGCAATGAGACCACTATAGTAGTGAGGGACTCACTGCAATAGTCCTATTATCTAGTGTGCGTTCATTCTTTTTAATGTTTTTGAGGGTCATAAAACTTCCCGAGTACTTGATTGGACATGTCTTACAAGTTATTGTAGTAAGTTAAAAAGTTTCCTAAGCAGTGAAAAGGGTATGTGGTTTACAAAACAAATAATACAAAAGGAATAGGGTGGTTTGGTAAATACAATGAGGAATAGTTGAGTATAATGGGAATCTAAGGATGGGGTAACTAAATTTGTGCATAACCTTCTAGTGATACGCTTATTACATTCCTTGGACCCTGAGAAGTTGGCCTAGTTTAATTCAGAATTGCCAATGATAAGATTGAGGTAGGACGAGAGTCACCATAATTATGATCATATAGATATTAATCACGACATGAATAGGAAACTCTTGTATTTACTGTGAAGCTGTTTAGGGATGAACAGTTGTGGAATTAGTATTTGATGTAACAACCCGTCCGATCACTAGAAAGCCTTAACGAGGTCCTCTAGAAAATTAAAATTTTTGAGGTTCTAAATTAATATCCTTAAATAAAAAGAATTTTTTGCTTAATGATTTGAAAAGGGATGAGTTAATAATTTTATGGTCCTAAGTGACAGGACCGCTATGGCAGGCACCTCGTCACCATGGCTGGACAACAATAGCAGAACAAGCATCACAACAATAGAAGACGCGGACCAGAACTACTTATTTTTCCCAATTTTAAGGATTATATGTTATTGTAATAAAGATTAGTTATAAAAAAACCCTAGAAACAAAATTTTGGTTATTCTAGCACGAAAAGAAATAGGGTGGCTGCAAGGGGGAAAGCTTCCACTATCCTCCCTGATGAATTTCTTCAAGAAATATTAACTTGGTACAGGAACAAAACTTCATCACTTTCTTGGCAGTCTTGGCGCCCAAGTAGGTTATGGCTTACTCTCGTAAATGTCATAAAACCATGATGAAATAACAACTAAGGATGGGGGAAAGAATCCGAAGAACAAGAAAAGAAAGAGGTCATTAATGTTTTGCTCTAATTATCGATTATGGGTAAATCCTTGATGATAGGTGGTTGATGGTAGGCTACAAATAGTATATCTAGATGTTATATTTCTAACACTATATCTGGGTAGTCTATTCCTAATTGTATAATACTAATTGTTATAGTAGAAAGATGGGTAGTAATATGGATTTCAATAATGAATTATCGAGTTAAGGATGAAATGGGAAGAAATCTAATATCGTGTGACCATGAGATTGGTAACAAGTTAATAAATATGATAGATACAAATAATTTATTGTGATAGGTTATATTCTGAAATAGGGGTGACTTGATAGATTAGATATCATAATGAATGTTGTCCCGAAATAGAAAAGTTCCATGAGGTTGAATCAATAAATAACAGAAAGCAGACTACGATGTAGGGATACATAAGTACGAGTGTAATTATATTAATACCTTATGTATCTATTGATGTATATCTAATTTCCCACACTTTTACTTAACTATAATTCAAAATCATGAGGAATAGGATAATTACTAACGTTGGGGTGTATCGATAATTTTATTAATTTATTTGGATTGTGTTCGAACAATGATTATGATAAAAATTATAATGATTCAACCAAGTTATTCGAATGAATTATAAATTTATTGAATTGTGAATACTATTCCTAAACTGCAAGTGTAATTGTGATAATCAATGTCTACTTGTAATCCATCCTATGTGATGATTGATTGAGAGCTTGATAAAAAATATTGATGAATAATGGGTAATACATCCTTACCAGGAGATGAGAGGCTCATTTCTGATAGGAGCATCTGGACTAGCGGTTGAGTGTGATTGAGTATGTGTATTAATAATTCGATGAGAGTTGATCGTGCTCGAGGTGAGCATCTGTGTGAATAGTTGTGATATAAGTGGCTCATGCCTCGAGTGAGCATCCAGACAAGCAGATGAGTGGGAGAAGGTAACACGCTGGTGTTGTACACGAATTTTTAGAGTCCCAGCAGGTCATGAATGGAATACATGAAATAAGACCCTCTAGCATGTGCCTATAGATATACAAATATGTAACAAACAAACATATATACAGATGTGGTACGTTATATACTGATTTAGATATGGTATGAAAGATATAGACGTGATATAAGATATACTGATATGACACATGTATGATACTAGATGATACTAATGTGGTGCAAATGTGTAGAGAATGAGACTAACGAGGTGCGAATATATACATGTATGTCTATCCCTGGTGTGCACATGATTCCACTGATATGATTGATTGTTTTACAGTTCATAAACTGTTTGTGTTTCTTGATGGTTTTTGATGAATATATGTTAATGTAGTTACACATACTCCGTTGTTAATTTCCTAATTTGACTGAGTCCAAATCAATTGAGCTAACTTGATATTTTTATTGGTTCCTTGTAATGGGATTCATGTTGATATTGCTTCGTGCCTGGTTGGTCCTGATTGTGGAAATGGTTCCATTCTTAAGGTATAGATTTGAAACTGATAATATGATAAATATGTGTAATTGATGATTAACGGTGGCTAAATAAAAAAAAATTGGCAAAAGTAAGATATTGTTGAGTAAGTAACTAAATTGGGAGTAATTGGAACAAACTTAGTTATTGAAAATTGAAACATGTAACGGGTAAGGGGATCATATTCTTAAAAAGGATGTTGAAAAAGTGAACTGCCAATAATATCGAGCTACTGCGTAAGTAGGTTAGCGCTTCAATGGAAAAGTTTCTGTTGCTACGAGACCACGGTAGAGGTCAAGTAATCATTGCAGCGAGATAGTGGAACCAGTAGAGAAATTTGAGGGAATTGATGAATTGATTGTTGAATTTAATAGTATACATAAATGTAGAAATAGAGATGAATAATTATTGAATAAGTTAGGTTGGTCTATAGACATATAGTTGCCTACCTAACTGAAAGGTTAATCTATTGTATGTTGATTTTTTACTGTTGCATGCACTAATCATAGTTGGTCGATGATGCCTACCAGTACGTGTGATGTGTTGATACTACCTTGCTACACGTTTTTGGGTGTAGGTTGTGGAAGGTTAATTGCAGTTTCATGGTTGACATGGCGATATACAGTATCAACTTCCGCATTCTCTCTACAGGCGAAGCTATGTCATTTTTCTGTTCTTAGAATTTTAAGTAGAGCTTTTACACTAGTCTAGACAAGATCTTTGGGAGAGTTATGTGTTTGAAGGGTTTGTATCATAAAAGACTAACATTGTTGACTTATGTAAATTAATGAGAATTTTAATATTTTCATGCGTTGTTTAACAAGGGTTTCTCCTATCGAACTAGAATTGATGGAGCTGCACACATGATCCACCCATTTTGGATCGTGTCAACTAATAATTCAAAAAATTAAATATTAACTAAATTATTTATCGATTAAATATATAAAAACTTATTTCCACACAAATAAATACTCAAGTATAAATTAAATTAATACACTAGTTAATGTAAAACCTAAGTGATAAGTCTATTTAGACATACAAATATATTTAGTAGATGTACGAATAATTAAAAATACAAGGACATTATTACTTAAGGAAGCTAAATTATTTAGATAAGCGAGAGGAAAGAATTTTAAAGAAAGGTAATTAAAGATATACCATAATCTAATGTTATTTCATAACTCACAACTTTAAGAATATATTAAACCTTAACTACCCCAAACAAAACAAAAGAAAAACACGTAGCAAACATAAAATCAATTATCAAAGTCTAAAATGCATATAAAGTGTTGAACAAGACATAAAAGAGTTTTTTAAAATATTAAAATATTGGTTTCTTTATGGGGATGATAATACGATATTATCAATCATGGTCTTGAACCTTAGACACGGATTAATTAGAGGTAGGTAGTAAGTAAAATAATAACAATATATTTTAAGTAAAGATTTGAAGTTTAGAATATAATCACATAAAATATTTACATATAATACACATAATTGATGTCTCCCAAGTGCATGCAAACGCACGTGGTCGTCAACTAATATATGTTTGCTAAGTCTAGATATCGTATCTATAGAGACTTGTCAATTTAATCATTATAAGGTTGTCACTTTAATTTCACTAATCTAAAAAATAGTTAAAATGATGGTTGGTTTGAAAAATTAAACTACTAAAACTTCAAATACAAAATTAACTAAAAATAATTGTAAGCATGATTGTATTTTGATGATGGTAAAAGACTAGGACAATGGCACTTGGTTGATTTCAAGTTGAGTTTTCAAGACATAATTAAACTGACGTGATTCTTCCTAGCAAGTTACTATCGCATTTCTTGCCACTATCCCTAGCATCCAAGAACAATTTTATGAACACTTACACCTATATTCCTATGGTCATAGCAGAACAATGAAACGCCGATTATGCTTTCTTGTATTTCAACTAAACAGGGTTGAAGGGTATATCCCTATCTTCAACAACAACTTCTATCATATCACCAATGGGTTCAAGGGTCTTTAAATTCCTTTTCTATATTTATTTTTAACCCTTTCAATTCCGTTTCCCAAGTTCAATCAAATGCCAATATATTACTTACAATGTGATCAATCTCATAAATACTAAATTAACACAAATAACTACAAACAATCATAAATGAAGAATAAAAACCCAATTTAATTCGTCTTTCAAACAATTGACCATTCACCATGAAAAAAACCCTAAAATATAAGTTTAGCCACTCATAGAAAAGCGAAAAAATGGGTATTTAGTAATCCTCATACAAAAATATGAGTAAAGAAGAGAAAAACCTAGTTGAAGAAATGTGTCTTCCTTCCGAACAACTTACAGGCTTTCATAAACTAACTATGGAATGTACAAGATGATTAAAGACAGATCCAAGATAATATCCCCCTTCTACAAATAACCTAAGGCATGTATTTTTAGATGAGCCTTAAAATGATGCTTCTTCCATTTAAAACTTCTCTTTAAAATTAATATTATCTACCTCAGAATAGCCCTAGCGCGCCGCCCCATGTATCTCACCACAGACTTAGTCAAATTTCAAACAATTTCAGCTTCGGACAAGGTCTAGCATGTCTCCCCCTTTATCTCGCCAAAGTGTTCATCAAATTTATCTATCTCTGGACACCACTGGCGCGGGGCACTACTCATCTCACCAAGATTTGCAAAGTGCAATTCTCTAAAGTTGTCACGCCAGCCATAGCCCCAACATGAAGTTTTATTTTCTGAAGTTCGGGACTTCGTGCAGGGCACCAGTCATAGCACCAGGCCCTTTAGCTACTCAAATCTTCACTCAGTGCATCATTTGATCCCATTTTTCTTAGTTTCATACTCAAATCAACTCAAATCATTTGTTAGAGCATAAAACACACACATACATGAATCTAAGCATAAATTAAGGATTATGAACTCAAAACATGATAAAAAATGGGTAAAAACATGGAAAATGGGCATAAAAATATGGCCAACATCACCACCCCACACTTTAACCATTTTTCGTCCTTGAACAATCCTTAAAACATACATAAACTCATGTTTCACCATTACAATTAACACCTCTATCAACTCTTACTTAACTAACTAGCATGGATCATTCATAGAGTGGTTAATCATAAGCAACACAATTTCATCAAATACATATGCATGCTTCACAATCAAGATAAGACAATCTCTATAAATGATCCATTATTTCAACACAAAGGGTCAACATGAATAAGTGTGACACATGCAGCAAGTAGTACACCGAATTAGACCTCTTGTGCCCCTTACTTTTAGTGATGTTCCTCTCTAAAATTTATCAATGTAAAGACATGAAACATAATAAGTAAGGCATAATCACACTCACAAATGATGTAATGCACATATGTAATCATATCATAGGCTTTCCCTTCATGTACGTTAAGACTACCTAATTGCTTCAAGAGATTAAGATCACAAGGACTTTTCTTGGTTGTAATATCGACTAAGGGAAGGTAGGATTGATATTTCATTTGAAAGTGACTACCACCTGATAACACTCAAACTCACACTTAAAGTATGAAGCAGACATTGTCAATAAAGAAGCCAAGTAAGAGGTTAGGGTCGAACCCGTAGGGAATAGTCTAAGATCTAGACTAATGCCAGTAAGTGAACTTGTTGGTGAGTTATCTCCAAATTGGGGGGTTTAAAGAAAACAATATTAAAACAAAGATTGCAGTTGTGGTTTAAATCAAGAATTAAAAACAACTAGGTTAAGTGTTCCCCATGGGTTCATAACTACATTGGGTATACACACGTGATCAATCCCAATGCTTACTTGTAGAACTGATACCTAGAGTTCATCCAAATCACTGGTTCGTCCCTATTGGATGGCTATACTCAATCACCGGGTCAGGTCTCATGAATGATTTCAAGCTAACCGTTATCAATATGTTCCACATTTAACTATCCTGCAACAACACCTCAAGTTAATACATTAATCGTAAAGATCAAGGCTTTGTTGTGATTTTCCTTTCTTAATCTCTACATCTCTAGGTTCATGCATGTAAAGAATTCAGGCAAGTCCTAACATTGTACACCGATAAGAAACATTTAAACATGAAGAGAATAGAATACAAGCTTTTCGCATTAGTTTTGCAACATCTGCATCCCGTACATGCGGGCCATGTACAGATCATCCCGAGAATGTCGCTCGGCTACTGTGGGCACCGACCCATAAGTAGTATCAGGTGCCTTGGTTTTAGTGACATCCAAGGCATGCCTCTCGATCTGTGGGATGTAGTCCATGGCCTCCTCCTGAATATCATGGCCCCTCAGGAACGTGGTAAGCAGACCACCGAACTCGTACCTATGCCCCTGATGCAATCGGGCTCTCTTCATGGAGGAGATGATCACTGCCCCCACATTGATTTCCAGTCCCTTCATCAGGGCATAAACCAAGCAAACTCAATCCCGGGTGACATTTGTCATGTGCACCCCCGGGATCAGGCAGGAACACACAATCTTCAACCAAATTCGGGCTTCCCGGTTCATCTGAGAGTAAGGCTATGATTGATGGTAGCCCCTCTCCTTGTGCCTACCCCACTTGGCTGTCAATCGGGATCCACATAAGGTGCGTCTGATGTTCGCATAGGGTGGAGTGATGTTCAGCTGCCGGAGGACATGAGCGTCTGTGTCCCGCGCCCCCAGGATTGCATTCAAGTGATGGGGCTCAAAAGTGACAACCTGCCCCTTGATTTTGACGGTGTGACTGTGTAAGGTCAGGTTCCAGTTGGCATAGAACTCCCGGATAAGATGGAGATTGCACTCCCTGGGCTCTTCAAAGATGAAGTTAAGCCCAACGATGTCAATCCTGTGTACAATCCGCGGGAATTCCTGTGCCAGCGGCTCCCGTGCTATCTGCTCCTCCAGGAAGTATTTGGTTTCTTTATGTTTAGCATACCACTTCTTCCCCTCATCAGTCACCCATCTGGTTCCGTATTGTCGGCGTTGGCCTCTAGGAACCGTCGGTGCTGCTGGAACTGCTGTTCCCAATCTGATCTTTTTTCTATTGGCGCCCAATGTGGATGCGCCCTTGCCCTTGTCTTGCCTGCCTGACATTGTTCCTATACATTCAAACATACAGTCCCAATGTTATTCAAGTCATAATCAGCTACAACTAAGGTTGGGTGTAATTGGGGCACCCCACACTTATTGTTTAGCCGCAATCAAAACAATTCGACAAGACATTCATTCTATTGCCATTCTTCTCATTCAACATGCTTAGAGAATTTATATTAGTCGATGGAACAATTACTATGTACTACTCAGACTTCGTAGAATGAATACAAATTTCTCCATTGATTCAATTACATCATCATAGCACTTAGCAATTTTTCAATAACCTATGTAATTCTCCAATTTCATTTTCCTGAAAATCCCTCTTCTAACTTAGCATATTCAACATCAATCACAATATATTTCACTTCGCCCAACATGGACAACCCAATTTTTTCAACATTTAAAAGAATTTAGTCGTCTTCCTATTCCATCTTCAACCCTAGCTATCAATTTCGCAAGAATTTCAATCACACATGCAATCATTGAGTTCATATACTCACAACGATACTATGAACATCATTCAATCATAACTCAAGTAAATTCAAGATTATTTCTCACTTAGGGCAAGGTTCAATCACCAAACATGTTCAAGAATCGAAAATTAGAGTAAAAATGAGGTAGAGTTCAAGAACATACCTTTAAGTTGATGAAATCGAAGAAAACTGAAGGAATTCGATCCTTAGGTCCGTGTCACGTTGGGGGAGTAGGGGATTTTTGGTGTGGGTCGCGGAGGGGATGGGTAAGTGGGAAGAAATTTAAAGAAATTGGGGTTTAAAAGTTATTTTTTATGCGGGTTACCCGGTGACCCGGTGTGACCCAACGCGAAATAACACCCAATGTGTCACGGAGTGCAACGCGGAGCACTGCTTCCATGACACAGAGCCATCGCGCCAGTGTTCTGTATTTTTAAAAAAATCCGGAATAGGCCTCAACGTGTCACGGAGGGTAACACGGAGGCCCTACTCCGTGATATGTAGCCATCGCGCAGGCTCACTGTAATGTGCCAATTTTTATTTTCTCACCTTGATTTTTTTTTCCTTTGCGCTTCTTTGCATTTTTGCCCTCCGTTCCACCTGAAAATCATTTCAGCACAAGAAATTGGTTTGAATTCATAAGTTCCAATGCAATAATTTTTATTTTTCTTTTTCTTTGTTTTTCTCTTTTATATATATATTTTTTCAAATAGTTCTACTTGTCTACTACAACACATTCTGGGTTGCCTCCCGTGCAGCGCCTGATTTACCATCGCGGTTCGATGTCATTCATGCTCAATCATCCTCTAGAATGATGGACATTTTCTCTCGAATGACGTCCTCACCCCAATAGTGCTTACATCGTTGCCCATTTACTAAAAATATGGCACTTCTATCTTCTTGCCACAACTCCACTGCCCCGTGTGGGGTCATCCTCACCATTTCAAACGGCCCTAACCATTTGGACCGCAATTTGCCCTGAAAAAGCTTCAGTCTCGAATTAAATAGCAACACCTTCTACCCCGACTCAAAGATCCGATGCACCATATGCCTATCGTGCCACCTCTTCATTTTCTCCTTGTAGCATTTGGCGCTTCCATAAGCATGCCATCGAAACTCATCAAGTTCGCTGAGTTGCATCAGCCTCTTCTTCCCTGCTAGCTCTGGGTCCATGTTCAACTTTCTTACGGCCCAAAAAGCTCAATGTTCTAGCTCCACAGGTAGATGATACGCCTTTCTGTAGACCAATCTGTATGGAGAAGTCCCAATGGGTGTCTTGTACGCAGTTCTATAAGCCTACAACGCATCGTCGAGTTTGCTTAACTAATCAATTCGTTGTGTATTCACTGTCTTCTGTAGAATCTACTTTATCTCTCTGTTCGACACCTCCACTTGCCCACTAGTTTGGGGATGATACATTGTTGCTACCTTGTGGCGCACCCCATACTTAGCTAGCAAATTCTTGAAACTTGCATTGACAAAATGAACCCCTCCATCACTGATAATGGCTCGGGGTGTCCCGAACCTGGTAAAAATATGTTTTTTCACAAAATTTTTTACCACCTTGTTGTCATTCCTGGGGCGAGCTGTTGCTTCGACCTACTTGGATACATAATCAACGGCTACCAAGATGTAACGATTAACAAATGACGGTGGGAACGGGCCCATGAAATCTATTCCCCATACATCAAAGATCTACACTTCTAATATTTGTTGCAGTGGCATCTCCTGCCTTCTACCAATTGTGCCTGTTCTTTGACATCTATCACACATTTTTACATATTCCATAGAGTCTCTAAACAGTGTAGGCAAAAAAAATCCTGACTATAGCACCTTGTGCGCTGTCCGCTCGCTTCCGTGGTGCCCTCCATACAATGATGAGTGACAACTCGTCAATACTTCTGCAATCTGGCTCTCTGGAATGCATCTTCTCATCGCCTGATCCGGTCCCTGCTTAAACAAGTATGGCTCATCCCAAATGTAATACCTGCAATCATGTCTCAACTTCTTTCTTTGCTGAGCCGTAGACTCCGGTGGATAGACTCCACTCACCAGCAAATTCACAATATCTGCATACCAAGGGATTTCAGCTTCCCTGATTGCCAAGAGTTGTTCATCCAGGAACTCTTCCTTGAGGCTGTCACCTTCCTTCACATGCAACCGGCTTTCCAATCGCGATAGGTGATCTGCCACTTGATTCTTGCTCCCCTTTCTATCCCGAATCTCTAGGTCAACTCTTGTAACAACAATATCCATCTGATCAGCCCGGGCTTTGCATCTTTTTTAAACAGATACCGAATCGCTACATGATCTGTATACACCACTACTTTAGAACCCACCAAGTAGGACCTGAATTTATAAAACGCAAACATCAATGCTAGCATCTCCTTTTCCGTGACTATATAATTGACTGGGGCTGCGTCAAGTGTTTTACTTGCATAATTAATGGAATGAAAAATTATATTCCTCTGCTTCCCCAATACAGCTTCTACAGCCACATCACTTGCATCACATATTCATTCAAACAGTTGCTCCCAATCTAGAGAAATGAGAATAGGTGCTTCTATCAACTTCTGTTTCAACTCCTCAAATGCTTTAACACAATCTTCATCAAACTCGAACTTCACCTCTTTTTCTAGCAACCTACATATTGGTATAGAAATTTAAGAGAAGTTCTTGATGAACCATCTACAGAACCCTGCATGTCCGAGAAAATTGCGAACACCCTTCACTGACACAGGTGGTGGTAGCTTTTCAATCACTTCGATCTTTGCACGATCGACTTCCAACCCCTTGCAGGATCCCTTATGGCCAAGGACGATACCCTCCTTGACTAAAAAATGACATTTCTCCCAGTTAAGTACAAGGTTGGAGTCTTCACATCGAGCTAGCACCCTATCAAGATTCATCAAACATGTAGCAAACAAATTACCGAAAACAGAAAAATCATCCATAAATACCTCGACGAAATCTTCCACCATATCGTGAAAGATCCCTATCATACATCTCTAGAATGTGGCTGGTGCATTGCATAGACTAAATGGCATCCGCCTAAAAGCATATGTCCCATAAGGACATGTGAAAGTGGTCTTCTCTTGGTCCTCAGGTGCTATTGCTATTTTGTTATAGCCAGAATATCCATCAAGGAAACAATGATATTCTTGACTTTCCAACCTATCCAATATCTGATCAATAAATGGGATAGGATAATGATCTTTCCTCGTGGCCTCATTGAGCATTCTATAGTACCTGCAAATTCGCCAGCCTGTGAATGTGCATGTAGGAATCAGCTCATTATTCTCGTTGGTGACCACGGTCATCCCTCCTTTCTTTGGGACATACTGAACGGGACTGACCCATTCACTCTCTGAAATGGGATAGACCACACCTACATCAAGACACTTGATCACTTCCTTCCTAACTAAATCCTTCATCACCAGATTCAACCTCCGCTGACGTTGTACAGTTGGCTTTGCTCCTTCCTCCATAAAAATTCTATTTGTGTAAAAGGCTGGATTGATTCCCCTAATGTTTGACATTTGCCACCCCATTGCTTTCTTCCTCCTCTTGAGAACCACCAATGCATCCTTTACCTGTGCCTCTGTCAGTTCCGCAGAGATGATGACTGGCAAGGTGTCATCTTCCCCCAAAAATACATACTTCAGATGTGGAGGCAATGTCTTAAACTCCAGTTTTGGTGCTTCCTCAATTGATGGTTTTGGCGATGGTTTTGGCAATGGTTTCAAGGACCTCATCAATGGTTGAAAGTCTTGCTTCCTGAGAAACCATTTTGGTTCGTTCAACATCTGCACCATCTCATATGTATTCCTGTCTGCAAAATGATTGGAGCCCATCAAAGCTCCCTCCAATGGATCTTGAGAATCAACAATCTGAAGAATTGCTTCCTGGTTTAGCACATTGATTGCGGATAGCTCCTCATAAATGGTTGGAAGCTTCATGGCCTTATACACATCAAACACCTCCACTTTATCATGCGCTCGCATGGTTAGCTGCCCCGCAGCTACATCAATCAATGCTCACCCGGTTGCCAAAAAGGACGTCCCAAAATAAATGGGACTTGCGCATCCGGCTCAAAATCCAAGATAATAAAATCTACCGGGAAAATGAGGGAGCCCACTTGCACTAGCACATCCTCCACAATACCATCTGGTCTGGCCAAAGAATGGTTTGCTAGCTGCAAGACCACTGTAGTTGGTCTAGGACTTCCAGCCCCAACTTCTTGAACACCGATGTCAGCATCTAGTTTATGCTCGCTCCCAAATCACATAGTCCGTGAGCTCGGATACTTTGCCCGATTATGATCTGAATGGTAAAGCTCCCAGGGTCCTTGAGCTTTGTCGGCAACCTGTTCTGTATCCGTGAAGTGCATTCCTCAGTAAGTGCCACTGTAGCATACTCCATTAATCTGCATTTGTTTGCTACGATGTCCTTGATATACTTTGCATATTTCAGCACTCCCTGCAAAACATCAACCAAAGGTAAATTAATGTGTACCTGTTTTAGTAGCTCCATGAACTTCTTAAAGCAAGCTTCTTCCTTGTGCTTCTGTAATCTTTGAGGGAACAGGGGTGGTGGTCTTTCTGCTTCAGCTGCCTTTTCCTTCCCCCTCTCATCATCATGTTCCCCATCTTTTTCCACTGCTCCTGATTGCTGAGGTGGTCTTTCTGGTTCCACCTCCTTGAGTTGTAGTCCACTCCTTGTGATCATTGCATTGACTTGATTGGGATTTGGGTCAGTGTCACTCGGTAGTCCTCCTTTGGGCCTGGTGTTTTGAGCTCCAGCTAGTTGTCCAAACTAGTACTCCAACGCCTTTGTAGGTAACTACTGATTTTTCATGTCTGCAGCTAATTTCACATAATCAGCCTGCATTTGCGGTTGGTTAGCTATACGTTTTTTAAACATGTCCTCAATGATGTTGGGTGGTGGAGGAGGTGCATTGTTTCCTCTGTATTGCGACTGAAAATTCTGATGCCCCCCTTGATTTCTCTGCACACCCTGATTCGTACTCTGCCCTTGATGGCTATTACTACCCCAAAAGAAATTCGGATGATTCCTCCAATTTGAGTTGTAATTGTTGCCATATTGTTTATTATTATTCCTCTGGACGTTCCCAACAAAGTTTACTGAATCTGGATTAGCACCACAACACTCAGCTGAGTGTTCATTACTCCCACATACTTCACACCATACCTGCTGCACTACATTGACTGGGGTTTGTGCTTGATTCAAGCTCATACTACTTAAGTGGGTGTTGAGTTGATTTTGCAACGCAGCTATCTGGGCAGTGATAGCTATAAAACCATCCACCTCAAAGACTCCTGCCGCTTTCCTTGTTCCTCCTCGTGATGAGTCCGCATTCCACTCTGGATTTCCCTGTGAAATACGATTTAACAAAGTATAAAGCTCCTCATAAGTCTTTTCTAATGCCTGTCTCCCAGCTGCTGAGTCTAGCAAAATTTTTTTATGTGGTTCCAAACCCTCAATGAAAGTATGAACCAACACATCATTGGAATGGTGATGGTGAGGACAATCCCTTAACATTGATTTGAACCTTTCCCAAGCTTGATACAGATTCTCACCCTCTCTTTGTTTAAAACTTAGAATCTGACTTCTAAGTCTTGCTGTTTTCCTAGATGGAAAGAATCGTATCAAAAACTTTCTTGAAAGATCATCCCAAATGGTGATAGAGTTAAGTGGTTCAACTTTCAACCACCTCTTTGCTTCCCCCAATAATGAAAATGGGAATAATGTAAGCCTCACATAATCGGATGATACTCCAGCGGGGATGTAAGTGTCACTTATCTCCAAAAAGTTTTGGAGATGTTGTTGTGGATCTTCATGAGGGAGACCTGTGAATTATCCACTGGTGTTCAACAACTGCACCATATTCTGTTTAAGCTCAAACCTCCCTCCTGGCTCTGGTCTGTGAATACTAGATGTAACATTGTTTGCATGTGGGATTGCCACTTCGCGAACCGACCTTTCTGCCATTTCCTCGGGCACTAAAACGCCCCTCACAAGTGGTGGATTCTGTTGTTGCTCCAGAATTGCCTGTCTTAGCAACCGTAGCTTCTTCTCTAGAGCTTCCCTTCTTTGACGATGAAATTGTCTCTCCAGCTCTATATATGAATCCACCAACTCCTTATCTCTTGCCAACGTTCAGAAGAATTCAATATCTACATGAGATAGGCTAAGATCAAGTTGTCAACACTTACATAGAATTTGTAAACTAACACTAAGAAAATAAATTTACCAAATGCCAGTCCCCGGCAATGGCGCCAAAAACATGTTCGGTTTTGTGGTGACTACACGCAAGTGCACGTGGTTTAACAAGTCGTAAAGTGGCTTATTTCAAGCCAACTATCGATCCCAATGGGACTGAACTACGGTATTAATTAACTTAAGCGTCAATGAACTCTATCTTTATGAATGCAGACAACCAAATAAATAATTATTCGAGAGTTAAAGTTTACTACATGATAAAAATCTAAGTTAAGATTATAATTTGAGTCTGAACAATAGCGATGAGCAAGCTGAGGTTAAAATAAACATGCAGGGAAGCAATTTATCAATTCAATTCAGCTAATCTTTTATTCGATTGCTAGTAAGGAATTATTGCCTATGGATTTGATCTTTCGACTCCTATCCAATTTAAGAATCATGAACCTTAATCTACATTTCTATGATAAAAGAATTTCATGCTCTAGCCATACATAACCGATTCCTTAATTGACTAATAAGACTTTCAGATATATTTCTATTCTGAATGTAAATCTTTTCTCAAATTATTTTATAGCTAAGAAAAGATCATATGCTACCAATTCACATCGTTCCAATTTCTTTCCTTTTCAAAATGAAAATTGGATTTCTAGATATACATTAACATTGGCCAAACATTAATGCAGTAAAAACAAGAATTGATAGAACAACCATTGAAGAAAAGATGAAAACTGAAATGATCAACAATTACATTCCACTACAATTATTCTTAACCTCAGCAAGAAGTGAATTTAGCCACTCATTCGTGAATTAAACATCATCAAATAAGTAGAATTCATACAAACAATTAAGAATAAAGAGAAAGAGAAAGAGAAGAACCCTAGAATTTTCGTCCTCTCAACTGCCTATAACCCACGTTCTTTCTCAACCAAGTTAGAATGTTTAAAATAATAGCTAAGTGTGCTATTTATGCTCTTGAGAATTTTTCCCTGAATAACAAGCAATGTGGCACGGAGTGTATCGCGGAGCACTCCCTCCGTGCCACAGGGGTATCGCGGACCCTCACCGGAAGTCGGCTACCAGGCAAATGCACCTCAACATGGAACGGCTTGCATCGCGGAGCCTTGCCTCCGTGCCACGGTTCTATCGCGCACCTTCACTAGAACTTGAGGTTCCAGGTAATTACACTCCACGTGACACGGAGTGCATCGCGTAGCACAGCCTCCGTGTCACAGAGGTAACGCGAGCCTCCACTGGAATTTGGAAAAATTAATTCATTCGAGGCAGAATGCCTCCGCGATGGCAGCGTGACACGGCTCCATCGTGGAGCCCTTATTTTTGCTGCTCTCCTTTGTCATTTTCAACTCCTTGTTTCCAAGTCCATTCCCGATCTTCACCAACATGTATATTAGCTTCCCAAAATTTTCTTTAAGCTTCAAAACAACACTAATCATGTTGGTTAGTATAAATTCACATTTAACTAAAAATCACATGAGAATATACATAACGATAGATAAACAAGTAGAAATGAAGCATTTGAGTATCACTTGGGCATGCAATTCTGCCCAAGATCACTTACCCCACACTTAAAACCTTGTTCGTCCTCGAACAATACACTTACATCTCATGCAATTGACACCCATGCATAGCTAATTTGGCTCGACAATTCAAACTACGACTATACCGATTATTTAATATAGCAAATGATTAAGAAAACATGCATGGTCTCATCAACACAATGAAGTACACCACATTAAGACCTCCTAAAATCAAGAATCGATTCTCAATCTTAGCAAACTCATGCTAATCAACTGATAAAGACATCCGACACAAAATTTAATCTCTTGTCAAGCATGTGCCCTCACAACACAAGAGAATTACCCCATTTTCCATCATATGATTTCCAAAGCACTACTTGTAGGGGTATATGAATACGATTTTGCTCTCTCTCCCAAAGAATTCACATGCATCATGTCATGAACCATAGGCTTGCCTCTAGTGTATTACTCCACTAATATAAGGACGTGTGATGTAGGATCAGGTAGGACTCAACGGGTTGTAATGTAAGCTAAGGAACTAGTAAATACTAGGCTAACCAATAATAGCACTAGCTTCCTTAAGCACTTTTCAATACATCCCACCTTCATTACGGGCATTGTTTCTTCCTCCATCCTCTCATTCTTGAAATTTTTCATTGTTTTTGTTCCCATTTCTTTAAGAACACTCAACTTACTAGCAAACATTAGTCATGCATCTTTATTTTTTTAATTTCAACAAGTGCACCTTTGACCTTTTCTTTAATTTTCACCACTTCCGCTTTCCTTCCTTTTCACAATTCTCACTCCTTTACACTGTGGGAAAGTTGTTTTTCTTGAGCGCTTAAGAGTTATGGATCAAATTCATGGCTAATGAAAAGAAGGGATTAAGCTCGGTTTGTACCTCTTCAAGGAAAGAAAAGATAGGCTAAAGGCTCAATGGTAAGATGTACATTCAAGGTAGGTATGATAAAGGAGAAACTTTCGATTTATTCAAAGAAACGCCTATATCCTTTCCTACAATACACATCCTTCATTTCGTTTAGTACACACACAAGCCAAGTTCTAGGCACTTCACAATAGCATGGAATAATAGAAACCTCACCTTGCACTCATTGCACATGCTCAACTCAAGACATATTCACAGACTCTTGAATTAGCTAATTACAAGAATTCACTATTAAGCCTCGATAACACCGAATCGAACTTTATGACCTCGGTATTTCAACATGTTTACACATTTGCATGCTTTAATACGAATCACCTTTGAATCTTAATATCATGTACAACACGTAACAAGTATTCCGAACCATGAAGTAGTGACATGTTTGGGAAACAAATGCAAGAAATAAAAGAAAGAAAAACTACTCCTATCGACTACATTTCCCTTAAGACGGTCGTCATCCATCTATCATAGGGAACGGTCGCTATCTACGACTTCAGTTCAATGGGACTATTCTCGGTAAAAGCACCGAAAACAAAGGGCGAGAAACCCAACATAAAAGAAATTCAACAAAAAAATTTCGATAGAAAAAGATAAAAAAGATTAATTTTAAAAATATTTACACAACACAACCAATAGCAGCTCAACACAACACATAACAACTCAACATTCATTACAACACCAAATTAGTTACAGAACACACAACACAGAGTCACAAGTTCACATTTAGCACAGCCACAACAACAAAAAAACAAAACATAAACAAAACAACTGGCACCTAACTACTCCAACCCCACACTTAAACCGAACACTGTCCCCAGTGTTCACATAATTTAAACATATCACACAGGTTGGGTGGTGAAACTCCTTGATCAATCGAAGTATTCAACTTCTTCATCAGGTGTCGTTGCTTCGTCTCCCATATAAGAATCGCCCCCGCCGTCATCGCCTGACTCAACATCTGAGTCCTCCCGGCGTGTCTCCTCATCGGTAGGGACATTGTTCGCGTGATTTGTGGGGTGTAAAATGACACGCAAGTGCACGTGGTCGAACAAGTAGTAAGTGGATTTAGTAAGCCAAGTATCGATCCCACAGAGACTTGTATGAAGTGCAATTTGCTCTAGTGTACTATATTTTACTTCTAAAAATGCAGACAACAGTGTACCCAAAAGTTTGCTAGTTTGTTTTATAATTTTTTATACTAAAGCTAAAACAATTATCTACTTTGAATTTGAACTATGAATGAGAGCATGCTGAGGTTAAACGAACATGTCATGAAATTAATTATCATCATACTTTTGTTAATCTTTTCCTACAGTTGCTAGCCAAGAACATTTGCCAAGAGATTAAAACTCTCGTATTTAACCTCACTTAAGAATCATGAACCATCCGTCTACATTTCTGTGATCAAATGTAATTCATGTTCTAGCCATACAATTCCGGTTCCTAAATTGACTAATACGACTTTCAGGTATATTTCTATCATGAAAGCAAATCAAGACTCAATTTTCCCAAACCGAGTAAAGAACATATCCTATTAATTCACAACTTTCCAATTTCTTGCTCTCTCGAGTGAAACCGGGAAGAAAAGATGAAAAACCAAAGAATCAATTATCAAATTTCATCACAATTGTTCACAACCTCAGCAAGGAGAGGAATTAGCCACTCATTTGTGGATTAAACATCTTAAAATGAGTGTTAATAATACAAGCAATTGAATTAAAGAAGAAAGAAAGAGAGTAAAAACCCTGATATTTTCGTCCCTCAAGTGCCTGTAACCCACGTCCTTGCTCCACCAAGTCAGAATATTGAAAAATGAACCTAAGTGTTCTATTTATACTGCTGGGAATTTTTCCCGGAATAACGAGCAACGTGTCATGGAGTGCATCGCGGAGCACTGTCTCCATGACACGCTGCGGATGCGGACCCTCACTGGAATTGGGGGTCCAGGAATTAATGCTCAACGTGGCACGGCGTGCAACGCGGAGCCAGGCCACCGTGCCACGGAGCAGACGCGGACCCTCTCTGGAATTTGAGCAAATTTTCCCTATCCAGGCAGAATGCCTCCGCGATTGCAGCGTGACACGGCTCCATCGCGGAGCCCCTTTATTTCATGCTGTCCAATGCCTTTTTCCTTGCTCACATCCCAGTCCAACTCCGATATCATCCAACATGCATTTAAGCTTCCCAAAGTCACATTTTACCTGCAAAACAATGCTAATCATGTTGGTTAGAATAAATTCACATTTTATTACCAATCACATGAGAATGTATACACATTGATAGATAAACAAGGCGAAAATGGTACTTTTGAGTATCACTTGGGCATATAAATTTGCCCAAGATCACTTACCCCACACTTAAATCCTTGTTCATCCTCGAACAACAATCCTACACTTCATGCAATTTACATGCCAACCTCGCTACTTCGGTTCGACAATTTAGGCTACGGTCATACCGATTATTCAATATAGCAAATCATCAAGAAAACATGCATGGTCTTATCAATGCAATGACCTTCAATACATTAAGACCTCCTAGACTTTAAGAATCGACTCTCGATATTGGCAAACTCATGCAAATCAGCTGATCAAGATATCCGACATGAAAATTAATCTTTCATCAAGCATGTGCCCTCACAACACAAGAGAATCTTCCCCTTTTTGCTCATATGACTCACAAGAATTCAAGCAGGGGCATGTAAAAACAATTTCTCTCTCTCTCCCAAAAGAATTCACATGCATCATGTCATGACCCATAAGCTTGCCCTTAGTGTATTACTCCACTAATATAAAGAAGTGCGATGTAAGATCACGTAGGACTTTAACGGGTTGTAATGGAAGCTACGGAACTAGTAAATATTGGGTTAGCCAATAATAGCCACTAGCATCCTTAAGCGCCTTTTCAACATATCCATCAACTCATGGACATTGTTTCTTTTTTTTTTATCATCCCATTCTTGATGATTTTCTTTAGTATGGCCCATTGCATTAAGCACACTTGACACAACAACAAAGATTATTCAAGCACCTTCATTATCGTTTATTTATAGGAAGTGCACCTTCAACCTTTTCTTTTCTTCCCTCGCTCTGCTATTCTTTTTCTTTTCACCATTCTCACTCTTTGACACTTTGGGAAAATGATTTTCTCTTCTTAAGCGCTTAAGAGTTTTGTATAGACTTTACGGCTAATGAAAAGAAGGAATTAAGCTCGGTTTACACTTTTTGGACAAAAGAAAAAATAATTGGCTAAAGGCTCAACGGGCTGACTAGGGTGTACAATCAAAAAAGGGGGGTATGACAAGGAAAAAAAATAGAAACTCTTGGTTAAAACAAAGAAATGCCTACATCCTTTTCTACAATACACCTCCTTCATTTCGTTTTGTACACACACCAGGCAAGTTCTAGACACTTCACAATAGCATGGAATATCAACACCTCACTTCACACTTTTTGCACATGCTCGATTCAAGATGTATTCACAGACTCTTCAATCAGCTAATTACAGGAATTCAAACATTAAGCCTCAATCACACTGAATCAATCAACGCTCGCCCGATTTCCAAGAAAGGACGCCAAAAAATAAATGGGACTTCCGCATCCGGCTCAAAATCCAAGATAATAAAATCTACCAGGAAAATGAGGGAGTTCACTTGCACTAGCACATCCTCCACAATAGGATCTGTTCTGGCCAAAGAACGGTCTGCTAGCTGGAAGATCACTATAGTAGGTCTAGAACTGCCCAGCCCCAACTTCTTGAACACCGATGTCGGCATCAAGTTTATGCTCTCTCCCAAAACACATAGTCCACGAGCTCAGATACTTTGGCCGATTGTGATGTGAATGGTAAAGCTCCAATGGTCCTTTAGCTTTGTCGGCAACCGGTTCTGTATCCGGGAAGTGCACTCCTTAGTAAGCACCACCGTAGCATACTCCGTCAATCTGCTTTTGTTTGCTACGATGTCCTTGATATACTTTGCATATTTCGGCACTCCCTGTAAAACATCAACCAAAGGTGAATTAATGTGTACCTGTTTTAGTACCTCCATGAACTTCTTAAAGTAAGCTTCTTCCTTGTGCTTCTTTAATCTTTGAGGGAACGGGGGTGGTGGTCTTTCTGCTTCAGCTGCCTTTTCCTTCACCCGCTCATCATCATATTCCCCATCTTTTTCCACTGCTCTTAATTGCTGAGGTAGTCTTTCTGGTTCCACCTCCTTGAGTTGTACTCCACTCCTTGTGGTCACTACATTAACCTTCTTGGGATTTGGGTTAGTGTCACTCGGTAGTCCTCCTTTGGGCCTGGTGTTTTGAGCTCCAGCTAGGTTTCCAAACTGGTACTCCAACGCCTTTGTAGCTAATTGCTGATTTTTCATGTCTGCCGCTAATTACACATAATCATCCTGTATTTGCGCTTGGTTAGCTATAAGTGTTTTAAACATGTCCTCAATGCGGTTGGGTGGTGGAGGAGGTGCATCGTTTCCTCTGTATTGCAACTGAAAATTCGTATGCCCCCCTTGATTTCTCTGCACACCCTGATTCGAACTCTGCCCTTGATGGCTACTACTACCCCAAGAGAAATTCGGATGATTCCTCCAATTTGAGTTGTAATTGTTGCCATACTATTGACTATTATTCCTCTGGATGTTCCAAACAAAGTTTACTAAATCTGGATTTGCACCACAACACTCAGCTGAGTTTTCATTACTCCCACATACTTCACACAATACCTGTTGCACTACATTGACTGGGGCTTGTGCTTGATTCAAGCTCATACTACTGAAGTGGGTGTTGAGTTGATTTTGCAACGCAGCTATCTGGGCAACGATAGCTGTAAAACCATCCACCTCAAAGACTCCTGCCGCTTTCCTTGTTCCACCTCGTGATGAGTCCGCATTCCACTATGGATTTCCCTGTGAAATATGATTTAACAAAGTATAAAGCTCCTCATAAGTATTTTCTAATGCCTGTCCCCCAGCTGCTGAGTCTAGCAAAACTTTTGTATGTGGTTCAAAACCATCAATGAAAATATGAACCAACACATCATTGGAATGGTGATGGTGAGGATAATCCCTTAACATTGATTTGAACCTTTCCCAAGCTTGATACAGATTCTCACCCTCTCTTTGTTTAAAACATAGAATCTGACTTCTAAGTCTTGCTGTTTTCCCAGATGGAAAGAATCATATCAAAAACTTTCTTCAAAGATCATCCCAAGTGGTGATAGAGTTAAGTGGTTCAGCTTTCAACCACCTCTTTGCTTCCCCCAATAATGAAAATGGGAATAATGTAAGCCTCACGTAATCGGATATTACTCCAGCAGGGATAGTGTCACTTATCTCCAAATAGTTTTGGAGATGTTGTTGTGGATTTTCATGAGGGAGACCTGTGAATTGCCCGCTGGTGTGAAACAACTGCACCATATTTTGTTTAAGCTCAAACCTCCCTCCTAGCTCTGGTCTGCGAATACTAGATGTAACATTGTTAGAATGTGGGATTTCCACTTCGCGAACCGGCCTTGCAGCCATTTCCTCGGGCACTAAAACTTTCCCCACAAGTGGTGGATTCTGTTGTTGCTCCAGAATTGCCTGTCTTAGCAACTGTAACTTCTTCTCTAGAGCTTCCCTTCTTTGACGATGAAATTGTCTCTCCGGCTCTATAGATGAATCCACCAACTCCTTATCTCTTGCCAACATTCAGAAGAATTCAATATCTGCAAGAGATAGGCTAAGATCAAGTTGTCATCACTTATATAGAATTTGTAAACTAACACTAAGAAAATAAATTTACCAATTTTAAGTCCCCGGCAACAGCGCCAAAAACTTTTTCGGTGCTGTGGTGACTACACGCAAGTGCATGTGGTCGAACAAGTAGTAAAGTGGCTTATTTCAAGCCAAGTATCGATCCCACAGGGACTGAACTACGGTATTAATTAACTTAAGCATCAATGAACTCTCTCTTTATGAATGCAGACAACCAAATAAATAATGTTTTGAGAGTTAAAGTTTACTACGTGATAAAAATCTAAGTTAAGATTATAATTTAAGTCTGAACAATAGCAATGAGCAAACTGAGGTTAAAACGAACATGCAGGGAAGCAATTTATCAATTCAATTCAGCTAATCTTTTCTTCGGTTTCTAGTAAAGAATTATTGCCTATGGATTGGATCTTTCGACTCCTATCCAATTTAAGAATTGTGAACCTTAATCTACATTTCTGTGATAAAAGAATTTCATGCTCTAGCCATAAATAATCGATTCCTTAATTGACTAATAAGACTTTCAGATATATTTCTATTCTGAATGTAAATCTTTTCTCAAATTTTTTTACAGCTAAGAAAAGATCATATCCTACAAATTCACATCTTTCCAATTTCTTTCCTTTTCAAAATCAAAATTGGATTTCTAGATATACATTAACATTGGCCAAACATTAATTCAGTAAAAACAAGAATTGATAGGACAACAATTGAAGAAAAGATGAAAACTGAAATGATCAATAATTACATTCCACTACAATTATTCTTAACCTCAGCAAGAAGTGAATTTAGCCACTCATTTGTGAATTAAACATCATTAAATAAGTAGAATTCATACAAACAATTGAGATTAAAGAGAAAGAGAAAGAGAACAACCCTAGAATTTTTGTCCTCTCAACTACCTATAACCCACGTTCTTGCTCAACCAAGTCAGAATGTTTAAAATAAAACCTAATTGTGATATGTATACACTTGAGAATTTTTCCCGGAATAACAAGCAACATGGCACAGAGTGTATCGGGGAGCACTCCCTCCGTGCCACGGGGTTATCGCGGACCCTCATTGGAAGTCGGCTACTAGGCAAATGCACCTCAACGTGGCACGGCTTGCATCGTGGAGCCTTGCCTCCGTGCTATGGTGCTATTGCACACCTTCAGTGGAACTTGAGGTTCCAGGTAATTACACTCAACGTGACACGGAGTGCATCATGGAGCACTGCCTCCGTGTCACGGAGGTAACGCGAGCCTCCACTAGAATTTGGCAAAATTAATTCATCCGAGGCAGAATGCCTCCGCGATGGCAGCGTGACACGGCTCCATCGCGGAGCCCTTATTTTTGCTGCTCTCCTTTGTCATTTTCCACTCCTTGTTTCCAATTCCATTCCCAATCTTCACCAACATGTATATTAGCTTTCCAAAATTTGCTTTTACCTGCAAAACAACACTAATCGTGTTGGTTAGTATAAATTCACATTTAACTAAAAATCACATGAGAATATACATAACGATAGATAAACAAGTTGAAATGAAGCATTTGAGTATCACTTGGTCATGCAATTCTGCCCAAGATCAGTCACCTAACTGTTCATGGAATGGACCACGACTTGTGGTGCCTATTCGTTAGGTACACTCCTACTTTTTCTCGATCTTCAATTTATTCATGAACATAGATCACATCACGACTCATGGTGTTGGCCATGGCTCATGGTCACACTCGTGGTCACCCTATTTTTTTGAAATTTTCAACCAAGTATGGAATGTTCCCCATGAGTCACTTCACGACTCATGGCCTACCGCACGAGTCACAAGATGACTTGTTTTGTGATTTGGTGCAGAAAATCCTATTTTCTCTATTTCAACTAACGGGTATGTTCTTAGGGTTTCCGAGGCATTACAATATCTCCCCATTGGGAACATTCATCCTTTAATTTTGGGAAACACACAGGAAAGCAGAGAATTGCAACCATAATACTATAATACTGATCATGAAAGCTAAAAACTAACAAAATGACTACTTTTGAATTGAACCAAAAGCCTAAACTTAATTCACTAATCATACACATATTCATTTACATGAAAGAAACTAGAACACATGAACTGGACATGTAACTCAATAGCGTTCTAGGGAAAGAATAGATAGCTTAAACTAAAACAGAGTCGATAGAGAACAATTGTGGGTATCCAAGCCATCATATCTGCTTCGACTTCCCATGTAGCTCCCTCAATCTTCTGATTTCTCCACAAGACTTTGACTGAAACTACCTCCTTGTTCCTCAGCATACCAACCTGACGGTCAAGGTTCTGAACTGGAACCTCTTCGTACAAAAGACTATCTTTTACTCCCACACTGTCCAATGGAACAACTAATATTGGATCTCCAATGCACTTCTTCAATTGTAACACATGGAATACTAGGTGCACAGATGTCAACTCTAATGGTAACTCCAACTCATAGGTTACCTTGCCAATTTGATTCAGAAATCTGTAGGGTCTCACATATCTCAGACTGAGTTTTCCTTTCTTTCAAAATCTTATCACCCCTTTCATGGGGGAAATTTTCAAATAAACCCAGTCATCCATTGCAAACTCCAACTCTCTTCTGCTCATATCAGCATACGATTTCTAACAGCTCGGAGCTATTTTCAATCTTTCTATGATGTCTTGTACCTTTTGGATAGCTTCATGAACCGATTCTGGCCCGATTAAAGTAGCTTGAGCAACCTCAAAACACCTGATAGGAAATCTACACCTCCTACCATGCAATGCCTCAAACGAGGTCATCTGGATACTGGAGTGGTAGTTGTTGTTGTATGTAGACTCAATGAGAGGCAAGTGATCATCCCAACTACCCTTGAAATCAATCGCAAACTCTCTCAACATGTCTTCTAGGGTATGAATAGTCCGTTTCGCTTGTCCTTTTGTTTTCGGCTGAAAAGCTGCGCTGAGCTTGACCTGGGTACCAAGTCCCTCTAAAAGGACTTCCAGAAGTGAGAGGTGCTTTCTGAGATAAGGGATAAGGGCATCCCATGAAGTCTGACTAACTCACGGATATAAAGCCTAGCATAATCCTCAGTTGAAACTGTAGTTTTAACTTGGAGGAAGTGTGCTAACTTAGTCATCCGGTCTACTATTACCCAGATGGAATTATGATGTCGATGAGTCCGAGGTAGACTTGTAATAAAATCCATATTTACTTATTCCCACTTTCATGTGGGTATGATAATATTCTAATTCACACCTCTCGGTTTCTGGTGTTCTACTTTGACTTGCTGGCAGTTCGGGCATTTAGCTACAAATTCAGTGGTGTCTCTCTTCATGTTGTTCCACCAGTAAATATCCCGTAAATCACAGTACATCTTAGTAGAACCAGGGTGGATGGAATACCTTGAACTATGTGCTTCATCCAGTATCTTCTATCTCAAATCACCCACATCTGGTACACACAATCTATCCTGGTAATGTAGTACATCATCTCCCCCTTGGAAGAAATCCTCTACTTCATTTTTGAGAACTGCCTCCTTCAGTTTAAGCAGTATGGGATCTTCATCCTGCCTTGACTTAACTTCAACTACCAATGAGGAATCTGATCCATTCTATACAACTACTCCACCCTCAGCTGTTATTTCACCACAGCTATCTTTTGAGGATCTATCTAAATACCCTCACCTGAGACCACTTGACCGAGGAAAGTCATAGACTCCAACCAAAATTCGCATTTGCTGAACTTAGCGAACAACTGGGGGTCTTTGAGCGTCTGAAGCACTATTCTCAGGTGGTTAGCATCTTCTTCCTCATTCCTTGAGTATAATAGAATATCGTCAATAAATATAATGATGAACATATCAAGATACTTCTTGAAGACTATGTTCATTAGTTCCATGAATGTTGCGGGGGCATTAGTTAGTCTGAAGGACATAACGACGAACTCGAAGTGACCATATCGAGTTCTGAAAGCTATTTTGGATATGTCACATTCTCTAACTCTTAGCTGATGATACTCAGACCTGAGATCTATTTTGGAGAAACAACTGGCTCCCTAAAGCTGATCGAATAATTCCTCAATCCTGGGTAGGGGATACCTGTTCTTGACTATGACCTTGTTCAATTGATGGTAATTGATGCACACTCTGAGTGTACCATCTTTATTTCACATGAATAGTATTGGAGCACCCAGGGAGAGATGTTAGGTCTGATAAAACCTTTATCAAGAAGATCTTTTAGCTACTCATTTAACTCCTTAAGCTCAGCTGGAGCCATTCTGTAAGGAGGGATGGAGATGGGCTGAATATATGTGAGAGGGTCTATACCGAAGTCTATTACCTTCTCTGGAAGACTCCGGGGAGATCTTCAGGAAACACATCAGGGAACTCGCTAGCAACTAGGATTGACTAGATATTTGGGGTCTCTGAGCTGGAATCTTTGACCAGAACTAAATGGTAAATGAACCCTTTCGAAATAATCTTTCTAGCCTAAAGTTAAGAAATAAACGGACCCTTAGGTACTGAACTACTGTCCTCCCACTCTAACATCGGTTCATTAGGGAATTGAAATTTGACAACTCTAGTTCTGCAGTCGACTAAGGGATAACTGGAGTGAAACAAAGCCATGCCATGAATGAGGTCAAAGTCGACCATGTCTAAATCTACAAGATCAGCTGGAATGACCTTATTGAAGACTGAGACTGGGCAGTTTCTATACACCCGGCTGGCTTTAACTGACTCACCAACTAGGGTGGAGATTGAGAATGATTCTAAGAGGACCTCTGGACTTATATCAAACTGGATTGATACATAGGGAGTAATGAACAAAAGTATGGCTCCTAGATCTAGTAAGGCATACACGTCTAGATGAAAAAGGCATAACATACCCGTGACCACGTCATGTGAGCTCTCCTGATCCTAACGAGAAGACAATGCATAAAAAAGGTTTTGGCACTGGCCGTCATCCGTACCTGAAGTGTTGGCCTGCTGGAGCTGCTGAAGTAGTGAATTGTGACCTTCCACGTCCTGCTAACGGGCATTCCTTAAGCCGATGACCAAGTTGTCCACAACCAAAATAGCCCTCTTGATCCTGAAGACACTCTCCTAGATGGTTGTTCCCACAATTTGGGTAAGCTGCGTAGCAATTGATGGAACTGAAGCTTTGGGACTGAGGGCTAGATGCTCTACCCCTCCGATCCTTGCGAGATTGAAAGGAGGGGCACTGGCTGAACTGGATGTTAGAGCCCACTACTGCTGCTGCTGCTGTTGTGGGTGGCTACTACCGCCAGATCTTTGATGGTCGTATTCTAACTGACCGGTTCTTGCCCGTTTGTTCTCCCGCTCCAAATCTTTTAATTTTTCTACCCAATTTGCTGGGCATTAACTATGATGCCGGAGAGATCGATGTCCTTGATAAGCATTGCTGTCTTGCACTCCTTAAGGACCAAATTTGAAACTCCATTCACAAACTTCATCATGCAAGCCCTTGGCTCGGATACCATCTGTGGAGCATATTTAGACAACCTGGTGAACTCCAGTGCATTCTATTGCCCTGCTTCAAGTTCATCATTCTGCCATCTTTTCCTCCCTATGCTCCCGCGGAAGAATCTATCCAGGAAGAATGCAGTAAACTCCTCCTGTTCCGCTAGTCCTACACCCGCTGGTCTCCCCTCCTTCTATTGTCTGTACCAGATCTGGGTTACCCCTTTCAGCAGGTAGGCAGCCAAGTCAGCACTCTCTGAGGAGCTGACTCCCATAATCCAGGTGATATTTTTAATCTCATACACGAACTCTTGTGGGTCCTCTCCCACCTTAGATTTGTAGAAATCTGGAGGGTTCATCCGAGTTAAGTCCCGAACTTTGGGAGTTGCTGCGGACCCATTATCATTGTTTAGAACCACCTTCTCATTCACCTAGTTTGTAATTATCTGTGAGAAGCTGGATAGCCGCCCTGAACTCTGCTGTAAACATTGAGTCATCCAGAGGGGCTGCTGGACGTGAGCGTTACTGGCTCTTCTTCCTTTACAACATCGTGGAGGCATAATTCACTAAAAAGAAATAGAGCACGAATTAGGGGAACAATTCTGGAATTGAATTTCAATGCATGATAGAGTATGAATAAAAGGGAGTTTTCCTAAGAACATCTCGTAGCCTCCCCGTCATAAGTGTGGCGCACTTCGCACCCATGAAAGGGACTCTACTCGATGTGGCTTTCAGACATCCAAGGATACTCTAAACCTAGTGCTCTGATACCAAGTCTATCATGCCCTGAGTATACATCCAGACGGGACACGGTACTTAGAGTCAAAAGTAACCCCAGTAAATCCATGGTCTATCATAACACTGGCATTCTGAGTAAATATAAATAGCAGAAGCTTCTAAAATAATGATATAAAACATTAATGAAACTGAAGTTGAATCATAAAGTTTTAAATCAACTGAAACAAATCTACAAGTCTGAAAATGAAGGGTGTGTCTGAAAGCCAACTACAACTGATCAGTTACTGGGACAAGCCCCTAACTATCTTCAAGACTAAATAAAAGAAGCAAAACTGAAAGAATAATCTCCACCCTCAAAATATGAGGACTCACCACAGATGTCACTAAGAAACTCTGAGCGAGGTTGGCTAACAGTGTTGTGTCTGAGAATCTGCAGTTGTATCATAAAATGGTAGAACATAAAACATATGCGTCAGTACTTTGAATTTACTAATTAAGTGAGAGAAACTATACATATGAAACAAAATAACTGGTCTGAAAAGACATGCAATGACCAACTGAAACTGAATAAGTAAAGTAAACTGAGATGGTCTAAAAGACCTTGTATAATGGTCAAGGACATGCCCCAAATATGAGATACTGGTCTAAAACACCGCACTAAACTAATATGAACTCACTAATAAGAGACGAAACTGAGCTGACTAGTGGGAGAGCCTATAACCGACATATAACCACGTAAGCAAGACTTGGAGTTCGATGTATACACCCCATCGGTAGGACCCAATATACCTTTCCAAGGTATAAAGGCATGAACTGGGTGATAACAAGTCTAGAGCCATGAGGCCAATAAATTAACCTACAGTGGCAATGTAGTTCTGGGAAACTGGGTGCGCAACAACCTCGATCCACTCGGTGCTAAGTCCTACTCCCACTGGAAATTTCTAGACTAACTAATAAGCTGATAGCGGGAAACTAGGGCCCAAGACTAAATCATGGATACCTATCTGGGAGCACCCTGAGATTCTTATCACACCGAATTTTGTAAGTAGGTTCTAAGACTTGTTAAAGCTGGTTATCTGGAAGCATTGTAACCCTTTAAAGAACAAACTGTAATATGAAATTGGGGTCCTAAGGCTAGTTAGAGCTGCTTATCTGAAAGGTTCATGACTGCCTAAAGAACCTGTAAAATCTAATACTGCATCTAATTCTAATAACTGGGAGGCATTACTAACACCTCGAGAATTTCTGTAGTCAAACTGATAAGCTGACATTTCTAACTAACAGTGAGTATTCTAGCATTTCAACTAAGATTGAACTAACATAAACTTGACTGAGTTTTCAATACAAACTAACAATATGGGAATCCCTAACACTAATAGAACAAGCAATTTTATAATTGAACAGTTATGCAACACTCTAACTTTTCTACATTTAAGAGCTAGGGCTATATTTAATTTTATAGGAACAAGTAACAATATAGTCACAAATTAGTGGAAAAAATATCTACATATAATGTAAGAAATATTCCACATGAATTAAATGAAGTCTGACATATAATTTCTTCGCATTCGAAAGTTTCATGGCTAGAACTAATAGAGAAGACATGGAGGATTTTTGGGACACAAGGGAAGAACTATTCCTCTGTTGAATTCCCACATACCTGGCTACGAATTCCATAGAGAAGAAAGCTTGAACCGTTGCAATAGATGAGAAGCCCTAGTCTTGCTTGAGAGTTCTTGAGAGAGAACTTGTGTTACTTTTTTGATAATTTAAGTGGGGATGAGGGGGAAAATCGTTTAATCCCTTTAAATCCCCTCAAAATAACCCAAAATGACGTAGTTTAGGGTTTAGGAGATTTGGAAATTACTGAAACTCCCTTAGGAAATTTGCAGTAAACACTGATTGCTAGTCCTCATGAGGGACTCAATAGCTCATGCCCGGTGACCACGACTTGTGGTCACGGTCGTCGAGTGCACTTCCCAAGAAGCTCCTATTGGTCACCACGAGGGACACCATGACTCGTGGTGTACGCAACGACTCATGGTGACCCACTTGTCAACTAAACTGCCGAATTCTCAAATCCCCAAACCATAGTAGACCATGGGTCACCTAACGGGTCGTGGCATGGACCACAACTTATGGTGCCTAGTCGTTAGGTACACTTCCTACCTTTTCCCAGTCTTTAATTTATTTTTGACCACAGATCACATTACGACTCGTGGTGTTGACTGTAACGCGTGGCCACACCCGTGGTCACCCCATTTTTTTGAAATTTTCAACTAAGTCCAGATTGTTCCCCACGAATCACTTCACGACACGTGGCCTACCCCGCAGGACACAGGATGACTCATTCTGTGATCATGTGTAAAAAATTATGTTTTCTCCGTTTCAACTCCTGGGTCTAGTCTTAGGGTGCTCAGGGAATTACATGCTCCTTGTTCAACTTCAGTCCCTTTTTCACCAATCGAGGTCTCAGGAACCTCAGCCTCCTCATTAAGTTCCTTCTCAGCGACATTGTCATCATTTTCAATCACACTCTCTTTCTTCCTTTCATCTACAACCGGTAGAGGGGGGTCAACAGTAGTCTTTCCACTCCTAGTCATCATATCCATAGAATGACCATCATTCTTTAGATTTTTTAGTGTGTTGCTTGGTAGCGTACCATTTATCCTAGGGTTCACAGATGCTGGCAGTTGCCCTAGCTGCTGTTCAATCTGCATGATAGCTGTCACATATGAATTCACTCTCTGAACCATGCTTGATATATCACTACGAATGTGTTTCAACTGATCATTTGTGGACTTCACCTTTTTCAGCATCTCATCCATTATGCTCTCTAACTTTAACTATCCAGCATCCCCCTCATGTGCATTAGGAGGCACGTACAATCCAACTCGATCATTGCGGTAGCCATCATTCCTTCTCCAGTCTTCTTCGCACTCACGACCTCAGCTTCTGACTCTGTACCCATTCTAATTATAGTTGTCTCTATATTGGTTTTGACCTTGGTTTCCTGAACCTTGGCGCCAAGTGTCTTGTCCAGACCCTTGGGTGTTGGCTCAAAAACTCACCACTTGGTTGTCCAAGAAGTTTGCCTCCTCCTCGAAATCTGAGTGGTCTGGCCTTGGCTCCTGTCCTTGTGTCCCAACTGCGTTCACCTTTCTGGCTCCAACTCCCATGATGTTCTTAGTAAGAAAAACCAACGATGTACGTATATGAGCCAACTCCTAGTCACGCTCTTCTTCTTTCCTATGTTGGTCTACAGTCAAACCAACAACGTATGTACCGGCCACTACGTCTGCCTCCTGGGTGTGCCATGCCATATTTGTTTGTCACCCTGTCAAAAGTAGTAGCGGCTTGCTCCTAGGTGTGACTCATCAGTGCTCCTCCTACCACTGTGTCTGCTATAGCTTTGGTACTGTTGTTTAAGGACCAGTAAAAGATTTCCAACAAACTGTCATCTGGAATCTTATGGTTCGGGCATTTAGTCAACTTATTCTTGAACCTCAGCCAGGTTTCAAGAAGTGCCTCAGTTTTAAGTTGTCAAAAGTTATAAAATTAATCCTTGAGCTACAACATCCTAGAGGGTGAAAAGAATCTCTCTAAGAAAGCTTGCTTGAGCTCCATCCAGTTGGTTATGGAGTCGTTGGGCAACTATGATAACCATAAAGTGGCTTCCCTAGACAAAGAAAAGGGAAAAAGTCTGGGTATGATGGAATCTTGGCTAACTCCGGGAAACCTGTATGCCTTGCATATTCCCACGAAGTTCATCAACTACAAGTTGGCATTGTTAGATGCATGACCACTAAACAGCCCTTTCCTGTTTACCAATTGAATCATTGTGCTCGGGAAGTCAAATTTCGCCCCAGAAAGCAGTGGTGGTGGTACAATGGCTCCACTTGACCCAACTTCATCGATGTTCAGGTCATTTTCTTCGAAGAAATGAGGGGCATATCTTTGGCCTCGGTTGCCCCTCCTATGTAGACCAGCATTCACGACCTCATCTCGAGCATCCTCTGCATCCTGAAGTGCAGCTTGTTGAGCTAGCTCAGCTTTCCAAGCTTCTTCAGCTATGCACGCATCTCTTTGATCCAGGTTTTCCATAATTCGCAGTGTTCGTTCAAGTTTGAGATCTAATGGAATCAGGGGGTTTCCACTTCGACAAGTACTTGGTATTTACCAAGCAACAACTTATGGATATCCAAAAACAAAATAAAATATTTTATTTAGGAAATAACAACCAAAAGTCAACTACAAGAAATTGAACTAATCTTAGTTGTATTCCCCAGCAACGACGCCACTTTTTGATAACGCTCAAACTCACTCATCCTGACAACGTATGAAGAAGACGTTGTTAATAAAGAAGTAAACTAAGAGGTTGGGGTCAAACCCATAGTGAATAGGGTATGATCTAGACTAATGCTAGTAAGTAAACTTGTTGGTGAGTTATCTCCAAATTGGTGGGTTTAACGAAAACAATATTAAAACAAAGATTATGTTTGTGGTTTAAATCAAGAATTGCAAACAATAATGGTAAGTGTTCCCCATGGGTTCATAACTACTTCGGGTATACACACATGATCAATCTCAATGCTTACTTGTAGAACTGATAACTAGGGTTTATCCAAATGACTAGTTCGTCCCTATTGGATGACTATACTCAATCATCGGGTTAGGTCTCAAGAGCGATTTCAAACTAACCATTATCAATATGTTCCAAATTTAACTATCCTACGACCACACCTCAAGTTAATACAATGATCGAAAAGATCAAGGCTTTATAGTGATTCTCTTTTCCTTATCTCTACTTCTCTAGGTTCAAGAAAATAAAGAATTCGGGAAAGTCCTAATGTTGTACACCGTTAAGAAACGTTTAAACATGAAGAAAATACAATACAAGCTTTTCGCATTGGTATTGAATCACTTTTGTGCAACCCTAATTTGTTAATCCACTATGGTTCTCACAACCCCTAGTTATGGAGGTTTTAGCCTCTCATGGTTGTAAGATTATAATTTACATTCATGGACAAATACATAATTAAATACTTACGCCAACAATTGGAAGGAAATTAAATTTGATTATCAAAGAACAACCCTAAGAACAATGTGAGGAATCAAGAATTTGATCCGATGAATTGCTCCTTTACATTTGATAAAAATTAACAAAAGTAACTATTGACATGTCTACTCATTCAGTCTTGTCCTCCTCTAACTAAACTAAAACATAAATCATATTTATACGAACATTGAAAACCTTTTCCTAAGCTAACAGGGAGTTTTTCATATCTAGTGCCGCCTGTGCCACGATTTCTTGTATGACCCGTAGCAGGATTGTACAGGTCGTACCTGCCTCCCGTATGTTCTTGGCTGCTAAAGATTTAGTTAGTGTTGGCTTGCTGGTACAACTGATACCTTCATCCTACGAGTCATACATTGCTCCAATGGTTTGGCCCTGAGAACTCTAACATCTTTCGGAATTCTTCACAAGTGTTGTGGTATGACTCGTACATTCTTTCCATGACTCGTACTAGCTATCGTTTTTGAAGATCATTCAAGAACTGTGAATCTTCTGAAGTTCACCATGGCTCCTGATACGATTCTTAATTGGTGCCACGATTCATGAGTCCATATGTACTAGGACTCTACATTTATGCAATTTCTTTTGAATATTTCCATGGCTCCACTTACGCCTCGTACTAAGAGTTGTATGTTGCTTTCTTCCCTATTCAGCCTTCTGATGTTCATCATGGTTCTCAGTATATCTCATACGATAAAGGTACAACTCGTAGTGAGACTAGTACTTTGACTGATTTTCTACATTTTAAGGCTTCTTTTGCACATCATTGCTCCAACATTTATTTTCCCTGAAATTAAAGTAAAAGTGCCTTATATCCATATAATCATACCTAAGTCCATGCTATTTTCTCAGTTTTAAGTGTCAAAAGTGTTGTAAATTCACAACACATCACCACCCTAAGTACTTTTAAGACATATTTTACTTTTCTTGTCCATTATCTTTTTACTTGTTTGTTCACCTTTCATCTACTCACCCATGTCTTTTCTTTTCATGCCCCATTTTTTACTACTTAACTTCTAGTTTTCTACTCATAGAATAACTAAGAATTTTGCAATTAGAGCTCTCTTTTATAATTCCCTAGCAACAAGTAAGCAACACAAGTTTTATGAGCACCTCTTCTTCTCACTTTTCTTTTCTTACAAGAAATATTTTTCTTTTTCCCTTGCAATATTTCTTTGTGGACCTTAACTTCCAAGTCTCAAAGTACTTAAGACTACTTTTAATCAAAAATTTGAGATCTCGCAAAAGAGGGATTAAGCTACTTTCATGGCTAAGAACGAATAAAGCTTTAGGCTCAAAGGGGGTTTACTAGGGAGAATGTACAAGAAGGTAAATCAAACATTGGAAAAAACCATGGCTTTTTAAAAGAAATTCCTTGATCATATCATCACTCCGTAATAATTAGTTATCCTACATATACTAAGGCAAGTTCTAGATGATACAATTTGTACACAAATGATAATTTAGCTCACTTCTCATGGCAATCAAGAATCTAGTCGATTTCCTATAGCTACATATTCACACAATCATAGTGATAGCCCTTAGAATCATTTTGACTCAAATTAAAGAGATATGAACGTCTCTCATGAATTCCTAACTAATGCATTCAAGATTACCACTTTACTGACTCTAGTATAGCAGCTAAATAGAATGTTAACAAGAACACAAGTGAATGCTCTATGACTCAATCCTAAAAATAAAATTTAAAAAACTGTGACTGGTTTCCCTTAAGACGGTCGTCATCCATCTATCATAGGGAAGGTTCACTGCTTTACGACGAAAATGACTCCTAAAAATAAAAAAATTACCAATTCAAAGGTCCTTCCTTCAGAAAAGAACCGAGGCCATGACAAAAATCGAAGGGTGGATGAGACATGCCATTTTCAAAAAAATTTCAACTAAACTTGCTAGCATGCTCACCCTTAACCTCAAAATTCATGGAGACATATCCCTCACTCCACACTTAAAGTCTTGATCTGTCCTCAGAGAAACTAAAATTAAAGGTCATACAATAGCGAGAAATAACTCTCTAAGGCCCTCTAGGGCCTAGCTAGTAGCCTGTCTCTTTGATTTACGGATCACACGACTCCACACTTAAGCTCCAAACGTGCTCCTTAGCTTTGATTTCAGGTACTCAGACATCCCCTTCTCTGCACACAAAATAAAAAACAAAAGTGAAACTATAAAATAATAATAATTATAATAACAACAACAACATTAATGCAATTGAGTTTCCCCCCAACAAGCACCCGATTTAACGTTGCGGGACAACACCATCAAGTTTTACCACTTTTCCTTCCATTTTGAGCTTATAAATTTCATACCTAGTTTATTTTCCAATTTTCTTTTATGATCAATGGGCGGTGGTGTAAACATGAAGGGACCAAGTACTAGACATTGCATCTTTCCCTTCTCGGCCCATAAGTGAGAGATGTCATTGTGTGTCTTTGGCATAATGAATATTAGAATATGGGGGCATTGTTCCCCCATATGCACCAGTCTCCATAGGTTGGGAAGGATCTATTTCTAGGTTGCCCCCTAAACACAATGTTGAGAAGTTTTTAGAATGAGGTCCACTAAGCCCAAACTCCATGATTGCATTATGCTTGACATCCTCACTTTTATCCACCTCCTCAACATTCACATATACCAACAAAAAATGGTCTAATGGTTGGGATTCTATTTCTTGTTCCGTGCATTGGCTAGTATATACAACACTCTGTAGTTGGGCCTTAGATGCCTCAACGTTTTCATTCAAAAGACCCTGCAGGTGATGGATACTTGGGCCAAATTGATCCATCTCTCGTCTGAGCTCTATTCTCCCTTCCACTTGAGGTTCCTCTTGAGTATTGGCTAAGATCGTGATTTGCAAATCGTTACAAGTTGTAGTCTCAGCCATCATCTCTGCGAGCTTAGCACTCATCCTTTATAAGGCTCCTCCCTGTTCAGTAAGCTGCTCCCTGATTACTTCCATATGCACTAGGATCATTTTTTCCATATTGCTTGTTTGAGCATGACGTTACTCCTCTTTATTATTCCTATAAGCATCACAAACAATAGGAGGATCGTAATAGGGGCTTGGGGAAGGGGAATAAAAATATGGGCAACTATTCCAATGGCCATCCAGACCACCACATACACCGCAAGTATGACAGTGTTGCCACAAGTGGAGTCCTCCACAATTCAGACAAGAATAACCTAGATATGAATACCCATCATTCGACCCATTTATATACCAAGATGTCATGTTAAGATTAGTGGTCAAATACTAAAAGAAAACGAAAACTATAAATCTATACAATATATACAGAATAACATAATAAAACCCCAACCTACGAATGATAAAACAATATTGAAGTCCCCGGCAATGCCTCCAGAAACATGATGTTGCCCAAGTGCATGTGGTCATCAAGTAATATAGGATTGTTAAGTCTAGATATCGTACCCACAGAGACTTGACAATTTAATCGTTATAATGTTGTCACTTTAATTTCACCAATCTACAAAACAATTAAAATGTAGATTGGTTTGGAAAATTAAACTACTAAAACTTCAAATAAAAAATTGACTAAAAACAATTGTAACCTTGATTGTATTTCGATGATGGTGAATGACTAGGGAAATGGAACTTGGTTGGTGTCAAGTCAAGTTTTCAAGAAGTAATTAAATAGACATGATTCTTCCTAGGGTTGTTAGTTGCAAGTTACTATCTCATTCCTTGCCACTATCCCTAGCATCCAAGAACTATTTCATGAACCCTAACTCCTATATTCTGATGGTTGAAGGAGAATAATAAAACGACGATTATGCCTACTTGTATTTCAACTAAATGGGGTTGAAGGGTATATTCCTATCATCAACAACAACTTCTATCCTATCATCAATGGGTTCAAAGGTCTTGGAATTCCCGTTTTGTATTTATTTTTAACCGTTTCAATTCCCTTTCCCAAGTTCAATTGAAACCAACAGATTACTTACAAGGTGATCAATCTCATATACAATAAATTAACACAAATAAATACAAACAACCATAAATGAAGAATCAAAACCAAATTTAATTAGTCTTTCAAACAATCAACCATTCACCATGGATAAAACCCTAGAATATAAGTTTAGCCACTCATAGACAAGTGGAAAAACGAATATTTAGTCATCATCATATGAAAATATGAGTAAAGAAGAGAAAAACCTAGTTGTAGAACTATGTCTTCCTTCCAAAGGGCTTACAAGCTTTCATGAACGAACTGTGAAATGTAAAATGTGATTAAACACTGATCCAAGATGATATCCCCCTTCTACAAACGACCTAAGGCATGTATTTATAGATGAGCCTTCAAATGACGCTTCTTCCCTTCAAAATTTGTCTTTAAAATCAGCATTTTTTCCTTGGAATAGCCCAGGTGTAATGGCCCATGTATCTCATAATAGACCTAGTCAAATTTCCAACAATTTCAGCTCCAGATAAGGTCTGGGACGCCTCCCCCTCTATCTCGCCAAGGTGTTCATCAAATTTCTCTAATCTTGGACACCTCTGGCGTAGGGCGCCACTCATCTCACTAAGATTTGGGAAGTGCAATTCTCTAAAGCTACACCATCCATAGCCCCAAGTTAAAGTTTTGTTCTCTAAAGTTTTGGGCTTTATGCAGAGCTCCATCCATAGCGCCAGGCCATTCAACTCCTCAAATCTTCACTCCTTGCATCATTTGAGCCTATTTTGCTTAGTTTTTCTCCTCAAATAAACTCAAATCATTTGTTAGCGCATAAAACACACACACAGAGACAAATCTAAGCATATATTAAGGATTATGAACTCAAAACGTGATAAAATATGGGTAAAAATATGGAAAATGGGCATAAAAATATGCCCATGTCAATAATCCCTTTTAAAACTTTGAGTTGATGTAACTTTGGGGGGACGTGTCGGCTTAGTTTAAATTAATCTTAAATTAGATCTTGTAATTCCTTTTACTTATTAATTTAATATATATTAAAGGATACTATATATGATTAGTAATTATAAAAATACTATTTAGTTCAAGTAGATCAAAACAAATCGAGATAATGATTTTTGATTGAAAAAAGCAAAGCTTGTAATAAATAAATAAAATATAAAATCAAAAGGAACTAAAAAACAAGACAACTAGCACATAATTTCCAACCTCCTTTAACATCCCCATTAATTATTATCCTGTTTTTTAAGAATTACAAATCGAATAAAAAATAGGATACAAAAGATAAATAAGAAAGAAAAGAAAAAAATATTCTTAGTAATCCTCATATTCTTAGACCGAACCAGGCAACTCCCCATTGAACCCTAACAAAGGAAGGATTAACTGCTTTTACAAAAATATACATATGCATACCAACATATATATAAAATATATCAAACTCACAAAATAAGATAGGAGACATGATAAATGCAAAAGAAAACTATCAATTGGGGTCCGAGACCAAAAATTGAATCCATAGGCATGATATTTGATAGTTAAAATAGATAACTAAACAAAAAAGTTAAAGGCATATTAAAATTATTCGAGTAAGGTCAATCCGAATTACGACCATAAAGTATATCTACATATATCAATCTAATACGAAATTAGTTATCTATTTCATGAACAAGTATGTTATGATAGTTAGAACACATGAACAGATATGTAGGACTGGCTTAAATAAATAACGTATAGGATAATATTCAAACATGATTTGGGAGAAATACAACTCTAAACAAAACTACTACATTAGATTTTAGATGTGTTGATAGAGTACTAACAAGTTAGAGAGGACAAATAATAGTTATAGAGAAAAAAATGGGCAGAATATGCAGTGTAGAACAAATACCAAATACTTCCAGAACACAAACTACTTCCCCGTGGCTTGTAGAGGGAAAATATGAGAAATTGCTAAAAGAGAATATTGGAGTGGGAAGAGGAAGAGATGCCCAAAATATTATCAAGAATATCGAGCAATCATAGTATCACGACACCTAGAGAATAAAGTAATACTTTCAATGTTAAATAAATGAGAAAGCAAAGTTGTATTATTAAAGAACAAGCGAGGTTCCCCCTGAATGAAAAGAGGAGAAGAACATACTTATATACTAAGGGATATAATCGGTTAGAGAATAAGAGAGGAGAAAGAAAATATTTTATCATAATTAATCAAGGAAATCTTTCTTTATCAAAATATATAGAATTGAATCAGACACGAAGGAAGCTACGATTTACTTAAAGAAAAATCAAATATTACAAGTTGTTTACACAATTAAGGGAGTCAATTAACAAAAAAATCCTTAGTTACCATAAATACCACACTATGTGTTGTCCAACTCAAATAAGAAAAGGAATAAATAAGCAGATTATCTGATATTTTAAAAGACTAAATAAAAATTACAGACATAATGTTAAGGAAGGCAACTAGAAATTTATAACCAAGGTGCTAGAGCAAATCAGGATTTATTATGAATGGACATGTATTAGAGCTGTCAAAATTATGACCAAGCTATGATCAAGAATTCTATAAAAGGAAACAAGTATTTCAATTTATTACCCATATTTGGCACAATAAACTAATAACAAGTTATGGATATTAGCTAAAGAAAATAAGTGACGGGAGACATGAATCATAGGAGGCTTGTCCTTAATTAACAAGGCTGAATCAATTATGTAGAACAAGTCAAAGTTTACCAAATTAATTAAGTACCAAACTTACCATATTAATCACATAAATGCATAATCACAGGCTACCATATTTAGTAATTTACCAAAAACTATCACGACCCAAATTGCAGAGATTGGCACCCACACTAACTTCCTAGCGAGCGAACCAATGATTCTCAACAATTTTCCCAAAGACAACATTCTGAAAAAGAATATTAACCTCAAACTCAAATAAACCAACAGAATACAGTTAAAATTGCTAAGTCAACCGAAAGAACCACAATTCTTATTACAATTCTCCGAATTCGATTGTCATTGCACTAACGTCTTACTAGATATTTAAGAGTGAAAAGTTTAGGAAATAAAAGAAATTATAATGTCCGGAGGAGGGACATCTTCCACGGGGGAGTAGAACTTCCCATCTTGCGATCGCGCACCTTCCGAGATGAAATTGCTGCTGCTCTAGAGGTGAGGACGGGAACAGCTTCCTACATTAAATTTTGCACTCAGAAAAGCAGTGCAGGAGTAGCATTAGTACAAAACACGGTACTGGAAGGCATTATCAGCCGACCTTACATAATAACACATAAGCATGCAACAACGGCATAAAACCAATCCAGAACATCATACATATATACAATACACATTCAAAAACTTTACCTCTACATAGGTGACAAGATGCCTGCTCATTGGATTAGGCCTTTCACTACAGCTGTCACTGGACCGTTGCCACGGTCTCGCGCAAGTGAAATAAGTCCTGCTATAGCGATACAGCCCTAAGAAGTAGCTCAACTTAGCTTCACCTTTATCATTTCATTGTCTTTTAGCAATCACGATTATCGTGCTTATTCAGATATAAACGTAAGCTATTGACATTGATACACAAACTATTACATAACCACATACGATATAGATCAATTCATAACAAGTTAGTGCAACTCAACCATTCATATCCATTTAACATATCAAACATCAAGTCTTTTTCCACTTTTCCACGTTCAAGTAACAACCACATGATCACAAGCTCAACTCAGCCACATAGCACATACTCATTCCAAGTCTTTAAGACTATTACAATTACATAATAAAATATAACAAATGGTGACATGTCAAGCACATGCCTCCACCATAAACACTCCATCAACAACATCGATGTGCAACACATTCTAGAGGGTCTTATTTCTGCCCTTCCAGTCATGACTTGTAGGGGACTCTAGAAATTCATGCACTATATCGGTGTGGTACCCACTCCTACTCATATGCTCTTCCGGATGCTCCCCTCAAACACGATTCACTCAATTAATATTGCTCGCCCGGATGCTTTCCTTGGGCATGAGCCTCTCATCTCAGGATATTCTTACTATTCTAAACCATTCTCAAGGACAAATTAACAAATTATCATTACACATACATACATGCCATTATATAAAGTCTAACTCCTACAAACCATAACCTACCTCAAACTGGGAGGGTTCAGATGGAAATCATTTGGTTGAAGCCTTGCCTTTCTTTGGTGCTTCCAAACGCGCAAAGTCTAAATAAGAACATGACAGAATTAAAATTCCTACCACCTACAAAAGGGTATTAGAAACTCAAACCCTTCCCTTTAGGAAAATTTTAAGTGTTTTAAGTAAAACCCCCATTTCACCTAGTTCTAGGTCTCGATTCCTGCATAAATTACATTCTTTGACAACTAAAACATGGGGAATGATCATTACCCCCTATAAACACATAATAAAACCACCCCATTAGTTTTCCATGATCCATCCCTAGTATATCAACCTAGGGTTTCTTTTCTAGAAAATCTCTATTAGAGGTTCTCCTTTAATCCTAGTGTCTACATAATCCATCATAGAGGTAGGAATTCAAGAGACTTGCCTTGGGAAAGAAATTCAACTGCTCTGCGGGAGAAAATCGCCTTCAGCCTTGAATCTTTGTGTTATAGAAATTTTGGGGTATAACCCCAGAAATTCCACTTAAACCCACTTTCTGATTTCCATCGTCCACTGCAGCGGTCATCTTTCTACTACAGTTAACCCACGTGGTTAGGAAGTTGCTACATCAGATCTGACAGTTACTTCCACAGTTCATTATGGTGGAACTCTGACCATCACCATGATCTTGCTGCAGCGGGAATTCCACCGTTGGAGTGGTCCCCCAAAAGTAGTGGCTCCCTAAAATCAATCAATTTTCACTATCTCACCCCACAACACTTCTTCTAACCATTACCTAGCCCTTATTAGAGTGTTCAAGGTTCGTTTCTCCTTGTAATGACATACGGGTCGTTACATTAGATACCAAATAAAATATCATTCATCACCGAACGGTCTAAAAAGACAAGGAATAGAACATACTAGATCCATGAATAATTAAGGATATTTGATCCACATATCGTCCTTGGTCTCCCAAGTGGCCTCCTCTATGGGATGATTCTTCCACTAGACCTTTACCATCACAATTCGTTTTAATCTCAGCTTGCAGACTTCCTTAGCCAATATAGCCACTAGCTCCTCCACATAGGATAAGTTCTCATCTAGAAACACAGAGTCCCATTTGAGGATGTACAATCCATCCCTATGGTATTTCTTTAGCATAGAGACCTGAAAGGTTGGATGCACCCCTAACAGCCCTGGCGGTAAGGCCAGCTTATAAGCTACTTCATCCATACTTCAGAGGATTTCAAATGGCCCAATATAAATTGGACTAAGCTTGCCTCACTTATCAAACCTCATTACGCCCCTTAATGGGGGATACCTTAAGAAAGACTTGCATTTCCTCAATAAACTCCATATCTCTCACGTTCTTGTCTGCATACTATTTTTGTATACTTTGAGCAGCCACTAGATGTTCTAGGATTAATCGAACTTTCTCCAAGGATTCCTTTAGAAAATCTGTTCCCCACGGTCTCACCTCAAATACATCAAACCACCCAATTAGAGACCGGCATTTCCTCCCATGCAGGGCTTCAAATGGCACCATGCCAATGCTCGAGTGATAGCTATTATTGTAATAAAACTCTGCCAAGGGTAAGAATTTCTCCCAATGGCTCCCAAAATATATAACACAGGCCCGGAGAATGTCCTCTAATACCTGGATGGTCCTTTCTAAATTTTCATCTTTCTAAGGATGGAAGGCTGTGCTGAAATCCAACATGGTGCCTAACTCGGCTTACAAGGTTCTCCAAAAATGAGAGGTGAACTGAGTAACCCTATCCGACACAATCGACATCAGCATCCCATGCAATAGAATCACTTCTTTCACATACAGCTTGGCTAATTTCTCGACATTGTAAGTCACTTGGACAGGTACGTAGTAAGCAGACTTGGTGAATATATCCACAATGATCCAAATGGAGTCAAACTTCCCCAATGTCGTTGGAAGACCAACTACAAAGTACATCGCTATTCTCTTCCATTTCCACTCGGGGATAGGCATCCTCTAAAGTACTCCCCAGACTTTTGGTACTTGTACTTCACCTGCTGACAGTTCAAAAACTGGGCGACATAGTCAACAATGTCTCTCTTCATTCTGCCTCACCAATAGTGATGCTTCAAGTCATGGTACATTTTTGTAGCTCTAGGATGAATGAAGTATCTCGAGTTATGAGCTTCTACCAAGAGAGTCTTAATTAGCTCACCAACTAGGGGAAAACACACGCGTTCCTTTATTCTCAGGACCCCTTCGCCATCTAGCACTACTTCTTTAGCTATTCCTCGCAGAACCTTATCTTGGATCTTACCCAACTTCTCAACCTCAAACTGTCTTGCCTTTATTTCCTCTTACAGCGATGACTTATCCTCCACGCTAGCTAGTATCCCACTTGTTTCTGTAAAAGAGAGCATCATCAAACTATTTTTCAGTGTTTGAACTTCCTTGGCCATCACTCATTGAGTAGCTTCCAGGCAAGCTAGACCGTCGATACTTACTACTTTCTGACTCAATGCATCTGCCACCACATTAGCCTTCCCTTGGTGATACAAGATGGTGATGTAATAATCCTTGAGTAGTTTCATCCACCTTCTCTACCTCAAATTGAAATCATTCTGAGAAAGCACATATTGTAGGCTGCGATTGTCTGTGAATACCTCACAATGAGCTCCGTACAGGTGGTGCCTCTAGATTTTTAGGGTGAACACCACCACTGTTAGCTCTAGGTCATGCATGGGATAATTTTTCTCATGCAACTTCAACTGTATTGAGGCATAAGCAATGACCTACCCATCCTATATCAACACACGACCCAACCCAGACCGTGAGGCTTCATAATAAACAATAAAATCTTTACCTTCCACCGTTAATGTCAGGATAGGTTCCAAGGTTAGCAAGGTCTTGAGCTTCTAAAAACTCACTTCACATTCCCTCAACATCTAGAAAGGTACATCCTTTTGAGTCAACATGGTAAGTACTAACGCAATGGATGCAAAACCCTTCACAAACTAATGTTAGTAGACGGCTAGCCCCAGAATACTCCAAATCTCTATCATGGTAGTTAGCCTAGCCAAGTTTCTGACTGCCTCCCCCTTCTGTGGTTCAACTTTGATCCCTCTTTGGAGACCACATGCCCAAGAAAAGACACCGATTCCAACCAAAACTCATACTTAGTGAATTTGGCATACAACTACTTCTCCTTCAGCAATCCCAACACGATTCTGAAATGATTCTCATACTCCTGCTCTTAGAGTACACAAACATATCATCAATAAAAACAATCACAAAGGAATCTAACTAGGGTTTAAATATATTATTCATCAAGCACTTGAACACATCTGGGGCATTAGTGAGTCCGAAGGACATGACTAGAAACTCATAATGCCTATACCTTCTCTGGAAGGCTATTTTTGGAATATCCTCACCCCAAATCTCCAGCTGGTGATAACCCGACCTCAGGTCAATCTTTGAGAACACAGATGCACCCTGTAACTGATTTATCAAATAATCTATTCGAGGAAGAGTGTACTTGTTTTGAATAGTTACCTTCTTCAAATGATGGTAATCAATGCACATCTATATGCTACAATCTTTCTTTTTCACATACAAGACTAGGGCATCCCACGAAAAGACACTTGGGCTAATACACCACTTACTAAGAAGTTCTTGCAACTGCTCCTTAAGTTCATATAACTCAACTGATGCCATTTCGTACAGCAAAATAGAAATGGGTCGGGTCCTTGGCTCTAAATCTATGAAGAAATCAATATCAAGGTCCGGCTATATGCCGGGTATATCTGCAGGGCACATCTCTAGGAACACGTAAACTACCGGGACCGACTCTATGGAAGGACCCTCAAAACTAGTATCCTAAATATGAGCTAGATACGATGAACACCCCCTCTCTATTAACTTACGATCACGAATATAAGAAATGCATTTCTTAGGAGTAGGGATACAATTCCTTTTCCACTCCAACATGGACGACCCTGGTCCTAATATAGTAATGGTCTTAGCATGGCAATCTAAAATGGAATGGTAAGGAAATAACCAGCTCATTTTCAGAATCACATCAAAATCAACCATGTCCAAGATCACTAAATCTACCAGAGAGTCAAATCCAATGAAGTCAACAATACAATCCCATCAAACCCTGTCCACCACCATGAAATCCCAAACAAGAGTAGACACATGGATAGGAGTATCAAGTATATCACAAGCAAGATCGAATCCTAATGCAAAACAAGCAGACACATAGGAAAATATAGAACCCGAATAAAATAAAGCCATAGCCATTTTGTCAGACACAAATATCATACCTGTAATAACAGCATCTGAAGCCTCTGCCTCGGGCCTACTCGGAAAACCGTAAAAGTGAGCCTGGTTACCTGCCTGCCTACCACCCCGATTGGGTTGTTCTACCCCTCTACCGAACTATATGCCACCCCAACCCACTTGAGAACCTTCTCTACTCGATTGAGCACCACCTCTGACGACTGGCTGATTACCTAACCTAAGCTGTGGACGATCCCTACTGATCGGAGCTCAAGGAGCTGGGTGCAGGATGATCTGTCTGCCCTATACAAAGTTGAGAAACCATCTACAAATGTGGTCATACTCCCCACATTCATGGAATACCTTATCAATCACTAGCATCTCAGCCAGAAAAAAAGAAATACAGAGAGCCCTGAAGTTTAAGCGAACAAGCTGAGTACACCTCGATAGTACCTGCTGGTCAGGGAGTTTTTCTTGACAGACCTCTAGCTGACATCTGCATAACTGAATGAATAGGACGCATAGAGGAACCCTGCGGTATCGGAGTCCTAGCAACACAGCCACTATAGGAACTCACCCTCTAAGCCTTCGTCTCAACATTCTTTGCGTACCTTTCCTATTTCACCCCTTTATGTTCTTCCCATATTCCACTATCTCTTGAAAGGTCTTACCTGAGGAGACCATCTAAATGGATGATAACTGGAGACCCATATTCATGCCTTTAACAAACCACCTGATCTTTTTTTCTCTATGGACAGTAAAGGTAGAGCATACCTGGTGTCACGATCTGAGTCTGCACCCTGGACGAGACATGGTACTTGGTGCCACAAGTGACCCCAAGCTAACCCATGGTCTATCATTACACTGGTAAACTGAGTAAATATACACGGAAGCTATATAAAATTATTATGTAATCAATACTACTAAAAGTGTAACATAACTTTAAGGAATACTAAATATCTGAGTCTGAAAGACTACTATATGACGAGTTGTTGGGACAAGCCCCCAGCTAACTCTAAAATCTGTCTAAATAAGAACTAACTAAAAAACAAATATTGTCCTCGAAAGATGAGGATCCACCAACTAATGCTACTACTCAAATCGTTTGAGGGATCTAGTAATGATGCTGAGACTGAGAACCTGCGCATGTATCATGATACGATACAACATAGAAAGTATGGATCACTACTTTGAATATACTGAGTAAGTGAGATATACAATAAGCATGGAAAAATAAGCATTGAATTGAAATAACCTAAAATGACCAACTGATACAGAATACTGCTAAAAGCTGAGCTATAACTGATATAGTCAATAATCACCCTGACTGATGGTCATAAACATGTCCTGGAACTGAGCGACTGAATTAAGCTAAACTAAATTGAACTGTACTAACAAGTGGGAGAGTCTATAAATGACATATAACCACATGAGCTAGACATGGAGTCTGATGTATACACCCCATCAAAGAAAGCCCACCGTACCTTGATAGGGTATAGTGGCTGAGCTGGGTGATCACAAATCTGAGGCCCGATGGGCCAATAACCTATAGTGGCAATGTAGTTCTAGGAACCTGGGTGTGTTGGAACCCTAGTCTGCTCGAAGCTAAGTACTACTCTTACTGGATAGTCCTAATTTGACTACTAAGTTATAGCTATAATCTGGGACCTGGACTAAGTCATGAATACTTGTCTGGAAGTATTTTGAGATTCTGGAGGACTGAATAACTGAAAACTAGTGTTCTAAGACTATTCAGGGTTGCTCATTTGGAAGCGTCGTAACCATCTAAAGAACTAACTAATAACTAATACTGCTGGTTCTAAGACTGGACAAAGCTGCTTGTGTTGATGCGTCGTAACCTTCTAGAGGACTAAACGATAACAGAAACTAGGGAGTATTATTGAACTAAACTCCTCCAAGAACTAACTATCGTCAAACTAATCAACTCACTTACTATAAGATACTGAAAAAGGCAAATTACTAATTGAGACTAAACTAGAATTCGAACTGACTGAGAATTCATACAATATTAATAACATTGGAGTTCAAAGACTAATAGTGTCAAACAACATTAATATCTAAAAAACTATGCAAGACCCAATGTACTGCATTTATAGAATTATGGATAAAATCATTTCACATGAAGAAATAGTAACGTGATCACTAAGTAGTAGAAACATAGAAAGAATACATAGGGGCAACAATCCAAAAGAATTAATCTGGATCTAGCTACGAATTTACCCTAACTCGAATCTTCAAGGCTAGAACTGATAAGAAATTTCAGAAGGATTTCGGGGCAGAAGCGAAGGACAATTCATTTGTTGAATTCCCACATACCTGGTGTAAAAATCCTTGAGAAAACCCTTGAGATATCTGAGAAAAATAATTGAAACCCTTCATCCTACTCTGTGCTTCCTGGCTGAGTTTTCTACGTTGTGACCTTGAGTAAGTGAGAGGTGGGAAGTTACAAAAATACCCCTAAAATAAAATTTATAAAGATGCCCGACAGGGACCAATTGGTCACACAACAAGTCATTTATTGATACCATGACTCATTGCAACTAGTCATTGGTCCTAGGCCTTGAATCAAGGCTCACTTGAAATGGACCACGGAAGGGAACAACGACTTGTTGTATGGACCTGGGTCATTGGTTCCTCTTGTGGTCACTGATAGGAAAACTTAGTGCCTCTGCTAATGGATGACACAACGACTTATTGGTAGAACCAATGCGTCATTGTATCTGCTCATCTTCTTCACTGGAAAAACTAAGGGATTTTTGGATTTACTATCGCAGATGGAAATAATGGCTTGTTGTGTGATACAACAGGTCATTGTTGCTTCTTGTTGATTCTTGCAAAAGATATTCAACAAAACCTTGGCTCCAACTAAGGACTCACCCCACGAGTCATTACATCAGACGTTTACTCGTCATCTGACTCGTGGGTTCCTACAAAGGGTTTAATTAATTTTTGAGATGGGAATACAACGAGTGACAAGATGACTTGTTACTCCTCACAATGGGTCATTCCATGTCTCGTTGGTTCTCGAAGGAAAATTGGCAGGGAAGACCACGACCCAAACAACGGGTCGTTACTGCTCACAAAAACTCGGTGTCTCGGTCAGTTTTGAGACAAAATTTTCTGGTTCATTTTGGTTTTTCATGCAAAGTCTGAGTTTGGTCTAGGAATGTTTTGGGGTGTTACAATATCTCCCCCTTAGGATCATTCGTCCTCGATTGAAGGCTAAAACTGCTGGAACACTGGGAAAAGAGTTGCAATTCCCAGACTGAAACTATAAACTGATTTCTGAAAGAATGACTAACTCTAGACTGATTTAATCATACTAACTGAGTTAACAAAAGTAGACTGGACATTGAAAATATATGAATAGAGTTGATGAGTGATGAACTGAATAGAATATTGAGGAGGAACTTAATACCCGATGCTGAAACTGAACTGGAGGGTAATAAATAGGGATATTTAGCAATCATGTCCGCTCTGCTTCCCATGTGACCCCCTCAACTAGTTGGTTCCTCCATAAGTCTTTTACTGAAGTAACCTCTTTGTTTCTCAGCTTACGAGCTAACGGTCTAGGATATGAATTGGGACTTCTTCGTAAGAGAGACTATCCTTCACTCCCATATTGTCTAGTGGCACAACTAAGGTCGGGTCACCGATGCACTTCTTCACTAGTGACACGTGGATGATTGGGTGCACATATGCTAACTCTGAAGGTAATTCTAACTCATAGGACATATTGGGAATTCGCATTAGAATCATATAGGTTCCTACATACCTCGGACTAGGTTTCCCTTTCTTTCCAAACCTCATCACCCCTTTCAAGGGTGAAATTTTCAGATAAACCCAATCATCTACAACAAATTCGAACTGTCTCCTCCTCAAATCAACATATGATTTATGTCGGCTCTCAGATCTTTATCCTATTTTGACGTAAACTCAACAACTAACGAGGATTTTGACCCACTCTATAGTACTGCTCCGCCCTCAGCTGAATCCACCAACTACACTCCCAATCGGGCTAACCTGTGAATATCTTTTGCTAGCTCTTTTCTGCCCTCTTCAACATGAGCAACACTCCCCATGGACATCCTTCTCAATGCATCCGCCACCATATTTTCCTTACTCGGGTGGTACAGCACGCTCATGTCGTAATCCTTCAATAACTCCGACCACCTTCTTTGCAAAGGTTCAGATCCTTCTGACTGAACACGTATTAAAGGCTCTTGTGATCGGTGAAAATATCCACGTGAACCCCACAAAGATAATGCCTCCATATTTCAAAGCAAACACCACTACTGCTAGTTCCAGATCATGAGTTGGATAATTCTTCTCATGAACATTGAGCTATCTAGTGGAATAAGCTATCACCTTATCCCACTGCATCATAACGCAATTGAGGCCAACTCTGGAAGCATCACAATAGACCACGAACCCATCTATTCCTTCTGGTAAGTGTTCGGCTGTTTGTTATATGGGTATATAACTACACGCAAGTGCACGTGGTCGAACAAGTAGTAAAGTGGCTTAAGTAAGCCAAGTATCGATCCCACAGGGACTGGGATGAAGTGCAATCTGCTCAAGTGTACTATATTTTAATTCTAGAAATGCAGACAATAGTGTAACCAAAAGTTTGATAGTTTGATTTATCATTTTTATGCTAAATCTAAAACAACTATCTAATGTGAGTCTGAACTATGAATGAGAGCATGCTGAGGTTAAATGAACATGTAATGAAATTAATTATCGACATACTTTGGTTAGTCTTTTCCTCTGGTTGCTAGCCAATAACTATTGCCAAGAGATTAAAACTCTCGTATTTAACCCCACTTAAGAATCATGAACCATCCACCTACATTTCTGTGATTAAATGCAATTCATGTTCTAGCCATACAAACCCGGTTCCTAAATTGACTAATACGACTTTTAGGTATATTTCTATCCTGAAAGTAAATCAATTCTCAATTTTCCCAAACTAAGAAAAGATCATATCCTATTAATTCACAACTTTCCAATTTCTTGCTCTCTCAAGTGAAACTGGACTTTTTAGATGTACATTAACGTAGGGCACACATTAATGCAGTAAGAACAAGAATTAATAGAACAACCATGGAAGAAAAGATGAAAAACCAAAGAATCAATGATCACATTTCATTACAAGTGTTCATAATCTCAGTAAGAAGATGAATTAGCCACTCATTTGTGGATTAAACATCGTTAAATGAGTGTTAAAGATACAAGCAATTGAATTAAAGAAGAAGGAGATAGAGAAAAAACCCTGATAATTTCGTCCCCTCAACTGCCTGTAACCCACGTTCTTGCTCCACCAAGTCAGAATATTGAAAAATGAACCTAAGTGTTCTATTTATACTAGTGGGAATTTTTCCTGGAATAACAAGCAACGTGTCACGGAGTGCATCACGGAGCACTGCCTCCGTGATACTCTACCGATGCGGACCTTCACTGGAACTGGGGGTCCAGGAAATAAGGCCCAACGTGGCACGGCGTGCAACGCGGAGCCATGCCACCGTGCCACGGACCCATCGCGTACCCTCTCTGGAAATTGGGAAAAAATTCCCTATCCAGGCAGAAGGCCTCTGCGATGGCAGCGTGACACGGCTCCATCGCGGAGCCCCTTTATTTTATGCTTTCCACTGCCTTGTCCCTTGCTCACGTCCGAGTCCAACCCCAATATCTTCCAACATGCATTTAAGCTTCCCAAAATTACATTTTACCTGCAAAATAATGCTAATCATGTTGGTTAGTATAAATTCACATTTTATTACCAATTACATGAGAATGTATACACATTGATAGATAAACAAGGCTAAAATTCCACATTTGAGTATCACTTGGGCATATAAATTTGCCCAAGATCAGTAAGGTCAAAACTGCACCTGTAGTGAGTCGAGTCTTCAACTCTTCAAAACTTTTCTCACATGCATCTGACCACTGAAACCTCACATTTTTCTGAGTTAGCTTAGTCAAAGGAGACACAATAGAAGAAAATCCCTCTACAAACCATTGGTAATAACCGGCTAGACCTAGGAAACTCCTGATATCTATTGGAGAAGTTGGTTTTGGCTAGTCTTTCACAACTGCTATCTTTTGAGGATCTACCTGAATACCCACACCTGAAACCACATGATCGAGGAAAGCCACAAACTTCATCCAGAATTCACATTTTCTAAATTTAGCGAACAACTGGTTGTCTCTAAGAGTCTGCAACACTATCCTAAGGTATACAATCAAGGTAGGTACGACAATGAAAAACAGAAACTTTCGGTTAAAACAAAGAAATGCCTACATCCTCTCCTACAATACACCTCTTTCATTTCATTTTGTACACACACCAGGCAAGTTATAGACACTTCACAATAGCACGGAATAACAAAACCTCACTTCACACTTATTGCACATGCTCAATTCAAGATGTATTCAAAGACTCTTCAATCAGCTAATTATAGGAATTCAAACATTAAGCCTCAATCACACTGAATCAAACTCTATGGCCTAGGTATCTCAACATATTTACAAAGTTGCATGCTTTCATACGAATCACCTTTGCATTTTAAATATCATGTACAACACGAAACCAGAATTTCGCAACCATAAAGTAACTCCAGGTTTTGGGATGCAACCTACAAAAGAAAACAATAGAAAAATAATTGAAAAAAAACCTACTCCTAAAGACTACATTTCCCTTAAGACGGTCGTCATCCATCCATCATAGGGAATGGTCACTACTATGACTTCGGTTCAATGGGACCATTCTCGGTAAAAGAACCAAAAACAAACACCGAGAACCCAAGAATTGAAAAAAAAATTTTAAAAATATCGATCATTTCGATAACAAAAATATGTACAAAATCAGCTAGCAACATTCAGCAACACACGTCAATTTCACATAAATTTACAATACAGAACAACAACTTAACAATTCACAAATCACAGGGAACAACAAAAATTTCACAGGCCCGACAACAGATTAGAGCATACATACATAACAGCACAACCAGCACCTAACTGCTCCCACCCCACACATAGCTCGAACACTGTCCCCAGTGTTCACAAAAATTAAAATAACACATAAATCGGGTGGTGGAACTCCCTGATCAATCAAAGTACTCCACTTCTTCGTCAGGTGCTGCTGCTTCATCTCCCATGTCTGAATCAGCCCCGTCGTCATCATCGGACTCCACATCGGAGTCCTCCTGACGTGTCTCCTCGTCTGTGGGGACCTCATCATCCGTGGGCTCTACAAATGCTAGCCCCACTCGGCATAGAGCCCTGGCATTCTCGCCGAAGGGGTAGTCTAGCTCGAGCTGCCATAGCTCCTCCTCTGTCGCCGGCCTCCCGCCTATCCTCAGCTGGAGCATCTGCATCCCATACATATGAGCCATATACTGATCATCACGAGCATGTCGCTTGCCAAGTGTAAGCACTAGCCCATGGGTGGTGTCGGGTGCCTTAGTTTTAGTAACATCTAAGGCCCGCCGCTCCATCTGCGGGATATAATCAAGGGCATCTTCCTCAACATCTAGGCCCCTGAGGAAGGTGGTGAGTAGTCCACCAAAGCCGTACCTGTGCCCTTGATGCAATCGGGCTCTCTTCATGGCGGAGATAATCACCGCCCCCACGTTGATCTCCAGCCCTTTCATCAGGGCGTACACCAGGCATACACGATCCCGGGTTACATCTGTCATATGTACCCCCGGGATTAGGCAGGAACAGACGATCTTTAGCCATATTCTGGCTTCCCTGTTCATCTGTGAATAGGGCAAAGTCTGATGGTAGCCCCTCTCTTTGTGTCTGCTCCACCTAGCTGTCGATCGGGTCCCACACAATGTGCGTCTGATGTCCACATACGGTGGAGTGATGTCCAAGTGTTGAAGCACGTGGGCGTCTGTGTCCCGCGCCCCTATGATAGCATTGAGGTGGTGGGGCTCAAATGTGACTATTTGCCCTCTTATTTTTATGGTGTGACTTCTTAGGGTTGGGTTCCAATTGGCATAAAATTCCTGAATCAGGTGCAAGTTACATTCCTTGGGCTCTTCAAAGATGAAGTTGAGCCCAGCTGCCTCGATCCGGTGGACAATCCTAGGGAACTCCTGTGCCAATGGTTCCCGTGCGATATGTTCCTCGGGGAAGTACTTGTTTTCTTTATGCTTTGCGTACCACTTCTTCCCCTCATCTGTCACCCATATGGTTCCGTATTGGCGGTGTTGGCCACGTGGAACCGCTGGTGCTGCTGGGACTGCTGTGCCCAGTCTGATTCGCTTTCTTCCGGCGCCAGATGTTGATGCGCCTTTCCCTTTTTCTTGCCTGCTTGCCATTTTACCTGTCGACCCAAGTAGACAAGATCAATGTTAAGCCAATGAATATTAAATTCGACTAAGGTCGGGTTGAGCTAGGCTACCCCACACTTAGTCCTTAGCTACAGTTACAACATACCGGCAAGATCATGCTTATTTGCACAAATAAACAACCAACTATATAAACATGCTTAGTGCATACGAAGAATTTGACGGTATATATTCTATGTACTACTCAGACTTCATACAGCTAACAACAATCATTACCATCGATAACCTTTTAATCCGTCGCACTTAGCAAGGAAAAAAAATAAAGAAACGAAAAACAACAAGAATTTATCTACACGAACCTATACAACCAACCCAATTCTTGCAAATTTCAATATTCCCCTAACCCGAGAATCCGTCAGTCTTTTAACATGATAACAACTAGCACATCGACTCATCTCACTCAACATGTACATCCCGGCATGAATTTCACAAGTTCACTACATTTTCCACTTCGAATTCAAAAACAAGCCCTTGAAATGATGATATCATGAAAATTCGATAAATTTATGCAATTAACGAGTTCAAGCAATCATAAGGATATTCTGAACATTCATCAACAATAATTCCATTGAATTCATGATTAATTTCTACTTAAGGCAAACTTAGCTCACCTCACATGCTCAATATCGAAGAAAATCGACAAGAAATGAGATGAAATCGAAGAACATACCTTGAAGTTGAAGAATTGAAGAAAACTCAATGATTTTCTTGGCCTATTCCATGTCACGTTGAAGGAGGATGGGTTTTAGGGAGTTTGGTCACGGAGTGATTGAAAAATAAGGAAAAGTGAGGGGGTTTCGGGGTTTAAAAGTGGGAAAATCGCGCGGGTCACCCGGCGACCCGGTATGACCCATCGCGATATACACGACAACGTGTCACGGAGTGCATCGCGGTGCACTGCCTTCGTGACACGGAGCTGTCGCGAGCCTGTTCTGGAATTTTAAAAATTCCGGATTTATACCTCAACGTGTCACGGAGGGTAACGCGGAGGTCCTCCTTCGTGACACGGAACTATCGCCCTAGCTCACTGTTTTTGCCACTTTTTATTAATTTTCATACCCTGAATTTTACTTTGCGATTCCATGCATATTTTCCTCCGTTTGACCTGAAATTCATGTCACTACACGAAATTGGTTAGAATGATAGGTTTCACTCTAAATAAAAAAACAAACAAAAACAAAATTAAAAATTTTGTAGTAAATCAAGAAAAAAGAAAAAGAAAAATCTATTCACACTTTACAAAGAGAAATTTTTTTTTTCACGGGTTGCCTCCCGTGCAGCGCCTGGTTTAACATCGTGGCTCGACGTTGTTAAGCTCAGTTGTCCTCTAGGGTGATGGATGATTTCTCTCGATCACCGTCCTCCCCCCAGTAGTGATTACACCGTTCCGGTGGTTTTCCCAATAGCTCTCGTGAATCCTTCATCTGCTCATTATCGCCTTAATCAATCACATTGATCACCGAGAGTTCTTCGTGCACCATCGGGAGCTTGGGTGCCTTGTACACATCGAACACCTCTACCTTGTCGTGTGCTCGCATTGTTAGCTGCCCCACAACTACGTCAATCAGTGCTTTCCCGGTTGCCAAGAAGGGACGTCCCAAAATAAATGGGACTTCCGCATCTGGTTCAAAATCCAGCACGACAAAATCTACCGGGAAAATCAGGGAGCCCACTTGCAGCAGAACGTCCTCCACAATGCCATCAGGTCTGGCTAAGGACCGATCCGCCAATTGCAAGATCACTGTTGTGGGTCTAGGACTCCCTAGACCCAGCTTTTTGAATACCGATGACGGCATCAAATTTATGCTCGCTCCCAAATCACACAATCCACGAGCTCGGATGCTCTGCCCAATAGTAATCTGTATAGTAAAGCTCCCAGGGTCTTTGAGCTTTGTGGGCAGTCGGTTTTGAATCCGGGAAGTTCACTCCTCCGTTAGTGCCACCGTAGCATACTCAGTCAACCGACTTTTGTTTGCCACGATGTCGTTTATATACTTGGCATATTTCGGCACTCCCTGCAAAACATCAACAAGAGGTAAGTTAATATGTACCTGTTTCAGCACCTCCATGAATTTCTTGAAACACGCCTTCTCTTTGTGTTTCTATAATCATTGAGGGAACGGGGGTGGTGGTCTTTCTGATTCAGCTTCCTTAGTCTTCCCCCTTTCAGTACTTTGCTCCCTCTCGACTTCTGCTGCTCCCAATTGTTGAGGTGGTCTTTCTGGTTCCACCTCTTTCAGCTGCAAACCACTCCTTGTGGTCACTGCATTCACCTGCTTGGGATTGGGATCTGTGTCGCTCGGAAGTCCTCCTCTAGGCCTGGTGTTTTGGGCTCCAGCAAATTGCCCAAATTGATATTCAAGTGCCTTGGTAGCTAACTGGTTGTTTTTCACTTCGGCTGCCAATTTCACATAGTCAGCCTGCAATTGAGCTTGGTTAGCTATGATGGTCTTGAACATTTCCTCAATGTTGGGTGATGGTGGTGGAGGAGGTGCATTGTTGTTTCTGAATTGTGCTTGATAATTCTGCTGCCCTCCTTGGTTCCTTTGCACACCCTAACCCGAACTTTGCCCCTGATGGTTGTTGCTACCCCAGGAGAAATTAGGGTGATTCCTCCAATTGGAATTGTAGCTATTACCATACTATTGGTGGTTGTTTCTTTGTACATTTCCCACAAAGTTTACCGAGTCAGGATTTGCTCCACAACACTCAGCTGAGTGCTCACTGCTTCCGCACACTTCACACCACATCTGCTGCACAGCATTCACTGGGGCTTGGGGCTGGTTCATTGTAATGTTGCTGAAGTGGGTGTTAAGTTGATTTTGTAATGCAACTATCTGTGCAGCAATAGCTCTAAACCCATCCACTTCTAGCACTCCTGCTGCTTTCCTTGTCCCGCCTCTTGATGAATTAGCATTCCATTCCGGATTGCCCTGCGAAATACGGTTCAACAAGGTATACAACTCCTCATAAGTTTTCTCCAGCGCTTGTCCCCCAGCTACTGAGTCTAGCAATATTTTTGTCTGGGGTTCCAAACCCTCTATTAAAGTGTGCACCAACACATCATTGGACTGATGATGATGAGGACAATCCCGCAACATGGACTTGAATCTCACCCAAGCCTGATATAAATTCTCTCCCTCTCTCTGTTTGAAACTTAGAATCTGACTTCTAAGTCTTGCTGTTTTAACAGAGGGAAAAAACCGTATCAAGAATTTCCTCGCAAGATTATCCCACGTAGAAATAGAATTCGGTGGCTCAGCTTTCAACCACCTCTTCGCTTCTCCCAATAGTGAAAATGGGAACAATGTAAGCCGAACATAATCTGATGACACTCCAGCAGGGATGTAAGTGTCACTTATCTCCAAAAAATTTTGGAGATGCTGCTGTGGATCTTCATGAGGGAGACCTGTAAACTGCCTGCTCGTGTGCAACAATTGCACCATATTCTGCTTAAGTTCGAACCTCCCTCCTAGTTCAGGATTGCAGATGCTAGATGTGACATTATTACCATGTGGGATTGCCACCTCGCGAACCGGCCGTGCTGCTACTTCTTCGGGCACTAACATTGCCCGTACTACTGGTGGATTCTGTTGTTGCTCCATGATCTTCTGTCTGAGAAACTGCATCTTTCTTTGTAGAGCTTCTCTTCGCTTACTATGAAATATTCTTTCTGGCTCTAAATACGAGTCCACCAGCTCCTTGTCTCTTGCCAGTGCTCAACAGAAATTAAACCTGCAAAATACATGCTAAGACCAAGTTGTCAACACTAAGAAAACAAAAATATAGTAAATTAACACTTAAAACAAATTCACCAATTGCCAGTCCCCGGCAATGGCGCCCAAAACTTGTTCGGCTGTTTGTTATATGGATATATAACTACACGCAAGTGCACGTGGTCGAACAAGTAGTAAAGTGGCTTAAGTAAGCCAAGTATCGATCCCATAGGGACTGGGATGAAGTGCAATCTGCTCAAGTGTACTATATTTTAATTCTAGAAATGCAGACAATAGTGTAACCAAAAGTTTGATAGTTTGATTTATAATTTTTATGCTAAATCTAAAACAACTATCTAATGTGAGTCTAAACTATGAATGAGAGCATGCTGAGGTTAAACGAACATGTAATGAAATTAATTATCGACATAATTTGGTTAGTCTTTTCCTCCGGTTGCTAGCCAACAACTATTGCCAAGAGATTAAAACTCTCGTATTTAACCCCACTTAAGAATCATGAACCATCCACCTACATTTCTGTGATTAAATGCAATTCATGTTCTAGCCATACAAACCCGGTTCCTAAATTGACTAATACGACTTTCAGGTATATTTCTATCCTGAAAGTAAATCAATTCTCAATTTTCCCAAACTAAGAAAAGATCATATCCTATTAATTCACAACTTTCCAATTTCTTGCTCTCTCGAGTGAAACCAGACTTTTTAGATGTACATTAACGTAGGCCACACATTAATGCAGTAAGAACAAGAATTAATAGAACAACCATGGAAGAAAAGATGAAAAACCAAAGAATCAATGATCACATTTCATTACAAGTGTTCATAACCTCAATAAGAAGATGAATTAGTCACTCATTTGTGGATTAAACATCGTTAAATGAATGTTAAAGATACAAGAAATTGAATTAAAGAAGAAGGAGATAGAGAAAAAACCCTGATAATTTCGTCCCCTCAACTGCCTGTAACCCACGTTCTTGCTCCACCAAGTCAGAATATTGAAAAATGAACCTAAGTGTTCTATTTATACTAGTGGGAATTTCTCCCGGAATAACAAGCAACGTGTCACGGAGTGCATCGCGGAGCACTGCCTCCGTGACACGCTACCGACACGGACCTTCACTAGAACTGGGGTTCCAGGAAATAAGGCCCAACATGGCACGGCGTGCAACGCGGAGCCATGCCACCGTGCCACGGGCCCATCACGTACCCTCTTTGGAAATTGGGCAAAAATTCCCTATCCAGGCAGAAGGCCTCCGCGATGGCAGCGTGACACGGCTCCATCGCGGAGCCCCTTTATTTAATGCTTTCCACTGCCTTGTCCCTTGCTCACGTCCGAGTCCAACCCCGATATCTTCCAACATGCATTTAAGCTTCCCAAAATTACATTTTACCTGCAAAACAATGCTAATCATGTTGGTTAGTATAAATTCACATTTTATTACCAATTACATGAGAATGTATGCACATTGATAGATAAACAAGGCTAAAATTCCACATTTGAGTATCACTTGGGCATATAAATTTGCCCAAGATCAGTAAGGTCAAAACTGCACCTGTAGTGAGTCGAGTCTTCAACTCTTCAAAACTTTTCTCACATGCATCTGACCACTGAAACCTCACATTTTTCTGAGTTAGCTTAGTCAAAGGAGACACAATAGAAGAAAATCCCTCTACAAACCATTGGTAATAACCGGCTAGACCTAGGAAACTCCTGATATTTATTGGAGAAGTTGGTTTCGGCTAGTCTTTCACAACTGCTATCTTTTGAGGATCTACCTGAATACCCACACCTGAAACCACATGATCGAGGAAAGCCACAAACTTCATCCAGAATTCACATTTTCTAAATTTAGCGAACAACTGGTTGTCTCTAAGAGTCTGCAACACTATCCAAAGATGGTTAGCATGCTCCTCCTTGTTTTGGGAGTATACCAAAATGTCATCTATGAACACAATGATGAACATGTCCAGATACTGTTTGAATACCCTATTTATCAAATCCATGAAAGCTTTAGGGGCATAAGTTAGCCCAAAGGACATAACCACAGATTTATAGTGACCATAGCGAGTTCTGAAGTTTGTTTTTGGTATGTCACACTCCTTTACCCTAAGCTGATGATATCCCAACCTGAGATGTACCTTGGAAAAACAACTCGCTCCCTGAAGTTGATTGAACAAGTCGTCAATCCCGGGAAGGGGATACCTTTTCTTAACTGTAACCTTGTTTAATAGAGATATACATTTTGAGAGTATCGTCTTTCTTTAGCACGAACAACACTTGAAAACCCCATGGAGAGATGTTGGGCCTGATGAAACCCTTGTCTGAATGGTCTTTCAACTGTTCCTTCAACTCCTTAATCTTAGCTAGAGCCAATATGTATGGAGGAATAGAGATGGGCTGAGTGTTCGGAAGAAGGTCTATGCCGAAGTCTATTTCTCGCTCGGGTGGGACTCCGGGAAGATCTTCGGGAAACATGTTAGGGAATTCGCTGACAACTGGAATTGACTGAATAGTTGGGGTCTTGGAGCTAGAATCTTCGACCCAAACTAGGTGATAGATGACACCTTTTGAAATGATCTTCCTTGCCTTAAGGTGGGAAATAAACCAACCCTTAGGTGCTAAAACACTACCTAACAATTCTACGACTGACTCATTGGGAAACTGAAACTTGACGACTCTACTTCTGCAGTCGACTGAGGCATAACAGGAATGTAATCACTCCATGCAAAGAATGAGGTCAAAATCAACCATGATTAGCTCTACTAGATCAACTAGAATAACTTTACTCAACACTGATACTTGGCATTTTCTATATACCCAGCTGGCTCTAACTGACTCACCAACTGGTGTAGAGACTAAGAATGGTTCCGAGAGGACTTCCGGACAGATTTAAATAGCAACATAAGGAGTCACAAATAATAGTGTGGCTCATCGATCTAGTAGGGCATATACATCTAGGTGGAAAAGACATAACATAATCGTGACCACAACAGACGAACTCTCCTTATCATAATGAGAGGATATAGCGTAAAAGCGATTTTGGCACTGGCCGCCATCCATACCTGAAGTGTTACCCTGTTGAGCTAGATGGCCTGTTGGTGATGGTGAAGTGGTACATTGAGTTCTCCCCCATCCCTCTGATGGACACTCGTTTAACCTGCGATCCAACTACCCACATCCGAAACAACCCTACTTGCCCATGCGGCATTCACCTCGATGGTTCTAACCACATTTAGGAAAACATGTGTAATGATTGTTGGCATTGTAACTTTGGATCTGAGAGCAAGATGCTCCACCCTTCAGATCTTTGTAGGACCGGAAAGAAGGGGCAGTGGCTGATGTGGGTGCTAGGGTTCTCTGTTGCTGCTGCTGTGGGTGACTACTACCGCCGAACCTCTAGTGGCCATAATCCGATTGATCTATTCTAGCCAGCTTGTTCACTCGCTCAATATCCTTCCACTTCGGTTCAAAGACCTCCCACCGGAAAAGAACCGAAAACAAAAACCATTGGGTGATGAAGTCATGCTTAACTCAAAAATTTTTTTTCAACATTTCTCCCAAGCATTAATTCACCAAAAATCATTAAGCGCAAAAAAAATTTAAATTTTCCTCACCCCACACTTGAATCATGCTATATCCCCATAGCATCAAATTAAAATTAAAAAGGGTAAGAAATACTCCCTGAGGCCTCTAGGCCTAGCTAATAGCATGTTTTTCTTCCTTTGAACAAGTGGGTATTTGACCCCACACTTTTTATCGTCCATGCTTGTTAGCTTCCTCCTCCATGGGTACTCATACTTCCCCTCCATCTGTGCTTAACTTTCCACCAAAACAACACAAGATGAAAAATAAATAAAATCAACTCAAATGCAAGAAATTAAAATGGTACCCATGGTACGCTTGGATTGCCTCCCAAGCAGCGCCTAATTTTACGTAGCGGCACGACGTATCAAGTTTCACCACTTTTTCCTCCACCTTTAGGATATGAATCTCACCCCTAATTTCTTCTCTAGTTTCCTCTTATGCTCCAGGGGTGGTGGTGAAAAAATGAAAGGACCAAGCAGTAGATGTCGCCTTTTACACTTATTGGCCCTTAAGTAAGCGAAGTCATTTTGTCTCTTAGAATTAGAAAATTTTAGAATATATGGGGCTTGTTCCTCCTCTAGACCTTTCTCTACAAGCCTGGAAGACTCTATTTCTAGGTTGTCAACCAAACTTAACATCGAGAAATGCTTTGAGTGAGGTACAATACACCTCAACTCTAAAACTGCATTGTGCTTGACCCACTTACTTATATACACCTTCTCCACATCAACATCTAACTCCCCATGAATATTAAATGGTTGGAACTCTGTTTCGTCTTCCATGAATGGATTGGGCATATGTCTGAGACCATCACGGGGACACTCAAGAGCTTCTAATTGTTGGGCTTCTTCCAAGAACTCACCCTTTTCTTCTTCTTGTGGTTCCTCTTGAGTATTGCACAAGTCCTTTACTTGCAAATTATCGCAAGCTTCAGCCTCAGCCATCATCTCCGTGATTTTGACGCTCATCATTTTCTAAGGCCTCTCCATTATCCTCTTGCTGAATTCTCAATGCTTCCACCTCCTCCTTCATTGCTTCTGTTTGCTCAAGGACTTGTTTTATCATGTTTTGTATCCGAACATGGCATTCCAAGTCCTCATTTTCATCATTCCTATATTCATCAAAAACAACAGAAGGATCATAGTAGGGGCTTGGGGGAGGGGAGTATGCATTTGGACAGCCATCCCAATGGCCATCTTGACCACCACATATATTGAATGTGTTTACATTTGGGCAACCATCCCAATGGCCATTTTTACCACCACATATATTGCAAGTATTACAATATTGCCACAAGTGAGGTCCTCCACAATTCAGACAAGACTCACCAAAATAAGAGTATCCACCATTTAACCCATTTGTATTCCATGATGTCATCTTAAGAAGTGTATCAGATTAAAAACAGAAAATTTAAAATAAATTTAAAACAAATATAAATTTGTTTTCAACATTAAAAAAATATAGATACTAACACAAAACAATAATTTTTTTTATAAAAATTTAAAGTAACACAAGAAAATATTTTTAATTCACTAATTACGCCAGTCCCCGGCAACGACACCAAAAACTTGTTGCGCTCCAGCGCACACGCAAGTGCACGTGGTCATACAAGTAATATAGTGTCCCTTTTTAAGAGCCGGAATGTCGAACCCACAGGGACTGGTTAAGCGAATAATCAAGTTCAAGTGTTAGTTAAGAGGTTGATTTTAGATGTTTTCAATAATTTGTAATTAAATCTTGAGGGTGAAACGAAATAATCTGGAAGCAATACAAAATAATACTAGACCCAAGGCCGGATAATCATGCACTACTACAATTTGTAATGGGTTAAGTATGAAATTGTCAATTGTTGTCTCACATAATTGGAATTTCAAATTCATAGTCTTCCGAACCTCTAAACACGACAAACTAGCCTCACTACTACATCATTGAGCGAGGATGTCATTTCTAGTTCGTGGGCAATTCACTACCTGGATGTGGTTTATGCTCTTGATTGGGGACATCCGTACCTCCAACCATTTAACCAAACTTAGCTTCACAACTACTCCTGCAAGTGGTGGAGTACAATTCTAAGTTTGTGTCTTTTTATTTTCCTATTTCGTCAACCAAGCAAGGTAAATTAGGTATATTCCTATCCTAACCACAAAAATTATCAAAAGACAAGAACTTGCTTCCTACATTCTTATGTTCTTGCCTAGGTTTGCTCTTCCAAGCTTCCACCCAAGCTTAACCCAATTGTTTTCATGGTGATAAAGGATAAAAACAACAATAATAGAGATTATAAGACAATACAACAACTAAAAACTCAACCCAAAACGAATCTAAGAAAATACAATCATATCTATGGCCTCAACCCCAGATGGAGGGTTCTAGCCACCCATGTTTGTACAAATACTCAAAACCATGTTTAGAGTAGTTTACTTACAAGAATAGATGAAAAGAAATGAAGAAAAATTAACCCAAGAGGAGTTCTCCAAGTCTCCTTCGCTCCTCCCTTCAGTTTTTCCAGAAAATCGCGTCTCCCCTAATTTTGGAGCAAGGTTCCTATTTATAGTAAATGAGAATCTGTAGATTCTTTGCCTGTGGTGGAATGGCAATGTGTCACGGAGGTGAACCCAGAGCCTTGTCTCCGTGACACAGAGGTAACGCGTACCCTCACTGAAATGTGCCAAAAATGCAATTTTCGGCCAAGTGTTGCCGCGTTGACAGCGTGCCACGGCCCCTATCGCACAGGGTGCCCGTTATTGCATATTTTCTTGTTGACTTTCACATTTTGCTCTTGATTCCATTCCTCCACTTCACAAAATCATGAATTAGTTCCTCAAATGCATTATTAACCTTCAAAAACAAGGACTAATCATGTTGGTTAGTGTATATTCAAATTTACATCAAATCACATGAGAATGTACATAAATAAGTAGATAAACAAGACTAAATTGAGTTATAAAGTAGCCCTTGGGCATGCAATTATGCCCAAGATCACAACCCCACACTTAAAGCCTTGTTCGTCCTCGAATAAACCTTTTACATCTCATGCACATGAAGACTCACACATAGCTAATTTAGCAAGAAAATTCAAGCTACGGCTACAATGACTATTTAAGATAGCAAGTTAAAAATAGACCATGCCAGATTTAGCCATTAAAATCAATTTTAACTATGTTAAGACTACCTAACCTCAAGACTTGACTCTCAATCTTAGCTAACTCATGCAAATCAACTGATCAAGAAATCCAACATTAATTATATCCTTCATTAAACATGTGCCCTCACAACAAGAGAGTTACCCATTTTCACACGCAAATTTTAAAATCACAACATGTATGGGTAAATGAATAGAATTACTCTCACTCTCACAAGGAATTCACATGCATCATGTAATGACCCATAAGCTTGCCCTTAGTGTTTTACTCCACTAATTTAAGGATGTATGAACATAAGATCAAGTAGGACTTAATGGGTTGTAATGTAAGCTAAGGGATGGGTAGGTACTATTCTGGCCAGTAATAGTGGCTATCTTCCCCAAGCGCTTTTAATACATCCAACATTCAATAAGGACATCTCTTTTCTTACTTCCTCTATATTCTTTTCAATCTTGAATTTTCTTTTCTTGTTCCTATTTCTTTGAGCACATTCAGCTTAATAGTAAGGAGTACTTAAGTAATTTTTTTCATTCATTTATTTTCTTACTCCCTACTAATAATCAACCATTTTCACACAAGTGCACCTTTGTCATTTTCTCAACTTTCACAACTTCTACTTTTGCTTCTTTTTCATGCTTCTCACTCCTTCACTCTCTGGACTTTTTCACTTAAGCGCTTCAGAGTTTTGGATCAAATTCAAAGCTAATGAAAGAAAAAGGATTAAGCTGATGTTGTAGCTATCAAAGAATAGGCTCAAGACTAAATGGGGCTAACTAGGATTAAATAATCAAGCTAGGTAAAGTGAGGGATAACATTTAGGTTCATTCAAAGAAATGCCTAAATCATCTCCTACAATTCACATCCTTCATTTCATTTTATATACACACCAGGCAAGTTCTAGACATTCCACAATAGCACGGAATATTTGAAAAACATACATTCACAGCACATGCTCAATTCAAGACACATTCTGCAGACTCTTAACTCAGGTAATCACAAGAATTCAAAATTAAGCTTCAATCACATTGAGTCAAATTCAAGAACCGAAGTGTCTCAAACAAATTTATACACTTCTTACATGCTTCAATACTAACCACACTTGTATCTTACAATCATGTATAGCACATAACAAGAACATCAAGCCATCAATTAGCTATGGATTCACAAACCAAAACCTATTGACTCATTTTCCTCAAGACGATCGTCATCCATCCATCGTCAGAAACAGTCCTAACTATGACTAAAAATATTATATACAGACAAAGTAAATTTTTATTTTCAGTTCAAAGACCCCCCGTTGGAAAAGAACCGAAAAGAAAAACGAGTGATGAAGTACTCCTTAACTCAAAAATTTTGTTTCAACATTTTTCCTAAGCATTAATTCACCAAAAATCATTAAGCACAAAAAAATTTTAAATTTTCCTCACCCCACACTTGAATCATGCTATGTCCCCATAGCATTAAATTAAAATTAAAAAGTGTAAGAAATACTCCCTGAGGCCTCTAAGCCTAGATAATAGCATGCTTTTCTTCCTTTGAACAAGTGGGTATTTGACCCCACACTTTTTATCGTCCATTCTTGTAAGCTTCCTCCTCCATGGGTACTCAGACTTCCCCTCCATCTGTGCTTAACTTTCCACCAAAAAAACACAAGATGAAAAATAAATAAAATAAACTCAAATGCAAGAAATTAAAATGGTACCCATGGTACCCTTTGGTTGCCTCCCAAGGAACGCCTAATATTACATCGCAGCACGACATATCAAGTTTCACCACTTTTTCCTCCACCTTGAGGATATGAATCTCACCCCTAATTTCTTCTCTAGTTTCCTCTTATGCTCCAGGGGTGGTGGTGAAAAAATGAAAGGACCAAGCAGTATATGTCGCCTTTTGCACTTATTGGCCCTTAAGTAAGCGAAGTCATTTTGTCTCTTAGAATTAGAAAATTTTAGAATATATGGGGCTTTTTCCTACTCTAGACCTTTCTCTACAAGCTTGGAAGACTCTATTTCTAGGTTGTCGACCAAACTTAACGTCGAGAAATGCTTTGAGTGAGGTACAATACACCTCAACTCTAAAACTGCATTGTGCTTGACCCCCTTACTTGTATACACCTTATTCACATCAACATCTAACTCCCCATTAATATTAAATGGTTGGAACTCTGTTTCTTCTTCCATGAATGGATTGGCCATATGTGTGAGACCATCATGGGGACTCTCAAGAGCTTCTAATTGTTGGGCTTCTTCCAAGAACTCACCCTTTTCTTCTTCTTGTGGTTCCTCTTGAGTATTGCATAAGACCTTTACTTGCAAATTACCGCAAGCTTCAGCCTAAGCCATTATCTCCGTGATTCTGATGCCCATCATTTCTAGGGCCTCTCCATTTTCCTTTTTCTAAATTCTCAATGCTTCCACCTCCTCCTTCATTGCTTCTGTTTGCTGAAGGACTTGTTTTATCATGTTTTGTATCCGAGCTTGGCATTCTCAGTCCTCATTTTCATCATTCCTATATTCATCAAAAACAACAGAAGGATCATAGTAGGGGCTTGGGGGAGGTGAGTATGCATTTGGACAGCCATCCCAATGGCCATCTTGACCACCACATATATTGCAAGTGTTTGCATTTGGGCAACCATCCCAATGACCATTTTGACCACCACATATATTGCAAGTATTACAATGTTGCCACAAGTGAGGTCCCCCACAATTCAGACAAGACTCACCAAAATAAGAGTATCCACCATTTAACCCATTTGTATTCCATGATGTCATGTTAAGAAGGGTATCAGATTGAAAACAAAAAATTTAAAATAAATTTAAAACAAATATAAATATTTTTTTTCAAAAAAAATATACATACTAACATGAAACAAGAAATTTCTTTTTATAAGAATTTAAACTAACAAAAGATAATATTTTTAATTCACTAATTACGCTAGTCCCCAGCAACGGCGCCAAAAACCTGTTGCGCTCCAGCGCACACGCAAGTGCACGCGGTCGTACAAGTAATATAGTGTCCCTTTTCAAGAGCTGGAATGTCGAACCCACAGGGACTGGTTCAGCGAATTATCAAGTTCAAGTACTATTTAAGAGGTTGATTTTAGAAGTTTTCGATAATTTGTAATTAAATCTTGAGGGTGACACTAAATAATCTGGAAGCAATACAAAACATAACTAGAGCCAAGGCCGGATAATCATGCACTACTACAATTCGTAATGGGTTAAGTATGAAATTATCAATTGTTGTCTCACATAATTGGAATTACATGTTCATGGTCTTCCGAACCTCTAAACAAGACAAACTAGCCTCACTACTACATCATTGAGAGAAGATGTCATTTCTAGTACGTGGGAAATTCACCACGTGGATGTGGTTTATGGGGTTTATGCTCTTGATTGGGGACTTCCGTACCTCCAACCATTTAACCAAACTAAGCTTCACAACAACTCCTACAAGTGGTGGAGTACAATTCTAAGTTGGCGTCTTTCTATCTTCCCATTTTATCAACCAAGCAAGGTAAATTAGGTATATTCCTATCCTAACCACAAATCTTATCAAAAGACAAGAACTTGCTTCCTACATTTTTATGTTCTTGCCTAGGTTTGCTCTTCCAAGCTTCCACCCAAGCTTAACCCAATTGTTTTCATGGTTATCAAGCATAAAAACAACAACAATAAAGATTATAAGACAAAACAACAACTAACAACTTAACCCAAAATGAATCTAACCAAATTCAATCATATCCATGGCCTCAACCCTAGATGTAGGGTTCTATCCACCCATGTTTGTACAAATACTCAAAACCATGTTTAGAGTAGTTTACATACAAGAATAGATGAAAAGAAATGAACAAAAAATGAACCCAAGAGGAGTTTTCCAAGTCTCGTTCGCGCCTCCCTTTAGTTTTTCCAGAAAATCGCGTGTCCCCTAATTTTGGGGCAAGGTTCCTATTTATTGTAAATGAGAATCTGCAGATTTTTTGCCTGTGGTGGAATGGCAACGTGTCACAGAGGTGAACGTGGAGCCTTGTCTTCGTGACACGGAGGTAACGCATACCCTCATTGGAATGTGCCAAAAAATGCAATTTTCGGCCAAGTGTTGCCGCGTTGGCAGCGTGCCACGGCCCCTATCGCGCAGGGTGCCCGTTATTGCATGTTTTCTTGTTGACTTTCATGTTTTGCTCTTGGTTCCATTCCTTCACTTCACAAAATCATGAATTAGTTCCTCAAATGCATTATTAACCTTCAAAAACAAGGACTAATCATGTTGGTTAGTATATATTCACATTTACATAAAATCACATGAGAATGTATATAAATAAGTAGATAAACAAGACTAAATGGAGTTATAAAGTAGCACTTGGGCATGCAATTATGCCCAAGATCAATACAATACAATAGAAAGTATGCATTAGTACTTTGAATATACTGGGTAAGTGAGATATATAATAAGCATTGTAAAATAAGCATTGAACTGAAATAACATGAACTGACCAACTGATATTGAATACTGCTAAAAGTTGAGCTATAACTGATATGGTCAATAATGGCCCTGACTGATGGTTATAAACATGTCCTGGAACTAAGCGACTAAACTGAGCTAAACTGAACTGAATTGTACAAATACGTGGGAGAGTCTATAGATGACATATAACCATGTGAACTACACGTGGAGTCCGATGTATACACCCCACTAGAGAAACCCCATTGTACCTTGCTAGGGTATAGTGGCTGAGCTAGGTGATCACAACTCTAGGGCCCGATAGGCCAATAACCTACAAAGGCAATGTACTTCTAGGAACCTAGGTGCACTGGAACCCCGGTCCTCTCGTTGAGAAGTACTACTCCCACTAGATAGTCCTAATCTGACTACTAAGCTTATAGCTCGAAGCTAGGTTCCTGGACTAATTTAGAAATACTTATCTGGAAGTAACTTGGCAGTTTGGAGTACTGAATAACTAAAAACTAGTGTTCTAAGACTATCCAATGATGCTCATCTGGAAGCATCGTAACCGTCTAAATAACTAACTGATAACTGATACTGCTGGTTCTAAGACTATAAAGTTTACTATCTAGAAGCATCGTAACCATCTTGAGGACTAACCAATAACTGATACTAGGGAGTATTACTGAACTGCACTCCTCAAACAACTAAATATCATCAAACTGATCCGCTGACTTACTGTAAGATACTGAAAAGGACTAATTGCTAACTTAGACTGAACTAGCATTCAAACTAACTGAGAATTCATATGATAGTAATAACATGGGAATTAAGGACTAATAGAGTCAAGCAACATTAATATCTAATCAACTATGCAAGACCAAATTTACTGCATTTTTAGAATTAGGGCTAAAATTATTTCACATGAAAAAATAGTAACATGATCACTAAGTAGTAGAAACATAGCAATAATATATAAGCATAAAAATCCACAAGAATTAATAAGGTTTTGGCTACAAATTTACCCTAACTCAAAACTTTAGGGCTAGAACTGATAAGAAATTTCAGTAGGATTTTAGGGCTCAAGGGAAGGAAAATTCCCTTTTTAATTCCCACATACCTGGAGTAGAAATCCCAGAGAAAACCCTTGTGAAATCTGTGAAGAAGAATTGAAACCCTTGATCCTTCTCTATGCTTCCTAACTGAGTTTTCTACTTTGTGACTTTGGGAGAATGTGAGGAATGAAGAGGGAACATCGATTACCTTCCTAAATCCCCTGAATATTACCCAAAAATGACATAGTTTAGGGATTAAAAAGGTGTGAAGTTACAAAAGCCCCTGAAAGAAAATCTGGATAACTGCCCGATAGGGACCAATAGGTCACACAACGAGTTGTTGGTTGATACCACTACTTGTTGCGACCAATCGTTGGTCCTAGGCCTGGAATCAGGGCTCAATGAAAATGGACCACGAAATGGAACCACGACTCGTCGTATGGAACAACAGGTCATTTGTTCCTCTCGTGGTAACTAACAGGAAAACTTGGTCCGTATGCTAATGGACAACACAACAACTCGTTAGTAGAACCAATAGGTCGTTGTATCTGCTCGTCTTTTCCACTAGAAGAACTGAGGGATTTCTAGACTTATTATCATGGATGGAAACAATGACTCATTGTGTGACACAATGGATCATTATTTTTTCTTATTAATGAAAGAAAAATATTTTCAACAACACTTGGGCTCCAACTATCTAGTCACCCCATGAGTCGTTACATCAAATGATGACTCGTCATCTAACTCGTGGGTTCCTGGAAAGGGTTTAACTTATTTTTGAGCTGGGAAGGCAATGAGTGACAAGACGACTCATTACTCCTCACAACGGGTTGTTCAATGTCTCGTTTGTTCCTAAAGGACAACTACCAGGGAAGTCCATGACCTAGAGAATAGGTTATTACTGATGACAATGACTCGTTGTCTCAGTTGTTCTAAGACAAAATTTTCTGGTTCATTCAAGTTTTTCATGCAAACTCTGAGTTTGGTCTAGGAAAGTTTTGGGGTGTTACACCTGGATAGTGAATGGAACCAGGCCTCGTAGGCTACAATCGAAGAGCTTCCCTACTCAATAGTGGTGAACTCATCCCGTCTCCTATCTCTGAAGGTACGGGGTACATACTTTTCCAAAAACGTGAAGTAAAACTGGGTCCAGGTAAATGGTGGTGACCCTAATGGTCTACACTACACTCAATACCTCCACTAGAGCTTAAATAACCTATCAACGGGAAGGTGACAAACTTCACACCGTACTTCTCCACCGCCCCCATCTTATGGAGCCTCTCGTGAAAATCTATAGTAAACTCATAGGCGTCCTCTTCCTCAGTACAATAAAACGTAGGAGGCTTCATCTTGATGAACCTCCAGAACAAGTCATGCTCTTCCACGATCATCACAGGCCCAACCACCGGTCTCAAAAAAATTAACCACCTCAGACATGTCGTCAATGTGAGAAGCCACTGCAGCCGCATATTGTATGCCTGATTATTGTCTTGCAGGAGTCGTTGGCACTGCCCCGTTAACTACGAGGCTACTCAGGAGATTAAGAACCTGAGTAAGAACCTCAAAGTATGATAGAGCTGCAGGAACCTCACACTGCATCGAGACTTCCACTTCTACAGCCACCCTTTCCTGAACTACCGGAGATATCGGATATGCTGCCCTCTCCCGTACTAGAGCAGGAGCATGGGCCCCTTCTCTAGCAATGGAAGGCCTTAGCCACGTCCTTAGCCCCGACCTCTATCGTAAACTGCGACTGCTACTGCTGTAGCTGGGTCAGGTGCTGCTTCTCTGCTCCTATCTGCACATGTTCTCACCATCTGTGGGAGAAATAAAGAAGAGTTGTTAGAGACCAATTTGGATCACTAGATACCAATTGGAATTAGTAATTGCATGAAAGGAAAGAAGAAGGATGTTTTCCTAAAGTCCTGCAGCCTCTCAAAGATAAGTTACGAACATCTCCGCACTGATCCACGAGATTATATTAGACCCGTCTGAGTGTAATGAGATCGACTAACCTAGGGCTCTGATACCAACTTTTTCACGACCTAAATGGTCGTGATTGGTACCCATACTAACCCCAATGGGTGAATCAATGATTCTGAATAATCTCCCCAAAAACAATATTCAAAAATAGAATATAACCTCAAACATAAATAAACTAATAAAATACAGTTAAAATTGCTAAGTCGACTGAAAGAACCACAATTCTGATTATAATTCCCATAATACGATTGTCATCCCACCAGACATCTAACTAAATAGCTAAGAGTGATAAGTGTAGGAAATAAAAGAAATTATAATATCCAGAGGAGGGATATCTTCCATGGGGGAGTAGTATTGCCCATCTTGCGATCTCTCATCTTTGGGAATGAACTATTGCTACTCTAAAGGTGAGGACGAGAAGATCTTTCTGGATTGAATTCTACACTCAAAAAAGAACTGCAAGAGTAACATCAATACAAAACACGGTACTGGTAGGCTCATTAACAAACCTTACATAATAACACATAAGCATGCAACAACGACATAAAACTAGTCCAGAACATCATACATATATATAATACACATTTCTAGAACTTTAGCTCTACATAGGTTACAAGAGGCCTACTTACTGGATTAGGCTTGTGACCACTACCGCAATCTCACAGTAGCAAAATAAGTCCTACTACAGCGGTACTGCCATGGGCAGTAGCTCGACTTAGCTGCATCTTCAATATTTCACTAGCTTTTAGTAATTCATGCATTCTCGTGCTTATTAAAATATAAATGTAAGCTATTCACATTGATACACAAACTATTACATAACCACATGTGATATAGAGCAATTCATAACAAGATATTACAACTCAAACATTCATATCCGTTTAACCATATCAAACAATAAGTCTTTTTCTACTCTTCCACGTTCAGGTAACAACCGATGATCAGAAGCTCAACTCAGCCACATAGCACCTACTCATTCCATATCTTTAAAACTGTTACAACAATATCATAAAATAGAACAAATGGAGACATGTCGGGCACACGCCTCCACCATATCACCATAAACACTCCATCACCAACATCAATGTGCACACATGCTAGAGGGTTTTATTTCTTCCTTTCTAGTCATTACCTGCAGGGGAATCTAGAAATTCATGTACTGTATGGGTGTGGTACCCACCCCCGCTCATATGGTCATCCTGATGTTCCCCTTGGATACAAGCCACTCAATTAATATTGCTTGCTTGGATACTTCCCTCGTGCATGAGCCTCTCCTTATGATATTTTTACTAGCCTTAACCATTTCTCAAGGCAATCGTAACATAGCAGAGTTCGTTATTAAGACATTTGGTAGTGTATAGTCTGCCTCCCTCCCTCCAATAATTAACAATTCATCAATCACTTCCACGACAATGCAAAAGAAACACACTTAATGATCTTGGGCAGAATTATATGCCCAAGTGATACTCAAATGCTTCATTTCGTCTTGTTTATACATTGATAATTGTACATTCTCATGTGATTTCTAGTTAAAATGTGAATTTATACTAACCAACATGATTAGTGTTGTTTTGCAGGAAAAATGGAATTTTAGGAAGCTAAGATGCATGTTGGGAGAAATCGGGAAGAGACTCGGAGGCGAGCAGTGGAAAAGGCCCAGGTTATGCAGCAAATTAAGGGGCTCCGCAATGGAGCCGTGTCACGCCGCCATCGCGGATGCATTCTTCCCCGGATGATAAAAATATGCCAAGTTACAGTGAAGGTCCGCGTTGGGGCCGTGGCACGTTGGCCAAGCCCCGCGTTGCATGCCATGGCACGTTGGGCATAATTACCTGGAGGATCGAATTCCAGTGAGGGTCCATGTTTGTGGCATGTCACGGAGGCAGTGCTTCGCGATGCACTCCGTGACACGTTGCTTGTTATCCCGGGAAAAATTCCCACTAGTATAATAGCACACTTAGGTTTATTGTTAATATTCTGACTTGGTTGAGCAAGAACGTGGGTTACAGGCTGTTGAGGGGACGAAATTCTTAGGGTTCTTCTCTATCTCTTTCTTCTTTATTTCAATTGTTTGTATCATTAACACTCATTTAACGATGTTTAATCCACAAATGAGTGGCTAAATTCACTTCTCGCTGAGGTTAAGAACATTTGTAGTGGAATGTAATTATTGATCATCTTGGTTTTTCATCTTTTTCTTCCATGGTTGTTCTATCAATTCTTGTTCTCACTGCATTAATGTTTTGCCAATATTAATGTATATCTAAAAAATCCAATTTGCGCTCGAAAGAGAAAGAAATTGGAAAGTTGTGAATTGGTAGGATATGATCACTTCTTGGTTTGGGAAAATTGAGAATTCATTTACCTTCAGAATAGAAATATATCTGAAAGCCATATTAGTCAATTAAGGAATTGGTTTCGTACGGCTAGAACATGAATTTCTTCTTATCACAGAAATGTAGGTGGAAGGTTCGTGATTCTTAAGTTGGGTTAAATAAGAGAGTTTTAATCCATAGGCAATAATTCTTGACTAGCAACCAGAGGAAAGATTTACCAATTTTTATCAATAAATGTCTTCCCTGCATGTTCGTTTTAGCCTCAGCATGCTCATTACTATAGTTCAGACTCAAATTGTATATTTGTTTTAGACTAGTATAAATTAGGAAACAATCTCCCAAAAATCTTCTTGAAACTGTTGTCTTCATTATTAGAGTTAGAGTTTATTAACACTTGATTCGATTATTACCTTGGTCCAGTCTCTGTGGGATCGATACTTGGCTTACTTTAGCCATTTTCCTAGTTGTTCGACCACATGCACTTGCGTGTAGTTATTTAAACGCCCGAACAAGTTTTTGGCGCCGTTGCCGGGGATTGGCAATTGGTATAATTTTTGTCTTAAGTGTTAGTTTACAATTTCTTATTAGTGTTGACAACTTGGTCTTAGCTTGTCTTTTGCAGATATTGAATTCTGTTGAACACTGGCAAGGGACAAGGAGCCGATGGATTCACACATAGAGCCGGAAAGACAATTCCATCGACATAGGAGAGAAGCTCTAGAGAGAAAGCTGCAGTTGCTCAGATAGATAATCCTGGAGCAACAACAGAATCCATCCATTGTAAGGGCAGTGTTAGTGCCCGAAGAAATGGCAGCTAGGCCGGTTCGCGAAGTGGCAATCCCACATGCTAACAATGTTACATCTAGCATTTGCAAACCTGAGCCAGGAGGGAGGTTCGAGCTTAAAGAGAATATGGCGCAATTGTTGCACACCAGCGGGCAATTCACAGGTCTCCCTTACGAGGATCCCCAACAACATCTCCAAAACTTATTGGAGATAAGTGACACTTACATCCCCGCTGGAGTGTCACCCGATTATGTCAGGCTTACATTGTTCCCATTTTCACTTTTGGGAGAAGCAAAGAGGTGGTTGAAAGCTGAGCCACCTAATTTCATCACTACTTGGGATGATCTTGAAAAGGAATTCTTGATACGGTTCTTTCCATACGGTAAAACAACAAGACTTAGAAGTCAAATTCTAAGTTTTAAACAGAGAGAGGGAGAGAATCTGTATCAAGCCTGGGAGAGGTTCAAATCTATGTTGCGGGATTGTCCTCATCATCACCCATCCAATGATGTGATGGTGCATACTTTCATAGAGAGTTTTGAACCCCACACAAAAATCTTGCTAGACTTAGCAGCTGGGGGACAAGCATTAGAAAAAACTTATGAGGAGCTGTATACCTTGTTGAACCGTATTTCGCAGGGAAATCCTGAGTGGAATGCGGACTCTTCTAGAGGAGGAACAAGGAAAGCGGCAGGAGTCTTAGAAGTGGATGGTTTTACAGCTATCGCTGCACAGATAGTTGTGTTACAGAATCAACTCAATACCCACTTCAGCAATATGAGCATGAATCATTCTCAAGCCCTAGTGAATGTAGTGCAGCAAATTTGGTGTGAAGTGTGTGGCAGTAATGAACACTCAGCTGAGTGTTGTGGTGCGAATCCTGATTCAGTAAACTTTGTTGGTAATGTACCGAGAAATAATCACCAACAGTATGGCAACAACTACAACTCTAATTGGAGAAGTCACCCGAATTTCTCTTAGGGTAGTAACAGCCATCAAGGGCAGAGTTCGAGTCAGGGAGCAAAGAGAAATCAAGGAGGGCAACAACACTATCAGTCGCAATACAGAAGCAACAATGCACCTCCTCCACCACCATCACCCAGCATTGAGGAAATGTTCAAAACTATGATAGCTAATCAAGCTCAATTGTAGGCCGACTATGATAAATTGGCAGCCGATGTAAAGAACAATCAGTTAGCTACAAAGGCATTGGAGTACCAGTTTGGGCAACTAGTTGGAGCTCAGAACACCAGGCTGAGAAGAGGACTTCCAAGTGACACTGACCCCAACCCCAAGCAAGTAAATGCAGTGACCGCGAGGAGTGGTTTGCAACTCAAGGAGGTGGAACCAGAAAGACCACCACAGCAGTCGGGAGCAGTGGAGAAGGAGAGGGAGCACAATGATGATAGGGGGAAGGAGAAGGAAGCTGAACCAGAAAGACCACCACCCCCGTTCCCTCAAATACTAAGGAAACACAAGGAGGAAACGTGTTTCAAAAAGTTCATGGAGGTTCTTAAACAGGTACACATTAATTTACCTCTTGTTGATGTTTTGCAGGGAGTGCCGAAGTACGCAAAATATATCAAGGACATCGTGGCGAATAAAAGCAGGTTGACGGAGTACGCTACGGTGGCTCTTATGTAGGAGTGCACTTCACAGATACAAAATAGGTTGCTCACAAAGCTCAAAGACCCTGGGAGCTTTACAATTCAACCTACAATGGGGTAGAGTATCCGAGCTCATGGATTATGTGATTTGGGAGCGAGCATTAACTTGATGCCGACATCGGTATTCAAGAAATTGGGGCTAGGCAGTCCTAGACCGACAACAGTGATCTTACAACTAGCGGATCGTTCTTTGGCCAGACCAGATGGCATTGTGGAGGATGTGCTAGTGCAAGTGGGCTCCCTTATCTTCCCGGTTGACTTCATTGTGCTGGATTTTGAGCCGGATGCGGAAGTCCCATTTATTTTGGGACGTCCTTTCTTGGCAACTGGGAAAGCACTTATTGATGTAGCTGCAGGGCAGCTAACTATGCGGGCACATGACAAAGTTGAAGTATTTGATGTGTACAAGGCCACAAAGCTTCTGGCCGTGTATGAGGAACTCTCGGTGATCAACGTGCTTGATCGAGCGGATATTGCTCAAAGTGTTGATTTGTGGGAGCCTATGGGAAAACACCCGGTGAAGGAACCCCCAAAATGGGAATCATGGCAAGAAGATCGAAGTGCCACGTTCTTAATCAATGGGCAGCGATGTAAGCATTACTGGGGTGAGGACGGTAGTCGAGAGAAGACATCCGTCACCCTAGATGATGACTGAGCTTCAATGATGTCGAGCCGCGATGGTAAACTAGGTGCTGCACAGGAGGCAACCAGTGAAATTTTTGTAATATTTGAGTAGATTTCGTATAAGAAAAAAAAAGAAAGAAAAGAAAAAAATTAGAAAAATAAAAATAAAAACAAAAAAATTGTATTTTATGTGAAACCTATGAATTATAACCAATTTCTTGTTGTAAGACAAATTTCAGGTTGAACGGAGGGCAAAAATGCAAAGGATCGCAAAGGAAAAATCGAGGTAAGAAAAATAATAAAAAGTGGCAAAACAGTGAGCCTGCGCGATGGCTCTGTGTCATGGAGGAGGGCCTCCGCGTTACCCTCCGTGACACGTTGAGGTTTAATTCTGGAATTTTTAAAATTTCAGAATACCTCCTCGTTGGCTCTGTGTCACGGAGGGGGTGCTCCGCGTTACCCTCCGTGACACGTTGAGGCTTTAATCGCGACGGGTCACACCGAGTCGCCGGGAGACCCGCGCGAAATTAACCCTTTTTAACCCCGAATTCCCTATATTTTCCCTCATTTCTCACCCCCTCCGCGAAAAAAACCTAAAAACTCCCCCATCCCCAACGTGACACGGACTTAGGCAGAAGTTTCTTCGACTTTTCTTCGATTTCATCGAACTAAAGGTATGTTATCTATTTTCTTCTCAATTCTTGTCAAATTTGTCGAGTTTGAGCATGTAAAGTGAGAAAAACTTGCCCTAATTGTAAATTGAGCTTGAATTCCTTTAAGTTAGTGTTGATTGAAGTGCGGAGTATCATTTTGATTGTACGAACTTGATAAATGCATGCTTGATCAAATTTTGGTGAAATGTGTAGCTAGGGTTAGAATTTGATTACGAAGAAACGAAATGTGATTGAAAATGTGGAAATTATGGGTTGGGCATGTTGGGTAAGGTAAATTATGTTGTACTTTTTGTGAATATTCTAAGTAAACGATGGATTTTATTTTGGGGAGAATAAAATTGTGAATTGCATAGAACTTGGTGAATTGCATAGGTTGTGTTGAGAGTTTTTCTGTGCTAAGTGCTATGGGATGAAATGGTATTAATGGTGATATGTTGATTAGCTGTACGAATTTTGAGTAGTACGTAAAATATATTCCATCGAATTCTCTGAATGCACAAGGCATGTTGTTGTTTCTTGTTGTAAATTGGGAAGTGAGAATTGTCTTGCCGTAATGTTGTGATTGTGGCTACAGACTAAGTGTGGGGTGGACTACCTTATCCCAACCTTAGTCGAAGCTAATTTTAATTTGAATAACATTGGGACTGTCTGCTTGATTTGACAAGAACAATGGCAAGTAGGCAAGATAAAGGAAAAGGTGCGTCTACATCGGGCGTTGGAAGAAAAAGGATTAGACTGGGAACGACAGTCCCAGCAGCACCAGCGGTTCCGCGCAGCCAACGCCGTCAATACGTAACCCGATGGGTGAAAGAGGAAGGGAAGAAATGGTGCACAAAGCATAAGGAAAGCAAAACTTCCCCAAGGAGCACATTGCTAGGGAGCCGTTGGCACAGGAGTTTCCCAGAATCGAACATAGGATTGACGCTGCCGGGCCGAACTTCATCTTTGAAGAGCCCAAGGAGTGCAATCTCGACCGGATTCGAGAGTTCTACGCCAACTAGAACCCGACACTCCGAAGTCACACTGTCAAAATAAGGGGGCAGGTAGTCACTTTTGAGCCCCATCACCTTAATGCCATCTTGGGGGTGCGGGACACAGACGCCCATGTACTCCAGCAGTTGAACATCACTCCACCATATGCGGACATTCATACGCACTCTGTGTGGAGCCCGTTCGACAGCATGGTGGAGTAGGTCTAAGGAGAGGGGCTACCATCAGACGCTGCCCTACTCTCAAATGAACAGGGAAGCCAGAATTTGGCTTAAGATCGTGTGTTCCTGCCTGATCTCGGGGGTGCACATGATAGATGTCACCCGGGATCGTGTGTGCTTGGTATACGCCCTGATGAAAGGGCTGGAGATTAATATTGGGGTGGTGATCATCTCTGCCATGAAGAGAGCCCGTTTGCATCAAGGGCACAGGTACGGGTTTGGTGGCTTGCTGACCACTTTCCTGAGGGGCCTAGATGTTGAGGAGGAGGCCCTTGACTACATCCCACAGATGGAGAGGCGTACCTTAGACGTCACCAAAACTAAGGCACCCGACACCACTCACGGGCCAGTTCTCACATTAGCCGAGCGACATGCTCGGGATGATCAGTATATGGCCCGCACATTCGGGATGCAGATGCTACAGTTGCGCAAAGGCAGGAGGCCAGCAACAGAAGATGAGCTGTGGCAGCTAGAGTTGGACTACCCCTTCGGCGAAAATGCCAGGGCTCTATGCCGAGTGGGGCTGGCTTTTGTGGAGCCCACTGATGATGATGTCCCCACAGATGAGGAGACGCGCCGCGATGACTCAGATGTTGAGTTAGATGAGTATACCGGGGGCGATTCGGATATGGGGGACGAGGCAACCGCACCTGACGAAGAAGTGGAATACTTTGATTAATCAGGGAGTTTCACCACCTACTCTTATGCTATGCTGAATTTTGTGAACACTGGGGACAGTGTTCAATTTAAGTGTGGGGTGGGAGTAGATAGGTGCTGGTTGTTTTGTTGTTATTTATGTTTCTATTTTGTTGTTGTGCCTGTGCAAAATTGTGACCCTGTGATTTTGATGTTTATGTTTTGTATTATAATTAATGTGAAGTTGTTGTGTGCTGCATGTAGTTGTTGTTAGCTAGTTGTGTAAATATTTTTGTTCTATCGAAATTATCAATATTTTAAAAATATTTCGTGAAATCTTTTTTTTGATTGGGTTTCTCGGCGTTTGTTTTCGGTTCTTTTACCGAGAATAGTCCCATTGAATCGAAGTGGTAAATAGTGACCGTTCCCTATGATGGATGGATGACGACCGTCTTAAGGGAAATGTAGTCGATAGGAGTAGATTTCTTTTGTTCTTTTTAAAAAAAAAATTTCTTTTGTTTGTTTGTATCCCAAACGTGTCGTTACTTTATGGTTCGGAATTCAGGTTGCATGTTGTACATGATATTTAGAATGCAAAGGTGATTCGTATGAAAGCATGCAACTTTGTAAACATGTTGAGATACCTAGACCATAGAATTCGATTCGGTGTGATTGAGGCTTAATGTTTGAATTCTTGTAATTGGCTGATTGAAGAGTCTGTGAATATGTCTGGAGTTGAGCATGTGCAATGAGTGTGTGGTGAGGTTTCGTTTCTTCCATGCTATTGTGAAGTGTCTAGAACTTTCCTGGTGTGTGTATGAAACAAAATGAAGGATGTGTATTGTAGGAAAGGATGTAGGCATTTCTTTGCTTTAACCGGAAGCTTTTTTTTCATTATCATACCTACCTTGAATGTAGATCCTAGTTAGCCCATTGAGCCTTTAGCCTATTTTTTTCTTTTGTCAAAAAAGTACAAACCGAGCTTAACCCCTTCTTTTCATTATCTGTGAATTTGATCCAAAACTCTTAAGTGCTCAAGAAAAGTAATTTTCCTACAGTGTCAAGGAGTGGTAATTGTGAAAAGAAAGGAAAAGCGGAAGTGGTGAAAGTAAAGAAAAGGTCAAGGGTGCATTTGCTGAATTTAATAAAAGGAAGATGTATAACTAATCTTTGTTATTAAGTCGAGTCTTCTTAAAGATATGGGAATAAAAAAAATAAAGAAAGACTTCAAGAATGGGAGGATGAAGGAAGAAACAATGCCCATAATGTGATGGGATGTATGGAAAAGCGCTTAAGGGTGCTAGTTGTTATTATTGGTTAGCCCAGTATGTACTAGTTCCTTAACTTAGATTACAACCCATCAAGTCCTACGTGATCTTACATCACTCGTCCTTATATTAGTGGAGTAATACACTAGAGGCAAGGTTATGGGTCATGACATGATGCATGTGAATTCGTTGGGAGAGAGAGCGAAATTGTGTTCATATGCCCCTGCATATAATGCTTTTGAGATCATATGATTGTAAAAGGGGAAATTATCTTGTGTTGTGAGGGCACATGCTTGATGAGAGATTTAATTTCGTGTCGGATGTCTTGATCAGCTGATTTGCATGAGTTTGCCGAGATCGAGAGTCGACTCGTGAATCTAGGAGGTCTTACTGTGTTGAATGTCATTGTATTGATGAGACTATGCATGTTTTCTTGATTATTTGCTATGTAAATAATCGGTATAACCGTAGCTTGAATTGTTGGGCCAAAGTAGCTATGATTGGGTGTCAATTGCATGAGATGTGAGATTATTGTTCGAGGACAAACAAAGTTTAAAGTGTGGGGTAAGTGATCTTGGGCAGAATTATATGCCCAAGTGATATTCAAATGCTTCATTTCGTCTTGTTTATACATTGATAATTGTACATTCTCATGTGATTTGTAGTTAAAATGTGAATTTATACTAACCAACTTGATTAGTGTTGTTTTCCAGGAAAAATGGAATTTTAGGAAGCTAAGATGCATGTTGGGAGAAATCGGGAAGAGACTCGGAGGGGAGCAGTGGAAAAGGCCCAGGTTATGCAGCAAATTAAGGGGCTCCGTGATGGAGCCGTGTCACGCTTCCATCGCGGATGCATTCTGCCCTGGATGATAAAAATATGCCAAGTTACAGTGAAGGTTCGCGTTGGGGCCGTGGCACGTTGGCCAAGCCTCGTGTTGCACGCCGTGGCACGTTGGGCATAATTACCTGGAGGACCAGATTCCAGTGAGGGTCCGCATTTGTGGCGTGTCACAGAGGCAGTGCTCTGTGATGCACTCCGTGACATGTTGCTTGTTATTCCGGAAAAAATTCCCACTAGTATAAATAGCACACTTAGGTTTATTTTTAATATTCTGACTTGGTTGAGCAAGAACGTGGGTTACAGGCACTTGAGGGGACGAAATTCTTAGGGTTCTTCTCCATCTCTTTCTTCTTTATTTCAATTGTTTGTATGATTAACACTCATTTAACGATGTTTAATCCACAAATGAGTGGCTAAATTCACTTCTTGCTGAGGTTAAGAACATTTGTAGTGGAATGTAATTATTGATCATCTTGGTTTTTCATCTTTTTCTTCCATGGTTGTTCTATCAATTCTTGTTCTTACTGCATTAGTGTTTGGCCAATATTAATGTATATCTAAAAAATCCGGTTTGCGCTTGAAAGAGAAAGAAATTGGAAAGTTGTGAATTGGTAGGATATGATCTCTTCTTGGTTTGGGAAAATTGAGAATTGATTTACCTTCAGAATAGAAATATATCTGAAAGTCGTATTAGTCAATTAAGGAATCGGTTTCGTACGGCTAGAACATGAATTTCTTCTTATCACAGAAATGTAGGTGAAAGGTTCATGATTCTTAAGTTGGGTTAAATACGAGAGTTTTAATCCATAGGCAATAATTCTTGACTAGCAACCGGAGGAAAGATTTACCAATTTGTATCAATAAATTTCTTCCCTGCATGTTCGTTTTAGCCTCAGCATGCTCATTACTATAGTTCAGACTCAAATTATATATTTGTTTTAGACTAGTATAAATTAGGAAACAATCTCCCAAAAATCTTCTTGAACCTGTTGTCTGCATTATTAGAGTTAGAGTTTATTAACGCTTGATTCGATTATTACCTTGGTCCAGTCCCTGTGGGATCGATACTTGGCTTACTTTCGCCATATTACTACTTGTTCGACCACGTGCACTTGCGTGTAGTTATTTAAATGCCTGAACACTTAACAGTTCAACACAGTTCCACCTCGGTTCAGTGACAACATCATATAAAATTTACTTCAACAATTTAATCTAACAAGACAATCATCATAAAAATTAGTGTCCACAGGCTAAATCAACATATTATCATTGCACATACATACATGCTATTATATAATGTCTTACTCCTCTAAACCATAAACTACCTCAAACTGGGAGGGTTAGGATGGAAATCACTTTGCTGGAGCCTTGCCCTTCTTTATTTCTTACGAACACGCAAAGTCTAAACTAGATCATAATAAAATTTAGAATCATACAACCCACACTAGGGTATTAGAAACTCAAACCCTTCCCTTCAGGGAAGTTTTAAGAGTAAAACCCTAGTTTCACCTAGTTCTAGGCCTTAATTCCCACATAAACCACATTCTTTAACAACTAAACCTTGGTGAATGATCATTACCCCCCATAAACTCATAATCAAACCACCCCATTAGTTCCCCATGATACAACCCATCAACCTAGGGATTCTTTGCTGCAAATCACCATTAGAGGTTCTCCTTGAATCCTATTGTTTACATATTCCATCATAGAGGTAGGAATTCAAGAGACTTGCCTTAGGAAATAAATTCAACTGCTCTGGGGGAGATAATCACCTTTACCCCTTGAACCTTCGTGTTTTAGAAATTATGGGGTATGACTCGAGAAATCCCACTTAAACCCACTTTATGATTCTCGTTGTTCGCTGCAGCGGTTACCTTGCTGCTATAGTTGATAACGCTCAAACTCATGCTTCCTGACAAAGTATGAAGCGGACTTTGTTAATAAAGAACCCAATAAAGAGGTTGGGGTAAAACCCACAGGGAATAAGGTAAGATTTAGACTAATGCCGATACTTGAATTTGTTGGTAAGTTATCTTCAAATTGGGGGGTTTGAAGGAAAAATTAATATTAAAACAAGATCATAATTGTGGTTGTTATCAAGATTTGGAAATAACTAGGGTAAGTGTTCCCCATGGGTTCATAACTACTTCGGGTATACACACATGATCAATCACAATGCTTACTTTTAGAACTAATAACTAGGGTTCTTTCAAACGACTGGTTCGTCCCTATTAAATTACTTTACTCAATCACCGGGTCAGGTCTCATGAGCGATTTCTTTTAAACCATTATCAATATGTTCCAAATTAACTTTCCTACGGCGCAGCTCCAGTTATACAATGATCATAAAAATCAAGGCTTTGTTGTAATTCTCTTTTCCTAATCTCTACTTCTCTAGGTTCAAGCAAGTGAAGAATTGGGGCAAGTCCTAATATTGAGCACCGTTAAGAAACGTTTGAAGATGAAGACAATACAATACAAGCGTTTATCATTGGTTTTGAATCACTTTGTGTAACCCTATTTCGTTAATCCACCATGGTTCCCACAACCCTAGTTGTGGAGGTTTTAGCCTCTCATGATCGTAAGATTGTAATTAGCATTCATAGACAAATACATAATTAAATACTTACAACAATAATTAGAAGAAAAACTACTTTGAATATTGATGAATAAAATCAAGAATAATTGATAAAATCAAGTGTTGATCCTCGGAATTGCTCTCCAAAACATGATAATATTTCACAAATAAAACTTCTTTCAAGGGAATCACACGTCTACTACCGTCTATCTATGTTCTTCCACAAAAATAAAACATAAAAGGTATTTATACAGATATCAAAAACCTTTTCCTAAGCTAATAAGGAATTTTCCATATCTGGAGCCGGTTAGACTCACAACTAATCATGCGGCTCGTAACAGAATTGTATGGGTCGTACCTGTCTGTTGTACATTCCTTGTCTGCCATAGATTTTACTAAGTGTTGGTAGCTGTTACGACTTGTACCATAATCTTGTGAGTCGCACAATCAATTCGTGGTTTGGTCCTGCGAACTTTTGCATCCTTTAAAGTTTTCTACGAGTGTTGTGCTACGCCTCATACCTTCCTCCTAAGACTCGTACTTGATTGATGAATCTAGAGTTCTTCCAAGTCTTTAAAGAATCACTGAAGCTCCCTACGGCTCATGCTACGGGTCATATGTCGATGTCATGATTCATGGGTTCCACCTGTACCAAGAGACTACCTTGTGCAAATTTTCTCTGAATATTTTCATAACTCTAATGACTCATACCATCTTGGTAAGGCTCGTACTGAGAGTCATACTTTGCCTTCGTCTTGTTTCAACCTTCTAAGTTTTTCCACGATTCTCAATACGACTCGTATAATCAAAGTATGGGTCATACTGAGATTGGTACTTGGCTAACTTTCTGCACTTTTATGCATCTTTTGCACATTATTGCTCTAGCACTTATTTTCTCTAAAAAAAGTAAAAGCACCTCATATCCATATAAACATACCTAAGTCCATGGTATTTTCTCAGTTTTGAGCGCCAAAAGTGCTTTAAACTCACAACACATCAACACCCTCAACGTAAGACTTTTGCATGACCTCAGGCAAAGAAAACAAAATAAACTAAAAATAACGCTTAATTAGAAAATTGTCATGCCCCATAATTGGGGGGAGGGCGCGACTCGCTACCCATACCTGACTGACTGGGAAGCTGGCTATATGACATCTATAACTGTAACACTTAGGCAGTCCAGGCCACCTGTTACAATCAACTGGAGCACAAAATGGACCCATAATGTCTGAACAATATAGGGTAAACAACTGAAATGCAAACAAGGCTATGAGTATGCTAAACTAAACAACAAAAAGCCGACAAGGCCACAAACTGAATTCCATTGTACACACTAAGTCCACAAAGCCTCTAAAGAGTAAACTAACTGATGGTCGGAACAAGTCTCCGACCTACTCATAACTACATCACAAAACTCTAACTGAAACCAAACCAGTCTTCACTCCAGAATGAAAGGATTATACCAACACATCCACTAATCTTACGAACTACTATTGCAATTGGCAATCCCGATCTCTACCTGCACCTGCAGAATGAACGCAGATCCCCAGGCGAAGGGACGTCAGTTCGAATGAAATGTACAAAGGTAGAAAACTGTAAACATGTAAGATAGCAATGATAATTGAGCCAGCAATAAGAAATAGCAACAACCTGGAATCCAGGAAACTGAAACCTGGCAATAAGTCAATACTGAAGTGCAAATGCAACCAAGTGATGCACAAGAAAAACTATAATTGTAATGCCAGTAACCAGCCAACCATAAATCCATATATAAAATTCGTCCAGCCGGTGTACCATACAAAGGAAAAATAAAAATATCTTCAGCTGATGTATCACACCGGGGTAAAATAAAAATATCTCCAGCCGATGTACCACACCGGGGTAAAATAAAATATCTCCAGCTGATGTACCATAGCAGGGTAAAATAAAAATATCTCCAGCCGATGTACCACACCAGGGTAAAATAAAAGTAATTCTCAATCATAATCATAAATAGGGTCGATATGGCTTATATTGAGTCAATTTAACATGCATGGCATATAAATGACGAATGTTAAATCTGTGGCTGGAATAGGCCTCTTTCGTAACCCGTCAAGGCAAGTGAGCGCCCATATCATGTAAAGCTAGAAAATATGCATATATATCACATAAAGCTTTCAAATTATACATGAACATGTCAACTCAGTTACTTGAAGGACCTTCAAGATGTTTAGACAGCATAAGAACTTTTATAGGCATAAAAACAATGTCCTACAAATAACCCGACCAATTTAACATATTACTTGGATAGAAACACATGGAGCTCATTTCTACACAATTCTTTAACATCTGGGAACTACAAATATATACTGCTTACCAGGTGGTTCCTTTACTTGTATCGACAACTATACATTGGAATTTCATTGCAAAATTTATCATATAGTTAAGCACATATATTTCTTAATTCATGTGACTTATTTGCAGGAAAATATGGGACTTATAACTTTAAGTTTGGAGTTATTTTCATAACGCTTAACTTATACGTAGAGCTAAGAGCTGAAATACAGACATACAACACATGAGACTCCTGTATAATGTATAAACTCATATTTAGTTAGCTGAGTGACGTCCTGGTGACTTCCTGAGATTAGAAGTTCTATGCTTAACTGATCATTTTCATTGCTTGTGCTTATACTTACTTAGACAATAGGAACATTGGTACATGGCAGAATCTCTCCGCTGAATTTAGGAAATTCAAATGATAACTCAATAAGAGTTAAACATATAGACGCTTGACTTGAATATAACTGAAAGAATTCAACTGTATGTTATAATATGAAAATAATATACATTAAGAATTCTTACTGGAAAGACATATAAAGACTTAAGTTCTTAGGCTGGTACGCAACTTCAAATACTTGATCGAGACATTAGAATGATTGATCATACGACCCTCTCTCTATGTTCTTCTTCTATAATAAAACCTAAAAAGGTATTTATACAGAGATCAGAAACCTTTTACGAAGATAACAGGAAATTTTCCATATTTGGCGCCGACCTGACTCGCGACTAATCATATGACCCGTAATAGGATTGTATAGGTCATACTTACATCTCGTACATTCCTTGGCTGCTGCAGATTTGACTAAGTGTTGGTAGTTGGTATGACTCGTACCATATTCCTACAAGTTGGAAAATCCATCCATGGCTTGGCCCTGAGAACTTTGACATCTTCTAAAGTTTTATATGAGTGTTGTGATATGCCTCATACCTTCCTCCTACGACTCATACAACCTTGTTGCATCTGGAATTCTGCCAAGTCTTTAAGAATCACTTAAGCTCCCCACGACTCATGATATGGGTCGTAAGATAATTTCACGATCCGTGGGTTCCACCCATAATAAGAGAGGCCTTGTGCAAATTTTTTCTGAAGATTTTCACGACTCCAATTACAGCTCGTAATTAGAGTTGTACTTTGCATTCTCCTTGTTTTAGCCTTCTGAGTATTTCCACGAGTCTCAGTACGACTTGTATAATCAAGGTACGACTTGTACTGAGATTAGTACATGGCTGATTTTTTGCACTTTTATTCATCTTTTGAATATTTTTTCTGCAATACCTATTTTCCCTTAAAACAAAGTAAAAGCACCTCATATCCATATAAACATACTTAAGTCCATGCTATTTTCTCTTTTTTAAGCATTGAAAGTGATGTTAACTCACAACACATCAGCAGTGGACCCGCTATTGAGGTCAAAAAGCTGCTATAGTAGATCCAGCGGTTACTTTCTCAGTCCATTACAGTGGAACTCCAACAATCACCAAGGTCTCGTTGCAGCGTGATTTCTACCGCTGGAACGGTCTCCTGAAAGCAGTAGCTCCCAAAATCAATAAACTTTCACTATCTCACCCCACAACACTTCTTCTAACCATTACCTGGCCCTTGTTAGAGTGTTCTTGGTTCGTTTCTCCTTGTAATGACATACGGGTCATTATAAATATAGTCAAGTAAGCAAAGCTGTCATGGCATAACTCAAAAAGGAAAGGGAATAATCTTTAGCTAAGATTATCATGAATAGCATACCACTAACCATGCATGGTCAATACTAAATTTGTCCCATAATTAGTAAAAGGAAATACAGAGAGTATATGAATTCATAGAAATTTCCCTCAAATATAATCAATTTGATTTTAGCATATACAATCATAATTTGCTAATAATAGAATAATTTGTATACTTTGAGGCGGTACTAGGTAAAATCTAATCAAAGAAGTTGTCATGAATACAACTTGAAATTGGAAATAAAATATAATTATATAAAGCAACCACGTAATTTTACTTTAGAGAAATATAATTAGCAGCAGTATAAAAACACACAATATTGAATAGTATTTTAACCCAAATAGATTCAAGAAACTAATGTAAGCATATATTAATATGTAAAACCTAGATATAGGAACAAATTAAACACATGTATGCTTCAAATATGTAAAACACATGTAGAAACAACTTTGACAAATTCAAAACCAAACATACTATGTGAGTGAAGAATTGACTAGGAATCTCCTGAGGTTTGGGGATTTTTATGCCTAATAACATATAATTCTAGAAGAAATGAAATGAAAAAGAATATATAAAAACATAATGTAAATAAACACAAAAAACCAGACCTCATAATCTACCTAGTAATACAAATAAATTGTATTAGTGATACTCCAAAATTTTGCATAAACAAGATTCAACAACATCTAAAGACCAAGTAAGGTCTCTCGTGCTGCAAATAGCCTTGCGAATGACATGCTCATGCAGCTTTAAGCGGCAAAGAGCCACTAATATGTTTGTATTTGCACCGTAGTAGCCTCTCCGCATTTCATGGAGGAATTGGGAGGTGATGTGAGAGATGTAGTGGCTGTCGGAGATAACCAATGGTGATTGTTGAATGAAGAAATAAGGAGAGAAGGTGCGGGACATGGAGGAATAGTGGCGGGGTTCTAAAGGAAAATTGAGAGGAAAAGAAGGAGATGAGATGATGGTTAAAGGGCTTGGTCGGAGCCATTAAAGGAAAGGGAGAGGAGAGGGGATGTGCAATTTCTGAAAGAGGGGCGAGAAGAAGAGAGGATGACGTTGGTCGGGTTGTTGGTGGCCAGAGTTTGCCTCCTCTTTATAGCTAGAGAAGATGAAGCAGCGGCAGTGGGGGTCTATGAGTAATGGAGAGGAAGAGAATGTGGTGAGGTCTGTAGCGGGCTGCTGCTAGGTATGTGTAACACCCCGAAACTTTCCTAAACCAGGCTTAGACCTTGCAAGAAAAATCCAGATGAAACCAGAAAAAATGCCTCAGAATGACTGAAACAACTACTTGTTGTGTCAGTCGTGGTAAGCAGAATTTTGGTCTTTAGGGAAGTAATGACCCATGGTGAGGAACAACGAGTCGTCTTGCCAGTCATTGTTTCCCCACAGCCGAAATCCTTTGAGGACCGCACAACTCAACCCACGAGTTATTTTCAGAAATGACGATCCGTTGTGTGAGTCGTTCCGTGAGAACCCTAGAAACCCCTCCAGAGGTGACGAGTGGGAACAACGACTCATTGTATCTCACAACGAGTCATGGTCACCACCCACCATGTAAACTTTGGGAATTTTAAGAATTCTTCCAGCGAAGGTGACAACTAGATACAACTATCTCCTGGTTTAACCAACGAGTCATTGTGTCACCCTTTGTCAAGCTTACTAGGTTTCCTTGACCGGAGGCCATGGGAGGAACCAACGACCTGTGGGTTCATCCAATGAATCCTAGTGACCCCCATTGCCAGATCCAGTGATTTCTAGTCCCAGGCAATGGAACCAATGAAAGGTCACAATGAGTCGTGGTCACAACCAATGACTCGTTATGTTACCCATTGGGACCCTGTCGACCAGTTTTCAAATTTAATTTCCAAGGTTAATTTTTTGTAATTTCCCAACTACATAGTCCCTAAACTACATCTTTTGGGGTTTTAATCAAGGGTTTTAGAGGGGGTAACCGACGATTTCTCTCATTTCTCATCCCTTCAACAGTTAGAACGAAAAGTTTCTCTCAAAAAGGATCAGAGCAGAAGTTAGGGAAATCGATCCTCCTCAGATTTTTCAAGGAATTCTCTCAGGGATTTCCATCAAAGGGTATGTGGTAATTCAACAAGGGAATAGTTGTTCCCTTGTGTCCCCAAAAATCTTATATATCTTCTCTATCAGTCCCAGCCCCCAAACTTTCGAATGTGAAGAAATTATGTGTCAAGCTTCGTTTAATTCATGTGGAATACTATTTATGTTAATTGTAGATATTTTTCCACCAGTTTGTGACGATATTGATGCTTGTCCCTATAAAGTGAAATCTAGCCCTAGCTCTTGAATGCAGAAACTTGAGTCTTGCATAATTGATTAATTATCAAAATTGCTTGATTCTACCAGTGTTTGGGGATTCCCATATTGTTAGTATGTATTGAAATCTCAGTCAGATGTATGTTAGTTCAGTTTCAGTTAGAATGTTAGAATACTTAGTGTTATTCAAAAATGTTAGCTGATCAGTTTTATTATAGTTAATCCCTAAGGTGTCCTTGATACCTCCCAGTTATCACTATTAGACTCAGTATCAAATTTTAGTGGTTCTATAGGTGGTCATGACACTTTCAAATAAGTAGCTCTAACCAGCCTTAGGCCCCCATCTTCATATTACTGTTTCTTTAGACAGTTACGACGCTTCCAGATAAGCAGCTCTGACCAGTCTTAGAACCCAATTATAGAAATCGGTACGCTAAGACTTTAAGGGCACTCTCAAATAGTATCCCTGACTCAGTTGAAGTCATGGGCCCTAATTTTGAGCTATCAGCTTGGTAGACAGTCTAGGACTATCTAGTGGGAGTAGGACTTAGCACCGAGCGGACCAGTGTTCCAGCACACCTAGGTTCCCAGAACTACATTGCCACCGTATGAAATATTTATTGGCTTCATGGCCTAGATCCTGTGATCACTTAGTTCATGCCTTTTTACCTTGGCAAGGTATATTGGGTCCTACCGATGGGGTGTATACATCAGACTCCACGTCTAACTCATGTGGTTATGTGTCGGTTATAGACTCTCCCACTAGTTAGCTCACTTCACTCTTAGATTTTTCAGTTCAGATCAGTTCAGTACACTATTTTAGATTAGTATCTCAGATTTTGGGCATGTCCATGACCATCAGACAGAGTCATTTAGACCATCTCAATTTATTGTAGTTGTTTAGTTTTCAGCATTTTCAATTAGTCATTGTATGTCTTTGTTTAGTTCATTTATTTTATTCCTTTTGTATGGTTCTCTCACTTACTCAGTACATTAACGCATACCTTTTAATGTTGTATCATTTTATGATATAGCTGCAGGTTCTCAATCACAAAGCTATTAGCTGACCTCGTTCAGACTTTCCCAGCGGCATCGTTGTTGAGTCCTCATCTTTCGAGGATGACGATTATTTCTTTTAGTTCTATTTCTTTTAATTAGACTTGAAGTTAGCTGGGGGTTTGTCCCAACAACTCATCAGTTGTAGTTGGCTTCCAAACACAGACATAGTTTCAGACCTTCAGCTTTGTTTTAGTTGTTTTAAACTTTATGATTAAACCTTATTTTCATAAATGTTTTGTATTCTTACTTTAAAGCTTCCACTATATTTATTTATTCAGAATGTCAGTGTTATGATAGACTATGGGTTGACTTGGGGTTACTTGTGACTCCAAGTATCGTGTCCCATCTAGGATGTAGAATTGAATTGTGACAAATTTGGTATCAGAGCACTAGCTTTAGAGTATCCTCAGATGTCTGAAAGCCGCATCGAGTAGAGTCCTTTTCCTGGGTGAGAAGCGCACCACACCTATGACAGGAGGCTATGAGATGTATTAGGAAAACTATCTTTTTTTCATACTCATTATTGTGCGTTGAAATTCAATGGTAGAGTCGGGTTCCTAGCTCGTTCTCTATTTCATTTCAGTGAATCATGCCGCCACGATGTGGTAACAAAAAAAGGGACGGTAATGCTCACTGACCTGCCCCACCGGCTCTAGCAGCCCCTCAACACGACTAAGTGTCCACCACAGAGTTTATGGTGGCTATTTAGCTGCTCACACAGAAAGTTACCAATAAGGTAAACCAGCAGGTGATTCCGATCGACAATAATCGGTCCGTAGTAGCTGCCCGAGTTTGGGACTTCACTTGGATGAACCCTACGATTTTCCACGGAGAGGACCCATAAGAGTTTGTGGATGAGATTAGAAAGATCACCCGAATTATGGGTGTTAGTTCCTCGAAGAGTGTCGACTTGGATGCCTACCATCTGAAAGTGGTAGCCAAGATCTTGTATGAACAATAGAAGGAGGGGAGACAAGCGAGAAAAAGACCAGTGGAATGGGCGGAGTTAACTACAGCCTTGCTGGATAGATTCTTTCCTCGGGAGCTTAGGGAGGCTAAGGTGGCAGAATTCATGAATCTAAAGTAGGGAAACAGGACAGTAGAAGAATATGCACTGCAGTTCACCAGGTTGTCTAAATATGCTCAAGAGATAGTAGCCGAGCCAAGGGCTCGTATGCTAAAAATCGTGAATGGAGTGTTGAACTTGGTCCTCAAGGAGTGCAAGACTGCAATGCCTATCAAGGAAATCTATCTCTCCCGCCTCATAGTTCATGCCCAGCAAATTGAGGTAGAAAAATTAAAAGATTTGGAGCGGGAGGAAAAACGGGAAAGAACTAGCCAGTCATATTATGGCCATCAGATATTTAGCGGTAGTAGCTACCCACAACAGCAGTAGAGGGCTTCATCACCCACTTCAGCCAAAGCCCCGACTTTCCAGTCCCGCAAGGATCGGGGCGGTAGAGCATCTGGCTCACTATCCCAAAGTGAAGGCCCTAGCAACCGCTAAAGCTACCCAGCTTGCCCTATGTGTGGCAAGCACTATCTAGGGGAGTGTCTTCAGGGACAAAAGGGCAATTTTGGTTGTGGACAGCTTGGTCATCGGCTTAGAGAATTCCCGTCAGCAGGACAGGGAAGATCACAATACACTGCCTCAGCAGCACCAATAGGTCGACCAGCTCAGCAGGTCGACATCTCAGTTATGGATGGCGGCCAGTGCCAGAACCGTTTTTATGCTTTATCCTCTCGTCAGGATTAGGAGAGCTCACTTGACGTGGTCACGGGTATGTTACGCCTTTTTCATCTAGACTTGATTGCCCTACTAGACGCAGGAGCAACACTTTCATTCGTGACTCCCTATGTAGCAATCCAGTTCAATATCAATCCATTGGTCCTCTCAGAACCATTCTCGATCTCCACCCCAGTTTGAGAGTCAGTTAGAGCTAGCCAGGTGTATAGAAACTGCCCAGTCTCAATCTTCAATAAGGTCATTCCAGCAGATTTGGTAGAGTTAGACATGGTTGACTTTGACCTCATTCTTGGCATGGATTGGTCACACTCTATTTATGCCTCAGCCGACTGCAGAACTAGGGTTGTCAGGTTTCAGTTTCCTAATAAGCCAGCTTTAGAGTCGACGGGCAGTAGTTTAGCACCTAAGGGTTAGTTTATTTCCTACCTTAATGCCAAAAAGCTGAATTCCAAAGGTTGCATTTATCATCTAGTTCGGGTTAAAGATTCCAGCTTTGAGACCCCAATTATCTAGTCAGTCCCAGTTGTCAGCGAGTTCCCTAATGTGTTTCTTAAGGATCTTACCGGAGTCCCTCTTGAGCGGAAAATAGACTTTGGTATAGACCTTCTCTCAGATACTTAGCCCATCTACATCCCTCCTTACATAATGGCTCCAGCTGAGCTTAAGGAGTTGAAGAAGCTGCTAAAAGACCTTCTTTATAAGGGTTTTATCAAACCCAACATCTTGTGGAGAAATTTAGTTCCGGCATCAGGTACTAAATTCCTCCTAAATACTCTGTTTAGTTCTGTACTCACCAGATCTATTTAGATATTCTATGTTCATTCTAGTTGCATCATCTATATAAAGCACGGTTATGTTAGCTCGGAGTCAGTTACTCCTTCAGAAACCAGCTCGTAGTCTTAGTCTAGAAATGTCAGCTCTTTTCCTAGTTTTCCTGCAGTTTTAATCTTCATTGGAGGATGAATGATCCTAAGGGGGAGATACTATAACACCCCTAAACTTTCCTAGACCAGTCTTAGACCTTGCAAGAAAAATCCAGATGAACTAGAAAAAAGGCCTCAAAATGACTGAGACAACAAGTCGTGGTCAGCTCCAACGACTCATTGTTGCAGTCATGGCCAGCAAATTTTTTGTCTCTACAGTACTAACAAGACAAGGTATAACCCGTGGTAAGGAGCAATGAGTCGTCCTGTCAGTCGTTGTTTCCCTAGTGCAGAAGTCCTTCTAGGACCCCACGACTCAACCAACCGATCGTTGTCAGAAATGATGACCTGTTGAGTGAGTCATTAGGTGAGAACCCTAGAAACCCCTCCAGAGGTGACAAGTGGGAACAATGACTCATTGTGTCTCCCAAAGAGTCATGGTCACCACCCGTCGTGTAAACTTTGGGAATTTTTAGAATTCTTCCAGTGTAGGTGATGACTGGACACAACGACCCGTTGTTTTAACAAACGAGTTGTTATGCCACCTGTTGTCAAGCTTACCAAGTTACCTTGACCAGTGGCCACGGGAGGAACCAATGACCCGTTAGTTCATCCAATGAGTTGTTCTTACCCCTATTTCCAGATCCAGTGTTTCCTAGTCCTAGGCAGTGTAACCAACGAAAGGTTCCAATGAGTCGTGGTCACAACCAATGACTCATTGAGTGACCCGTTGGGACCCTATCGACCAGTTTTCAGATTTAACTTCCAAGGTTATATTTTTTGTAATTTCCCACCTACTTAGTCCCTAAACTACATCATTTTGGATTTTAATCAGGGGTTTTAGAAGGGGTAACCGACAGTTTCTCTCATTTATCATCCCTTCAACAGTTAGAATGTAAAGTTTCTCTCAAAAAGGCTTAGAGTAGAAGTTAGGGAAATAGATCCTCCTAAGATTTTTCAAGAAATTCTCTCAGGAATTTCCATTACTAGCTATATGGGAATTCAACAAGGAAATAGTTCTTCCCTTGCGTCCCCAAAAATATTCTATATCTTCTCTATTACTCCTAGCTCCGAAACATTCTACTATGAAGAAATTATATGTTAGATTTCGTTTAAGTCATGTGGAATATTATTTATGTTAATTGTAGATATTTTTCCACCAGTTTTTGATGATATTGATGCTTATCCTTGTAAAGTGAAATATAGCCCTAGTTCTTGAATACAGAAAACTAGAGCCTTGCATTATTAATTAACTATCGAAATTGCTTGATTCTACCAGTGTTGGGGATTCCCATATTGTTAGAATCTATTGAAATCTCAGTCAAATGTATGTCGGTTCAGTTTCATTTAGAATTTTAGAATACTCAGTGTTATTCAGAAATGTCAGCTAATTAGTTTGACTATAGTTAATCCTTGAGGTGTCCGTAATACCTCCCAATTATCAGTATTACACATAGTATTAGATTTTAGTGGTTCTATAGGAGGTCATGACACTTTCAAATAAGTAGCTCTGACTAGAATTACGCCCTAAGCTTCAGATTACAGTTTGTTCTTTAGACAGTTATGACGCTTATTGATAAGCAGCTCTGACCAGTCTTAGAACCCAGTTATAGAATCCGGTCTGGTAAGACTTTAGGGTACTCTCAAATAGTATCCTTGACTCAGTTGAAGTCTTGGGCCCTTGTTTTGAGCTATCAGCTTAGTAGACAGTCTAGGACTATCGAGTGGGAGTAGGACTTAGCACCGAGTGGGCCAGAGTTCCCAATACTACATTGCCACCGTAGGTTATATTTATTGACCTCATGGACTAGATCCTGTGACCACTCAGTTCATACCTTAATACCCTGACAAGGTATATTGGGTCCTATCGATGGAGTACATACATCGAACTCCACGTCTAGCTCATGTGGCTGTATGTCAGTTATAGACTCTCCCACTAGTTAGCTTAGTTTAGTCTCAGATGACAGTATTTCAGATTATTTTCTCAGATTTTGGGGATGTCTTTGACCATTAGACAGGGTCATATAGACCATCTCAGTTTATTAAAGTTATTCAATTTTCAGCATTTTCAGCTGGTCAGTGCATGTCTTTTTAGTTTAGTTATTTTATTCCTTGTGTATGGTTGTCTCACTTGCTCAGTACATTCAAAGTACTGACACATACCTTTTTATATTGTATCATTTCATGATACAACTATAGGTTCTCAGTCACAAGACCATTAGCTGACCTCGTTCAGACTTTCCCAACAGAATCATTGGTGAGTTCTCATCTTTCGAGGATGAGGATTATCTCTTTCAGTTCTATTTCTTTTATTTAGACTTAAAGTTAGCTGGGGAATTTTTCCAGCAACTCATCAGTTGTAGTTGGCTTTCTGACACAGGCATAGTTTCAGACCTTCTGCTTTGTTTCAGTTGTTTACAACTTTACGATTCCACTTTATTTTCCTAAATTTTTTGTATTCTTAATTTAAAGCTTCCGCTATATTTATTTACTCAGAATGATAGTGTTATGATAGACCATGGGTTGACTTAGGGTTACTTGTGACTCCAAGTACCGTGTCTCGTCCAGGGTGTAGACTCGGGTCGTGAAAAATTTTGTATTAGAGCATTAGGTTTAGAGTATCCTCGGATGTCTGAAAGCCACATTGAGTGGAGTCCTTTTCATTGGTGTGAAGCGCGCCACACCTATGACGGGGAGCCTAATAGATGTTATTATGAAAACTCCCTTTTGTTCATACTCTTTATTGTGCGTTGAAATTCAATTCTAGAGTTGTTATCCTAACTCATGCTCTATTTTATTTCAGTGAATCATACCTCTACGACGTGGTAATAGAAGAACAATTGGTAATGCTCATCGGCCTGCCCCACTAACTCCAACAGCCCCTTAGGAAGACTCAATGTCCACCAAAGAGTTCAGGGCGGCTATTAAACTACTCGCACAAATGGTTACTAATCAGGTGAACCAGCAGGTGGTTCCAATCAACAGTAATGGGTCCATAGCAACTATTTAAGTTCGGAGCTTCACTCGGATAAAACCTCCGATTTTCCACGGATCTAAGGTGGGAGAGGAACCATAAGAGTTTGTGGGGGAGATTAGAAAGATCACCTAGATTATAGGTGGCAGTTCCTCAGAGAGTGCAACTTGGTTTCCTACCAGCTGAAAGTGGTAGCCTAGATCTGGTATGAACAATGGAAGGAGGGGAGACTAGTGGGAACAGGACCAGTGGATTGGGAGGAGTTCACTACAGCCTTCCAAAATAGATTCTTTCCCTGGGAGCTCAGGGAGGCTAAGGTGACGAAATTCATGAACCTAAAATAGGGAAATAGGACAGTAGAACAATATGCATTGGAGTTCACCAGGTTGTCTAAATATACTCCAGAGTTGGTAGCCAAGCCAAGGGATCGTATGTTGAAATTTGTGAATGGAGTGTCGAACTTCATCCTCAAAGAGTGAAGGACTATAATGCTTATCAAGGAAATCAATCTCTCCAGCCTCATAGTTCATGCCCGGCAAATTGAGATAGAAAAATTAAAAGATTTGCAGCGAGAGAACAAATGGGCAAGAACCGGCCAGTTAGATTATGGCCATCAGAGATGTGGTGGTAATAGCCACCAATAGCAGCAGCAACAGAGGGCTTCAGCACCCACTTTAGCCAGTGCCCCGACTTTCCGGTCCTGCAAGGATTGGAGAGGTGGAGCATCTGGCTCACAATCCTAAATTTATTGCACCAGCAACTGCTAAAGCTACCCAACTTGCCCTAAGTGTGGCAAGAACCATCCAGAGGAGTTTCTTAAAGGTCGAGAGGGTTGTTTTTATTGTGCACAGCCTGGTCATTGGCTCAGAGAATGCTCGTTAGCAGGACAGGGAAGATTACAATCCTCTACTTCAACATCTCCAGTAGGCTGACCAACTCAGCAGGCCAACACCTCAGGTACGGATGGCGGCCAGCGCCAGAACCATTTTTATGCTTTGTTCCTTTCTTTAGAATCAGGAGAGCTCACCTGACGTGGTCACGGGTATGTTACGCTTTTTTTATCTAGACATGTATGCTCTACTAGATCTAGAAGCCACACTTTCATTTATGACTCCCTATGTAGCAATCCTGTTTGATATCAGTTCAGAGGTCCTCCCAAAACCATTCTCAGTCTCCACCCCAGTTGGCTAGTCAATTAGAGCCAATTAGGTGTATAGAAACTGCCTAGTCTCAATCTTCAAAAAGGTCATTCCAACTGAACTGATAGAGTTAGACATGGTTGACTTTGACCTCATTCATGGCATGAAATGGTTACACTTTGGTTATGCCTCAGTCGATTGTAGAATAAGGCTCATCAGGTTTCAGTTTCCTATTGAGCTAGCTTTAGAGTTTGCGGGTAGTAGTTTAGCGCCTAAGGGTCAGTTTATTTACTACCTTAAGGCCAGAAAGATTATTTCCAAAGGGTGCATTTATCATCTAGTTCGGGTCAAAGATTCTAGCTCTGAGACCCTAACTATCCAGTTAGTCCCAATTGTCAGCAAGTTCTTTCAAGAAGATCTTCCCGGAGTCCCTCCTGAGCGGGAAGTAGACTTCGGCATAGACGTTCTCCCAGATATTCAACCCATCTCCATCCCTCATTACAGAATGGCTCCAGCTGAGCTTAAGGAGTTGAAGGAGCAGCTAAAAGACCTTCTTGATAAGGGTTTTATCAGACCCAACATCTTTCCTTGGGGTGCTCTGATCATGGGTAAAATAGCATGCCCAAGTGATACTTTATAACTTAGTTTTGCCTTGTTTATCTATTTATTTATATACATTCTCATGTGTTTTTATGTAAATGTGAATATGTATTAACCCACATGATTAGTCCTTGTTTTTGAAGGTAAATAATGCATTGGAGGACCCAATCTATGATTTGGTGAAGTAGAGGAATGATATCGGGAGCAAAACACCAAAGTTGGAATAAATTGGGCGATTTCTAGAGGGCTTACGCGATACCTCCATGTCACGGAGGCAGTGCTCCATGATACACACCATGTCACGGAGGCAGTGCTCCGCGATACACTCCGTGACACGTTGCTTGTTATTCCGTGAAAAATTCCCACTAGTATAAATAGCACACTTAGGTTTATTTTTAATTATTCTGACTTGGGTGAGGAAGAACGTGGGTTATAGGCAGTTTAGGGGATGAAAATTCTAGGGTTCTTCTCTATCTCTTTCTCCCTTATTTCAATTGTTTGTATGAATTACACTCATTTGATGATGTTTAATCTACAAATGAGTGGCTAAATTCCCTTCTTGCTGAGGTTAAGAACATTTGTAGTGGAATGTAGTTGTTGATCATTTTGGTTTTTTCATCTTTTCTTCCATGGTTGTTGTATCAATTATTGTTCTTATTGCATTAATGTCTGGCCAATGTTAATGTATATCTAAAAAATCCAGTTTTATTTTGAAAAAGAAAGAAATTGAAATGTTGTGAATTGGTAGGATATGATCTCTTCTTAGTTTGGAAAAATTGAGAATTGATTTACCTTCAGAATAGAAATATATTTGAAAGTCGTATTAGTCAATTAAGGAATCGGTTTCATACGGCTAGAACATGAAATTCTTTTATCACAGAAGTGTAGGTTGAAGGTTCATGATTCTTAAGTTGGGTAGAATACGAAAGTTTCCCTCCATAGGCAATAATTCTTGACTAGCAACCGAAGGAAAGATTAACCAAATTGTATCGATAAATTACTTCCCTGCAGGTTCGTTTTGGCCTCATCTTGCTCATTACTATAGTTCAGACTCACTTTATCATTTTGTCTTAGATTAGTATAAATTAGGAAACCAACCCGAAAAATCTTCTTTAAATTGTTGTCTGCATTTTTAGAGTTAGAGTTCACTAACACTTAATTCGATTATTACATTGGTTCAGTCCCTGTGGGATCTACACTTGGCTTACTTTATCCATTTTATTACTTGTTCGACCACGTGCACTTGCGTGTAGTTGCGAAACAGTCCGAACATGCTCCAGTACTATTCGGGTGAAAGAAAGATGGTACCCTTAGAATGTGCATCGATTACTGTCAATTGAATAAGGTCACAGTCAAGAACAGGTATCCCCTACCCAGGATTAATGACTTGTTCGGTCAACTTCAGGAAGCCAGGTGTTTCTCCAAGATAGATCTCAGGTCGGGGTATCATCAGTTGAGGGGTCAGAGAATAGGACATACTGAAGATCTCTTTTAGGACTTGGTGTGGTCTCTACAAATTCGTGGTTATGTCCTTTAGACTCAAAAATGCCCCCGCAACTTTCATGGATCTAATGAATATAGTCTTCAAGCAGTATCTAGATATGTTAGTAATTGTATTTATTGAAGACACTCTGGTATACTCCAGGAATGAGGAAGAACATGATAATGACCTGAGCATAGTATTTCAGACACTAATAGACCGTCAGTTGTTTGCCAAGTTTAGCAAATGCAAAATCTGGTTAAAATCTGTGACTTTCCTTGGTCATGTGGTCTCGGGTGAGGGTATTCAGGTAGATCCTTAAAAGATAGCAGCGGTGAAAGATTGGCCCAGACCTACTACCCTAACCAAAATCAAAAATTTCTTCGGTCTAGCCGGTTATCACCGACGTTTTGTGGAAGGCTTTTCCTCTATAGCATCCCTTCTGACTAGGCTGACTCAGAAGAAGGTGAAATTTCAGAGTTCAGATGCATGTGAGAAGAGTTTCCAAGAGTTAAAAACTCAACTGACTACCGCTCCAGTGTTGACCTTGTCGGAAGGATCGGATGGATTTGTAGTGTATTGCGACGCTTCTAGAGTTGGACACAGTTGTGTTCTGATGTAGCGGGGCAAGTTGATCACCTATTCCTCCAGATAGCTCAAGGTTGATTAAAAGAATTATCTGACTCATTACCTAGAGTTGACGGCGATGGTGTTTGCGTTTAAAATATGGAGACACTACCTGTACGGGGCTCACGTAGATGTTTTCACCGATCACAAGAGCCTTCAATATGTGTTCAGTTATAAAGACCTAAATCTTCATTAGATAAGGTGGTTGGAGCTACTGAAGGACTATGACATGAGCGTGTTGTATCATCTGGGAAAAGCCAATATGGTGGTTGAGGCCTAAGCAGAGATTTGAAAATATGGAGTTTGCACTATCCTTTTTCAGATTAGTATCTCAGATTTTGGGCATATCCTTGACCATCAGACAGGGTCATTTAGACCATCTCAGTTTATTTCAGTTATTCCATTTTCAACATTTTCAGTTGGTCGGTCATTGCATGTCTTTTTAGTTCAGTTATTTTATTCCTTGTGTATGATTTTCTCACTTACTCTGTACATTCAAAATACTAGCAAATACCTTTTATGTTTTATCGTTTTATGATACAGCTACAGGTTCTCAATCGCAACACCATTATCTGACCTCATTCAGACTTTCCCAGCGGCATCATTGGTGAATTCTCATCTTTTGTGGACGAGGAGTATTTCTTTCAGTTCTATTTCTTTTATTGAGACTTGAAGTTATCTGGGGCTTGTCCCTGCAACTCATCGGTTGTAGTTGGCTTTCAGACATAGACATAGTTTTAGACCTTCAACTTTGTTTCAGTTGTTTTAAACATTATGATTCAGCTTTATTTTCCTAAATGTTTTGTATTGTTACTTTAAATCTTCCACTATATTTATTTACTCAGAATGCCAGTGTTATGATAGACCATGAGTTGACTTGGGGTTATTTGTTACTCCAAGTACCGTGTTCCATCCAGGGTGCAGACTCGGATCATGACAGTGTGGGAGTGAATTATTTTCTAGGGTTTTTAAGTTTGTGTGGGGAGGGGGGGAGGTTGGTTAGATAAAAAAATAAGTGTAGGATTTGATCAAAACTGTTGATCACTATGGATGGACGAATAGGATTAAAATAGATACTTAGGTCAGGTTGTGGGTTTTAAATATGGGCCGAAGATTTGGACTTAATTAGGTTTAGGGATTAAATACTAATTAGATTGGGTTTATTGGAGATTTAAAATATGGACAAAATGGATTGAATTTGGTTAAAGTTGATACAAATTAAGTATAGTGTGGCTAAAATTTTTAAAAAATAGGCTAAGATTAAATTAAGTGTTATTTAATTAATAAACATACTATGCTTATGCAAATTTAATAAATCAGAAACATAATTCACAAATAAAATGGCTTAAATATTGTTATTTAAAATTAACTATAAATAATGAAAGTTGTGTAAAATTATATTTGTAATAAAATATTTATTTAACTTAATGTATATGTTATTTAATATGTGCAATATTCTATGCATATATGAGACGTACAATTATAAAAATAAAAAATGTAAAATTATAATAATTAATGCAATAAAATATTTATAATTTTAAAAATTGTATGAAATAGTAAATAATTATGTAAAATGTTTTTTAAAGTGTATGTATATAAAGCAACATCTCAGATGGGGTACAGGGAGGTCAATTGAGTGTCAACAACTTCCCTTTCTTTGATTGAAAATGAGAAATGAATTGTCGAGCAAAGAACGTTGACTTAGTAGACAATTTTGTCTGATCGAGGAATATCTCAGTGGGACCAAATGAAATGAGATAAAAAGTTGTAACTATGTTATGGCCAAGATTTCAGTTTTAAGTCGCGTAGATATCTCAAGTTTTATGAGAATGAGGTCGTATGTAGTTCAATTTAGGCACGAACCGGATCCCTAAAAAAATTGATTTCAAGACTTGAATAAGGAAAGGAAGGAGTATGGGATAGAGAGATAACAGAGGAATATAAATTATTACCTTAGTATCACATTATGTTTATATTGGGATGATAGCTAATCTGGACGGTAGAGGATTAAAGGAGAAATAAAAGTGAAAATTTCTTTCAATTTTGATGAGAGATCTATTGTTGCCTTTGTATCTGCAAACTTTAATACTACTAGATAATGTTATTAATGAAATATATAAAAAATGTAGACTCATATAGAAATAGTGTCATAAAAGTAAAATAAAGAAAGATATATATATTTTAGTGACCGCAAAAAAAATTTGCCCCATTTTCAGCTTTCTAAGGAGGATAGCTACAAAACTAGATAAGTTTGTTAGTACTCAGATACATAGATAAAACTATTTAGAATTAATATATCCTATTTTAGGTTGGTTAAACCCAATTATCCTATTTCAGAAATGACGAGCTCATCTGTCCATTTAAGACATAACGGGCTCAATTATCCATTTAAGACATAACGAGCTGAATTGTTCATTTAGGATATAACAGGCTCCATTGTCCATTTTTAAGGTGGAAAATCCCAAAATGTCCAATTTTAGAGAGGACAAGTCCAATTGCCCTATTTTAGGGCGGACTAATTCGATTATCCATTTTTAGGACCGATGAATCCAAAAATGTCTTAATCTGGGGCAGACGAACTCAAATTGTCCAATTCTAGGGATGACAAACCAAAATAGTGGTAGCATAATTTCAGCAGCTTAAATTATAGTAGCTCGATCCACAGTAGCCTGATAGGTAAAATAGTAATATCTTTGTAGTAGAGTAATAGTAGCATAATAGTAGCTTAAAAGTAGCATAATATGGGAATGATTGAATAATATTACAGTAACATAAGATGGACCTGATCAAATAACTATATAGTAGATGATAATAGTAACACGGTAGCATCTTGGCGATACCATAATACAGGCCTGATTAAATAACATGATAGTGGAATAATATAAGATGATAGCAGCTTGATAGTAGCATAACACAGACCGACTAAATAACATAATAGTAGCATGATAGTGGCATAATAGTAACATGATACCAACTTAACAATAGCATAATACAGACCTGATTGAATAACATAATAGTAGAATGATAGTTGCATAGTAGTAGCAGGATAGTAGCTTAACAATAGCATTATACAGGCTTGACTTAATAAAATAATAGTAGCATGATAATGGCATAGTAGGCGAAAGCTAGTAGCCTAAAGATAGCATAATACATGCCTGATTGAATAACATAATAGTAGCATGATAGTGGCATAATAGTAGCACGATAGCAGCTTGACAGTAGCATAATACGGGCCTAACTGAATAACATAATAGTAGCATGATAGTGGAATAATAGGAGAAAACTAGTAGCCTGAAGATAGATAAATATTAGCCTGAAGGTAGCATAATAGTGATCGATAATAATAGCTTGATAAACAATAACTTGATTTCGGAGGCTTAGTAATAACTTGGTAATAGTAGCTTGATTTGGGGTATAATAATAACTTGAATAATCATTTTAAAGTATCACAATAAGGGTCTTACACAAAAAAAAAATTATAATATGCACTAAATTTTAGAGAGCAAAGCATTGGTCATTCTCGATTATGAGATTATATTTGGCATTGTTTGTTGATTTCTCCTGCAGTCAACGAAAAATTGTAAGCTTTAAAAGGCAAGGTTTCTACGTACCTTCGCTTGTCCTTTTCCCCTTATCATTGTGTCATGACCCAAGTGGCCATGATTGGCACCTACAGTAATCCTCCTGATAGACGAACCAAAGTTCCCTCAACTTGCTCATCCAATTACCATATTCATACTATTAAATAAGCACATGCAAATACAAAGGTGGATGTCTCATAAGAATAAAAGGAATACTTGCAACAACTTTACTTTATATCTTCAGAACTGAAATTCATCGTACTGAGGACATCTACCTAATCATATTCTAGTAGGAACAAAACAAAATAGAAAAGTTTATATCTGGAATAGAGACATCTTCTTCAAGAGGATTGCAGTAGGCTAGAAAAGTAAGCCAACTCACCCTCGAATTTCTCGTAGAGACTTCTAAAAATGAGATCGAGTGGAACTTCCTGGATCACAGTCTGCACTTAGAAAGAATTTCAGCAGTAACATAAGTATGACACAATGTACTGGTAGGCACCATCGGCCAACCTTAGATAATAATGAAAATATGTGTGAAACAGCAACATACATTCAATAGAACAGATAATCATCGCATAACCCTATTTCTAGAATAATTTAGAGTAAGGTTGAAAATAGGCCTGCTCACTAGATTAGGCCTCATTACAGTGAGGGTTTGATCATAATAGCGGTCTTGATGCAATGGTAAGTTTATCGTAGCAGCAGTACTACATAGGCAGTAACTCGACCAAGTTGTCAACCTCAGTTTCCTCAATTAGCGATTTCTACAATTAGTTCACCAGCTCTGAATAGGTTTTTACATGGCAGTAACTCAACAATCTAATCGTCCACTTATTGAATAGATAAACACGTGAATCCTCAACAATCAATTCATCACTTAACATGTTTAATTGCAAATCTTACTAAATATGAAGAGAATATGACCAATATATTGTCATTTAATTACAAGCAACTACACATTTAAGTATTTTTTGTTAATACAGTTCTCATAGTTTAAACCACACTGCACTCTTTGGCTCTTCATCAGTTATCATACCATCGATAATGCGTCGGGCCACGCCTCCGTCTCATCACTGTATACTCTCACACGAAACATAACCATACACACATGCTTGAGGGTCTTATTTGTGCCCTTCCAGTCATGACCTGTAGGGGACTCTAAAAATCCATATACTATACCGGCATGGTACCCGCTTCCCCTCATCTGCCCATTCAGATGCTCCTCTCGGACACAACCCACTCAATTATATCTGCTCACCTAGACGCTCTCTTAGGGCATGAGCCACTCATCTCAGGATAAAATATGTTATCCACTTTCATTCTCATATTCGGTATTGTAACACCCCATAACTTCCTAAGACTAGCTTGGAAATTTAAAAGTTGATTTTGCTCAGAACTACCAAAATTTCCTCAGTACGACCCACAGTATGGCCCGTACAATAAATGTATGAGTCGCACCATTAATTGTAATTGAGGGGAGAGTGAATGGCAGAGATTAAGGTCAGAGGAATCACGACCAGTAGTTACGGATCATATAATGGAGGTACGGCTCATACATGGCAATCATGGAAAAATACAAAGATCTTGGCAAGGAAATCTTGAGTAGTCACGAGTCAAGCAACTACTCGCTGAATTAAGGTATGACTCGTAGGGTGAGTCTTTGGAAAATATCATATGCGAGCTTAGGGTTTAGCTATGAGTCGCAACACCAATCGTATGATTCAGATATGAGACGTAAAAGGCATATGTGGTAGACATCAGAGGAATTGGTTGGAGAAGAATCCGTAACCACGACTTGTGGTACGGACAATAGTATCATGGTATGATTCACAGGTTGAGTCGTACCACCTGTCAGGTGGGAAATTTTCATTTAGTGTTTCAGGGAAAATTTCATAAAACCATACTAACTTAACTTTTAAACTACGTCTTTTAGGGTGTTTTCAAGAGGGATTGTAGAGGTATAGTCGACCCTATCCATCATTCCTTCCAAAAACCATATAGCAGAAGTATGATCTACTCAGGTAGTTCTCGTAGAGCAAGCTAGGGCTTTCAAGTTTTCATCTCAAATTCTCCGAGTTCTTCTTAGGGAATTCGACTCTAGGTATGTGGGAATTCAACAAAGGAATTGCTCTTCCTTTGTGCCACAAAACCCTTCTATAATTCATCATAAGTCTTAGCCCAAATGTCAGAAAATAGGGTTAGCTTTAGTTAGGTTATGAATATTCTTGTGGATTGTAATTCTTATGGACTCTTGCAAAGTTTTCACTATTTAGCAAACATGTTTTCCATTCTTCATGAAATATTGTTTTAGCCTTAATTCTATGAATACAGTAATTTGGGCCTCACATAATTGTCTAGATACAAATGTTGCTTGACTTTGTTAGTTCTCGAATTTCTCATGTTGTGATCTTAGGGGAGTTCACAACTAGTTTGAATTCTAGTTGAGTCTTAGTTAAAAATTAGCCCTTTTCGGTATCTTTTAGTAAGTCAACTGATCAGTTTGATGATAGTTAGTTTTGAGGAGTGCAGTTTAGTAATATTCCCTAGCTTCAGTTATCATTTAATTTTCTAGACGGTTACGATGCTTCTAGATAAACAGCTCTGGCCAGTATTAGAACACTGGTTTCAGTTATTCAGTTCAGCAGGCTCTCAGGTTACTTCCATGTAAGAATTCCTGACATAGTCTAGTACCCCACCTTTGAGCTATCAGCTTAGTAGTCAAGTTAGGACTATCTAGTGGAAGTAGTACTTAGCACGAAGATGACCGGGGTTCCAGCACACCCAGGTTCCCAGAACTATGTTGCCGCCATAGGTTATTAGCCCAACGGGCCCCAAACTTGTGATCACCTAGCCCAGCCACTGTACCGTGGCAAGGTATGGTTGGCTTTCTATGATAGGGTGTATATATCGGACTCGATGTCTAGCTCACATGGTTATATATTGGTTATTTACTCTACCACTCATCAGTACAATTTAGTTCAGCTCAGTTTTAGTTTTACTCAGTTTAAGTTTAGCGTAATTTAGTCACTCAGTTCCAGGACATGTTTATGACCGTCAGTTAGGGTCTATGTTGATGTCATCATAGTATTAGCTTAACTTCTATCAGTATGTAGTATCTGGTTGTTATTTCAAGCTATTTTAATTCAGCTGCTTATTTTCCATCCTTATTGTATATCCCACTTACTCAGTACATTCAAAGTACTGACGCATACTTTCTATGTTGTATCATATTATGATACAGGCGCAGGTTCTCAGTCTAAGCATCGTTAGTAATTCCCTCCAATGATATTAGTAGCAATGCTGTTCTTTGAGTCCTCTTCTTGCAAGGAAAATGGTTATTCGTTCACTTAGTTCTTTATTCAGTTACACTTTAGAGTTAGCTAGGGACTTGTCCTAGCAACTCATCAGTTAGTAGTTGGCTTTCAGACACAATTGTTCTATATTCTTTTAGTTATTGTTGCTCTTTCCAAACTAGTATTTCTTGGATAATTATTATTTGCAAAGCTTCCACTTATGTTTACTTAGTTTTCTAGTGTGATGTTAGACCATGGGTTAACTTTGGGTCACTTGTGACACCAAGTACCATGTCTCATCCAGGGTATAGACGTGACAAACTTTGTATTAGAGTTGTAGGTTTAGAGCATCCTAGGATGCTAGAAAGTTGCATCAACTAGTGTCCTTCTCATGGGTGTGAAGTGCGCCACACTTATGACGGGGAGGCTACAAGACGTTATTAGGAAAATCCTATTTTGTTCATACTCCTTATCGTGCATTGAGTTTAATTTTGAAAATGTCCTCCTAACTCATGTTATATTTATTTTAGTGAAAATATACCTCCAGAATGAGGAAATGTAAGGAGGGTTGGCAATACCAACCAACCTGCCCCGCCAGCTCCAGCAGCCCCTCAAGACGATCAAGTGTCCTCAGCATAATTCTGTAGCAGCTCAGACGGTGACCAACAAAGTGAACAAACAGGTTGTTCTAGTGAATGTAAATGGGTCTGTAGCAGCTTCCAGGGTTTGAGACTTCATCCAAAAGAACCCTCCGTCTTTTCATGGATCCAAGGTGGGAGAGAACCCCCAGGAGTTTATGGATGAGGTATGGAAGATCACATGGATTATGGGTGTTAGTTCCATGGAGAGTGCTGATCTAGTTGCCTACCAGTTGAAAGAGGTGGATCAGATTTAGTACAACTAATGGAAGGAAGGGAGGCTAGCAGAAGAAGGCTTAGTAGAGTTGCATTTCTAGATAGATTCTTCCCTCGAGAATTGTGAGAGGCCAGGGTTTCCAAATCCATGAATTTGAGGTAGGGTAATAGAATAGTGGAGGAATATGCATTGGAGTTAACATGGTTGTCGAGGTATACTCCAGAGATGGTCGTTGCGCCAAGGGTTCGTATGCTTAAATTCGTCAATGGAGTGTCAGATTTGGTACTTAAGGAGTGCAGAACTGCAATGCTCATCAAGGACATTGACCTCTCTAGGCTCATCATTCATGACCAACAGATTTAGGCAGAGAAGTTGAAGGACATGGAGTGGGAGAACAGGCGGGCTAGAATAGGTCAGTCGGATTATGGCCACCAAAGGTCCTACGACACTAGTCACCCACAGCAGCAGCAACAGAGGACTCCAACACCCATATCAGCCAGTGCCCATTCTTTTTGATCCCACAAGGATCAAAATTGTGGAGCATCCGACTCTCATTCCTAGAGTTACAGTTCTAGCAACCGTTACCTAGCTTGTCCTAAGTGTGGAAGGAACCATCCGGATGAATGCTATATGGGCAAAGAGGGTTTATTTGAATATGGGCAATTGGGTCACATCTTAAAAGAGTGTCCATCCGTAGGAGGGGAAAACTAAGGGAACTTCATCTTTTGAGCTTTACTTGCCCCTAAGCGAACTTCAGCTTTATATCGATATCATGGTAGAACACTTAACCCTGGCAAGGGTTCAGACGACTCTACTCACTTGATTATGTTAATGTCAGTTATATGACGAGTCTCCCATTGTTCCTCATGATTTCAGTTATGCATGTTCATCATTGATGATATTATGTTTTCAGCAGGTTTGACCCAATGTTAATTTTTTCTTATAAATAATCAATTTCAACTTTGGGTATTCGATTAAGTTATGATATTCAGTTATGTTTAAGTCATGTTTTCAGATACTACCATGCAAGCTCTACTCTCAGAATCTTATAATGAAATGTTTGATGATATGCGTGATTTCTGATTTTTACTTAGTGGTTTTACTTACCTTGCATACTCAGTGCATTCCACGTACTGACCGCATATTCTATGTTGTATCATTTCATGATATAGGCTTAGACAATCAAGTTCAGTCCCGCTTTTTGCCAGATCCTCAAATTCCTCATCCCTCGAGGACCCTTTAATAAGCTTATGTTCATCATTTTCAGTTTCAGTCTTTAGTGAGTTAGTTGGGTTGTTGTCCTATTAACTCATCAATATATAGAGGCTTATAAAACATAGTATGTATTCGTCTTTAGATCAGTGTTACGGATTCAGATGTTCAGATGTTATCGTATTCTCAGACTTCCGCTATTTCATATGTTATACATCCACATTATTTTGTTGAGCATGAACATGCCATCTAAAGCTCAACAAAATAATGCGGATGTCTAACATATGAAATAGCGAAAGTCTGAGAATACAATAACATCTGAACATCTGAATCCGTAACACTGATCTAAAGACGAATACATACTATGTTTGATAAGCCTCTATATATTTATGAGTTAATGGGAAAACAGCCCAACTAACTCACTAAAGACTGAAAATGAAAATAATGAACATAAGCTTATTAAAGGGTCCTCGAGGGATGAGGAATTTTAAGATCTGGCAAACAGTGGCACTGAACTTGAATGTCTGAGCCTATATCATGAAATGATGCAACATAGAAAATATGCAGTCAGTACGTGGAATGTACCAAGTATGCAAGGTAAGTAAAACCTCTAAAGTAATATAAATTATTTAAAGTAAAGCATACATATCAACACTATGAAGTATAAGAAGGAGACCACATGCATTCATTCTGAAATCGTACTCTTATCATAACAGGGAGTTTTTCATATCTAGTGCCGCCTGTGCCACACTTTCTTCGAGTTCTATCTTTCAAGTTCAACGTATCGGTTTGTTCGAAAACTCGTTAACTAGTCAGTTAGATAAAGGGAGAGAAATCAAGAAATCTCCTCTTGGAATTATATACCTTATAACATGTTCAAAAGAGTGTGGATAACTGTTCGACTTGTTGGGTATAACTACACGCAAGTGCACGTGGTCGAACAAGTAGTAAAGTGGCTCAAGTAAGCCAAGTATCGATCCCACAGGGACTGGACTAAGGTATCAATCTAATCAAGTGTCAATAAACTTTAACTCAAAACTGCAGACAACAGTGCGAAGAAGATTTTGATATTTTGTTTCCTAATTTTATACTAAGTGTAAAACGAATATACAATTTGAGTCTAAACTATAAGTATGAGCATGCTGAGGATAAAATGAACATGTAGAGAAATATATTATCGATACACTTTGGTTAATCTTTCCTCCGGTTGCTCGTCAAAAATTATTGCCTATGGATTAAAACTCTCGTATTTAACCCAACTTAAGAATCATGAACCTTCCACCTACATTGCTGTGATAAAACAAAATTCATGTTCTAGCCATATAAAACCGATTCCTTAATTGACTAATACGACTTTCCAGTATATCTCTATCCTGAAGGTAAATCAATTCTCAATTTTCCCAAACTAAGAAAAGATCATATCCTATCAATTCACAACTTTCCAATTTCTTGCTCTCTCGAGTGATAACCGGACTTTTTAGATATACATTAACATTGGCCACACATTAATGCAGTAAGAACAAGAATCAATAAAACAACCATGGAAGGAAAGATGAAAAACCAATTTATCAATGATCACATTTCAATACAAATGTTCTTAACCTCAGCAAGAAGGGAATTTAGCCACTCATTTGTGGATTAAACATCGTTAAATGAGTGTTAATCATACAAGCAATTGAAATAAAGAAGAAGGAGATAGAGAAAAACCCTGAGATTTTCGTCCCCTCAACTACCTGTAACCCACATTCTTGCTCCACCAAGTCATAATTCTAATATAAAACCTAAGTGTGCTATTTATACTAGTGGAAATTTTTCCCGGAATAACAAGCAACATGTCACGGAGTGCATCGCGGAGCACTGCCTCCGTGACACGCCACCAACGCGGACCCTCACTGGAATCCGGCCGTCCATGTATTCACACCCAACGTGGCACGGCGTGCAACGCGGGGCTAGGCCAACGTGCCACGGCCCCAACGCGCACCTTCACTGGAATTTGGCAAAATTTCCGCATCCAGGCAGAATGCATCCACGATGGCAGCGTGACACGGCTCCATCGCGGAGCCCCTTTACTTCGTGCTTTCCTTGTGCTTTTTCCTTGCTCTCTTCCGAGTCCAATCCCGATTTCTCCCAACATGCATCTTAGCTTCGTAAAATTATATTTTTCCTGCAAAATCGCGCTAATCATGTTGGTTAGTATAAATTCACATTTTATTACAATTCACATGAGAATATACAAACATCGATAGATAAACAAGACAAAATGACACAATTGAATATCACTTGGGCATATAAATCTGCCCAAGATCAATAACTATTTTAAGGCATTTTCATTTCGTTGTTCCCATTTACCCTTATTTAGCTTAAAATTGTTTTCTAGCGTTAAGTTCGTTCGCGTGGCGTCGTCATGCCTTCTTACCAATTTCAAATAGCAAATAGACTTTTGAACACATTTGATATCATATGCATGAAATAATACAAAGGACCAGCTCACGGTGCCCATGCTGAGGGGACTTCAGACTCAATTTACAACTACAACAATAATCGTAAACAATACGCCTCCCACTTTACGTTTGTTCACTTCAAGCATATTTAACTCTTCAAGGTTTCTATGAAGTATTTCTAATACTTTGGGAAGAATCATGTATGCATCAATAGGAACACAAAACATAGGAACATTGGCCCGATCAACAACAAGATTTCGTGCTTGGAAAATAAGAATAGGGACGACATTACATACATCACTTCATCTCGTCTTTTTAGCCAATTTCTTCCGCTTGCTAGAAACTCCGACACCTTCAACTTCCTTACTTACACTACATGGAATGAGTACTGGTTTATGCCAAGTTCCCAGTCACAATCCATGTCTCAAAACGTACAACCAAAAGCCACATCATAATATAATTTTCAGTAATCCTACGTACCTTAGGCGTCATAAACTTGAGGCAATTCAAGAGAGTTTCTCTTACGTGCTTTTGGTGTTTAACCTCCCCAAAGGTGTAGTCTATTCCTTCCATCTTTTGGATAAATTCCAGAATATATATAGCTGTAACAACCTCCCAAAAACGGGCAAAAACATTAGTCAAATATCACATAAAACACATATTGACTTTATGTCATTTCCTTACTTTAGCTTGCGAATTTGAGAGGATAAACCGAGTAGGAACACTTACCTTTCACTTGTGTATAACCCTTGCGCATATGGAGTTCCTCTTCAGCTAAATTCTTTTCCAAAAAAGTAGCAACCATGATGCCAAACCGCAGCAACAATACACACCCAAGCAACACATAAGTTCCAACTTTACTTTCAACATAACTTGTTAATCCATGATAATTTAAAGAGTAAAAACACCTACCTCCTTTTGTACTCAACTCTCACCAATATGGAGGTATAAATTCACCTCCCTACTTTCAAAAAATGCAGCATCTTGGCATCCAAAAACGCAGCAGCTCGACGATTAGAAGCTCACGACATAAGAAACCCCTTCCAAGCTTGGACTATAAGGAAATTTGACCTATTCGTACAATATCTTACCTGGGATGTGTTTTCACCATTGGATAGAGCTCTTAATTCTGCGAATTTTGAAAAAAAAAATGAGGTGAAACGGAGTAGAAATGAGCTTTTTAGCTCAAAATTACTTCATATAGGCGGGCTGGGCGGTGCCCGCGTGCGGCGCCCGTGCGACGGCGCCCTCGCGCATGGGCGCTTTTCCAGCCTACAGTGTTTTCTTCAAACAAGCATCACTTTTTACTCGAACTCTGATTCACGGGCGATTTTTTTCATTGTAAACTAGACTCAAATACATTTCATTTGATAGGCTATAGGACCTATAAATCATTATATATTTGGAGATATGTCCATTTAAAATTGACCCTTATTTACAAACTTCACATACTCTTCACTTTTCCCTTTGCACATGTTTTCCTGCTCACCTATAGACAACCTACAACCCATAATTCCCTTAATATGACATATTAAAATCAAATAATTATCAAACAAAATAAATAAGATTTTCGGGGTGTAACAAAAATAAACCTAGGATACTACAACCAACAGTTAATAAAAATTTGCACCATAAATTCAAACAGCTTTTGACCCTTTTTTGGTTAAACCAAATCAGCATATGCACATCAAGCAACCAAAAACCATGATAAATAGGGATAAGATATGTCATCTAGATATTAGAAGATAGTGAAGCCACCACCAATGCTTTTCACTCAGACAATTGGCAGAATCAAACACAAATCAAGTCACCGCCAATGCTTTTCACATAGACAATTGCCAGAATCAAACACAAACCACGTAGCCTCATAGCAAATGAACTCCCCAACTCACAGATATATGAAATTATGAAACGTGGGATAGAACAAGTAAGACTCTCGCTCTCAAAAGGAAGTTGCAAATAACGCACATCAGATACCATAGGCTTGCCTTTATTTTCTCTTCTTCGGCTCTTTAGATGGTTAGGCTAGGATAACTATAAGACTTGATTCAACTTGTAATATAGGCTTTTGGGCTGGGTACGGTAAATATAGGCTTTTTAGTGACTAAACTCTTATTGACACTACATAAAAGTGGCTCTACTTTTCACATATTTCACCCTTTTTTCTTTTTCAACTTTTTTCTCCCTTTTCACAATTATTATGCAATTGTATAGGTGTGGTGTGTTTCAAATTTTCATTCATTTTTCTTTTTTTGTGCCTTCTTTTCAATTTCACTTTTTCTTTTTTTTTTGCCTTGTCACACCACACCTCATTTTTAGCCCTTTTTCTTTTCTCTTCCTTTTTCACCTTCAAAAGATCTATGCGCCTCTACTCTAGCCACCCTCAACTTAGAAATTTTGCCTATGTTGAGGTTCACAATGTCCAAGAAGGGACAGGGCCAAAAAAGGTTCATTATAAAAAACGGGTATGCTAATCAGTTAATGAAAGAAAAGTGGTTCATTTAAGGCTCAAAATCGGGATCTAGGGAATCATATTATTCTGGTAGGGTACTTTAAGCTAAAATGGGTTAAACAAAAACGGCCTATGATCCTTTCCTAACTAACCATCCTAAAACCTATGTAAAGACTATCCGGGCAAGTTCTAGATCCTCTACCTAGCGTTGAACTAGGTATAGACCTCACTCACTCATGGTATGTATTTTACATTCATTCTACCTATCTGATTTACACATGGCTAAGTAGACTACTCATGTTAATGCACTAAATGACACAAAAGATCCATAGAAATCATGCTTTGCAATCAACAAGCACACAACTAATCATCAAAAATTTTAAACAGATCATATTTTTTTTCAAAACCTCAAAACTAGTGTAATTTATTGGCTGAGTAATCCTAAGCTACTTTCTAATTGAACAAGTACATCCTAAACATGTCGGTTCTACTAGATAGCATGTCCGAGGGAAAAGAAAAACGACAAGAAAAATCCTTGTAAGAATCCAAAAATCCCAAAAATACAAGTACACCCCCTCCCTTTTTTAAAAGCATGCTTCATCCCTGAAGCATGGAATATAAAGCAGAAGGAAGGGAACATATTTGTGGCTACTCAGACTTCACCTTCCATGGGTTGCCTACTATGCAGTGCTTGATTTAACGTCACGGCATGACGCGGATCTCTTTATTACACAAAATTCATCAAGAAAGTTGGACTTATCCTCCATTGTCTTAAGTGCTTGGCTTTGCCAAGAGGTGCCCTAGATGAGACAAAACAAAAAAAAACAAATAAAAACGTAAAAAAGGAAATAACAACTAAAAGTTAAAAACAACAAATAACCTAATCTTAAGTCGTATTCTCCTGCAACGGCGCCACTTTTGATTACGCTCAAACTCACACTTCCTGACAAAGTATGAAGCGGACATTGTCAATAGAGAACCCAATAAAGAGGTTGGGATCGAACCCACAAGGAATAAGGTAAGATTTAGACTAATGTCGATACTTGAACTTGTTTGTAATTAATCTTCAAATTGGGGGGTTTGAAGGAAAAACCAATATTAAAACAAGATCATAATTGTGGTTGTTATCAAGATTTGGAAACAACTATAGTAAGTGTTCCCCATGGGTCCATAACTACTTCGGGTATACACACGTGATCATTCATAGTGCTTACTTTTAGAACTGATAACTAGCGTTCATCCAAATGACTGGTTTGTCCCTATTAAATTACTTTACTCAATCACCGGGTCAACATGTTCCAAATTAACTTTCCTACGACCGCAGCTCCAGTTATACAATGATCATAAATATCAAGACTTTGTTGTAATTATCTTTTCCCAATCTCTACTTTTCTAGGTTAAAGAAAGTAAAGAATTTGGGCAAGTCCTAACGTTGTGCACCCATAAGAAATGTTAAAATATGAAGAGAATACAATGCAAACATTTAGCATTTGTTTTGAATTACTTTGTGCGACTCTATTTTGTTAATTCACCATGGTTCCCACAACCCTCGTTGTGGAGATTTTAGCCTCTCATGATTGTAAGATTGTAATTCGCACTGATAGACTATGTAAATACTTATAACAATAATTAGAAGAAAACCTTCTTCGAATATTGATGAACAAAATCAAGAACAATTGATAAAATCAAGTGATAATCCTAAGAATTTCTCCAAAACTTGATAATAATTCATAAATAAAATTTCTTCTAAGGGATCACATGTATACAACCCTCTCTCTATGTTCTTCTTCTAAAATAAAACCTAAAAAGGTATTTATATAGACATCAAAAACCTTTTCCTAAGATAACAGGAAATTTTCCATATTTGGCGCCGACTTGACTCACGACTAATGTTAGGACCCGTAATAGGATTGTATGGGTCATACTTGCCACTCGTACATTCCTTGGCTACTGTAGATTTGACTAAGTGTTGGTAGTTGGTACGACTCGTACCGTAGTCCTAAAAGTTGTACAATCCATCCATGGCTTGGCCCTGAGAAATTTGACATCTTCTAAAGTTTTCTATGAGTGTTGTGGTATGCCTCATACCTTCCTCCTACGACTCATACTGGCTTGTTGCATCTGGAGTTCTGCCAATTCTTTAACAATCACTTAAGCTCCACACAACTCATGATATGGGTCGTAAGACAATTTCAACATCCGTGGGTTCCACCCGTAATAAGAGAGGCCTTGTGCAAATTTTTTCTGATGATTTTCAGGACTCCAGTTACAGCTTGTACTGAGAGTCGTACTTTGCATTCTCTTTCTTTTAGCCTTCTGAGTTTTTCCACGAGTCTCAATATGACTTGTACAATCAAGGTACGACTTGTACTGAGATTAGTACATGGCTGATTTTTTGCACTTTTATGCATCTTTTGCACATTTTTTCTCCAGTACCTATTTTCCCTTAAAACAAAGTAAAAGAACCTCATATCCATATAAACATACTTAAGTCCATGCTATTTTCTCTTTTTTAAGCATTGAAAGTGATGTTAACTCACCAAACATCAGCAGTGGACCCGCTATTGCGGTCAAAAAGCTGCTATAGCAGATCCGGCGGTTACTTTCTCAGTCCATTACGGTGGAACTCCAACAATCACCAAGGTCTCGCTACTGCGTTATTTCTACCACTGGAACGGTCTCCTGAAACCAGCAGCTCCCCAAAATCAATAAACTTTCACTATGTTACCCCACAACACTTCTTCTAACCATTACCTAGCCCTTGTTAGGGTGTTCTAGGTTTGTTTCCCCTTGTAATGACATACAGGTCATTATAAATATAGTCAAGTAATCAAAGCTGTCATGACATAACTCAAAAAGGAAAGGGAATAATCTTTAACTAAGATTATCATGAATATCATACCACTAACCATGCATGGTAAATACTAAATTTGTCCCATAATTAATTAAAGGAAATACAGAGAGTATATGAACTCATAGAAATTCCCTCAAATATAATCAATTTGATTTTAGCATATACAATCATAATTTGCTAATAATAGAATAATTCGTAGACTGTAAGGCGGTACTAGGTAAAATCTAATTAAAGAAGTTGTCATGAATACAACTTGAAATGGGAAAGAAAATATAATTATATAAAGCAACCATGTAATTTTACTTTATAGAAATATAATTAGTAGTAGTATAAAAACACACAATATGGAATAGTATTTTAACCCAAATAGATTCAAGAAACTAATGTAAACATATATTAATATGTAAAACCTAGATATAGGAACAAATTAAACACATGTATGCTTCAAATATGTAAAACACATGTAGAAACAACTTTGACAAATTCAAAACCAAACAGACTATGCGAGTGAAGAATTGACCAGGAATCTCCCGAGGTTTGGGGATTTTTATGCCTAATAACATATAATTCTAGAAGAAATGAAATGGAAAAGCATATATAAAAACATAATGTAAATAAACACAAACAACCAGACCTCATAATCTACCTAGTAATACAAAGAAATTGTATTAGTGACATTCTAAAATTTTGCATAAACAAGATTCGACAACATCTGAAGACCAACTAAGGTCTCTCATGCAGAAAATCGCCTTGAGAATGACATGCTTGTGCAGCTTTAAGCGGCAAAGAGCCACTAATATATTTGTATTTACACCATAGTAGCCTCTCCGCATTTCATGGAGGAATAGGGAGGTGAAGTGAGAGATGTAGTGGCTGTCGGAGATAACCGATGGTGATCATTGAATGAAGAAGTAAGGAGAGAAGGTGTCGAATATGAAGGAATAGTGGCGGGGTTCTAAAGGAAAATTGAGAGGTAGAGAAGTAGATGAGATGATGGTTAAAGGGCTTGCTCGGAGCCATTAAAGGAAAGGGAAAGGAGAGGGGATGTGCGATTTCTGAAAGAGGGACGAGAAGAAGAGAGGACGACGTTGGTCGGGTTGTTGGTGGCAAGAGTTTGCCGCCTCTTTATGGCTAGAGAAGATGAAGCAGCCGCGGTGGGGGTCTGTGAGTAATGGAGAGGAAGAGAATGTGGTGAGGTCTGTGGTGGGCTGTTGTTAGGTATGTGTAACACCCCAAAACTTTCCTAAACCAGGCTTAGACCTTGCAAGAAAAATCTAGATGAAACTAGAAAAAATGCCACAGAACGACTGAGACAACGACTCGTTGTGTAAGTCGTGGTAAGAAGAATTTTGGTCTTTAGGGAACTAATGACCCATGGGGAGGAACAACGAGTCGTCCTGTTAGTCGTTGTTTCCCCACAACAGAAATCCTTCTAGGACCCCGCAACTCAACCCACGAGTTATTGTCAGAAATGACGACCAGTTGTGTGAGTCGTTCAGTGAGAACCCTGGAAACCCCTCCAGAGGTGACGAGTGGGAACAACGACTCATTGTATCTCACAAAGATTCATGGTCACCACACATCATGTCAACTTTGGGAATTTTAAGAATTCATCCAGCGAAGGTGACGACTGGATACAACGATTTGTTGGTTTAACCAACGAGTCATTGTGTCACCCTTTGTCAAGCTTACTAGGTTTCCTTGACCAGAGGCCATGGGAGGGACAAACAACCTGTTGGTTCATCCAATGAGTGATAGTGAACCCCATTGCCAGATCCAGTGATTTCTAGTCCCTGGCAATGGAACCAATGAGAGGTCCCAATGAGTCGTGGTCACAACCAATGACTCGTTAAATTACCCATTGGGACCCTGTCGTCCAGTTTTCAAATTTAATTTCCAAGGTTAACTTTTTGTAATTTCCCAACTACTTAGTCCCTAAACTACGTCTTTTTGGGTTTTAATCAGGGGTTTTAGAGGGGGTAACTGACGATTTCTCTCATTTCTCATCCCTTCAACAGTTAGAACGTAAAGTTTCTCTCAAAAAGGCTTAGAGCAGATGTTAGGGAAATCGATCCTCTTAAGATTTTTCAAGGAATTCTCTTAGGGATTTCCATCACCAGGTATATGGTAATTCAACAAGGGAATAGTTGTTCCCTTATGTCCCCAAAAATCTTCTATATCTTCTCTATCAGTCCTAACCCCAAAACTTTCGAATATGAAGAAATTATGTGTCGGGATTCATTTAATTCACATGGAATACTATTTATGTTAATTGTAGATATTTTTCCACTAGTTTGTGACGATATTGATGCTTGTCCCTATCAGAGAAATCTAGCCCTAGCTCTTGAATGCAGAAAACTTGAGTCTTGCATAATTGATAAATTATCAAAATTGTTGATTCTACCAATGTTTAGGGATTCCCATATTGTTAGTATGTATTGAAATCTCAGTCAGATGTATGTTAGTTCAGTTTCAGTTAGAATGTTAGAATACTCAGTGTTATTTAGAAATGTCAGCCGATCAGTTTAACTATATTTAATCCTTAAGGTGTCCGTGATACATCCAAGTTATCAGTATTAGACTCTGTATCAGATTTTAGTGGTTCTATAGGTGGTCATGACACTTTCAAATAAGTATCTCTGACAGCCTTAGGCCCCCAGCTTCATATTATTATTTTTTCTATAGACAGTTACGACACTTCCAGATAAGCTGCTCTGACAAGTCTTAGAACACAGTTACATAATCCGGTCCACTAAGACTTTCAGGGCACTCTCAAATAGTATCCCATACTCAGTTGAAGTCATGGGCCCTAGTTTCGAGCTATCAGCTTGGTAGACAGCCTATGACTATCTAGTGGGATTAGGGCTTAGAACCGAGCGGACCGGTGTTCCAGCGCACCTAGGTTCCCAGAACTACGTTGCCACCGTAGGAAATATTTATTGGCCTCATGACCTAGATCCTGTGATCACTCAGTTCATGCCTTTTTACCTTGGGAAGGTATATGGGGTCCTACCAATGGGGTGTGTACATCGGACTCCACGTCTAACTCATGTGGTTATGTGTCAGTTAAGACTCTCCCACTAGTCAACTAACTTCAGTCTTAGATTTGTCAGTTCAGATCAGTTCAGTACACTATTTTAGATTAGTATCTCAGATCTTGGGCATGTCCTTGACCATCGGACAGAGTCATTTAGACCATCTCAATTTATTGCAGTTGTTTAGTTTTCAACATTTTCAATTAGTCACTGCATGTCTTTTTTTAGTTCATTTATTTTATTGCTTTTGTATGGTTCTCTCACTTACTCAGTACATTCAAAGTACCGATGCATTCCTTTTTATGTTGTATCATTTTATGATATAGCTGCAGGTTCTCAATCACATAGTTGTTAGCTGACCTCGTTCAGACTTTCCCAGCGGCATCGTTGGTGAATCCTCATCTTTCGAGGATGACAATTATTTCTTTTAGTTCTATTTCCTTTAATTAGACTTTAAGTTAGCTGGGGGCTTGTGCCAACAACTCATCAGTTGTCGTTGGCTTACAAACACAAACATAGTTTCGAACCTTCATCTTTGTTTCAGTTGTTTTAAACTTTAGGATTGAACTTTATTTTCTTAAATGTTTTGTATTCTTACTTTAAAGCTTCCACTATATTTATTTACTCAGAATGTCAACGTTATGATAGACTATGGGTTGACTTGGGGTTACTTGTGACTCCAAGTACCGTGTCCCGTCTAGGATGTAGCATCGGATCATGACAAATTTGGTATCGGAGCACTAGCATTAGAGTATCCTCAGATGCCTGAAAGCTGCATCGAGTAGAGTCCTTTTCTTAGGTGAGAAACGTGCCAGACCTATGATAGGAGACTATGAGATGTTATTAGGAAAACCCTCTTTTGTTCATACTCTTTATTGTGCGGTGAAATTCAATTGCAGAGTCATTCTCCTAACTCGTGCTCTATTTCATTTTAGTGAATCATGCCTCCGCAATGTGGTAACAAAAAAAGGGCCGGTAATGCTCACTGACCTGCCCTACCAGCTCCAGCAGCCCATCAGGACGACTCAGTATCCACCATAGAGTTCAGGGTGGCTATTTAGCTGCTCACACAGAAAGTTACCAGTTAGGTGTACCATCAGGTGGTTCCGATCGACAATAATGGGTCCGTAGCAGCTGCCCGAGTTTGGGACTTCACTTGGATGAACCCTCCGATTTTCCATGGAGAGGACCCATAAGAGTTTCTGGATGAGATTAGAAATATCACCTGAATTACGGGCGTTTGTTCCTCGGAGAGTGTCGACTTGGCTGCCTACCAGCTGAAAGTGGTAGCCTAGATCTTGTATGAACAACAGAAGGAAGGGAGACCAGCGAGAACAAGACCGGTGGAATGGGAGGAGTTCACTACAGCCTTGCTGGATAGATTCTTTCCTCGGGAGCTTAGGGAGGCTAAGGTGGCAGAATTCATGAATTTAAAGTAGGGAAACAGGACAGTAGGAGAATATGCACTACAGTTCACCAGGTTGTGTATATATGCTCCAGAGATAGTAGCTGATGCAAGGGCTCGTATGCTAAAAATCATGAATGGAGTGTTGAATTTGGTCCTCAAGGAGTGCGGGACTGCAATGCCTATCAAGGACATTGATCTCTCCAGCCTCATAGTTCATGCCCAACAAATTGAGGCTGAAAAATTAAAAGATTTGGAGCGGGAGGACAAATGGGAAAGAACCAGCCAGTTAGATTATGGCCATTAGAGATTTAGCGATAGTAGCTACCCACAACAGCAGCAGAGGGCTTCAGCACCCACTTCAGCCAGTGCCCCAACTTTCCAGTCCCGCAAGGATCGGGATAGAGCATCTGGCTCACAATCCCAAAGTGATGGCCCCAGCAACCGCTAAAGCTACCCAGCTTGCCCTATGTATGGCAAGCACTATCTAGGGGAGTGTCTTCAGGGACAAAAGGGCTATTTTGGTTGTGGACAGCTTGGTCATCGGCTTAGAGAATTCCCGTCAGCAGGTGAGGGAAGATCACAATCCACTACTTCAGCAGCACCAACAGGTCGACCAGCTCAACAGGTCGACACCTCAGCTACGAATAGCGGCCAGCGCCAGAACCATTTTTATGCTTTATCCGCTCGTCAGGACTAGGACAGCTCACCTAACGTGGTCACAGGTATATTATGCCTTTTTCATCTAGACGTGAATTCCCTAATAGATACAGGAGCAACACTTTCATGCATGACTCCCTATGTAGAAATCCAATTCAATATAAATCCATAGGTCCTCTCAGAACCATTCTCAATCTCTACCCCAATTGGCGAGTCAGTTAGAGCCAGCCAGGTGTATAGAAACTGCCCAGTCTCAATTTTCAATAAGGTCATTCCAGCAGATTTGGTAGAGTTAGACATTGTTGACTTTGACCTCATTCTTGGCATGGATTGGTCACACTCCAGTTATGCCTCAGCCAACTGCAGAACTAGGGTTGTCAGGTTTCAGTTTCCTAATGAGCCAACTTTAGAGTGGACGGGCAGTAGTTTAGCACCTAAGGTTCAGTTTATTTCCTACCTTAATGACAGAAAGATGAATTCCAAAGGTTGCATTTATCATCTAGTTCGGGTCAAAGATTCCATCTCTGAGACCCCAACTATCCAGTCAGTCCCAGTTGTCAGCGAGTTCCCTGATGTGTTTCTTAAGGATCTTCCCGGAGTCCCTCTTGAGCGGGAAATGGACTTTGGTATAGACCTTCTCTCAGATACTCAGCCCATCTGCATCCCTCCTTACATAATGGCTCCAGCTGAGCTTAAGGAGTAGAAGAAGCAGCTAAAAGACCTTCTTTATAAGGATTTTATCAAACCCAACATCTCTCCTTGGGGTGCTCCAGTACTATTCGTGTGAAAGAAAGATGGTACCCTCAGAATGTACATCGACTACCATCAGTTGAATAAGGTCACAGCTAAGAATAGGTATCCCCTACCCAGGATTGATGATTTGTTCGATCAGCTTCAAGGAGCCAGTTGTTTCTCAAAGATAGATCTCAGGTCGAGGTATCGTCAGCTGAGAGTTAGAGAATGTGATATATCAAAGACAACTTTCAAGACTTTGTATGATCTCTACTAATTCGTGGTTATGTCCTTTGGTCTCACAAATGCCCCCAAAACTTTCATGGAACGGAGTCTTCAAGAAATATATGGATATGTTCCTGATTATATTTATCTAGGACATTTTGGTATACTTCAGGAATGAGGAAGAACATGCTAATCACCTGAGGATGGTGCTTCAGGAACTCAGGGACCATTAGTTGTTTTCCAAGTTTAGCAAATGAGAATTCTGGTCGAAGTCCGTGACTTTCCTTAGTCATGTGGTCTCGGGTGAGGGTATTAAGGTAGATCCTCAAAAGATAGCAATAGTGAAAGACTGGCCCAAACCTACCTCCCCAATCGAAATCAGAAGTTTCTTGGGTCTAGCTGGTTATTATCGACATTTTGTGGAATGCTTTTCCTCTATAGCATCCCCTCTGGCTAGACTGACTCAGAAAAAGGTGAAATTTTTGTGTTCAAATGTGTGTTAGAATAGTTTCTAGGAGTTGAAAACTCAACTGACTACCGCTCTAGTGTTGACTTTGCCAGAAGGATCAGATGGATTTGTAATGTATTGTGATGCTTCCAGAGTTAGACTCGATTGCGCTCTGATGCAGCAGGGAAAGGTGATAGCCTCTACCTCAAGACAGCTCAAGGTTCATGAAATAATTATCTGACTCTTGACCTTGATTTGGCGGCGGTGGTGTTTGCATTGAAAAAATGGAGACACTACCTGTACGGGGTTCACGTGGATGTTTTCACCGATCACAAGAGCTTTCAGTATATGTTCAGTCATAAAGACCTAAATCTTCGTCAAAGAAGGTGGTTGGATCTACTGAAGGACTATGATATGAGCATGTTGTATCACCCGAGCAAAGCCAATATGGTGGATGATTCCCTAGCTAGAGTTTCTATGGGGAGCATGGCTCATGTTGAGGGCAAAAAGGAGCTAGCACTGGATATCCACAGATTAGCTCGATTGGGAGTACAGTTGGTTGATACAGCTGAGGGTGGAGTAGTTTTGCAGAGTGGATCAATTCCTCGTTGGTAGTTGAAGTTAAGTCAAGATAGGGTGAAGATCCCATACTGCTTAAATTGAATGAGGTGGTTCACATAAAAGAAGTAGAGGCTTTCTCTGAAGGGGGAGATGGTGTACTCCTTTACTAGGGTAGGTTGTGCAACTGGATGTAGGAGATTTAAGACAGCAGATTCTAGTGAAGCACATAGTTCAATATATTCCATCCACCCAGGTGCTACTAAGATTTACTTTGATTTACGGGATAATTACTAGTGGTACGGCATGAAGAGAGACATCACATAATTTGTAGCTAAGTGCCCGAACTGCCAGCAAGTCAAAGTAGAACACCAAAGACCGAGAGGTATGAATCAAGATATCAGCATACCCATATAGAAGTGGGAAGAAGTAAATATGAATTTTATTATGGGTCAACCTCGGACTCATCGGCAGCATGATTCAATCTACGTAATAGTAGACCCGATGACTAAGTCAGCACACTTCCTACCACTTAAAACTACAGACTCAGCTGAGGACTATGCTAGACTTTATATTCGGGTGTTGGTCAGACTTCATCGCGTGTCCTTATTCATTATCTCAGAGAGAGGTACCTAGTTCACCTCTCACTTTTGGAAGTCCTTTCATAAGGGACTTGGTATCCAGTTCAAGCTCAACACAACTTTTCACCTGCAGACAGATGGATAATCTAAGTGGACTATTCAGTGCCTAGAAGATATGTTGAGGGAGTCCGTGAAAGATTTCAAGGGCAATTGGGATGATCACTTGCCTCTCATCTAGTTTGTGTACAACAATAACTACCACTCCAATATCCAGATGGCCCCGTTTGAGGCATTATATGGAAGGATATGTAGATTTCCTATCGAGTGGTTTGAGTTTGGTGAAGCTACTCTAATCGGGCAAGACTCAGTTCATGAAGGTATGCAGAAGGTAAAACTCATCAGAGAAAGATTGAAAACAGCTCAGAGTCGTTAGAAATCTTACACGGATGTGAGGAGAATAGAGTTGGAGTTTGCAGTAGATGATTGGGTTTATCAGAAAATTTCTCTCATAAAAGGGGTGATGAGATTTGGGAAGAAAGGAAAACTAAATCCATAATATGTGGGACCCTATAGAATTCTCAAGCGAAATGGAAAGGTAGCCTATGTGCTGGAATTACCTTCAGAATTGGCATCTGTGCACCCAGTATTTCTTGTGTCACTATTGAAGAAGTGCATCGCGGATCCAACTTTAGTTGTGCCACTGGACTGTGTGGGAGTGAAACATAGTCTCTCTTATGAAGAGATCCCTTTTTAGATCCTTGACTGCCAGGTTCGTAAGATGAGGAAGAAGGAAGTAGCTTTAGTCAAAGTGTTGTGTTGAAATCTGCATATAGAAGGAGCTACATGGAAAGCTGAAGTGGATATGATGGCTAGATACCCACACTTGTTGCCTTCCAGTTTAGTTCTAGCATAAGGTACGATATTCCTCCTCAATATTCTGTTTTCAATTCTGTACTCACCAGCTCTATTTAGATTTTCTATGTGCATTCTGGTTGCATAAGCTCTATAAAGCACGGTTAAATTAGCTCGGAGTCAGTTACTCCTGCAGAAACCAGCTCGTAGTCTTAGTCTAGAAATCTCAGCTCTTTTCCTAGTTTTCCTGCAGTTTTAGTCTTCATTCGAGGATGAATGATCCTAAGGGGGAGATATTATAACACCCCAAAACTTTCCTAGACCAGTCTTAGACCTTGCAAGAAAAATCCAGATGAAACCAGAAAAAATACCTCAGAATGACTGAGACAACAAGTCGTGGTAAGCTCCAACGACTCGTTGTTGCAGTCATGGTCAGCAGAATTTTGGTCTCTAGGGTACTAACAAGACAAGGTATGACCCGTGGTGATGAGCAACGAGTCATCCTGTTAGTCGTGGTTTCCCCAGTGCAGAAATCCTTCTAGAACCTCATGACTCAACCCACCGATCGTTGTCAGAAATGATGACCTATTGAGTGAGTTATTAGGTGAGAACCCTAGAAACCCCTCTAGAGGTGACAAGTGGGAACAATGACTCATTGTGTCTCCCAACAAGTCATGGTCACCACTCGTCGTGTAAACTTTGGGAATTTTTAGAATTCTTCCAGTGTAGGTGATGACGGGACACAACGACCCGTTGTTTTAACCAACGAGTTGTTATGCCACCTGTTGTCAAGCTTACCAAGTTACCTTGACTAGTATCCACGGGAGGAACCAATGACCCGTTAGTTAATCCAATGAGTTGTTCTTACCCCTATTTCCAGATCCAGTGTTTCCTAGTCCCAGGCAGTGGAACCAATAAGAGGTCCCAATGAGTCGTGGTCACAACCAATGAATCATTGAGTGACTTGTTGGGACCCTGTCGACCAGTTTTCAGATTTAACTTCCAAGGAAATTTTTTTGTAATTTCCCACCTACTTAGTCCCTAAACTACATCATTTTGGGTTTTAATCAGGGGTTTTACAAGGGGTAACCGATAGTTTCTCTCATTTAACATCCCTTCAATAGTAAGAATGTAAAGTTTCTCTCAAAAAGGCTTAGAGTAGAAGTTAGGGAAATAGATCCTCCTAAGATTTTTCAAGGAATTCTCTTAGGAATTTCCATTACTAGGTATATGGGAATTCTACAAGGAAATAGTTCTTCTGTTGCGTCCCCAAAACTATTCTATATCTTCTCTATTAGTCCTAGCTCCGAAACATTCTATTATGAAGAAATTATATGTCAGATTTCATTTAATTCATGTGGAATATTATTTATGTTAATTGCAGATATTTTTCCACTAGTTTGTGATGATATTGATGCTTATCCTTGTAAAGTGAAATATAGCCCTAGTTCTTGAATATTAAAAACTAGAGCCTTGCATTATTAATTAACTATCGAAATTGCTTGATTCTACCAGTGTTAGGGATTCCCATATTGTTAGTATGTATTGAAATGTCAGTTAGATGTATGTTGGTTCAGTTTCATTTAGAATGTTAGACTACTCCGTGTTATTCAGATATGTCAGCTAATCAGTTTTGCTATAGTTAATCCTTGAGGTGTCCGTGATACCTCCCGATTATTAGTATTAGACTTAGTATTAGATTTTAGTGGCTAAATAGGAGGTCATCACACTTTCAGATAAGTAGCTCTGACTAGCCTTAGGCCCCTAGCTTCAGATTATAGTTTGTTCTTTAGACAATTACGACACTTATAGATAAGCAGTTCTAACCAGTCTTAGAACCCAATTATAGAATCCGGTTCGGTAAGACTTTCAAGGTACTCTCAAACAGTATCCTTGAATCAGTTGAAGTCTTGGGCCCTTGTTTTGAGCTATCAGCTTAGTAGACAGTCTAGGACTATCCAGTGGGTGTAGGACTTAGCACTAGGCTGACCGGGGTTCCAGCGCACCTTGGTTCCCAGTACTATGTTGCCACCATAGGTTATATTTATTTACGTCATGGACTAGATCCTGTGACCACTCAGTTCATATCTTTATACCCTGGCAAGGTATATTGGGTCCTATAGATGGAGTATATACATCAGACTCCACGTCTAGCTCATGTAGCTATATGTTGGTTATAGACTCTCCCACTAGTCAGCTCAGTTCAGTCTCATATTATAGTATTTCATATTAGTTTCTCAGATTTTGGGGATGTCTTTGACCATCAGACAGGGTCATATAGACCATCTCAGTTTATTACAATTATTCAATTTTCAGCATTTTTAGCTGGTCAGATCATGTCTTTTCAGTTTAGTTATTTTATTCCTTGTGTATGGTTCTCACACTTGCTCAGTATATTCAAAGTATTGACACATACCTTTTTGTATTGTATCTTTTTATGATACAACTGTAGGTTCTCAGTCATAGGACCGTTAGCTGACTTCGTTCAGACTTTCCCAGCAACATCATTGGTGAGTCCTCATCTTTTGAGGACGAGGATTATTTCTTTCAGTTCTATTTCTTTTATTTAGACATAAAGTTAGCTGGAGAATTTTCCCAGCAACTCATCAGTTGTAGTTAGCTTTCTGACACAGGCATAGTGTAAGACCTTCTGCTTTGTTTCAATTGTTTAAAACTTTACGATTTAGCTATATTTTCATAAATGTTTTGTATTCTTACTTTAAAGCTTCCGCTATATTTATTTACTCAGAATGCCAGTGTTATGATAGGCCATGGGTTGAATTGGGGTTACTTGTGACTCCATGTACCGTGTCTCATCCAGGGTGTAGACTCGGGTCGTGAAAAATTTGGTATCAGAGCATTAGGTTTAGAGTATCCTCGGATGTCTTAAAGCCACATCGAGTGGAGTCCTTTTCATTGGTGTGAAGCACGCCACACCGATGACGGGGAGTCTACAAGATGTTATTAGGAAAACTCCCTTTTGTTCATACTCTTTATTGTGCGTTGAAATTCAATTCTAGAGTTGTTCTCCTAACTCATTCTCTATTTTATTTTAGTGAATCATACCTCTACGACGAGGTAACAGAAGAAGAGCTGATAATGCTCATTGGCCTGCCCCAACAACTCCAAAAGCCCCTTAGGATGACTCAATGTCCACCACAGAGTTCAGGGTGGCTATTAAACTACTCGCACAAATGGTTACCAATCAGGTGAACCAAAAGGTGGTTCCAATCAACAGTAATGGGTCCGTAGTAGCTGTTTAAGTTTGGAGCTTCACTCGGGTAAAACCTCTGATTTTCCATGGATCTAAGGTGGGAGAGGACCTATAAGAGTTTGTGGGTGAGATTAGAAATACCACCTAGATTATGGGTGTCAGTTCCTTAGACAGTGCCGACTTGGTTTCCTACCAGTTGAAAGAGGTAGCGTAGATCTGGTATGAACAATGGAAGGAGGGGAGACCAGTGGGAACAGGACTAGTGGAATTGGAGGAGTTCACTAAGCCTTCCAAAACAGATTCTTTCCCCGGGAGATCAGGGAGGCTAAGGTGACGAAATTCATGAACCTAAAATAGGGAAATAGGACAGTAGAACAATATGCATTGGTGATCACCAGGTTGTCTAAATATGCTCAAGAGCTGGTAGCCAAGCCAAGGGATCGTATGCTGAAATTTGTGAATGGAGTGTCGAACTTCATCCTCAACTAGTGCAGGACTGTAATTCTTATCAAGGAAATCAATCTCTCCAGCCTCATAGTTCATGACCAGCAAATGGAGGTAAAAAAATTAAAAGATTTGGAGCAGGAGAACAAATGGGCAAGAACCGGCCAATCAAATTATGGCCATCAACAGCAGCAGCAGCAGTAGTATCCACCAACAGCAGCAGCAGCAGAGGGCTTTAGCACCCACTTCAACCAGTACCCTGACTTTCTGATCCTGCAAGGATCGGAGAAGTGGAGCATCTGGCTCACAATCCTAAATTCATGGCACCAGCAACCGCTACAACTACCCAACTTTCCCTAACTGTGGCAAGAACCATCTAGGGGAGTGTCTTCAAGGTGGAGAAGGTTGTTTTGATTGTGCACAGCTTGGTCATTAGCTTAGAGAATGCTCGTTAGCAGGACAGGGAAGATCACAATCCTCTACTTTAGCATCTCAAGTAGGCCGACCAGCTCAGCAGGCCAACACCTCAGGTACAGATGGCGGCCAGTGCCAGAATCGTTTTTATGCTTTGTTCCTTTCTTTAGGATCCGGAGAGCTCACCTGACGTGGTCACGGGTATGTTACACCTTTTTTATCAAGACATGTATGCCCTACTAGATCCAGAAGCCACACTTTCATTTATGACTCCCTATGTAGCAATCCTGTTTGATATCAATCCAGAGGTCCTCTCAGAACCATTCTCATTCTCCACCACAGTTGGCTAGTCAGTTAGAGCCAGCTAGGTGTGTAGAAACTGCCTTGTCTCAATCTTCAATAAGGTCATTCCAGCTGAACTGATAGAGTTAGACATGGTTGACTTTGACCTCATTCATGGCATGAACTGGTTACACTTCGGTTATGCCTCAGTCGATTGTTGAATAAGGCTCATCAGGTTTCAGTTTCCTAGTGAGCTAGCATTAGAGTGGACGGGTAGTAGTTTAGCGCCTAAGGATCAGTTTATTTACTACCTTAAGGCCAGAAAGCTTATTTCCAAAGGGTGCATTTATCATCTAGTTCGGGTCAAAGATTCCAGCTCTGAGACCCCAACTATCCAGTTAGTCCCAATTGTCAGCAAGTTCCCTAATGTGTTTCAAGAAGATCTTCCCAGAGTCCCTCCTGAGCGGGAAATAGACTTCAGTATAGACCTTCTCCTAGATATTCAGCCCATCTCCATCCCTCATTACAGAATGGCTCCAGTTGAGCTTAAGGAGTTGAAGGAGCCACTAAAAGACCTTCTTGATTCAGACCCAACATCTTTCCTTGGGGTGCTCCAGTACTATTCGTGCGAAAGAAATATGGTACCCTTAGAATGTGCATCGATTACCGTCCGTTGAATAGGGCCACAGTCAAGAACAGGTATCCCTTACCCAGGATTAATGACTTGTTTGGTCAGCTTCAGGGAGCCAAGTGTTTCTCCAAGATAGATCTCAGGTCGATGTATCATCAGTTGAGGGTCAGAGAATATGACATACTGATGATCTCTTTTAGGACTTGGTGTGGTCTCTACAAATTCTTGGTTATGTCCTTTAGACTCACAAATGCCCCCGCAACTTTCATGGACCTGATGAATATAGTCTTCAAGCAGTATCTAGATATGTTAGTCATTGTATTTATTGACGACACTCTGGTATACTCCAGGAATGAGGAAGAACGTGATAATCACCTGAACATAGTATTTCAGATACTCATAGACCATCAGTTGTTTGCTAAGTTTAGCAAAAGCAAAATCTGGTTGAAGTCTGTGACTTTCCTTGGTCATGTGGTCTCGGGTGAGGGTATTCAGGTAGATCGTTAAAAGATAGCAGCGGTGAAATACTGGCCCAGAACTACCTCCCCAACCAAAATCAAAAGTTTCTTGGGACTAGCCGGTTATTACCAACGTTTTGTGCAAGGCTTTTCCTCTATAGCATCCCTTCTGACTAGGCTGACTCAGAAGAAGGTGAAATTTCAGAGTTCAGATGCATGTGAGAAGAGTTTCCAAGAGTTAAAAACTCAACTGACTATCACTCCAGTGTTGACCTTGTCGGAAAGATCAGATGGATTTATAGTGTATTGCGATGCTTCTAGAGTTGGACTCGGTTGTGTTCTGATGTAGAAGGGCAAGGTGATCACCTATTCCTCCAGACAGCTCAAGGTTCATTAAAAGAATTATCCGACTCATGACCTGGAATTGACGGCGATGGTGTTTGCGTTGAAAATATGGTGTTTGCACTGAAAATATCCGCTTCCACTCATCTGCCCATTCGGATGCTCCCCACGGAAACGAGCCACTCAATTATATCTGCTCACCCAGATGCTCTCTTGGGGCATGAGCCACTCATCTCAGGATAAAATATGTTATCCACTTTCATTCTCATATTCGGTATTGTTACACCCCATAACTTCCTAAGACTAGCTTGGACATTTAAAAGCTGATTCTGCCCAGAACTACCAAAATTTCCTCAGTATGACCCACAGTACGGCCCGTACAATAAATGTATGAGTTGCACCATGAATTATAATTGAGGGGAGAGTGAATGGCAGAGATTAAGGTCAGAGGAATCATGACCAGGAGTTACGAATAATATAATGGAGGTACAGCTCATACATGACAATCGTCGAAAAATACAAATATCTTGGCAAGGAAATCTTGAGTAGTCACAAGTCAAGCAACGACTCGTGGAATTAAGGTATGACTCGTAGGGTGAGTCTTTGGAAAAGATCAGATGCAAGCTTAGGGTTTAGCTATGAGTCACAACACCAATCGTATGATTCAGGTATAAGTCGTAAAATGCATATGTGGAAAGCGTCATAGGAATTGGTTGGAGCAGAATCTGTAACCACGACTTGTGGTACGAACAATATTATCATGGTATGATTCGTACGTTGAGTCGTACCACCTGTCAGGCAGGAATTTTCATTAAGTGTTTGAGGGGAAATTTCATAAAACCCTACTAACTTAACTTCTAAACTACATAGTTTAGGGTGTTTTAAAGAGGGGTTGTAGAGTTATAGTCGACCCTATCCATCATTCCTTCCAAAAATCATATAGCAGAAGTATGATCTACTCAGGTAGTTCTCTTAGAGAAAGCTAGGGCTTTCAAGTTTTCATCTCACATTCCCCGAGTTCTTCTTTGGGAATTCGACTCTAGGTATGTAGGAATTCAACAAAGTACTTGCTCTTCCCTTGCGCCACAAAACCCTTCTACAATTCATCATAAGTCTTAGCCCTGAATGTCAAAAAATAGGGTTAGCTTTAGTGAGGTTATGAATATTCTTGTGGATTGTAATTCTTATGGACTCTTGCAAAGTTTTCACTATTTAGCAAATATGTTTTCCTTTCTTCATGAAATATTTTTTTAGCCTTAATTCTATGAATATAGTAATTTGGGTCTCACATAATTGTCCAGATACAAATGTTGCTTGACTTTGTTAGTTCTCGAATTTCTCATGTTGTGATCTTAGGGGAGTTCACAACTAGTTTTAATGGTAGTTGAGTCTCAGTTAACAATTAGCCCTTTTCGGTATCTTTCAGTAAGTTAGCTGATCAGTTTGACGATATGTAGTTTTGAGAAGTGCAGTTCAGTAATATTCCCTAGCTTCAGTTATCATTTAATTTTCTAGACGGCTATGATGCTTCCAGATAAATAGCTCTGGCCAGTATTAGAAAACTAGTTTAAATTATTCGGTCCAGAAGGCTCTCAATGTTACTTCCATGTAAGTATTCCTGACATAGTCCAGGACCCCACCTTTGAGCTATTAACTTAGTAGTCAAGTTAGGACTATCCAGTGGGAGTAGTACTTAGCACCAAGATGACCGGGGTTCCAGCACACCCAGGTTCCTAGAACTATGTTGCTGCCGTAGGTTATTAGCCCAACGGGCCCCAAACTTGTGATCACCCAGCCCAGCCACTATACCCTAGCAAGGTATGTTGGGCTTTCTCTGATAGGGTGTATTCACCGGACTCCACGTCTAGCTCACATGGTTATATATCGATTATTGACTCTCCCACTCATCAGTACAATTTAGTTCAGCTCAGTTTTAGTTTTACTCAGTTTTAGTTTAGCTCAGTTTAGTCACTCAGTTCTAGGACATGTTTATGACCGTCAGTTAGGGTCTATATTGACGTCATCATAGTATTAGCTTATCTTCTATCAAAATGTAGTATCTATTGGTTATTTCGTGTTATTTTAGTTCAGTTGCTTATTTTCCATGCTTATTGTATATCGCACTTACTCAGTACATTCAAAGTACTGACGCATAGTTTCTATGTTGTATTGTATTATGATACAGGCGCAGGTTCTCAGTCTCAGCATCGTTAGTAATTCCCTCAAATGATATTAGTAGCAACATTGTTTTTTGAGTCCTCTTCTTGCAAGGACAATGGTTATTCGTTCAGTTAGTTCTTTATTTAGCTAGACTTTAGAGTTAGCTAGGGACTTGTCCCAACAACTCATCAGTTAGTAGTTGGCTTCAGACAAAATTGTTCTGTATTCTTTTAGTTATTGTTGCTCTTTTCAAACCAGTATTTCTTGGATAATTATTTTTGCAAAGCTTCCACTTATGTTTACTTAGTTTTCTTGTGTGATGTTAGACCATGGGTTAGCTTTGGGTCACTTGTGACACCAAGTACCATGTCTCGTCCAAGGTATAGACGTGACAAACTTAGTATTAGAGTTGTAGGTTTAGAGCATCCTAGGATTCTAGAAAGTCGCATCAACTAGTGTCCTTCTCATGGGTGTGAAGCGCGCCACACTTATGATGGGAAGGCTACAAGACGTTATTAGAAAAATCCTATTTTGTTCATACTCCTTATCGTGCATTTAGTTTAATTTCGAAAATGTCCTCCTAACTCATGTTATATTTATTTTAGTGAAAATATACCTCCAGAATGAGGAAATGCAAGGAGGGCTGGCAATACCAACCAACCTGCCCCACCAACTCTAGCATCCCCTCAGGACCATCATGTGTCCTCAGTAGAATTCTGAGCGGCGATTTAGCTGTTGGCTCAGACGGTGACCAACCAAGTGAACCAACAGGTGGTTCTAGTGAATGTAAATTGGTTTGTAGCAGCTTCCAGGGTTCGAGACTTCATCCAAAAGAACCCTCCATCTTTTCATGTATCCAAGGTAGGAGAGGACCCCTAGGAGTTTATGGATGAGGTATGGAAGATCACATGGATTATGAGTGTTAGTTCCGTGGAGAGTGCTGATCTAGCTACCTACCAGTTGAAAGGGGTGGATCAGATTTAGTACAACCAATGGAAGGAAGGGAGGCTAGCAGAAGCAGGATAAGTAGAGTGGGGTGAGTTCACTACTACGTTTCTAGATAGAATCTTCCCTCGAGAATTGAGAGAGGCCAAGGTTGCCAAATCCATGAATTTGAGGCAGGGTAATAGAATAGTGGAGGAATATGCATTGGATTTAACACGGTTGTCAAGGTATACTCCAGAGATGGTCGTTGCGCCAAGGGCTCGCATGCTTAAATTCGTCAATGGAGTGTCATATTTGGTACTTAAGGAGTGCAGAACTACAATGCTCATCAAGGAAATTGACCACTCTAAGCTCATCATTCATGACCAACAGATTGAGGCAGAGAAGTTGAAGGAAAATGGATCGGGAGAACAGGCGGGCGAGAACAGGTCAATCGGATTATGGCCACCAAAGGTCCTGCGGCACTAGTCGCCCACAACACCAGCAAAAGAGGACTCCAGCACCCATATCAGCCAGTGCCCCTTCTTTTTGATTCCCCAAGGATCGAAATGGTGGATCATCCAGCTCTCAGTCCTAGAGTTAAGTTCCAACAACCGTTACCTAGTTTGTCCTAAGTGTGGAAGGAACTATCCAGATGAATGCCACATGGGCTAAGAGGGTTGCTTTGAATATGAGCAATTGGGTCATAGGTTAAAAGAGTGTCCATCAGTAGGAGGGGAAAACTAAGGGAACTTTAGCTTTTGAGCTTTTCTTTCCCCTAAGAGAACTTCAGCTTGATATCGATATCATGGTAGCGCACTTAACCCTTGTAAGGCTTCAGACGGCTCTACTCACTTGAGTGTGTGAATTTCAGTTATATGGCGAGTCTCCCATTGTTCCTCATGATTTTAGTTATGCATGTTAATCAGTCATGATATTATGTTTTTAGTAGGTTTGACCCAATGTTCAGTTTTTCTTATAAATAATCAATTTCAACTTTGGGAATTCGATTATGTTATGATATTCAGTTATGTTTAAGTCATGTTTTCAGATACTACCATGCCAGCTCTACTCTTAGAATCTTATGATGAAATGTTTGATGATATGCGTGATTTTTGATTTTTACTTACTTAGTGGTTTTACTTACCTTGCATACTCAGTATATTCCACGTACTGACCGCATATTCTATGTTGTATCATTTCATGATATAGGCTCAAACATTCAAGTTCAGTCCTGCTATTAGCCAGATCCTCAAAGTCCTCATCCCTCGAGGACCCTTTAATCAGCTTATGTTCATCATTTTCAATTTCAGTCTTTAGTGAGTTAGTTGGGCTGTTGTCCCATTAGCTCATCAATATATAGAGGCTTATCAAACATAGTATGTATTCATCTTTAGATTAGTGTTACGGATTCAGATGTTCAGATGTTATAGTATTCACAGACTTCCGTTATTTTATATGTTAGACATCCGCATTATTTTGTTGAGCTTTAGATGTCATGTTCATGCCATGGGTCAACTTAAAGCCTCTCGGTGTTCTTTGTCCCGTGTCTCGATTTGGGCTGTTCGGGTCATGAAAACATGCTACCATCAATGCTCGAGGGTAGGTCACATCACTAACATTAGTGGAATGATGGATCCACTAGGACATTAAGTTCAGCCACCATCGTGCGTTGGTAGTAAACTGAGTACCTCTGATGCCTGTGCCTGTAATACCCCAGCGAGACAAGGCTCTTTCCTTCTCCTCCACCAGAGTGTTAACGAGCCATCTCCTGTTGCCCTCTATATCCCTGCCCTTAAGATTAGCCTTGGAAGGGTTTGGCAGACCTAATGATGTGTTGATGGAAGCAGAGATGATACTGATTTGCACTACCCAGACATAAGCTACCGGGTCTGGATGGGACCAGTTCACGGTGGGGAGATTAGCATAGAACTCCATAATCTAGTTCTCATTGGGCTTTCACGGATCCTTGACTAGGGGGACCCCATCCCATCTCTAGGATCCTGGCATAAAACTCTGATGCCTTTTCCCATCTTTAGGATCCTGGCATAAAACTCTGATGCCTTTTCCACCACATCCTATATACTAAAACCTCGCTCATGTAACATACCTTTGATAGCCTGCTCGTTGTGCCGGAACTAACACTCGTCGTTCATGAATCGTATGTAGCCAGAGGTGCTGCTTCTATTAGACATGATTATCATAGCCTCCTAGGGAAAAGAAAATATGTTAGATGAATACTCAATGAAAAGGAAATAGGGAAATACGGACAGGGTGGTATTCAACCTAAGGAACGACTACTGCAGCGAGAAGGGATCCGGTACAGCGGTCTGCTATAGTGGACATGGACACTCTATGATGGGTCCATTGTAATGGTAGAGGACTGACGCAATGGAACTTGTCTTCCCCAGCAGACCTCTTACCCCAACAATGGTGGACCAAAATTTTAACCACGATTTTTCCCTGAAAAAAGTACAAATCGAGCCAGGGAAGAATACCCCAAGCCCCATAACTATTTATTCAACCTAATAGCCACCTCCTTAAAGCCTTAAAGGGCCCAAAAAAGTTCAAACCACCAACCAATTCAAACCCACCATTTCTAGTGCAAAAATCCCATGAAGGTAGTTAATAACACGCAGAGACTGTGAAATACTTGGTAACGTAAATGAACTAAGCATGATTCAAAATCCAACCCCAATAAGTGGAAAAAAACCTATCCTCACCACCCCAAACCAAACAAAAAATCATGCATATGGGCATGAAAATAATACTATTCAAGTGAAATAAGGTAATAAAGGTGCGAGATTCGATGATTACTTGATAAAACTTAGTAGGATTGCAAGGGTGTACAGAGGATTGGAAAAATTTAAAGTTGAAAATGTGAAGAATGAACTAAAAACCATCCTTTTATGTCACTACCCGAATGGAGGCCCGGATCGTAGATACGGGACGAGGGACCCCAAGAGACCCCAAGTAAACCTATGGCATAAGCATTCAATTAAATCATTCAAAAATAGGAAGAAAACATAATCATAAACTCAATAGAAGTCGAACATAATAAAAGCACAGAATGAATATCCAAAGTTGAATAGATGTTTAAGTCTGATAAACCTCTAATTTGGACGAGCTAATGGGACAACACCCCCAACTAGCTCAACAATACTGAAACTGAAAATACATCCAAGATAACTAAAAACCTATTCCTCGAAAGATGAAGACTCACCAACTATGCAGGTGCTAACTCATGATAACCGACTACACACAGAGCTGAACCTGAGAATCTGATCCTGCATCAAGAAACGATGCAGCATAGAAAGTATGTGGTTAGTATGTGGAATGTACCGAGTATGCAAGGTAAGTAAAATTGCTAAAGTAATATAAATCATTTAGAGTAAAGCATACATATCAAAACTGTGAACTATAAGAAGGAGACCACATGCATTTATTCTTAAATAGCACTCTTAATATAGCATGATCATGCATGGATTTAGAACATCAGGACTGACTCAAATGATTCAAAGATGAAACATAACATTTATATCAAAAGCTGGATAATGAGTCAAACCTTACTTCTTGAACATGCATGCATAAGTAGTCATCACGAGGAATGATTATGCAAATCTGAGTGATATAGATAGTGGGAGACTCTTCACTTAACCGACATGCCAAGATAGAGCTTACATGGTCCCGAATATCACACTCAAGTTGGCAGAGCCATCCAAAACCTTGCCAGGGCTAAGGACGCTACCATGATATTGATATCAGCTGAAGGGCTAATCGGGAAGGGGATAGCTCACAAGGGAGGTCCCAACAATATATAAATATCAACCTACGTTGGCGCATAGTTCTGGGGCATAAGGGGGTCGACCCTTAACCCACTCAGTGCTAGACGCTTCTCCCAAAAACATGCAATGCTCTACATCGTACATAACGAACCTCAACATCGTCTATTGACGAAGCTCAACATCGTCCTTTTAAGAGGCTTAAGATGAAATAACGCATAACTCAACATCATGTGAAACGAAGCACAACATTGTCTATTAGCAAAGCTCAACAATGACAAACATATCAATTATTAATTCATGCACATAGAAGACTTTATTTCGAAACATACCACAAGCTCAATCATAGGTGGGAGCATCTACTCCAAATCATGTGGTAAGCTACATGTAGAATATTTACTCAACATACCACAAGCTAGAATTTATAATAGAAGTTAAGAAAAATTCACTTCAAACCATGTGGTAAGCTTATGTTGGGAAAATCATCACTTTAAATCACTATGTCGGCATCATCCAAGGATTTATCATAATTGTATCTAAGCAATTCATTTTGAAAACATCAACATAGTCATGGGTAGTTTTAGAAACAAGTTTTTTTCATCATCAACTTCATCATCATCACACATTTATCATAAATCTCTTCTTTTATGAACTCTTCACCCATGGGCATTTTAGATCCAAGCATTGGAAAACAATTTTTATAAGAAAAATAAAGTTATAATCTGTCCAAGCTTCCTAAAATCATCAATATAAACTCAATCTAATCATACCCATGTATAGAGATTGAAGAATCAATCAATTGGGTAGAACCCCATACTTGATCATAAAAAATTTAATCACATTTTAATAGGGATTGGACATGGGTGTGGAAGAAAGCACCCACTCATGGCCTTACATACCTGGAAATGGTGAATTCTAACTCCCCCTAATTGCCCAGCTGAGATTCCAATTGGAAACCATGATATTTCACCTTGTTCCTCCTCTTCAACCCTTCAAACATGTTGTCACGACCCGAGAGTATCCCCGGATCGTAGACACGGGACAAGGAGTCCCGAGAGACCCCAAGTCAACCCATGGCATGAGCATATAACTAATTCATTCACATGAGACGGAAAGCTTGACTTAATAATCATAAAATGAGTTGTAACAAACAACAATACATGATCCAAACATAAATGGTTGAATACTACAAATAGGTCTGAAAGCCTCTAATCATAACAGACGGGTTGAAGGGACAAAACCCCAACTAACCCCAACATATCTGAAAACAAAATGATAGAAACAATCCGAACATGAAGCCCTCGAATCATGAGGACTCACCACTGAAAGCTGAGAGCGGAACTGAGAGCAAGCTAGGAACGATGCTGAACCTGCAAACCAAATCCTGAAAATATGCGGGTTAGTACTTGGAAGGTACTGAGTATATAGGGTATGCAAAACAATACATAAAATAAATGTTACAAGAGTTGGGACATCATGATCATAAGACTGAAATCGTAAGTATATCGTAAGGATAAAGATTTCAAAAATATTCATAAACCTGTCATAGTCGTAACATGTGAGAAAAACATTTCATAAAACATAACTTGAGGCAAGAGAACATAATCACACATGCATAAAACCATAAGGAACAATTGGAGATTTCTATAACCGACATACCCCATATGAGCACACATGGAGCCCGACCTGTAAACCTAGTCGGGAGGTCGTTCATACCTTGCCAAAGCTATGAACCATGAAAGGCATGATATCACTCATGAAGGCCCCGTAGGGCATAGGGGATAGTCACTAAGGAGGTACCAAACATAACCTATGATGGCACGTAGTTATGAGATTCGGGATGTAACCTGCCCTCGAACCTACTCAGTGTTAAGTACTACTCCCAAAACATGAAACGTGCTCATAGAAATTCATACATGACATGCATGGATAGTTAAATCGTGAGAATCATATCATGCTTGAGAATTCGTAATACTAGCCATGGAATTGGGCCCGTGAATCTGCCAAAATCATAAGTAACATGTGGGCATCGCCCATAGTTTCAATCATACATGAAATGCTTAAATTTATAGGAAACATAATCATAATAACATGAGTAGTTGAAGAGTTGAAGACATGCTTAAAATTTAAGGAAAATTCATATTAAGCTTGCGGAATCATCTTCACCATGAACTTTACTAAAAATTTCTCAAAATTGGGAATCTATATTTTTGGAGGTTAGATCAAGAAATAATGAATAAACAAGTAAAACCATCCCAAAATAATTCGAACTTCATAAGTTAGGCATACTACAACAAGCTCATTTCAAATATTAAGGAATCATGCAATTTGATAAGCACCCATAATGTTTTGGTAACTTTAAACATAAAATTAGGGAGAAATTGGGCATTGTTAGGGACTAACCCATTAAAAACCCCACATACTTGGAATTACTTACTTTCTAATTCCCTTGAAAAACCCTAGGTGGAAACTTGAAGGATTGAAGAAGAACCCTTTAATCTCCTCCTACTCCATTCTCTAGTTCTTGCAAATGCCAAATGAGACTTAGCATGAGTTTTTCTTCCTTAAAAGACACTGTACCGACCACAAAACGACGTGGTTTAGGGTCCAAAAGCATAGAAAAGTCGAATTTGCCTTTAATGAAATTTCCTTGAAAAACAGACCTGGCCCCGACCACGATTCATACCACGAGTTGTACCACGAAATCACGACTCGTGGTCACCTCACCACTTTTCAATCTTCTGAATTTGGCCACGACTCGCATACCATGACTCGTAGTACCATCCTACGGGTTGTACTATAAGTTGTGGTACCATCCACCCACACCAAGCACAATTTAACCACGTCTCCTCATTATGAGTCATAGCTAAATCCTACAGGTCGTACCATGACCCGTGACGACTCACTCTGGCACCACTTAGAATTTCACTGCAACTCCTAACTATGAGTCGTACCTATGCATCACGACTCGTAGGAGTGCTCGTGATATGACCTCCGGCTCCCGAAATTCATCACGACTAGAGTCACGAGTCGTAGGTCCTCACCATGATTCGTACCTCAAGTCATACTGGTGCAAAATTCCAAGTTTTTTTGCAGTTTCAAACTTCAAACTCTCGGGTCTATTCTTATCCCTTTCCGGGGTGTTATAATATCTCCCCTTTGTAAACATTCATCCTCGAATGTAGGAAAGAAGCATAAAAAAGAAACATATAATTACTATGTGCAAATACTGATCATTTAAGCCAAAAATTAACGGAATAACTATCCCCCGAAAAGAACTACATAGCTGGACTGAATTCAGAGATCACATACATATATTATATCATAAAAAAAACTTGCATGCATGAACGGAACATGAATAAATGATTAGAGGTTTAGGGAAAAAACTGATACTTCCAACTGAAACTTGGCCGGTAGGGAGCAAGTGGGGGTATTTAGCAATCATATCCACTTTAGCTTCCCACGTAGCTCCCTCAACATGGTGATTTCATCATAAAACCTTACTGAAGCTACTTTCTTGTTCCTAAGCCTTCTCCCATTCACTTTTTCAAGAGCGATACATGAAATCCGGGATGAACTAAAGCCAACACTGAAGGTAACTCTAAATCATAAGCTACCTTACCAACTTGTCTCACAATCTGATATTGGCCAATATAGCGGGGGCTGAGTTTCCCTTTCTTTCCAAATCTCAGTACTCCCTTCATGGGAGATACCTTCAGAAACACTCAATCGTTGACCTCGAACTCAAGCTCCCTTCTCCTCACATCTTCATAAGACTTTTGGCGACTTTGAGCCATTTTCAGCATTTCTCTTATTAACTAAACTTTCTCCATAGCCTCATGGACTGAATCCGGACCCACTAATGAAGCCTCACTGACTTCAAACCACCCAATGGGTGATCTACACCTTCGCCCATAAAGAGTCTCGAACGGTGCCATCTTAATGCTGGAGTGATAGTTGTTGTTGTAGGAAAACTCAATAAGAGGAAAATGCTCATCCCAACTACCCTTGAAGTCAATGACACAAGCTCTCAACATGTCCTTAAGAGTCTGGATAGTCCACTCTACCTGACCATCTGTTTGCGGATGAAATGCCGTGCTAAGCTTGACCTAGGTGCCAAGTCTCTTTTGAAAAGATCTCCAAAATTGAGTACCTCTATCTGATATGATGGACAAGGGAACTCTATGCAATATAACCAACTATCGGATGTACACTTAGCATAATCTTCTACTGAATCAGTGGTTTTGACCTGTAGGAAATGAGCAGCCTTGGTCAACCACAACCCAAATGGAGTCATACTATTTACGAGTACGGGTTAAACCTATTACAAAGTCCATATTGATTTCTTCCCACTTCCAAGTAGGAATGCTGATATCTTTGAGTACACCTCCCAGTCTCTAATGCTCGACTTTCACTTGTTGGCAATTCGGGTACTTGTCTATGAATTCTGAAATATCCCTCTTCATGCCACTCCACCAGTAGATTTCCTTTGGTGGCACTTGGATGGAAAAAATATCTGGATCCGTGAGCCTCATGCAACATTTGACTCCTCAAATCCCCCACGTTCGGAACACCTAGGCAACCCTGGTACTGAAGCACACCATCTCCCCTTTTGGAGAAGACTTCTACCTTTTGATTTTGGACAACTTCTTTCAACTTTGCCAATATTGGGTCTTCATCTTGTTTAGCCTTCACCTCCATTACCAAGGAGGACTCTAACCCGTTCTGAACTACTACCCCACCATCGGTCGAACCAACTAATCTAACTCCCAATCATGCAAGTCGATGTACCTCCTTTACCATCTCCTTTTTGCCTTCACTAACATGTGACACACTTTCCATAGAATGTCTACTAAGGGCATTTACTATCACGTTGGCCTTACTTGGGTGGTAAAGGACACTCATGTTGTAGTCCTTAAGTACCTCCAACCAACTCCATTGTCAAAGATTTAGTTCCTTCTGTGTGAGCATTTATTGTAAGCTCTTGTGGTCCGTGAATACATCTACATGAACCTCTTACAAGTAGTGTCGCCATATCTTAAAAGCAAATACCACTGCGGCCAACTAAGATCATGGGTGGGGTAATTTTTCTTGTGAATTTTCAGTTGTCTTGAAGCATATGCTATGACCTTCCCATACTGCATCAATACACATCCCAGTAAGATTCTCAAAGCATCACAATATAACACAAAGCCATCGGCACCCTCCGGTAAAGTCAACACCGGTGCTGAAGTGAGTTTGGCCTTCAATTCCTGGAAGCTCTTCTCACAAGCCTACGACCATTGGAACTTCACCTTTTTGTAAGTTAATATAGTCAGTGGGGCTGCAATGGATTAGAAACCTTCCACGAACCTCCGATAGTAACCCGTTAAGCCCAAAAAGCTCCTGATCTCTGAAGGGTTTACTGATCTTGGCTAGTTCTTTACCGCCTGTATTTTCTGTGATTCCACCCTTATACCTTCGCTTGACACTACATGTCCCAAGACTGCAACTGATTTCAGCCAGAACTCACATTTGCTTAACTTGCTGTATAGCTAGTTATCCTTGAGGGTCTGAAGTTCTACCCTCAGATGTGCGACATGCTCCTCCTTGCTCCTGGAGTACATTAATATGTTATCAATGAACACGATCACAAACATGTCCATACATGCTTCAAATACCCTGTTCATTAGATCCATAAAAGCTTCAGGGGCGTTGGTTAGTCCAAAAGACATAACAACAAATTCTTAATGGCCATACTGGGTTCTAAAAGCAATCTTTGGGATGTCTCTTTCCCAAACCATGAGCTGGTGATACCCGGACCTGAGATCTATCTTGGAGAAATAGTTGGCACCCTGAAGCTAATCGAATCGATCATCAATCCTGGGTAAAAGGTATATATTATTGATGTTGACCTTGTTCAACTACCTATATTCAATACACATCCGAAGAGAATCATCTTTCTTCCAAAAGAACAACACCGGGGCAACCCATGGGGACTTACTTGGTCTAATGAAACCCTTATCCAGCGAATCCTTCAACTGGTCCTTTAACTCTTTTAGCTCGGCTAGAGCCATTCGGTAGGGAGGAATTGATATGGCCTGCATGTCGGGTAAAATATCAATCTCAAAATCAATATCCCTCCCGGGAGGAACACCTGGTAGGTCATCTGGAAATACGTCGGGATATTCACATACCACAGGGACTGACTGAATGGTCGGAGTCTCAGATGTGGAATCCTTAACCCTAACCAATTGGTAAACACAAACCTTGGAAATCAATTTCCTAGCCTTGAGATAGGAGATAAAGCGACCTATAGGAACAGCAGAACCACCCCTCCATTCTAAAACCGGTTCACTTGGAAATCGAAACTCCACCACTCGAGTTCTTTAGTTAACAAATCATAACATGCAAACAACCAATCCATGCCTAAAATGATGTCAAAATAAGTCATAGCCAATTCTACTAAGTCTGCGAAGGTAACCTTATGTAATACCGTACTGGGGAAACCTCTATATACTTGCCTTGCTACGACAAAATCACCAACCGGAGTGGATATAGAAAATGGTTCGGACAAAATTTCAGGACTGACTCCAAAGTGACTAGCAATGTAAGGTGTCATAAAAGAAAGTGTAGCTCCTGGATCTAACAAAGCATAAGCACCAATATGAAAGACTCGCAACATACCCGTAACAACATGGGGAGAAGTATCTTGCTCCTGTCAAGAGCCAAGTGCATAGAACCGGTTCTGGCGCTGATCGCCAGCTGGACCAGTCGAAGTACCCTGCTGAGTAGGATGTGCTATTGGAACTGCTGAACTAGCTACTGAAGTGCGGGCTCCACCATCACCTGACCTAGCTATGGGGCTATCCTTCAGTCTATGTCCGAGTTTTCCTACACCTAAATCAAGCATCTGAGCCCACCACACATTTCCCTGGGACATTTTGCCACAATTAGCACAAGGTGGAAAAGTGCGCTCTGTGCGCATGCTATTCTGATCCCTCGAACCTAAGGCCCTGCTCCTCTGACCGACTCGAGGCCTGGATGGGGTACTGGCTGAAGATGGTGCTGATGTAATGGACCTATGCTGGGATTGCTGGTGAGGCCCACCCCCTAGCCTCAACTGGGAGAACCTGTGGCTATCAGTTTTGGCCCTCTTGGCCTCTCTCTGCCTTATATGAGTTGCCTCTATCTGCTGGGCATAGAGGACTATCCGTGGGTAGTCCATATCCTAATGAAGCATGGCTGCTCTGCAGTCCTTGTCTAGATACTCGGCTACTCCCTGCACGAATCTACTAACCAGTGCCGTCTGGTCTATCACTAACTCTGGGGCATACTTTGACAGGCGAGTGAACTCAAGTGAATATTCTAGCACCGTTATCTTTCCCTGTTTGAGGTTAACGAAATCGGTTGCCTTCAATTCCCTCATCTCCCGAGGAAAGAACCTATCGAGAAAGGCCAGGTGGAACTCATCCCAGCTGATAGGGCCCGCTCTCGCTGTCCTTTTATCCTTGCATTGCTTGAACCAAATATAAGCCACCTCCTTCAGTTGATAATAGGCCAAGTAAACGCACTCCTAATTCGTCACCCCCATCACCTGAGTGACCTTTAAGATGCCTTCAATGAACTCCTGTGCATTCTCGTCCACCGTTGACCCTATGAACTCGGGAGGGTTCATCCTTAAAAAGTCCCTTATCTGGGCTATCGCTACATTGCCATTCTATGGGACATGCGCAACAACCTGCTGGTTAAACTGAGTGGTCAAGGACTGAGCCAACATTTGAATAGCTACCCGAAACTCGGCGTAGGCAGTTGGCTCTGGTGCTTGGGGCTCCTGAATAGGTGGGGCTTGTTGAAGCCCATTAACATACTCACCCTCGTGGCCCTCATCATTTCTGTTCCTTCTTCTGTTTATCCTTCTGGGAGCCATAATTTTCTACAATCGCGAATAGCACGAATTAGAAGGATGGAGAGATTTTCACCGCACGACATAGATCATGAAAGGAGGGAATATTTCCTAAAACTTTTAGTAGCTTGTTCGCCACAGGTGTGGCATGCTTCACACCCATGAAAAAAGACTCTACCTAACGCGGCTTTCAGACTCCCTAGGACACATCTGAAACCTATGGCCCTGATACCAAGTTTTTCACGACCGGAGAGTACCCCCAGATTGTAGAAACGGTACAAATAGCCCCCAGAGACCCCAATTTAACCCATGGCATGAGCATATAACTAATTCATTCAAATGAGACGGAAAGCTTTACTTAATAATCATAAACTAACTGAAAATCAAAACATGAATTATAAGAAACAACAATACATGATCCAAACATAAATGGTTGAATACTACAAATAGGTCTGAAAGCCTCTAATCATAACAGACGGGTTGAATACTACTCCCAAAACATGCAACGTGCTCATAGAAATTCATACATGACATGAATGGCTAGTTAAATCGTGAGAATCATATCATGTTTGAGAATTCATAATACTAGCCATGGATTTTGGCCCATGAATCGACCAAAATCATAGTTCATAAATCATAAATGACATATTGGCATCACCTACAATTTCAATCATGCATAAAATACTTCAATTTATAGGAAACATGATCATAATAACATGAGTAGTTGAAGACTTGAAGATATGCTTAAAATTTAAGGAAAATTTGTACCAAGCTTGCGGAATCATCATGACCATGAACTTTAGTAAAAATTCCTCATAATTGGACATATATACTTTCAGAGGTTAGATCATGAAATAATGAATAAACAAGTGAAATCATCCCAAATAATTCGAATTCATAAGTTAGGCATACTACGACAAGCTCATTTCAAATTTTAAGGAATCATGCAATTTGTTAAGGACCCATAAAGTTTTGGTAACATTAAACATAAAATTAGGGAGAAATTGGGCATGGGTAGGGACAAAAATACTTATTCAAAACCTCACATACCTGCAATTACTTGCTTCCTAACTCCGTTGAAAAACCCTAGGTGGAAACTTGAAGAATTGAAGAAGAACCCTTGAATCTCCTACTACTCCCTTCTCTAGTTGTTGCAAATTCAAAATGAGACTTAGCATGAGTTTTTCCTCCTTCAAAGACCCAGTCCCGACCTCAAAACGATGTGGTTTAGGGTCCAAAAGCATAGAAAAGTCGAATTTTCACTTAATGAAATTTCCCTGAAAAATAGATCTAGCCCCGATCACGACTCGTGGTCACCTCACCACTTTTCAATCTTCTGAATCTGGCCACGACTCGCATACCATAACTCATAGTATCATCCTACGGGTCATACTGTCAGTCATGGTACCATCCACCCACACCAAGCATGACTTAACCACGACTCCTCATCACGATTCGTTGCTACATCCTACGGGTCGTACCATGACCCGTGACGACTCACTCTAGCACCACTGAGAATTTCACCACAACTCCTAACTATGAGTTGTACCTACATGTCACAACTCGTAGGACCACCCGTGATATGACCTTAGGCTCCCGAAATTCATCATGACTTGAGTCACGAGTCATAGGTCCTCACCATGATTCATACCTCGAGTCTTACTGGTGAAAAATTCTAGGTTTTTCTGTAGTTTCCAACTTCAAACTCCTGAGTCTATTCTTATCCCTTTCTAGGGTGTTACACTTGTATGAATGAGCATAATGGCTTAGGATGGTTTTCCCCTGCTAGAAACCCACTAAAACGAGCTTAAACCGACATAGTATAGGCCCTTAGAACTTTGGAATTATAGAAAAGCCCTTACCAAATTTGCTGAAATTAACTGTTAGGGGGTCCTAACGAATGACCTGACGACTCGTCACTAGGGCCAATGACTCATTGGGTTACTCGTCAATTACGCTTCCTTAATTCCCAACAATTATCAACATGCTTGCTCATGACTTACCCGCGAGTCGTTAGGACTGGCCACGACTCGTGTGGTCCCATCCGTTGAGTACACTTTATAAAACCTCCTTTAAACATTCCAACTCCACCCCACGATTGACATGAAGAGTCATGATGGCTAACCACGAGTCGTTACTTCACTCGTTGGGACCTCGATTCCTTGATCACCCAAGTGACTCGTGGGGTATCCTCACGAGTCGTCCAATGACTTGTTCTGCAATTGCAGAACCTTTTTCTTTTTTTTCCCCAATTGCAGAATTCTCAGGGTATAACAATATCTCCCTCTTGGTAACATTTGTCCTTGAATGTTAGAAACAAGCAGAAAACGGAAACATGAAATTATCATACTCCAATACTGATTATATTAACAAAAATTTCCCAGAATGACTACCTCCGAAAAGAACCACATAGCCGAACTAAACTCAAACCTCACATACACATTCATACACATAAAAGAACTTGAGCACATGAACTAAACAGGAATTTAAATAGAGTCATATGGAAAACTGATACCTCAAGTCGGAATTGAGCCGGTAGAGAATAAATGTGGGTATTTAGCCATAATATCTGCTTCGGCTTCCCACGTAGCTCCCTAAACAGCTGATTTCTCCATAAAACCTTAAATGAAGCTACTTATTTATTTCTCAACCTCCAAACCTAACGATCTAAGATTTCAACTGGTATTTCTTCTTAATTGAGGCTGTCTTTTACCCCAATGTTGTCCACTGGGACTACCAAGGCTGGATCACCCAAACACTTTTTCAAGAGCGATACATGAAAGATGGGATGAACTGAAGATAACTTTGATGGCAAATCAAACTCATACGCCACCTTACCAACTCTCTTCATAACTCGGTAGGGGCCAACATAGCAGGGACTAAGTTTCCCTTTCTTTCCAAACCGCATGACTCCCTTCATGGGAGATACCTTTAGAAATACGTAGTCATCCACCTCAAACGCCAGATCCCATCTCCTCACATCAGCATAGGATTTCTGATAACTCTGTGCAGTTTTTAACCAGCCCCTTATCAACTAGACCTTTATCATGGCCTCATGAACCATATCAAGTCCTATCGTGGCTGCCTCACCAACCTCAAAACATCCGATGGGCGATCTACACTTTCGCCCATAATGAGCCTCAAACGGTGCCATCTGGATAATAGAGTGATAACTATTATTATAGGCAAACTCAATCAAGAGCAAATGATCATCCCAACTACCTTTGAAATCCACAATACATTCCCTCAACATATCCTCGAGGGTCTGAATTGTTCGTTTTGCATGGTCGTCTGTTTGCGGATGGAAGGCTGTACTGAGTTTAACTTGAGTCCCAAATCCCTTTTGAAAAGAACGCCAGGATTGAGAGGTAAACTGAATACCTTGGTCTGAAATAATAGACGAAGGCACTTCATGAAGTCAAACCAACTCCCAAATATATAATTTGGTATAATCATCCGTTGAATCCGTGGTTCTGACTGGTGTGTCGCCTTGGTTAACTTGTCGACCACCACCCAAATAGAGTCATATTACCGGCGAGTACAAGGTAGACCTGTAATGAAATCCATATTAATCTCTTCCCACTTCCAAGTTGGGATGCTGATATCCTAAAGTAAGCCTCCCGACCTTTGATGTTCGACCTTTAGTTGCTTAGAATTTGGACACTGGCTATGAACTCTGCAATATCCTTCTTCATACCATCCCACTAATAGATTTCCTGCAAGTCCCAATACATCTTCGTGGATCCTGGATGGATAGAATACCTGGTACCATGTGCCTTATGCAATATCCGAACTCTTAAATCATCAACATCCGAAACACATAGACGGCCTTGGCATCGTAGCACACCATCTCCCCCTTGGGAGAAAACCTCCACCTTTTGACTACACACCGCCTCCTTCAGCTTCCTCAAAGTTGAATCTTCATCTTGCTTAGATTTAACATCAACCACCAAGGACAATTCTGACCCATTCTGCCCAATGACGCCGCCAATCGGTCGAGTCAACCAATCTTCCAAGCCGGTGGACATCCTTCACCAACTCCTTCTTTCCCTCCTCCGCGTGGGATACACTATCCATAGAGAGCCTACTAAGTGCATCCGCCACTACATTAGCCTTGCTCGGGTGGTAAAGAACACTCATACAATAGTCCTTTAATAACTCCAACCACCTCCTTTGCTGAAGATTGAGATCCCTCTGCGTGAACACATATTGCAAGTTCTTGTAATCCGTGATACATCCCTGTGGACCCTATACAAGTAATGCCGCCATATCTTCAATCAAACACCACCGCAGCCAACATGAAATCATGGGTTCTTTTTGTGAAGTTTCAGCTGTCTCAAGGCATATTCTATTACCTTCCCATGATGCATCAACACACATCCCGGTCCAACTCGTGAAGTATCACAATACACAACAAAGCCATCCATACCTTCAGGTAGAGTCAACACTGGTGCTGAAGTGAGTCGGGTCTTCAACTCTTGGAAGCTTTTCTCACAAGACTCCGACCATTGAAAATTCACCTTCTTTTGAGTAAACATGGTCAATGGTGTGGCAATAGATGAAAAACCCTCCACCAATCTCCGATAGTAACCCGCTAAGCTCAAAAAGCTCCTGATGTCTAATGGGTTCACCGGTCTGGGCCAGTTCTTTGCTGCCCCAATCTTCTGAGAGTCTACTTTTATGCCCTCATCTGATACCACATGTCTTAGAAATTCTACTGAGTCCAACCAAAATTCACATTTGCTGAACTTTGCAAAAACTAGCGATCCTTGAGGGTCTGAATCACTATTTTAAAGTGAGCGGCATGCTCCTCCTCACTCCGAGATTATATGAGGATGTCATCAATGAACACAATCACAAATATGTCCAAATATGCCTTGAAAACCCTATTCATTAGATCCATAAAAGCTGTAGGGGCATTGGTTAGTCCAAAAGACATAACAATAAATTCGTAGTGACCATATCGAGTCCTGAAAGTTGTTTTCGGGATGTCACACTCCCGAACCCTGAGCTGGTGATATCCGGACCTGAGTCAATCTTGGAGAAACACTTGGCACCTTGAAGCTGGTCAAACAAATGATCGATCCTAGGTAAAGGATACCTATTCTTAACGGTGACCTTGTTCAATTGCCGATAGTCAATGCACATCCATAGCGAACCATCCTTCTTCCGGACAAATAACACTGGTGCTCCCCATGGAGACTTACTCGGCCTAATAAAGCCTTTATCTAACAGGTCCTTCAACTGATCCTTCAACTATTTTATCTCGGCTGGAGCCTTTCTATATGTCAGAATAGATATAAGCTGCGTGTTGGAAAGAAGATCTATATCGAAATAAATCTCCCGCTCAGGAGGGACCCCTGACAAATCATCGGGGAAGACCTCTGGATACTCACGTACTACTGGTACAGACTTAATAGTCAGGGTTTCGGACTCCACATCCTTAACCCTAACTAGATGGTACATGCAACTCTTAGAAATCATCTTCCTGGCCTTAAGGTAGGAAATAAATCCACCAATAGGAACAATTGAACTACCCTCCCATTCAAGGACAGGATCACCAAGAAATCTAAACTCTATTGATCGGGTCCTAAAATTAACTGAAGCGTAGCATGCAAATAGCCAATACATGCCAAGAATAACATCAAAATTTGTCATGGCTAACTCTATCAAGTATGTTGAGGTGACCTTATGAAGAACTGAGACCGAGCAATCTCTATACATCTATCTAGCTATAACTGAGTTACCTACTAGAGTAGAAACTGAGAAGGGTTATAATAAGACATCAGGACTGACTTCGAAGCTACTGTCTATATATGGTGTCATAAATAATTGGGTAGCCCCCAGATCTAGCAATGCATATACATCAACATGAAAGACTCTCAACATACCAGTGGCTACATCTGGTGAGGCGTCCTTCTCCTAGCGAGTAGTTAAAACATAGAATTTGTTCTGGCACTGCCCCCCAGTTGTGCTAGTAGATGCCCCCTATTGTGCTATGCATGGGGGAGGGGCTGCTGAACTAGAAGCTGGGCTCGGCCCCCAACCTGATCCTGTCTCGCAGCGAGACAATCTCTGAGCATATGTCCCGATTGCCCATATCCAAAACAAACTCCTAATCTCGGCCTGTGTGTCCTCGGCCGCACCTACGACAAGATGGAATGTTGGAGTCTGCGGGCCTATTTCTATCACACCTCGAGCCTGACGCTCACCCTCTCTGATCATGTCTGGGCCTAGATGGCACACTCAGCGCTAAAGATACCGGGGCTGATGATCTCTGGTGGGTCTGCTGTCGATACCCACCACCGGACCTCTATTGAGAGAACCTGTGGTCCTCAGTCCTATCACTCTTGGCCTCCCTCTCCCTCAAATGTGCCTCCTCCATCTTCATAGCGTACAACACAATGCGAGGGAAGTCCATGTCCTAATGGAGCATAGCTATCCTACAGTCCTTGTCCAAATATCCTACTACATCATGTACAAATCTACTCACCTGCAACCGTTGGTCGGCACTAACTCCGGGGCATACATAGATAGGCGGGTGAAATCAAGGGAGTATTCCTAAACAATCATCCTTCCTTGCTTCAAATTCACAAATTTAGCTTCTTTCAACTCCCTCATCTCTCGAGGGAAGAACCAATCGAGGAATGCAACCTGAAACTCCTCCCATGTGATCGGACCTGCTCCAGCGACCCTGTTGTCCTTCCACTGGTAGACCCAAATATGCGCAACCCATTTCATCCAGTAGGAGGACAACTTTGCACACTCAACACTATTTACCCCCATAACCCAGGTGATCTTGACAATCTCATCAATGAAATCATGCGGGTCCTCATCTAACTTAGACCCCAAAAAATCCGGCAGGTTCATCCTCAAGAAGTCTCGGACTCTGGTTGCCGCTACATTACCATTTTGAGGTACATGTGCAACGACCTACTGACTGACCTGAGTGGTCAACGCCTACACAAGCATCTGAATGGTAGCTCGGAACTCAGCTTGAGTGGCTGACTTTTGTGCCTGAGGCTCCTGAATTGGTGGGGCTGGCTAATACTCATGACCGTTTCCATCCGTGGCCCTCACCACCTCCATTCCTCCTTCCATCCATCCTTTGAGGATCCATGATTTCACAATCATGAATAGCACAAATTAGAAGGATAGAAAGGCATTTAATCGCATGACATAGATCACGAAAAAAGAGGACATTTCCTAAAATGTCTAGTAGCCTCTTCATCATAAGTGTGGCGCGCTTCACACCCATGAAAAAAGTCTACCTAACGTGGCTTTCAGACTCCCTAGGACACATTAAACCTATGGCTCTAATACCAAGTTTGTCACAAGCTGAACGGAGGCCCGGATCGTAGACACGGGACAAGGGACCCTTAGAGACCCCAAGTCAAACCATGGAGTAAGCATTCAATTAAATCATTCAAAAATAGGAAGAAAACATAATCATAAACTTAGCGGAAGTCAAACTTAATAAAACCACAAAATGAATATCTAAAGTTGAATACACATCAAATTCTGATAAGCCTCTAATCTGGACGAGTTGATGGGACAACACCCCCAACTAGCTAAACAATACTGAAACTGAAAATACATCCACGATAACTAAAAATATATTACTCGAAAGATGAGGACTAACCAAACATGCAGGTACTAACTCTGATAACCAACTACACACGGGGCTGAACCTGACAATCGGATCTTGCATCATGAAATGATGCAGCATAGAAAGTATGCAGTCAGTACGTGGAATGTACCGAGTATGCAATGTAAGTAAAACCTCTAAAGTAATATAAATCATTTAAAGTAAATCATACATATCAAAACTGTGAAGTATAAGAAGGAGACCACATGCATTCATTCTGAAATCGTACTCTTATCATAACATGATTATGCATGGCTTTAGAACATCAAGAATGACTCGAATGACTCAAAGCTGAAACATAACATTTATATCAAAAGCTGGACAATGAGTCAAACCTTACTTCTTGAACATACATGCATAAGTAGTTATCACAACAAATGATTATGCAAATATGAATGATATAGACAGTGGGAGACTCGACACTTCACCGACATACTATGATAGAGCTTACGTGGTCTCGACTACTACACTCAAGTTGGCAGAGCCGTCTAAAACCTTGCCAGGGATAAGGACGCTACCATGATATTGATATCAAGCTGAAGGGCCAATCAAGCCGAGGATAGCTCACATAGGAGGTCCCAACAATATATAAATATCCACCTACGTTGGCGCGTAGATTTGGGGAATAGGGTGGTCGATCCTTAACCCGCTCGGTGCTAGACTCTTCTCCCAAAAATATGCAATGCTCTACATCGTATATAATGAAGCTCAACATCGTCTATTGATGAAGCTCAATATCGTCCTTTGACGAATCTTAAGATGAAATCATGTATAACTCAACATTGTGTAAAACGAAGCTCAACATTGTCTATTGACAAAGCTCAACAATGACATACATATCAATTATGAATTCATGCACATGGAAGACTTTATTTCGAAACATACTAAAACCTCAATCGTAGGTGGGAGCATCTACTCCAAATCATGTGGTAAGATACATGTAGAATATTTACTCAACATACCACAAGCAAGAATTTATAATAGAAGTTAAGGAAAATTCACTTCAAACCATGTGGTAAGCTTATGTTGGAAAAATCATCACTTTAAATCAATATGTGGGCATCACCCAAGGCTTTATCATAATTGGATCTAAGCAATTCATTTTGAAAACATCAACAAAGTCATGGGTAGTTCTAGAAACATGTTTTTCATCATCAACTTCATTATCATCATACATTTATCATAAATCTCTTCTTTTATGAACTCTTCACCCATGAGCGTTTTAGATTAAAATTTTGACATATAATATTTATAAGGATAAACAAGTTAGAATCCTCCCAAGCTTCATAAATCATCAATATAAACTCAATCTAATCATACCCATGTATATAGATTGAAAAATCATGCAATTGGGTAAAGCCCCATACTTGATCATAGACAATTTAATCATATTTTTATAAGGATTGTGCATGGGTGTGGAAGAAAGAACCCACTCATGGCCTTACATACCAGGAAATGGTGAATTATTACTCCCCCTAATTGCCCAGCTGAGATTCTAATTGGAAAACTTGAGATTTCACCTTGATCCTCCTCTTCAACCCTTCAAACTTGCATGCATGAGAATAATGTCTTATGGTAGGTTTCCCCTGCTAAAAACCCACTAAAACGAGCTTAAAATGACGTAGTATAGGCCCTTAGAACTTAGGAATTACGGAAAAGCCCTTACTAAAATCGCTGAAACTAACTCTCAAGGGGTCCTAACAGACGACCTGACGACTCGTCACTAGGGTCAAAGACTCATTGGGTTACTCGTCAAGTACACTGCCTTAATTCCCAACAATAATCAACATGCTTTCTCACGACTCATCTCACGAGCCACAACTCGTGGGATCAGCAACGACTCGGGGATCCCATCTGTTAAGTACACTAGATAAATCCTCCTTTAAACATTCCAACTCCACCCCACGATTGACATGAAAACTCGTGGTGGCTGACCACGACTTGTTACTTCACTCATGGAGACCTCGATTCCTTGATCACTCCAGGCCTTCCCACGAGTCATGCAATGACTCGTTCTGAAACTGCAGAATCATTTTCTAGTTTTTCCTTGATTCAACTTCTGGGTCTGATCTTTGAATTCCCGAGGTATAACACTTTGCATCCTTTAATCAAATCTATGTATCGCTGCACCCACAGTTTCCCACCGCAATGAGACCACTATAGTGGTGAGGGACTCACTGTAATAGTCCTATTATCCAGTGTGCGTTCATTCTTTTTAATGTTTATGAGGGTCATAAAACTTCCCGAGTACTTGATTAGGCATGTCATATAAGTTATTGTAGTAACTTAAAAAGTTACCAAAGCAGTGAAAAGGGTATGTGGTTTACAAAACAAATAATACAAAAGGAATAGGGTGGTTTGGTAAATAAAATAAGGAATAGTTGAGTATAATGGGAATCTAAGAATGGGGTAACTAAATTTGTGCATAACCTTCTAGTGATACTCTTATTACATTCCTAGGACCCTGAGAAGCGGGCCTACTTTAATTCAGAATTGCCAATGATAAGATCGAGGTAGGACGAGAGTCACCATAATTATGATCATATAGATATTAATCACGGAATGAATAGGAAACTCTTGTATTTTCCGTGAAGCTTTTCGGGGATGAACAGTTGTGGAATTGGTATTTGATGTAACGACCCATCCGATCAGTAGAAAGCCTTAACGAGGTCCTCTAGAAAATTAAAATTTTTGAGGTTCTAAATTAATATCCTGAAATAAAAAGAATTTTTTGCTTAATCATTTGAAAAGGGATGAGTTAATAATTTTATGGGCCTAAGTGAAAGGACCACCATGGCGGGCACCTCGTCGCCATGGCTGGACCATAATAGCAGAACAAACATCACAACAACAGATGACGCGGACCAGAACTCCTTATTTTTCCCAATTTTAAGGTTTAGATGTTATTGTAACAAAGATTAGTTATTAAAAACAACCTGGAAACAAAATTTTGGTTATTCTAGCACGAAAAGAGATAGGGTGGCTTCAAGGGGGAAAGATTCCACCATCCTCCCCGATGCATTTCTTCAAGAAATATTAACTTGGTGTAGGAACAAAACTTCATCACTTTATTGGTAGTCTTGGCTCCCGAGTTGCTTATGGCTTACTTTCGTAACTGTCATAAAACCATGATGAAATAACAGCTAAGGATGGGGGGAAAGAATCCGAAGAACAAGAAAATAAAGAGGTCATTAATGTTTTGTTGTAATTACCGATTATGGGTAATTCCATGATGATAGGTGGTTGATGGTAGGCTACAAGTAGTATATCTAGATGTTATATTTCTAACAGTATATCTAGCTGGGCTATTCCTAATTGTATAGTACCGATTAATATAAGTAGAAAGATGGGTAGTAATATGGATTTTAATAATGAATTATCAAGTTAAGGATGAAATGGAAAGAAATTGAATATCGTGTGACCATGAAATTGGTAACGAGTTAATAAATATGATAGATACAAAGAATTTATTGTGATAGGTTGTATTCTTAAATAGGGGTGACTTGATAGATTACATATCATAATGAATGTTGTCTCGAAATAGCAAAGTTTCATGAGGTTGAATCAATAAATAATAGAAAGCAGACTACGATGTAGGGATACATAAGTACGAGTGTAATTATATTAATACCTTATGTATCTATGGATGTATATCTAATTTCCCACACTTTTACTTAACTATAATTCAAAGTCATGAGGAATAGGACTGTTACCAATGTTGGGGTGTATCGATAATTTTATTAATTTATTTGGATTGTGTTCGAACAATGATTGTGATAAATATTATAATGATTCAACCATGTTATTCGAACGAATTCTAAATTTATTGAATTGTGAAAACTATTCCTAAACTGCAAGTGTAATTGTGATAATCACTGTCTACTTGTAATCCATCCTATGTGATGATTGATTGAGAGCTTGATAAAAAATATTGATGAATAATGGGTAATACATCCTTACCCTGAGATGAGAGGCTCGTATCTGATTGGAGCATCTGGACTAGCGGTTGAGTGTGATTGAGTATGTGTATTAATAATTGGATAAGAGGGGATTGTGCTCGAGGTGAGCATCCGTGTGAAAGGTTGTAATATAAGTGGCTCGTGCCTCGGTTGAGCATCCAGACAAGCAGATGAGTGGGAGCAGGTAACATGCTGGTATTGTACATGAATTTTTAGAGCCCCTGCAGGTCATGACTGGAATACCAGAAATAAGACCCTCTAGCATGTGCCTATAGATATACAAATATGTGACAGACATACATATATACAGATGTGGTACGTGATATACTGATTTGGATATGATATGAAAGATATAGACGTGATATAAGATATACTGATATGACACATGTATGATACTAGATGATACTAATGTGGTGCAGATGTGTAGAGAATGAGACTAAGGAGGTGCGAATATATACATGTATGTCAATCCCTGCTGTGCACATGATTCCACTGATATTATTGATTGTTTTATAGTTCATAAACTGTTTGTGTTTCTTGATGGTTTTTGATGAATATATGTTAATGTAGTTACACATACTCCGTGGTTAATTTCCTAATATAATTGAGTCTAAATCAATCGAGCTAACTTGATATTTTTATTGGTTCCTTGTAATGGGATTCATGTTGATATTGCTTCATGCCAGGTTTGTCCTGATTGTGGAAATGGTTCCATTCATAAGGTATAGATTTGAAAATGATAATATGATAATATGGGTAATTGATGATTAACGGTGGCTAAATAAAAAAATCGGCAAAAGTAAGATATTGTTGAGTAAGTAACTAAATCGGGAGTAATTGGAACAAACTTAGTTATTGAAAATTGAAACATGTAACGGGTAAGGGGATCATATTCTTAAAAAGGATGTTGAAAACGTGAAGTACCAATAATATCGAGCTACCGCGTAAGTAGGTTAGCGCTGCAATGGGAAGGTTTCCGTTGCTACGAGACCGCGGTAGAGGTCGAGTAATCATTGCAACGAGATAGTGGAACCAGTAGAGAAATTTGAGGGAATTGATCAATTGATTGTTGAATTTAATAGTATACATAAATGTAAAATAGAGTTGAATAATTATTGAATAAGTTAGGTTGGTGTATAGATATATAGTTGCCTATCTAACTGAAAGGTTAATCTATTGTATTTTGATTTTATACTATTGCATGGACTAATCTTAGTTGGTCGATGATGCCTACCAGTACGCGTGATGTGCTGATACTACCTTGCTACACATTTTTGGGTGCAGGTTGTGGAAGGTTAATTGCAGTTTCATGGTTGACGTGGCGATATATAGCATCAACTTCCGCATTCTCTCTTCAGGCGAAGATATGTCATTTTTCTGTTGTTAGAATTTTAAGTAGAGCTTTTATACTAGTCTAGACAAGATCTTTGGGAGAGTTATGTGTTTGAAGGGTTTGTATCATAAAAGACTAACATTTTTTACTTATGTAAATTAATGAGAATTTTAATATTTTCATACATTGTTTAACAAGGGTTTCTCCTATAGAACAAGAATCGATGTAGTTGCACACATGATCCACCCATTTTGGATCGTGTCAACTAATTAATTCAAAAAATTAAATATTAGATAAATTGTTTATCGATTAAATATATAAAAACTTGTTTCAACACAAATAAATACTCAAGTATAAATTAAATTAATACACTAGTTAATGTAAAACCTAAGTGATAAGTCTATTTAGACATACAAATTTATTTAGTAGATATATGAATAATTAAAAATACAAGGACATTATTAATTAAGGAAGCTAAATTATTTAGATAAGCGAGAGGAAAGAATTTTAAAGAAGGGTAATTAAAGATATACCATAATCTAATGTTATTTCATAACTCACAACTGTAAGAATATATTAAACCTTAACTACCCCCAAAAAAAAACAAAAGAAAAATGCGTTACAAAAATAAAATCAATTATCAAAGTTTAAAATGCATATAAAGTGTTGAACAAGAAATAAAAGAGTTTTTTAAAATATTAAAATATTTGTTGCCTTATGGGGATGATAATACGATATTATCAATCATGGTCTTGAACCTTAGCAATGGATTAATTAGAGGTAGGTCGTAAGTAAAATAATAATAATATATTTTAAGTAAAGATTTGAATTTTAGAATATAATCACATAAAATATTTACATATAAATACACATAATTGATGTCTCCCAAGCGCATGCAAACGCACATGGTCGTCAACTAATATAGGATTTCTAAGTCCAGATATCATATCCATAGAGACTTTTCAATTTAATCATTATAAGGTTGTCACTTTAATTTCACTAATCTAAAAAATAGTTAAAATGATGGTTGGTTTGAAAAATTAAACTACTAAAACTTCAAATATAAAATTAACTAAAAATAATTGTAAGCTTGATTGTATTTTGATGATGGTAAAAGACTAGGACAATGGCACTTGGTTGATTTCAAGTTGAGTTTTCAAGACATAATTAAACTGGCGTGATTCTTCCTAGAAAGTTACTATCGCATTTCTTGCCACTATCCCTAGCATCCAAGAACAATTTTATGAACACTTACACCTATATTCCTATGGTCATAGGAGAACAATGAAAACGCCGATTATGCTTACTTGTATTTCTACTAAATAGGGTTGAAGGGCATATCCCTATCCTCAACAACAACTTGTATCCTATCACCAATGGGTTCAAAGGTCTTTAAATTCCTATTCTATATTTATTTTTAACCCTTTCAATTCCGTTTTGCAGGTTCAATCGAAAGCCAACATATTACTTACAATGTGATCAATCTCATAAATAATAAATTAACACAAATAACTACAAACAATCATATATGAAGAATCAAAACCAAATTTAATTAGTGTCTTCCTTCCAAACAACTTACAGGCTTTCATAAACAAACTATGGAATGTAAAATATGATTTAAAGCCAGATCCAAGATAATATCCCCTTTCTACAAATAACCTAAGGCATGTATTTTCAGATGAGACTTCAAATGATGCTTCTTCCCTTCAAAACTTCGCTTTAAAATTGATATTATCTACCTCAGAATAGCCCTGGCGCGCCGCCCCATGTATCTCACCACAGACTTAGTCAAATTTCCAACAATTTCAGCTTCGGCCAAGGTCTAGCATATCTCCCCCTTTATCTCGCCAAAGTGTTCATCAAATTTATCTATGTTTGGACACCTCTGGCGCGGGGCACTACTCATCTCACCAAGATTTGCAAAGTGCAATTCTCTACAATTGTCACGCTAGCCATAGCCCCAACATGAAGTTTTATTTTCTGAAGTTCGGGACTTCGTGCATGGCACCAATCATAGCACCACGCCCTTTAGCTCCTCAAATCTTCACTCAGTGCATCATTTTGATCCCATTTTGCTTAGTTTCCTACTCAAATCAACTCAAATCGTTTGTTAGCGCATAAAACACACACATACATGAATCTAAGCATAAATTAAGGATTATGAACTCAAAACATGATAAAAATGGGTAAAAACATGGACAATGGGCATAAAAATATGACCAACATCACCACCCCACAATTTAACCATTTTTCATCCTTGAACAATCCTTAAAACATACATAAAATCATGTTTCACCATTACAATTGACACCTCTATCAACTCTTACTCAACCAACTAGCATGGATCATTCATAGAGTGGTTAATCATAAGCAACACAATTTCATCAAATACATATGCAAGCTTCACAATTAAGATCAGACAACCTCTATAAATGACTCATTATTTCAACACAAAGGGTCAACATGAATAAGTGTGACACATGCAGCAAGTAGTACACCGAATTAGATGTCTTGTGCCCCTTACTTTTAGTGATGTTCCTCTCTCAAATTCAGCAGTGTAAAGACATGAAACATAATAAGTAAGGCATAATCACACTCACAAATGATGTAATGCACATATGTAATCATATCATAAGCTTTCCCTTCATGTACGTTAAGACTACCTAATTGCTTTAAGAGATTAAGATCACGAGGACTTTTCTTGGTTGTATTATCGACTAAGGGAAGGGTAGGGTTGATATTTCGTTTTATAGTGACTACCACCTGATAACGCTCAAACTCACACTTAAAGTATGAAGCAGACATTGTCAACAAAGAAGCCAACTAAGAGATTAGGGTCGAACCCATAGGGAATAGTCTAAGATCTAGACTAATGCCAGTAAGTGAACTTGTTGGTGAGTTATCTCCAAATTGGGGGGTTTAAAGAAAACAATATTAAAACAAAGATTGTGGTTGTGGTTTAAATCAAGAATTACAAACAACTAGGGTAAGTGTTCCCCATGGGTTCATAACTACTTCGAGTATACACACGTGATCATTCCCAATGCTTACTTGTAGAACTGATAACTAGAGTTCATCCAAATAACTAGTTCGTCCCTATTGGATGGCTATATTCAATCACCGGGTCAAGTCTCATGAACAATTTCAAAATAACCATTATCAATATGTTCCAAATTTAACTATCCTGCAACCACACCTCAAGTTAAAACAATAATCGTAAAGATCGAGGCTTTGTTGTGATTCTCCTTTCTTAATCTCTACATCTCTAGGTTCATGCAAGTAAAGAATTCAGGCAAGTCCTAACATTGTACACCTATAACTAACGTTTAAACAAGAAGAGAGTACAATACAAGCTTTTCGCATTGGTTTTGAATCACTGTTGTGCAACCCTAATTTGTTAATCCAGCATGGTTCCCACAACCCCTAGTTGTGGAGGTTTTAGCCTCTCATTATTGTAAGATTGATATTTGTATTCATGGACAAACATATAATTAAATACTTACAACGACAATTGCAAGGAAATTAGATTTAATTATCATAGAACAACTTCAAGAATAATGTGAGAAATCAAGAATTTGATCCGAAGAATTGCTCCTCAATACTTGATAAAAATTCACAAAAGTAACTATTCACACGTCTACTCACTCAGTTATGTCCTCCTTAATAATACATAAAGGAAATTTATAGCGACATTAAAAATCTTTTCCTAAGCTAAAAGGGAGTTTTCCATATCTGGTGCCGCATGTGCCACGATTTGTCCTACAACCCGTAGCAGGATTGTACGAATCGTATCTGCCTCTGGTAAGTTCTTGGCTGCTATAGATTTGGCTAAGTATTGGCATGTTGGTACGACTCGTACCTTCATCCTACGACTTGTACATTGCTTCCATGGTTTGGCCCTTAGAACTCTGACTTCTTCTGGAATTCTTCACGAATGTTGTGGTAGAACTCGTACCTTCTTGCAAAAACTTGTACTATCTATAGTGTCTGAAGTTTTGCCAAGTACTGATAATCTTTTGAAGTTCACCACGGCTCCTGAGATGATTCGTACATTGGTGCCACAGTTCGTGAGTCCATCCATACAAGGAGTCTGTCTTTGTGCAATTTATTCTGAATATTTCCATGACTCCAGTTACGGCTTGTACCATCGTGGTGCGGCTCGTACTGAGAGTCGTATCCCATTTCAGCCTTCTGACGTGCATCACAGTTCTTAGAACAACTCGTACTGAGACTGGTACTTTGGCTAATTTTTGCATTTTAAGGACACTTTTGCACATCTTTCAGCCTTCTGACGTGCATCACAGTTCTTAGAACAACTCGTACTGAGACTGGTACTTTGGCTAATTTTTGCATTTTAAGGACACTTTTGCACATCTTTGCTCCAACACTTATTTACCCTGAAATCAAAGTAAAAGTGTCTTATATCCATATAAAAATACCTATGTCCATGCTATTTTCTCAGTTTTAAGAGTCGAAAGTGATGTAAACTCAAAGAACATCAATACCCTCAACTTAAGACTTTTGCATATCCTCAGGAAAAGAATAAGAAAAAACTAAACACAATGATTAACTAGAAAAAAAACCTAGGACACTACAGCCAATATCAAAAAAAAAATTGCACTATGTCTCCAAAAGCTATTTACCCTTTCCCATGAACCAAATTAGCACATGCAATACAATAAACTACAAAATATGAAAAATAGGGATCAAGACATATCATCTAGCTATTTACAGGTAGTCAAGTCATCACCAATGCTTTTCACACAAACCACTAGTAAAGTTAAACACAAACCATGTACCCTCACAGCAAACGAAGTTCCCCACTCATAGATATAGCAAAATATATGTCATGAGACTGAACAAGAGAGAGTCTAACTATGACAAAGAAGTTCCAAATACTGCATATTAGATACCATAGGCTTGCTCTTGATTTCTCTACTTTGGTCTGTCAGATGGTTAGGTTAGGATCATTATAGCACTTGCTTTGGCTTGTCATATAGGCTTTCGGGTTAGGTAAGGTGGATATGAAAATTTTTGAGTGACTAAAACCCCTCCTTTGCACTACATACATGTGGCTCCATTTTGTCACTTTTTCACCCCCTTTTTTCTTGCACTTTTTTCTCCATTTTCACCATTTTATGAACTTGTATGAGTGTAGTGTGTTACTTCAAGCTTTTCATGTATTATTCTCTTTTTGAAATTTTCTTTTTCAATTTTTTTACCTTTTTTCTCTTTGCTCTCCCTTTTTCACCTTCTCAACCTTTATCCACCCCTACAATAGCCACCTCAACTTAGGCATTTTGCCTATGTTGAGGTTCACAATGTCCAAGGAAGGACCAGGGTCAAAACAGGTTCATTATAAAAATGGGTATGGTTAATTTGTTGATCAAAGAAAAAAATAGTTCATTTAAGGCTCAAAAATTTGAATCAAAGGAATCATATGATTTTGGTAGGGTTATTTAGGCTAAAAATGGGTGCAACAAAAACAACTTATGATCCTTTCCTTACCAACCATCCTAAAACCTATACAAAGACCAACGGGGCAAGTTCTAGATCCTCTACACAGTATTGAAATAGGTATCAAACCTCATTCACTCATGGTGCATGATTTATATTCACTCCACCTGTTTGGTTTATTCATGGCTTATCAAAAACTACACATGCTAATATACTTAATGACATAAAAAGATCCACAGAAATCATGCCTGCAATCACAAGTACGCAACTAATTCTTTAAAAAAAATATAACAGGGTTAATTTTTCAAAAGTATCAAATCTAGTGCAATTTATTGACTGAGTACTCCTAGGACAATTTTAATTAAACAAAAATCACACAAAAAATAAAATCCTAAACATGTCGGTTCTACTAAATAACATGCTTGAAGAAAAAAACATGACAAAAAAAACCTTCGGACAAATCAAAATCCCCAAAAAATACAAGTACACCCCCTCCCCTTTGGATAAAAAGCATGCTTCTTCCTCGAACCATAGAATGTAAGCATAGAGGGAAGGGAACATACTTGCGGCTACTCAGACTTCACCATCCATGGGTTGCCACCCATGCAGCGCTTGATTTAACCTCGCGGAATGACGTAAGTGGCTCGGTTACTCAGAATTCAGCAAACCACCACTTGAGTTGCCTCAAGAAGCGCCCGGTTTAACATCATGGCACGACGCAGTCTCTTAACTACTCCGACTTCATCAAGGAACTCAGATCATCTTGTATCACAGAGACAACTATATATTCCTTCGGTTGCTTCATTGACCAGCGGATATCAAAGGTGACCTCTTCTTTATTTAGTCTGAACTTCAACTGGCCAACCTCCACATCTACTAAGGCCCTTCCAATAGCATGGAATGGTCACACCAAAATGATGAGGACCTCATAATTAACCTTGCAATCAAAGATTACAAAGTCTGCTGGGAATATAAATCTATTAACTTTGACAAGCACATCGAACAAGATCCGTACAGGCTTCTTCACAGTTCTGTCGGCACAGCCGCATAGTAGTCAGTGTGGGGGCTCCCAAGCTCAACTGCTTAAACAAAGCCAGTGGCATCAGATTGATGCCTGCTCCCAGATCACATAGTTTCCTTGAGAACTCAACATCGCCAATTGTGCATGGAATGGTAAAAGCACCTTGTTCTTTCTTTTTCTCGGCTAGGAACCGTGAAGCTATGGCACTACAATGGTGTACGTTATCAATAGGATTATAGCTCACGGACCTCTTATTCATCACAAGGTCCTTCATAAACTTAGCATATCTTGGCATTTATTCTAACTCCTCGACTAGTGGTATGTTTATAGATAATTGTTTGAGCATTGACAAGAATTTCTGAAACTTACCATTCTACGCTTTCTTATTCATTCTTTGGGGGAATGGTGGAGGTGGTTGCAAAATGGCCTTGTAAATTTGCATTGCTCTGTCATGCCACGAGTCTACACCCTGGATGGGACACGATACTTGAAGTCACAAGTAACACCAAGTCAACCGTTGGTCTACCATAACACTGGCATTCAGAGTGAATATAAATAGAGGAAGCTTTTAAAATAATAATATAAAAGATTAATGAAAATAAAGTTGAATCATAAAGTTTTAAATCAACTGAAATAAAGCTACAAGTCTGAAAACCAAGTTTGTGTCTGTAAGCAAACTACAACTGATGAGTTACTAGGACAAGCCCCCAACTAACTTCAAGTGTAAATAAAAGAAACAAAACTCAAAGAATAATGTCATTCCACGAAAGATGAGGACTCACCACAGATGCCGCTAAGAAACTCTGAGCGAGGTCGGCTAACGGTGCTATGTCTAAGAACCTACAGCTGTATCATAAAACAATACAACATAAAAGGTACACATCAGTACTTTGAATGTACTAAGTAGGTAAGAGAAACTATACATAAGAAATAACATAACTGAGTTGAAAATACATGCAATGACCAACTGAAATTGAATAACTAAAGTAAACTGAGATGGTCTTAAAGACCTTATCTAATGGTCAAGGACATGCCCTAAATCTGAGATACTAGTTTGAAACACCGCACTGAACTGATCCGAACTGACTAATTTGAGACTAAATTGAGTTGACTAGTGGGAGAGTCTATAACTGACATATAACCATGTGAGCTAGACGTGGAGTCCGATGTATACAACTTATCAGTAGGGCCCAATATACCTTTCCATGGTATAATGGCATGAACTAGGTGATCACAAGTTTAGGGCCATGATGCCAATAGAGTAACCTATGGTGGCAACGTAGTTCTGGGAACCTGGGTGAGCTGGAACCCTGGTCCGCTCGGTGCCAAGTCCTACTCCCACTGGATATTTCTAGATTGACTAATAAGCTGATAGCTCAAAACTGGGGCCCAAGAAAAAGTCAGGGATACCTATCTGGAAGCATCCTGAGAGTCTTATCGGACCGAATTCTGTAATTGGGTTCTAAGACTTGTCAGAGCTGCTTATTTGGAAGCATTGTAACCGTCTGAAGAATAAACTGTAATCTGAAGCTACAGTGCTAAGGCTGGTTAGAGCTGCTTATCTGAAAGTGTCACGACTGCCTAAACAACTACTAAAATCTGATACTAGGTCAAATTCTGATAACTGGGAGGCATTACTAACACCTCAAGAATTTTTGTACTCAAACTGATCAACTGACATTTCTGACCAACACTGAGTATTCTAACATTTTAACTGAAACTGAACTAACATAAACTGAACTGAGTTTTCAATACAAACTAACAATATGGGAACCCCCAACACTAATAGAACAAGCAATTTCGATAATTGAATAATTATGCAAGACTCTAACTTTTCTGCATTTAAGAGTTAGGGGTAGATTTCACTTTACAGAAATAAGCAACAACATAGTCACAAATTGGTGGAAAAATATCTACAATTAACGTAAGCAATATTCCACTTGAATTAAATGATGTTTGACATGTAATATCTTTGCATTCGAAAGTTTCAGGGATAGAACTGATAGAGAAGACGTGGAGGATTTTGGGGGGCATAATGGAAGAACTATTCCCTTATTTAATTCCCACATATCTGGCTACAAATTCCTTGGAGAAGAAAGCTTGAATTGTTGCAATAGATGAGAATCCCTAGTCTTTCTTCAGAGTTCTTGAGAGAGAACTTGTGTTACTTTTCTGAAAATCTGAGTGGGGATGGGGGGGAAACTATTTAGTCCCTCAAAATCCCTTCAAAATAACCCAAAACGACATAGTTTAGGGTCTATGGGGTAAGGAAATTACTGAATTACCCTTAGGAAATTTGCAGGAAAATTGACTGCCAGTCCTCATGAGGGACTCAACAGCTCGTGCCCAGTGACCATGACTCAAGGTCACGGTTGTCGAGTGCACTGCCCAAGAAGCTCCTATTGGTCACCACGAGGGACATCACGACTCGTGTTGTACCCAACAGCTCGTGGTGACCCACTCGTCAACTACACTACCAAATTCTCAACTCCCCAAACCATATTGGACCACACGTCACCTAACAGATCATGGAATGGACCACGACTCATGCTGCCTAGTCGTTAAGTACACTGCCTACTTTTTCTCGATCTTCAATTTATTCTTGAACATAGATCACATCACGGCTCATGGTCACACCGTGGTCACCCCATTTTTTTGAAATTTTCAACCAAGTCCGGAATGTTCCCCATGAGTCACTTCACGACTGATGGCCTACCCGACGGGTCACAAGATGACTCGTTCTGTGATCTGGTGTAGAAAATCCTATTTTTCTCTATTTCAACTAACGGGTATGGTCTTATGGTTTCTGAGGCATTACAATATTTCCCCATTAGGAACATTCATCCTCGAATGTTTGGAAACACACAGGAAAGCAGAGAATTGCAACCATTATACTCAAATACTGATCATGAAAGCTAAAAACTAACGGAATGACTACTTTTGAATTGAACCAAAAGCCTGAACTTAATTCACTAATAATACACATATTCATTTACATGAAAGAAACTAGAACACATGAACTGGACATGTAAATGAATAGGGTTCTAGGGAAAGAATTGATATCTTAAACTAAAACTGAGCCGATAGAGAACAATTGTGGGTATCCAGCCATCATATCTGCTTCGGCTTCCCATGTAGCTCCCTCAACTTGCTGATTTCTCCACAAGACTTTGACTAAAACTACCTCTTGTTCCTCAGCTTACCAACCTGACGGTCAAGGTTCCGAACTGGAACCTCTTCGTACAAAAGACTATCTTTTACTCTAACACTGTTTAATGGAACAACTGATATTGGATCTCCATTGCACTTCTTCAATAGTAACACATGGAATACTAGGTGCACAGATGTCAACTCTGATGGTAACTCCAGCTCATAGGTTACCTTGCCAATTCGCTTCAGAAATCTATAGGGTCCCACATATCTCGGACTGAGTTTTCCTTTCTTCCCAAATCTCATCACCCCTTTCACGAGGGAAATTTTTAGATAAACCCAGTCATCTGTTGCAAACTCCAACTCTCTTCTCCTCACATCAGCATAAGATTTCTAACAACTCAGAGCTGTTTTCAATCTTTCTATGATAGTTGTACCTTTTTCATAGCTTCATGAACCGATTCTGGCCTGATTAAAGTAGCTTGAGCAACCTCAAACCACCTGATAGGAGATCTACACCTCCTACCATGCAATGCCTCAAACGAGGTCATCTGGATACTGGAGTGGTAGTTGTAGTTGTTGTTGTATTTAGATTCGATCAGAGGCAAGTGATCATCCAAACTACCCTTGAAATCAATCGCAAACTCTCTCAACATGTATTCTAGGGTCTGAATAGTCCGTTTCGCTTGTCCATTTGTTGCGGGTGAAAAGTTGTGCTAAGCTTGACCTGTGTACTAAGTCCCTTCTAAGAGGACTTCCAGAAGTGAGAGGTGCTATCTGGGATAAGGGATTAGGGCATCCCATCAAGTCAGAATAACTCACGGATATAAAGCCTAGCATAGTCCTCAGTTGAATCTGTAGTTTTAACTTGGAGGAAATGTGTTGACTTAGTCATCCGGTCTACTATTACCCAGATGGAATAATGATGTCGACAAGTCCGAGGTAGACCCATAATAAGATCCATATTTACTTCTTCCCACTTTCGTGTGGGTATGATAATATTCTAATTCATACCTCCCGATTTCTGGTGTTCTACTTTGACTTGCTGGCAGTTCGGGCATTTAGCTACAAATTTAGCGGTGTCTCTCTTCATGCTGTTCCACCAGTAAATATCCCGTAAATCACAGTACATCTTAGTAGAACCAGGGTGGGTGGAATACCTCGAACTGTGTGCTTCAGCCAGTATCTGCTGTCTCAAATCACCCACATTTGGTACACACAATGTACCCTGGTAATGGAGAACATCATCTCCCCCTTGGAAGAAATCCTCCACTTCATTTTTGAGAACTGCCTCCTTCAGTTTAAGCAGTATGGGATCTTCATCCTGCCTTGACTTAACTTCAACTACCAACGAGGAATCTGATCCACTTTATACAACTACTCAACCCTCAGCTGTATCAACCAACTATACTCCCAACCTAGCTAATCTGTACATATCGTTTGTCAGCTCCTTTTTGCCTTCCTCAACATAAGCCACACTCCCCATAGATAATCTGCTCAGGGCATCAGCCACCACATTAGCTATGCTTGGGTGATATACCACACTCATGTCATAGTCTTTCAGTAGCTCTAACCACCTTCTCTGACGAAGATTAAGGTATTTTTGACTGAACACATATTGAAGGCTTTTGTGATCGATGAAAACATCCACGTTAGCCCCATATAGGTAGTGTCTCCCTATTTTCAATGCAAACACCACCGCTGCCAACCATGGTTCATTAGTCGGATAATTCTTTTCATGAACCTTGAGTTTTCTAGAGGCGTAGGCTATCACCTTGCACCGCTACATCAAAACGCAATCAGGTCCAACTCTAAAAGCATCATAATACACAACAAACCCATTTGTTCCTTCTGTCAAGGTCAACACTAAAGCGATAGTGAGTCGAGTTTTTAATTCCTGAAAACTCTTCTCAAATGATTTTAACCGCTAAAATTTCACCTTGTTCTAAGTCAGCCCAGTCAGAGGGATGCTATAGAAGAAAAACCTTCCATAAAATGTCGGTAGTAACTGGCTAGACCCAAGAAACTTCTAATTTCGATTGGGGAGGTAGGTCTTGGCTTGTCTTTCACCACTGCTAACCCATATGTTCCTTCCTTCTGGAAAGGTCAACACCATTGAGGTAATGAGTTGAGTTTTTAATTCCTGAAAACTCTTCTCACACGCTTCTGACCACTAAAATTTCACCATCTTCTAAGTCAGCCTTGTCAGAGGGATGCTATAGAAGAAAAACCTTGCACAAAATGTCAGTAGTAACCCGCTAGACCCAAGAATCTTCTGATTTTGGTTGGGGAGGTAGGTCTTGGCTAGTCTTTCACCACTGCTATCTTTTGAGGATCTATCAAATACCCTCACCTGAGACCACTTGACCGAGGAAAGTCACAGACTTCAACCAAAATTCGCATTTGTTGAACATAGCGAACAACTGGTGGTCTTTGAGCGTCTGAAGCACTATTCTCAGGTGGTTAGCATCTTCTTCCTCATTCCTTGAGTATGCCAGAATATCGTCAATAAATATAATGAACATATCAAGATACTTCTTGAAGACTATGTTAATTAGGTTCATGAATGCTGCGGGGCATTAGTTAGTCTGAAGGACATAACAACGAACTTGAAGTGACCATACCGAGTTCTGAAAGCTATTTTGGATATGTCACATTCTCTAACTCTTAGTTGATGATACCCCGACCTGAGATCTATTTTGGAGAAACAACTGGCTCCCTAAAGATGATCAAATAATTCCTTAATTCTAGGTAGGGGATACCTATTCTTGACTTTGACCTTGTTCAATTGATTTATAATTGATGCACACTCTGAGGGTACCATCTTTCTTTCACATGAATAGTACTGGAGCACCCCAGGGAGAGATGTTGGGTCTGATAAAACCTTTATCAAGAAGGTCTTTTAGCTACTCCTTTAACCCCTTAAGCTCAGCTGGAACCATTCTGTAAGGAGGGACGGACATGGGCTGAATATCTGGGAGAGGTTCTATACCGAAGTCTATTTCCTGCTCAGGAAGACTCCGGGGAGATCTTCAGGAAACACATCAGGGAACTCGCTAGCAACTAGGACTAACTAGATATTTGGGGTCTCTGAGCTGGAATCTTTGACCGAAACTAAATGGTAAATGCACCCTTTCGAAATAATCCTTCTGGCCTAAATCTAAAAAATAAACCAACCCTTAGGCGTGGAACTACTGCCCGCCCACTATAACACGTGTTCATTAGGGAATTGAAATTTGACGACTCTAGTTCTGCAGTCGACTAAGGCATAACTGGAGTGAAACCAAGCCATGCCAAGAATGAGGTCAAAGTCGACCATGTCTAAATCTACAAGATCAGCTGAAATGACCTTATTGAAGACTGAGACTGGGCAGTTTCTACACACCCGACCGGCTCTAACTGACTCACCAACTAGGGTAGAGACTGAGAATGATTCTAAGAGACTGATATCAAACTAGATTAATACATATGGAGTCATGAACGAAAGTGTGGCTCCTGTATATAGTAAGGCATACAAGTCTAGATGAAAAAGGCATAACATACCCATGACCACGTCATGTGAGCTCTCCTGATCTTGATGAGAAGACAATGCATAAAAAAGGTTTTGGCGCTGGCCGTCATCCGTACCTTAAGTGTTGGCCTGCTGAAGCTGCTGAAGTAGTGGATTATGACCTTCCACGTCCTGCTGACGGGCATTCCTTAAGCCGATGACCAAGCTTTCCACAACCAAAACAACCCTCTCAATCCTGAAGACACTCTCCTAGATGGTTCTTCCCACACTTAGGGTAAGTTGGGTAGCGATTGCTGGCACTGATGCTTTGGGACTGAGGGCTTGATGCTCCACCCCTCCGATCCTTGCGAGATCAGAAGGAGGGGTGCTGGCTGAACTGGATGTTAGAGCCTGCTACTGCTGCTGCTGCTGTTGTGGGCAGCTACTACTGCCAGATCTTTGATGGTCGTATTCTGATTGGCCGGTTCTTGCCCATTTGTTCTACCGCTCCAAATCTTTTAATTTTTTTGCCCCAATTTGCTGGGCATGAACTATGAGGCTAGAGAGATCGATGTCCTTGATAAGCATTGTAGTCCTACACTTCTTAAGGACCAAATTTGAAACTCCATTCACAAACTTCAGCATGTAAGCCCTTGGCTCGGATACCATCTATGGAGCATATTTAGACAACCTGGTGAACTCCAGTACATATTTTTCTATTATTCTGTTGCCCTACTTCATGTTCATAATTATGCCATATTTTCCTCCCTATGCTCCCGCGGGAAGAATCTATCTAGGAAGAATGCGTTAAACTCCTCCTGTTCCACTAGTCCTTCTCCCGATGGTCTCCCTTGCTTCTATTGTGCGTACCAGATCTGGGTTACCCCTTTCAACTGGTAGGCAGCCAAGTCGGCACTCTCTGAGGAGCTGACACCCATAATCCAGGTGATATTTTTAATCTCATCCATGAACTCTTGTGGGTCCTCTCCCACCATAGATTTGTGGAAATCTTGAGGGTTCATCCGAGTGAAGTCTTGAACTTGGGGAGTTGTTGTGGACCCATTATTATTTATTGAAACCACCTGTTTGTTCACCTAGTTGGTAATTGTCTGTGAGAAGCTGGATAGCCGCCCTGAACTCTACTATAAACATTGAGTCATCTTGAGGGGCTACTGGTTGTGAGCGTTACTGGCCCTTCTTCCTTTACCATATCGCGGAGGCATAATGCATTGAAAAGAAATAGAGCTCGAGTTAGGGGAACAATTCTGGAATTGAATTTCAATGCATGATAAAGAGTATGAATAAAAGGGAGTTTTCCTAAGAACATCTCGTAGCCTCCCCGTCATAAGTGTGGCACGTTTTACACCCATGAAAGGGACTCTTCTCGATGTGGCTTTCAGACTTCCAAGGATACTCTAAACCTAGTGCTCTGATACCAAGTCTATCACACCCTGAGTCTACACCCCGGATGGGACACGGTACTTAAGAGTCACAAGTAACCCCAAGTCAATCCATGGTCTATCATAAAACTGGCATTCCCAGTAAATATAAATAGCAGAAGCTTCTAAAATAATGATATAAAACATTAATGAAAATGAAGCTGAATCATAAACTTTTAAATCAACTGAAACAAATCTACAAGTTTGAAAATGAAGGTTGTGTCTGAAAGCCAACTACAACTGATCTGTTACTGGGACAAGCCCCCAACTAACTTCAAGTCTAAATAAAAGAAACAAAATTGAAAGAATAATCTCCGCCCTCAAAATATGAGGATTCACCACATATGTCACTAAGAAACTCTGAGCGAGGTTGGCTAACGGTGTTGTGTCTGAAAACCTGCAGTTGTATCATAAAAGGGTACAACATAAAACATATGCGTCAGTACTTTGAATTTACTGATTCAGTGAGAGAAACTATACATATGAAATAAAATAACTGGTCTGAAAAGACATGCAATAACTAAAGTAAACTCAGATGGTTTAAAAGACCTTGTATATTGGTCAAACACATGCCCTAAATATGAGATACTGGTCTAAAACACCGCACTAAACTGATCTGAACTGACTAATATGAGACTAAATTGAGCTGACTAGTGGGAGAGCCTATAACCGACATATAACCACATAAGCATGACTTGGAGTCTGATGTATACACCCCACTAGTAGGACCCAATATACCTTTCCAAGGTATAAAGGCATGAACTGGGTGATAACAAGTCTAGAGCCATGAGGCCAATAAAGTAACCTACGGTGGCAATGTACTTATGGGAACCTGGGTGCGCTGAAACCTCAGCCCACTCGGTGCTAAGTCCTACTCCGACTGGAAATTTCTAGACTAACTAATAAGCTGATAGCTCGAAACTGGGGCCTAAGACTAAGTCATGGATACGTATCTGGGAGCACCCTGAGATTCTTATCGGACTAAATTTTGTAAGTAGGTTCTAAGATTGGTCAGAGCTATTTATCTGGAAGCATCGTAACCGTTTAAAGAACAAACTGTAATCTAAAACTGGGGTCCTAAGGCTAGTTAGAGCTGCTTATCTGAAAGTTTCATGACTGCCTAAAGAACCTCTAAAATCTAATACTGCATCTAATTCTAATAACTGGGAGGCATTACTAACACCTCGAGAATTTTTGTAGTCAAACTGATAAGCTGACATTTCTGACTAACACTGAGTATTCTAACATTTTAACTAAAATTGAAGTAACATAAACTTGACTGAGTTTTCAATACAAACTAACAATACGGGAATCCCCAACACTAATAGAACAAGCAATTATTATAATTTAACAGTTATGCAACACTCTAACTTTTCTACATTTAAGAGCTAGGGCTATATTTCATTTTACAGGAACAAGTAACAACATTGTCATAAATTAGTGGAAAAATATCTAAATAAAATGTCAGAAATATTCCACATGAATTGAATGAAGTCTGAAATATAATTTCTTCGCATTTGAAAGTTTCAGGGCTAGAACTAATAGAGAAGACATGGAGGATTTTCGAGGACACAAGGAAAGAACTATTCCCCTGTTGAATTCCCACATACTTGGCTACGAATTCCATAGAGAAGAAAGCTTGACCCGCTGCAATAGATGAGAAGCCCTAGTCTTGCTTGAGAGTTCTTGAGAGAGAACTTGCATTACTTTTTTGATAATCTAAGTGGGGATGAGGGGAAAAACCATTTAGTCCCTTTAAATCCCGTCAAAATAACCCAAAATGACGTAGTTTAGGGTCTAGGAGATTTTGGAAATTACTGAAACACCCTTAGAAAATTTGCAGTAAACACTGATTGCTAGTTCTCACGAGGGACTCAACAGCTCATGCCCAGTGACCATGACTTGTGGTCACGGTCGTCGAGTGCACTGCCCAAGAAGCTCCCACCACGAGGCTCCTATTGGTCACCACGAGGGACACCACGACTCGTGGTGTATGCAACGGCACATGGTAACCCACTTGTCAACTACACTGCCAAATTCTCAACTCCCCAAACCATAGTAGACCATGGGTCACCTAACGGGTCGTGGCATGGACCACGACTCGTGGTACCTAGTCGTTATGTACACTGCCTACCTTTTCCCAGTCTTTAATTTATTTTTGACCACAGATCACATCACGACTCGTGGTGTTGACTATGACTCGTGGTCACACCCGTGGTCACCCTATTTTTTTGGAATTTTCAACTATGTACGGATTGTTCCCCACAAATCACTTCACAACAAGTGGCCTATCCCATGGGTCACAGGACGACTCATTCTGTGATCTTGTGTAGAAAATTCTGTTTTCTCTGTTTCAACTCCTGCGTCAGGTCTTAGGGTTTTCAGAGAATTACATGCTCCTTGTTCAACTTCAGGCCCCTTTTCATATATTGGGGTCTCATGCAACTCAGCATCCTCATTATGTTCCTTCTCAACGACATTGTCATCATTTTCAGTCACACGCTCTTTCTTCCTTTCATCTACAACCGGTAGAGGGGGGTCAACAGTAGTCTTTCCACTCCTAGTCATCATAGCCATAGAATGACCATCATTCTTTAGATTTTTAGTGTGTTGCTTGGTAGTGTACCATTTTGCCTAGGGTTCACAGATGCTGGCAGTTGCCCTAGCTGTTGTTCAATCTTCTTGATAGCTGTCACATATGAATCCACTCTCTGACCCATGCTTGATATATCACTACGGATGTCTTTCAACTGATCATTTGTGGACCTCACCTTTTTCAGCATCTTAGCCATCATGCTCTCTAACTTTTACTATCCAGCATCCCCCTCATGTGCATTAGGAGGCACGTATAATCCAGCTCGGTCATTGCGTAGCCATCATTCCTTCTCTAGTCTTCTTCGCACTCACGACCTCGGCTTCTGTCTCTGTACCCATTCTAATTATAGTTGTCTCTATATTGGTTTTGACCTTGGTTTCTTGAAACATTGCACCAAGTGTCTTGTCCAGACCCTTGGGTGTTGGCTTAGAAACTTGCCACTTGGTTGTCCAAGAAGTTTGCCTCCTCCTCGAAATTTGAGTGGTTTGGCCTTGGCTCCTGCATTCACCTTTCTGGCTCCAACTCCCATGATGTGCTTAGTAAGCAAATCCAACGATGTGCGTATATGAGCCAATTCCTGCTCACTCTCTTCTTCTTTCCTATGTGGTCTGCAGTCAAACCAACAATGTATGTCCAGGCCACTGTGTCTGCCTCCTGGGTGTGCCATGCCATATTTTTTTTGTCACCCTGTCAAAAGTGGTAGCGGCTTGCTCCCAGGTGTGACTCATCACTGCTCCTCCTGCCACTGTGTCTGCTACAGCTTTGGTACTGTTGTTTAAGGACCTGTAAAAGATTTCCAACAAACTGTCATCTGGACTCTTATGGTTCGGGCATTTAGTGAACTTCTTCTTCAACCTCAGCTAGGTTTCATGAAGTGCCTCAGTTTTAAGTTGTCAAAAGTTATAAATTTCCTCCTTGAGCTACAACATCCTAGAGTGTGAAAAGAATCTCTCTAAGAAAGCTTGCTTGCACTCCATCCAATTGGTTATGGAGTCGTTGGGCAACTCTGATAACCATAAAGTGGCTTCCCCAGAAAAAGAAAAGGGAAAAGTCTGGGTCTAATGGAATCTTGGCTAACTCCGGGCAACCTGTATGCCTTGCATATTCCCACGAAGTTCATCAACTGCAGGTTGGCACTGTCAGTTGCATGACCACTAAACACCCCTTTCATGTTTAACAATTGAATCATGGTGCTCGTGATGTCAAATTTGGCCCCAGTAAGCAGTGGTGGTGGTACAATGGCTCCACTTGACCCAACTTCATCGATGTCCAACTCATTTTCTTCGAAGAACTGAGGGGCATATCTTTGGCCTCTGTTGCCCCTCCCATGTCAACCAGCATTCACGACCTCATCTCGAGCATCCTCTACATCCTGAAGTGCAGCTTGCCGAGCTAGCTCAGCTTGCCTAGCTTCTTCAGCTATCCAGGCAACTCTTTGATCCAGGTTTTCCATAATTCGCAGTGTTCGTTCAAGTTTGAGATCTAATGGAATCAGGGGGTTTCCACTTCGACAAGTACTTGGCCTTTACCAAGCAACAACTTTTGGACATCCAAAAACAAAAAGATAATTTTATTCAAGAAATAACAACCAAAATTCAAATACAAGCAATTAAACTAATCTTAGTTGTATTCCCTAGCAACGACGCCACTTTTTGATAACGCTCAAACTCACACTTCCTGGCAACGTATGAAGAAGACATTGTTAATAAAGAAGTCAACAAAGAGGTTGGGGTCGAATCCATAGGGAATAGGGTATGATCTAGACTAATGCTAGTAAGTAAACTTGTTGGTGATTTATCTCCAAATTTGTAGGTCTAAAGAAAACAATATTAAAACAAAGATTATGTTTGTGGTTTAAATCAAGAATTGCAAACAACTATGGTAAGTGTTCCCCACGGGTTCATAACTACTTTGGGTATACACACGTGACCAATCTCAATGCTTACTTGTAGAACTGATAACTAGGGTTCATCCAAACAACTAGTTCGTCCCTATTGGATGACTATACTCAATCATCGGGTCAGGTCTCATGAGCGATTTCAAACGAACCATTATCAATATGTTCCAAATTTAACTATCATGCGACCACACCTCAAGTTAATACAATGATCGAAAAGATCAAGGGTTTATAGTGATTTTCTTTTCCTAATCTCTACTTCTCTAGGTTCAAGAATGTAAAGAATTAGGGAAAGTCGTATTGTTGTACACCGTTAAGAAACGTTTAAACATGAAGAGAATACAATACAAGCTTTTCGCATTTGGTTTTGAATCACTTTTGTGCAACCCTAATTTGTTAATCCACCATGGTTCCCACAACCCGTAGTTGTAAGATTATAGTTTTCATTCATGGACAAACACATAATTAAATACTTAGAGCGACAATTGGAAGGAAATTAAATTTGATTATCAAAGAACAACCCTAAGAACAATATGAGAAATAAAGAATTTGATCTGATGAATTGCTCCTTTACATTTGATAAAAATTAACAAAAGTAACTATTGACATGTCTCTAAAACATAAATGATATTTATACGGACATTGGAAACCTTTTCCTAAGCAAACAGGGAGTTTTTCATATCTCATGCCGCCTGTGCCACGATTTCTTCTACGACGCATAGCACGGGTCGTACCTGCCTCCCGTAGGTTCTTGGCTGCTAAAGATTTAGTTAGTGTTGGCTTGATGGTACAACTGATACCTTCATCCTACGAGTCATACATTGCTTCAATGGTTTGGCCTTGAGAACTCTAACATCTTCCGGAATTCTTCACAAGTGTTGTGGTATGACTCGTACCTTCTTGCCATGACTCTTACTAGCTATAATGTTTGAACATCTTTCAAGTACTAAGAATCTTATGAAGTTCACCATGGCTCCTGATATGATTCTTAATTGGTGCCATGGTTCATCAGTCCATATGTACTAGGACTTTACGTTTATGCAGTTTCTTCTGAATATTTCCAAGACTCCACTTACGGCTCATACTGAGAGTTGTATGTTGCCTTCTTCCCTATTCAGCCTTCTTACGTTCATCATGGTTCTCAGTACAACTCATACAATCAAGGTACAACTCGTAGTGAGACTGGTACTTTGACTTATTTTCTGCATTTTAAGGCTTCTTTTGCACATCTTTGCTCCAACATTTATTTTCCCCAAAATTAAAGTAAAAGTGCCTTATATCCATATAATCATACCTAAGTCCATGCTATTTTCTCAGTTTTAAGTGTCAAAAGTGTTGTAAATTCACAACACATCACCACCCTAAGTACTTTTAAGACATATTTTACTTTTCTTGTCCGCCATCTTTTTACTTGTTTGTTCACCTTTCATCTACTCACCTGTGTCTTTTCTTTTCATGCCCCATTTTTTACTACTTGACTGCTAGTTTTCTACTCATAGAATAACTAAGAATATTGCAATTAGAGCTCTCTTTTTTAATTCCCTAGCAGCAAGTAAACAACACAAGTTTTATGAGAGCCTCTTCTTCTCATTTATCTTTTCTTACCAGAAATATTTTTCTTTTTCCCTTGAAATATTTCTTTGTGGACCTTAACTTCCAAGTCTCAAAGTACTTAAGACTACTTTTAATAAAAAATTTGAGATCTCACAATAAGAGGCATTAAACTACTTTCATGGCTAAGAACGAATAAAGCTTTAGGCTCAAAGGGGGTTAACTAGGGAGAATATACAGGAAGGTAAATCAAACATTGGAAAAAAACATGGCTTTTTAAAAGAAATTCCTTGATCATGTCCTACTCCCTAATAATTAGTTATCCTACATACACTAAGGCAAGTTCTAGATGCTACAATATGTACACAAATGATAATTTAGCTCACTTCTCATGGCAATCAAGAATCTAGTCGATTTCCTATAGCTACATATTCACACAATCATACAGATAGCCCTTAGATTCATTTTGACTCAAATTAAAGAGATATGAGTGTCTCTCATGGATTCCTCACTTATGCATTCAAGATTACCACTTTACTGACTCTAGCATAGCAGCGAAATAGAATGTTAACAAGCACACAAGTGAATGCTCTATGACTCAATCCTAAAAATAAAATTTTAAAAACTTTGACTGGTTTCCCTTAAGACGGTCGTCATCCATCTATCATAGGGAAGGTTCACTACTTTACGACGACAACGACTCCTAAAAAAATTACCGATTCAAAGGTCCTTCCTTCAGAAAAGAACCGAGGCCACGACAAAAATCGAAGGGTGGATGAGACTTGCCATTTTAAAAAAAAATTCAACTAAACTTGCTAGCGTGCTCACCCTTAACCTCAAAATTCCTGGAGACATATCCATCACTCCACACTTAAAGTCTTGCTCTGTCCTAAGAGAAACTAAAATTGAAGGTCATATAAGAGTGAGAAATAACTCTCTAAGGCCCTCTAGGGCCTAGCTAGTAGCCCGTCTCTTTGATTTACGGGTCACACGACCCCACACTTAAGCTCCAGACGTGCTCCTTAGCTTTGATTTCAGGTACTCAGACATCCCCTTTTCAGCACACAAAATAAAAAACAAAAGTAACACTATATAATAATAATAACAATAATAATAATAATAATAATAATAATAATAATAATAATAATAATAATAATAATAATAATAATAATAATAATAATAATAATAATAATAATAATAATAATAATAATAATAATAATAATAATAATAATAATAATAATAATAATAATAATAATAATAATAATAATAATAATAATAATAATAATAATAATAATAATAATAATAATAATAATAATAATAATAATAATAATAATAATAATAATAATAATAATAATAATAATAATAATAATAATAATAATAATAATAATAATAATAATAATAATAATAATAATAACAATAATAATAATAATAATAATAATAATAATAATAATAATAATAATAATAATAATAATAATAATAATAATAATAACAATAATAATAATAATAATAATAATAATAATAATAATAATAATAATAATAATAATAATAATAATAATAATAATAATAATAATAATAATAATAATAATAATAATAATAATAATAATAATAATAATAATAATAATAATAATAATAATAATAATAATAATAATAATAATAATAATAATAATAATAATAATAATAATAATAATAATAATAATAATAATAATAATAATAATAATAATAATAATAATAATAATAATAATAATAATAATAATAATAATAACAATAATAATAACAATAATAATAATAATAATAATAATAATAATAATAATAATAATAATAATAATAATAATAATAATAATAATAATAATAATAATAATAATAATAATAATAATAATAATAATAATAATAATAATAATAATAATAATAATAATAATAATAATAATAATAATAATAATAATAATAATAATAATAATAATAATAATAATAATAATAATAATAATAATAATAATAATAATAATAATAATAATAATAATAATAATAATAATAATAATAATAATAATAATAATAATAATAATAATAATAATAATAATAATAATAATAATAATAATAATAATAATAATAATAATAATAATAATAATAATAATAATAATAATAATAATAATAATAATAATAATAATAATAATAATAATAATAATAATAATAATAATAATAATAATAATAATAATAATAATAATAATAATAATAATAATAATAATAATAATAATAATAATAATAATAATAATAATAATAATAATAATAATAATAATAATAATAATAATAATAATAATAATAATAATAATAATAATAATAATAATAATAATAATAATAATAATAATAATAATAATAATAATAATAATAATAATAATAATAATAATAATAATAATAATAATAATAATAATAATAATAATAATAATAATAATAATAATAATAATAATAATAATAATAATAATAATAATAATAATAATAATAATAATAATAATAATAATAATAATAATAATAATAATAATAATAATAATAATAATAATAATAATAATAATAATAATAATAATAATAATAATAATAATAATAATAATAATAATAATAATAATAATAATAATAATAATAATAACAATAACAATAATAATAATAATAATAATAATAATAATAACAATAATAATAATAATAATAATAATAATAATAATAATAACAATAATAATAATAACAATAATAACAATAATAACAATAATAATAATAATAATAATAACAATAATAATAATAATAATAACAATAATAATAATAATAACAATAATAATAATAATAATAATAATAATAACAATAACAATAATAATAATAACAATAATAATAATAATAATAATAATAATAACAACAATAATAATAACAATAATAATAACAATAATAATAATAATAATAATAATAACAACAACAACAACATTATTACAATTTGCTTGTCTCCCAACAAGTGCCTGATTTAATGTTGCGGCACGATGCCATCATGTTTTACCACTTTTCCTTCCATTTTGAGCCTATAAATTTCATCCCTAGTTTATTTTCCAATTTTCTTTTATGATCAAGGGGCGATTGTGTAAACATGAAGGGACCAAGTACTAGACGTTGCATCTTTCCCTTCTTGGCCCTTAAGTGAGAGATGTCATTGTGTGTCTTTGGCATAATGAATTTTAGAATGTAGGGGCATTGTTCTCCATCTACACCTGTCTCCATAGGTTTGGAAGGATCTATTTATAGTTTTCCCCCTAAACACAATCTCGAGAAGTTTTTAGAATGAGGTCCACTAAGCCCAAACTCAAAGATTGCATTATGCTTGACATCCTCACTTTTATCCACCTCCTCAACATTCACATCTACCAACAAAAAATGGTCTAATGGTTGGGTTCTTTTTCTTGTTCCGTGCATTGGCTAGTATCTACAACACTCTGTAGTTGGGCCTTAAATGCCTCAACTTTTTCATTCAGAAGACCCTGCAGGTCATGGATACTTGGGCTTGAGCCATCTCTTGTGTGAGCTCTATTCTCCCTTCCACCCGAGGTTCCTCTTGAGTATTGGATAAGACCGTGATTTGCAAATCGTTACAAGTTGTAGTCTAAGCCATCATCTCTGCGAGCTTAGCACTCATCCTTTATAAGGCTCCTCCATGTTCAGTAAGCTGCTCCCTCATTACTTCCATATGCTCTAGGTTCATTTTTTCCATATTTCTTATTTGAGAATGATGTTACTCCTATTTATTATTCCTATAAGCATCAAAAACTATAGGAGGATCGTAATAGGGGCTTGGGGAAGGGGAATAAAAATATGGGAAACTACTCCATTGGCCATCCAAACCACCACATACACTGCAAGTATGATAGTGTTGCCACAAGTGGAGTCCTCCAAAATTTAGACAAGAATCACCTAGATATGAATACTCATAATTCGACCCATTTGTATACCAAGATGTCATGTTAAGATTAGTGGTCAAATACTAAAAGAAAAAGAATAGCGGTATAAAACCCCAACCTACGAATGATAAAACAATATTCAAGTCCCAGGCAATGCCGCCAGAAACTTGATGTCGCCCAAGTGCATGTGGTCATCAAGTAATATAAGATTGTTAAGTCTAGATATCGTACCCACAGAGACTTGACAATTTAATCGTTATAATGTTGTCACTTTAATTTCACCAATCTACAAAACAGTTAAAATGTAGATTGGTTTGGAAAATTAAACTACTAAAACTTCAAATAAAAAATTAACTAAAAACAATTGTAACCTTGATTGTATTTAGATGATGGTGAATGACTAGGGCAATGGAACTTGGTTTGTGTCAAGTCAAGTTTTCAAGAAGTAATTAAACAGACATGATTCTTCCTAGGGTTGTTAGTTGCAAGTTACTATCTCATTCCTTGCCACTATCCCTAGCATCCAAGAACTATTTCATGAACCCTAACTCCTATATTTTTATGGTCGAAGGAGAATAATAAAACAACGATTATGTCTACTTGTATTTCAACTAAACGGGGTTGAAGGATATATTCCTATCCTTAACAACAACTTCTATCCTATAATCAATGGGTTCAAAGGTCTTGGAATTCCCGTTTTGTATTTATTTGTAACCGTTTCAATTCCCTTTCCCATGTTCAATTGAAACCAACAGATTACTTACAAGGTGATCAATCTCATATACAATAAATTAACACAAATAAATGCAAACAACCATAAATGAAGAATCAAAACAAAATTTAATTAGTCTTTCAAACAATCAACCATTCACCATGGATAAAACCCTAGAATATAAGTTTAGCCACTCATAGACAAGCGGAAAAACGAATATTTAGTCATCATCATATGAAAATATGAGTAAAGAAGAGAAAAACCTAGTTGTAGAACTATGTCTTCCTTCTAAAGGGCTTACAAGCTTTCATAAACAAACTTTGAAATGTAAAATGTGATTAAAGACTGATCCAAGATGATATCCCCCTTCTACAAACGACCTAAGGCATGTATTTATAGATGAGCCTTCAAATGACGCCTCTGCCCTTCAAAATTTGTCTTTAAAATCAGCATTTTTGCCTTGGAATAGCCCAGGCGCACTGGCCCATGTATCTCATAATAGACCTAGTCAAATTTCCAACAATTTCAGCTCCGGATTCTGGGACGCCTCCCCCCTATCTCGCCAAGGTGTTCATCAAATTTCTCTAAGCTTGGACACCTCTGGCGAAGGGCGCCACTCATCCCACTAAGATTTGTGAAGTGCAATTCTCTTAAGCTGCACCAGCCATGGCCCCAAGTTAAAGTTTTGTTCTCTATAGTTTGGGGCTTGATGCGTAGGCCGGCCATAGCGACAGGCCATTCAGCTCCTCAAATCTTCATTCCTTGCATCATTTTGAGCCTATTTTGCTTAGTTTTTCTCCTCAAATCAACTCAAATCATTTGTTAGCGTATAAACACACACTCAGAGACAAATCTAAGCATATATTAAGGATTATGAACTCAAACCATGATCAAATATGGGTAAAAATATGGCAAATGGGCATAAAAATATGCCCAACATCAATAATCCCTTTTAGAACTTTGAGTTGATGTAACTTTGGGGGGACGTGTCGGCTTAGTTTAAATTAATCTTAAATTAGATCTTGTAATTCCTTTTACTTATTAATTAAATATATATTAAAGGATACTATATATGATTAGTAATTATAAAAATACTATCTTGTTCAAGTAGATCAAAACAAATCGAGATAGTGATTTTTGATTTGAAAAAACAAAGCTTGTAATAATTAAATAAAATATAAACTCAAAAGGAACTAAAAAACAAGACAACTAGCACATTATTTCCAACCTCCTTTAACATCCCCATTCATTATTATCCTGTTTATTAAGAATTACAAATCAAATAAAAAACAGGATACGAAAGATAAATAAGAAAGAAAAGAAAAAAATATTCTTAGTAATCCTCATATTCTTAGACCGAACCAGGCAACTCTCCATTGCACCCTAACAAAGGAAGGATTAACTGCTTTAAAAAAAATATACATATGCATACCAACACATATAGAAAATATATCAAACTCACAAAATAAGATAAGAGAAATGATAAATGCAAGTGAAAACTATCAACTGGGGTCCGAGACCAAAAATTGAATCCATAGGCATGATATTTGATAGTAAAAATAGATAACTAAGCAAAAAAGTTAAAGGCATATTAAAATTATTCGAGTAAGGTCAATCCGAATTACGACCATAAAGTATATCTACATATATCAATCTAATACGAAATTAGTTATCTATTTCATGAACAAGTATGCTATGATAATTAGAACACATGAACAGATATGTAGGACTGGCTTAAATAAATAATGTATAGGATAATATTCAAACATGATTTGGGAGAAATACAACTCTAAACAAAACTACTACATTAGATTTGAGATGTGTTGATAGAGTACTAACCAATTAGAGAGGACAAATAATAGTAATAGAGAAAAAAAGGGGCAGACTAAGCAATGTAGAACAAAAACCAAATACTTCCAGAACACAAACTACTTCTCCGTGGCTTGCAGAAGGAAAATATGAGAAATTTCTAAAAGAGAATATTGGAGTGGGAAAAGAGAAGAGATTCCAAAAATATTATCAAGAATATAGAGCAATCTTAGTATCACGACACCTAGAGAATAAAGTAACTCTTTCAATGTTAAATAAACGAGAAAGCAAAGTCGTATTATTAAAGAACAAGCGAGGTTCCCCCTAAATGAAAAGAGGAGAAGATCATACTTATATACTAAGGGATATAATCAGTTAGAGAATAAGAGAGGAGAAAGAAAATATTTTATCATAATTAATCAAGGAAATCTTTCTTTATCAAAACTTATAGAATTGAATCAGGCACCAAGGAAGCTACGATTTACCTAAAGAAAAATCAAATATTACAAGTTGTTTACACAATTAAAGGAAGTCAATTAACCAAAAAATCCTTACTTACCATAAATACCACACTATGTGTTGTCCAACTCAAATAAGAAAAGGAATAAATAAGCAGACTATCTGATATGTTCAAAGACTAAATAAAAATTACAGACATAATCTTAAGGAAGGAAACTAGAAATTTATAAACAAGGTGCTAGAGCAAATTAGGATTTATTATGAATAGACATGTATTAGAGCTGTCAAAATTATTACCAAGCTATGATCAAGAATTCTATAAAAGGAAACAAGTATTTCAATTTATTACCCATATTTGGTACAATAAACTAATACGAAGTTGTGGATATTAGCTAAAGAAAATAAGTGATGGGAGACATGAATCATAGGAGGCGCGTCCTTAATTAACAAGGCTGAATCAATTATGTAGAATAAGTCAAAGTTTACCAAATTAATTAAGTACCAAAATTACAGAATTAATCACATAAAAATGCAAAATCACGGGATACCATATTTAGTAATTTACCAAAAACTATCACGACCCAAATTGCAGAGATTGGCACCCACACTAACTCCGCAGCGGGTAAACCAATGATTCTCAACAATTTTCCCAAAGACAACATTCTGAAAAAGAATATTAACCTCAAACTCAAATAAAACAACAGAATACAGTTAAAATTGCTAAGTCAACTGAAAGAACAACAATTCTTATTACAATTCTCGGAATTCGATTGTCATTGCACTAGATGTCTAACTAGATATTTAAGAGTGACAACTTTAGTAAATAAAAGAAATTATAATGTCCGGAGGAGGGACATCTTCCAAGGGGGAGTAGAACTGCCCATCTTGCGATCGCGCACCTTCCAGAATGAAATTGTTGCTGCTCTAGAGGTAAGGATGGGAACAACTTTCTGGATTAAATTTTGCACTCAGAAAAGAAGTGCAGGAGTAGCATTAGTACAAAACACGATATTGGAAGGCATTATTGGCCGACCTTACATAATAACACATAAGCATGCAACAACGACATAAAACCAATCCATAACATCATACATATATACAATACACATTTCCAAAACTTTACCTCTGCATAGGTGAAAAGATGCCTGCTCATTGGATTAGGCCTTTCACTGCAGCTGTCACTGGATCGTTGCCACGGTCTCGCGCAAGAGAAATAAGTCTCGCTATAGTGATACAGCCCTAAGCAGTAGCTTGACTTAGCTTCACCTTTATCATTTCATTGGCTTTTAGCAATCATGATTATCGTGCTTATTCAGATATAAACATAAGCTATTGACCAATATACACAAACTATTACATAACAACATACGATATAGATCAATTCATAACAAGTTAGTACAATTCAACCATTCATATCCATTTAACATATAAAACATCAAGTCTTTTTCCACTTTTCCACATTCAGGTAACAACCACATGATCACAAGCTCAACTCAGCCACATAGCACTTACTCATTCCATGTCTTTAACACTATTACAACTAGATAATAAAATATAACAAATGGTGACATGTCGGGCACATGCCTCCACCATAAACACTCCATCACCAACATCGATGTACAACACATTCTAGAGGGTCTTATTTCTTCCCTTCCAGTCATGACCTGTAGGGGACTCTAGAAATTCATGTACTGTATCGGTGTGGTACCCACTCTTACTCATATGCTCGTCCAGATGCTCCCCTCAAACACGAGACATTCAATTAATATTTCTCCCCGGATGCTTTCCTTGGGCACGAGCCTCTCATCTCAGGATATTCTTACTATTCTTAACCATTCTCAAGGAAATTGTAACATAGCAGAGTTCATTATTAAGACATTAAGGAATTTACATTCTACCTCCCTCACTCGAATAATTTAACAATTCATCAATCACTGCCATGACAATGCAAAAGCAACACACTTAATAGTTCAACATGGTTCCACCGGTTCGGTGACCACATCATATAAAATTTACTTTAACAGTTTAATTTAACAGGGAAATCATCATAACAAGTAATGTCCTAGGAAAAATTAACAAATTATCATTGCACATACATACATTCCATTATATAAAGTCTAACTCCTATAAACCATAACCTACCTCAAACTGGGAGGGTTCAGATGGAAATCATTTGGTTGGAGCCTTGCCTTTCTTTGGTGCTTCCAGACGCGCAAAGTCTAAATAAGAACATGAAAGAATTCAAATTCCTACCACCCACAAAAGGGTATTAGAAACTCAAACCCTTCCCTTTAGGGAAATTTTAAGAGTTTTAAGTAAAACCCCAATTTCACCTAGTTCTAGGATCTCGATTCATGCATAAATTACATTCTTTGACAACTAAAACTTGGGGAATGATCATTACCCCCTATAAACTCATAATCAAACCACCCCATTAGTTTTCCATGATCCAGCCCTAGTATATCAACCTAGGGTTTCTTTGCTAGAAAATCACTATTAGAGGTTCTCCATGTATCCTAGTGTTTACATAATCCATCATAGAGGTAGGAATTCAAGAGACTTACCTTGGGAAAGAAATTCAACTGCTCTACGGGAGAAAATCGCATTCAGCCTTGAATCTTTGTGTTATAGAAATTATGGGGTATAACCCCAGAAATTACACTTAAACCCACTTTCTGATTTCCGTCGTCCACTGCAGCGGTCATCTTTCTACTGCAGCTAACCCGCGCTGTTAGGAAGTTGCTACATATGATCTGATAGTTACTTCCCCGATCCAATATGGCGAAACTCTGACCATCACCACGATCTTGCTGCAGCGGGAATTCCACCGCTGCAGTGGTCCCTCGAAAGTAGTGGCTCCCCAAAATCAACCAATTTTCACTATCTCACCCCACAACACTTCTTCTAACCATTACCTAGCCCCTATTAGAGTGTTCAAGGTTCATTTCTCCTTGTAATGACATACGGGTCGTTATATCAGATACCAAATAAAATATCATTCATCCCCGAATGGTCTAAAAAGACAAGGAAGGGAACATACTAGATTCCATGAATAATTAAGGATATTTGATCCACATATCGTCCTTGGTCTCCCAAGTGGCCTCCTCTATGGGATGATTCTTCCACTGGACCTTTACCATCACAATCTCTTTTAATCTTAGCTTGCAGACTTCCTTAGCCAATATCGCCGCTTGCTCCTCCACATAGGATAAGTTCTCATCTAGAAACACAGAGTCCCATTTAAGGATGTACAATCCATCCCTATGGTATTTCTTTAGCATAGAAACATGAAAGGTTGGATGCACCCCAACAGCCCTGGCGGTAAGAACAACTTATAAGCTACTTCACCCATACATCAGAGGATTTCAAATAACCCAATATACGTCGGACTAAGCTTTCCCCACTAATCGAATCTCATTACCCCCGTTAATGGGGGATACCTTCAGCAAGACTTGCATTTCCTCCATAAACTCCATATCTCTCACGTTATTGTTTGCATACTATTTTTGTATACTTTGAGCAGCCACCAGATGTTCTTGGATTAACCGAACTTTGTCCAAGGATTCCTTTAGCAAATCTATTCCCCACGGTCTCACCTCAAATACATCAAACCACCCAATTAGAGACCTGTATTTCCTCCTATACAGGGCTTCAAATGGCGCCATGCCAATGCTCGAGTGATAGCTATTATTATAAGAAAACTCTGCCAAGGGTAAGAATTTCTCCCAATGGCTCCCAAAATCTATAACACAGGCCCGGAGCATGTCCTCTAATACCTGGATGGTCCTTTCTAAAGTTTCATTTGTCTAAGGATGGAAGGTTGTGCTGAAATCCAACTTGGTGCCTAACTCGGCTTACAAGGTTCTCCTAAAATGAGAGGTGAATTGAGTACCCCTATCTGACACAATCGACATCAGCATCCCATGCAATAGAATCACTTCTTTCACTTATAGCTTGGCTAATTTCTCGACATTGTAAGTCACTTGGATAGGTACGTAGTAAGCAGACTTGGTGAATATATCCACAATGATCCAAATGGAGTCAAACTTCCCCAATGTCTTTAGAAGACCAACTACAAAGTACATCGCTATTCTCTTCCATTTCCACTCAGGGATAGGAATCCTCTAAAGTACTCCCCAGACATTTGGTACTTGTACTTCACCTGCTGACAGTTCAAAAACAGGGCGACATAGTCAACAATGTCTCTCTTCACTCTGCCTCACCAATAGTGTCGCTTCAAGTCATGGTACATTTTGGTAGCTCTAGATGAATGAAGTATCTCGAGTTATGAGCTTCTGCCAAGAGAGTCTTAATTAGCTCACCAACTTGGGGAACACACACGCATCCCTTTATTCTCAGGACCCCTTTGCCATCTAGCACTACTTCCTTAGCTATGCCTCGTAGAACTTTATCTTGGATCTTACCCAACTTCTCAACCTCAAACTGTCTTGCCTTTATTTCCTCTTACAACGATGACTTAGCCTCCACGCTAGCTAGTATCCCACTTGTTTCTGTCAAAGAGAGCATCATCAAACTATTTTCCAGTGTTTGAACTTCCTTGGCCATCGCTCATCGAGTAGCTTCCAAGCAAGCTAGACCATCGATACTTACTACTTTCTAACTCAATGCATCTGCCACCACATTAGCCTTCCCTTGGTGATATAAGATGGTGATGTAATAATCCTTGAGCTGTTTCATCCACCTTCTCTACCTCAAATTGAAATCATTATGAGAAAACACATATTGCAGGCTGCGATGGTCTGTGAATACCTCACAACGAGCGCCGTACAGGTAGTGCCTCTAGATTTTTAGGGTGAACACCACCACTGTAAGCTCTAGGTCATACATGGGATAATTTTTCTCATGCACCTTCAACTATCTTGAGGCATAATCAATGACCTACCCTTCCTATATTAACACACCACCCAACCCAGACCGTGAGGCTTCACAATAAACAATAAAATCTTTACCTTCCATCATTAATGTCAGGGTAAGTTCCAAGGTTAGCAAGGTCTTGAGCTTCTAAAAGCTCACTTCACATTCCCCCAACATCAAGAAAGGTACATCCTTTTGAGTCAACATGGTAAGTACTAAGGCAATGGATGCAAAACCCTTAACAAACTAATGGTAGTAGCTGGCTAGCCCTAGAATACTCCAAATCTCTATCACGGTAGTTGGCCTACCCCAATTTTTGACCGCCTCCCGCTTCTGTGGTTCAACTTTGATCCCTCTTTGGAGACCACATGCCCAAGAAAAGACACTAATACCAACCAAAACTCATACTTAGTGAATTTGGAACTTAGTGAATTTGGCATACAACTACTTCTCCTTTAGCAACCCCAACACGATTCTGAAATGATTCTCATGCTCCTGCTCTTAGAGTACACAAACATATCATCAATAAAAACAATCACAAAGGAATCTAACTAGGGTTTAAATACATTATTCATCAAGCACTTGAACACAGTTGGGGCATTAGTGAGTCCGAACGACATGACTAGAAACTCATAATGCCTATACCTTCTCCGGAAGGCTATTTTCAAAATATCCTCACCCCGAATCTTTAGCTGATGATAACCCGACCTTAAGTCAATCCTTGAGAACATAGATGCACCCTATAACTGATTAATCAAATAATCTATTCGAGGAAGAGTGTAATTTTTTTTGAATAGTTACCTTCTTCAAATGACGGTAATCAATCCACATCCATATGCTACCGTCTTTCTTTTTCATATACAAGACTGGGGCACCCCACGAAAAGACACTTGGGCTAATATACTACTTACTAAGAAGTTCTTGCAACTACTCCTTAAGTTCTCACAACTCAGCTGGTGCTATTTCATCTAGCGAAATAGAAATGGGTCGGGTCCCTGCTCTAAATCTATGCAGAAATCAATATCACGGTCCGGCTATATGCTGGGTAGATCTACAGGGCACAGCTCTAAGAACACGTAAACTACCGGGACCGACTCTATGGAAGGACCCCCGAAACTAGTATCCTAAATATGATCTAGATACGATGAACACCCCCACTCTATTAACTTATGATCAATAATATAAGAAATGAATTTCTTAGGAGTAGGGCTACAATTCCTTTTCCACTCCAACATGGACGACCCTAGGACTTATATAGTAATGGTCTTAGCATGGCAATCTAAAATGGCATGGTAAGGAGATAACCAGCTCATTTTCAGAATCACATCAAAATCAACCATGTCCAAGATCACTAAATCTACCAGAGTATCCAATCAAATGAAGTCAACAATATTATCCTAACAAACCCGATCCACCACCATAAAATCCCAAACAAGAGTAGACACATGGATAGGAGTATCAATTATATCACAAGCAAGATCGAATCCTAATGCAAAACAAGCAGACACATAGGAAAATATAGAACTCGGACAAAACAAAGCCATAGCCATTTTGTAAGACACAAATATCATACCTGTAATAACAGCATCTGAAGCCTCTACCTCGGGACTACTGGGAAAACCATAAAAGTGAGTCTGGTTACCTGCTTGCGAACCACCCCGATTGGGTTGTGCCACCCCTCTTCCGAACTATATGCCACCCCAACCCACTTGAGGACCTTCTCTACTCGATTGAGCACCACCTCTTACGGCTGGCTGATTACCTAACCTAATCTGTGGACGATCCCTACTGATCGAAGATCAAGTAGTTGGGTGCAGGATGATCTGTCTGCCCTAGACAAAGTTGAGACACCATCTGCCAATGTGGTCATACTCCCCACACTCATGGAATACCTTATCAATCACTAGCCTCTTAGCCAGAACAAAAGAAATAGGGCGAGCGTTGAAGTTTAAGCAAACAAGCTGAGTACCCCTCGATAATACCTGCTGGTCAGGGAGTTTTTCCTGACAGACCTCTAGCTGACATCTGCATAGCTGACTGAATAGGACGCATAGAGGAACCCTGCGGTATTGGAGTCCTAGCAACAGAGCCACTATAGGAACCTACCCTCCGAGCCTTCTTCTCAACATTCTTTGTGTACCCTTCCTATTTCACCCCTTTATGTTCTTTACATATTCCACTACCTCCTTAAAGGTCTTACCTAAGGGGACCATCTAAATGGATGATAACTGGAGACCCATATCAGGCCTTTAACAAACCACCTGATCTTTTTTTCTATATGGGCAGTAAAGGTAGAGCATACCTGGTGTCACGATCTGAGTCTGCATCCTGGACGAGACATGGTACTTGGTGCCACAAGTGACCCCAAGCTAACCCATGTTTTATCATTACACTGGTAAACTAAGTAAATATACACGTAAGCTATATAAAAATTATTATGTAATCAATACTGCTAAAAATGTAACATAACTTTAAGGAATACTGAATATTTGAGTCTGATAGATTACTATATGACGAGTTGCTGGGACAAGCCCCCAGCTAACTCTAAAATCTGTCTAAATAAAAACTAACTAAAAAACAAATATTGTCCTAGAAAGATGAGGATTCACCAACTAATACTGCTGCTCAAATCGTTTGAGGGATCTAGTAATGATGCTGAGACTAAGAACCTACGCATGTATCATGATACGATACAACATAGAAAGTATGCATCAGTACTTTGAATATACTGAGTAAGTGAGATATACAATAAGCATGGAAATATAAGCACTGAATTGAAATAACCTAGAATGACCAACTGATACTGAATACTGCTAAAAGCTGAGTTATAACTGATATAGTCAATAATCACCCTGACTGATGGTCATAAACATGTCCTGGAACTGAGCGACTAAACTGAGCTAAACTAAATTGAACTGTACTAACAAGTGGGAGAGTCTATAACTGACATATAACCATATGAGCTAGACATGGAGTCTGATGTATACACCCCATCGGAGAAAGCCCACTTTACCTTGCTAGGGTATAGTGGCTGAGCTGGGTGATCACAAGTCTGAGGCCTGATGGGCCAATAACCTATGGTGGCAATGTAGTTCTAGGAACCTGGGTGTGCTGGAACCCTAGTCCGCTCGGAGCTAAGTACTACTCTAACTGGATAGTCCTAATTTGACTACTACGTTATATCTCAAAGATGGGTCCTGGACTAAGTTAGGAATACTTGTCTGGAAGTATTTTGAGATTCTGGAGGACCGAATAACTGAAAACTTGTATTTTAAGACTATTCAGAGCTGCTCATTTGGAAACATCGTAACTATCTAAAGAACTAACTAATAACTAATACTGCTGGTTCTAAGACTGGACAGAGCAGCTTATCTAGATGCACCATAACCTTCTAGAGGACTAAACGATAACTGAAACTAGGGAGTATTACTGAACTGAACTCCTCCAAGAACTAACTATCATCAAACTAATCAACTCACTTACTATAACATACTAAAAAAGGAAAATGTCTAACTTAGACTGAACTAGAATTCAAATTGACTGAGAATTCATACAGTATTAATAACACTAGAATTCAAAGACTAATAGAGTAAAACAACATTAATATCTAAAAAATTGTGCAAGACCCAATTTACTGGATTTATCGAATTGGGGATAAAATCGTTTCACACGAATAAATAGTAACATGATCACTAAGTAGTAGAAACATAGCAAGAATACATAGGGACAATAATCCAAAAGAATTAGTCTTGATCTAGCTACGAATTTACCCTAACTCAAATCTTCAAGGCTAGAACTGATAAGAAATTTCAGAAGGATTTTGGGGCACAAGGGAAGGACAATTCCTTTGTTGAATTCCCACATACCTGGTGTAAAAATCCTTGAGAAAACCCTTGAGATATCTGAGAAAAATAATTGAAACCCTTTATCCTACTCTGTGCTTCCTGGCTGAGTTTTCTACATTGTGACCTTGAGTAAATGAGAGGAATGAAGAGGGAATTTCTATTACCTCCCTAAATCCCCTGAATATAACCCAAAAATGACATAGTTTAGGATTAAAAAGGTGGGAAGTTACAAAAATACCCCTGAAAGAAAATATAGAAAGCTGTCCGACAGGGACCAACGGGTCACACAACAAGTCATTTGTTGATACCACGACTCATTGCGAATAGTCGTTGGTCCAATGCCTTGAATCAGGGCTCACTGGAAATGGACCACGAAAGGGAACAATGACTTGTTATATAGACCTGGGTCATTGGTTCCTCTCGTGGTCACTGATAGGAAAAATTGGTCCCTCTGCTAATGGACGACAGAACGACTCATTGGTAGAACCAATGGGTCATTATATCTACTCATCTTCTTCACTGGAAAAACTAAGGGATTTCTGGATTTACTATCGCGGATGGAAACAATGGCTTGTTGTGTGATACAACGGGTCATTACTTCTTCTTGTTGATTCTTGCAAAAGATTTTCAACAAAACCTGGGCTCCAACAATGAGTCACCCCACGAGTCATTACATCAAACGTTGACTCGTCGTTTGACTCGTGGGTTCCTAGAAAGGGTTTAATTAATTTTTGAGCTGGGAATGCAACGACTGACAAGACGACTTGTTACTCCTCATAATGGGTCATTCCATGTCTCATTGGTTCTCGAAGGACAATTGGCAGGGATGACCACGACCCAGACAACGGGTCGTTATTGCTCAAAAAAACTCGGTGTCTTGGTCATTTTTGAGACAAAATTTTCTAGTTCATTTTGGTTTTTCATGCAAAGTCTGAGTTTGGTCTAAGAAAGTTTTGGGGTGTTACAATATCTCCCCCTTGGGATCATTGTCCTCGATTGAAGGCTAAAACTGCTGGAACACTGGGAAAAGAGTAGCAATTCCAAGACTGAAACTATAAATTGATTTCTGAAAGAATGACTAACTACAGACTGATTTAATCATACTAACTAAGTTAACAAAAGTAGAGTGGACATTGAAAATCTTAATAGAGTTGATGAGTGACGAACTGAATAGAGTACTGAAGAGGAATTTAATACACGATGCTGAAACTGAACTGAAGGGTAATAAATGGGGATATTTATCCATCATGTCCACTTCTGCTTCCCATGTGACCCCCTTAACTAACTGGTTCCTCCATAAGACTTTTACTGAAGTAACCTCCTTGTTTCTCTGTTTACGAGCTAACTGTCTAAGATCTGAGTTGGGACTTCTTCATAAGAGAGACTATCCTTCACTCCCATACTGTCTAGTAGCACAACTGAGGTCGGGTCACCGATGCACTTCTTCAATAGTGATACATGGAAGATTGGGTGCACATATACTAACTCGTAGGACGTATTGGGAATTTGCCTCAGAATCATATAGGGTCCTACATACCTCGGACTAGGTTTCCCTTTCTTTCCAAAACTCATCACCCCTTTCAAGGGTGAAATTTTTAGATAAACCCAATCATCTACAACAAATTTGAATTGTCTCCTCCTCAATTAAGCATATGATTTCTATCGGCTCTGGGATCTTCATCCTGTTTCACTTAAACTCAACAACTAACAAGGATTCTGACCCACTCTATAGTATTGCTCCGCCCTCAGCTGAATCCACTAAGTACACTCCCAATCGGGCTAACCTGTCAATATCTTTTGCTAGCTCTTTTCTGCCCTCTTCAACATGAGCAACACTCCCCTTGGACATCCTTCTCAATGCATCCGCCACCATGTTTTCCTTCCTTAGGTGGTACAACATGCTCATGTCGTAATCCTTCAGTAACTCCGACCACCTTCTTTGCAAATGTTCAGATCCTTCTGACTGAACATGTATTGAAGGCTCTTGTGATCAGTGAAAATATCCACATGAACCCTATAAAGATAATGCCTCCATATCTCAAAGCAAACACCACTACTGCTAGTTCCAGATCATGACTTGGATAATTCTTCTCATGAACATTGAGCTGTCTAGTGGAATAAGCTATCACCTTATCCCGCTACATAAGAACGCAATCAAGGACAACTCTGGAAGCATCACAATAGACGACGAACCTATTTGTTCCTTCTGGTAAGGTCAAAACTGCACCTGTAGTGAGTCTAGTCTTCAACTCTTGAAAACTTTTCTCACATGCATCTTACCACTGAAACCTCACCTTTTTCTAAGTTAGCTTAGTCAAAGGAGACACAGTAGAAGAAAATCCCTCTACAAACCATTGGTAATAACTGGCTAGACCTAGGAAACTCCTGATATCTATTGGAGAAGTGGTTTTCGGCTAGTCTTTCACTGCTGCTATCTTTTGAGGATCTACTTAAATACCCATACCTGAAACAACATGATTCAGGAGAGCTACAAACTTCAGCCAGAATTCACATTTGCTAAATTTAGCAAACAACTGGTTGTCTCTGAGAGTCTGCAACACTATCCTAAGATGGTTAGCATGCTCCTCCTTGTTTTGGGAGTATACCAAAATGTCATCTATGAACACAATGACAAACATCTCCAGATACTGTTTGAGTACCCTATTTATCAAATCCATGAAAGCTTCAGGGGCATTAGTTATCTCAAAGGACATAACTACAAATTCATAGTGACATAGCGAGTTCTGAAGTTTGTTTTTGGTATGTCACACTCCTTGACCCTACGCTGATGATATCCCAACCTGAGATCTACCTTGGAAAAACAACTCGCTCCCTGATGTTGATTGAACGTGTCATCAATCTTGGGAAGGGGATACCTTTTCTGAACTGTAACCTTGTTTAATAGCGATATACATTTTGAGAGTACCGTCTTTCTTTCGCACGAACAACACTAGAGAACCCCATGGAGAGATGTTGGGCCTGATGAAACCCTTGTCTGAAAGGTCTTTCAACTGTTCCTTAAACTCCTTAAGCTTACCTAGAGCCAATCTGTAAGGAGGAATAAAGATAGGCTGAGTGTTTGGAAGAAGGTCTATGCCGAAGTCTATTTCCCGCTCGCGTGGGACTCCGGGAAGATCTTCGGGAAACATGTTAGAGAATTCACTGAAAACTGGAATTGACTGAATAGTTGGAGTCTCGGAGCTAGAATCTTTGACCCAAACTATGTGATAGATGCAACCTTTTGAAATGATCTTCCTTGCCCTAAGGTAGGAAATAAACCAACCATTAGGTGCTAAAACACTACCCATCCATTCTAAGACTGACTCATTAGGAAACTGAAACTTGACGACTCTACTTCTGCAGTCAGCTGAGGCATAACCAAAATGTAACCACTCCATTCAAAGAATGAGTTTAAAATCCACCATATTAGCTCTACTAGAACAACTGGAATAACTTTACTCAACACTGAGACTCGACATTTTCTATATACGCAACTGGCTCTAACTGACTCACCAACTGGTGTAGAGACTAAGAATGGTTCCGAGAGGACTTCCGGACAGATTTCAAACTAAACAGCTACATAAGGAGTCACAAATAATATTGTGGCTCATAGATCTAGTAGGGCATATACATCTAGGTTGAAAACACATAACATAATCGTGACCACAAACTATGAACTCTCATGATCCTAATGAGAGGATAAAGAATAAAAACAGTTTTGGCACTGGCCGCCATCCATACCTGAAGTGTTACCCTGTTGAGCTGGATGGCCTGTTGGGGATGCTGAAGTGGTAGATTGAGTTCTCCCCCATCCCTCTGATGGACACTCCTTTAACCTGCAATCCAACTACCCACATCCGAAACAACCCTCCTTGCCTATGCGGCATTCACCTGGATGGTTCTTGCCACATTTAGGAAAACATGTGTAATGATTACTGGCATTGTAACTTTGGGACTGAGAGCAAGATGCTCCACCCTTCAGATCTTTGTAGGACCGAAAGGAAGGGGCACTGGCTGATGTGGGTGCTGTGGTTCTCTATTGCTACTGCTGTGGGCAACTACTGCCACCGAACCTCTAGTGGCCATAATCCGACTGACCTATTCTAGCCCGCTTGTTCTCTCGCTCAATATCCTTCCACTTCTGTACCTCAAACTACTAGGCATGAATAATGAGGCTGGAGAGGTAAATGTCCTTGATGAGCATCGCGGTTTTGCACTCCTTAAGTACCAAGTTTGACACTCCATTAACGAATTTGACTATGAAAGCCTTTGTATTAACCATAACCGAGTGAACTCTAACGCAGACTCCTCCACGGTCCTGTTACCCTGCTTTAAATTCAAGAATTCAGCGAACTTGGCCTCCATCAATTCTCGAGGAAACAATCTATCTAGAAATATAGTCGTGAACTTATCCCACTCTACTAGCCCTGCTTCGGCTGGCCTCCCTTCCATTCATTGGTTGTATCAAATCTGAGCCACCACTCTCAACTGGTAAGCAGCCAGATCAGCACTCTTCAAGAAACTAACACCCATAATTCAGGTGATCTTACGCACCTTATCTAAAAACTCTTGCGGGTCCTTTCCAGCCTTGGATCTATGGAAAGCTAGAGGGTTCATTCCAATGAAGTACTGAACCTTAGCAGCTGCTGCAGATCCATTTACATTCACTAAGACCACTTGTCGATTCACTTGGTTAGTCACTGCTTGATCTAGCAGTTGGATTGCTGCTCGGAATTCTGCTGTAGACACTTGGTCGTCCTGAGGTGTTGCTGGAGCTGGTGGGGCAGGTCAGTTGTCATTTCCATCCCTCCTTTCATTTCCTCATTTTGGAGGCATATTTTTCAATGAAATGAATAAAGCATGAGTTAGGAGGACATTTTAGGATTCAACTTCAACGCACAATAAGGAGTATGAACAAAAGGGAATTTTCCTAATAATGTATTGTAGCCTCGCCGTCATAATTGTGGCGCGCTTCACACCCATGAAAAGGACTCTACTCGACGTGGCTTTCGGACATCCTAGGATACTCTAAACCTAGTACATCGATACAAAGTTTGTCACGACCCGAGTCTGCACCCTGGACGAGACACGGTACTTGGTGCCACAAGTGACCTTAAGCTAATCCATGGTCTATCATTACACTGGCAAACTAATAAACATACACTGAAATTGTATAAAAATAATTATGTAATCAATACTTCTGAAAGTTCAACATAACAATAAAGAATACTGAATATCTGAGTTTAAAAGCTAACTACTACATGACGAGTTGTTAGGACAAGTCCCTAGCTAACTCTAAAATATGTCTAAATAAAAACTAACTGAAAAACAAATATCATCCTCAAAAGATGAGGAATCACCGGCTAATGTTGTTGCTAAAATTGTCGGAGGGAACTACTGACGATGCTTAGACTGAGAACCTGCGCTTATATCATGATAGGATATAATAGAAAGTATGCATTAGTACTTTGAATATACTGAGTAAGTGAGATATACAATAAGAACGGTAAAATAAGCACTGAACTGAAATAACATGAAATGACCAATTGTTACTGAATACTGCTGAAAGTTGAGCTATAACTAATATGGTCAATAGTGGCCCAGACTGATGGTCATAAACTTGTCCTGGAATTGAGCCACTAAACTGAGCTAAACTGAACTCAATTGAATTGAATTGTACTAATAAGTGGGAGAGTCTATAGCTGACATATAACCATGTGAACTACACGTGGAGTCCGATGTATACACCCCACTGGAGCAACCCCATTGTACCTTGCCAGGGTATAGTGGATTAGCTAGGTGATCACAACTCTAGGGCCCGATAGGACAATAACCTACAATGACAATGTAGTTCTAGGAACCTAGATGAACTGGAACCTCGGTCCTCTCATTGCAAAGTACTACTCCCACTACATAGTCCTAATCTGACTACTAAGCTGATGGCTCGAAGCTAGGTTCCTAGACTAATTTAGAAATACTTATCTGGAAGTAACTTGGGAGTCTGGAGGACCGAATAACTAAAAACTAGTGTTCTAAGACTAGCCAAAGATGCTAATCTGGAAGCATCGTAACCATCTAAATAACTAACTGATAACTGATATTGCTGGTTCTAAGACTATCAAAGTTTATAATGTAGAAGCATCGTAACCATCTTGAGGACTAACCAATAACTGATACTAGGGAGTATTACTGAACTGCACTCCTTAAAGAACTAAATATCATCAAACTGATCAGCTGACTTACTGTAAGATACTGAAAAGGACTAATTGCTAACTTAGACTGAACTAGCATTCAAACTAACTGAGAATTCATACGATAGTAATAACATGGGAATTAAAGACTAATAGAGTCAAGCAACATTAATATCTAATCGACTATGCAAGACCGAATTTACTGCATTTTTAGAATTAGGGCTAAAATTATTTCACATGAAGAAATAGTAACATGATTACTAAGTAGTAGAAACATAACAATAATATATAAGCATAACAATCCACAAGAATTAATAAGGATTTGGCTACAAATTTACCCTAACTAATAACTTTAGGGCTAGAACTAATAAGAAATTTCAAAAGGATTTTAGGGCACAAGGGAAGGACAATTCCCTTTTGAATTCCCATATACCTGGTGTAGAAATTCCTGAGAAAACCCTTGTGAAATCTGAGAAGAAGAATTGAAACCCTTGATCCTTCTCTATGCTTCCTAACTGAGTTTTCTACGTTGTGACTTTGAAAGAATGTGAGGAATGAAGAGGGAACATCGATTACCTCCCAAAATCCCCTGAATATTACCCAAAAACGACATAGTTTAGGTATTAATCAGGTATGAAGTTACAAAAATTCTCCTAAAAGAAAATCTGGATAACTTCCCGATAGGGACCAATGGGTCACACAACGAGCCGTTGGTTGATACCACTATTTGTTGGGACCAGTCGTTGCTCCTAGGCCTAGAATTAGGGCTCAATGAAAATGGACCATGAAATGGAACCACGACTCGTCGGATGGACCAACAGGTCGTTGGTTCCTCTCGTGGTCACTAACAGGAAAACATGGTCCCTCTGCTAATGGACAACACAATAACTCGTTGGTAGAACCAACAGGTCGCTGTATCTGCTCGTCGTCTCCACTGGAAGAACTGAGGGATTTCTAGACTTATTATCACGGATGGAAACAATGACTCATTGTATGATACAATGGATCATTATTTCTTCTTATTGATGAAAGAAAAATATTTTCAACAACACCTGGGCTCCAACTAACTAGTCACCCCATGAGTCGTTACATCAAATGATGACTCGTCGTCTGACTCGTGGGTTCCTGGAAAGGGTTTAACTTATTTTTGAGTTGGGAAGCAATGAGTGATAGGACGACTCATTACTCCTCACAACAGGTTGTTCACTGTCTCGTTGGTTCCTAAAGGACAACTAGCAGGGTAGTCCATGACCTAGAGAATGGGTTATTACTGCTGACAATGACTCGTTGTCTCAGTTGTTCTAAGAAAAAATTTTCTGGTTCATTCTGGTTTTTCATGCAAACTCTGAGTTTGGTCTAGGAAAGTTTTGGGGTATTACACCTGGATAGTGAATGGAACCAGGCCTCGTAGGCTGCAACCAAAGAGCTTCCCTGCTCGATAGTGGTGAACTCGTCCCGTCTCCTATCTCTCAAGGTACGGGGTACATACTTTTGAAAAAACGTGAAGTAAAACTGGGTCCAGGTAAATGGTGGTGACCCTAATGGTCTACACTACACTCAATACCTCCACCAGAGTTTAACATAAACTATCAACAGGAAGGTGACAAACTCCACGTTGTACTTCTCCACCACCCCCATCTTATGGAGCCTCTCATGATAATCTATAATAAACTCATACACATCCTCTGCCTCAGTACCATAAAAAGTTGGAGGCTTCATCTTGGTGAACCTCCAAAACAAGTCATGCTCTTCCACTATCATCACAGGCCCAACCACCGGTCTCAAAAACATAACCACCTCAGACATGTCGTCAATGTGAGGAGCCACTGCAGCCGAATGTTGTATCCCTGATTATTGTCTTGCAGGAGTCGCTGGCGCTGCCCCATTAACCACGAGGCCACTCAGGAGATTAAGAACCTGATTCAGAACCTCAAAGGATGCTGGAGTGGCAGGAACCTCTCACTGCATCGAGACTTCCACCTATACATCCACCCCTTCCTGAACTGCCGGAGGTACCGGATATGCTAACCTTTCCTGTACTAGAGCAGGAGCGTGGGCCCCTTCTCTAGCAATGGCAGGCCTTATCCATGTCCTCAGCCCCAACCTCTATCGTAAACTGCGACTGCTGCTACTGTAGCTGGCTTAGGTGCTGCTTCTCTGCTCCTATCTACACGTGTTCTCGCAATCTGTGAGAGAACTAAAGAAGAGTTGTTAGATAGCATTTGGATCACTAGATACCAATCTGAATTAAGTAATTGCATGAAAGGAAAGAAGAATGATGTTTTCCTAAAGTCCTGCAGCCTCTCAAAGATAAGTTACGAACATCTCTGCACTGATCCACGAGATTCTATAAGACCCGTCTGAGTGTAATGAGATCGACTAACCTAGGACTCTGATACCAACTTTTTCACGACCTAAATGGTCGTGATTGGTGCCCACACTAACCCCAATGGGTGAATCAATGATTCTAAATAATTTCCCCAAAAACAACATTCGAAAATAGAATATAACTTAAACTTAAATAAACAATTCAAATACAGTGAAAATTGTTAAGTCGACCGAAAGAACCACAATTCTAATTACAATTCCCATAATACGATTGTCATTGCACCAGAAATCTAACTAGACAGCTAAGAGTGTTAAGTCTTGGAAATAAAAGAAATTATAATATCCAGAGGAGGGACATCTTCCATGGGGGAGTAGTATTGCCCATCTTGCAATCGCTCATCTTTAAGAATGACCTGCTGCTACTCTAAAGCTGAGGACGAGAAGAGCCTCCTAGATTGAATTCTACACTCAAAAAAGAACTGCAAGAGTAACATCAATACAAAACACGATACTGGTAGGCTCATTAGCCAACCTTACATAATAACACATAAGCATGCAACAATGACATAAAACTAGTCCAGAACATCATACATATACATAATACACATTTCTAGAACTTTAGCTCTGCATAGGTGACAAGAGGCATACTCACTGGATTAGGCTTGTGACCGCTGCCGCAATCTCACCGTAGCAAAATAAGTCCTACTGCAACGGTACTGCCTTGGGCAATAGCTCGACTTAGCTGCACTTCAATATTTCACTAGCTTTTAGCAATTCATGCATTCTCGTGCTTATTCAAATATAAATGTAAGCTATTGACATTGATACACAAACTATTACATAACCACATGTGATATAGAGAGATTCATAACAAGATATACTACTCAAACATTCATATCCGTTTAACCATATAAAACATTAAGTCTTATTCTACGCTTCCACATTCAGGTAACAACCGATGATCACAAGCTCAACTCAGCCACATAGCACCTATTCATTCCATATCTTTAACACTGTTACCACAATATCATAAAATAGAACAAATGGAGACATGTCGGGCACACGCCTCCACCATATCACCACAAACACTCCATCACCAACATCGATGTGTACCCATGCTAGAGGGTTTTATTTCTTCCTTTCTAGTCATTACCTGCAGGGGAATCTAGAAATTCATGTACTGTACCGGTGTGGTACCCACCCCTGCTCATATGGTCATCCTGATGTTCCCCTTGGATACAAGCCACTCAATTAATATTGCTCGCCTGGATGCTTCCCTCGTGCATGAGCCTCTAATCTTAAGATATTCTTACTATCCTTAACCATTTCTCAAGGCAATTGTAACATAGAAGAGTTCATTATTAAGAAATTTAGGAGTGTAAAGTCTGCCTCCCTCCCTCCAATAATTAACAATTCATCAATCACTTCCATGACAATTCAAAAGAAACGCACTTAACAGTTTCCACATCAGTTCAGTGACCACATCATATAAAATTTACTTCAACAGTTTAATCTAACAGGACAATCATCATAAAAATTAGTGTCCATAAGCTAAATCAACATATTATCATTGCACATACGGACATGCCATTATATATTGTCTTACTCCTCTAAACCATAAACTACCTCAAACTGGGAGGGTTAGCATGGAAATCACTTTGCTGGAGCCTTGCCCTTTATTTGTGCATACGAACATGCAAAGTCTTAACCAGATCATGATAAAATTTAGAATCATAAAACCCACACTAGGGTATTAGAAACTCAAACCCTTCCCTTCAGGGCAGTTTTAAGAGCAAAACCCTAGTTTCACCTAGTTCTAGGCCTTAATTCCCACATAAACCACATTTTTTAACAACTAAACCTTGGCGAATGATCATTACCCCCTATAAACTCATAATCAAACCACCCCATTAGTTCCCCATGATGCAACCCTAGTCTATCAACCTAGGGATTCTTTGCTACAAATCACCATTACAGGTTCTCCTTGAATCCTAGTGTTCACATATTCCATCATAGAGGTATGAATTCAAGAGACATACCTTAGGAAATAAATTCAACTGCTCTGGGGGAGAAAATCACCTTTAGCCCTTGAACATTCATGTTTTAGAAATTATGGGGTATGACCCGAGAAATCCCACTTAAACACACTTTCTGATTCTTGTTCTTCGCTGCAGCGATTACCTTGCTGCTACAGTTGATAACTCTCAAACTCTTGCTTCTTGACAAAGTATGAAGTGGAATTTGTTAATAAAGAACCCAATAAAGAGGTTGGGGTCAAACCTAAAGGGAATAAGGTAAGATTTAGACTAAGCCGATACTTGGACTTGTTGGTAAATATCTTCAAATTGGGGAGTTTGAGGTAAAAACCAATATTAAAACAAGATCATAATTGTGGTTGTTATCAAGATTTTGAAATAACTAGGGTAAGTGTTCCCCATGGGTTTATAACTACTTCGGATATACACACGTGATCAATCACAGTGCTTACTTTTAGAACTGATAACTAGGGTTCATCCAAATGACTGGTTCGTCCCTATTAAACTACTTTACTAAATCACCGGGTCAGGTCTCATGAGCGATTTCTTTTAAACCATTATCAATATGTTCCAAATTAACTTTCCTGCGACCGCAGCTCCAGTTATACAATGGTCATAAAAATCAAGGCTTTGCTATAATTCTCTTTTCCTAATCTCTACTTCTCTAGGTTCAAGCAAGTGAAGAATTAGGGCAAGTCCTAATATTGAGCACCATTTTGAAACATTTGAAGATGAAGAGAATACAATACAAGCGTTTAGCATTAGTTTTGAATCACTTTATGTAACCCTATTTCGTTAATCCACCATGGTTCCCACAACCCTACTTGTGGAGGTTTTAGCTTCTCATGATTGTAAGATTGTAATTAGCATTCATAGACAAACACATAATTAAATACTTACAACAATAATTGGAAGAAAACCTACTTTCAATATTGATGAATAAAATCAAGAATAATTGATAAAATCAAGTATTGATCCTCAGAATTGCTCTCCAAAACATGATAATATTTCACAAATAAAACTTCTTTCAAGGGAATCACACATCTACCACCCTCTATCCATGTTCTTCCACTAAAATAAAACATAGAAGGTATTTATACAGACATCAAAAACCTTTTCCTAAGCTAATAGGGAATTTTCCATATCTGGCGCCGGCTAGACTCACGACTAATCATGCGACCCGTAATAGAATTGTATGGGTCGTACCTGTCTCTTGTACATTCCTTGTCTGCCCCAGATTTTACTAAGTGTTGGCAGCTGTTACAACTTGTACCAAGTCTTGTGAGTCGCACAATCAATCTATGGTTTGGTCCTGCGAACTTTGGCATCCTTTGAAGTTTTCTATGAGTGTTGTGGTACGCCTCGTACATTCCTCCTAAGACTCGTACTTTCTTGATGAATTTGGAGTTCTTCCAAGTCTTTAAAGAATCACTGAATCTCCCTACGGCTCATGCTACGGGTCATAAGTCGATGTCATGATTCGTGGGTTCCACCCGTACCAAGAGACTACCTTGTGCAAATTTTCCCTGAATATTTTCACAACTCTAATGACTCATATCATCTTGGTAAGGCTCGTACTCAGAGTCGTACTTTGCCTTCGTCTTGTTTCAACCATATAAGTTTTTCCACGAGTCTCAATACGACTCGTACAATCAAGGTATGGGTCATACTGAGATTGGTACTTGGCTGACTTTCTGCACTTTTATGCATCTTTTGCGCATATTTGCTCTAGCACCTATTTTCTCTAAAAAAAGTAAAAGCACCTCATATCCATATAAACATACCTAAGTCCATGCTATTTTCTCAGTTTTGAGCACCGAAAGTGCTGTAAACTCACAACACATCAACACCCTCAACGTAAGACTTTTGCATAACCTTAGGCAAAGAAAACAAAATTAACTTAAAATAACGCTTAACTAGAAAATTGTCATGCCTCATAATTGGGGGGAGGGCGCGACTCGCTCCCCATACCTGAATGACTGGGAAGCTAGCTATATGACATCTGTAACTGTAACACTTAGGTCGTCCAGAGAACCTGTCACAATTAACTGGAGCAAAAAATGGACCCATAATTTTTGAATAATACAGGGTAAACAACTGAAATGCAAACAAGGCTATGATTATGCTAACCTAAATAACAAAAAGCCGACAAGGCCACAAACTAAATTCCATTGTACACATTAAGTCCACAAAGCCTCTAAAGAGTAAACTGACTGAAGGTCGGAACAGGGCTCCGACCTACTCATAACTGCATCTCAAAACTCTAACTGAAACCAAACCATTCTTCGTTCCAGAAAGAAAGGAGCATACCAACACATCCACTATTCTCACGAACTGCTACTGCAACTGGCAATCCCAACCTCTTACTGCACCTGCGGCATGAACGTAGGTCCCCAGGCGAAGGGACGTCAATACAAATGAAATGTACTGGTATGTAAGATAAAAAACTGTAAACATGTAAGATAGCAATGATAACTGAGCCAGAAATAAGGAATAGCAACAACATGGAATCTTGGGAACTAAAACCTTGCAATAAGTCAATACTGAAGTGCAAATGCAACCAAGTGATGCACAAGAAAAACTATAACTGTAATGCCAGCAACCAGCAAGCCATAAATCCATATATAAATTTCGTCCAGCCAGTGTACCATACAAAGGAAAAATAAAAATATTTTCAGCTGATGTACCACACCGGGGTAAAATAAAATATCTCCAGCTGATGTATGATCTTGGGCAAATTTATATGCCCAAGTGATACTCAAATGTGGAATTTTACCCTTGTTTATCTATCAATGTGTATACATTCTCATGTAATTGGTAATAAAATGTGAATTTATACTAACCAACATGATTAGCATCGTTTTGCAGGTAAAATGTAATTTTGGGAAGCTTAAATGCATGTTGGAAGAGATCGGGGTTGAACTCGGAAGTGAGCACGGGACAAGGCATTGGAAAGCATAAAATAAAGGGGCTCCGCGATGGAGCCGTGTCACGTTGCCATCGCGGAGGCCTCCTACCTGGGTGGGAATTTTTAGCCAAATTCCAGTGTGGGTTCGCGATGGGTCCGTGGCACGGTGGCTTGGCTCCGCGTTGCACGCCGTGCCACGTTGGGCTTTATTTCCTGGAACCTCAATTCCAGTGAAGGTCCGCGTCCGTAGCGTCTCACGGAGGCAGTGCTCCGTGACACGTTGCTTGTTATTCCGGGAAGAATTCCCACTAGTATAAATAGAATACTTAGGTTCATTTTTCAATATTCTAACTTGGTGGAGCAAGAACGTGGGTTACAGGCAGTTGAGGGGACGAAAATATCAGGGTTTTTCTCTCTTTCCTTCTCCTTCTATTCAATTGCTTGTATGTTTAACACTCATTTAATGATGTTTAATCCACAAATGAGTGGCCAAATCATCTTCTTGCTGAGGTTATGAACACTTGTAATGAAATGTGATCATTGATTCTTTGGTTTTTCATCTTTTCTTCCGTGGTTGTTCTATTAATTCATGTTCTTACTGCATTAATGTGTGGCCTATATTAATGTATATCTAAAAAGTCTGGTTTCACTCGAGAGAGCAAGAAATTGGAAAGTTGTGAATTAATAGGATATGATCTTTACTTGGTTTGGGAAAATTGGGAATTGATTTACTTTCAGGATAGAAATATACCTGAAAGTCGTATTAGTCAATTTAGGAACCGAGTTTATATGGCTAGAACATGAATTGCATTTAATCACAGAAATGTAGATGGATGGTTCATGATTCTTAAGTGAGGTTAAATACGAGAGTTTTAATCTCTTGGCAAATGTTCTTGGCTAGCAACCGGAGGAAAAGACTAACCAAATTACATCGATAATTAATTTCATTACATGTTCGTTTAACCTCAGCATGCTCTCATTCATAGTTCAGACTCAAATTAGATAGTTGTTTTAGCTTTAGCATAAAAATTATAAAACAAAATATCAAACTCTTGGTTACACTGTTGTCTGCATTTTTTGAATCGAAATATAGTACACTTGAGCAGATTGCACTTCATCCCAGTCCCTGTGGGATCGATACTTGGCTTACTTAATCCACTTTACTACTTGTTCGACCACGTGCACTTGCGTGTAGTTATATACCCATATAACGCCCCGAACAAGTTTTTGGCGCTGTTGCCGGGGACTGGCAATTGGTGAATTTTTCTTAAGTGTTAATTTACTGTATTTTTATTCTCTTAGTGTTGACAACTTGGTCTTAGCCTGTATTTTGCAGATTTAATTTCTGTTGAACGCTGGCAAGAGACAAGGAGCTGGTGGACTCGTATATAGAGCCAGAAAGAATATTTCATAGTAAGCGGAGAGAAGCTCTAGAAAGAAAGCTACAGTTGCTCAGACAGACGATCATGGAGCAACAACAGAATCCACTGGTAGTACGGGCAGTGTTAGTGCCCGAAGAAGTAGCAGCTCGGCCGGTTCGCGAGGTGGCAATCCCACATGCTAATAATGTCACATCTAGCATTCGCAAACCTGAGCCAGGAGGGAGATTCGAACTTAAGAAGAATATGGTGCAATTGCTGCACACTAGCGGGCAGTTTACCGGTCTCCCTCATGAAGATCCACAGCAGCATCTCCAAAATTTTTTGGAGATAAGTGAAACTTACATCCCCGCTGGAGTGTCATCAGATTATGTCCGGCTTACATTGTTACCATTTTCACTATTGGGAGAAGCCAAGAGGTGGTTGAAAGCTGAGCCACCGAATTCTCTTTCTACGTGGGATGATCTTGCAAGGAAATTCTTGATACGATTTTTTCCCTTCGGTAAAACAGCAAGACTTAGAAGTCAAATTCTAAGTTTCAAACAGAGAGAGGGAGAGAATTTATAACAGGCCTAGGAGAGATTCAAGTCCATGTTGCGGGATTGTCCTCATCATCATCAGTCCAATGATGTGCTGGTGCACACTTTTATAGAGGGTTTGGAACCCCACACAAAAATATTGCTAGACTCAGCAGCTGGAGGACAAGAGCTGGAGAAAACTTATGAGGAGCTGTATACCTTGTTGAACCGTATTTCGTAGGGCAATCCGGAATGGAATGCTGATTCCTCAAGAGGAGGGACAAGGAAAGCAGCAGGAGTGCTAGAAGTGGATGGGTTTACAGTTATTGCTGCACAGATAGCTGCATTACAAAATCAACTTAACACCCACTTCAGCAACATGACAATGAACCAGCCTCAAGCCCCAGTGAATGCAGTGCAGTAGATTTGGTGTGAAATGTGTGGAAGCAGTGAGCACTCAGCTGAGTGTTGTGGAGCAAATCCTGACTTTGTGGGAAATGTACAAAGGAACAACCACCAACAGTATGGTAATAGCTACAATTCCAATTGGAGGAATCACCCTAATTTCTCCTAGGGTAGCAACAACCATCAGGGGCAAAGTTCGGGTCAGGGTGTGCAAAGGAATCAAGGAGGGCAGCAGAATTATCAAGCACAATTCAGAAACAGCAATGCACCTCCTCCACCACCATCACCCAGCATTGAGGAGATGTTCAAGACCATGATAGCTAACCAAGCTCAATTGCAGGCTGACTATGTGAAATTGGCAGCCGAAGTGAAAAACAACCAATTAGCTACCAAGGCACTTGAATATCAATTTGGACAATTTGCTGGAGCCCAAAACACAAGGCCTAGAGGAGGACTTCCGAGCGACACAGATCTCAATCCCAAGCAGGTGAATGCAGTGACCACAAGGAGTGGCTTGCAGCTGAAAGAGGTGGAACCAGAAAGACCACCTCAACAATCGGGAGCAGCAGAAGTTTAGAGGGGGCAAAGTACTAAAAGGGGGAAGACTAAGGAAGCTGAATCAGAAAGACCACCACCCCCGTTCCCTCAACGATTAAAGAAACACAAGGAGGAGGCGTGTTTCAAGAAATTCATGGAGGCGCTAAAACAGGTACATATTAACTTACCTCTTGTTGATGTTTTGCAGGGAGTGCCGAAATATGCCAAGTATATAAAGGACATCATAGCAAACAAAAGTCGGTTGACTGAGTATGCTACGCTGGGTCTAACGGAGGAGTGCACTTCTCGGATTCAAAACTGACTGCCCACAAAGCTCAAAGACTCTGGGAGCTTTACTATATAGATTACTATAGGGCAGAGCATCCGAGCTCGTGGATTGTGTGATTTGGGAGCGAGCATAAATTAGATGCCGTCATCGGTATTCAAAAAGCTGGGTCTAGGGAGTCCTAGACCCACAACAGTAATCTTACAATTGGCAGATCGGTCGTTAGCCAGACCTGATGGCATTGTGGAGGACGTTCTGGTGCAAGTTGGCTCCCTAATTTTCCCGGTAGATTTTGTCGTGCTGGATTTTGAACCAGAGGCGGAAGTCCCATTTATTTTGGGACATCATTTCTTGGTGACCGAGAAAGAAATAATTGACGTAGCTGCGGGGCAGCTAACAATGCGAGCACATGACAAGGTGGAGGTGTTCAATGTGTACAAGGCACCCAAGCTCCCGATGGTGCATGAAGAACTCTCGGTGATCAATGTGATTGATCAAGGCGATGATGAGCAGATTAAGGATTCACGAGAGTTAATGGGAAAACCACCGGAACGGTGTAAGCACTATTGGGGGGAGGACGGTGATCGAGAGAAATCGTCCATCACCCTAGAGGACAACTGAGCTTAATAACGTCGAGTCGTGACGGTAAACCAGGCGCTGCACAGGAGGCAACCCGTGAAAAAAAAAATTTCTCTTTTTAAAGTGTAAATAGATTTTTCTTTTTCTTCTTCTTGATTTACTACAAAAATTTTAGTTTTTGTTTTTGTTTTTATTTTTATTTAGAGTGAAACCTATAATTCTAACCAATTTTGTATAGTGAGATGAATTTCAGGTCAAACGGAGGAAAATATGCACGGAATCGTAAAAGGAAAATTTGAGGTATGAAAATTAACAAAAAGTGCAAAACAGTGAGCTAGGGCGATAGCTCCGTGTCACGGAGGTGGACCTCCGCGTTACCCTCCGTGACACGTTGAGGTATTATCTGAAATTTTTAAAAAATTTCCAGCATAGGCTCGCGACGGCTCCGTGTCACGGAGGCAGTGCACCGCGATGCACTCCGTGACAGGTTGCCGTGTATATCGCGATGGGTCACACCGGGTCGCCGGGTGACCCGCGCTATTTTTCTACTTTTTAACCCCGAAAACCCCTTCCTTTTCCTTATTTTTCACTCACTCCACGACCAAACTCCCCAAAACCCATCCCCCTTCAACGTGACACGGAGTAGGCTAAGAAAATCATCAAGTTTGCTTCAAATCTTCAACTTCAAGGTATGTTCTTCGATTCCATCTCATTTCTTGTCGATTTTCTTTGATATTGAGCATGTGAGGTGAGCTAAGTTTGCCCTAAGTAGAAATTAATCATGAATTCAATTGAATTGTTGTTGATGAAAGTTCGGAATGTCGTTATGACTGCTTGAACTCGTTAATTGCATAATTGAATCGAATTTTCTTGGTATCATTTCTAGGGCTTGTTTTTGAATTTGAAGTGAAAAATGTACTGAACTTGTGAAATTCATGCCGGGATGTACATGTTGAATGAGATGAGTCGATGTGCTAATTGTTAGGATGATAAAAGACCGACGGATTCTCGGGTTAGAGGAATATTGAAATTTGCAAGAATTGGGTTGGTTGTATAGGTTCGGGTAGATAAATTGTTGTTGTTTTTTTTCGTTTCTTTGTTTTTCCTTGCTAAGTGCGATGGATTAAAAGGTTATCGATGGTAATGATTATTGTTAGCTGTACGAAGTCTGAGTAGTACATAGAATATATGAATGCTTCATATGCACTAAGCATGTCTGTATAGTTGGTTGTTTATTTGTGTAAATAAAGATGCTCTTGCCGGTATGTTGTAACTGTAGCTAAGGACTAAGTGTGGGGTAGCTCATCTTAACCCGACTTTAGTCGAAGTTAATATCCATTGGCTTAACATTGATCTCGTCTACTTGGGTTGACAGGTAAAATGGCGAGCAGGCAAGAAAAAGGGAAAGGCGCATCAACTTCTGGCGCCGGAAGGAAGCGAATCAGACTGGGCACAGCAGTCCTAGTAGCACCAGAAGTTCCACGCAGCCAACGCTGCCAATACGGAACAAGGTGGGTGACGGATCAGGGGAAGAAGTGGTATGCAAAGCACAAAGAAAACAAATACTTCCCCGAGGAGCATATAGCACGGGAACCGTTGGCACAGGAGTTCCTAGGATTGTCCACCGGATCGAGGCAGCTGGGCTTAACTTCATGTTTGTAGAGCCCAAGGAATGCAACCCGCACCTGATTCGGGAATTTTATGCCAACTGGAACCCAACGCTCAGAAGTCACACCATAAAAATCAGAGGGCAAATAGTCACATTTGAGACCCACTACCTCAATGCCATCATAGGGGCGCGGGACACAGACGCCCACATGCTACGACAGCTGAACATTACCCCACCGTATGCGGACATCAGACGCACATTTTGTGGGACCCGATCGACAGCTAGATGGAGCAGACACAAGGAGAGGGGCTACCATCAGACTTTGCCCTATTCACAGATGAACAGGGAAGCCAGAATTTTGTTGAAGATCGTCTGTTCCTGCCTAATCCCGGGGGTACATATGACAGATGTAACCCGGGATCGTGTATGCCCGGTGTACGCCATGATGAAAGGGATGGAGATCAATGTGGGGGCAGTGATTATCTCCGCCATGAAGAGAGCCCGGTTGCATCAGGGGCACAGGTACGGCTTTGGTGGACTACTCACCACCTTCCTCAGGGGCCTAGATGTCAAGGAAGAGGCCCTTGACTATATCCCTCAGATGGAGCGGCGGGCCTTAGATGTTACTAAAACTAAGGCACCCGACACCACCCACGGGCCAGTGCTTACACTTGGCGAGCGACATGCTCATGATGATCAGTATATGGCTCGCATGTATGGGATGCAGATGCTCCAACTGAGGATAGGCGGGAGGCCGGCGACAGAGGAGGAGCTATGTCAGCTCGAGCTAGACTACCGCTTCGGCGAGAACGCCAAGGCTCTATGCCGAGTGGGGCCAGCATTTGTAGAGCCCACGGATAATGATGTCCCCACAGATGAGGAGACACGTCGGGAGGACTCCGATGTGGAGTCTGATGATGACGACGGGGGTGATTCAAACATGGGAGATGAAGCAGCAACACCTGACGAAGAAGTGAAGTACTTTGATTGAATAGGGAGTTCCACCACCCAATTTTTGTGTTATTTTAATTTTTGTGAACACTGGGGACAGTGTTCCAGCTAAGTGTGGGGTGGGAGTAGTTAGGTGCTGGTTGTGCTGTTATGTATGTATGCTCTAATCTGTTGTCGGGCTTGTGAAATTTTGTTGTTCCCTGTGATTTGTGAATTGTTAAGTTGTTGATTATGTATTGTAAATTTATGTGAAATTGTTGTGTGTTGCTGAATGTTGCTAGTTGAGTTTGTACATATTTTTGTTATCGAAATGATCGATATTTTTAAATATTTTTTTCAATTCTTGGGTTTCTCGGCGTTTGTTTTCGGTTCTTTTACCGAGAATGGTCCCATTGAACCGAAGTCATAGTAGTGACCGTTCCCTATGATGGATGGATGACGACCTTCTTAAGGGAAATGTAGTCGTTAGGAGTAGTTTTTTCAATTATTTTTTTGTTTTTTTCTTAGGTGGGTTGCATCCCAAAACCTGTCGTTACTGTATGGTTGAGAAATTCTGGTTGCGTGTTGTACATGATGTTTAAAATGCAAAGGTGATTCGTATGAAAGCATGCAACTTTGTAAATATGTTGAGATACCTAGACCATAGAGTTCGATTCAGTGTGATTGAGGCTTAATGTTTGAATTCCTGTAATTAGCTGATTGAAGAGTCTGTGAATACATCTTGAATTGAGCATGTGCAATAAGTGTGAAGTGAGGTGTTGTTATTCCGTGCTATTGTGAAGTGTCTAGAACATGCCTGGTGTGTGTACAAAACGAAATGAAGGAGGTGTATTGTAGGAAAGGATGTAGGCATTTCTTTGTTTTAACCGAAAGTTTCTATTTTTCATTGTCGTACCCACCTTGATTGTATACCCTAGTCAGCCCGTTGAGCCTTTAGCCTATTATTTTTTTCTTTTGTCAAAAAGTGTAAACCGAGCTTAATCCCTTCTTTTCATTAGCCGTAAAGTCGATACAAAACTCTTAAGCGCTTAAGAAGAGAAAATCATTTTCCCAAAGTGTCAAAGAGTGAGAATGGTGAAAAGAAATAAAAAGCCGAGTGCTGGAAGAAAAGAAAAGGTTGAAGGTGCACTTATTATAAATAAACTATAATGAAGGTGCATGAATAATCTTTGTTGTTGTGTCAAGTGTGCTTAATAAGATGGACTAAACTAAAGAAAAACGTCAAGAATGGGAGGATGAAAAAGAAAAAAAGAAACAATGTTCATTAGTTGATGGGATGTGTTGAAAAGGCGCTTAAGGATACTAGTGGCTATTATTGGCTAACCCAATATTTACTAGTTCCGTAGCTTCCATTACAACCACTTAAAGTCCTACATGATCTTACATCGCACTTCTTTATATTAGTGGAGTAATACACTAAGGGCAAGCTTATGGGTAATGACATGATGCATGTGAATTCTTTTGGGAGAGAGAGCGAAATTGTGTTGACATGCCCCTGCTTAAAATTTTGTGAGTCATATGAGCAAAAAGGGGAAGACTCTCTTGTGTTGTGAGGGCACATGCTTGATGAGAGATTAATTTTCGTGTCGGATATCTTGATCAACTGATTTGCATGAGTTTTCCAATATCGAGAGTCGATTCTTAAGTCTAGGAGGTCTTGATGTATTGAAGGTCATTGCATTGATACGACCATGCATGTTTTCTTGATGATTTGCTGTATTGGATAATCGGTATGACCGTAGCCTAAATTGTCTAACCAAAGTAGCGAGGTTGGGATGTAAATTGCATGAGGTGTAGGATTGTTGTTCGAGGACAAACAAGGATTTAAGTGTGGGGTAAGTGATCTTGGGCAAATTTATATGCCCAAGTGATACTCAAATGTGGAATTGTACCCTTGTTTATCTATCAATGTGTATACATTCTCATGTTATTGGTAATAAAATGTGAATTTATACTAATCAACATGATTAGCGTTGTTTTGCAGGTAAAATGTAATTTTGGGAAGCTTAAATGCATGTTGGAAGAGATCAGGGTTGAACTCAGAAGTGAGCACGGGACAAGGCATTGGAAAGCATAAAATAAAGGGGCTCCGCGATGGAGCCGTGTCACGCTGCCATCGCGGAGGCCTCCTGGCTGGATGGGAATTTTTAGCCAAATTCCAGTGTGGGTTCGCGATGGGTCCGTGGCACGGTGGCTTGGCTCCGCGTTGCACGTCGTGCCACGTTGGGCTTTATTTCCTGGACCCTCAATTCCAGTGAAGGTCCGCATCCGTAGCATGTCACGGAGGCAGTGCTCCGCGATGCACTCCGTGACACATTGCTTGTTATTCCGGAAAGAATTCCCACTAGTATAAATAGAACACTTAGGTTCATTTTTCAATATTCTGACTTGGTGGAGCAAGAACGTGGGTTACAGGCAGTTGAGGGGACGAAATTATCAGGGTTTTTCTCTCTTTCCTTCTCCTTGTATTCAATTGCTTGTATGTTTAACACTCATTTAATGATGTTTAATCCACAAATGAGTGGCTAAATCATCTTCTTGCTGAGGTTATGAACACTTGTAATGAAATGTGATCATTGATTCTTTGGTTTTTCATCTTTTCTTCCATGGTTGTTCTATTAATTCTTGTTCTTACTGCATTAATGTGTAGCCTATATTAATGTATATCTAAAATGTCTGGTTTCACTCGAGAGAGCAAGAAATTGGAAAGTTGTGAATTAATAGGATATGATCTTTACTTGGTTTGGGAAAATTGGGAATTGATTTACTTTCAGGATAGAAATATACCTGAAAGTCGTATTAGTCAATTTAGGAACCGGGTTTGTATGGCTAGAACATGAATTGCATTTAATCACAGAAATGTAGGTGGATGGTTCATGATTCTTAAGTGAGGTTAAATACGAGAGTTTTAATCTCTTGGCAAATTTTCTTGGCTAGCAACCGGAGGAAAAGACTAACCAAATTACATCAATAATTAATTTCATTACATGTTCGTTTAACCTCAGCATGCTCTCATTCATAGTTCAGACTCAAATTAGATAGTTGTTTTAGCTTTAGCATAAAAATTATAAAACAAAATATCAAACTCTTGGTTACACTGTTGTCTGCATTTCTTGAATCGAAATATAGTACACTTGAGCAGATTGCACTTCATCCCAGTCCCTGTGGGATCGATACTTGGCTTACTTAAGCCACTTTACTACTTGTTCGACCATGTGCACTTGCGTGTAGTTATATACCCATATAACGCCCCGAACAATGTACCACAACGGGGTAAAATAAAAATATCTCCAGCCGATGTACTACACCGGGGTAAAATAAAAATAATTCCCAATCATAATCATAAATAGGGCCGATATTGCTTATATTGAGTCAACTTAACACGTATGGCATATAAATGACGAATGTTAAATCTGTGGCTGGAATAGGCCTCTTTCGTAACCCGTAAAGGCAAGTGAGCACTCATATCATGTAAAGCTAGAAAATATGCATATATATCATGTAAAGCTGTCAAATTGTACATGAACATGTCGAGTCAGTTACTTGAAGGACCTTCAAGAGGTTTAGACAACATCAGAACTTTTATAGGCTTACAAACAATGTCCTCCAAATAACCCTACCAATTTAACATATTGCTTGGATAGAAACACATAGAGTTCATTTCTACACAATTCTTTAACATCTGGGAACTGCATATATATACTGCCTAGCAGGTGGTTCCTTTACCTATATCGACATCTATACATTGGAATTTCATTGCCAAATTTATCATATAGATAAGCACATATAGTTCTTAATTCATATGACTTATTTGCAGGAAAACATGGGACTTATAACTTGAAGTTTGGAGTTATTGTCATAACGCTTAACATATATGTAGAGCTGAGAGTTGAATTACAGACGTACAACGTATGAGACTCCTGTATAATGTATAAACTCATATTTAGTTAGCTGAGTGACCTCCTGGTGACTTCCTGGGATTAGAATTTGTAATCTTAAATGATCATTTTCATAGCTTGTGCTCATACTTACTTAGACATTAGGAACATTGGTACATGGGAGAATCTCTCCGCTGAATTTACGAAATTCAAATGATAACTCAACAAGAGTTAAACATATAGACGCATGACTTGAATATAACTGAAAGAATTCAACTGTATGTTATAATATGAAAATCATATACATTAAGAATTCTTACTGGAAAGACATATAAAGACTTAAGTTCTTTGGCCGGTATGCAACTCAAAATACTTGATCGAGAAATTAGCATGATTCTCGTAATATGATCTCTTGAAAACTTCTTAGCATAACAAACGTCAACATAACTTAGGGACTAGAAGACATTACTTAAGAATCTGAGATTTGGATTTGTTCAATTTGAGAATTCATAAGAAACTCTCCAAGTGCTGCCTTATAGGCAAATAAAGGCTTATAACCATACTTCGGACGCCGCTGGATTGACTTCACAACTTTGCAGTTAATCGAGGAGCTTACGAAAGCTTACATCATTATAAATGGATTAGAAGCTCCTAGGATCACCCTTTTTGGTCATGGAAGAAAATTTCAACACTTAGAATCAATAACTTAACATAAACGTTTAGGGGTATAGCAGAGAGTTTCTTTTTAACTTAAGTGATTATTTTACAAACGCTCAACTCTAGTTGATTTATACAAGTTCATCACCTAATATTGATTATATCATTACCACATAACGTATTTATATCACTTATTTAACTTAATGCCTTGTCGACTCTCAGGAGGTTCAGATAGCACAAGTGTTACAGTAAATTTACGGCGACACTCTAAAGACAATTCTTGCTGCCCTAGCGTGTAACTTGAATGTAGGCATAAGCGTAAATATATACTTATTTTCATAAGACCTGATAACATTAAAAAACTATGTGTAACCTGCCCATAAATATGGTTTCATAGAAATATCAATAATTTACACATTCAAGTTCTATCTTTCAAGTTCAACGTATTGGTTTTCGAAAACTCGTTAACTAGTCAGTTAGATAGATGGAGAGAAATCAAGGAATCTCCTATTGGCCTTATATACCTTATAACATGTTCAAAAGAGGTTGGATAACTATTGTAAGGCATTTTCATTTCTTTGTTGCCATTTACCCTGATTTAGCTTAAAATTGTATTCTAGCGTTAAGTTCATTCGCGTGGAGTCGTCATGAATTCTTACCAATTTCAAATAGCAACTAGAATTTTGAACAAATTTTATATCACATTCATGAAATAATATAAAGGACCAGCTCACGGTGCCCACGCTGAGGGGACTTCAGACTCAATTTACAACTACAACAATAATCGTAAACAATACGCCTTCCACTTTACGTTTGTTCACTTCAAGTATATTTAACTCTTCAAGGTTTCTATGAAGTATTTCTAATACTTTGGGCAGAATAATTTATGCCTCAATAGGAACACAAAACATAGGAACATTGGCCCAATCAACAACAAGATTCTGTGCTTGAAAAATAAGAATAGGGACGGCATTACATACCTCACTTCATCGCATCTTTTTAGCCAATTTCTTCCGCTTGCTAGAAACTCCGACAACATCAACTTCCTTACTTACACTACATGGAATGAGTACTGTTTTATGCCACATTCCCAGTCACAATCCATGTCCCAAAACGTACAACCAAACAGCCACATCATAATATAATTTTCAGCAATCCTATGTTCCTTAGGCGTCTTAAACTTGAGGCAATTCAAGAGAGTTTCGCTTACGTGCTTTTGGTGTTTAACCTCCCCAAAGGTGTGGTGTATTCCTTCCATCTTTTGGATAAATTCCAGCATCTATATATCTGTAACAACCTCCCAAAAACGGGCAGAAACCTCAGTCAAATATCACACAAAACACATATTGACTTTATGTCATTTCCTTACTTTAGCTTGCGAATTTGAGAAGATAAACCGAGTAGGAACACTTACCTTTCACTTGTGTATAACCCCTGCCCATATGGGGTTCCTCTTCTGCTAAATTCAGTTCAAAAAATGTAGCAACCATGCTGCCAAACCGAAGCAACAACACACACCCAAGCAACACATAAGTTCCAACTTTACTTTCAACATAACTTGTTAATTCATGATAATTTAAAGAGTAAAAACACCTACCTCCTTTTGTACTCAACTCTCACCAATATGGAGGTAGAACTTTACCTCCCTACTGCCCAAAAATGCAGCATCTTGGCATCAAAAAATGCAGCAACTTGACGATTAGAAGCTCACGACATAAGAAACCCCTTCCAAGCTTGGACTATAAGGAAATTTGACCTATCCATACAATTTCTTACCTGCGATTTGTTTTCACCATTGGATATAGCTCTTAATTATGCGAATTTTGGAAAAAACAATTAGGCGAAACGGAGTAGAAATGAGCTTTTTAGCTCAAAATTACTTCATATAGGCGGGCTGGGCGGTGCCCGTGTGCGGCGCCCGTGCAACGTGCCCTCGCGCGCCTACTGCCTGCCTGTCTTGGCGCCCGCGTGCATGGGCGCTTTTCCAGCCTACAGTATTGTCTTCAAACAAGCATAACATTTTTACTCCGAACTCCGATTGACGAGCGGTTTTTTCACTGTAAACTAGACTCAAATACATTTCATTTGATAGGCTATAGGACCTATAAATCATTATATATTTGGAGATATGTCCATTTAAAGTTGACCCTTATTTACAAATTTCACATACTCTTCGCTTTTCCCTTTCCACTTGTTTTCCTCCTCACCTATGGACAACCTACAACCCATAATAATCTTAATATGACATATAAACATCAAATAATTATTAAAAAAAAATAAGATTTTTGGGGTGTAAAAAAAATAAACCTAGGATACTACAACCAACAGTTAATCAAAATTTGCACCACAAACTCAAACAACTTTTGACCCTTTTTCCGTTAAACCAAATCAGCATATGCACATCAAGCAACCACAAACCATGATAAACAGGGATACGATATGTCATCTAGCTATTAGAAGATAGTCAAGTCACCACCAATGCTTTTCACTCAAACAATTGGCAGAATCAAACACAAATCAAGTCACCGCCAATGCTTTTCACACAGACAATTGCCAGAATCAAACACAAACCACGTAGCCTCATAGAAAATGAAGTCCCCAACTCACAGATATATGAAAATATGAAACGTGGGATAGAACAAGGAAGACTCTCACTCTCACAAGGAAGTTCAAAAAATTGCACATCAGATACCATAGGCTTGCCTTTATTTTCTCTTCTTCGGCTCTTTAGATAGTTAGGCTAGGATCACTATAAGACTTGATTCAACTTGTAATGTAGGATTTTGGGCTGGGTACGGTAAATATAAACTTTTTAGTGACTAAACTCTTATTGACACTACATAAACGTGGCTCTACTTTTCACTTATTTCACCCTTTTTGCTTTTTCAACTTTTTTCTCCCTTTTCACCATTTTTATGAAATTGTATAGGTGTGGTGTGTTTCAAATTTTCATTCATTTTTATTTTTTTGTGTCTTCTTTTCAATTTTTCATTTTCTTTTTTCTTTTTCCTTGACACACCACACCTCATTTTTAGCCTTTTTTCTTTTCTCTTCCTTTTTCACCTTCAAAAGATCTATGCGGCTCTACTCTAGCCACCCTCAACTTATACATTTTTCCTATGTTGAGGTTCACAATGTCCAATAAGGGACCAGGGCCAAAAATGGTTCATTATAAAAACGGGTACGCTAATCAGTTAATGAAAGAAAAGTGGTTAATTTAAGGCTCAAAATCGGGATCTAGGGAATCATATTATTCTGGTAGGGTACTTTAAGCTAAAATGGGTTTAACAAAAACGGCCTATGATCCTTTCCTAACTAACCATCCTAAAACCTATGTAAAGACCATCCAGGCAAGTTCTAGATCCTCTACGTAGTGTTTAACTAGGTATAAACCTCACTCACTCATGGTACATATTTTACATTCATTCTACCTATCCGATTTGTACATGGCTAAGTAGACTACTCATGCTAATGCTAATGACACAAAAGATACATAGAAATCATGCTTTGCAATCAACAAGCACACAACTAATCATCAAAAATTTTAAACAGGTCATATTTTTTTCAACACCTCAAAACTAGTGTGATTTATTGGCTGAGTAATCCTAAGCAACTTTATAGTTGAACAAGAACATCCTAAACATGTCGGTTCTACTAGATAGCATGTCCGAGGGAAAAGATACACGACAAGAAAAATCCTCGTAAGAATCATAAAATCCCAAAAATACAAGTACACCCCCTCCTTTTTTTAAAAGCATGCTTCATCCCTGAAGCATGATATATAAAGCAGAAGGAAGGGAACATACCTGTGGCTACTCAGACTTCACCTTCCATGGGTTGCCTACTATGCAGTGCCTGATTTAATGTCACGGCATGACGCAGATCTCTTGATTACTCCAAATTCATCAAGAAAATTAGACTTATCCTCCACTGTCTTAAGTTCTTGGCTTTTCCAAGAGGTGCCCTGGATGAGACAAAACAAACAACACAAATAAAAATGTAAAAAAGGAAATAACAACTAAAAGTTAAAAACAACAAATAATCTAATCTTAAGTCGTATTCTCCGGCAACGATGCCACTTTTGATTACGCTCAAACTCACACTTCCTGACAAAGTATGAAGCGGACATTGTCAATAGAGAACCAAACAAAGAGGTTGGGATCGAACCTACAGGAAATAAGGTAAGATTTAGGCTGACGCCGGTACTTGATCTTGTGGGTAAACTATCTCCAAATTGAGGGGTTTGAAGAAAAAACAATAATAAAATAAGATCGTAATTGTAGTTGTTATCAAGATTTGCAAATAACTAGGGTAAGTGCTCCCCATGGGTTCATAAATACTTCGGGTATACACACGTGATCAATTTCAATGCTTACTTGTAGAACTAATAACTAGGATTCATCCATACGGCTGGTTCGTCCCTATTGGATGACTATACTCAATCACCGGGTCAACATGTTCCAAAATAACTTTCCTATGACCGCAGCTCCAGTTATACAATGATCATAAATATCAAGACTTTGCTGTAATTATCTTTTCCTAATCTCTACTTTTCTAGGTTCAACCAAGTAAAGAATTTGGGCAGGTCCTAACGTTGTGCACTCTTTAGAAATGTTAAAATATGAAGAGAATACAATGCAAACGTTTAGCATTTGTTTTGAATCACTTTGTGCACTCTATTTTGTTAACTCACCATGGTTCCCACAACCCTAGTTGTAGAGATTTTAGCCTCTCATGATTGTAAGATTGTAATTAGCACTCATAGACAAACACATATGTAAATACTTATAACAATAATTAGAAGAAAACCTTCTTCGAATATTGATGAAAAAAATCAAGAACAATTGATAAAATCAAGTGATGATCATAAGAATTTCTCTCCAAAACTTGGTAATACTTCATAAATAAAACTTCTTCCAAGGGAATCACATGTCTACGACCCTCTCTGTATGTTCTTCTTCTCAAATAAAACCTAAAAAGGTATTTATACAAATATCAGAAACCTTTTCCTAATATAACAGGAAATTTTCCATATTTGGCGCCGACTTGACTCACGACTGATCATACGACCCGTAAAGGATTGTATGGGTCATACTTGCCTCTCGTACATTCCTTGGCTGCTACAGATTTGACTAAGTGTTGGTAGTTGGTACGACTCGTACCATAGTCCTACAAGTTGTACAATCCATCCATGGCTTGGCCCTGAGAACTTTGACATCTTCTAAAGTTTTCTATGAGTGTTGTGGTTTGCCTCATACGTTCCTCTTATGACTTATACTGGCTTGTTACATCTAGAGTTCTGCCAAGTTTTTAACAATCACTTAAGCTCCCCACGGCTCATGATATGGGTCATAAGATAATTTCATGATCCGTGGGTTCCACCCGTAATAAGAGAGGCCTTGTGCAAATTTTTCTCTGAAGATTTTCACGACTCCAGTTACAGCTCGTACTTAGAGTCGTACATTGCATTTTCCTTGTTTCAGCCTTCTGAGTTTTTCCACGAGTCTCAGCATGACTTGTACAATCAAGGTATGATTTGTACTGAGATTAGTACATGGCTGATTTTTTTCACTTTTATGCATCTTTTACACATTTTTTCTCCAGTACCTATTTTCCCTTAAAACAAAGTAAAAGCACCTCATATCCATATAAACATACTTAATTCCATGTTATTTTCTCTTTTTTAAGCATTGAAAGTGATCTTAACTCACAAAACATCAGCAGTGGAACCGCTATTGCGGTCAAAAATCTGCTATAGCAGATCTAGCGGTTACTTTCTTAGTCCAATACGGTGGAACTACAACAATCAGCAAGGTCTCGTTGCAGCATGATTTCTACCACTGGAACGGTCTCCTGAAACCAGTAGCTCCCCAAAATCAATAAACTTTCACTATCTCACCCCACAACACTTCTTCTAACCATTACCTAGACCTTGTTAGAGTGTTCTAGGTTCGTTTCTCCTTGTAATGACATACGGGTCATTATAAATATAGTCAAGTAAGCAAAGTTGTCATGACATAACTCAAAAAGGATAGGGAATAATCTTTAGCTAAGATTATCATGAATAGCATACCACTAACCATGCATGGTCAATACTAAATTTGTCCCATAATTAGTTAAAGGAAATACGGAGAGTATATGAATTCATAGAAATTTCTCTCAAATATAATCAATTTGATTTTAGCATATACAATCATAATTTGCTAATAATAGAATAATTTGTAGACTGCGAAGCGGTACTAGGTAAAATCTAATTAAAGAAGTTGTCATGAATACAACTTGAAAACGGAAAGAAAATATAACTATATAAAGCAACCATGTAATTTTACTTTATAGAAATATAATTAGCAGCAGTATAAAAACACACAATATGGAATAGTATTTTAACCCAAATAGATTCAAGAAACTAATGTAAACATATATTAATATGTAAAACCTAGATATAGGAACAAATTAAACACATGTATGCTTAAAATATGTAAAACAATTGTAGAAACAACTTTGACAAATTCGAAACCAAACAGACTATGCGAGTGAAGAATTGACCAGGAATCCCCCGAGGTTTGGGGATTTTTATGCGTAATAACATATAAATCTAGAAGAAATGAAATGGAAAAGTATATATAAAAACATAATGTAAAACACAAACAACCAGAACTCATAATCTACCTAGTAATACATAGAAATTGTATTAGTGACATTATAAAATTTTGCATAAACAAGATTCAACAACATCTGAAGACCAAGTAAGGTCTCTCACGCTGTAAATCGCCTTGCGAATGACATGCTCGTGCAGCTTTAAGTGGCAAAGAGCCACTAATATGTTTGTATTTGCACCGTAGTAGCCTCTCTGCATTTCATGGAGGAATAGGGAGGTGAAGTGAGAAATGTAGTGGCTGTCGGAGATAACTGATGGTGATCGTTGAATGAAGAAGTAAGGAGAGAAGGTGCGGGACATGGAGGAATAGTGGTAGGGTTCTAAAGGAAAATTGATAGGAAAAGAAGGAGATGAGATGATGGTTAAAGGGCTTGCTCGGAGCCATTAAAGGAAAGGGAGAGGAGAGGGGATGTGCGATTTCTAAAAGAGGGGTGAGAAGAACAGAGGATGACGTTGGTCGGGTTGTTGGTGGCCAGAGTTTGCCGCCTCTTTATGGCTAGAGAAGATGAAGCAGCGACAGTGGGGGTCCATGAGTAATGTAAAGGAAGAGAATGTGGTGATGTCTATGGTGGGCTGCTATTAGGTATGTGTAACACCTTGAAACTTTCCTAAACCAGGCTTAGACCTTGCAAGAAATATACAGATGAAACTAGAAAAAATGCCTCAAAACGACTGAGACAATGACTCGTTGTGTCAGTCATGGTAAGCAGAATTTTTGTCTTTAAGGAACTAATGACCCATGGTGAGGAACAATGAGTCGTCCTGTCAGTCATTGTTTCCCCACAGCAGAAATCCTTCGAGGACCCCACAACTCAACCCACGAATTATTGTCAGAAATGATGACCCATTGTGTGGGTCGTTCAGTGAGAACCCTAGAAACCCCTCTAGAGGTGACGAGTGGGAACAATGACTCATTGTATCTCACAACCAGTTGTGGTCACCACCCATCATGTAAACTTTGGGAATTTTAAGAATTAGTCTAGCGAAGGTGACGACTAGATACAACGATCTGTTGGTTTAACCAACGAGTCATTGTGTCACCCTTTGTCAAGCTTACTAGGTTTCCCTGACCAGAGGCCATGGGAGGAACCAACAACCTGTTGGTTCATCGAATGAGTCGTAGTGACCCCCATTGCCACATCCAGTGATTTCTAGCCCCAGATGGTGGAACCAATGAGAGGCCCCAATGAGTCGTGGTCACAACCAATGACTCGTTAAGTTACCCATTGGGACCCTATCGGCCAGTTTTCAAATTTAATTTCCAAGGTTAATGTTTTGTAATTTCCCAACTACTTAGTCCCTAAACTACATCTTTTTGGGTTTTAATCAGGGGTTTTAGAGGGGGTAACCGACGGTTTCTCTCATTTCTCATCCCTTCAACAGTTAGAACGTAAAGTTTCTCTTAAAAAGGGTCAGAGTAGAAGTTAGGGAAATCGATCCTCCTCAGATTTTACAAGGAATCCTCTCAGGGATTTCCATCACCAGGTATGTGGTAATTCAACAAGGGAATAGTTGTTCCCTTGTGTCCCCAAAAATCTTCTATATCTTCTCTATCAGTCCTAGCCTTGAAACATTCGAATTTGAAGAAATTATGTGTCAGGCTTCGTTTAATTCATGTGGAATACTACTTATGTTAATTTGGATATTTTTCTACAAGTTTGTGACGATATTGATGCTTGTCCATATAAAGTGAAATCTAGCCCTAGCTCTTGAATGCAAAAAACTTGAGTCTCGCATGATTGATTAATTATAAAAATTGCTTGATTCTACCAGTGTTGGGGATTCCCATATTGTTAGTATGTATTGAAATCTCAGTCAGATGTATGTTAGTTCAGTTTCAGTTAGAATTTTAGAATACTCAGTGTTATTCAGAAATGTCAGTTGATCAGTTTGACTATAGTTAATCCTTAAGGTGTCCGTGATACCTCCCAGTTATCTGTATTAGACTCAATATAAGATTTTAGTGGTTCTATAGGGGGTCATGACTCATTCAAATAAGTAGCTCTGACCAACCTTAGGTCCCCAGCTTCATATTACTGTTTTTTCTTTAGATAGTTACAACACTTCTAGATAAGCAGCTTTGACCAGTCTTAGAACCCAGTTACAGAATCTGGTCCGCTAAGACTTTCAGGGCACTCTCAAATAGTATCCCTGACTCAGTTGAAGTCATGGGCCTTGGTTTCGAGCTATCATCTTGGTAGACAATCTAGGACTATCTAGTGGGAGTAGGACTTAGCACCGAGCGGACCGGTGTTCCAGCACACCCAGGTTCCCAGAACTACGTTTCCACCATAGAAAATATTTATTGGCCTCATGGCCCAGATCCGGTGATCACTCAGTTCATGCCTTTTTACCTTGGCAAGGTATATTAGGTCCTACCGATGGGGTATATACATCAGACTCCGCGTCTAACTCATGTGGTTATGTGTCGGTTATAGACTCTCCCACTAGTCAGCTCACTTCAGTCTTAGATTTTTCGGTACAAATTAATTCAGTACACTATTTTAGATTAGAATCTCAGATTTTGGGCATATCCTTGACCATCAGACAGAGTCATTCAGACCATCTCAATTTATTGCAGTTGTTTACTTTTCAGCATTTTCAATTAGTCATTTCATGTCTTTTTTTAGTTCATTTATTTTATTCCTTTTGTATGGTTCTCTCACTTACTCAATACATTCAAAGTACTGAAGCATACTGATGCCCCGCAAGTGTACATGGTCTTACAAGTAATATAGTGGCCCTTTTTAAGAGCCGGATGTCGAACCCACAAGGACTGGACCTATTAAGTTAATTATCAAATTCAAGTTTGATATTAGCTTTCGCAAGTGTTGATTAAAGAAGTTTTCGAAAAAGTCTAATTAAATTTAGGAGAGTTCACAGAAATACTCTGAAATAATTCAAGAAGCAACTAGAGCTACGGCAGGATAATCATGCGATACTACGCTTTGTAATGGTTTAAGTATGGAATTAACAATTGTCGTCTCACATAATTAACATTGCATGTTCATGGTCTTTCGAGCCTCCAAACACGTCAAACTAGACTCACAAATACATCATTGAGCAGGGATGTGACATTCTAGTTCGTGGGCAATTTAATTACGTGGATGTGGTTTACAGGGTTTATGCTCTTGATTAGGGACTTTCGTACCTCTAATCATTTAACCAACTTAGCTTCACAACTACTTCTTCGAGTGATGATGTAATAATTCTAGGTTGGTGTCTAGCTCATCCCATTTTAGTAACCAAGCAAGGCTAATTAGGTATAATTTCTTATCCTAACCGCGAATTATATCGTAAGATACAAACTTGCTCCCTACATTCTTTGTTCTTGCCTAGGTTTACTTTCTCAAGCTTTTACCTAGGTGTAACGTGTGTGTTTTCATTGTGATCAATCATAAAAACAACCATAATTAAGAATGTAAGACAAAACAACAATTAATAACTTAAAACCAAAACAAAATCATGTATTCACAATCATACCATGTGGCCTCAATCCTAGAGGAAGGGTTCTAGCCACTCAAGTTCATACAATTACTAGAAAACATAATTAAAGAACGTACTTACAAGAATAGGTAGAAGAGAAGATGAAATTGATGAACCCTGAGTGAGTTCTCCCACTTCTCCCTTCACTCCTTGGCAGTTTTTCAGAAATAAATCGTGACAAAATATTTTTAGGATCTAAGGGACCTATTTATAGTAAATCAGAATTGTACAAAATTATGCCCGACATGAAATAGCTCCGTGTCATGGAGGTTATCGCGCCAATTTGCCTCCGTGACACGGAGGCATCACGTAGGCATTCTGGAATTCGCGTAAAATACATGCCTGGCAGCCCTTTGCAGCGTTGGCAGCATGGCACGTTGCTTGTGCAGCGCGTTAGGGGCCATGAGACGCCCTTGGTCGCACAGCCTGCCTGTCGTGGCACGTTGCCAACGCGCAGGTGGGCTGTTTCGCACATCCTCCTTGCCAACGTTCGCGTTTTACTTCCGATTCCATGCCTCCACTTCACCAACTCATGGATTAGTTCCTCAAGTACATTTTAAACCAACAAAAACAAGAACAAATCACGTTGGTTAGTATATATATTCACATTTACATAGAAGTACATGAGAATGCATATAATTAAGTCGATAAACAAGACAAAACTAAGTTATAAAGCATCACTTGGGCATGCTATTTTGCCCGAGATCACCTATCCCACACTTAAAGCCTTGTTGTTCCTCGAACAACCCTTTTACATCTCATGTAAATGAAGACTCCACCATAGTTAGTTTAACAAGATAATTCATGCTACGGAGATAATTATTATTTAAGATAGCAAGTTAAAAATAGAGCATGCACGATTTAATCATTGAAATGAAATACAACTATGTTAAGACTTTCTAACTTCAAGAATCGACTCTCAATCTTGGCAAAATCATGCAAATCAACCAATCAAAAAATCCGACATGAATTTTATCTCTCATTAAACATGTGCCCTCACAACACAAGAGAGTTACCCATTTTTACTCACAAAATTTTCAAATCACAACATGTATGGATATATGAATAAAATTACGCTCACTCTCTCAAAGAATTCACATGCATCATGGAGTGAACCATAAGCTTGCCCTTAGTGTTTTACTCCACTAATTTAAGGATGTATGAACGTAAGATCAAGTAGGACTTAATTGGTTGTAATGTAAGCTAAGGGACGGGTAGGTACTATTCTGGTCAGTAATAGTGGCTATCTTCCCCAAGCGCTTTTAATAACTTCAACCTTCATTAAAGACATCTCTTTTCTTACTTCCTCCTCATTCTTTTCACTCTTGAATTTTCTCTTCTTGTTCCCATTTCTTTAAGCACACTCAACTTATTAGCAATGAGTAGTTAAACAACTTTTTCATTCATTTATTTTCCTACTCCCTACCAGTAGTCAAGCATTTTCAAACAAGTGCACCTTTGACCTTTCTCAACTTTTACAACTGCTACTTTTCCTTCTTTTTCATGCTTCTCACTCCTTCACTCTTTGGAATTTTTCACTTAAGCGCTTAGGAGTTTTGGATCAAATTCAAGGCTAATGAAAGAAAAAGGATTAATCTTATGTTGTAGCTATCAAGGAATAGGCTTAAGGCTCAATGGGGCTCACTAGGATTCAACATTCAAGGTAGGTAAAGTGAGGGATACAAATTAGGTTCATTCAAAGAAATGCCTAAATCATCTCCTATAGTCCACATCCTTCATTTCGTTTTACATACACACCAGGAAAGTTCTATACCTTCCACAATAGCACGAAATATTTGAAAAACTTACACTCACAGCACATGCTCAATTCATGACACATTCAGCAGACTCTTACTCAGCTAATCACAAGAATTCAAAATTAAGCTTCAACCACATCGAGTCAAATTCAAGAGCCTAAGTGTCTCAGACAAAGTTATACACTTCTTACATGCTTCAACGCTAACCACACTTGTATCTTACAATCATGTATAGCACATAACAAGAACATCAAGCCATCAATTAGCTACGGGTTCAAAAACCAAAACCTATTGACTAATTTTTCCTCAAGACGGTCGTCATCCATCCATCATCGGAAACAGTCTCTAACTATGACTAAAAACTCTATATACAGAAAATGAAAATTTTTATTCTTCGATTCAAAGACCCCCCGTCAGAAAAGAACCGAAAAGAAAAACCAACGGGTGATGAAGTCATGCTTAACTCAAAAAATTTATTTTAACATTTCTCCCAAGAACTAATTCACCAAAAATCATTAAGCACAAAAAATTTTTTTAAAGTTTTTCTCACCTTACACTTGAATCATGCTATGTCCCCATAGCATCAAATTAAAATTAAAAAGGATTAGAATACTCCCTGAGGTTTCTAGGCCTAGCAAATAGCATGCTTGTCTTCATTTTTGCACAAGTGGGTGTTTGACCCCACACTTTTCCTCTTTCATGCTTTTTAGTTTCCTCCTCCATAGGTACTCAGACTTCCCCTCAATCTGTGCCTAACTTTCCATCAAAAACAACACAAGTTGAAAATAACCAAAATCACATAAACAAAAATCACAAATTGTACCTGTGGTACCCTTGGGTTGCCTCCCAAGCAGCGCCTTATTTTACGTCGCGGCTCGACGTGGACTATCCTTTTCAGGACCTCCTCATACCTGGGTTCCCTTTCGATAACCATCTTCTTTTCTTCTGATGTTTAGAGGAAATAGCCTCCATTCTGTTTCTCTCTTCCTCCAACTTCTTCATACACTTAAACCCTTTATCAGACTCGGGTTAAACACTTATTATTACCTTTGGCTGTGGACCTGTGGAATTACCCACCCCACACTCATCCTCTGACAACACACTAACCTTACAAAGGTTTCTTTAGTGTGTGGGTGGGTTCATTTCTTGGTATACTCGGAAGAGTTCTTCTTCATCCTCGACCCTCATTTTCAAGGTCCCTGCTCTTAAGTCAATTACCACTCCTTCGGGGTCCAAGAATGGCCGTCCCAAGATTAAGGGTACCTGGTCATCAACATGAAAATCTAAGATAATAAAATCAGCAGGTATAATAAAATTACCCACTTTGATGAGAAGGTCCTCTATGATTTCATCCGGTGCCACTCGCGACTTGTCCGCCAGCTGCAGTATCAATCTTGTTGGCCACGGTTTCCCCAACCCCAGGGTGTGAAACAAAGATAAGGGCATTAGATTAACTGCTTCCCCTAAATCACACAAATCTCGTAGCACTTCAGCTTTACCAATTTGTATAGGGAGGGTAAAACTCCCTGGGTCTTTGAGCTTCTTCGGAATTTTGCTCAATACCCTATGACTGCACTCCTCCGTCAGTGCTACTATCTGGACATCCACTAATCTCACTTTCTTAGCCATCACATCCTTCAAGTATTTAGAATACTTGGGCATTCCCTGCAAAACATCAATCAGAGGCAAACTTATGTGAAGTTCTTTGAAATTCTCAAAGAACTTTTTGAAGCATTCCTCCTCCTTGCTCTTTCTAAATCTTTGAGGGAATGGTGGTGGTGGTCTTTTTGCTGGCTGCAATGAATATTGTGCATTTTGTTGCACAGCACTCTAATTCTCTCCCTTGTTAGTTGATGATCCTTGTCTAACCAACTCCGGCTGCACCTCATTTCTCTTCTCTTTTGGCACTTCATGAGCTAATTGCTTGCCACTCCTCAGACTAATGGCATTGACCTGGCGGGGGTTAGGATCTGTATCACTTGGTAGTCCTCCCTGCGGTCTCATGTTTTGAGCAGCAACTATCTGACCCATTTGCTTTTCTAGATTATGGGTGGCCAACGGCTGATTCTTCAAGTTTGATGCCATCCTCGCCTGATTTTCTGCTAACTGAGTCTGGGTCTCCATGATTTTCCACAACATTTCCTCAATGTTGCTGCTCAATTGGCCATCATTCTGCCTATTCTGCTGATACTGCTGCTGTTGAGGTTACTAATAACTTTGCTTCTAATTTCCACCCCAAGAAAAATTTGGGTGGCTCTGCCAATTCTTGTTGTAATTGTGTCCAAAATTTTGATTATTCCTTTGAACATTCAAAACAAAATTGACTGATTCTAGATTGGCTCCATAAGATTCTGCATTGTGCCTATTATTCCCACAAATTTCACACAAACTCGGACCTTGCTGAACTGCATTAACCTGACCCTGCTGTTGGTTCATACTCAGTTTATTGAACCGAGTCATAATTTGATGCTGGAATGGAGCTAACTGTGCTGCCAAGGCATTCATACCATCTACCTCTATCAACCCTGCTCTCTTTCCTGCCCCTCTAGATGAATCATTGTGCCATTCTGGATTTCCCTGTGCAATTCTATTCAACAGCATGTACAACTCATCATAAGTCTTCTCTAAGGCTTGCCCACCTGATGCAAAGTCTAGCAAAATTTTTGTGTGCGGGTCTAGACTTTCTACAAAGGTATGGGCCAGCACTTGCTGGTGATAGGGGCAGTCTCTCAATAATGACTTGAATCTCTCTCAATCCAAATATAAATTCTCATCAAGCCTCTGCTTGAAACTCAGTATTTCACTTCTCAATTTTGTGGTCTTGCCTAAAGGAAAGAATCTGATCAAGAACATCTTCGCCAAATCATCCCAAGAAGTAATGGAGTTTGGTGGCTCAGCTTTCAACCACCTTTTTGCCTCTCCCAACAATGAAAATGGGAAGAGGATAAGTCGGACATAGTCTGTGGACACTCCGGTGGGGACGAAAGTGTCACTAATCTCAAGAAAGTTTTGTAAGTGCTGCTGTGGGTCCTCATGTGCCATCCCAGTGAATTGACCACTAGAATGTAGCAGCTTCACCATATTCTATTTCAATTCAAAGTTCCCTCCAGGTTTCAGTTTACGAATACTAGAGTTCACATTCGTCGCTTGTGGGATTGCCACTTCACGAACTGGTCTGGATGCCATTGCTTTTGGTGACAACTTTGCTTGTCCTACGGGTGGTTGTTGTTGTACCTTTTCTTGAAGTCTTTTTAGCTTTTGCTCAAGAGCTACTCTCCTTCGCAAATGAATTTGATGTTCTGGTTCAAGTAACGGTTCCACAAGCTCTCTATTCCTAGCCAGCTTGGCAAGACAACCTGTCACCTGCAATAAGTCAGACTAAGACCAAGTTTCTCAACACTTAAGGAAATTTAAAAATCACACAAAAATAGAAAAATTTACTAAACTTCGCTGACTCCCCCGCAACGGCGCCAAAAACATGATACCCTGCAAGTGTACGTGGTCTCACAAGTAATGTAGTGGCCCTTTTTAAGAGCCGGATGTTGAACCCACAGGGACTGGACCTGTTTAGATAATTATCAAATTCAAGTGTGATATTAACTTTTGCCAGTGTTGATTAAAGAAGTTTTCAATAAAGTCTAATTAAATTTAGGGGTGGTCATAGAAATACTCAGAAATAATTGAAGAAGCAACTAGAGCTAAGGCCGGATAATCATGCGATACTACGCTTTGTAATGGTTTAAGTATGGAATTAACAATTGTCGTCTCACATAATTAACATTGCATGTTCATGGACTTTCGAGCCTCTAAACACGACAAACTAGCTTCACAACTACATCGTAGAGCGGGGATGTGACATTCTAGTTCGTGGGAAATTTAATTACGTGGATGTGGTTTACGGGGTTTATGCTCTTGATTAGGGACTTTCGTACCTCTAATCATTTAACCGACTTAGCTTCACAACTACTTCTTCGAGTGATGATGTAATAATTATGTTGCTGTCTAGCTCATCCCGTTTTAGTAACCAAGCAAGGCTAATTAGGTATAATTTCTTATCCTAATCGCGAATTATATCGTAAGATACAAACTTGCTCCCTATATTCTTTGTTCTTTCCTAGGTTTACTTTCTCAAGCTTTTACCTAGGTGTAACGTGTGTGTTTTCATGGTGATCAATCATAAAAACAACCATAATTAAGAATGTAAGACAAAACAACAATTAATAACTTAAAACCAAAACAAAATCATGTATTCACAATCATACCAGGTGGCTTCAACCCTAGAGGAAGGGCTCTAGCCACTCAAGTTCGTATAATTACTAGAAAACATAATTAAAGTAACGTACTTACAAGAATAGGTAGAAGAGAAGATGAAATTGATGAATCCTAGGTGAGTTCTCCCACTTCTCCCTTCAATCCTTGGCAGTTTTTCAGAAATAAATCTTGACAAAATGTTTTTAGGAGCTAAGGGAGCTTTTTATAGTAAATGAGAATAGTACAAAATTATGCCCGACATGAAATAGCTCCGTGGAATGGAGGTTATCGCGCTAATTTGCCTCCGTGACACGGAGGAATTGCGTAGGCATTTTGGAATTTGCGGAAAATACATGCTTGGAAGCCCGTTGCTTTGTTGGCAGAGTGGCACGCTGAGCGCGTTAGGGGCCGTGACACGCCGTTGGTCGCATGGCCTGCCTGCCGTGGCACGTTGCCAACACGCAGCTGGGCTGTTTCGTGCATCCTCCTTGCCGATGTTCGTGTTTTACTTCCGATTCCATGCCTCCACTTCATCAACTCATGGATTAGTTCCTCAAATTCATTTTAAACCTACAAAAACAAGAACTAATCAAGTTGGTTAGTATATATATTCACATTTACATAGAAGTACATGAGAATGCATATAATTAAGTCGATAATCAAGATAAAACTAAGTTATAAAGCATCACTTGGGCATGCTATTTTTCCCGAGATCACATACCTTTTTATGTTGTATCATTTTATGATATAGCTGTAGGTTCTCAATCACAGAGCTGTTAGCTGACCTCATTTAGACTTTCCCAGCGGCATCGTTGGTGAGTCCTCATCTTTCGAGGATGACGATTATTTCTTTTAGTTCTATTTCTTTTAATTAGACTTGAAGTTAGCTGGGGGCTTGTCCCAACTACTCATCAGTTGTAGTTGGCTTTCAAACACAGACATAGTTTCAGACCTTCAGCTTTGTTTTAGTTGTTTTAGACTTTATGATTGAACTTTATTTTCATAAATGTTTTGTATTCTTACTTTAAAGCTTCCACTATATTTATTTACTCAGAATGTCAGTGTTATGATAGACTATGGGTTGACTTGGGGTTACTTGTGACTCCAAGTACCGTATCCCGTCTAGGATGTAGAATCGAATCGTGACAAATTTTGTATCAGAGCACTAGCTTTAGAGTATCCTCAGATGTCTGAAAGTCGCATCGAGTAGAGTCCTTTTCTTGGGTGAGAAGCGCGCCACACCTATGACAGAAGGCTATGAGATGTTATTAGGAAAACTCTCTTTTGTTCATACTCTTTATTGTGCGTAGAAATTAAATTGCAGAGTCGTTCACCTAACTCATGCTCTATTTCAATTCAGTGAATCACGCCTCTGCGATGTGGTAACAGAAAAAGGGTCGGTAATGCTCACCGACCTGCCACACCAGCTCCAGCAGCCCCTTAGGACGATCAGCTTCCAACACAGAGTTCAGGGTAGCTATTAGCTGCTCTCACAGAAAGTTACCAATCAGGTGAACCAGCAGGTGGTTCCGATCGACAATAATGGGTCCGTAGCAGCTGCCCGAGTTTTGGACTTCACTTGGATGAACCCTTCGATTTTCCACGGAGAGGACCCATAATAGTTTGTGGATGAGATTAGAAAGATCACCCGAATTATGGGCATTAGTTCCTCGGAGAGTGTCGACTTGGCTGCCTACCAGCTGAAAGTGGTAGCCATGATCTTGTATGAACAATAGAAGGAGGGGAGACCAGAGAGAACAAGACCGATGGAATGGGAGTAGTTCAGTACATCCTTGCTGGATAGATTCTTTCCTCGGGAGCTTAGGGAGGCTAAGGTGGCAGAATTCATGAATCTAAAGTAGGGAAATAGGACAGTAGAAGAATATGCACTGCAGTTCACTAGGTTGTCTAAATATGCTCCAGAGATAGTAGCTGAGCCAAGGGCTCGATGCTAAAAATCGTGAATGGAGTGTTGAACTTGGTCCTCAAGGAGTGTAGGACTGTAATGCTTATTAAGGACATCGATCTCTCCAGCCTCATAGTTCATCCGCAACAATTTGAGGTAGAAAAATTAAAAGATTTAGAGTAGGAGGACAAATAGGAAAGAACCAGCCAGTCAGATTATGGCCATCAGAGATTTAGCGGTAGTAGCTACCCACAACAGCAGCAGAGGACTTCAGCACCCACTTCAGCCAGTGCCTCGACTTTCCAGTCCCGCAAGGATCGGGGCGATACAACACTTGACTCACAATCCCAAAGTGATGGCCCCAGCAACCGCTAAAGCTACCCAGCTTGCCCTATGTGTGCCAAGCACTATCTAGGGGAGTGTCTTCAAGGAAAAAAGGGCTATTTTGGTTGTGGACAGCTTGGTCATCAGCTCAGAGAATTCTCGTCAGTAGGATAGGGAAGATCACAATCCACTACTTCAACAACACCAATAGTTCGACCAGCTCAGTAGGTCGACACCTCGGTTATGGATGGCGGCCAGCGCCAGAACTGTTTTTATGCTTTATCCACTCATCAGGATCAGGAGAGCTCACCTGATGTGGTCATGGGTATGTTACGACTTTTTCATCTAGACGTGAATGCCCAACTAGATGTAGGAGCAACACTTTCATTTGTGACTCCCTATGTAGCAATCCAGTTCAATATCAATCCATAGGTCCTCTCATAACCATTCTCAATCTCCACCCCAGTTGGCGAGTCAGTTAGAGCCAACCAGGGGTATAGAAACTGCCCAGTCTCAATCTTCAATAAGGTCATTCCAGCAGATTTGGTAGAGTTAGACATGGTTGACTTTGACCTCATTCTTAGCATGGATTGGTGACACTCCAGTTATACCTCAGCCGACTATAGAACTAGGGTTGTCAGGTTTCAGTTTCCTAATGAGACAGCTTTAGATTGTACGGGCAGTAGTTTAGCACCTAAGGGTCAGTTTATTTCCTACCTTAATGCCAAAAATCTGAATTCCAAAGGTTTCATTTATCATCTAGTTCGGGTCAAAGATTCCAGCTCTGAGACCCCAACTATCCAGTCAGTCCAAGTTGTCAGCGAGTTCCCTGATGTGTTTCTTAAGGATCTTCCCGAAGTCCCTCTTGAGCGGGAAATAGACTTGGGTATAGACCTTCTCTCAGATACTCAACCCATTTGCATCCCTCCTTACATAATGGCTCTGGCTGAGCTTAAGGAGTTGAAGAAGCAGCTAAAAGACCTTCTTTATAAGGGTTTTATCAAACCCAACATCTCTCCTTGGGGTGCTCCAGTACTATTTGTGCGAAAGAAAGACAGTACCCTCAGAATGTAGATCGACTACCATCAGTTGAATAAGGTCACAGTCAAGAATAGGAATCCCCTACCAAGGATTAATGACTTGTTCGATCAGCTTCAAGGAGCCAGTTGTTTCTCCAAGATAGATCTTAGGTCGGGGTATTGTCAGCTGAGAGTTAGAGAACGTGATATATCAAAGACAACTTTCAAGACTCTGTATGGTCTCTATGAATTCATGGTTATGTCCTTTGGACTCACAAATGCCCCCGCAACTTTCATGGACCTGATGAATGGAGTCTTCAAGCAGTATATAGATATGTTCGTGATTATATTTATCTACGACATCCTGGTATACTCCAGGAATGAGGAAGAACATGATAATCATCTAAGGATAGTACTTCAGGCACTCAGAGACCATTAGTTGTTTGCTAAGTTTAGCAAATGAGAATTCTGGTTGAAGTCCGTGACTTTCCTTAGTCACGTGGTCTCGGGTTAGGGTATTCAGGTAGATCCTCAAAAGATAGTAGCAGTGAAAGACTGGCCCAGACCTACCTCCCCAATCGAAATCAGAAGTTTTTTGGGTCTAGCTGGTTATTACCGACATTTTGTGGAATGCTTTTCCTCTAAAGCATCCCCTCTGGCTAGACTAACTCAGAAAAGGTGAAATTTTTGTGTTCAGATGTGCGTTAGAATAGTTTCCAGGAGTTAAAAACTCAACTGCTTACGGCTCTAGTGTTGACTTTTCCAGAAGGATTAGATGGATTTGTAATGTATTGTGATGCTTCCAGAGTTGGACTAGATTGCGTTCTAATGCAGCAGGGCAAGGTGATAGCCTATGCCTCCAGACAACTCAAGGTCCATGAAATAATTATCTAACTCATGACCTTGATTTGGCAGTGGTGGTGTTTGCATTGAAAACATTGAGACACTACCTGTATAGGGTTCACATGGATGTTTTCACCGATCACAAGAGCCTTCAGTATATGTTCAGTCACAAAGACCTAAATCTTCATCAGAGAAGGTGGTTGGAGCTACTGAAGGACTATGACATGAGCTTATTGTATCACCCGGGCAAAGCCAATGTGGTGGCTGATGCACTAAGCAGAGTTTCTATGGGGAGCATGGCTCATGTTGAGGAAGCCAAAAAGGAGTTGGCACTGGATATCCACAGATTAGCTCGATTGGGAGTACAGTTGGTTGATACAGCCGAGGATGGAGTAGTTGTGGAGAGTGGATCAATTCCTTGTTGGTAGTTGATGTTAAGTCAAGAAAGGATGAAGATCCCATACTGCTTAAATTGAACAAGGCGGTTCGCAGAAAAGAAGTAGAGGCTTTCTCCCAAGGGGGAGATGGTGTGCTCCTTTACTAGGGTAGGTTGTGCATATCGGATATGGGAGATTTGATACAGCAGATTCTGGCTGAAGCACATAGTTCAAGATATTCCAACCACCCAGGTGCTACTAAGATTTACTGTGATTTACGAGATAATTACTGGTGGAACAGCATAAAGAGAGACATCGTAGAATTTGTAGCTAAGTGCCCGAACTGCCAGCAAGTAAAAGTAGAACACCAGAGACCGAGAGGTATGACTCATGATATCAGCATACCCATATGGAAGTGGAAAGACGTAAATATGGATTTTATTATGGGTTGACCTAGGACTCATTGGCAGCATGATTCAATCTGGGTGATAGTAGACCGGATGACTAAGTCAGCACATTTCCTACCAGTTAAAACTACAGACTCAGCTAAGGACTATGCTAGACTTTATATTAGGGAGTTGGTCAGACTTCATCGGGTGTCCTTGTTCATTATCTCGGAGAGAGGTACCTAGTTCACCTCTCACTTTTGGAAGTCCTTTCATAAGGGACTTAGTATCCAGTTCAACCTCAACACAACTTTTCACCCACATACAGATGGACAAGCTAAGCAGACTATTTAGTCCCTAGAAGATATGTTGAGGGCATGCGTTATAGATTTCAAGGGCAGTTGGGATGATCACTTGCCTCTCATCAAGTTTGTGTACAACAATAACTACCACTCCAGTATCCAGATGGCCCCGTTTGAGGGATTGTATGGAAGGATATATAGATTTCCCATCGAGTGGTTTGAGTTTGGTGAAGCTACTCTAATCGGGCCAGACTCAGTTCTTGAAGCTATGAATAATGTAAAACTCATTAGAGAGATATTGAAAACAGCTCAAAGTCATTAGAAATCTTACGCGGATGTGAGGAGATGATTGTTGGAGTTTGCAGTAGATGATTGGGTTTATCTGATAATTTCACTCATGAAAGGGGTGATGAGATTTGGGAAGAAAGGAAAACTAAATCCAGAATATGTGGGACCCTATAGAATTCTGAAGTAAAATGGAAAGGTAGCCTATGAGCTGGAATTACCTTCAGAATTGGCATCTGTGCACCCAATATTTCATGTGTCACTATTGAAGAAGTGCATCGCGGATGCAACTTCAGTTGTGCCATTGGACTGTGTGGGAGTGAAACATAGTCTCTCTTATGAATAGATCCCAATTTAGAACCTTGACCGCCAGGTTCGTACGCTGAGGAAGAAGGAAGTAGTTTTAGTCAAAGTCTTGTGGAGAAATCAGCATGTAGAAGGAGCTACATGAAAAGTCGAAGTAGATATGATGGCTAGATACCCACACTTGTTCCATTCCAGTTTAGTTCCGGCATCAGGTACTAAATTCCTCCTCAATACTCTATTCAATTTTGTACTCACCAGCTCTATTTAGATTTTCCATGTGCATTCTAGTTGCATCATCTCTATAAAGCACGGTTAAGTTAGCTCGGAGTCAGTTACTCCTTTAGAAACCAGCTCGTAGTCTTAGTCTAGAAGTCTCAGCTCTTTTCCTAGTTTTCCTGCAGTTTTAGTCATCATTCGAGGATGAATGATCCTAAGGGGGAGATATTATAACACCCCAAAACTTTCCTAGACCAGTCTTAGACCTTGCAAGAAAAATCCAGATGAAAGCAGAAAAAATGCTACAGAATGACTGACACAACAAGTCGTGGTCAGCTCCAACGACTCGTTGTTGAAGTCATGGTCAGCAGAATTTTGGTCTCTAGGGTACTAACAAGACAAGGTATGACACGTGGTGAGGAGCAACAAGTCGTCCTATCAGTTGTTGTTTCCCTAGTGCAGAAATCCTTCTAGGACCCCACGACTCAACCCACCGATCGTTGTCAGAAATTATGACCTGTTGAGTGAGTCATTAGGCGAGAACCCAAGAAACCCCTCCAGAGGTGACAAGTGGGAACAATGACTCATTGTGTCTCCCAACGAGTCATGGTCACCACCCGTCGTGTAAACTTTGGGAACTTTTAGAATTCTTCCAGTGTAGGTGATGACTGGACACAACGACCCGTTGTTTTAACCAACAAGTTGTTATGCCACCCGTTTTCAAGCTTACCAAGTTACCTTAACAAGTGTACACGGGAGGAACCAATGACCCGTTAGTTCATCCAATGAGTCGTTCTTACCCCTATTTCCAGATCCAGTGTTTCCTAGTCCCAAGCAGTGGAACCAACGAGAGGTCCTAATGAGTCGGGGTCACAACCAATGACTCATTGAGTGACCCGTTGGGACCCTATCAACCAGTTTTCAGATTTAACTTCCAAGGTTATTTTTTGGTAATTTCCCACCTACTTAGTCCCTAAACTACATCATTTTGGGTATTAATCAAGAGTTTTAGAATGGGTAACCGAAAGTTTCTCTCATTTATCATCCCTTCAATAGTTAGAATGTAAAGTTTCTCTCAAAAAGTCTTAGAGTAGAAGTTAAGGAAATCGATCCTCCTAAGATTTTTCAAGGAATTCTCTCAGGAATTTCCATTACCAGGTATATGGAAATTCAACAAGGAAATAGTTCTTCCCTTGCGTCCCCAAAAATATTCTATATCTTCTCTATTAGTCCTAGCTCCGAAACATTCTATTATGAAGAAATTATATGTTAGATTTCGTTTAATTCATGTGGAATATTATTTATGTTAATTGTAGATATTTGTCCACTAGTTTGTGATGATATTGATGCTTATCCTTGTAAAGTGAAATATAGCCCTAGTTCTTGAATGTAGAAAACTAGAGCCTTGTATTATTAATTAACTATCGAAATTGCTTAATTCTACCAGTGTTGGGGATTCCCATATTGTTAGTATGTATTGAAATCTCAGTCATATGTATGTCGGTTCAGTTTCATTTAGAATGTTAGAATACTCGGTGTTATTCAGAAATGTCAGCAAATCAGTTTGACTATAGTTAATCCTTGAGGTGTCCATGATACCTTCCACTTATCAATATAAGTAGATTTTAGTGGTTCTATAAGAGGTCATGACACTTTCAGATAAGTAGCTCTGACTAGCCTTAGGCCCCCAACTTCAGATTACAGTTTATTTTTTAGATAGTTACGACGCTTATAAAATGGCAGCTCTGACCAGTCTTAGAACCCAGTTATAGAATCCGGTCCGATAAGACTTTCAGGGTACTCTCAAACAGTATCCTTGACTCAGTTGAAGTCTTGGACCATTGTTTTGAGCTATCAGCTTAGTAGACAGTCTAGGACTATCCAGTGGGAGTAGGACTTAGCACCGAGTAGACCGGGGTTCCAGCGCACCTAGGTTCCCAGTACTACGTTGCCACCGTAGGTTATATTTATTGACCGCATGGACAAGATCTTGTGACCACTCAGTTCATACCTTTATACCCTGGCAAGGTATATTGGGTCCTATCGATGGAATATATACATCGGACTCCACGTCTAGCTCATGTGGCTATATGTCAGTGATAGACTCTACCACTAGTAAGCTCAGTTCAGTCTCAGATTGCAGTATTTTAGATTAGTTTCTCAGATTTTGGGGATATCTTTGACCATCAGACAGGAACATATAGACCATCTCAGGTTATTACAGTTATTCAATTTTCAGCATTTTCAGCTGGTCAGTGCATGTCTTTTCAGTTTAGTTATTTTATTCCTTGTGTATGCTTCTCTCACTTGCTCAGTATATTCAAAGTACTGGCGCATACCTTTTTATATTGTATCGTTTTATGATACAACTGTAGGTTCTCAGTCACAGGACCGTTAGTTGACCTCGTTCAGAGTTTCCCAGCAGCATCATTGGTGAGTCCTCATCTTTCGAGGACGAGGATTATTTCTTTTAGTTCTATTTCTTTTATTTAGACTTATAGTTAGCTGGGGAATTTTCCCAGAAACTCATCAGTTGTAGTTGTCTTTCTGACACAGGCATAGTTTTAGACCTTCTGCTTTGTTTCAATTGTTTAAAACTTTACGATTCAGTTGTATTTTCATAAATGTTTTGTATTCTTACTTTAAAGCTTCCGCTATATTTATTTACTCAGAATGTCAGTGTTATGATAGACCATGGGTTGACTTTGGGTTACTTGTGACTCCAAGTACCGTATCCCGTCTAGGATGTAGAATCGGATCGTGACAAATTTGGTATCAGAGCACTAGCTTTAGAGTATCCTTAGATGTCTGAAAGTCGCATCGAGTAGAGTCCTTTTCTTGGGTGAGAAGCGCGCCACACCTATGACGGGGAGTCTACAAGATGTTATTAGGAAAACGCCCTTTTGTTCATACTCTTTATTGTGCGTGGAAATTCAATTCAAGAGTTGTTCTCCTAACTCATGCTTTATTTTATTTGAGTGAATCATACCTATACGACGTGGTAACAGAAGAAGAGCGGGTCATGCTCATCGGCCTGCTCCACTAACTCCAACAGCCCCTTAGGACGACTCAATGTCCACCACAGAGTTCAGGGTGGCTATTCAACTACTCGCACAAACGGTTACCAATCAGGTGAACCAGCAGGTGGTTCCAATCAACAAACAGTAATGGGTCCGTCGCATCTGTTTAATTTTGGAGCTTCACTCGGATGAAACCTCCGATTTTCCATGGATCTAAGGTGGGAGAGGACCCATAAGAGTTTGTGGGTGAGATTAGAAAGATCACCTACATTATGGGTGTCAGTTGCTCAGAGAGTGCCGACTTGGTTTCCTACCAGCTGAAAGAGGTAGCCTAGATCTCGTATGAACAATGGAAGGAGGGGAAACCAGTGGGAACAGGACTAGTGGAATGGGAGGAGTTCAGTACATCCTTCCAAAATAGATTCTTTCCCCGGGAGCTCAGGGAGGCTAAGGTGACGAAATTCATGAACCTAAAATAGGGAAATAAGATAGTAGAACAATATGCATTGAAGTTCACCAGGTTGTCTAAATATGCTCCAGAGATGGTAGCCAAGCCAAGGGATCGTATGCTGAAATTTTTGAATGGAGTGTCGAACTTCATCCTCAAGAAGTGAAGGACTGTAATGCTTAACAAGGAAATCAATCTCTCCAGCCTCATAGTTCATGCCCAGCAAATTGAGGTAGAAAAATTAAAACATTTTGAGCGGGAGAACAAATGGGCAAAAATCGACCAGTCAGATTATGGCCATCAGAGATCTGGTGGTAGTAGCCACCAACAGCAGTAGCAGCAGCGGGCTTCAGCACCCACTTCATCCGGTGCCCCGACTTTCCGGTCTTGCCAGGATCGGAGAGGTGGAGCATCTAGCTCACAATCCTAAATTCATGGCACCAGCAACTGCTACAACTATCCAGCTTGCCCTAAGTGTGGTAAGAACCATCTAGGGGAGTGTCTTCAAGGTCGATAGGGCTGTTTTGACTGTGCACAGCTTGGTCATCGGCTCAGAGAATGCTCGTTAGAAGGACAGGAAAGATCACAATCCTCTACTTAAGAATCTCCAGTAGGCTGACCAGCTCAGTAGGCCAACACCTCAAGTACGGATGGCGGCCAGCGCCAGAACCGTTTTTATTCTTTGTTCCTTTCTTTTTGATTAGGAGAGCTCACCTGATGTGGTCACGGGTATGTTATGCCTTTTTTATCTAGACGTGTATGCCCTACTAGATCCAGAAGCCACACTTTCATTTATGACTCCCTATGTAGCAATCCTGTTTGATATAGTCCAGAGGTCCTCCCAGAACCATTCTCAGTCTCCACCCCAGTTGGCTAGTCAGTTAGAGCCAACTAGGTGTAGAGAAACTGCCTAGTCTCAATCTTCAATAAGGTCATTCCAGCTGAACTGATAGAGTTAGACATGGTTGACTTTGACCTCATTCATGGAATGAACTGGTTACACTTCGGTTATGCCTCAGTCGATTGTAGAATAAGGCTCATCAGGTTTCAGTTTCCTAGTGAGCTAGCTTTAGAGTGGACGGGTAGTAGTTTAGCGCCTAAGGGTCAGTTTATTAACTTCCTTAAGGCCAGAAAGCTTATTTCCAAAGGGTGCATTTATCATCTAGTTTGGGTCAAAGATTCCAGCTCTGAGACCCCAACTATCCAGTTAGTCCCAATTGTCATCAAGTTCCCTAATGTGTTTCAAGAAGATCTTTTCGGAGTCCCTCTTGAGTGGGAAATAGACTTAGGTATAGACCTTATCACAGATATTTAGCCCATCTCCATCCCTCATTATAGAATGACTCCAGCTAAGCTTAATGAGTTGAAGGAGCAGCTAAAAGACCTTCTTGATAAGGGTTTTATCAGACCCAATATCTTTCCTTGGGGTGCTCCAGTACTATTCGTGTGAAAGAAAGATGGTACCCTTAGAATGTGCATCGATTGCCATCAGTTGAAAAAGGTCACAGTCAAGAACAGGTATCCCCTACTCAGGATTAATGACTGTTCAGTCAGCTTCAGGGAGCCAGGTGTTTCTCTAAGATAGATCTCAAGTCGGGGTATCATCAGTTGAGAGTTAGAGAATGTGACATACTGAAGATCTCTTTTAGGACTCGATGTGGTCTCTACAAATTCATGGTTATGTCCTTTGGACTCACAAATGCCCCCGCAACTTTCGTGGACATGATGAATATAGTCTTCAAGCAGTATCTAGATATGTTAGTCATTGTATTTATTGACGACACTCTTGTATACTCCAGGAATGAGGAAGAACATGATAATCACCTGAGCATAGTATTTCAGACACTCATAGACCGTCAGTTGTTTTCCATGTTTAGCAAATGCAAAATCTGGTTGAAGTCTGTGACTTTCCTTAGTCATGTGGTCTCGGTTGAGGGTATTCAGGTAGATCCTTAAATGATAGCAGCGGTGAAAGACTGGCCCAAACCTGCTTCCCCAACCAAAATCAAAAGTTTCTTGGGTCTAGCCGATTATTACCGACGTTTTATGGAAGGCGTTTCCTCTATAGCATCCCTTCTGACTAGGCTGACTCAGACGAAGGTGAAATTTCAGAGTTCAGATGCGTGTGAGAAGAGTTTCCAAGAGTTAAAAACTCAACTGACTACCGCTCTAGTGTTGACCTTGTCGGAAGGATCGAATGGATTTGCAGTGTATTGCGATGCTTCTAGAGTTTGACATGGTTGTGTTCTGATTTAGCTGGGCAAGGTGAACACCTATTCCTCCAGACAGATCAAGGTTCATTAAAAGAATTATCCAACTCACGACCTGAGTTGACGGCGATTGTGTTTGCGTTGAAAATATGGAGACACTACCTATACGGGGCTCATGTGGATGTTTTCACCGATCACAAGAGCCTTCAATATGTGTTTAGTCATAAATACCTAAATCTTCATTAGAGAAGGTTGTTGGAGCCACTTAAGGACTATGACATGAGCGTGTTGTATCACCCGGGCAAAGCCAATATGGCGGTTGATGCCCTAAGCAGAGATTTGAAAATATGGAGTTTGCAGTATCCTTTTTCAGATTAGTATCTCAGATTTTGTGCATATCCTTGACCATAAGACAGGGTCATTTAGACCATCTCAGTTTATTACAGTTATTCTATTTTAAGCATTTTCAGTTGGTCATTGCATGTCTTTTCAGTTCAGTTATTTTATTCCTTGTGTATGATTTTCTCACTAACTCTGTACATTCAAAATACTAACAAATACCTTTTTATGTTTTTTGTCATTTTATGATACAGCTACAGGTTCTCTGTCACAACACCATTAGCTAACCTCATTCAGACTTTCCCAGCAACATCATTGGTGAATCCTCATCTTTTGAGACGATGATTATTTCTTTCAGTTCTATTTCTTTTATTGAGACTTGAAGATATCTGTAGGCTTGTCCATGCAACTCATTAGTTGTAGTTGGCTTTCAGACACAGACATAGTTTTAGACCTTCAACTTTGTTTTAGTTGTTTTAAACTTTGTGATTCATCTTTATTTTCATAAATGTTTTGTATTGTTAGTTTAAATCTTCCACTATATTTATTTACTCAGAATGCCAGTGTTATGATAGACCATGAGTTGACTTGGGGTTATTTGTTACTCCAAGTATCGTGTCCCATCCTGGGTGTAGACTTGGATCGTGACAGTGTGGGGGTGAATTATGTTCTAGGGTTTTTGGGTTTGTTGGGGGGGGGGGGGAGAGGTTGGTTAGATAAAAAAATAAGTGTAGGATCACTATGGATGGACGAATAGGATTAAAATAGATACTTAGGTCAGGTTGTGGGTTTTAAATATGGGCCGAAGATTTGGACTTAATTAGGTTTAGGGATTAAATACGAATTGGATTGGGTTTATTGGAGATGTAAAATATGGAAAAAATGGATTGAATTTGGCTAAAGTTGATACAAATTAAGTACAGTGTGGCTAAAATTTTAAAAAACATAGGCTAAGATTAAATTAACTGCTATTTAATTAATAAACATACTATGCTTATGTAAATTTAATAAATCAAAAATATAATTTACAAAAACATAATTAATAAAATGGCTTAAATATTTTTATTTAAAATTAACTATAAATAATGAAAGTTGTGTAAAATTATATTTGTAATAATATATTTTTTAACTTAATGTATATGTTATTTAATATGTGCAATATTCTATTCATATATGAGATGTACAGTTATAAAAATAAAAATGTAAAATTATAATAATTAATGCAATAAAATATTTATAATTTTAAAAAATGTATGAAATAGTAAATAATTATGTAAAAAAACATTTAAGTGTATATATATAAAACAACATCTTAGATGGGGTACAGGGAGGTCAATTGGGTGTCAACAGCTTCCCTTTCTTTGCTCGAAAATGAGAAATGAATTGTTGAGGAAAGAACGTTGACTTAGTAGCCAATTTTGTCTGATCAAGGAATGATCTCAGTGGGACCAAATGAAATGAGATAAAAATTTGTAACTATGTTATGGCTAAGACTTTTATTTTAAGTCGCCTACATATCTCAAGTTTTATGAGAATGAGGCCGTATGTAGTTTTAAATTTAGGCACGAACCGGATCCCTAAAAAAATTTATAATTTAGGACTTGAATAAGGAAAGGAAGGAGTATGGGATAGAGAGATAATGGAGGAATATAAATTATTACCTTAGTATCACATTATGTTTATATCGGGATGATAACTAATTTGGACGGTAGAGGATTGAAGGAGAAATAAAAGTGAAACTTGCTTTCATTTGACGAGAGATCTATTGTTGCCTTTGTACCTGCAAACTTTAACACTACTAGATAATGTTATTAATAAAATATATGCAAAATGTAGACTCATATGGAAATAGTGTCAGAAAAGTAAAATAAAGAAAGATATATATATTTTAGTGACCGCAAAAAAATTTGCCCTAGTTTCAGCTTTCTAAGGAAGATAGCTACAAAACTAGATAAGTTTGTTAGTACTCAGATACATAGATAAAACTATTTAGAATTAATATATTCTATTTTAGGGTGGATAAACCCAATTATCCTATTTCAGAAATGACGGGCTCATTTGTCCATTTAGGACATAACGGGCTCAATTATCCATTTAAGACATAACGAGCTCAATTGTTCATTTAGGATATAACAGGCTCCATTGTCCATTCTTAAGGTGGAAAATCCCAACATGTCCAATTTTAGAGAGGACAAGTCCAATTGTCCTATTTTAGGGCGAACTATCCCAAAATGTGTCATTCAAGGGCGGACTAATTTGATTATCCATTTTTAGGACTGATGAATCCAAAAATGTCCTAATCTAGGGCAGACGAACTCAAATTGTCCAATTCTAGGGCTGACAAACCAACATAGTGGTAGCATAATTTTAGCAGCTTAAATTATAGTAGCTCGATTCCAGTAGCCTGATAGGTAAAACAGTAATATCGTGGTAGTAGAATAATAGTAGCATAATAGTAGCCTAAAAGTAGCATAATATGGGAATGATTGAATAACATTACAGTAACATAAGATGGGCCTGATCAAATAACTTAATAGTAGTATGATAATAGTAACACGTAGCAGTTTGACGATAGCATAATACAGGCCTGATTGAATAACATGATAGTGGAATAATATTAGACGATAGCAGCTTGATAGTAGCATAACACAGACCGACTAAATAACATAATAGTAACATGATACCAGCTTGACAATAGCATAATACAGACCTGATTTAATAACATAATAGTAGCATGATAGTTGCATAGTAGTAGAAGGATAGCAGCTTAACAATAGCATTATACGGGCTTGACTGAATAAAATAATAGTAGCATGATAATGGCATAGTAGGCAAAAGCTAGTAGCCTGAAGTTGGCATAATACAGTCCTGATTGAATAACATAATAGTAGCATGATAGTGGCATAATAGTAGCACGATAGGAGCTTGACAGTAGAATAATACGAGCCTGACTGAATAACATAATAGTAGCATAATAGTGGAATAATAGGAGAACACTAGTAGCCTGAAGATAGAGAAATAGTAGCCTGAAGGTAGCATAATAGTGATCGATAATAATAGCTTGATAAACAATAACTTGATTTCCGAGGCATAATAATAACTTGGTAATAGTAGCTTGATTTGGGGTATAATAATAACTTGAATAATCGTTTTAAAGTATCACAATAAGGGTCGGACACAAAAGATATTATAATATACACTAAATTTTAGAGAGCAAAGCATTGGTCATTCTCGATTATGAGATTATTTTTGGCATTGTGTGTTGATTTCACCTGCAGTCAAAGAAAAATTGTAAGCTTTAAAAGGCAAGGTTGATACGTACCTTCGCTTGTCCTTTTCTCCTTATCGTTATGTCATGACCCAAGTGGCCATGATTGGCACCTACACTAATCCTCCTGATAGACGAACCAAAGTAACCTCAACTTGTTCATCAAATTACCATATTCATACTATTAAATAAGCACTTGCACATAAAAAGGCGGATTTCTCATAAGAATAAAAGGAATACTTGCAACACCTTTACTTTATATCTTCAGAACTGAAAGTCATCGTACTGAGAACATCTACCTAATCATAGTCTACTAGGAACAAAAACAAAATAGAAAAGTTCATCTCTGGAATAGAGACATCTTCTTCAAGAGGATTGCAGCGGGCTAGAAAAGTAAACCAGCTCACCCTCTAATTTCTTGTAGAGACTTCTAAAAATGAGGTCGAGTGGAACTTTCTGGATCACAGTCTGCACTCAGAAAAGAAGTTCAGCAGTAACAAAAGAACAATGTACTGGTAGGCACCATCGGCCAACCTTAGATAATAATGATTATATGTGTGAAACAGCAACATACATTCAATAGAACAGATAATCGTCGCATAACCCTATTTCTACAATAATTTAGAGTAAGGTTGAAAATAGGACTGATCACTAGATTAGGCCTCGTTACAGTGAGGGTTTAATCATAATAGCGGTCTTTCTGCAATGGTAAGTTTACCGTAGCAGCAGTACTGCATAGGCAGTAACTCGACCAAGTTGTCAACCTCAGTTTCCTCAATTAGCGATTTCTACAATTAGTTCACCAGCTCTGAATATGTTTTTACATGGCAATAACTTAACAATCAAATCGTACACTTATTTACATGATAAACACATGAATCTTCAACAATCAATTCATCACTTAACATATTTAATCGCTAATCTTACTAATTATGAAGAGAATATGACCAACATATCATCATTTAATTACAAGCAACTACACATCTAAGTTGTTATTGTTAATACAGTTCTCATAGTTTGAACCACACTGTACTATTTGGCTCTTCATCAGTTATCATACCATCGATATTGCGTCGGGCACACGCCTTCGTCTCATCACTGTATACTCTCACACGAAACATAACCATACACACATGCTTGAGGGTCTTATTTGTGCCCTTCCAGTCATGACCTGTAGGGGACTCTAAAAATCTATGTACTGTACCAGCATGGTACCCGCTTCCACTCATCTGCACATTCGGATTCTCCCCTCGGACACAAGCCACTCAATCATATTTGCTCACCCAGATGCTCTCTTGTGGAACGAGCCACTCATCTCAAGATAAAATATGTTATCCACTTTCATTCTCATATTCGGTATTGTAATACCCCATAACTTCCTAAGACTAGCTTGGAAATTGAAAAGTTGATTCTGCCCAAAACTACCAAAATTTCCTCAGTACGACCGACACTACGGCCCGTAAAATAAATGTATGAGTCGCACCATGAATTGTAATTGAGGGGAGAGTGAATGGAAGAGATTAAGGTCAAAGGAATCACAACCAGGAGTTACGGATCATATAATAAAGGTACGACTCATAAATGGCAATCGTGGAAAAATACAAATATCTTGGAAAGGAAATCTTGAATAGTCACGAGTCAAGCAACGAATCGTGGAATTAAGGTATGACTCGTACGGTGAGTCTTTGGAAAAGATCAGATGCAGGCTTAGGGATTAGCTCTGAGTCGCAACACCAATCGTATGATTCTGGTATGAGTCGTAAAAGGCATTTGTGGAAAACATTAGAGGAATTGGTTGGAGCAGAATCCATAACCACGACTTGTGGTACAGAAAATAGTATCATGGTATGATTCGTAGGTTAAGTCGTACCACCTGTCAGGCAGGAATTTTCATTATGTTTTTTAGGGGAAATATCATAAAACCCTACTAACTTAACTTCTAAACTACGTCGTTTAAGGTGTTTTCAAGAGGTATTGTAGAGGTATAGTCGACCCTATCCATCATTCCTTCCAAAAACCATATAGCGGAAGTATGATCTACTCAGGTAGTTCTCTTAGAGAAAGCTAGGGATTTCAAGTTTTCATCTTAGATTCTCCGAGTTCTTCTTAGGGAATTCGACTCTAGGTATGTGGGAATTCAACAAAGGAATTTCTCTTCCCTTGTGCCACAAAACCCTTCTATAATTCATCATAAGTCTTAGCCCTAAATGTCAGAAAATAGGGTTAGCTTTAGTTAGGTTAAGAATATTCTTTTGGATTGTAATTCTTATGGACTCTTGCAAAGTTTTCACTATTTAGCAAACATGTTATCCTTTCTTCATGAAATATTGTTTTAGCCTTAATTCTATGAATACAGTAATTTGGGTCTCACATAATTGTCTAGATACAAATGTTGCTTGACATTGTTAGTTCTCGAATTTCTCATTTTGTGATCTTATGGGAGTTCACAACTAGTTTGAATGCTAGTTGAGTCTCAGTTAACAATTAGCCCTTTTCGGCATGTTTCAGTAAGTCAGCTGATCAGGTTGACGATAGTTAGTTTTGAGGAGTGCAGTTCAGTAATATTCCCTAGCTTTAGTTATCATTTAATTTTCTAGAAGGTTACGATGCTTCCAGATAAAGAGCTCTGGCTAGTATTAGAACGCTAGATTCAGTTATTCGATCCAGCATGCTCTCAGGTTACTTCCATGTAAGTATTCCTGACATAGTCCAGGACCCCACCTTTGAGCTATCAGCTTAGTAGTCAAGTTAAGACTATCCAGTGGGAGTAGTACTTAGAACCAAGATGACCGGGGTTCCAGCAAACCCAGGTTCCCAGAATTATGTTGCCGCCGTAGGTTATTAGCCCAATGGGACCCAAACTTGTGATCACCTAGCCCAGCCACTATACCTGGCAAGGTATGGTGGGCTTTCTCTGATAGGGTGTATACATCGGACTCCACGTCTAGCTCACATGGTTATATATCAGTTATCGACTCTCCCACTCATCAGTACAATTTAGTTCAGCTCAATTTTAGTTTTACTCAGTTTAACTTTAGTTCAGTTTAGTCACTCAGTTCCAGGACATGTTTATGACCGTCAGTTAGGGTCTATATTGACGTCATCATAGTATTACCTTAACTTCTATCAATATGTAGTATCTGTTGGTTATTTCATATTATTTTAGTTTAGCTGCTTATTTTCCATGCTTATTGTATATCGCACTTACTCAGTACATTCAAAGTACTGACGCATACTTTCAATGTTTTATCATATTATGATACAGGCACAGGTTCTCAGTCTCAGCATCGTTAGTAATTCTCTCCAATGATATTAGTAGCAACGTTGTTTTTTGAATCCACTTCTTGCAAGGACAATGGTTATTCGTTCAGTTAGTTCTTTATTCAGTTAAACTTTAGAGTTAGCTAGGGACTTGTCCCAGCAACTCATCAGTTAGTAGTTGGCTTTTAGACACAATTATTCTGCATTCTTTTAGTTATTGTTGCTCTTTTCAAACTAATATTTCTTGGATAATTATTATTGAAAAGCTTCCACTTATGTTTACTTAGTTTTCTAGTGTGATGTTAGACCATAGGTTAGCTTTGGGTCACTTGTGACACCAAGTACCATGTCTCGTCCAGGGTATAGACGTGAAAAACTTGGTATTAGAGCTGTAGGTTTGGAGGATCCTAGGATGCTAGAAAGTCGCATCAACTAGTGTCCTTTTCATGGGTGTGAAGCGTGCAACACTTATGATGGGGAGGCTACAAGACGTTATTGGGAAAATCCTATTTTGTTCATACTCCTAATCGTGCATTGAGTTTAATTTTGAAAATGTCCTCCTAACTCATGTTATATTTATTTTAGTGAAAATATACCTCTTGCGAGAGGAAATGTAAGGAGGGCTGGCAATATCAACCAACCTGCCCCACCAGCTCCAGCAGCCCCTCAGGACGATCAAGTGTCCTCAGCAGAATTCTAAGCGGCGATTCAGCTGTTGGGTCAGACGGTGACCAACCAAGTGAACCTACAGGTGGTCCTAGTGAATATAAATAGGTTTGTAGCAGCTTCCAGGGTTCGAGACTTCATCCAAAAGAACCCTCCAGCTTTTCATGGATCCAATGTGGGAGAGAACCCCCAGGAGTTTATGGATGAGGTATAGAAGAGCACATGTATTATGGGTGTTAGTTCCGTGGAGAGTGCTGATCTAGTTGCCTGCCAGTTGAAAGGGGTGGATCAGATTTAGTACAACCAATGGAAGGATGGGAGGCTAGTAGAGCAGTATTAGTAGAGTGGGGTGAGTTCACTACTGCATTTCTAGATAGATTCTTCCCTTGAGAATTGAGAGAGGCCAAGGTTGCAAAATCCATGAATTTGAGGCAGGGTAATATAATAGTGGAGGAATATGCATTGGAGTTAACAAGGTTGTCGAGGTATACTCCAGAGATGGTCGTTGCGCCAAGGGTTCGCATGCTTAAATTCATCAATGGAGTGTCAGATTTGGTACTTAAGGAGTGCATAACTAAATCGCTCATCAAGGACATTGACCTCTCTAGCCTCATCATTCATGACCAATAGATTGAGGCAGAGAAGTTGAAGAACATGGAGCGGGAGAACAGGCGGGCTAGAACAGGTCAGTCGGATTATGGCCACTAAAGGTCCTGCGGCACTAGTAGCCCACAACAGCAGCAATAGAGGACTCCAGCACCCATAGCAGCCAGTGACCCTTCTTTTTGATCCCACAAGGATCGAAACGGTAAAGCATCCGGCTCTCAGTCCTAGAGTTACAATTCCAGCAACCGTTACCCAGCTTGTCCTAAGTGTGGAAGGAATCATCCAGATGAATGCCACATGGGTAAAGAGGGTTGCTTTGAATATGGGCAATTGTGTCACAGGTTAAAAGACTGTCTATCAGTAGGAGGGGGAAAACTTAGTCTACTTCAGCAGCCCCAACAGGTCGTGTAGCTCCACAGGGGACTACTTCAGGTATGGATGGAAGTTAGTGCAAAAACCATTTCTATACTTTGTCCTCTCGTCGAGATCAGGAAAGCTCACCTAACATGGTCATGGGTATGTTACATCTTTTCCATCTAGATGTATATGCCCTACTAGATACAGGAGTCACACGATAATTCATAACTCCTTATGTAGCTGTTTAGTTTGAAATCAGGCTAGAAGTTCTCTTAGAACCGTTCTTAGTCTCTACCCCAATTGGTGAGTAAGTTAGAGCCAGCCGGTTATATAGAAACTGCCTAGTCTCAGTTTTGAGTAAAGTTATTCCAGCTAATCTAGTAGAGCTAGACAGGGTCGATTTTGACCTCATTCTTGGCATGGATTTTTTATATTCCTATTATGCCTCAATTGACTACAGAACTAGAGTCGTCAAGTTTCAGTTTCCTAATGAGCCAGTCATAGAATAGATAGGTAGTGTTTCAGTTCCTAAGGGTCGGGTTATTTCCTACCTTAAGTCAAGGAAGCTCATCTCGAAAGGGTGCATCTATCACCTAGTTCGGGCCAAAGATTCTATCTCCAAGACCCCAACTATTCAGTCAGTTCCATTTGTAAGCGAATTTCCAGATGTGTCTCCCTAAGATCCTCCCTGAGTCCCTCTCGAGCGGGAAATAGGCTTTGGCATAGACCTTCTTCCACACACTCAGCCTATCTCTATTCCTCCTTATAGAATTGCTCCAACTGAGCTTAAGAAGTTGAACGAACAGTTGAAAGACCTTCTAGATAAGGTTTCATTAGGCCCAACATCTCTCCATTGGGTGCTCTAGTTTTTTTCATGTGGAAAAAAGATGGTACTCTAAGAATGTGTATCAACTACAGTCAACTAAACAAAGTTACAGTTAAGAACAGGTATCCCCTACCCAGGATTGACGACTTATTTGATCAGCTTCAGGGAGTCAGTTCTTTTTCCAAGGTAGATCTCATTTTGGGATATCGTCATCTTAGGGTCAGGAAATGTGACATATAGGAAATTGCCTTCAGAACTCGGTATGGTCACTATGAATTCTTGGTTATGTCATTTGGACTAACCAATGCCCCTGCAGCTTTCATAGACCGAATGAATAGGGTATTCAAACAGTATCTGAACATGTTTATCATTGTATTCATAGATGACATCTTGGTATACTCCAGATTGAGGAGGACCATGCTAACCATCTCAGGATAGTGTTGCAGACTCTCATAGAGCACCAACTGTTCACTAAATTCAGCAAGTGTGAATTCTGGCAGAAGTTTGCAGCTTTCCCCAGTCACGTGGTCTCAGGTGAGAGCATTCAGGTAGATCCTCAAAAGATTATAGCGGCGAAAGACTGGACAAAACCCACTTCCCCAGTAGGTATTAAGATCTTTGTGGGTCTAGCCAGTTATTATCGACGGTTTATGGAAGGATTTTCTTCTATCGCGTCTCCTCTGAATAAACTAGCTCAGAAAAAGTTGATGTTTCAATGGTCCGATGCATGTGAAAAGAATTCCAAGAGTTGAAGATTCGACTCACTACAACTTCAATTTTTACCTTACCAGAATGAACATATGGGTTTGTAGTCTATTGTGATTTTGCCCAAGTTGGTCTCGGTTGTGTTCTGATATAGTGGTGTAAGGTGATAATTTATTCCTCCAAACAACTCAAGGTTCATGAGAAGAACTATCTGACTCATGATCTTGAATTGGTAGTAGTGGCATTTGCTTTGAAAATATGGAGGCATTACCTGTATGGGGTTCACGTGAAAATTTTCACCGACCACAAGAGCCTTCAGTACGTGTTCAATTAGATTTGAACCTTCATCAGAGAAGGTGGTTGGAGTTATTGAAGGATTACGACATGAGTGTGTTATACCACCCGGGCAAGGCAAATATAGTATTGGATGCCTTAAGCAGGATATCCATTTGGAGCGTTGCTCATGTTGAAGAGTGTAGAAAAGAGCTAGCAAAGGATATGCATAGGTCAGCTTGGTTAGGAGTGTAGTTGGTGGATTCAGCTGAGGGAAGAATAGTACTGCAGAGTGGGTTAGAATCTTCGTTAGTTGTTGAGGTTAACTCAAAGCAGGATGAAGATCCCATACTGCTCAAGGTGAAAGAAGTAGTGTTAAGCAAAGAGGTGGAGGCCTTCTCCAAAAGGGGGAGATGGTGTACTTTGCTTCTAGGGCAGACTATGTGTTCTAGACATAGACAACTTGAGGTAGCAAATATAGGTAGAAGCACACAACTCCAGATATTCTATCTACCCAGGTGCCACTAAGATGTACCGTGACCTACAAGAAATCTACTGGTGGAACGGCATGAAGAGGGATATTGCAGAATTTGTGGCTAAGTGCCCAAACTACCAGCAGGTTAATGTTGAATATCAGAGACCTAGTGGTATAACTCAGGATATTAGCATACCCAGGTGGAAGTTGGAAGAAGTGAATATGGACTTCATTATAGGATAACCTCAAACTCGTTGGCAGCATGATTCCATTTGGGTAATAGTAGACAGGATGACTAGGTCAGCACATTTCTTCCCAGTTAAAACTATAGACTCAACTGAGGATTATTCTAGGTTGTACATTCAGGAGTTGGTAAAACTGCATGGGGTTCCCTTGTCCATCATTTAAGATAGAGGTACCCAGTTCACCTCGCAATTGTGGAAGTCATTTCAGAAAGGACTTGCTACTCACGTAAACCTCAGCACAACTTTCCACACTCAGACAGATGGACAAGTTGAGCGGACTATTCAGGCCTTAAAAGATATGTTGAGAGCTTGTGTGATCGACTTCAAGGGCAGTTGGGATGATTACCTACCTCTCATCGAATTTGCATACAACAACAGCTACCACTATAGTATTCAGATGGCCCCGTTTGAGCATTATATTATAGGAGGTGTAGGTCTCCTATAGGGTGGTTTGAACTTGGCAAAGCTACTTTGATAGGACAACATTTAGTTCATGAGGCTATGCATAAAGTGTAGACAAAGGTTGAGGATAGCTCGGAGTCGCTTGAAATCATATGCAGATGTGAGGAGAAGGGAACTAGAATTTACTATAGATGATTGGGTTTATTTGAAGATTTCACCTATGAAAGGGGTGATGAGATTTGGACCCTACAGGATTCTACAGCGAATTGGCAATGTGGCCTATGAGTTAGTTATCTTCAGAGTTAGCATCTGTGCACCAAGTCTTCCATGTGTCACTGTTGAAGAAGTGCATCGGTGACCCGACCTCAATTGTGCCACTAGACAGTGTAAGAGTGAAGGATAGTCTCTCTTACGAAGAAGTCCCAGTTCAGATCCTAGACCGTCAGGTTTGTTAGCTGAGAAATAAGGAGGTTGCTTCATTAAAAATCTTATGGAGGAACAAGCTAGTTGAGGTGGCCACATGGGAAGCAGATGCAGACATGATAGCTAAATTCCTCCTCAGTCCAATTTCAGCATCAAGTTAAATTCCTCCTTAGTCAATTTCGCACTCATTAGCTCTATTCATGTTTTCAATATGCACACTAGTTTTGCCAACTCAGTTACTATGCATGTTTCAGTTCTGAGTTAGTCACTCCTTCCAACATCAGTTTATAGTTTTCAGTTTGGGAATTTTAGCTCTTTTCCCAGTCTTTCAGCTAACTTAGACTTCATTCAAGAATGAATGTTTCCAAGAGGGATATATTGTAACACCCCAAACTTCCTAAGACTAGCTTGGAAATTTAAAAGTTGATTATGCAGAGAACTGGAAAAATTTCCTCAGTACGACTCATAGTACGACCCATACAATAGAGGTTCGAGTAACATCATGACTCGTAATTGGGGAGAGTGAATGGTAGAGATTAAGGTTGGAGGAACCAAGACTAGGAGTTACAAATAATGTAATGGAGGTACGGGTCATACATGGAAATCGTGAAAAAATATTAAGATCTTGGCAAGGAAATCTTGAGTAGTCACAAGTCAAGCTACGACTCATGGAACCAAGGTACGACTTATAGGGTGAGTCATTGGAAAAGATCAGATGCAAGCTCAGGGTTTAGTTACAAGTTGCAACACCAATCATATGATTCAGGTACGGGTCGTAAAAGGCATCCATGGAAAACTTTAGAGGAATTGGTTGGAGCAAAATCCCTAACCACGACTCATGGTAAGATTCGTAGGTTGAGTCGTACCACCTGTCGGGCATGAATTTTCATTAAGTGTTTCAGGCACAGTTTTGTAAAACTCTACCAACTTAACTTCTCAACTATGTCGTTTAGGGTGTTTTCAAGAGGTATTTTAGAGGTATATTCAACCCTCTTCCTCATTCCTTATGAAAACCGTATAGCAGAACTACGATCTACTCAGACAGTTCTCTTAGAGCAAGCTAGGGCTTTCATGTTTTCTTCTCAGATTCTCTGAGTTCATCCTAGGGGAATTCGACTGCAGGTTTGTGGGAATTTAACAAGTGAATTTCTCTTCCATTGTTCCCCAAACCCATCTATAATTCATCATTAGTCGTAGCCCTGAATGTTCGAAAATAGGGTTAGCTTTAGTAAAGATTTTGAATTTTCTTGTGGATAGTAATTCATATGGACTCTCGCAAATTTTTCACTATTTAGCAAGCATGTTGTCCTTTCTTCATGAAATATTGTTAAATCCCTAATTTTATGAATGCGGTAATCTGGGTCTCGCATAATTGTCTAGATACAAATGTTTCCTGACTTTGTTAGTTCTCCAATTTCTCATGTTGTGATCATTAGGGGAGTTCACTACCAATTTGAATGCTAGTTAAGTCTCAGTTAACAATTAGCCCTTTTCAATATCTTTTAGTAAGTCAGCTGATTAGTTTGACGATAGTTTGTTTTGAGGAGTTTCGTTTAGTAATACTCCCTAGCTCCAGTTATCAGTTATTTCTGTAGACGGTTACGATGCTTCTAGATAAGCAGTTCTGGCCAGTCTAAGAAGACCTGTTTCAGTTATCCGGTCCTACAGACTCTCAGATTACTTTCAGATAAGTATTCCTGACATATTCCATGACCACAACTTCGAGCTATTAGCTTAGTAGTCAAGTTAGTACTATCTAATGGGAGTAGTACTTAGCACCAAGCGGGGATTCCAGCGCACCCAGGTTCCGAGAACTATGTTGCTACTGTAGGTTATTGGCTCAACGGGCCCCAAACTTGTGATCACCCAGCTTAGCCACTATACCCTGGCAAGGTATAGTGGGATTTATTCAATGAGGTGTATACATCGGACTCCATGTCTAGCTCACGTGGTTATATATCGGTTATTGACTCTCCCACTCATCGGTACAGTTTAATTCAACTCAGTTTTAGTTTTACTCAGTTTATGTTTAGCTCAGTTAAGTCTCTCAGTTCCATGACATGTTTATGACAGTCAGTTAGGGTCTATATTAACCTCATCACAGTATTACCTCAGCTTCCATCAGTATGCAGTATCAGTTTGTCATTTCATGTTATTTTAGTTCAACTGCTTATTTTCCATGCTTATTGTATATCTCACTTACTCAGTACATTCAAAGTACTGACGCATCCTTTCTATGCAGTATCGTATTGTTATATAGGCACAGGTTCTCAGTCTAAGCATCGTTAGTAGTTCCCTCTGACGATATCAACAACAATGTTATTTGGAGGGTCCTCATCTTCCGAGGATGATGGTTATTTGTTCTGCGAGTTCCTTATTCAGTTAGACATTAGTGTTAGCTGAGGGCTTGCCCCAGCAACTCATTAGTTAGTAGTTGTCTTGCAGACACAATTGTTCGATATTCTTTTAGTTAAGGTTGTTCTTTTCAAACCTGTATTTCTTGGATGATTATTATTGTGCAGCTTCTATTTATGTTTTCTTAGTTTTCTAGTGTGATGTTAGACCATGGGTTTGCTTAGGGTCACTTGTGGCACCAAGTACCGTGTCTCGTCCGGGGTGTAGACTCAAGGCGTGATAGGTTTACTATTACTCAAACAAATTATAAGACTTTTCGGAGGCATCATATTACCTTTATCAACTCTGCTATACTTACCAATATTCAAAAACTTACATGGCAATTCGAAAGAACACATTTAACCTCTCAATGCACTCAATTTCACACAACATTATTAACAACAATCATCTCAAGTTCACTTCACCAACAAAATTAACACGTCATGATATTAAAAACAATTAGTGTCTACGACCAACTAAGCACATTTTCATTCCATACACATACACATCATTATATAAAGTTTAACTTATTAAACCATAACCTACCTCAATTTATGAAAGAGAGAATTCAGCTATTCCACAGGAGCTTTTCCCTTTTGTAAGGCCTCCGAACATACAAAATCTAACACAACCAAAGTGAAATTACATTCAATCATCTATACTCTACTCGGGCGTAAAACTTCAGTTCTAACCTCCACTCTACCCTATGTCAAGTCAAATTTACTGTTCTAATGGGTAATATGCCACGTTCTACCCCTGTACCGATTATCTCAACTTGTTTTCAAGAAGTTTTTACTCCTAAAACCCTTTTAAATCACTTCTAACTCAACAAGGTCCTAGATTTATCAAATTCTAGGTCTCGAACCATGGTAAAATAGGTGTTCTATAATCGTATTACTTCTAAGAATTGTTAATTGCTCACTTTTAGGCCTATGAATCAACACCCAACCCTTTTTCTTCAATTATCCCTAGTTTCCATAACCTAGGGTTTTCATCTGAGAGAACACCAACTAAGACCACCTATTGATTCTAGGGTGTTAGTAAATTGAAAAGGAAGAAAACTACATTCTTATATTGAGACGAACAATCACTTCAACCTCTGAAAAATTGTCATCACCATTCTAAAATGTCGTGCCTTAGTTTTATGAGTGAAAAACTCCAAAATTCCAACTTAAAACCATCTTACTGCCTCCCATCATCCACTACAGCAATCGCATTTCCACTGCAGCGGACCCGCTTTGACGGTCAGGACCCCGCAACAGCAAACCCAATTGCTAGTCCTTCCTTCAAGCTACGGTGAACCTTTGACCATCATGATGGTCTCAGTGCAATGGCACTTTCACTACTGCAATGGTCGCCTTTAATAAAAAAACTCGAAATTTTTGCATAATTTCCCTTCCTTAAACTCAAGTCGAAATCCAACTTTTCCAACACTTCCCACCATGGACCTAGGCACAGAGAGGTTGGTTTGGATTTACTTTCCTATAATGTTGTGCCTCCGATGCACGTGGTCGTACAAGTAATATGCTGACCCTTTGCGAGCCAGATGTTGAACCTATAAGGAATAAATTATTAGTAAATATTCAAGTTCAAGTATTAATTCAAAATTTAAAAGTGCAATTTTTCAATAATTAAATGTTTTATTTCGAAATCTAAGGATGATTATAAATTTAGTTGAAAAAAAGTAATGAGAAAAATCCAAAGTTAAGACCAAACACTCATGTATAGCTATATTCATATTGGTTCAAGTATGTATCTTCATTTGTTGTCTCACAATATAAATTCCATGTTCATGGTCTTTCGAGCCTCTAAACATAATAGAATTGGCCTCATAACTACATTGTTTAATGTGGATGTGACAACCCAATTCTCATGCAGTTCCCTATGTGGAGTGGTTTACGGGGTTAATACCCTTGGTTATGGACTTTCGAACCTCTAACCATTTAACCTAAACTTGACCTCACAACTACATCAAGGAGCGGTGATATGACAACACAAATTTAGGTGTCTAGCTATCTTCCCATTTTATAACCAAGTGAGGCAAATTAGGTATATTTCTATCCTAACAGCGAATTAGCCTTAAAGACTTGAACTCACTTCTTATATTCCTAGTTCTATTATAAGTTTTTCTCTTTCAAGTTTTCCTAAGATTAACAGTTGCATTTTAATGGTGATCAATCATTATAATGAATAAAAATAAGAATGCAAGACACACAGTAATGATGAACTTGAAATAAGATAAAATTAAACAAATACGATCATGTTATGTGGCCTCAACCCTAGAAGAAGGGTTTTAGCCACTCATGCTAATATATGAATTCATAGTATACTTACAATTCATGTAGAAACTAGAGTGAAAAATGAAATAAAAGCAAACCGTAAGTAGAGTATCATCCATTCTCCCTTGTGCCTCTATGTTTTTCTCTGAATATTGCATGATGATTTACAAAATAAGCCAAGTGTTTTATTTATACTTAATGAAATTTGGCCATGGAGGAACCACCTCCGTGTCACGCTGCCCATCACAGTAGTTTGCCTCCGTGACACAGAGGTATTGCGCGTAGCTACTGGAATATGCGCTTGGCATATTGCTGGTCGGGAAGGGCATCAGCGTGGAACTAACATTTTCGTGCATCATGGATGGCGTGGCACGATGCCTAGCATGCATCCTGTCCAGCATGGCACGGCACCAACGTGCAGGCACACTGCATAGCAGTAGTCTCGCGTGCACAGCAGGGGTGTGGCACAATGGCCAACGTGCCAATGTGCCAGCATGACATGTTGGCTGTGCGGCAGGTCCATTTCTTACATCTTCATTCCATCACATTTGAATTTATCCCAAGCTTCCTTATTTCTCATGCATTTCCATTCCGAGCCACATCCTCAGCATATTTTACCTATAAAAAATGGATTAACCACGTATGTTAGTTCATGCATGACAATAAATACAAGATTACAGTAGATTATACTTAACATAAGGTAAAAACAAAGCTACAACTTGGATATAAAATATCACTTGGGAATGTAAATGTGCCCAAGATAACTACTCCACACTTAACGCCTTGTTCGTCCCTGATAACGCTCAAATAACACTCTTCTAAAAGTATGACGTGGACGCTATCAATAAAGAACCTAACTCGGTTGGGATCGATCCCACAGGGAATATGGTCAAGATATAGAATAACGCTAGTATTTAAACTATTAAATCTGTTATTTCCTAAAAGGGGGTTTTATAAGGAAGTAACATGTAAAAATATTTACAGTTGGATTGTTATCAAGATAATGCAATTAACCAGGGAAGTGTTCCCCATGGATTCATAACTATTTTAGATTTTACACTTGTGATCTATCCCAATTCTTGACTTGTAGAAATCAGAATATAGATTAATACAAATGACTAGTTCATCCCTATTAGTTGACTATACTCAATTATCGGATTAGGTCTCTCCAGTGATTTCAATTTAACCACCATCAATTTATTCCAAATTAACTATCATGCGACTGCAGCTCAAGTCATATAATGAAGCACACAGTTCAAGGCTTTGTTGTTATTCTTTTTTCCTAATCTCAACCTCTCTATATTCAAGAAAGTACATAATTCAGGCAATTCCTAACATTGCACTCCATTAAGAGACGTTTAAGATTGAAGAGAATTCAATACAAGCATTAGCATTGGCGTGAATCACTTTGTGCAAACCCTAGTTTGTTAATTCAGCATGATTCCAACAACCCTAGTTGTGGAGGTTTTTAGCCTCTCATGATTGTAAGAAAATAATTAGCATTCATAGACGAAAAAATAAATTAGAACTTACAATGATGATTGAAAAGTAAATCCACTTGATTATTGCAAAAGATCAATGAAGAACAATTCAAGAAAAATAGAAGAATCAATACAAGAAACTCTCCAAAAGTTGTTTTCAATATTCCAAAAAGTCAAATTCCTCTCAAAAGAATTAAATTTTGTTCACTCACGAAGAAAAATAACCTATAAAATTATTTATACAAACAATTAGAAACCTTTCCTAAAGTAACAGGGAAACTAATAAACTGTCGTCGCCTTCATCTACGACTCGTACCATGATTGTACGCGTCATACATCTGCTTGTACAATGTATGGTAACTATGAATCTAGCTAATTGTTGGAACTTGGTACGACTCGTACATTGATCCTACGAGTCGTACATTGTTGTCATGATCTGAATCTTATAGTTTTGACATCCTCTAAATATTTCCACAAGTTTCTAGGTACGACTCGTACCTTCATCCTACGAATCGTGACTGCCTCTCGTACCTTGAGTTCTACCATTCATCAATCGTTCTGAACTTTATCACGGCACTGTGGTACGGGTCGTAGGTAGTTATCACCGATTTGTGGTTGCTACCCATAACAGGAGACTAACCTAGTGTAGCTTCATCTATACTTCTCTATGATTCTTAGCACGACGCGTACCATGATTGTATGACTCGTACTAAGGTCTGTACTTGGCCCTTTTCCGCACTCTTTTCGCTTCTTTTGAAAATTTCAACTCCAACATCTAATTTCCCTGAAAATAAAGTAAAAGTGCATCATATCCGTATAAACTCACCTAAGACCATGCTTATTTCCCAATTTTAAGTGTCGAAAGTGCGGTAAACCCGTAGCACATCTACACTTTTAACTGAACACTTTTGAATGGTCTCGGGAAAACTAAACCAAACTATAAAATGACACTTAACTAGAAAGTAAGCTAGAAGACCTACAGCTAACACAACAAAATCTGCACAAAAAACCATTCTCAGCTTTTGACCCATTTTTCATTCAAACCAAGTCAATTATGCACATATATAACAACAACTCATGACATACAGGGATCAAGATATGTCCTCTAACTACCAGTAGAGAATTAAGCTATCACTATTGCTACTCACATTGACAACTGGCAGAATGCAATATAAACCATGTATTCTCACAGCAAATGAAGTCCCCACAACTCAAAGATATATAGAAAATGAATCTTGGGTCTAATCAAGTAAGACTCTCACTCTCACAACAAAGATCCAACTACTGCATATCGGATACCATAGGTTTGCCCTTATTTTTCTCTACTTTGGTTTTTTCAGACAGTTAGGCTAGGATCACTATAAGACTTTTCTCGGCTTGTAACGTAGGCTTCGGATTGGGTATGGTAGATATGGCTATAAGTGACTAACCCTCCTTGGACCTACACACTTTGGCTTTACTTTACACTTTTTATCCCTTTCTTCTCCTTTTAGCTTTTTCCTCTCCTTTTCACCATTAAAATGCAATGTGTTGGTGTATATTTCAACTCTTTTTTATTCATTTTTACATTTCAACTCTTTTTTATTCATCATTTCTTTCTTTACACCACACCTCACTGTTATTTGACTTTTTCTTACTTTTCCACCTCCTCATAGATTACGCACCCCTACTATAGCCACCCTCAACTTAGGTATTTTTCCTGAGTTGAGGTTCAAAATTCAAAGGAGGGATCAAGGCCAAGAAGGTTCATTAAAAATATGGGAAAGGTGAATTGGTAATCAAAGAAAAATGGTCCACTTTTAGGCTCAAAATCGGGATTAAGGGATTTATTTTTATTTGGTTTGGTAATTTAAGCTAAAATGGACTAAAATAAAAATAGCCTATGATACTTTCCTAACAAACTATCTTACAACCTATGTAAAGACCAATCAGGCAAGTTCTAGATCCTTTACACAGTATTGAACTAGATAAGTATCCTCACTAACTCACGGTACAGATTTGCATTTATTCGACATATATGGTTCATGCACAACATACAATACACATGCTAATATACTAAATGTCTTTCAAAGATCCACAGAAGTCATACATTGCTGTTAACACACACAACTAGACACCAAAAAATTTTAAAATAAGGATATTTTTTTTTCCAATATTTCAAACATGTGCATGTATTGGTTTTATCGTACGCCTAACTACTTCTAGCTAAATAAAACACAAAAAAATCCTAAATATGCCGGTTGTACGAGATAGCTTGTCCAAGGGAAAAGAAACACGACAAGAAAAACCCTCAAACAAAAATCAAAAACCGAAAAATGAAACAAGAATGTAAACGAGGAAAATAACTACTAAAAGTTAAACACAAGAAATTACTCTAATCCTAAACTGTATTCCACGGCAACGGTGCCACTCTTGATAACGTCAAATAACACTCCTCGAAAAGTATGATGTGGACGCTATAAATAAATAAAATAACTAGTTGGGATCGATCCCACAGAGAATATGGTCAAGATATAGAATAATGCTAGTATTTAAGCTTTTAAATATGTTATTTCCTAAAATGGTGGTTTTGTAAGGAAGTAACACGTAAAAATATTTGCAATTGGATTTTTATAACGATATGCAATTAACTAGGTAAGTGTTCCTCGTGGGGTTATAACTACTTCCAATTTTACCTTTGTGATCTATTCCGTTGCTTGACTTATAAAACTGATAACACAGATTCATCCATATGACTGGTTTGTCCCTATTGGATCACTATAGTCAATTATCGGATTAGATCTCTTGAGTGATTTCACTTTAACTGTTAATAATTTTTTCCCAATTAACTATCATGCAACCGCAACTCAAGTCATACAATGAACCACAAAGTTCAAGGTTTTATTGTTATTCTCTTTTTCTAATCTCTACCTCTCTTGATTCAAGCAACTAGCGTATTCGGGCAAGTCCTAATGTTGCTCTGTGTTAAGAGACATTTCATATTGAAGAGAATACAATACAAGCATTAGCGTTGGTTTAGAGTCATTTTATGAAAATCCTAGTTTGTTAATTCACAATAGTTTCCACAACCCTAGTTGTGGAGGTTTTAGCCTCTCATTGTTGTAAGAAAATAATTAGCATTCATAGACGAAAATATAAGTTAGAATTTACAATGATGATTGAAAATTAAAAACACTTGATTATTGCAAATGATCAATGACGAACAATTCAAGAACAATGGAAGAATCAACACAAGATACTCTCCAAAAAGTTGTTCTCAGTATTCCCAAAAGTTGAATGCTTCTCAAAAGAATCGAATTTTGTTCTCTTCCAAGAAAAATATCCTAGAAAAGTATTTACATAAATAATTAGAAACCTTTTATAAATTAACAAGAAAATTGATAAATTGTCGTTGCCTTCACCTATGACTCGTACCATGATTGTACGAGCTGTACCTCTGCTCGTACAATGTCTAGCAACTCTGAATCTGGCTAAGTGTTGGAACTTGATATGACTCGTACATTTATCCTATGATTCATACGTTACTGTCATGGTTTGAATCTGGAGTCCTGACATCATTTAAATATTTCCATGAGTGTCTTGGTTCGACTTATACCTTCATCCCACGACTCGTGACTGCCTCTCATACATTGAGTTCTGCCATTCATCAATCCTTTTGAACTTTACCACGGCTCTGTGGTATGGTTCATAGGTTGTTATCATGATTCGTGGTTTCTACCCGTACCAGGAGACTAACCCAGTGCAGCTTCTTCTGTTCTTCTCTATAACTCCTGGTACGACTCATACTAGGATGGTATAGCTTGTACCACGATTCGTAACTTGGACATTCCCTTAAGCTATCTTTTGGATTTTTCCACAATTCTCAGTAGGGCTCGTACCATGATTGTACAACTCGTACTGTGGTCTGTACTTGGCATTTTTCTGCACTCTTTTCACTTCTTTTGCAAATTCCAACTCCAACACCTAATTTTCCTTAGAACAAAGTAAAAGTGTGTCATATCCGTATAGACTCACCTAAGACCATACTTTTTTCCCAATTTTAAGCATCAAAAGTGCTTTAAACCCATAGCACATCAGTCCTCGAACAAATCCTTTATATCTCATGCACAAGGAAGACTCACACATCACTAATCGAAGAAGGATGACTCAAGTTAAGGCTACCATGATTGACTTAGATGGCAAGTACAAATAGAGAATTCTACATATGACCCAATTAAAACCAAGTATAACCAAGTTAAGACCTCCTAGCCTCAAGAATTGACTCTACCACTATAGCAAACTCATGCACATTAGCCAATTAAGAATTCCGAAATGAATCCTATCTTTCCTGAATCCTATCTTTAGTCAAACATGTGCCCTCACGACAAGAGAGATACCCATTTGCACACACAAATTTGCAAGTTATAACATGTAAGGTTATATGAATAAGAATTATATTCACTCTTACACGGAATTCACATGCAACATGTGACGACCCATATGCTTGTCTTTAGTGTATTACTCCACTAATACATGAACATCTAAAAGTAAGATAAAATAGGACTTGATGGGTTATAATGTAAGATAAGGGACAGGTAGCTATTATTCTAGCTAGTAAAAGTGATGATCTTCCTTATGAGCTTTTAATACATCATTTTTTCACGTTAAGCACCCCTTTTTTTCTTCTTTTACTTCACCTCTTGTTCTTCTCAACTCTCAATTTACCTTTTTGTTTCCCCATTTGTTTAAACACGCTTATACTGTTAGTAGGGAGTACTCAAACATTAAACACTACATCATTCTTTTGTTCTTTTCTACTCCCTACTAGTACTAATGCTTTTTGAACATTGCACGCTTAGTTTTTTCTTCAACTTTTGTGGCCACTATCTCCCCTTTTTCAATATTTCCTCCTTTTACTCTTGTGCATCTATCACTTAAGCGCTTAGGAGTTTTGGATCAAATTCAGGTTAATTGAAAGAAAAGGAATAAGCTTTTAATGTGGCTGACAAAGAATAGGCTAAAGGTTCAATTGGGCTAACTTTGATTAAACATTGTAGTAAGGTAAAGCAATGGATGAAAACATGTTTATTTAAAGAAATGCCTAAATCATCTCCTACAATCAACATCATTCATTTCTCTTAGCAAACACACCTAAAAAGTTGTAGACCTTACATGATAGCATGGAATATACAAAAATCTCACACTCAATGCACATGTTTAACTCCGGACAAACCTATATAGACTATAAGTACAACTAATCACATGAATTCAACATTAAGCATAAAACACACATAGTCATATTCCTGAGCCTAAGTGTCTCAACAAAGCCATAAACTTTATTCAACATGCTTCTCAGTTAACATTCACTTGCATCTTACAATCATATACAACACTCAACAAGAGCATCAAAAACAAAAACCTAATGAATAATTTTCCCTCAAGATGCTCATCATCCATCCATCATCAGAAAAAGCACTTAACTATGACTAAACCATTAGGTACACACAATTCAAATACTTTATTCTCTGTTCAAAGTGCCCCCCTTCGAAAAAGAATCGGAAACAAACACCAAAGGGTGGGTGAACTATGCCCTATTCAGACATTCAAATCAAACAATTTTAGACCCAACTCATCATTCGCCCTCTATCAACATCCAAAAAATTTTGAATTTCCCTCACCCCACACTCAAAATATGTTATTTCCCCAAAGCATCAATTAGAATTTAAAAAAGGGTCAAGGATACTTCCTGAGGCCTCTAGGCCTAGCTAGCAGCATGCTTTCATTGATTTTTGAACACACGGGTCAGCAACCCCACACTCATGTTTTTCCATGCTCCTTAGCTTCTACTTCTAAGGGTACTCAAACTTCCCCTTTTTCTTCTCTGAACTCAATAAAAACAAAAGCAAGGATGAAGATAAACAAAATTTAAAAATAAAGAAAAAGAAATCATACCTGTAGTATACTTAGATTGCCTCCCAGCAGTGCCTGATTTTACTTCGCGGCCACAACGTGAATCACCCTTCTTAGGATGTTCTCAAACTCTTCCTCCTTTTCGTTGACCACCTCTTCTTTTACTTGACTATAGATGGAAAAGCCTCCACATATTCCCTCTTCACCTCCATCACCTTCTTTACAAAATTATTTGGCCTCTTCTTAGCAATAGGCTTGGGTTCTCTTTTTATGATCTCCTTTAGAAGTATACTTTTGCAGTCATCCAGCTGAAACTCATCCTCCGTTAACACATTGATCAAACAAAGATCTTTGTAATGTGTTGGGGCGTTGATTTCTTAATACAGTACAAAGATCTCCTCCTCATCATTCACCCTCATTTTTAGGGTGCCTGCTCTTACATCAATCATAGCTCCTCCCATAGCAAGGAATGAACATCCCAAAATGAGGGGTACCTTACCATCACAAAGTCAAGTATTATAAAATCAGGAAGTGTTATAAACTTACCTACTTTGATGAGTAGATCCTCAATAATTCCCTTTGGGGCCACCCTCAACTTGTTAGCCAGCCGCAACATCACTTTGGTAGGCCTTGGTTTTCCCAAAATCAAGTGTATTGAACAATACCGGGGCATGAAGTTCACAGCCGCCACTAGATCAACAAGGCCCACATTAGATATTTTCAACGTATTTGTATGGGGAGGGTGAAACTCGCTAGGTCTTTGAGCTTCTTTGGCATCTTGCTTATCATCCTAAAACTACACTACTCAGTTAGTGCCATATTCTGCAGATCCATCAGTATCATCTTGTTGGCCAACAAATCTTTCAAGTACTTAGCATACTTGGGAATTTCCTGCAAAATATCAATCAAGTGAAGTTCCTTGAAAATATCAAAGCACTTCTCGAAACATACATCCCCCTTGCTTTTTTGGAGCCTTTGTGGGAATAGTTGTGGTGGTCTCTTATTGGCTGCACTGTTGATTGTGAATTAGTTGTAGCAACTTTCTGATTATTTCCCTTCTCAACTGATGGACCTGGTTTGACCATCTCTGGATATACCTCATTCTTCTTCTCTTTTGTTGGTGCATCAACCAACTATTTGTCTCTCCTAAGACTAATGGCCATGACTTGCCTCGGGTTTGTATTTGTGTTTCTTGGTAAATCCCCCTGTGGTCTAGAGTTTTGAGCTACTGCAATCTGACCCATTTATTTGTCCAAGTTGCAGGTAGCCAACTACTGATTTTTAAGCTCTAAAGCCATTTTTTCTTGATCACCTGCCATCTGCATCTAATTGGCCGTGATTTTGTGCAACATCTCCTCAATGTTGCTAGACTGGCCACTAGCCTCCCTACCCTACTGCTAGTACTGCTGCTGAGGCTGCTGATAACTCTGACTCTGCACTTTATTACCACCCCAAGAGAAATTTGGGTGATTCTGCCAATTTATGTTGTAGGTACTCCCATAAGTCTGGTTATTCCTTTGCATATTCTCTACAAAATTCACTGACTCTAGATTTGCTCTGCAAGAGTCTACACCATGCCCTCTATTTCCACAAACCTCACACCAGCTTCGAGCTAGTTGAATTGCATTTACCTGTGCCTGCAGCTGTGCCAAGTTCAGCTTGCTGAACTATGTCACCATCTGGTGCTAAAATGAGGCCAACTGAGCTGCTAATGCATATAAACTGTCGACTTCAATCAACCCAGCTGCTCTCTTGCCTGCTCCCCGTGATGCATCAATGTGCCACTCTGGATTTCCCTGTCCAATTCTGTTCTGTAGAGTGTACAGCTCATCATATGTTTTCTCCAGCGCTTGCCCACCTGATGCAAAGTCTAGAAAAATTTTCCTGTGGGGTCAAGACTCTCCACAAAAGTGTGGGATAACACTTCATTGGATTGCTAGTGGTGGGGACAATCTCTCAACAATGACTTGAACTTCTCCCAAGCCAAACACAAGTTTTCATCTAGTTGTTGCTTGAAACTTAGTATCTCGCTTCTTAATTTAGCAGTCTTTCCGGATGGGAAGAATCTTATTAGGAACTTCCTTGCTAGGAGTTAGGTGGTTCTTCCTTCAACCACCTCTTCGCTTCTCTCAATAAAGAAAATGGAAAAACGGTGAGCCTCACACAATCAGTTGACACTCCAGTGGGGACAAACATGTCAGTGATCTCAAAATAATTCTACAAATGCTGACGTGACACCTCATGTGTTGTTCCTTTAAATTTTCCACTTGTGGGCAACAACTACACATTATTCAGCTTGAGCTCGAATCTACCTCCAAGCTCTATTCTACGGATTCTAGAGGTAACATTTGTCGTGAGTGGGATTGCCACTTCACAAACAGGTCTTGCTGCCATTTCTTCGGGTGCAACCTCATCCTGTTGGATTTGCTAGATGGGATATTGAGTGGAACCTTCCCTTATCAACTATCACAACCTTGTTTTAGATTCGGGATATTGTTCAACCAACTCTCTATCCCTTGCCAGCTTGCTACAAGGACAAATCTATCACATGCAAATTAGATAACCAAGACCAAGTTTTTTAACACTTAAGAAAATATAAAAATAACACAAAAATAATAATTCACTAATTATTGTCAGTCCCTGATGATGGCGCCAAGAACTTGCTTCCCCTCCAGCGCATGCACAAGTGCACGTGGTCATACAAGTAATATATTGACTCTTTGCAAGCCGGATGTCTAACCCACAGGTACTAGATTATTATTGAATATTCAAGTTTAAGTATTAATTCAAAATTCAAAACTGAAAATTTTCAAAATTTAAATGTTCTTTTTCTAAATTTGTCACTACCCGAGTCTGCACTCTGGATGCAATACGGTACTTGGTGCCACGAGTGACCCCAAGCTAACCCATGGTCTAACATCACACTGGTAAACTAAGTAAACATAAGCAAAAGCTATATAAAAATAGTTATCCAAGTAATGTTGTTTTTGAAAAGAGTAAACAACACTGAAAAGTATACTGAGCACTATGTCTAAAAGCCATCTACTAACTGGAAGTTACTAGGACAAGCCCTAGCTAACTCTAAAGTTTGACTAAATAAAGAACTGACTGAAAATAAATCATCGTCCTCGGAATATGAGGCCTCACCAATATGGCTGCTGCTGAAATCATTGGAGGGAACTGCTGACAATGGTGTGACTGAGAACTTGCACCTGCACCATAATACAATACAACATAGAAAGTATGCATCAGTACTTTGAATGTACTGAGTAAGTGAGATATACATAGAGCATAGATATAAGTAACTAAACTGAAATAACATGAATTGACTAACTGATACTAAGTGCTAATAGAAGCTGAACTATAACTATAATAAGGTCAATATACACCCTGGCTGATGGTCATAAACATTTCCTGAAATTGAGTAACTGAACTGAGCTAAACTAGGATCAGCTGAACTGAGCCATACTGACAAGTGGGAGAGTCTATAATCGACATATATTCACGTGAGCTACACGTGGAATCCAATGTATACACCCATCAGTGAGAGCCCACTGTACTCGTCCAGGGTATAGTGGTTGAGCTAGGTGATCACAAGTCTGAGGCCCGTTCGAGCTAAAACCTACTGTGGAAACGTAGTTCTAGGAACGTGGGTGCGCTGAACCCCGGCCCGCTCGGTGCTAAGTCCTACTGCCACTAGATAGTCCTAAATTGATTACTAAAGTAATAGCTTAAAATTGATTTCCTAGACTAAACAAGGAATACTTTTCTAGAAGTAACCTGAGAGTCTATAAAACCTAATGACTAAAAACCTGTGGTTTAAGACTGGTCAAGGCTGCTTATCTAGAAGTGTCGTAATTTTCTAAAGAAAAATCTGATAACTAAAGCTAAGGATTATAACTCAACACCTGAAAAACTGACTATCGTCAAATTGATCAGCTGATTTACTGAAAGATACTGAAAAATGATAATTTCTGACTGAGATTGAACTAGCATGCAAACTGGCTGTGAACTCATATCATGGTAATAACATGAAAATTCAAGAACTAACGGAGTCAAGCAATAATTGTATCTAGTCAACTATACAGGACCAACTTTTACTGCATTCATAGAACTAGGGTTAAAACAATATCACATGAAGAAAATAGAAACAAGTCTATTAAGTAGTGGAAATATAGAAAGCACTCATATGAACTATAAACCGCAAGAATTAAATCAAAATCTAATTGAAAGTTTACCCTAATTCTGATCTTCAGGGATAGAACTGATAAGGAAATTTAGGAGTGTTTTGGGGAACAAGGGAAGAGCAATTCCCTTGTTGAAATCCCACATACTTGGAGTAAAATCCTTAGAAAGAAATCTAGAGCAGTCTTGAGAAAATTAAAAGCCCTAGCTTAGCTCTACACTGCCTGTCTGGAACTTTTACGTTGTGAAAATCGTGAGTTGAGAGAAATGAGAGGGATTAAGTTTATCACCCCTTTAATTCTCTCCAAAAACATGCCCAAAATGATGTTGTTTAGGAATTAACAAGGTGGAAAGTTAAAAAAATTCCCCTGAAAGAAAATTTGAAAAACTGCCCCATGGGAACCCACGAGTCACACAACGAGTCGTTGGTTGATACCACAATTTATTGGGACCAGTCGTTGGTCCTGGGCCACAAATCTATGCTTACTTAAAATGGACCGCGAAAGGGAACAATGACTGGTTGGAAAAACCAATGGGTCGTTGGTTCCTCTCATGGTCACTAGAGAGATTTTGAACCTAAGCTTAGACCCCTACCAACGAGCGATACAACGACTCATTGGTCCCATGAACAGATTGTTTCCACCACTCGTCCTGGCCACTGGGATTTTTTGGACTTGGCTCAGGAATGGCAACAACGACTCATTGTGTGGAACGAGTCATTGTTGCCACTCGTTGCCACTGGGATGGATTTCTTGCCTTCTCAGACTTCTCCCAACGGCTTAATAGGACGGTTCGTTGGTATCTTCCATGACCCATTACTGGGTCCGTTTGTTTAGGAAGGACTTCCTATAGGGCTGGCGATGACTCAAACAATGGGTCATTACAGCTGACAATGACTTGTTGTCTGGGTTGTTATGAGAAGAATTCTTCTGGTTCTTTCTGGTTTTTCATGCTAAGACTATGTTTGATCTAGGAAAGTTTTGGGTTGTTACAATATCTCCCCCTTGGGATAATTCATCCTTGAATGAAGGCCAAAACTTCTCGAAAATTGGGAAAAGCACTACAATTCCCAAACTAAACTATAAACTAATTTTATGAATGAGTGACTGACTCTGAACTGGAATAGGCATACTAACTGAGTTGATACAACTAAGATGCATATTGAAAACATGAATAGATGTATGAGTACGAAACTGAATAGAGTAATGAGGAGGAATTTAATAACTGATGCTAAAACTTAACTAGAGGGAATTAAATGGGGGATATTTAGCCATCATGTCTGCTTCTTCTTCCCATGTGGCCCCCTCAAATAGCTGGTTCCTCCACAAGATTTTTACTGAAGCGACCTCCTTGTTTCTCCAGCTTACAAACCTGAAGGTCTAGGATATAAGCTATTACTTCTTTGTAAAAGAGATTATCCTTCACTCCCACAATATCTAGTGGCACAACTAAGGTCGGATCATCGATGCACTGCTTCAACAGTGACACATGGAAGACTGGATGCACAGATGCTAACTCTGAATATAATTCTAACTCATAAGCTACATTGCCAATTCACCTCAGAATCCTGTAGATTCCTACATACCTTGGACTGAATTCCATTTCTTTCCAAACCTCATCACCCCTTTCATAGGTTAAATTTTCAGATAAACCCAATCATCTACAGCAAAATCTAGTTCTCTTCTTCTCACATCTACATATCATTTCTGACAACTCTGAGCTGTTTTCAACCCTTCTCTGATAAGTTGCACTTTCTGCATAGCCTCGTGAACTAAATCTAGTCCTATCAAAGTGGATTTGCCAACGTTAAACTAGCCTATAGGAGTCCTACATCTCCTACCATATAATGCCTCAAACGGGGCTATTTGAATACTAGAGTGGTAACTGTTGTCATATGCAAACTCGATAAGAGATAGGTGATCATCCCAACTGCCCTTGAAGTCAATCACACAAGCTCTCAACATGTCTTCTAAAGTCTAAGTAGTTCGCTTAGCTTGTCCATCTGTCTGAGGGTGAAGAGATGTGCTGATCTTGACTTGAGTACCAAGTCCTTTCTAAAATGACTTCTAGAAATGTGAGGTGAATTGGGTACCTCTATCTGAAATGATGGACAAGGGAACCTCATGGAATCTGACTAACTCCTGGATGTATAACCTAGCATAATCCTCAGTTGAGTTTGTATTTTTAACTAGGAGGAAATATGTTGACTTGGTCATCCAATCTACTATCCCCCAAAATAAATCATGCTGCCGACAAGTATGACGTAGACCTTTATGAAATCCATATTCGCTTCTTCCCACTTCCACATGGGTATGTTGATATCTTGAGTCATACACCCAGGTCTCTGATGTTCAACTTTATCTTGCTGGAAGTTTGGGCACTTACCCACAAATTTTGCAATATCCCTCTTCATGTCGTTCCACCAGTAGATTTCCCATAGGTAACGGTACATCTTAGGGGCACCTGGGTGGATAGGATATTTGGAGTTGTGTGCTTCTACCAGTGTTTGTTGCCTTAAGTTTTCTATGTCTGGAACACATAGTCTACCATGGTAGCAAAGTACACCATCTCCCCCTTTGGAGAAGGCCTATACCTCCTTTCTTAGCACTGCTTATTTCAACATGACCTTTATGGGATCTTCATCCTTCTTTGACTTAACCTCAACAAGTAACAAAGATTCTAACTCACTCTGCAGTACTACTCCGCCCTCCTCTGAATCCACCAACTGCACTCCTAACCGAGATAATCGGTGAATATCTTTTTTCAGCTCTTTCCTATCCTCTTCATCATGAGCAGTGATCCCCATGAATATCCTGCTTAAGGCATCCACCGCCACATTTACTTTGCCGGAGTGGTATAACACACTCATGTCATAATATTCCAATAACTCCAGCCACCTTCTCTGATGAAGGTTCAAATCCTTCTAACTAAACACGTATTGAAGGCTCTTGTGGTCAGTGAAAATCTCCATGTGAACCCCGTAAAGATAATTCCCCCATATTTTCAAAGCAAACACCACTGCCGCCAATTCAAGATCATGAGTCGGATAGTTTGTCTCATGAACATTGAGCTATCTGGAGGCATATGCTATCACCTTACCATGCTGCATCAGAACACAATCGAGGCTAATTCGGGAAGCATCACAACAGACTACGAATCCATCTATTCCTTCTAGTAAGAAGAAAACTAGAGTCATAGCGAGTTGAGTCTTCAACTCTTGGAAACTTTTCTTGCATACATCTAACCACTGAAACTTCACCTTTTTTTGAGTTTGTTTAATCAGAGGAGCGCAATAGAAGAAAACCCTTTTACAAATCATTTATAATAGCAGGCTAAATCTAAGAAACTTCTGATACCTATTAGGAAAGTGGGTTTTGGCCAGTCTTTCACAACTACTATCTTTTGAGGATCTACCTGAATACCCTCACTAGAGACCACAAGACCCAGGAAGGCCACAGACATCAGCCATAATTGACATTTTCTGAATTTAGTGAACAATTGGCGGTCTCTGAGAGTTTGCAACACTATCCTCAGATGGTTAGCATGATCCTCCTCATTTTTGGAGTATACCAAGATATTCTCTATGAACGCAATGATGAACATGCCCTGATACTATTTGAATACCCTTTTCATCAGGTCCATGAGTGTTGCAGGGGCATTGGTTAATCAAAACTACATAATCACATATTCATAGTAACTATACCGAGTTTTGAAGGCTATTTTCGATATGTCTCAATCCCTAACCCTAAGCTGATGGTATACCAACCTGAGATCTACCTTGGTAAAATAACTAGCTCCCTACAGCTGATAGAACAAGTCATCAATCTTGGGTATAAATACTTGTTCTTAACAATAACTTTGTTAAATTGACAATAGTCGATAGATATTCTAAGAGTACTGTCTTTATTTAGCACGTACAACACAGGAGCACCCCATGGAGAAATACTGGGCCTGATGAAATCATTATCTAGAAGGTCATTTAGTTGTTCCTTCAACTCCTTAAGCTCAGTTGGAGACATTCTATAAGGGGGAATAGAGATGGGCTGAGTGTCTAGAAGAAGGTCTATGGCGAAGTCTATTTATCACTTGGGAGGGACTCCAATAAGATCTTCGGGAAACACGTCAGGGAATTCACTAACAACTGGAGCTTACTAAATAATTAGGGTCTCAGAGCAGAATCTTTGACCCAAAATAGGTGATAGATACACCTTTTTGAAATAATATTCTTTGCATCAAGGTAGGAAATAGACCTACCCTTAGGCACTGAAAGATAACCCATCCATTCTAAGACTGGCTCATTGGGAAACTGAAACCTGACGGCTCTAGTTCTGCAGTTGACTAAGGCAAAATCAAAATGTAACCAATCCATGCCAAGAATGAGGTCAAAATAGACCATATATAGATCTATTAGATCAACTGAAATAACTTTACTCAATACTGAGACTGGGTAGTTTCTATATACTTGGTTGGCTCTAGCTGACTCCCCGACTGGGTAGAGAATAAGAACAGTTCAGAGAGGACTTCTGGGATGATGTCAAACTGAATGGCTATGTAAGGAGTCACAAATGACAGTATGACTCCTAGATCTAGTAGGGAATATACATATAGATGGAAAAGACGTAACATACCCATGACCACGTCAGGTGAGCTTCCCTTATCCTAACGAGAGGACAAAGAATAAAAATGGTTTTGGCATTGACCGCCATCCGTACCTAAAGTAGTACTCTGTTGAGCTGTATGAACTGCTGGGGCTACTGAAGTAGTAGACTGAGTTTTCCCCCATCCTACTGACGGACACTCCTTTAGCGTATGACCTAATTGCCCAAATATGATACAACCCTCCTTGCTCATGCGGCACTCCCCTGGATGGTTCTTGCCACATTTAGGACAAGATGGGTAGCGGTTGCTGGAAACGTGACTCTGGGACTAAGAACCTGATACTCCAACCCTTTGATCCTTGCGAGATCAAAAAAAGGAGCACCGGCTAATGTGGGTGCGGGAGGTCTCTATTACTGCTAATGTAGGCGACTACTATCATCAGATCTATATTGGCCATAATCATACTGACATGTTCTAGACCGATTTTTTTCCCGCTCAATATCCTTCAACTTCTCTGCCTCAATTTAGTATGCATGAATGATGAGACTGGAGAGGTTGATGTCCTTGATAAGCATTGTAGCTCTACACCTCTTATGTACCAAATCAGACACTCTTGGCTTAGCCACCATCTCTAGAGCATACCTCGACAGCCAAGTGAACTCCAATGCATACTTTTCCACTGTTTTGTTACCCTACCTCAAATTCATGAATTCAGTGACCTTGGCTTCCCTCAATTCCTGAAGAAAGGATCTATTTAGAAACGTCATAGCAAACTCATCCCACTCTATTGATCCTGCTTCAGTTGGCCTCCCTTCCTTCCACTGGTTGTACCAAATCTGGGCCACCCCTTTCAACTGGTAAGCAGCCATTTCAGCATTATCCACAGAACTAACACCCATAATCCAGGTGATCTTTCAAACATCATCCACAAACTCCTTTGGGTCCTCTCCCACCTTGGATCCATGAAAAGCTGGAGGGTCCATTCGGGTGAAGTCCCAAACCCTGGCAGCTATTGTAGACCCATTTACATTCACTGGAACCATATGTTGGTTCACTTGGATTATCACAGTCTGAGCCAATAGCCGAATTGCCACTCGTAATTCTATCGAGGACATTTCATCATCCTAAGGGGCTGTTAGAGCTGGTGGGGAAGGTCAGTTGGCATTGCCAGCCATCCTTCTATTTCCTCATTTTGGAGGCATATTTTAACTGAAAAGAATAGAGCACAAGCTAGGAGGACATTCTTGGGATTAAACTTCAACACACGTTAAGAAGTATTAACAAAAGGGAGTTTTCCTAATAATGTCTTGTAGCCTCCCTATCAAAAATGTGGCGAGCTTCACACCGATGAAAGGGACTCTACTTAATGTGACTTTCAGACATCCTAGGATACTCTAAACCTAGGGCTCTGATACCAGGTTTGTCATGACCCGAGTCTACAGCCTGGACGCGACACGGTACTTGGTGACACAAGTTACCCCAAGGTAACCATGGTCTAACATCACACTGGTAAACTAAGTAAGCATAAGCGAAAGCTGTATAAAAATATTTATCCAAGTAATACTGTTTTGAAAAGAGTAAACAACACTAAAAGAATACTAAGCACTATTTCTGAAAGCGATCTACTAACTAGCGAGTTAGTAGGACAAGCCCTAGCTAACTCTAATCTCTGACTAAATAAAGAACTGATTGAAAATAAATCATCATCCTCGGAAGATGAGGACTTATCAATAGGGCTACTTGAAATCGTCAGAAGGAACTACTGATGATACTGTGACTAAGATTCTGCGCCTGTACCATAATACGACACAGCATATAAAGTATGCATCAGTACTTTGAATGTACAGAGTAAATGAGATATACATAAAACATAAAAATAAGTAACATGATTGGAATAACATTAATTGACTAATTGATACTGAGTGCATATAAAAGTTGAACTATAATTGTAATAAGGTCAATATAGACCTGGCTGATGGTCATAAACATGTCCTGAAACTAAGTAAACTAAGCTAAACTGGGACTGAGCTAAACTAAACTGTACTGACAAGTGGGAGAGTCTATAACCAATATATAACCACGTGAGCTAGATGTGGAGTTCGATGTATACATCCCATCGGTGAAAGCTCACTATACCTTGCCAGGATATAATAGCTGAGTTGGGTGATCACATGTCTGAGGCCTGTTCAGGCTAAAACCTATGGTGGCAATGTAGTTCTGGGAACCTGGGTGTGCTGAACCCCAGCGTAGTCAGTGCTAAGTCCTACTACCACTAGATAGTCCTAAATTGACTATTAAACTGATAGCTCGAAACTAATTTAGGAATAAATATCTGGAAGTAACTTGAGATTCTATAGGACCTGATAACTGAAAACTGGTGTTCTATGACAAGCCTGAGTTGCTTATCTAGAAGCGTCATAACCATCTAAAGAAATAATCTGATAACTGAAGCTAGGGAGTATAATTGAACTCCTCAAGAATTAACTATCGTTGATAACGCTCAAACTCACACTTCTTAATAAAGTATGAAGCGGACGTTATCAATAAAGAACCCAACTAGAGGTTGGGGTCCATCCCACAGAGAATACGGAAGGATGTAGAAGAACACTAGTGCTTAAGTTTTTTAGTTAATCATTTCCTAAGAGGAGTAATAAATAACAAAGTTTAGAAATTGTTTGTTGTTTCCAAATTAATGCAACAAACTAGGGTAAGTGTTCCCCATGACTTCATAACCACAGGGCATTTTAAACTAGTGATCTATTAAAGTGCTTAGCATGCAATATTTGTATGTTAGGTTCACCTAAATGGTTGGTCCTCTATATAGGTGATTTTCACCATGCAACTTTGTCCGTCTACGTGTGTATTCTTGATTAACCCTTACCCTTAATATTGGATTAGCTATTCCTGAAAAAGGTCAAGCTATTAGATGAGAGTTGATAGCTTAAAATCTTCATTGTTAATCCTTTTTCCCATTCATCACCTCCTTGGTCCGGTAAGTAAGAATAAGGCAAGTCCTAATGACTCGTTATGTCTGTCGTCATCTCCACTTGTTACTTAGTCAATAATTTCTCTCACAGTCTTCACGACACGTTACCAGATGTAACGAGTCGTTCCCTCAACCCATCAAGTACATTGTTTCTACATCTTCCAAACTCAAAATTTGCCCACGACTTCATCTTTTTTTTCATCTTCATTCCATAAGCCTCAAATACATTCTAATCCATTACTTTTAGCCCTGAAAACATCTAATTATTAGCTAATTTCACAAATGTATAACATAAACACATGCAAACACACATAAATTTGTTCTCAAAACATAGTAAAGTACGGGCAAAATATGTCTATGAAGAGCGTGAGTACACCCTTCATCAACACCCCACACTTAAACTATTGTTCGTCCTCGAACAATCTACTGCTTCCCTTCTCACATTTAAGCGCAAAATTCATCCTACGAATAGGTCTACTTAAACTTAAGATCATTACACAAATCAATGAAGCTCAAATAACTAACTCACATGCATATAGGTTCAACATTAAGATGTTAATGTTCGAAATCAATTAGCTTTAGAAAACTAACTCATCAAAAAATATTTCGTTCCAACATGAATTATATGTAATTTAGCAATCAAGATTAAACCAAAGTCTTACCATTGTGCCCCTCACAATTTGGAGAGATGCCCGTTTTCACACAAGATATAGAATAAGATTAACTTTGGCATAAATAAAACAATTTCAGCTTACTCTCACAAACGAACTCAACATACATGCAAAAGACGACCCATAGGCTTGCCCTTAGTGTAATACTTCGCTAAAATAGAATTTTGAATCAAGGATCAATTAGTACTTAAATTTGGTTGCAATGTCAGCTATGGATGGCTAGGAACTATTTGGCCAAGACGGTGACTAAGCTCCCTAAGCACTTTAATACTTCACAATGCTTTGATTTTTAGGCACCTTCTTCAATTTCCAAATTTTCTCCTTATACCTCCTTTTATTTTTAAACTTTTCAACTTAGATTACTAGTGGGAATTTTTATTTTCGTCATTGAGCTCATTCACACTCATTTTATTTTTTTTCTTTTTTTTTCTTTTCTTTTCCTACTTCCATTCCCACCCTTTACGCACCCGTACTCTAGCCACCCTCAAATTAAGCATTTTTCTTATGTTGAGGTTCACAATATACAAGGAAGGACCAGGGACAAAACAAGTTCATTGTAAATAAATGGGCACGACTAATCAGTAAATCATGATTTTTTTTTCATCTTCAATTTTTCAAAGCTGTTTCTTCTTTTTGTTTTTCCCACTAAAAATCACTCTCCTTGATTAGAAAAAATTCACCTTTTTCTTCTCTTCCAATTCACCACACTTTTTAGCTTATCCCTTCACTTCTCCAATTATGCTCCTTTCCTACCAAAATTTTTCATTAAAGTGTTTTAGAAGTCATTTGGATCAAATATAAGTCAATAGAACAAAAAGGGATTCAAGCTTATAATATGGCTATCAAAATAATAGGCTAAGACTCAACATGACTAACTAGGATAATTACAATCAAGGTAGGTAAAATAGAATAAAAAATAAGGCTATCAAAGAAACACTTATATCGCATCCTAAATCCATCATTCATATTTCTCTTTGGACACAAACTAGGCAAGTTCTAGACATCAATTTCAAGCATGGAGTATATCAAAAATAATTCCTCACCCATTGACACAAGATGGTTTAACAATGGAAATCAAGATCTCATAAACACATATACCCATATTGCATGCATAACATAATTAAGCCCATTTTTTCAAGTACAAGAGTCAAGTTCCCAAAAGACTAAGTGTTTCTACCTTTTCATGCATTTTTGAGTGAATTTTAATAAAGTCTCTATGATACCTAAAGTGAAGCACCCAACATTCGTAGGGTCCAAGTTTTTTTTGTTCTTCCTAATGACTAATATACCCTTAAGACGGTCTTCATCAATCCATAATCAGGCAAAGTCATGACTCAATGACTAAAAAATAAAAAAATCTAGACTCTCTAGTCGGTTCTAAGGGACTATCCACCGGAAAAGTACCGAAAACAAAAATCGGAGGTACCCAAAATAAAATAAAACTAAAAAAATGCTACAAACCAATAAGCATGCATGGCAAATAGTAAATAAAAAACTAGGCCTGCCATGTGAAAATTTAGCAATTAAGGTATGCATGGTACTATGGAGTTCACTTCTCCCACCCCACACTTAATTGGTTTCACTATCTCTAGTGCTAAAGCAAATAAGAATAAAGTAATAGAGTGTAAGAACAACTCCCTTGGCCTTTACTCCTCGTTTTCAATGTTTAAGCTCAATTTTTGTTAAAACTCATGACCTATCACCTACATACTTGAACAAACACATAAAAATGAAACAAAAAAATCATCTTGGGTTGCCTCCCAAGTAGCGCCTGATTTAACGTCGTCACACGACACATGCATCTTGATTACTCAAACTTCATCAAGATACCTGTTGAGACCGTGGTCACATCCTGGCTTCTAGTTTTACCATGCTAACTTGTGACACATCGAAAAATAAAAGAAAAACAAAAAGTAGGAAATAAAGACTAAAAGTTAAACACAAGAAATTAATCTAATCCTAAACCGTAACCCCAGAAACGGTGCCACTTTTTTGATAATGCTCAAACTCACAATTCTTAGCATAGTATGAAGCGGACGATGTCAGTAAAGAACCCAACTAGAGGTTGGGGTCGATCCCACAGAGAATACGGAAGGATGTAGAAGAACGCTAGTGCTTAAGCTTTGTAGTTAATTATTTCCTAAGAGGGGGGAATTTGTGAAAGTAATAAATAACAAAGTTGAGAAATTGTTTTTTGTTTCCAAATTAATGCAACTAACTAAGGGTAAGTGTTCCCCGTGACTTCATAACCACAAGGTGTTTTATACTAGTGAACTATTCCGGTGCTTAGCATGCAATATTGGTAAGTTAGGTTCACCTAAATGGTTGGCCCCTATCTAGGTGATTCTCACCACGCAACTTGGTCCGTCTACGGGTATATTCTTGATTAACCCTTACCCATAATATCGGGTTAGCTATTCCCGGACAAGGTCAAGCTATTAGATGAGGGTTGATAGCCTCAAATCTCCGTTGTTAATCCCTTTTCCCATTCATTACCTCCTTGGTCCGGTAAGTAAGAATAAGTCAAGTCCTAACATTTGCAACAGTTTAAAATCAATTAAAACTAAGGAAGAAACAATACATGCATAAACTCCGTTCAAGAATCACTAAGTATTTTACCTATGTGTATTAATTCGTCATAGTTCCCACAACCCTAGTTGTGGTGGTTTTAGCCTATCATGTTTATAAGTAAATTAATAAAATCATAAATAAAAACAAAAATTAATACTTACAACAATGATAGGAAGAACTCACTTGATTAATGAAAAATTTGAAAGAACATTACAATCGTATCTCAAATATGTCTTCCCACACGTCTTAAAATTTCCTATGAAGCGTATTGTAAAACTTCAACTCTTGAAGACATAAAAACAACATGAAACTTGATTCTTGAAACATGATAGCTATTACATGAAAATAAATGGGTATTTATAGTAGTAGATTTATGTTTTCTTTGTTCCTTGATGAATTTGACTTGGGATTTAAATTTTTCCTTTAGTTGAAGTAGGAAAGAAAATTTATGCCATTTTGGGAGCCTTGTACGTCGCCCCAGCCACTACCGCGTTGCCAATTGTGGCAATGGGTCACCTAATGACTCGTTGTGCCTAGGAACAAGTCGTTAGGCCCCTCATGGTCTAACTCTGTCAAATTTCCAGTGTACCTTATGGTTGGTTCCAGTGATCTGCCCGCAAGTCGTTTAGACAACTAATGACTCGTTATGTCTTTCATCATCTTCACTGGTTACTTTGTCAATAATTTCTCTCACAGTCTTCATGACTGACTTCACGACTCATTACCACATGTAATGAGTCGTTCCCTCAGCCGGTCAGGTACACGATTTCATCATCTTCCAAATTCAACCTTTGCCCACGACTTCAGCTATTTTTTATCCTCATTCCATAAGCCTCAAATACATTCAAATCTATTACTTTTAGCCCTAAAAATATCTAATCACATGTTTTAGCTAATTTCACAAATATATAACATAAACACATGCAAGCACACATAAATTTGTTCTCAAAACATAGTAAAGTGCGGGCAAAATATGTCTATGAAGTGCGTGAGTACGCCCTTCATCAATCATCAAATTGATAGTCTGACTTACTAAAAGATAGTGAAAATGCTAATTTAAGATTGACATGAACTAGCGTGGTAACTGATTGTGAACTCATATGATGGTGATAACATGGAAATTAAAGAACTAATGCAGTCATGCAACAATTGTATCTAGTCAACTATGCAATACCAACTTTTACTGCATTCATAGAACTAGGGCTAAAACAATATCACATGAAGAAAATAGAAACAAGCCTATTAAGTAGTGGAAACATAGCAAGAACTCATATGAACTACGAACCACAAGAATTAAATTAGAATTTAACTGAAAGTTTGCTCTAATTCTAATCTTCAGGGCTAGAACAATAAGGAAATTTATGAGGGTTTTGGGTACAAGGGAAGAGAAATTCCCTTGTTGAATTCCCACAAACCTGGATTAAAATCCTTTTACAGAAATCTGGTATAGTCTTTAGAAAACTAAAAGCCCTAGCATAGTTGTGCATTGTCTGTCTGGATTTTCGAACCTCTAACCATTTAACCTAAACTTGACCTCATAACTACATCAAAGAGCGGTGATGTGACAAATCAAATTTAGGTGTCATGCTATCTTCCCGTTTTATAACCAAGTGAGCGAATTAGGTATGTTTCTATCCTAACCGCGAATCAACCTTAAAGACTTGAACTCATATATTGCATTCCTAGTTCTATTCTAGGTTTTGCTATTTCAAGTTTGCCTAATATTAACAATTGCATTTCAATGGTGATCAAGCAAATAAATGATTAAAAACAAGAATGCAAGACAAATAATAATGAGCTTGAACTAAGATGAAATTAAACAAATAAGATCATGTTATGTCACCTCAACCCTAAAAGAAGGGTTTAGACACTCATGCTAATACACGAATTCATAGTATACTTACAATTCATGTAAGAAACTAGATTAAAAAATGAAAGAAAAGAAAACTTTAAGTAGAGTATCCTTCATTCTCCCTTGTTCCTCTGCATTTTTCTTAAAATATTGTGTTATGTTTTACAAAATAAGTCAAGTGTTCTATTTATACTTAATGAAATTTGGCTGTGGATGAACCTCCTCCGTGTCATGCTGCCCATTGCGGTAGTTTGCTTCTGTGACACGGAGGTATCGTGTTTGGCTACTGGAATGTGTGCTTGGCATATTGCTGGCTAGGCAGGCCACCAGTGTGGCACAGATGTGGTCGCGCGGCATGGCTGGTGTGCCATGGTGCCTAACGTGCTTCCTGTATAGCATGGATGCACTACCTAGCATTAGTCTTGTGCACACAGCAGGGGTGTTGCATGGTGCCTAGCACGCCAATGTGCAAGCGTGACACATTGCACTTTGCAGCAGGCTCCATTTCATGTATCTTCATGCCATCACTTTTGAATTCATCCCAAGCTTCCTTATTTCTTATTGATGCACTGTGAATTTACAAAACTTTTGACGCTCAAAACTAAAGAAAATAGCATGGGCTTATGTCTGTTTATATGGATATGAGGTACTTTTCTTGTGTTTTTAGGTAAACTTAGGTGTTGGAGCAAGATTGTGCAAAACAAGCTTAAAAGAGCAGAAACTGAGTCAAAATGACAGTCTTAGTACGAGTCATAGATTCATGGTACGAATCATACTAAGAATCGTGAAAATATTCAGAAGGATGAGCTGAGAAAGATGCAACTCATGATTCACAGTACAAGCCGTAACTTCAAGTCGTGGAAATGTTCAAAGAAATTGCACAAGGGATAACTCTAGGTACGGATGACTAGAGTATGAGTCGTGAAGGCAAGGTATGAGTCGTATCAACACACTCGTGACAAACTTCAGAAAAATTCAGAGTCTTCAGATTCAAGCTAGGGAAGCATAGTACGAATCGTAGGATGTTGGTGCGAGTCATGCCAAGGCACAACACTTTGCTGGATTTTAGAAATATGAAGACCTACGAATAGCAGGTATGACCCGTACAAGCCTGCTACGGGTCGTAGGTTTGGACTTGGCTCGTGCGGCAGCAAATATGGGAGTTTACCTTGTTAGCATAGAAAAAGGACTATGATGTCCATATAAATATGTTTTATGTTTTATTTTCATTATAGAAGATTAGATTAAGGGAGACATAATTAGTTTTGGTTGGACAATCACGAGAGAGCATAGAATTGAGTTGATTAATTTGTTATAAACCTTTTCTTGATTTTCTTCTTGATCTTGTGAATTGTTCTTTTGAATTTCTAGGTTTAATCATCGAAGTTTTTCTCTCATCTAGGATTGTAAGTATTGATTTATGTATTTAATTATGAATGCAAATCAAAACCTTGCAACTATGAGAGACTAAAACCTCCATAGCTAGGGTTGTGGGAACCATGGTAGATTAACGAGCTAGGGTTTCACAAAATTGATTCAAAATCAATGTAAAACACTTTTATTGTATTCTCTTCATACTTTAACATTTCTTAACAGTGAACAACATTAGGATTTTCTGAATTCCTTACTTTCTTAAGCCTAGAGAGGTAGAGATTAGGAAAAGAGAATTACAACAAAGACTTGGTCTTGATGGTCATTGTATTAACTTGATTTGTTGTCGCAAGATAGTTATATTTGGGAAAAATTGATAATGGTTAGTTTGCAATCTCTCACGAGACCTGACTCGGTGATTCAGTATAGTCATCCAATAGGGACGAACCAGTCGTTTGGATAAACCCCAGTTATCAGTCCTACAAGTAAGCATTGCAATTGATCACTTGTGCATACCCGAAGAAGTTATGAAACCATGGGGAACACAAAACCTAGTTAGTTTTATTTCTTGATTTTACAACACAATTCTAATTATTGTTTTTTTAGTAAGTTTTTTTCTTTAAAACCCCTCACTTTGGAGTAACTACCTAACAAAGTTCACTTACCGGCAGTAGTCTAGCTCTTCCATATTCCTTGTGGGTTCGAACCCAACCTCTACTTGGGTTCTTTATTTAAAACGTCCACTTCATGCTTCGGTACTGGGTATTTTTTGAGCTTTATCAAAAAGTGGCATCATTGTTGGGGAATATAGCTAAGACTAGATTATTTGCTTCTATATGACTTTTTGGTAGTTATTTCCTTAATTACGTTTTCTTTTTTCTTTTGATACCCACAGGTTTTTTTCTAGTGGATGCTAAGCAATTGGAGTAGTAGAAATCCCCTAATTTCGTTGAACCCCGAAATTGAACGGACACTACACAGAATGGAAAACCATGAGCAAAGAGATGCCCGCATAGCTGAATAGGCTAGGCAAGCCGAGATAGCGCGGCAAGCTGCACTTCAGGATGCAGAGAATGATAGAGATGAAGTTGTTAATGCCGATCGACATGGGAGGGGCAATAGAGAACATAGGTCCACCCCTCAGTTCTTCGATGATGAGGACCCAAACATTTATGAAGTTGGGTCTACTGGAGCAATTGTGCCACCACCACTGCCCACTGGGGCCAAATTTGATATCACGAGCACCATGATCCAATTGCTAAACATGAAAGGGGTGTTTAGTGGTCATGTAGTCGATGACACCAACCTGCACTTGATGAACTTCGTAGGAATATGCAAGGAATACAGGTTGCTCGGAGTTAGGGAAGATTCCTTTAGGCTCATACTTTTCCCCTTCTCTCTATCAGGGGAAGCCACTTTATGGTTGTCGTAGTTTCCCAACGACTCCATAACCAACTGGAGACAACTCAAATAGGCCTTCTTGGATAGATTCCCCCCCCCCCTCCAGAATGTTGCAGCTAAAAGATGAGATCTACAACTTCTGACATATCAAGATAGAGGCACTTCATGAAACCTGGCTGAGGTTCAAAAAGAAGTTGACAAAGTGCCCAAACCACAAGACCCCTGATGACAGTTTGTTGGAAATTTTTTATAAGTCTCTAAACAATAGCACAAAAGTTGTAGCGGACATGATGGCAGGTGGAGCATTATTGAGTCACACCTGGGACCAAGCTGCTATTATCCTTGACAGGGTGACCAAGATGAACAGGGCATGGCATACGAGGGAGGCTGATGCAGTGGTCGATACATATGCTATTGGTTTGACTACTGGCGAATGAAGGAAGGAAGAAGAATGCGACCAGAAGTTGGCTTATATGCGCACATCATTGTACTTGCTGACAAAATGTAAAATGGGAGCTAGAGCCAAAAAGGTAAATGCAGTGGGGACACAAGGATTGGAGCCGCTGGCAGACCATTCTGACTTTGAGGAAGAGGTAAGTTTTCTAGGCAACCAAGTGGCGGGTTCCCGAGCAAACGCCCGAGCGTGTGGGCAAGATAATTGGTGCCAAGGCTCTAGAAATAAAGGTCTAAATCAATACATAGATAACTACAACTGAAATGGTTTCAGAGATAGGAGCCACATTCATGATGACGGAGAATGGAGAAGAAATGGTGGATACTGCAATGACCAGGCTGGAGTTTATGTGCCTCCCAATGCATGAGAGGAGGAGGTTCGGCAATCAAAGCTGGATAGCATGATGGCTGAGATGATGAAGAAGGTGAGGTCCGCTGATGAGAAATTAAAGGAGATCCGAAGTGACTTAGCAAGTATGGGTCAGAAAGTGGAGTCTCATGCTACAGCCATCAAGCAGATCGAACATCAACTTGGGAAACTATCTACATCAATGAACCCTAGACAAAAAGGTACACTACCTAGCAACACCTTCCAAAGCCCACAGAATGATGGCCATTGTATGGCGGCGATGACTAGGAGTGGTAAGACCACAGTTGAACCTCCTATTCCAGTTGTAATTGAATAGATGAAAGGAAGCATAATGGAGGAGAATGAGAAGAATGTTGAGACAAAGAGCACTGAGCATGTTGAGGCCCCAAGAGGTGAAGAAGAAACCGACATTGACCAAGGAGCAACTCAAATTTACAAAGCTATCCCATGACCACTGCCACCATTCCCTTAAAGGATGACGAAAAAGGCAGAAAAATGGTAAGTTCCAGAAATTCCTTTCAATGCTTAAACAGTTATCTATGAACATACCATTGGTTGAGGCATTGGAACAAATGATGGGATATGCAAAGTTTATGAAGGACTTGGTGACTAAGAAGAGATTTGTGAGATATGAGCCGGTAGACAATGTACATCACTGTAGTGCCATAACTACAAGGGTCCTAGCTTGGAAGAAGGAAGACCCAGGTGCTTTCACTATACCTTGCACCATTGGGAATGTCGAGTTTGCAAGGGCACTTTGTGATCTAGGAGCAAGCATCAACTTGATGCCCTTGGCAACGTTCAAGAAATTGGGCTTGGGAGCCCCCACATCAACCACTATACGGCTACTGATGGCTGACAAAACTATTAAAAAGCAGTGGGGATCCTGTTCGATGTGCTTGAAGGTAGACAAATTTATATTCCTAGCATACTTCGTGATTTTGGATTGCGAGGTTGATTATGAGGTTCCCATCATTTTGCGGCAACCATTCCTTGAAACTGGGAGGGCCGTAGTAGATGTGGAGGCGGGCCAGTTGAAATTTAGACTAAACAAAGAAAAGATCACCTTTAACATCCCCTAGTCAATGCAGCTACCGAAGGAATTCAGTGTAGTCTCATCACTAGAGGATGGATATGAGTCATTTGACAAATTCTGAGTAGTCATGAGACTTGCGTTGTGCCGTGACATTAAATCAGGCGCTTCTTGGGAGGCAACCCAAGTGGTGGCTTGGTGAAGTCTGAGTAACCGGGCCACCAGTGCCATGCCGCAATGTTAAATCAAGTGCTTCTTGGGAGGAAACCCAAGTGATTGAACTAATGTGTGCTGAGTGTGCAAGGTAAACAAAAATAGGAGGCAGAAAAACTGCGAAAAGTACAGCTGCGACGACTCTCAATATGACTCATGACAACATCCTACAAGCCTTAGAAGTAGTCATGGTGAGGTTCGGAGATGTAATTCAAAGCAATGATCTACAAGTCATCATACGAACCGTACCCACACAGTACGAGTCGTAAGATGCACTCATTGGTCCCAAGGTAAGTTTCTTAATTTTCTGATGCATGGGTCCAGTGGACGAGTCGTGGGGTCTTCTTACAACTCATGGTATGAGTCATGATGGGTAAAAAACTTCATTATTACCCGACTCAGCCCAGATTTTTAAATATGCCCCCTTACCTATTTAAATTTCATACCTAAACCGACCTTTCTCTCACACAATAGAACCCACTACTCATGACCTACACTCACTCTCCCTACACACCCATAACTCAAAAGCTAAGAATAATCAAGCAATTTCTTTCTCAACCCAAGTTCATCTCAACCCATATTTGTGATTGTCAGTCGAAGAAAGAAGAAACAACTAAGTAGTGCATTGAATATTGAAATTTTTTAACTTGCTTGAAGCTTTCACTGTCAAAACCCCTGGGAGCATTGAATTTGATCAAAAAATTTTAATAATACAATGATCAGGGATGAAAATAAACCATGAACGACTAGAAAACATCATTTTTTTGTTGTTGTTGGGTTGAACTTGTGAATTTATTTTTTTTTTAATTTGAGTTACAGGTAGTGATTAAAAAGGGGAGGGATGAGTAGTGTTTAATTGATCAATGACATGCTTAGACCTGGGGCAAATATGAGTATCCAAATTGTGAAAAAGAACCCCTGCAAACTAAACAAAATCGACTAAGTCATGAAAATGGTATGAAACACAGTACGACTCCTAGTTTGTAACTACGAGTCATACCAAGCATTTGTACCAAAGAACTGAACAAAGTTAATCAGAACAGTCCTTTCTACGACTCGTGGAATCGACCTACTAGTCGTACCAAAAGTCGTGGAAAAATGCAGAGATTTTGTCAATTGTGGGGCATCTCATACGACTAAAGGCATGGATCATACCATCATGGTAGAGTCGTACGTGGAAGTCGTGATGCAAAATAAAAGATGTCATGGGTTATCATACGAGCCGTACCTCCAATGTACGATCTATACTCTTGACCAATGGTACATTACAAAGATTCTAAATTCTTGATTTTCTTTTTAGAATTTTGAATACTAATCCTTCCCTCTACAGGTACAATGAAATACAAATGCAGAGCAGACAAATCAACCACTCGGAGAACATTAATTGATGAAATGACTAAGTCGAAGTCTGAGAAAGGAGGGAACTTACCTAGTGGTTCTATTGAAGAGTATCAAGTTGATACATCCGATACAGATGGAACCTAGACCACTAGTGAAAAGTCAAAAGCTCAAGTCGTTTCCACTACCTCCACATCAGCCCAAGCTCCCTAGTCTGAGGAGGGAGCTAGAGAAGGTAATCAGGAGTTGGGAAGCAGCTCAAACGCAAATGAGGGGGCTGAGGAGGCCCAATTTGAAGAGGCAAGTGGTAGTGATGACTCTGAAGAAGAGGAGCCTAGGGAGGCCCGTAACATTCAATGGAGAGTGCTAGGGGCCACAAAAATTTATGAGCAGGGCATATCTCTCACCGCCAAAAACAAATCCCAGCGGAACATTCAAGAAGAACCGCAGATCCTCACAAACTCACTGAATGATGTTGAGGAGATGAAGCGAATATTCAGCTTCTATGTGTTTAAGTGGATGGCCAAGACTCCAGCTCAACACACCCTAGAGATAGTCCGCGAGTTCTATGCAAACTACTTGGCAACTATGGAGGAAAAGGCCAAGAAGGGGCAGAAAGTGAAAGATCAACTTCGATTGACACATTGGGGTGGATTTAAAATGAATTAAAATTAAGAAATAGGATTTTAGGGATAAGGAATAAATTAAACAAACAAACCATGGATAAATCCACGGGACCTTTTCTTAAATTCAAGCGATCTTTTCATAGGCGTTTGCCCCCAATTTAATCAGGGGATCGAATTGATTATAGAAACATGAGTTTAATTAGTTGATTTATTAGTGAACAAGATCGAGCTTGTACCCAGTAGAGTCTTCAATAACTGACCGACCGGTGAAAGGATAGCCAGACCCGTTGAAAGCCGACAATTATTGATGGCTCAGAAAGAAAGTTGGGCTAGGCTTCTTCCCTTAAAGAGGCCTTTCCTCTCTGATCGGTGATTTTCTCAGGACCTGAGGACGGGGGGATCCTTGAGTGGACGTGAGGACAAGGGGCTCTACAAAACATCCTTAAGACTTCTGGTCTTATGTCCTCCACACAGGCCTTGAATGCTTCTTCTTATAATGAAGTCGAGTTATGGCAGTTCGACGCAGTATTCATACAGGAAATTATGATCAAAGAGTTCTTTATCAAGCACCATCTACTTCAAAGATCCCTATGGAAATCTTTTTCAAATAAAAAAATTTAGTATCTTCCCCCCCCCAATTAGTGAATTAGATAGGATTCCTTTGTCCAGAATATGAAGTGGTGGGTCAATTTTATGTACTCGCAGCAACAAAAAGAAAGTCTGAATTTTCTTCGGAAGCTGGCTCGAAATATTTGATCTTAGGTGCATTTACCTCTGGAATATTATTGTTTGGGTACGACCCTTTATGTTTTATGTTTTTTAAATAAGATTTCCTCCGCTTAATGGAGAACCATTTGTTACTAATGGAGAATTTCTTATCATCTTATGTTCAGAAGATTAGATTTACACCAACGAAAACCATAAACTTCATCCACAATAGAGGGATATGATAGAGGTTTTTTAATAATGAATGGAGTTCCTTTTTCCGTCCTATCCCATTCACCGATACTGATCATTGATACTGTAAAAGTCGTTTTCTTTCTTTTGTGCCATCTCAAAGGCTGTAGATGAGGCCAAGATTACTGAAGGGGGAACCAGTTCTCCTGTTGATACTTCATTGAGTGCGCCGACCACCACTAGTGCCATGATTATAGTGGAGGTACCTCCTTCTAAAGATGATAGGAGCGCCTAGAGTACCACAGGTATGTTCCCTTCCCTACGATCTTATAGATCATACTTCGGGGACGAAGATTAATTTATAAAAACGTGAGGGGTGTACCTTTGATTTTTGGGATTTTTGATACGTCCAAGGGTTTTTCTTGTCGTGTTTCTTTTCCCTCGGGCATGCTATCTAGTAGAACCGGCATGTTTAGGATTTATATATTTTATTTTGTGATTTTTGTGTTAAATTAGGAATACTCATCCAATGAAAGTGAACTAGTTTTGGATTTATAAAAATTGGACCCTATTTAATTTTTTTTTTTATGCATTAGCTATGTGTTTGTGATTGCATTCATGATTTCTGTGGATCTTTTGATGTCATTTAGTTTATTAGCATGAGTGATCTTGTTAATCCATATGTAAACCAGATAGGTAAAGTATATATAATTCATGTGCCATGAGAGAGTGAGGTGTAATACCTAGTTCTGTACTGTGTAAAAATCTAGAACTTGCATGGTTAGTATTTGTATAGGCTAAGGATGGTTAGTTAGGATATGATCATATGCCATTTTTGTTAAGCTTGCTTTTATCCTATATAACCCTACCATAGTCATATGATTCCCTTGATCCCGATATTGAGCCTTAATAGACCCATTCTTTTCTTTTGATTAACCAATGAACCATACCCATTTTTATAATGAACCTACTTTGGCTTTGGTCCTTCCTTGGATATTGTGAATCTCAACATAAGCAAAATGCCTAAGATAAGGGTGGCTAGAGTAGAGGTGCATAAAGGTGGGAACGAAAAAAAGGAAAAGAAAAGAGAAAAAGGTGGAAAATGAAGTGTGGTGGAAAGAAAAAGAGATGAAAATGATGAAAAAAAATCAATGGAAGACTTGAAAAAAGTTGAAAATACACCACACCCATACAAAAGAACATAAAAGGAGTGAAAAGGGAAGAAGAGCAATTAAAAAATAAATGGTGAAATAGATAAAGAGTAAAGCCAATGTATGTAGTGCCAAGGAAGGGATTGTCGCTTAAAAAGATCTCATCTTTATCATGTCCAGCCCTAAACCTACATTACAAGCTATATCAAGTCCTATAGTGATCGTAATTTGACCATCCAACAAACCAAAGCAGAGAAAATAAGAGTAAGCATATGGTATCTGATATATAGTACTTGGAACTTCTTTGTGAGGGTGAGTGTCTCACCTGTTTAGTCCCATCCAATATTTAATACTATATCTGTGAGTGGGGACTTCATTTGTTGTGAGGGTGCATGGATTATGTTTACTTTGGCCATTGGTCTGTGTGAAAAACATTGGTGATGATTTGGTTGCCTGTTGATAGCTAGATGAAATGTCTTGATCCCTGTTTAGCATGTTTCGTGGCTGCTTGTAGTACATTAGTTGATGTTAGTTCATGGAGAAGGGGTCAGAAGTGTTGTATGTATAGTGCATATTTTTTTTAAATGCGGTTGTAGTATCCTTAGTTTATTTTGTAGTTGAGCGTCATATTTTAGTTTTTCTTTACTTTGCTTGAGGACATGCAAAAGTCTTAAGTTGAGGGTGTTGATGTGCTGTGAATTTACAGAACTTTCAACCCTCAAAACTAAAGAAAATAGCATAGACTTAGGTATGTTTATATGGATATGAGGTACTTTTCTTGTGTTTTCAGGTAAACTTAGGTGTTGGAGTAAGATTGTGAAAAAGAATCTTAAAAGAGCAGATATTGAGCCAAAGTGACAGTCTCAGTACGAGTCGTACAATGATGGTATGAATCATACTAAGACTCGTGAAAATATTCAGAAGGATGAGCTGAGAAAGATGCAATTCACAATTCACAGTATAAGCCGTATGATCACGGTACGAGCCATAACTTCAAGTCGTGGAAATGTTCAGAGAAATTGCAACAAAGGCTGACTCTGGTTACGGATGACTACAGTACGCATCGTGAAGGCAAGGTACGAGTCGCATCAACACACTCGTGAAAAACTTAAAAAAAAATTAGAGTCTTCAGATTCCAGCCACGGAAACACAGTAAGAATCGTAGGAAGTTGGTACAAGTCATACCAAGGCACAACACTTAGCCGGATTTTAGAAAGCTAAAGACCTACGGATAGCAAGTACGACCCGTACAAGCCTGCTACAGGTTTTAGGTTTGGTCGTGGCTTGTGCTGCAGCAAATATGGAAGTTTACCCTGTTAGCTAAGGAAAAGGATGTTGATGTCTGTATAAATATGTTTTATGTTTAATTTTCATCAAAGAAGATCCAATTTACAGATATATAGTTAGTTTTGGTTAGACAATCACGAGAGAACATAGAATTGAGTTGATTAATTTGTGATCAATCTTTTCTTCATTTTCTTCTTGATCTTGTGAATTATTCTTGATAATTTCCAGATCTAATAAATGAAGATTTTTTTATCATCTACGCTTGAAAGTATTTATTTATGTATTTAATTGTGAATGCAAGTCACAACCTTGCAACTATGAGAGGCCAAAACCTCCATAGCTAGGGTTGTGGGAACCATGGTGGATTAACGAGCTAGGGTTGCACAAAAGTGATTCAAAATCAATGCAAAACACTTGTATTGTATTCTGTTCATACTTTAACGTTTCTTAACGCTGTACAACGTTTGGATTTTCCTGAATTCTTTACTTGCTTGAACCTAGAGAGGTAGAGATTAGGGAAAGAGAATTACAATAAAGCCTTGGTCTTGATGATCATTGTATTAACTTGAGTTGTGGTTGCAGGATAGTTACATTTTGGACAAATTGATAACGGTTAGTTTGCAATCACTCATAAGACCTCACCTGATGATTGAGTATAGTCATCCAATAGGGATGAACCAGTCGTTTGGATGAACCCTAGTTGTCAGTCCTGCAAGTAAAGCATTGGAATTGATCACTTGTGTATACCCGAAAGCAGTTATGACCCCATGCAGAACACAAATCCTAGATAGTATTAATTCTTGATTTTACAACAATTCTAATCATTGTGTTTTTTAGTTATTATTCTCTTTAAACCCCCCACTTTGGAGTAACTACCTCACAAAGTTCACTTACCAGCAGTAATCTAGCTCTTCCATATTCCCTGTGGGTTTTGACCCTAACCTCTATTGGGTTCTTTATCGACAACGTCCGCTTCATGCTTCGGTAGGGGGTATTTTTTGAGCGTTATCACTCATGCATTTCCATTTAGAGCCCCATCCTTCGCATATTTTACCTACAAAAACCAGACTAATCTCATATATTAGTTCATCCATGCCTATATACATAAAACAAAGCTAAAGTTTGGGTATAAAATATCACTTGGGCATGTAAATATGCCCAAGATCACGTAACAATAGATGGGTCATTACATCATATACCAATTAAAATATTGTTCATCCCCAAATTGAATCGAACTTCCCAATGGTCTTCAGAAGTCCAACCACAAAGTCTATAGCTATCTGCTCCTACTTTCACTCTGTGATCGGCATTTTCTTAAGTACTCCCCCAGGTTTCTAATGCTCATATTTTACTTTTTGGTAGTTTATATACTAGGCGACATGTTCAACAATGTCTCACTTCATCCTACTCCACCAATAGTGATGCTTAAGGTCGTGATACATCTTGGTAACTCCGACGTGTATGGAGTACCTTGAACTATGAGCCTATGAGAAGAGAGTTTTGATTAGCTCACCAACTCAGGGAACATATACATGCCCTTTTATTCTCAAGACCCCTTTATAATGTATCACCACCTCCTTAGCCTTCCCTCGCAAAGACTAGTGATGAATCTTACTCAGCCTTGCATCCTCAAACTGCCTTAATTTTACTTTCTCTAACAGCAATGATCTAGCCTCCACACTAGCCAATATTCCACCCGACTCCACCGATGTAAGTTTCTCAAGGCTGTTGGCCAATGTTTGAACTTCCCTGGACATTAGGCACCGAGCAAATTCCAGACAAAGACAAACTACCCATACTTGCAGTTTCTGGCTCAACGCATTTGCCACCATATTAGCCTTCCTTAGGTAATAAAAGATTGTAACATCATAGTCCTTAAGCAGTTCCATCCACCTTCACTTTCTCAGGTTGAGATCCTTCTGAGAGAACAAATACTGTAAATTGTGATAGTCCGTGAACACTTCACAATGAGCCTCATACAAGTAATGCCTCCAGATTCTAAAAGCGAATATGTCACGACCCGAACAGAGGCCTTGATCGTAACACGGGACAAGGAGCCCCAAGAGACCCTAGTCGACCCATGGCATAAGTATACATCTAATCTCAATCAAGAAACTGAATAATCGATAAAATACTCATAGAGGAAGTCTAACTTCAACATAACATCAGAATATGAAATTTGAAGCTGAATACATACATATGTCTGAAAAGCCTCTAAACATGATGAGTTGATGGGACAGGACCCCAACTAATCCAACAAAACTGAAACTAAAATACATAAAGGAAAGCTGAATAGTCTAGTCCTCGGGAAATAAGGACTCACCCACAATAAGAGTGATAACTTTTATAAGCTGACTATGAGCGAGGCTTAATCTGAAAGTTGGGTCCTATATCATGAAACGATACAACATAGAGTAGGCGGTCAGTATGTGAAATGTACTGAGTATGCAAGGTAAGTAAAACTGCTAAAGCAAATAAATCATTTAAAGATAATTCATAATGTAAACGTAAACATAAGAATCTGAGAGTAGGGCTTGCATGCATGCTTTCTGAAATCATGATCTCTTCATAAAATAACATAACATAACTTTATAACATCATAACTAAATCGGTTGTCTCGAGCTGAATTCTGATATTTATAAGTAAAACTAAACATTGAGTCAAACCTCCTTTAGAACATATATTTACATAAATCTAATGAGTAATGAAACATGCACATCAGAAATCATGAGGAACAATGGGAGACTCGTCTTTTAACCAACATACAATGATAGAACTTACGTGGTCCCAACTATTACGCTCAAGTGGTAGAGCCATCCAAATCCTTGCCAGGGCTAGGGAAGATACCATGATATTGATATCAAGATGAAGGCCCATTCAGGTAGGGGAAGCTCACAAAACAGGACCCAAAGTCATAAGGTATAAACCTATGTTAGCGCGTAGTTCTGAGGCATAGGGTGATCGACCCTTATCCTACTTGGTGCTAGATATTGCTCCCAAAACATGCATATGCTCTATTTCATTTTATAACGAAGCTCAACGTCATCTATTGACGAAGCTCAATAATCAAATACATCTCAAATATGAAATCATGCATATGAGAAGCTTTAGCTCAAGACATACCATAAGCTGAAAACATAATTGGGAGTCTTCGCTCCAAAACTATGTGGTAAGCTATACATAGGAAAACTTTAGCTCAAAACATACCACAAGCTGAAATTATAATTAGGAGTCTTTTTTCCAAAACAATATGGTAAGCTAAATTTCGAAAAATCATCATTCATACATAACATGTGGGCATTGCCCAAAGCTTTATCATAGATATAAATACTCAATTCTCATCGAAATCGTAATTGTAAATATGGGTAGCTTCAAATCATGCTTTTCATCATAATATCTCATCATCATCATCATGTGCTCATAACAAATCTCATCTTTCTGGAACATCTAATCCATGGGCTTTTAATTAATAAAACTAGAATCATGATTTTTAAATTGAAAACATTATAAAATTTGCCCATGCTTCATAATTCAATAGTAGAATCATAATCAAATCATACCCATGTATATAAATAGAAGATTCATGCATTTGGGTTAAAACCCCATGGATTAGACATAGAACTTCATACTTTTAGAGAGGGATTGGGCATGGGTGCAAAAGAAATAACCCATTCATAACCTTACATACCTGTTGGTAGCTAATTCTAACACTTCTTTGAATTCCCAATAGAGAATTGAAGGGAATTGAGGAACAATAGCTTGATCACCCTCTCAAACTTGTCTACCTTGCATGCATGAATGAATAATGCCTAAAATGAACTTAACCCCTTGAAAGGCCACTATTCATAACCCAAAACGTCATAGTTTAGGATTTAGGAACATACAATTATGGAAAAGCCCTTACTAGATTTGCAGAAAATAATTGCCAGGTGGCTCTAACGGGTGACCTGACGACTCGTTGCTCTGGGGCATGACTAGTTATGTCATCTGTGAAGTGCACTGCTTCACCTGATCTTCTGGGTTGGCCACGGGCAACCCGACTCGTTACTGGTGACCAAGAGTCATGGTCACCACCCATGAGGTACACTGGCTCCTTCTATTTCATTTCTTAATCTCCTTCCCCAGGATTTACCCAATGACTGGTGGGGCCTGGCCATGAGCCATGGTCTTTCCCGTGGGGTTTCCTCTTCTCAACCCTAAATTCCATACCTTGGCCTTCCCCACGAGTCACCTCACGACTCATGGGTTGGTCTCACGAATCTCCTCATGACTCGTTCTGAGTCTGCTGTAAATTTTCCACTTTTTTTCCCATTCCAACTCCCAGGTATGAGCTTTGGGCTTCCGGGGTATAACATAATACCTTCACTGCTAATTCTAAGTTATGCATGGGATGATTTTTCTCATACATATTCAGCTGTCTCAAAGAATATGCAATGACATGTCTTTCTTATATTAACAAAGAACCCAATCAAAATCGTGAGGCATCACAATAAACTTCAAAATCTTTACCTTAAACTGGTAGCTCTAGGATAGGTGTCATGGTTAACAAAGTTTTGAGCTTTTGAAATCTCTCTTCACACTCCTTTCACCACTGAAATGGCACGTCTTTCTAAGTCAGCCTTATCAACTGAGAGGCAATGGCTACAAAACCTTTCACAAATTGGCGTTAATAACTGGCTAGCTCTACAAAGTTACGAACCTCTATCATTGTAGTGGTCCTAGCCTTATTTTGGAATGATTCAACCTTTTGTGGATCCACCTTAGTTCTTTCCTTAGAGACTACATGCCCCAAAAAGGACATTGATTCCAACAAAAATTCACATTTGGTGAACTTTGCATACAATTGTTTTTTCTTTAGCAGCCCCAATACAATCCTCAGGTGATTTTCATGATCTTTCTTAGTTTTGGAATACACCGAAATATCATCAACAAAAATGATTAAAAAGGTTTCTAGATAAGGTTTGAAGATACCGTTCATCAGGATCGTGAAAGCTGCTAGAGCATTAGAGAGCCAAAATGACATGATCAGAAATTCATAATGCCCATGCCTGGTCCAAAAAGCTATCTTCAGAATATCCTTATCATGGATTTTCAGTTGAGGATAACTCAAGCTCAAATCAATCTTTGAGAACAGTGCTACACCCTAACATTGGTCAAATAGGTTATTTATTCCGAATAGTAACCTTATTCAATTGATAGTAGTCAATGCACATCTATATGTTGCTACCATCTTACTTCTTCACAAAAAACACAAAGGCACCCCATGGAGAGACACTCCTCCGGATAAACCCCATACTAAGGAACTCCTGCTACTGCTCCTTTAGTTCTCAACTCAGCTGGTGCCATCTTATATGGTGGTATGGAAATAGGATAGGTCCCCAGCTCTAAATATATGCAAAATCAATGTTGTGGTCCAGTGATATGCCAGGCAAATCCGTGCGAAGCACCTCTAAAAACTCACGAACTACCAAAATAGATTCTATCGAGGAACCTCTAAATTGGTATCCTAAATGTGCGATAGGTAAGTCTAACACCCCTATCTTATTAATTTTAGGCCGCCAATATAAGAGATGAGTTTCTTAGGAGCAGGGATACAATCTTCCTTCCACTCCAATCAAGATATCCCTGGCATTACCATGGTGACTATTGATCTTGGGCATAATTACGTCCCCAAGTGCAATTTTATAGTTTAATTTAGTCATGTTTGTTTAATTATACACTTACATTCTTATGAGATTTTGTGTAAATTTGGGTATGCACTAACAAGCGTGATTAGTCCTTGTTTTGTAGGTTAAAAATGCATATGAAGGACTAAATAATGATGGGTGAAGTGAAGGAACGAAGTTGAGAGTGAATGGCAATGGATGGAAAGAAAATATGCAATGGCAAGGCTGGCCACGCTAGGTAGCGTGCCACGCTGTGCCAGCGCCGTGCCATGCCAAGGCCATGCGCGAGATCATCCCTCCGAGGTGCTTGTTGATCTTGGGCAGATTTATATGCCCAAGTGATACTCAATTGTGTCATTTTGTCTTGTTTATCTATCGATGATTGTATATTCTCATGTGAATTGTAATAAAATGTGAATTTATACTAACCAACATGATTAGCGTGATTTTGTAGGAAAAATATAATTTTACGAAGCTAAGATGCATGTTGGGAGAAATCGGGATTGGACTCGGAAGAGAGCAAGGAAAAAGCACAACGAAAGCACGAAGTAAAGGGGCTCCGCGATGGAGCCGTGTCACGCTGCCATCGCGGATGCATTTTGCCTGGATGCGGAAATTTTTCCAAATTCCAGTGAAGGTGCATGATGGGGCCATGGCACGTTGGCCTAGCCCCGCGTTGCACGCCGTGCCATGTTTGGTGTGAATACTTGGACGACCGGATTCAAGTGAGGGTCCGTGTTGGTGGCGTGTCACGGAGGCAGTGCTCCGCGATGCACTCCGTGACACGTTGCTTGTTATTCCGGGAAAAATTCCGACTAGTATAAATAGAACACTTAGGTTTTATATTTTTTTGATTCTGACTTGGTTGAGCAAGAACGTGGGTTACAGGCAGTTGAGGGGACGAAATTCTTAGGGTTCTTCTCTATCTATTTCTTCTTTATTTCAATTGTTTGTATGATTAACACTCATTTGATGATGTTTAATCCACAAATGAGTGGCTAAATTCACTTCTTTCTGAGGTTAAGAACATTTGTAGTGGAATGTAATTATTGATCATCTTGGTTTTTCATCTTTTCTTCCATGGTTGTTCTATTAATTCTTGTTCTTACTGCATTAATGTTTGGCCAATATTAATGTATATCTAAAAAATCCGGTTTGCGCTCGAAAGAGAAAGAAATTTGAAAGTTGTGAATTAATAGGATATGATCTCTTCATGGTTTGGAAAATTGAGAATTGATTTACTTTCAGAATAGAAATATATCTGAAAGTCGTATTAGTTAATTAAGGAATCGGTTTTGTATGGCTAGAACATGAATTTCTTCTTATCACAGAAATATAGGTGGAAGGTTCATGATTCTTAAGTTGGGTTAAATACGAGAGTTTTAATCCATAAACAATAATCTTGACTAGCAACCAAAGGAAAGATTAACCACTTTGTATCAATAGATTGCTTCCCTATATGTTTGTTTTAGCCTCAGCATGCTCATTCCTATAGTTCAGACTCAAATTGTACATTTGCTTTAGATTAGTATGAATTAGGAAACAAACTCCCAAACTCTTCTGGAAACTGTTGTCTGCATTATTAGAGTTAGAGTTTATTAACGCTTAATTCGATTATTACCTTGGTCCAGTCCCTGTGGGATCGATACTTGGCTTACTTTAGCCATTTTACTACTTGTTCGACCATGTGCACTTGCGTGTAGTTATACCCAGCAAGCCGAACAAGTTTTTTGCGTCGATGCCGTAGATTGGCAATTGATAAATTTTTCTTAAGTGTTAGTTTACTATTTATTCTTAGTGTTGACAACTTGGTCTTAGCCTGTATTTTGCAGATACTAATTTCTGTTGAACACTGGCAAGAGACAAGGAGCTGGTGGACTCATCTTTAGAGCCGGAAAGACAATTCCATTGTCAAAGGAGAGAAGCTCTAGAGAAAAAGCTGCAGTTGCTCAGACAAACAATATTGGAGCAACAACAGAATCCACCAGCTGTAAGGGCAATGTTAGTGCCTGAGGAAATGACAGCTAGGCCGGTTCACGAGGTGGCAATCCCACATGCTAACAATGTCACATCTAGCAACCTGAGCTAGGAGGGAGGTTCGAGCTTAAACAGAACATGGTGCAATTGCTGCACACCATCGGGCAGTTCACAGTCTCCCTCATGAGGATCCACAGCAACATCTCCAAAATTTCTTGGAGATAAGTGACACTTACATCCCCGCTGGAGTATCATCAGATTATGTCAGGCTTACATTGTTCCCATTTTCACTTTTGAGAGAAGCTAAGAGGTGGTTGAAAGTTGAGCCACCTAATTCCATCACCACGTGGGATGATCTTGCAAAGAAATTCTTGATACGGTTCTTTCCATCAAATAAAACAGCAAGACTTAGAAGTCAAATTCTAAGTTTTAAATATAGAGAGGGAGAGAATCTGTATCAGGCCTGGGAGAGATTCAAATCTATGTTGCGGGATTGTCCTCATCATCACCAATCCAATGATGTGCTGGTACATACTTTCATAGAGGGTTCGGAACCCCACACAAAAATCTTGCTAGACTCAGCAGCTGGGGGAAAAGCATTAGAGAATACTTATGAAGAGCTGTATACCTTGTTGAATCGTATTTCGTAGGGAAATCCGTAGTGGAATGCGGATTCGTCAAGAGGAGGAACAACGAAAGCAGTAGGAGTCCTAGAAGTGGATGGTTTTATAGCTATTGCTGCACAGATAGCTACGTTATAGAATCAACTCAACACCCACTTCAGTAACATGAGCATGAACCAGTCTCAAGCCCCAGTGAATGTAGTGCAGCAGATTTGGTGTCAAGTGTGCGGGAGTAGTGAACACTCAACTGAGTGTTGTGGAGCAAATCCTAATTCGGTGAACTTTGTTGGTAATGTACAGAGAAACAACCACCTATAGTATGGCAATAGCTACAATTCCAACTGGAGGAATCACCCGAATTTCTCTTGGGGTAGCAATAACCATCAAGGGCAAAGTTCGAGTCACGGGGGGCAGAGAAATCAAGGAGGACAGCAGAACTATCAATTGCAATACAGAAGCAATAATGCACCTCCTCCACCACCATCACACATCATTGAGGAGATTTTCAAGACAATGATAGCTAACCAAGCTATATTGCAGGCTGATTATGTGAAATTGGCAGCCAAGGTAAAGAACAATCAGTTAGCTACCAAGGTGCTGGAGTATCAGTTTGGGCAATTTGCTGGAGCCCAAAACACCAGGCCTAGAGGAGGACTTCCGATGACACTGATCCCAACCCCAAGCAATTGAATGTAGTGACCACAAGGAGTAGTTTACAGCTTAAAGAGGTGGAACTAGAAAGACCACCTCAACAGTCGGGAGCAGTAGAAACTGAGAGGTAGCAAAGTGATGAGAGGGGGAAGAAAAAGGAGGCTGAACCAGAAAGACCACCACCCCCGTTTTCTCAAAGATTAAAGAAACATGAGGAGGCGTGTTTCAAAAAGTTCATGCAGGTGCTTAAACAGGTACACATTAACTTACCTCTTGTTGATATTTTGCAGGGAGTGCCGAAGTACGCAAAGTATATTAAAGACATCATGGCGAACAAAAGCAGGTTAACTGAGTACGCTACGGTGGCTCTTACGGAGGAGTGCACTTCCGGATACAAAACAGGTTGCCAACAAAGCTCAAGGACCCCGGGAGCTTTACAATACAAATTACAATTGGGCAAAGTATCCGAGCTCGCGGATTATGTGATTTGGGAGTGAGCATTAACTTGATGCCGACATCGGTATTCTAGAAGTTTGGACTAGGGAGTCCTAGACCAACAACAGTGATCTTGCAACTAGCAGATCGTTCCTTGGCAAGACCTGATGGCATTGTGGAGGACTTGCTGGTGCAAGTAGGCTCCCTTATCTTCCCGGTTAGACTTCGTTGTGCTGGACTTCGAGCCAGACGCGGAAGTCCCATTTATTTTGGGACGTCCTTTATTGGCTACCAGGAAAGCACTTATTGATGTAGCTGCAGGGCAGCTAACCATGCGAGCACACAACAAGGTGGAGGTGTTTGATGTATACAAGGCCACCAAGCTCCCGACCGTGTACGAGGAACTCTAGGTGATCAACGTGATTAATCGAGCTGATATTGTCCATAGTGTTGAGTCACAGGAGTTATTGGGGAAACCACTGGAGAGGTGTAAGCATGACAGGGGTGAGGACGTGTTCGGAAGAAGACGTCCATCACCCTAGAGGATGACTAAGCTTAATGACGTCGAGCCGCGACGGTAAACTAGGCGCTGCACGGGAGGCATCCCGTGAATTTGTTGTATTTGTACATTAGTTAAGAAAAAGAAAAAAAAGAAAAAGAAAAAGAAAATATATATATATATATATATATATATATATATATATATATATATATATATATTGTGTTATGTTTGCAAACCTTGGGATTCTAACCGATTTCTTGTTGTAAGATAAATTTCAGGTTGATCGGAGGGCAAAATGTAAAGAATCGCAAAGGAGAAAATTGAGGTAAGAAAAAATAAATAAATAAAAAGTAGCAAAACAGTGAGCCCATACGTTGGCTCCGTGTCACGGAGGAGGGCCTCCGCGTTACCCTCCGTGACATGTTGAAGGCAATTCTGGAATTTTTATAAATTTCAGAACACCTGCGCGATGGCTCCATGCCACGGAGGGGGTGCTCCACGTTACCCTCCGTGACACGTTGAGGTGTTATTCGCGTCGGATCACACCAGGTCGCTGGGTGACCCGTGTGAAATCCTCACTTTTTAACCCCAAATTCCCCTCATTTTCCCTCATTTTTCATCCCCTCTGCGACAAACATCCCAAAAACCCCTTCTCCCTCAACGTGACATGGACCTAAGCACACATTTTCATCAAGTTTTCTTCATTTCATCAAATTCAAGGTATGTTCTTCAACTCTATCTCAATTCTTGTCGAATTTTTCGATGTTGAACATGTGATTTGAGAAAAACTTGCCCTAAGTAGAAATTAAGCTTAAATTCAATTGAGTTATTGTTGATTGACATTCGTAGTATCATTGTGATTGCATGAACTCGATAATTACATAGCTTGATAGAATTTTTGTAAAATTGTAGCTAGGGCTTGAATTTGAATATGAAAAGGGGAAAAATTTAGTTGACATGTGAAATTCTTGTTGGGTTGTGTATGTTGGGTGAGATGAGTTGGTTGTGCTAACTGTTAATATGCTAAAAGACTGACGGATTTTTGGGGTAATGACATTGTGAGATGCAAGAAATGGGTGAATTGTATAGGTTCATGTAGATAAATTTTTTTCTTTGTTTCTCCTTGCTAAGTGCTATGTATAGAAATGTGATCGATGGTAATGTTGTGGTTAGTTGTACGAAGTCTGAGTAGTACAAAAGAATTTATGCCGTCGAATTCTCTGAATGCACTAGGCATATTTGTTGTGTTTTAGTTTTTTATGTAAATTGGAAATAAGTATGATCTTGCCGTAATGTTCTGATTGTGGCTAAAGACTAAGTGTGGGGTGTCCTAGCTTAACCCAACCTTAGTCGAAGCTAATTTTAATTGGAATAACATTGGACCTGTCTGTTTGGTTTGACAGAAACAATGGCAAGCAGGCAAGATAAAGGGAGGGGCCCATCTACATCGGGCGCCGGAAGGAAAAGAATCAGACTAGGAACAGTGGTCCCAGCAGCACCAGCAGTTCCGCACGGCCAACTTCGGCAATACGGAACCCGATGGGTGACAGAGGAGGGGAAGAAATGGTACGCAAATCATAAGGAAAGCAAATACTTCCCCGAGGAACACATTGCTAGGGAACCATTGGCACAGGAATTCCCTAGGATTGTCCACAGGATTGAGGTAGCCGGGCTAAATTTTATCTTTGACGAGCCCAAGGAGTGCAATCTGCACCTAATTCAGGAATTCTACGCCGACTGGAACCCGACACTCAGAAGTCACACCATAAAGATAAGAGGGCAGATAGCCACTTTTGAACCCCATCACCTTAATGCCATCTTGGGGGCTTGGGACACAGACGCCCATGTGCTTCGGCAACTGAATATCACTCCACCATATGTGGACATCAGACGCACTTTGTGTGGAGCCCGGTCTACAGCACGGTGGAGCAGGCATAAGAAGAGGGGCTACCATCAGACATTGCCCTACTAAAAGATGAACAGGGAAGCCAGGATATGACAAATGTCACGCGGGATCGTGTATGCTTGGTCTATGCCTTAATGAAAGGGCTGGAGATCAATGTTGGGGCGGTGATTATCTCCGCCATGAAGAGAGCCTGTTTGCATCAAGGGCACAGGTACGGGTTTGGTGGATTACTAGACACGTTCCTAAGGGGCCTGGATATTGAGGAAGAGGCCCTTGACTACATCCCGCAGATGGAGAGGCGGGCCTTAGATGTCACCAAAACTAAGGCACCCGACACCACTTACGGGCCAGTTCTTACACTAGCCGAGCGAAATGCTCGGGATGATTAGTACATGGCTCGCATGTTCGGGATGCAGATGCTCTAGATGCGCATAGGAGGGAGGCCGGCAACAGAAGATGAGCTGTAGCAGCTCGAGCTAGACTACCCTTTTGGCGAAAATGCCAGGGCTCTATGCCGAGTGGGGCCCGCTTTTGTGGAGCCCACTGATGATGATGTCCCCACGAATGAGGAGACACGTTGTGACAACTCCAATGTTGAGTCAGATGATGATGACGGGGGCGATTCAGACATGGGAGATGAGGCAGCGACACCTGACGAAGAAGTGGAATACTTCGATTGATCAGGGAGTTTCACCACCCACTTTCGTGCTATGCTGAATTTTGTGAACACTGGGGATAGTGTTCGATTTAAGTGTGGGGTGGGAGTAGTTAGGTGCTGGTTGATATTGTTATTAATGTCGCTGTTCTGTTGTTGTGCTTGGAAAAACCTGTGACCCTGTGATTTTTGTGTGTATGTCTATATTTTAATTAAGGTGAAGTTGTTGTGTGCTGTTGAATGCTGTTAGCTGGTTGTGTAAATATGTTTTATCGAAATTATCAATATTTTTAAAATTTTTCGTGAAATTTTTTTATTTTTAGATTTCTCGGCGTTTGTTTTCGGTTCTTTTATCGAGAATATTCCCATTGAACCAAAGTCATAATTAGTGACCGTTCCCTATGATGGATGGATGACGACCGTCTTAAGGGAAATGTAGTCGTTAGGAGTAGGTTTCTTCTATTCATTATTTTTGTTTTTTTTCTTTTGTTGTGTGCATCCCAAACGTGCCGTTACTTTATGGTTGCGAAATTCTGGTTGCGTATGGTACATGATATTTAAAATGTAAAGGTGATTCGTATGAAGGCATGAAACTTTGTAAATATGTTGAGATACCTAGGCCATAGAGTTCGATTCGGTGTGATTGAGGCCTAATGTTTGAATTCTTGTAATTAGCTGATTGAAGAGTCTGTGAATATGTCTTGAGTTGAGCATGTGCAATGAGTGTATGGTGAGGTTTTGTTTCTTCCATGCTATTGTGAAGTGTCTAGAACTTGCCTGGTGTGTGTACAAAATTAAATGAAGGATGTGTGTTGTAGGAAAGGATGTACGCATTTCTTTGATTTAACCGAAAGTTTTGTTCATTATTGTACCTACCTTGAATGTACATCCTAGTTAGCCCATTGAGCCTTTAGCTATTATTTTTATTTTGTCAAAAAGGTGTAAACCAATCTTAACCCCTTTTTTTCATTATACGTGAATTTGTCGTCACCTGATCCGGTCCCTGCTTAAACAAGTATGGCTCATGCCAAATGTAATACCTGCAATCATGTCTCAACTTCTTTCTTCGCTGAGCCGGAGCCTCCGGTGGATAGACTCCACTTACCAGAAAATTCACAATGTCTGCATACCAAGGGATTTCAGCTTCCATTATTGCCAAGAGCTGCTCATCCGGGAACTCTTCCTTGATCCTGTCACCTTCCTTCACATGCAACCGGCTTTCAAGTCGCGATAGGTGATCTGCCACTTGATTCTCGCTCCCCTTTCTGTCCCAAATCTCTAGGTCAAACAATTGTAACAACAAGATCCATCTAATCAGCCTGGGCTTTGCATCCTTCTTGCTAAACAGATACCGAATCGCTGCATGATCGGTATACACCACTACTTTAGAACCCACCAAGTAGGACTTGAATTTATCAAACGCGAACACCAATGCTAGCATCTCCTTTTCAGTGACTGTATAATTGACTTGGACTGCGTCTAGTGTTTTTCTTGCATAATGAATGGAATGAAAAATTCTATTCCTCCGCTGCCCCAATACAGCTCCTACAGCCACATCGCTTGCATCACACATTAATTCAAACGGTTGCTCCCAATCCAGAGAAATGAGAATAGGTGCTTCTATCAACTTCTGTTTCAACTCCTCGAATTCTTTAACATAATCCTCATCAAACTCAAACTTCACCTCTTTTTCTAGCGACCTGCATATTGGTCTAGAATTTTAGAGAAGTTCTTGATGAACTGTCTGTAGAACCCTGCATGTCCGAGAAAACTGTGAACACCCTTCACTGACACAAGTGGTGGTAGCTTTTGAATCACTTCGATCTTTGCACGATCGACTGCCAACCCCTTGCAAGACACCTTCTGGCCAAGGATGATACCTTCCTTGACTAAAAAATGACATTTCTCCCAGTTGAGTACAAGGTTGGAGTCTTCACATCGAGCTAGCACCCTGTCAAGATTCTGCAAACATGTAGCAAATGAATTACCGAAAACAGAAAAATCATCCATAAATACCTCGATGAAATCTTCCACCATATCGTAAAAGATCGCCATCATGCATCTCTGGAATGTGGCAGGTGCATTGCATAGACCAAATGGCATCCCCTGAAAGCATATGTCCCATAAGGACATGTGAAAATAGTCTTCTCCTGGTCCTCCGGTGCTATGGCTATTTGGTTATAGCCAGAATATCCATCAAGGAAACAATAGTATTCTTGACCTGCCAACCTGCCCAATATCTGATCAATAAATGGGATAGGATAGTGATCTTTCCTCGTGGCCTGATTGAGCTTTCTGTAGTCCATGCAAATTCGCCAGCCCGTGACTGTGCGTGTAGGGATCAGCTCATTCTTCTCGTTGGTGACCACGGTCATCCCTCCTTTCTTTGGGACACGCTGAACGAGACTGACCCATTCACTGTCTGAAATGGGATAGACCACACCTGCATCAAGCCACTTAATCACTTCCTTCCTAACCACCTCCTTCATCACCAGATTCAACCTCCGCTGATGTTGTACAGTTGGCTTTGCTCCTTCTTCCATAAAAATTCTGTGTGTGCAAAAGGCTGGGTTGATATCCCTAATGTCTGACATTTGCCAGCCCATTGCTTTCTTCCGCCTCTTGAGAACCACAAACGCATCCTTTAACTGTGCCTCTGTTAGTTCTGCGGAGATGATGATTGGCAAAGTGTCATCTTCCCCCAAATATACATATTTCAAATGTGGAGGCAATGTCTTCAACTCCAGTTTTGGTGCTTCCTCAATAGATGGTTTGGGTAATGGTTCTAAGGACCTCATCAATGGCTGAAATTCTTGCTTCCTGAGAAGCCATTTTGGTTCGTTCAACATTTGCACCATCTCATAAGTATCCCTATCTCCAAAATGATTGGAGCCCATCAAAGCTCTCTCCAAAGGATCTTGAGAATCAACAATTTGAAGAATTGCTTCCTGGTTTAGCACATTGATTGTTGATAGCTCCTCATAGATGGTCGGAAGCTTCATGGCCTTATACACATCAAACACATCCACTTTATCATGCGCTCGCATGGTTAGCTGCCCCGCAGCTACATCAATCAACGCTCGCCCGGTTGCCAAGAAAGGATGTCCCAAAATAAATGGGACTTTCGCATCCTACTCAAAATCCAATATAATAAAATCTACCGAGAAAATAAGGGAGCCCACTTGCACTAGCACGTCCTCCACAACTCCATCTGGTCTAGCCAAAGAATGGTAGTCTAGTTGCAAGATCACCGTAGTTGGTCTAGGACTGCCCAGCCCCAACTTCTTGAACACAGATGTCGGCATTAAGTTTATGCTCGCTCCCAAATCACATAGTCCGCGAGCTCGGATACTTTGCTAGATTGTGATCTGAATGGTAAAGCTCCCAGGGTCCTTGAGCTTTGTTGGCAACCTGTTCTGTATCCGGGAAGTGCACTCCTCAGTAAGAGCCACCGTAGCATACTCCGTCAATCTTCTTTTATTTTCTACGATGTCCTTGATATACTTTGCATATTTTGGCAGTCGCTGCAAAACATCAACCAAAGGTAAATTAATGTGTACCTGTTTCAGCACCTCCAAGAACTTTTTAAAGCAAGCTTCCTCCTTGTGTTTCTTTAATCTTGAGGGAATGGGGGTGGTGCTCTTTCTTCCTCGGCTACCTTCTCCTTCCCCCTGTCATCATCATGTTCCCTATCTTTTTCCACTTCTTCTGATTGCTGAGGTGATCTTTCTGGTTCCACCTCCTTGAGTTGTAATCCACTCATTGTGGTCACTGCATTAACCTTCTGGGGATTTGGGTCAGTGTCACTCGGTAGTCCTCCTCTGGGCCTGGTGTTTTGAGCTCCAGCTAGTTGTCCAACCTGGTATTCCAACGCCTTTGTAACTAACTGCTGATTTTTCATGTCTGCCACCAATTTCACATAATCAGCCTGCATTTGCGCTTGGTTAGCTATAAGTGTTTTAAACATGTCCTCAATGTTGTTGGTTGGTGGAGGAGGTGCATTGTTTCCTCTGTATTGCGCCTGAAAATTCTGATGCCCCCCTTGATTTCTCTGCACACCTTGATTCGAACTTTGCCCTTGATGGCTATTACTACCCCAAGAGAAATTCGAATGATTCCTCCAATTTGAGTTGTAATTGTTTCCATACTGTTGGTTATTATTTCTCTGGACGTTCCCAACAAAGTTTACTGAATCTGGATTTGCACCACAACACTCAACTGAGTGTTCATTACTCCCACATACTTCACACCATACCTGTTGCACTACATTGACTGGGGCTTGTGCTTGATTCAAGCTCATACTGCTGAAGTGGGTGTTGAGTTGATTTTGCAACGCAGCTATCTGTGCAGCGATGGCTGTAAAATAATCCACCTCAAAGACTCCTGCCGCTTTCCTTGTTCCTGCTCGTGATGAGTCCGCATTCCACTCTGGATTTTCCTATGAAATACGATTTAACAAAGTATAAAGCTCCTCATAAGTCTTTTCTAATGCCTGTCCCCCAGCTGCTGAGTCTAGCAAAATTTTTGTATGTGGTTCCAAACCCTCAATGAAAGTATGCACCAACACATCGTTGGACTGATAATGGTGAGGACAATCCCTTAACAATGATTTGAACCTTTCCCAAGCTTGATACAGATTCTCACCCTCTCTTTGTTAAAAACTTAGAATCTGACTTCTAAGTCTTGTTGTTTTCCCAGATGGAAAGAATCGTATCAAAAACTTTCTTGCAAGATCATCCCAGGTGGTGATAGAGTTAGGTGGTTTAGCTTTCAACCACCTCTTTGCTTCCCCCAATAATGAAAATGGGAATAATGGAAGCCTCACGTAGTCGGATGATACTCCGGTGGGTATGTAAGTGTCACTTATCTCCAAAAAGTTTTGGAGATGTTGTTGTGGATCTTCATGAGGGAGACCTGTGAATTGCTCGCTGATGTGCAACAACTGCACCATGTTCTGTTTAAGCTCAAACCTCCCTCCTAGCTCTGGTCTGCGAATACTAGATGTAACATTGTTAGAATGTGGGATTGCCACTTCGCGAACCGGCCTTGCTGCCATTTGCTCGGGCACTAAAACTGCCCTCACAAGTGGTGGATTCTGTTGTTTCTCCAAAATTGCCTATCTTAGCAACTGTAGCTTCTTCTCTAGAGCTTCTCTTCTTTGATGATGAAATTTTCTTTCCGGCTCTATATATTAATCCACCAACTCCTTATCTCTTGCCAGCGTTTAGAAGAATTCAATATCTGCAAGAGATAGGCTAAGATAAATTTGTCAGCACTTATATAGAATTTGTAAACTAACAATAAGAAAATAATTTTACCAATTGCCAGTCCCTGACAACGGCGCTAAAAACTTGTTCGGTGCTGTAGTGACTACACGCAAGTGCACGTGGTCGAACAAGTAGTAAAGTGGCTTAATTAAAGCCAAGTATCAATCCCAAAGGGACTGAACTACGGTACTAATTAACTTAAGCGTCAGTGAACTATGTCTTTATGAATGCAGACAACCAATTAAACAATATTTTGAGAGTTAAGTTTACTAAGTAATAAAAATCTAAGTTAAGATTATAATTTGAGTCTGACAATAGCAATGAGCAAGCTGAGGTTAAAACAAACATACAGGGAAGTAATTTATCGATTCAATTCAGCTAATCTTTTCTTCGGTTGTTAGTCAAGAATTATTGCCTATGGATTGGATCTTTCGACTCCTATCCAATTTAAGAATCATAAACCTTAATCTACGTTTTTGTGATAAAAGAATTTCATCCTCTAGCCATACATAACCGATTCCTTAATTGACTAATAAGACTTTCAGATATATTTCTATTCTGAATGTAAATCAATTCTCAATTTTCTAAACTAAGAAAAGATCATATCCTACCAATTCACATCTTTCCAATTTCATTCCTTTTCAAAATAAAAATTGGATTTCTAGATATACATTAACATTGGTCAAACATTAATGCAGTAAAAACAAGAATTGATAGAACAACCATTGAAGAAAAGATGAAAACTGAAATAATCAACAAATTACATTCCACTACAATTGTTCTTAACCTCAGCAAGAAGTGAATTAGCCACTCATTTGTGGATTAAACATCATGAAATAAGTAGAATTCATACAAACAATTGAGATTAAAGAGAAAGAGAAAGAGAAGAACCCTAGAATTTTCGTCCTCTCAACTGCCTGTAACCCACGTTCTTGCTCAACCAAGTCAGAATGTTTAAAATAAAACCTAAGTGTGCTATTTATACTTCTTGAGAATTTTTCCCGGAATAACTAGCAACGTGGCACGGAGTGTATCGCAGAGCACTCCCTCCGTGCCACAGGGGTATCGTGGACCCTCACTGGAAGTCGGCTCCCCAGCAATTGCACCTCAACGAAGCACGTCTTGCATCGCGGAGCCTTGCCTCTGTGCCACGGTGCTATCGCACACCTTCATTGGAACTTGAGGTTCGAGATAATTGTACTCAACATGACACGGAGTGCATCGCGGAGCACAGCCTCCGTGTCACGAAGGTAACACGAGCCTCCACTGGAAATTGACAAAATTAATTCCTCTAAGGAAGAACACCTCCGCGATGGAAGCGTGACACGACTCCATTGCAGAGCCCCTATTTTTGCTGCTCTCCCTTGTCATTTTCCACTCCTTGTTTCCAAGTTCATTCCCAGTCTTCACCAACATGTATATTAGCTTCCAAAATTTACTTTTTTCTACAAAACAACACTAATCATGTTGGTTAATATAAATTCACATTTAACTAAAAATCACATGAGAATGTACACATAATGATAGATAAACAAGTCGAAATGAAGCATTTGAGTATCACTTGGGCATGCAATTCTGCCCAAGATCAAATGCCCCAACCTGCTCCTATAAGATGCTCAGGTACAGGTCGCCGTAAGTGGTTAAGTCTATGTAAACTTACCTACAAGGTTAGGAATCATCCAAAAGACTCATATAAGATCTGAACCCAAGTTAAGGTCTAAAGGACGAGAACCATGTTAGCACAATATTACCCTCAGGCTAAGAATTTTAGTAGGCTACCTGTTGAGGATTAGGGGCCGACCGCTCAAAAGCATGTCCAGTCAGTAGCAACCCTACAGTCGTTCTAAGCAAAGTAATTAAGTAATTGGTCGTCTACAACCCTACAGTTTCTTATGAGTTATAGTTCTCCGAACAGGACATTCAGAGTATTGTTAGGCCACTCCAGACCTCGCCCTATCCGGTCTAGACCATTAGAGATAATGATCACTATTAGGATCCTCTGATCAGATATAGGTACATGAAGTGTGCCTGCTAGTAGCTCTACAGACTATATTAAGGGCGAGCAACAGTCGGGTTAGGCCTAGAAGGCCAGATACGACTTTTGAGTGGCTAGATTGAGACTTTAGTATAGCAGATTAGTTGGGATTGCCCTCACCTAGGAGCCTTCCATGACCACCCCAGGGTTACTAGCTATTTCATCGCATATGGGGCTATATGACATTACTTCAGGGAGCGATATGCTATCCCAAGGGATGATGCAGACGCCCAAGGGCAATATGATTTTCCATTCCATGGCTGGACTATTTTTTATGTCGTATCGGCATCACTGACGCGTGTCGAGCATGGTGCCCAGGGTGTAGCTATCAAGAGTCCACCAGACTCAGACACAACTACAAATCAAGAGCTGAGTGGGCTCAGTTGCAGACCCAAGGGACCGGGGGGATGGCTATAGCACTAGTGGAGTCATAGGAACCTTGTTAGGGGTATATAGATTGAGGTGTGCTCACTAGGGCTTTTGGGGGCCCCAAGCGAGTTATTCTATGTTTATTGTACCTTCTGGGGCTTATGGGGGCCAGGTTAGGTTCTGGTTTATATTCTTGTCTACTAGCTATAGCTTATGAATATGTAATTGTATAACTGTAGCTCATACACGTGTAGTATTTTACTAGATGCAGGTTATGAATAAGCAGACTTCTAGGTTAACTTTTTCCCCTTCTTTCTATTTACTTCCAGTATTTAACACCTTCTACTCAGCTTTTATTATTGTCTTACATAGTTAATAGATATTGTACTAATGCCCAACTATGGGGCGCTGCATACTTGCTTGCAGGGTAGACAGACAGAGTTCAGAATCTTCAGTAGCAGCTGTTTAGCGTCAACAGTTTTGCCAGCTCCTTTCATTCGGAGTTTCCAGGTTGTAAAGATTACGACCTTTCATTTATATAGCATTTGGGTAGGCCGGAGCCCTATCATGACCACTATTTGTATTCTTAGAGGCTTGCAAACTACGACATCCAGTTAGTTAGTTGTTGTTGGCCGTGTGGGGCCCATGTATGTCTTATTTAGCTTTCGGCCCTTTGTGGTCTAGTATAGCTTCTTATTTTTCTTTCTGTTATAATTAGACAACATGGCCGTCTTGTCGACCCGCATAGTATCCCTATTGACGTGTGTTGGCTGGGTTAGCTGTTTTCTTTTATAGGTCCTGCGTGGTCTTCTCTGCCCGAGGATATGTTTACAACTAAGATATAGCAGTTTGTTTTCTTGAGTTTAAGTCATTGATAGGCACTAGAGGTGCCTGTGCCCAGCCAGGTCAGCCCAGATTCCAGTATGGCATTAGGGGCCAGTCATGCCTCCCAAGGTGGAGCATGACAATCTTGGTATCAGAGCAGGTCGTATCCTAGGGAGTATGCAAGATGTGTCTAGTAGAGTCTTGTCTATGGGTGTATCGTGCACCACATTCCATAGGTAGGAGGCTACGAGGAATGATAGTATGGTTACCCTTTCTTCTTCTCAAATCATGCTATAGAGTTGAGTTGTATAGGGTTGAGTCCCTAAGCTTTCATTGCTATGTCTTTCTAGAATAATATATGATGTAAGACAGACTCAAACCAGCCGCAAGATAACTACAGCAGCAGGAGGAAGTACCAGTGAGGTGCCACGGTTGGGGACAGTCAGCCTAAGGGCAGCAGAGGTCTTTTAAATTTCTCTCATCACCCTCCCGGGGCACCAGGAGCTTCATAAGGTGATAGATATGCTAACATTATCCCCTGTTCTTTCTGTAGCCTCGGAGTGGGTGGTCAGGAAGTATAGTATATATATATATATGATTTGGCTCCCTTAGTAGACATTAAGAATTAAGTAGGGACAACAGTTAATGTTGGATTACCTGAAATACATGAAGGATCGTGCCAGTACAATAGAAAGTGCAAGTATCAATGCCATATTTTCTAGAATGAATAGTAAAGGAGGGCAAGAATTGCTGCCTCCAAGAAGTATTAGAGAATGGTTGAGACCTTTAGTATTTACAAAATTATATAGACCCTTACAATAGTAAATCAAGAAGGCGAATAAGGTTGCTAGCAACACTTAAGTTCGTGTCAGAGAGAGTCCATAAGCGATAAACTCTCAGTAATAAGTAAAGCTCAGGTCAGAAAAGGGATGATTTTGCCTCAGTATGTTAATGATGGTAGGGTATATCCGCAAGGTAATGATTATGGCCCTAATTTTTTATGTCGAAGGACAGAGAGATCATATGAATGAAATAGGCCCAAGTGCGGGTCAGAAGGATATAGGTCGGTAGACTTAGTTAGTAAAATCTTTGACAGCATAAGGCAGAAGGCACAAACCCAAGAGCTCAGTCTAAAGAAGTAAGGGGAAAGGCACGAGTATTAACTCTGGAGGGAAAAAGAATCACCTCCAGGCTAAAAGTAAATTGAAAGAGTATGGGACCACCACTGAATGTCATGAAATAAGCATCGGGCTGACAGTTTAGAGATAGTGAGGTTGTAACCTAGAATGCTGCAATATCACCACCGATTATGGAAGTAGATGAGTGGCGACACAGAGATTCTAACCCAATACAACATAGAGATAAGGCCCAGTAGGAAGTTAATGGCCTTTGAGATAATATAGGGCAGTTTCATGAGACCTAGAGGTCTACTCTGAGTTCAAAAGGTGGTAAGAATTCATTAGCAGACTATGGCCAAGGTGCACTATGTCCATTACCCCCTCCACCCAGGGTTTAATGAAAGCACATCAGGTCATAAAGAGAGACCTACTAATGGAATGGGAAGAGGGAAGGTATCGTTGAGTCGTAACACAGAACTCTAATGACCATCTAGGGGAGGCTGGACACTAGGAACAGAGCATGCCAATCCAAGAGATGGTCGTGCTTGAAAGGAAGTGGAAAGTAATCGACATGAAGTTAAAGGCTATTCCAAATTAAATGTTTAAGAAGTATTTTGGTTGCGTGGAACCCAAGTATCGGATAAATTCTGACGGAAAGGCATAACATACGGCTAGGTTTTGGAGAGGTGTTAGAACAGATTGAGATGCAAGTTAATTTGAGTATGACTTCCCAACCCCAGGCCAAGGGCCAAGCAGCGAACCCGATTTAGGTTCTCGGAGATATATATATATATATATATATATATATATATATATATATATATATATATATATATATCCCCTATATGATGGCCTGAAGCAGGAAAATTAAGGGTAGTTGAACCAGGGCATAGTATATTAGAAGACGGAGAAAGTTAAACTTACTAGAAAATAGGTACCGACAGGCTAGGGTCGACGGAAGTCCTACCCTAATGTACGACATAGGCATTTAAGGACTGAAGCAGCAGCTAGGTATTTCTAGAAACTTCGCCAAAGAAGGGCGTTATGAGATTTTGTAACAAAGGAAAGCTTAGCATTAGATTCATTGGCCCGTATCATATCCTCCAGATGACAGGCAAGGTGGCATATGAGCTGGAATTTCCTCAAGAGCTAGAATTTGTCCATCCAGTCTTTCACGTGTCAATGTTGTGAAAGTGCCTAGGTGATCCGTCCCGAGTTGTGTCGGTTGAGGACGTCCAAGTTACTGAGGAGTTAGCTTACAAAGAAATCCTAGTTTCCATACTAGATCAACAAGTTTGTAGGTTAAGGACTAAAAATGTGGCCTCCGTCAAGTTTTGTGGAGGAATAGAAATAGAGAAGAGGTGATCGGGGGAATTGACCTAGATTATGCAGTTAAGGTGAGGTTGTTGTTCAGTTGTTATTTTACTGTGTATGGTTGGTTATCTTTATATGGTGAAATAGCTGTTTATAGCGTCTTTTGAGACACCGATGTTGGGTTTTCTGTGTTTCAAGGTTTTGGATAGTCCATAATACAAAGGAGCCTCTGCCGGAATTTTTTCTAAATATTAGTCAGAAGAGTTAACCTCATTAAGCTTGAGAATGACATTCGAGGACGAATGTTCCTAAGAGGGGAGGATATTACACCCCATAAAATTTTAACGGTTAATAAGCGTACGTGTGGATTTGTGATGAGTAAAGAGAGCTTGACACGTGGGGGAAAAGCTTTGAAAGTAGGGTCGGGCGAGGCTAGGTCGCGAGGGGCCAGCATTACACGCCAGCCTGCAGTGCCCTGGCCAGCGCAGCGCGCCAGGCTTGCTTCCATTATGGGAGAAGCGGCGCGGGGGCCTTGTGGTGCGTTTGGCAGCGCGAGGCACACCCCGGCCACTGCCCTACACTTATATATACTCCCCTCACTCGATTTTAAATGATTTGAAAAGTGTTCTTCATCCAGAGAAGAGAAAAACCACAACTTTCATCGAATTTTTGTTGAACTATTCTACCAAACGCCGTCCAAACTCAAACTAAATTTGGGTAACGAGTTCTTGGTTTACGAGAAGCATTACTACAAAGTTATTTTTCAAATATTCGCTCAGCAAACTGGAACTCCGCCTAGTAAAAGTTGTATAAATTGCTTCAAATTTATTCCTACCCGGCCACAGGCATTAGGTAAGCACTTCTCCCTTCAGAACTCTCGGGAAATTATAGATTTTCTTCTAAGCTTTTCAAAGTTGGATTATAGTTAATTCTATTATCGAAAGTTATTGATATTTGCCGAGTTTAGTATTGAAATTAGTTCTATTCTCTCAGCATAAGGTTTACAGTTGGAAAGAACTGCCGATTGCAAGTGGAAACTCGCCAGTTGAATGAAAGTTGGCATCCAAGGTATGTTAAGGCTTATTCCCTAGGCTAGTTATTCTCGTCGTATAGTGATACAACCTATGTTTTAAACGTAAATAATGATCATATATGTTGTAATTAACTGGTGATAGTATAAGGACCAGGGATTAGATGCTATCAGTAGATTATTATTACATATGTTGTGGTTAACTACTAGAAAACCTATAAAGATTATATCGCATTAGACCTTCACGGCAAATAACATGTTAAGTGTGACACATTCTAGAAACATCATAGGAACTCCTCTGTTCTGCAGTTCATTGTGTTAGTAGAATAGGATGTTTTATTGTCAGGCCAAGACCTTAGTAGCTCGTGGATAGTTATTGGGCCTGAGTTAGTGATTTGAACAGCATAGGCACTGCTAGGAAATATAACTACCAGTTTGATGCCTGCATTATCAGTGAAGCATGCTTAGGGGCCATTGGCGTACCCTCATTCCTTAGGGCCAGAAATTTAGATAGGATGACCATACATTAGAGTCAGCGGTATTAGGGTTATCTAGTGAACTGAGTGACAACCTTCCATCTAGTTAGCTACTACCAGTGACTGTCAGTTCCAATTGACTTAGTATTCGTCATACAGGTCGCCCAGGAAGCCATCCTATTCATTAAGGTCAAATAGACCTTTGGGTACCCTAAGGAAGGGGACCTTATTAGAAGTTAGAGGCGGGGCCAATGCCCCAGCCTACTCCTATAAGATGCTCAGGTACAGGTTGTCGTGAGCGGTTAAGTCCATGTAAACATACCTACAAGGTTAGGAATCATCTAGAAGAGTCATATAAGATCCGAATAGACCAAGTTAAGGTCGATAGGACTAGAACCATGTTAGCATAGTATTACCCTCAGGCTAAGAATTTCAGTAGGCTACCTGTAGAGGATTAGGGGCCGATCGCTCAAAAGCATGTCCGTTCATTAGCAGCCCTATTGTTGTTCTAAGAAAAGGAACTAAGTAATTGGTCGTATGCGACACTATAGTTGCTTATGAGTTATAGTTGTCCGAGCAGGACATTCAGAGTATTGTTAGGCGACTCCAGACCTTGCCCTATCAGGTCTAGACCATTAGAGATTATGATCATTATCAGGATCCTCTGATCGGATATAGGTAAATGGGGTGTGCCTGCTAGTAGCTATATAGACTATTCTAGGTGTGAGCAATGGTCGCGTTAAGCCTAGAAGGCCAGATACAACTTTTGAGTGGCTATATTGAGACTTTAGTATAGCACATCGGTTGGGATTGCCTCACGTAGGAGCCTTCCGTGACCACCCCAGTGTTACTCGCTGTGTCGTTGCCTATAAGGTTGACATTGCTCTAAGGAGAGATATGCCATCTCAAGGGATGATGCAGAGGCCCAAGGGCCATATTAAAGTCCATTCCATGTATGGACTATTATTTTTATGTCGTATCGGCATCACATACCCTCGTCGAGCCTGGTTCCCAGGGTGTAATTATTAGGAGTCCACCAGACTTAGACACAACTACAAATCAAGAGCTGAGTGGGCTCAGTTGCAGACCCAAGGATCGGTGGGATGGCTATAGCACCAGTGGAGTCGTAGGAACCTTGTTAGGGGTATATAGATTATTAGGGGTTATTCTATTTTGATTGTACTTTCCAGGCTTATGGGGGCCAGGTTAGGTTCTGGTTTGTATTCTTTTCTACTAGCTATAGCTTATGAATATATGATTGTACAATCGTAGCTCATACATGTGTAGTGTTTTACTAGATGCAGGTTATGAATAAGCAGACTTCTAGGTTAACTTCTGCCCCTTTTTTCTACTTACTTCCAGTCTTTAAATAACTTCTACTCAGCTTTTATTATTGCCTTACATATTCAGTACATATTAAATTGATGCCCAACTATGGGGCGCTGCATACTTGCTTGCAGGTTAGACAGATAGAGTTCAGGATCTTCAGTTGCAGCTGTTTAGAGTCAGCAGTTTGGCCAACTCCTTTCATTCGGAGTTGCCACGTTGTATAGATTACTGTCTTTAATTTATATAATTTGGGTAGGCTAGGGCCCTATCCCAACCACTATTTGTATTCTTATAGGCTTGCAGACTACAACATCTAGTTAGTTAGCTCTTGTTGGTCATGTGGGGCCCATGTATGTCTTATTTAGGTGTCGACCGTGTAGGGCCTAGTATAACTGCTTATTTTTCTTTTTGTTATAATTAGAAAGCATGCTAGTCTTGTCGGCCCGCATAGGATCCCTATTGATGTGTGTTGGTTGGGTTAGCTTTTTTTTTTACAGGTGTTGTGTGGCCTTGTCGGCCTGAGGCTGTGCTTAGAACCAAGATATAGCAATTTCTTTTCTCGATTTTAAGTCATTGATAGGCACCAGAGGTGCCTGTTCCCAGCCAAGTCAGCTCAGGTTCCAGTATGGCATTTGGTGCCAGTCATGCCTCCCAAGGTGGGGCGTGACACCTCCGATGAGAGATAGATTTTTGTATTGATTTAATACCTGAGACACTACCAATATCTATACCTCCATATCGTATGGCACCGGTGGAGCTATAGGAGCTAAAACTACAGTGGTAGGACTTGCTAGATAAGAATTTTATTGGACCAAGTGTATCACCATGGGGTGCACCAGTACTATTCGTAAAGAATAAAGACGGGTCTCTAAGAATGTGCATCGACTATAGGTAACTAAATAAGGTAACAATACATAACAAGTATCCTTTACCTCGTATAGATGACTCGTTTGATCAGTTGCTGGGAGCTGTCTACTTTTCAAAGATTGATCTTCGGACTGGCTATCATCAGCTTGGGATAAGAGAAGAAGATATTTCCAAGACAATATTCAGAATTAGGTACAGACACTATAAGTTCCTAGTAATGCCTTTTGGATTTACAAATGCTCCAGCTGCATTTATGGACTTGATGAATAGGGTGTTTATGTCATTCCTAGACAAGTTTTTTATAGTATTTATTGATAACATCCTCATATATTCTCGTCACCAGGAAGAACATGAGAATCATCTGAAGATTGTGTTGTAGACATTACAAGAACATAAGTTATATGCCATGTTCTCAAAGTGTGAATATTGGCTGGACTCAATAGTATTTTTGGGGCATGTTGTATCCAAGGATGGAATTATGGTGGATCCTAAAAAGACACAAGTTGTAAAGAAATGGCCTAGACCAACTTCCCCTACATAAATTAGTAGCTTTTTAGGCTTGGCAAGTTACTACAGGTGCTTTGTGCAAGATTTCTCCAAAATAGAAACTACATTGCCAATTTAACATAGAAAAATGTGAAATTCCAGTGGACAGAGGAATGTGAGCAGAGTTTTCAGAAACTGAAAACATATCTGACCACTGCATCGGTATTAGCCTTACCATCAGGTTTTGAAGGATTCACGATTTTCTGTGATGCTTTGAGAGTGGGATTAGGATGTGTTCTCATGCATGGTGGTCATGTTATATCCTATGCTTTGAGGCAGCTGAAGAAGCATGAGCAAAACTATCCCACAATATATTTAGAGATGCCTGCAGTAGTATTATCTCTTAAGATTTTGAGGATCTTATATGGCATAACTTGTGAGATTTATACTGATCATAAGAGCTTGAAGTTGTCATGGCCCAAGCCTACACCCTGGACATAACACGGAAATTGAAGCCACAAGTAGCCCTAAGTCAACCCTTGGTCAATGATTCACTAGCATTCTGAGTAAACATACACAGTAGAAATTTAAAATAATAACATAAAAGAATTTTCTTTAAAAATTTAAAGACTGAAAATTGCGAGTTAAAATAGCTGAAAACAAATCTGAAACCTAGTCTGGTCTGAAAGCTATCTAACTAAGGAGTTGCTGGGACAAACCCCCAGCTAACTCTAAGTATAACTGAAACTAATAAATGACTAAAAAAATGAAATAATGCCCTCGGATGATGAGGACTCACACTTCAACTGCTAAGGTGGAGAATCTGACTGCGGAGCTAGTAGTGCTGAGTCTGAGAACCTACAGCTGTATCATGAAACGATACAGCATAAAAGTATGCGTTAGTACTTCGAATGTACTGAGTAAGTGAGAGAAACATTAATAATATGATAGAACTATCAACTGAATTGATACGACATGAAATGACCAACTTATATGCTGAAAACTTATACAACTAGTGTAAAACTAATATGGTCAAAAATGACCCTGGCTGATGGTCATAAACATGTCCTAAGTCTGAGATACTGAGTCTGAAATACTGCACTAAACTGATTTGGACTAAAGAACCAGGAAATAGACTGTACTGACTAGTGGGAGAGTCTCTAACCGACATATAACCACGTGAGCTAGACGTAGAGTCTGATGTATACACCCTACTGGTAGGACCTAGTATACCTTTCTAAGGTATAAAGGCATAAATTGGGCGATAACAAAAGTCTGGGGCCAATCAGGCCAAGTAATATTGTAACCTACACCGGCAACGTAGTTTTGGGAACCTAGGTGTTCTGGAACCCCGATCTGCTCGGTGCTAAGTCCTACTCCCACTGTAAACCTATACTGAACTGCTAAGCTGATAGCTCGAAACTGGGGTCTAAGACTAGTCAGGGACATATAACTGAAAGTACCCTGAGGGTCTTAGCGGACCAAATTCTAAAATTGGGTTTTAGACTAGTCATAGTTGCTTATCTAGAAGTGTTGTAACCATCTAAGAACAAACTAAAGTCTGAACTGGTGTCTTGGGGCAAGTCAGAGCTATATATCTGAAATATCATGGCTACCTAGTGGACCAATAACTAAATTCTGATTCTGATATCTAGGAGGTACTACTGGCACCTCGAGAAATTCAATAGTCAAACTGATAAGCTAACTAGGGTTATTCTGGTCAACCCGAAGGTTGCTAAAATCTGACTAAGAGTAGACTGACATTTCTGACTAACATTGAATAATTCTAGTGCTTTAACTGAAGCTAAACTAATAATTCTGAGAAAATACAAAGTATATAGGCTTTCTAACTGAATCTGAATATCATACCAGTAACTGAATTTTTAACACATACAAGTATTATAGAAGCCCCTAACTCTGAAAGATGCAAACAATTCTCAAGAATTCAAAGATTAAGCAGGATTCTAATTTCTGACTTTTTCAAAAGTTAGGGCTAAATTTCTAAATTGATGGAAAAAGCATCATTTTGATTACAAGATAGTGGAAATTAGCTACAACAAACATAAATTAGAGTTCCACATGAATTATTCAAGGTATGACAACAATATCTCCACTTTTGATAAACTCACGGCTAGAACTGATAGTGAATAGGGAAAGAGTTTCAGGGGACACAAGGGGAGAACAATCTCCTTGTTGACTTCCCACATACCTATCGAAGAAGCTTTGGTTATAATCTCTGAGAAAATTGAGAAGATTGACGTTTGCCCTAGCTTCTACTCTGAACTCCCTAACTATTTCTACGCTCTAATTTTTAAGAGGTAGAGTGAAAGTGGAGAGGGAATGTCGTTAGATCCTTTTTTCTCCCTCATAAGTGACCCTAAAATGGCATGGTTTAGGGATTAAAAAGGTGGGAAACTATAAAACTAACCATGGGAGCTAAAATTGAAATATGGTCGACAGGAACCAATGGGCCCCAGAACGGGTCGTTGGTTGAAACGATGACCCGTTGAATCTGACCGTTGTTTCTGGGTTCAGAAACTAGGTTCACAAAGGTGACCCACGGTTAGGTACAATGGTCCATTGGAAGTTAGAATGGACCATTGGTACCTCCCATTGGAACTAGTTAGAAAAAAGGTACCTGGACAGCGAGTGATAATAACGACTCATTGATTCTAACAATGGGGCATTGTATCCCCTCGTGGTTCACCCTGCTAGGTTCTGGAACTAAACGACGGGTGGTTAGAACGGCTTGTTGGAGGCTACCACGGGTCATTGTTCGCTCCCGTTATTTCGGGGAAGGGTATGGTAGACCCCTGGGTTGGGCAACGGACGACAGGATGGCCCGTTGTTAGAATCAACGAGTCGTCCTATGACTCATTGTTTCCCCTCGAAGAAAGGATACTTCTAACCATGACCACTTACTATGGTACGTTGGTTCCGCCAACGGTCCATTATGGGGGTCCTCTAAGACAAAAAGATTTTTGGTTTCCTGTGGTTTTTCATGCAATGTCTGAATTTGGTCTAGGAAAGTTTCGTGGTGTTACAATATCTCCCCCTTAGGATCATTCATCCTCGAATGAAGACCAAAACCAGGAAAAGAGCTGAGATTTCAAAAATTGAGGCTATGACTGATTTCTGAAGGAATAACTGACTCCAAACTAACTTAACCGTACTTCCTGAGCTGATGCAACTAGAATGCATGCAGAAAATCTAAATAAGGCTGATGAGTATGGAACTGAGTAGAGTACTAAGAAGGAATTTAGAAACTGATTCTGGGTCTGAACTGGAAGGGAACAAGTGAGGGTATTTGACCATCATGTCTGCTTCTGCTTCCCATGTGGCTCCCTCGACTTGCTGATTTCTCCATATCACCTTGACTGAATCTATCTCCTTATTCCTTAGCTTACGAACTTGACGATCAAGGATCTGGATTGATACCTCCTCATATGAGAGACTATATTTTATCTCCACACTGTCCGATGGCACTACTGAAGTTGGATCATCAATGCACTTCTTCATAAGTGACACATGGAAAACTGGGTGTACTACTGCTAGTTCTGAAGGTAACTCTAGCTCATAGGCCACCTTACCAATCTGCCTCAGAATCTTATAGGGTCCTACATCTCGTGGACCGAGCTTTCAATTTTTCCCAAATCTCATCACCCCTTTCATGGGTGAAATCTTCAGGTATACCCAGTCATCAACTACAAATTCCAATTCTCTTCTCCGCACATCGGCATAAGATTTTTGACGGATCTGAGCTGTTTTCAACCTTTCTCGAATGAGATGAACTTTATGCATTGCCTCATGTACAGAGTCTGTCCCTATCAAGGTAGCTTCACCAACCTCAAACCACCCTATAGGGGATCTACACCTCCTATCGTATAGTGCCTCAAATGGGGCCATCTGAATGCTAGGGCCATCAGCTTGCCCATCGGTTTGTGGATGAAAAGCAGTGCTGAGTTTGACTTGAGTGCCTAGTCCCTTCTAAAAGGACTTCCAAAAGTATGAGGTGAATTGGGTTCCCCTATCTGAAATGAGTGCCAAGTGCATCCCATGGAGTATGACTAGCTCTTGGATGTAAATTTAGGCATAGTCCTCAGTTGAGTCTGTGGTTTTCACTGGGAGGAAGTGAGTTGATTTAGTCATCCGATCTACTACCACCCAGATTGAGTCATGCTGTCGTTGAGTCTGGGGTAGACCTGTAATGAAGTTCATATTTACTTCTTCCCACTTCCAAGTGGGTCTATTAATATCTTGATTCATACCTCTGGGCCTTTGGTGTTCTACCTTGACTTGTTGGTAATTCGGGCACCATGCTACAAATCTAGCGAAATCCCTTTTCATGTCGTTCCACCAGTAAATATACCGCAGGTCACGGTACATTTTAGTTGCACCAGGGTGAATAGAGTATCTTGAGCTATGTGCCTCGACCAGTATTTGCTGTCTTAACTTATCAACATCCGTTACACACAACCTGTCCTGGTAACAGAGCACCCCATCTCCCCCTTGATAGAAAGCTTCTATCTCTTTTCTAATGATTGCTTCCTTAAGTTCAAGTAAAATTGGATCCTCATCCAATATGGATTTGACTTTAACTGCAAAGGATGAATTTGACCCGCTTTGCATTACCACGCCACCTTCAGCTGAATCCACCAACTGCACCCCTAACCGGGCTAGCTTGTGAACTTCTTTTGCTAGCTCCCTCTTGCCTTCCTCAATGTGAGCTACACTTCCCATAGACCGTCTGCTTAGGGCGTCAGCCACCACATTGGCCTTACCAGGTTGATCAACACGCTCATTTCATAATGCTTTAACAGCTCCAACCACCGTCTCTGACTCAGATTTAGGTCCTTTTGGCTGGACACATACTGAAGGCTCTTGTGATCCGTGAACACATCTACATGATTCCCATACAAGTAATGCCTCCATATTTTTAACGCGAATACCACCACTGCCAACTCCAAGTCATGAGTTGGATAATTCTTCTCATGAGCTTTGAGCTGTTTGGAGGCATAGGCTATCACTTTGCTCTATTGCATCAAAACGCAACCGAGTCCAACTCCGAAGGTGTCACAATTAACAACCAACCCATCTGATCATTCCAGAAAGGTTAACACTGGAGCAGTAGTGAGTCGAGTCTTCAACTTCTGAAAAATCTTCTCACACTCGTCCGACCACTGAAATTTCACTTTTTCCTGGGTTAACTTGGTCAGGGAAGATGCTATGGAGGAGAAACCTCCCACAAAACCGTTGGTAATAACCTGCTAAGCCCAGGAAGATCCTAATTTCAGTGGGAGAGGTAGGTCTGGGCCAATCTTTCACTGCCGCAATCTTGTGAGGATCTACCTGCATCCCCTCACCTGAGACCACATGACCCAAGAAAGTCACGAACTTCAACCAGAATTCACACTTGCTGAACTTGGCGAATAACTAGCGATCTCTGAGGGTCTGTAATGCTAGCCTTAGGTTATTGGCATGCTCTTACTCATTTCTGAAGTATACTAGAATGTTGTCAATAAATAAAATGACGAACATATCCAGGTACTGCTTGAAGACCCTATTCATCAAATCCATGAAAGTTATTGGGGAATTCGTTAACCCAAAGGAATCACCCCAAACTCGTAGTGACCATACCGAGTTCTGAATGCTGTTTTTGGTATGTCACTCTCTCTAACTCTTAACTGATGGTACCCTGACCTGAGATCGATTTTTGAGAAACAACTGGCTCACTAAAGTTTGTCAAACAGACCATCAATCCTGGGTAGAGGGTACTTGTTCTTAACTGTGACCTTGTTCAGCTGATGGTAATCTATGCACATTTTGAGAGTACCATCTTTCTTATGCACAAATAGCATTGGAGCACCCCAGGGAGAGATGCTGGTTCTTATAAAACCCTTATCAAGAAGATCCTTTAACTGCTCCCCCTAAGCTCAGCTGGATCCATTCTTTAAGGAGGGATGGAGATGGGCTGAGAGTCTGGGAGGAGATCTATTCCGAATTCTATTTCCCGTTTAGGGGGATCTCCGGGAAGATCATCAGGAAATACTTCTGGGAACACACTGACAACTGGAACTGATTGAATGGTTGGGGTCTCAGAGTTGGAATCCTTGACCCAAACCATATGATATAGACATCCTTTGGAAATGAGTTTCTGGGCCTTAAGGTAGGAAATAAACCTACCCTTAGGCGCTGAACTAATGCCCGTCCATTCTAATACTGGCTCATTTGGAAACTGGAACTTGACAACTCTAGTTTTGTAATCAACTGAGGCATAGCAGGAGTGTAACCAATCCATGCCGAGAATAAGGTCAAAGTCGACCATGTCTAGATCTACGAGATCAGCTAGAATTGCTTTATTCAAGACTGAGACTGGGTAATTTCTGTACATTCGGCTGGCTCTAACTGACTCGCCAACTGTGGTGGAGACTGAGAATGGTTCCGGGAGGACTTCTAGACTTATATTGAACTGAACCACTATATATGGAGTCACGAATGAAAGAGTAGCTCCTGGATCTAAGAGGGCATATAAGTCTAGATGGTAGAGACGTAACATACCAATAACTACGTCAGGGGAGCTCTCCTGATCCTGACGGGAAGACAGAGCATAAAAACGGTTCTGGCGCTGGCCGCCATCTATACCTTATGAGTTGGCCTGCTGAGCTGGTCGCCCTGCTGGAGTTGCTATGGTAGTGGATTGTGATCTTCCCCGTCCTGTTGACGGACATTTTATAATTCGATGTCCAAGCTGTACACAATCGAAACAACCCTCCCTGCCTTATAGAAACTCTCCAAGATGATTCTTGCCGCACTTGGGGCATACTGGATACCTGCTCCCTGCATTGTGAACCTGAGACTGAGTGCCAGATGACCCACCCCTCCGATCCTGGCAGGACCAAAAAGTTGAGGCGCTGGCTGACCTAGGTGTTGGGGCTCTCTGCCGTTGTTGTTGCTGCTGTTGTTGCTGGTGTTATTGCTGTGACCGGTTACCACCACTAGAACTTTGATGGCCGAAATCTGAATGGCTAGTTCTTTCTCTCTTGTTCTTTCTCTCAATATCCTTTAGCTTTCCAGCCTTAATTTGCTGGGCATAAACAATCAGACTAGAAAGGTCCATGTCATTGATCAACATCAGGGTCTTGACTCCTTGAGGACCAGATTAGGTACCCCATTAACGAACTTTAGCATGCGAGCCCTTGGCTCAGCTTCCATCTCTGGAGCATACTTTGATAACCTGGTAAACTACAGAGCATACTTTTCCACTATCCTATTTCCCTGTCGCAAGTTCATAAACTCTGCCATCTTAGCTTCCCCCAGTTCCCGAGGGAAAAACCTATCCAGGAAAGCTCTGTGGAACTCCTCCCACTCAACCGTCCCTGCTTTTGCTGGATGCTTGTCCTTCCACTACTCATACCAAACCTAGGCTACCCCTTTAAGCTGGTAGGCAGCCAGGTCGACACTCTTGGAGGAGCTGACACCCATAATACGAGTAATCTTCCTGACCTCATCTACAAACTCTTGGGGGTACTCCCCCACTTTATATCCTTAAAACTATGGAGGGTTCATACGGGTGAAGTCCCGCACCCTTGCAGTTGCTGCAGACCCATTCGTGTTCACCAGCACAACCTACTGATTCACCTAATTGGTCAAAGTTTGGGCCAGTAACTGTATGGAAACTCTAAATTTTGTGTTAGAATCCTAATCATCTTGAGGAGTTGTTGGGGCTGGTGGGGCAGGTCTGTTTGGAATTACCGGCCCTTCTTCCGTTACTGCGTCCGAGAGACATGGTTCACTGAAATGAAACAAAGCACGAATTAGAAGGGCATTTCTTAATTGAACTTTGACACACGATAAAGAATATGAACAAAAGGGGATAATAACATCTTGTAGCCTCCTCGTCATAATTGTGGCGCACTTCACACCCATGAAAAGAACTCTACTCGATGTGACTTTCAGACTTTTCGAGGATACAAACCTAGGGCTCTGATACCAAGTTTATCACGCCCCGAGCCTACACCCTAGATGTATCACAGAACTTGAAGCCACAAGTTGCCCCAAGTCAACCCCTGGTATTCACTAGCATTCTGAGTGAATATTCACAATGGAAATTTAAAATAATAACATCCAAGCATTTTCTTTGAAAAATTAAAGATTGTAAATAGCGAGTTAAAATATCTAAAAACAAATCTGAAACCAAGTCAGATCTGAAAGCCATCTAACTGAGGAGTTGCTGTGACAAACCCCCAGCTAACTCTAAGTCTAACTAAAACTAATAAATGACTGAAAGAAAGAAATAATGCCCTCGGATGATGAGGACTCACACTTCAACTGCTGAGGCGGAGAATCTGACGGTGGAGGCTAGTGGTGCTGAGTCTGATAACCTGTAGCTGTATCATGAAATGATACAACATAAAAGTATGTGTCAGTACTTCGAATGTACTAAGTAAGTTAGAGAAGCATGAATAATATGATAGAAGTAGTAACTGAACTGATACGACATGAAATGACCAACTGATATGCTGAAAACTGATACAACTGGTGTAAAACTAATATGATAAAAAATGACCCTAGCTGATGGTTATAATCATGTCCTAAGTCTAAGATACTGAGTTTGAAATACTGCACTGAACTAATCTGGACTGAAGAACATGAGTAGACTGTACTGACTAGTGGGAGAGTCTCTAACCGATATATAACCTCGTGAGCTAGACGTGGAGTCCGATACATACACCCAACCGGTAGGACCCAATATAACTTGCTAGGGTATAAACATATGAAATGGGTGATCACAACAGTCTAGGGCCAATCAGGCCAAGTAATACTATAACCTACGCTGGCAACATAGTCCTGGGAACCTTGGTGACTAGGAACCCCGGTTCGCTCAGTGCTAAGTCCTACTCCCACTGGAAACCTATACTGAACTGCTAAGCTGATAGCTCGAAATTGGGGTGCAAGACTAGTCAGGGACATATAACTACAAGTACCTTGAGGGTCTTAGCGGACCAGATTCTGAAACTGGGTTCTAGAATGGTCAGAAATGCATATCTAGAAGCATCGTAACCATCTAAGAACAAACTAAAATCTGAACTGGGGTCTTGGGGCAAGTCAGAGCTATATATCTGAAATGTCATGACTTCCAGTGGACCAATAACTAAATTTTGACTCTGATATCTTGGAGGTACTACTGGCGCATCGAGAAATTCTATAGTCAAACTGATCAGCTGACATTATTCTTGTCAACCCGGAGGTTGCTAAAATCTAACTGAGACTAGACTGACGTTTCTGACTAACACTGAATATTCTAGTACTTTGACTAAAGCTAAACTAACAATTATGAGAAAATAAAAAGTATATAGGCGTTCTAACTTAATCTGAATATCATACTAGTAATAGAGTTTTTAACACATACAAGCATTATAGAAGTCCCTAACTATGAAAGATGCAAACAATTCTCAAGAATTCAAAGATTAAGAAGGATTCTAATTTATTACTTTTTCAAAAGTTAGGGCTAAATTTCTAAATTGATGGAAAAAGCATCATTTTGATTACAAGATGGTTGAAATTATGTACAACGAACATAAATTAGAGTTCCACATGAATTATTCAAGGTATGACAACATCTTCACTTTTGATAAACTCAGGGCTAGAATTGATAGTGAACAGGGAAAGAATTTTAGGGGACACAAGGGTAGAACAATCTCCTTGTTGAATTCCCACATACCCGTAGAAGAAACTTTGGTGATAATCTCTGATAAAAATGAGAAGATTTATGTTTGCCCTTTTGCTTTGAACTCCCTGACTATTTCTACGCTCTGATTTTTGAGAGGATGAGTGAAAGTGGAGGGGGGGAATGTCGTTCTATCCCTTTTTCTCCCTCCTCAGTGACCCTAAAATGACATGGTGTAGGGATTAAAAAGGTGGGAAGTTTCAAAAGTAACCCTAGGAACTAAAACCGTAATCTGGCCGACAGGAACCAATGGGCCCCAAAACGGGTCATTGGTTGAAATGACAGCCCATTGAATCTGGACGTGGTTTCTGGGTTCAAAACCTGGGTTCAAAAGAGTGACCATGGTTAGGTACAATGGTCCGTTGGAAGTTACAATGGGTCGTTGATACCCCCCATTGGAATTGGTAAGAAAAAAGGTATGGAGACAATGAGTGATAACAATGACTCGTTGATTCTAACAATGGGCCATTGTATCCCCTCGTGGTTCACCATGCTTGGTTCTGGAACTGAACAATGGGTGGTCACAACGACTTGTTGGAGGCTACCACGGGCCGTTGTCTGCTCCCGCTGTTTTGGGGAAGGTTTTGGTAGACCCATGAGTTGGGATTCAACGGATAACAGGATGGCCTGTTGTTAGAATCAATAGGTCATCCTATGACTCATTTTTTCCCCTCAAAGAAAGGTTGCTTCTAACAATGACCACTTACAACGGTCCATTGGTTTCAGCAACAGTCCGTTGGTTTCAACAACGGTCCATTGTGGTGGTCTTCTAGATAGAAAATTTTCTAGTTTCCTGTGGTTTTTCATGCAACATATGAATTTGGTCTAGGAAAGTTTCGGGGTGTTACAAAATTACATTTTTCAGTAGAAAGATCTAAATCATCGGCAGCGTTGGTGGATGGAACTGCTCAAGGATTATGATTGTGTTATTTTTAATCATCCTAATAAAGATAATGTTATGGTTGATGCATTAAGCAGAAAATAAATGGGAAGTTTGGCACATATAGCTCCTGAAAAGATATTGTTGGTGAAGAAGATGCATAAACTTAAAGGCGCAGGTGTTAGATTTTGGGTGAAAAATTCATATACATTGTTGGCCTGTGTGCAAGCAAAATCTTCATTAGTAGAGCGCATAAAGGACACTCAATATGCGGATAGGAAATTATGCAAATACAGAGATGAGGTCCTAACTAGTAAAAATTAAAATATGACTATTGAATGTGATGATGTTCTGCGACTAGGTAATTGGTTATGTGTACCCGATGTAGAAGGACTCAGACGAGTTATCCTTGAGGAAGCTCACAACTTCAGATACACCATACACCCTGGTTCCACTAAGATGTATCTTGATCTAAAGCAGTTTCACTGGTGGGAAGGTATAAAGAAGGATGTTGCTAACTTTGTTTCTAGTTGTTTGACTTGTCAATAAGTTAAAGCTGAGCATCAGCAATCCGCAGGACTATTACAACAGATCGACATTCCAAAATGGAAATGGGAAAGAGTTACTATGAACTTTTGTGATTGGTCTACCACGAACCCTTAGAGGTTATGACTCTATATGGATAATTGTACACTGACTAACAAAATTAGCACACTTCCTCCCGGTAAAGACTAAATATGGAGTGAGATATGCACAAATATTTATGAATGAAATTGTTCAACTCCATGGAGTTCCAGTATCCATCATCTATGATAGAGGATAATTCACTTCAAACTTTTGGAAATCCTTCCAAGAAGCATTGGGTACACGAGTAGATCATAGTACCGAATTTCATCCGCAAACGGCCGGGTAGTTGATGTGCCATGATTTTACGACTCTTTCGACGCTTAAAACCAAGAAACTATGCGCATTCTGGGTATATTTATGTAGGTATAATGCATTTTGTGTTTAATATTGCAGGACAATAGGTTTGTAAGTGAAATGGGAAAATTAATGCTTAAAACAACTGAACAGGTGACTTCCAGGCACTTAACGAGTCATTGGCACTTAGCATGAGTCGTTGTTGAAGTCGTGGGCAAAGGTTGAGTTTTGAAGATGCAATACCAGTGTACTTAACGGGTTGAGGGAACAATTCGTCACATCTGGTAACGAGTCATGAAGCCAGTCATGAAGACTGGGAGAGGAATTATTGAAGAATTAGCCAGTGAAGTTGACGGACGACGTAATGAATCATTGTCTGACCAAATGATTCGTTGGGAGATGACTGGAGCCACTCGTAGGGTGCATAGGAAATTTGAGGAGGTTGGACCACAAGAGGCCTAATGACTCGTGCCCAGGCACAACGAGTCGTTAGGTGACCCGTTGCCACAACTGGGTTTGATGCTTAGGACGACTGATTTTAGCAAGGCACGGCTCATCAAAGGTCCCAACAAATCATTACCATGCCCGTGACCACTGACGACCTGGTTTCCAGTTTTAGTTAGAAAAAGGTTTTCTTGGAACTATAAATACATTGCTTAGGTTTATTTTGAACAGAAAGATTACTACTTTTTCATATAGATTTTGGTGTTGTACGATTATTATTGGTTCAAGAAACAAGTTTTACAATTTTGTTCTTGAATTTGAGGATCAAAAGCAACATTGGAACTTATTTATAAAGTTTGGAGTTTTATTCAATTTACTTGGTTTTCTTCTACGATAATTTGTAAGTTGCAATTATGATTTATTCAATATTTTGTGATTTTGATCATTCAAACATGAGTAGCTAAACCCATAACTAGGGTTGTGGGAACCAAGATGAATTAACACACATAGGTGAAACACTTAGTGATCCTTGAACGGGGTTTAATGCATGTATTATTTTTCCGTTCGTTTCAATTGATTCTTGATGGTTGTAAATGTTAGGGCTTGCCTTATTCTTACTTACCGGACCAAGGAGGTAGTGAATGGAAAAGGGATTTACAACGGAGATTTGAGGCTATCAACCCTCATCTAATAGTTTGAACTTTTCCAAAGATAGCTAATCCGATATTAAGGGTAAGGGTTAATTAAGCATATACCCGTATACGAACCAAGTTGAGTGGTGATAATCATCTGGATAGGGGACCAACCATTTAGGTTAACCTAACTTACTGATATTGCATGTTAAACACTGGAATAGATCACTAGTGTAAAAGCTTTGTGGTTCTGAAGTATTGGGGAACCCAATCATAGTCGAGTCGTTAACTAAATACAAATTGAATTTGATTTAAGCATTTAGTAGTTTTTACACATATTTAGTAGTTTATTTCTTTCCCCCTTAGGAAATAAGTAATTCAATAGTAACACCTATTCGCATTAACTCAAGTTCTTTCCATATTCTCCGTGGGATCGACCCTAACCTTTGTTGGGGTTTATATTTGACATCGATCGCTCTATATCTCAATTGCGAGGTGTAATATGGGTGACATCAAATTTTGGCGCTGTTGCCGGAGAATACGGCTAAGGCTTTTGTTAATTGTGTTTGCTTTACTATTGGTTCTTATTTCCCTTTTTATTTTTCTTTTGTTGTTTTTTATTTTGCTTAACAGGTCTTAGGTTCGTGCATGCCTGATACTAGAAGCCAAGGAAAATCCTTGATTCCAATCGATGATGAACTTGAGTAGACGTTAAGAAACTTGATAAGAATGGCAAACATCCAAGAGAAGGAAACCATGGACCAAGCTACCAAGAGAATGTTGGCTAAAGAGAAAGCTCGGGATAGAGATCATGAGTTATCTAGGGTTGCTGAAGAGTAACGTCTAGCTGCAGAAGCAGACCGAGCTAGAAGACACAGAGGTCCAGAACACCAAAGATACCGGTATGTCGATGAGGAGGATGATACTGATATAGGCGAAACCGGTGCCACTGGAGCTATAGTCCCTCCCCCTTTTCCTGCTAGGGAAAAGTTTGATATTACCAGTGCTATGATCCAACTGCTCAACATGAATTGAATATTTGCGGGTCATGCAACTGATGATGCCCATACTATCTTGACAAATTTTGTGGGCATCTGTAATACAAACAACCGGGAGTGAGTCAGGATGCAATCAGACTGAGGTTATTTCCCTTTTCATTAGTGAGTGAGGCAACGATGTGGTTGGATGAGCTGCCAAATGATTCTATCACTACTTTGGGGGAACTTAAGAGAGCTTTTCATGAAAGATTCTTCCCACCTTCCAATGCGTTGCAGTTGAAAGATGAGATATATAACTTCAGGAAATTGAATTCAGGGCACTTCATGAGACATGGCTGTGTTTTAACAAGAAGCTCAAACGGGTGCCAAATCATAGGATTCTAGATGATACATTATTAGAGATCTTTTATAGGTCTGTGAATGCTAAAACCAAGGTGGTGGCTGACACCATCTCTGGTGGAACCTTTATGAGCCACTTATGCAGAAGCTGCTGAGCTACCTGACAAGATCACCAAAACCAACCGCACTTGGCACACTAGAGAGTTGGAGATTCCAGCTGGTTCTTATGCGATTGGTATGTCTGCAGAACAAAGAAGAAAATATGAAGAGCGTTATGAAGATATTACTGAGATTAAAACAACTATGGGGTTGCTTGCTAAGCATCTGATGGGAGCTGGAGCTTAGAAAGTTAATGTTGTGGGTTCTCGGGGTAAGGCCTCGAGAAATGATGGATGTGAATTTGAGTTTGAGGAGGAAGCTAACTATTTAAATGATTAGAGGGAGGGTTTCCGTACCAACACCCAAGGGTATAACCAAGACTCTTGGCGTCATGGTCAAGGGAACCAAGGTCGGAACTTTTACAAGGATAACAATTAGAACCGAGGCCAGTACAGAGATAATGGAGACTGGAAGAAGCGTGATGAGTACAAGGATGATAGAAGCGGTCTATATGTTCCTCCAAGGAATCGTGAGCCCGAGACTAGTGGTTCAAGGGTTGAAGACATGTTGTCTAAAGTACTTAAGCAGATGGAGACAACAGACAACCATTTTACGGAGCTCCATGCTGATATTTCTGGCATGAATTAAAAGATGGAATCACACGTCGTGGCCATTAAGTAGATTGTGCAACAACTGAGTCAGATGTCTATTGCAATGAACCATAGGCAGAAAGGCACACTTCCCAGCAACGCAGTGCAAAATCCTAAAAATGATATTCACTACATGACAATCACTACTAGGAGTGGGAAGGCGACCATTGATACTCCGAGGCCGGTTGTGATTGATGACACAGAAGAGCCCGTATTAATTAATGATGATAGGATAGTAGATTCTAAGAATCTAATTTTGGTTGGAGATTCTGTGGTGAAGATCGCTCCTAGTAATGCAAAGGAGCATGGATCTGGCAATGAGAAGGAGAAAGAGGTTCAGCAAAAGTTCACACCGATCCCTAGACCTCTTCCTCATTTTCCATAAGAGTTGAAGAAAAAGGTCGAAGATGGGAAGTATCACAAGTTCATTTCCATCTTTAAGAAATTGTTTGTGATCATCCCATTAGTTGAGGAACTTGAGCAGATGCCTGGCTATACCAAACTCATGAAGGACCTTGTTACTAGAAAGAGGACCGTGAGTTTCGAACCTGCAGACAATTTGCACCATTATAGTGCAATAGCAACCCGTTCTCTTGTTCAAAAGAAGGAAGACCGTGGAGCATTCATATACCATGCACTATTGGAGCCTTTAACTTTGCCAAGGCTTTATGCGATTTGGGAGCTAGTATTAATTTGACGCCGTTAGCAGTGTTCAGACAGTTGGGCTTGGGAGTCCCCAAACCAACTACAATGCGGCTTTTGATGGCATATTGTATGGTGAGGAATCTGGTAGGGGTCCTGTATGATGTACTAGTGAAGGTAGAGTCCTTTATATTTTCAGCCGATTTCGTCATCCTAGACTGTGAAGTTGATTTTGAGGTCCCCATTATTTTAGGGAGACCATTCCTTTCCACCGGACGTGCTCTTATAGATATGGAGACTAGACAGCTCAAATTCTGGTTGAACAATGAGGAAGTGACATTTAATGTGTGCAGATCCATGAAGCAGCCAAATGATATGAGGGTGGTCTCAGTAATTGATATTGTGGAACCTGAGTTCCCAATTCTGCCTATGGATGATTTATTTATTTTTGATGACTTAGCAGCAGTTTTGATGGATATTAGTGCTGAGGAGATTCATGGGAGTAAGGAGAATGTAAATGCACTTGCTGGCATGGGGTCATACATTTATGGTCCAAAGAAGATTGATCTTGACTTGAAGAATCAGGTGATCTCACCAGCCAAGACATCTATTGAGGAGCCTCCGGTATTGGAGCTCAAAGCACTCCCGTCTCGTTTAGAGTATGTATTCTTGGGAGTTGGTAACACTTTACCGGTCATTGTTGCAGCTGACTTGGAGGACTGGCAAGTGGAGGCTTTGGTCTCCATTTTGAAGTGGTACAACAAAGCCATAGGGTGGACCATTGCAGATATTATTGCAATCCCAGCCGGTATTTGCACTCGCAAGATCTAGCTAGAGCCAGATTGTATTCCTAGTACTGAGCATCAGCGTAGGCTGAATCCACCTATTCAAGAGGTGGTCAAGAAGGAAATCATAAAGTGGTTGGATACAGGTGTGGTTTATCCTATTGCTGACAGCAAATGGGTTAGCCCAGTCTAGTGTGTACCGAAAAAGAGAGGAATCACAATGGTCCCAAATGCTAAGAAGGAGCTCATCCCTCTAATACCAGTCACCGGTTGGAGAGTATGCATGGATTATAGATAGTTGAACAGTTTGATGTACAAAGATCACTTTCCAATGCCATTAATGGACCAGATGTTAGACAGACTTGCAGGCAGAGGATGGTATTGTTTCCTTGATGGTTATTTTGGGTTCAATCAGATTTCTATAGCCCCTGAAGACAAAGAGAAGACCATGTTCACTTGCCCATATGGTAATTTTTCTTTTAAGAGGATGCCATTCGGATTGTGTAATGCACCCACCACTTTTCAGCGTTGCATGATGTCCATATTTTTTGACATGGTGGAAGACATCATCGAAGTCTTTATGGATGATTTTTCAGTGGTGGGCGATTCATTTGAAGATTGTTTGGCTCATTTGAGCAGGGTGCTGCAAAGATGTGAAGAGACCAACTTGGTGCTTAACTGGGTAAAGTGCCATTTCATGGTCAAAGAAGGTATAGTGCTCGGTCACAATATTTTGTGTAAGGGTATTGAGGTGGATAGAGCTAAGATTGATGTTATTGCCAGTTTACCACCCCTAATTTATGTCAAAGGTGTTTGAAGTTTTCTAGGTCATGCAGGGTTTTATAGAAGATTCATCAAGGACTTCTCGAAGATTGCACATCCTTTGTGTAAACTTCTTGAGAAAGAGGTGAAATTTATTTTTAATGAAGCATGTTTGAAGGCGTTTGAATGACTTAAAGAGAGATTGACCTCTGCCTCCATTATAGTGCCACCTGACTGGTATTTTCCTTTTGAGGTTATATGTGATGCTAGTGATGTGGCCTTAGGAGTTGTGCTGGAACAAAGGCGTGAAAAGATTTTCCATCTGATTTATTAATCTAGCAAGGCTCTAAATTTATCTTAGAAAAATTATACCGTGACAGAACAGGAGTTGTTGGCTGTAGTTTTTGCTTTTGAGAAGTTTCGAGCATACTTGCTTGGAACTAAGGTGATAGTACACACAGACCATGCATCTTTGACATATCTAATGGCAAAGAAGGAAGCCAACCTAATGTGTTGTGGGTTTACAACACATTCGACGCTCAAAACTAAGAAAATATCATGGACTTAGGTGTATTTATGTGGATATGAGGTACTTTTCCTTTTGTTACAGGATAAACAGTTGTTGGAATTGAATTGCAAACATAGCTTAAAAAGTGCAAAATGGGAAAAAAGTGCAAACCACAATATGGATCATAGGAAGGACTAACGAGTCATACTGGTAGCCGTGAGAAGTTGCTGAAAGTAAGGTTGAGCAAATGTGACCCACGAGTCCCAGAATGATTTGTAGTAGGCTTGTACGAGTCATCATGAGGAAGTAGTGATGAAATCCAGAAGAATTGCATTTGAGTCTGACTCTTGCTACGAGAAGCAAGTACGACCCGTAAGATGAAGGTACGAGTCGTACCATTCTGGTGATGATGAACTTCAGAAAAACTTCAAAAATCTCTTATTCAAAGTACGAGAGCTTAGTACAAGTTGTGAGTTGATGGTACGAGTTGTACCCAGATCCAACACTTAGCTAGAATTTAGCAAACTAAGATTTTACGAGAGGAAGTTACGGATCGTAGGAGCATGCTGCGGATCGTAGGTCGAGTTGTGGCACTGGCGGCGACAGATATGGAAATTCACCCTCTTGGATTAGGAAAAGGATTCTTGTGTCTGTATAAATATGTTATAGGTTTTATTTTTATGAGAGAAGTCAGTTTGATAGTTTTAGAGAGTAGAAACCTTGAGAAAAAGAGGATTGAGTTGGTCTTAACTTGTGATAAACCCGTTTTTGAATTTTTATTGTTCTTACTACTTGTTTTTCAAGATTTTGTGGAGTAACTGAAGGAAGTTTTTTTCTCAATCATTATTGTAAGTGTTCGGGCTGTACGTGATGGGTATATAGCTACACGCAAGTGCACGTGGTTGAACAAGTAGTAAAGTGGCTTAAGTAAGCCAAGTATCGATCCCACAGGGACTGGGCTAGGGTAACAATCTAATCAAGTGTAAATAAACTTTAACTCTAAAAATGCAGACAACAGTGTGAAGCAGAGTTTGATATGTTGGTTTCTAGTTTTATACTAAGTCTAAAAAAATTATATAATTTGAGTCTGAACTATGAATACGAGCATGTTGAGGTTAAATGAACATGTAGAGAAATGAATTATCAATACAATTTGGTTAATCTTTCCTCCGGTTGCTAGTCAAGAATTATTGCCAATGGATTAAAACTCTCGTATTTAACCCAACTTAAGAAGCATGAACGGTCCACCTACATTTCTGTGATAAAACGAAATTCATGTTCTAGCCCTACAAAACCGATTCCTTAATTGATAATAGGACTTTCAGGTATATTTCTATCCTAAAGGTAAATCAATTCTCAATTTTCCCAAACTAAGAAAAGATCATATCCTATCAATTCACAACATTCCAATTTCTTGCTCTCTCAAGTGAAACTGGACTTTTTAGATATACATTAACATTGGCCACACATTAATGCAGTAAGAACAAGAATCAATAGAACAACCATGGAAGAACAGATGAAAAACCAATTGATCAATAATTATATTTCAATACAATTATTCTTAACCTCAGCAAGAAGAGGATTTAGCCACTCATTTGTGGATTAAACATCGTTAAATGAGTGTAAATCATACAAGCAATTGAATTAAAGAAGAAGGAGATAGAGAAAAATCCTGAGATTTTCGTCCCCTCAACTGCCTGTAACCCCCGTTCTTGCTCCACCAAGTCAGAATTATTAAAATTGAACCTAAGTGTTCTATTTATACTTGTGGGAATTTTTCCCGGAATAACAAGAAACGTGTCACGGAGTGCATCGCGGAGCACTGCCTTTGTGACACGCCACCGACGCGGACCCTTTCTGGAATTTAGTCGTCCAGGTACTTAGGCCCAACGTGGCACGGCGTGCAACGCGGGGCTAGGCCAACGTGCCACGGCCCCAACACGCACCTCCACTGGAAAAAGGCATAATTTCACCATCCCGGCAGAATGCATCCGCGATGGCAGCGTGACACGGCTCCATCGCGGAGCCCCTTTAATTTGTGCCTTCAAGTGCTTTTTTCCTTTGCTAGCGTCCGAGTCCAATCCCGATCTCTCCCAACATGCATCTTAGCTCCATAATTTTATATTTTTTCGGCAAAACAACGCTAATCATGTTGGTTAGTATAAATGCACATTTTATTACAAATCACATGAGAATGTATAAACATCGATATATAAACAAGGCAAAATTGACACATTTGAGTATCACTTGGGCATATAAATTTGCCCAAGATCACTTACCCCACACAAATCCTTGTTTGTCCTCGAACAACAATCTTACACCTCATGCAATTTACACCCCATCCTGGCTACTTTGGCTCGACAATTCAAGCTACGGTCATACCGATTATTTAATACAACAAATCATCAAGAAAACACGCATGGTCCTATCAATACAATGACCTTCAACACATTAAGACCTCCTAGACTCAAGAATCGACTCTCGATATTGGCAAACTCATGTAAATCAGCTGATCAAGATATCCGACATGAAATTTAATCTCTCGTCAAGCATGTGCCCTCATAGCACAAGAGATTTTTCCCCTTTTTAATCACAGGAACTCAAAACATTTCATGCAAGGGCATATAAACACAATTTCGCTCTCTCACCCAAAAGAATTCACATGCGTCATGTTATGAACCATAGGCTTGCCTTTAGTGTATTACTACACTAATATAAGGAAATGTGATGTAGGATCACGTAGGACTTAATGGGTTGTAATGTAAGCTACGGAACTAGTAAATATTGGGCTAACCAATAATAGCCACTAGCATCCTTAAGCGCTTTTTCAATACATCCCATCAACCTCATGGGCATTGTTTCTTCCTTCATCCTCCCATTCTTCAAGTCTGTCTTTATTTTGACCCATATCTTTAAGCACACTTGACTCAATAACAAAGATTATTTATACATCTTCATTATATTTAATTTATAACGCGTGCACCTTTGACCTTTTCTTTCCTTTCATCACTCTGCTTTTCTTTTCTTTTCACCATTCTCACTCTTTGACACTGTGGGAAAATTATTTTCTTTTCATAAGCGCTTAAGAGTTTTGGATCAAATTCACGGCTAATGAAAAGAAGGGGTTAAGCTGTGGTTTACACCTTTTTGACAAAAGAAAAATAATAGGCTAAAGGCTCAATGGGCTAACTAGGGTGTACATTCAAGGTGGGTACGATAATGAAAAAGAGAAACTTTTGGTTAAAACAAAGAAATGCCTACATCCTTTCCTACAATACACGTCCTTCATTTCGTTTCGTACACACACCAGGCAAGTTCTAGACACTTCACAATAGCATGGAAGAAACGAAACTTCACTATACGCTCATTTCACATGCTCAACTCAAGACATATTCACAGACTCTTCAATCAGCTAATTACAAGAATTCAAACATTAAGCCTCAATCACACTGAATTGACTCTATGGCCTAGGTATCTCAACATATTTACAAAGTTGCATGCTTTCATACGAATCACCTTTGCATTTCAAATATCATGTACAACACGCAACCCGAATTTCGCAACCATAAAGTAACGATAGGTTTTGGGATATCGACCAATAAAAGAAAAACACAAAACTAAAAGATAAGATGAAGAAAAGAAATCTACTCCTAACGACTACATTTCCCTTAAGACGGTCGTCATCCATCCATCATAGGGAACGGTCACTACTACGACTTCGGTTCAATGGGACTATTCTCGATAAAAAAACCGAAAACAAACGTCGAGAAATCCAAAAATTTTAAAAATTCATAAAAAATAAAATTTAAAAATATCAATCATTTCGATAAAACAAAAATACGTACAAAACCAGCTAACAACATTCAACAGCACACAACAACTTCACATTAATTACAATACAAAACCTAAACAACACAATCACAGGGTCACAATTTTTCACAGGCACGACAACAGAACAGAAACATACTTAAAAACAATAGCAACCAACACCTAACTACTCCCACCCCACACTTAAATCGAACACTGTCCCCAGTGTTCACAAAAATTAGCATAGCACAAGAGTTGGTGGTGAAACTCCCTAATCAATCAAAGTATTCCACTTATTCATCAGGTGCTGCTGCCTCGTCTGCCATGTTTGAATCACCCCCATCGTCATCATATGAATCCACATCGGAGTCATCACGACGTGTCTCCTCATCTGTGGGGACATCATCATCCATGGGCTCCACAAAAGTTGGCCCCACTCGGCATAGAGCCCTGGCATTTTCGCAAAAAGGGTAGTCTAGCTCGAGCTGCCACAACTCCTCTTCTATTGCCAGCCTCCCGCCTATGCGTAGCTGGAGCATCTGTATCCCAAACATGCGAGCCATGTACTGATCATCCCGAGCATGTCGTTCGGCTAGTGTAAGAACTGGCCCGTGAGTGGTGTCGGGTGTCTTAGTTTTGGTGACATATAAGGCCCGCCGCTCCATCTGTGGGATGTAGTGAAGGGCCTCTTCCTCAATATCCAGGCCCCTCAGGAACGTGGTTAGTAATCCACCAAACCCGTACCTATGCCCCTGATGCAAACGGGCTCTCTTCATGGCGGAGATAATCACCACCCCCACATTGATCTCCGGCCCTTTCATCAGGGCGTATACCAAGCATACACGATCCCGGGTGACATCTGTCATATGCACCCCTAGGATCAGGCAGGAACATACGATCTTAAGCCATATCCTGGCTTCCCTATTCATCTGTGAGTAGGGCAAGGTCTGATGGTAGCCCCTCTCCTTATGCCTACTCCAACGTGCTATAGACCAGGTTCCACACAAAGTGCGTCTATTGTCCGCATATGGTGGAATGATTGATCTTGGGCAGATTTATATGCCCAAGTGATACTCAAACGTATCATTTTCGCCTTGTTTAGTGTGCAAAGTGTATACATTTTCATGTAATTGGTAATAAAATGTGAATTTATACTAACCAACATGATTAGCATTGTTTTGTAGGTAAAACATGATTTTGAGGAGCTAAAATGCATGTTGGAACAATATCGGAGTTGGACTTGGATGCGAGCACGAAAAAGACATTGGACTGCACAATGTAAAGGGGCTTCGCGATGGAGGCGTGCCACGCTACCATCGCGGAGGCACACTGCCTGGAGGGTGATTTAATTGTCAATTTCCAGTGGAGCCTCGCGACAGCTCCGTGGCACGGAGGCAAGCCACCGCGTTGCCTGCCGTGCCACGTTGAGGCTTTATTCCCGGACCCCAGATTTCCAGTGAGGGTCCGCGTCCACGCCGTGTCACGGAGCCAGTGCTCCGCGTTGGCCTCCGTGACACGTTGCTTGTTATTCCGGGAAAAATTCCCAATAGTATAAATAGAACACTTAGGCTTATTTTTAATTAATTTAGACTTGGTGGAGCAAGGATGTGGGTTACAGGCAGTTGAGGGACGAAAAAGCTAAGGGTTTTTCTCTCTTTCTTTCTTCTTTCAATCAATTGTTTGTATGATTAACACTTGTTTTAGGATGATTAATCCACAAATGAGTGGCTAATTCTCTTCCTTGCTGAGGTTATGAACAATGGTGATGAATTTTGATTATTGAATTGTATGGTTTTTCATCTTCTTCTTCTATGTTGTTCTATTAATTCTTGTTTCTACTGCATTAGTGTGTGGCCGACATTAATGTACATCTAAAAAGTCCGATTTCACTCGAGAGAGCACGAAATGGGAAATTTGTGAATTAATAGGGTATTCTTCTTAACTTGATTTGGGAAAATCGGGTTTTGATGTGCTTTCCTGATAGAAATATACTTGAAAGGCGTATTAGTCAATTTAGGAACCGAAATTGTATTTGCGAGGTCATAAATTGCATTTGATCACAGAAATGTAGACGGATGGTTTATGATTCTTAAGTGAGATTAAATACGAGATTTTTAATCTCTTGGCTAATGTTCTTGGCTAGCAACTAGAAGAGAAGAATAACCGAATTATGATGATAATCAAGTTCATTACTTGTTCTTAACCTTGGCATGCTCATATCCATAGTTTAAATTCAAAGTATATATTTGTTAATAGTTTTAGTATATAATTTATAAACGAAATTATTTAACTTTTGGTTACGTTGTTGTCAGCATATATAGAAGTAAGATAGAATTTAGTATACTTGAGCAATTTTTACTTATCCAGAGTCTCCTTGGTTCGATACTTGGTTTACTTAGCCACTTTATTACTTGTTTGACCACGTGCACTTGCGTGTCGGTTTTTAACCCATATAGCAAACCACCGAACAAGTTTTTGGCGCCGTTGCCGGGGAGACTAGGCAATTGGTGAAATTGTGTTAAGTGTAGTGTTGACAACTTGGTCTTAGCCTGTATTTTGCAGACTTGATTTCTCTGAACACTGGCAAAGGACAAAGAGCTGGTGGAATCTTATATAGAGCCTGAACGTGAATTTCGTAGTAAATGCAGAGAAGCTCTACAAAAGAAGCTGAAGTTGCTCAGACAGACTATGATGGAGCAACAAAATCCACCGGTTGTGAGGGCAGTGTTAGTGCCCGACGAAGCAGCAGCAAGGCCGGTTCGCGAGGTGGCAATCCCACATGCCAACAATGTACATTCAAGTATCTGCAAACCAGAGCCTGGAGGGAGATTTGAATTAAAACAGAACATGGTGCAACTATTGCACACAAGCGGGCAATTTACCGGTCTCCCTCATGAAGACCCACAACAACATCTCCAGAACTTTTTGGAGATAAGTGACACTTATATACCCGCTGGAGTGTCACCTGATTATGTTCGGCTCACACTATTTCCGTTTTCCTTACTTGGTGAAGCCAAGAGGTGGTTAAAAGCTGAACCACCAAATTCTATATCAACGTGGGATGATCTTGCACGAAAGTTCTTGATAAGATTTTTTCCCTCTGGTAAAACAGCAAGACTTAGAAGTCAAATTCTAAGTTTCAAACAGAGGGAGGGAGAAAATTTATATCAAGCCTGGGAAAGATTTAAATCCATGTTGCGGGAATGTCCTCATCATCATCAGTCCAATGAGGTGTTGGTACACACATTTATTGAGGGTTTAGAACCCCATACTAAAATTTTGTTAGACTCAGCAGCTGGAGGGCAAGCGTTGGAAAAGACTTATGAGGAGCTGTACACTTTGCTCAACCGGATTTCACAGGGCAATCCAGAATGGAATGCTGACTCATCTCGAGGTGGAGTAAGGAAAGCAGCAGGAGTGCTTGAAGTGGATGGATTTACAGCTATCGCTGCACAGATAGCTGCCTTGCAGAATCAGTTGAACAACCACTTCAGCAACATGAATTTGAACCAGCCTTCAGCTTCAGTCAATGCGGTCCAGCAAATGTGGTGTGAAGTGTGTGGAAGCAGTGAGCACTCAGCTGAGTGCTGTGGAGCAAACCCAGATTCGGTTAACTTTGTGGGCAATGCACAAAGAAATCAACAACAGTTTGGTAGCGGCTACAACTCAAATTGGAGGAACCATCCAAATTTTTCATGGGGTAGCAACAACCAACAAGGCCAAAGTTCGGGTCAGGGTATGCACAGGAATCAAGGAGGGCAACAGAACTACCAATCTCAACTCAGAAATCACAATGCCCCTCCTCCACCACCATCACCTACCATTGAGTAAATGTTCAAGACCATGATCACTAATCAGGCGCAATTGCAGGCTGACTATATTAAATTGGCAGCCGAAGTGAAGAACAATCAATTAGCGACCAAGGCTCTTGAGTATCAATTTGGGCAATTTGCTAGTGCCCAAAACACAAGGCCCAGAGGAGGACTGCCTAGCGACACGGATCCTAATCCGAAGCAGGTAAATGCAGTGACCACAAGGAGTGGTTTGCAGCTGAAGGAGGTGGAACCGAAAAGACCACCTCAAAAGTCAGGAGCAGCAGCTGTTGAGGAAGAACAAAGTTCGGATAGGGGGAAGACCAAAGAAGCAGAATCAGAAAGACCTCCACCCCCGTTCCCTCAACGACTCAAGAAACACAAGGAGGAGGCGTGTTTCAAGAAATTTATGGAGGTGCTTAAACAGGTACATGTTAATTTACCTCTTGTTGATGTCTTGCAGGGAGTGCCAAAATTTTCCAAATATATTAAAGACATCGTGGCCAACAAAAGTCGTTTGACTGAGTATGCCACGGTAGCTTTGACGGAGGAATGCACTTCCCGGATCTAAAATAGACCGCCCACGAAGCTAAAAGACCCTGGAAGTTTTACTATCCAGCTTACTATTGGGCAGAGTATCTGAGCTCGTGGATTGTGTGACTTGGGGGCGAGCATAAACCTGATGCCATCTTCGGTATTCAGAAAGTTGGGTCTAGGGAGTCCTAGACCTACAACCGTAATCTTGCAGTTAGCAGACAGATCCTTAGCTAGGCCGGATGGCATTGTTGAGGATGTGCTTGTGCAAGTGGGATCCCTCATTTTTCCGGTTGATTTTATTGTTCTGGATTTTGAACCAGACGCTGAAGTCCCATTTATTTTGGGACGACCCTTCTTGGCAACCGGGAAAGCATTAATCGACGTGGCTGCGGGTCAACTTACAATGCGAGCACATGACAAGGTAGAGGTATTTGATGTGCTAAAGGCCATGAAGCTACCAGCTATAAATGAGGAGCTTTCGGAAATTAGTGTGGTTGAACATGGAGAAATTAGGCAGGTTGTTGAATCTCAAGACCCATTGGAAAGAGCGTTGACGCATTCTGATCATTTTGGGGATAGAGAGGCGTGTGGAATGGTCCAATTGTTGAATGGGGCACCAAATCATCCGAGGAGACAGGAATTCCAGTCATTGATGAGATCTCTAGAGCCTTTGCCGAAACCATCCGTTGAGGAGGCACCGAAGCTGGAGCTAAAAGAATTGCCCCCCCATCTAAAATATATCTTTTTGGGGGAGGGGGAGACGTTACCGGTTATCATCTCTGCAGACTTGACGGAGGCACAGGAAAAGGCAGCATTGGGTGTCCTCAGAAAGAGGAAGAAAGCAATGGGTTGGCAAATGTCTGACATTCAGGGTATTAATCCAGCTTTCTGCACACACAGGATATTCATGGAGCAAGGAGCCAAACCAACCGTTCAGCCGCAACGGAGACTTAATCCAGCAATGAAGGATGTGGTAAGGAAAGAAATAATCAAGTGTCTTGATACAGGTGTGGTCTACCCAATTTCAGACAGTGAGTGGGTCAGCCCCGTTCAATGTGTTCCTAAGAAAGGGGGGATGACTGTAGTCCACAACGAGAAAAATGAGTTGATCCCTACTCGAACCGTCACAGGCTGGCGGATTTGTATGGACTATAGAAAGCTAAACGAAGCCACGAGGAAAGATCATTACCCCATCCCTTTTATTGATCAAATACTTGATAGGTTGGCAGGACAGGAGTATTATTGCTTCCTTGATGGGTACTCTGGTTATAACCAAATAGCCATAGCTCCGGAGGATCAAGAGAAGACTACTTTCACCTGTCCTTATGGGACATATGCTTTCAGGCGGATGCCGTTTGGGTTATGCAACGCACCCGCCACATTCCAGAGATGCATGATGGCTATTTTCCATGACATGGTTGAAGATTTTGTTGAGGTATTTATGGATGATTTTTCTGTTTTCGGTAATTCGTTTGCTACTTGTTTGCAGAATCTTGACAGGCTGTTGGCTCGATGTGAAGAATCCAACCTTGTATTAAACTGGGAGAAATGCCACTTCTTAGTGAAGGAGGGGATTGTCCTTGGCCACAAAGTATCTAAAAAGGGGTTGGAAGTCGATCGTGCTAAGATCGAGGTTATTGAAAAATTGCCACCACCAGTGTCAGTGAAAGGTGTGCGCAGTTTTCTGGGGCATGCGGGATTCTACAGACGATTCATCAAAAACTTTTCCAACATTTCTAGACCACTATGCAGACTGCTAGAAAAGGAGGTAAAGTATGAGTTGAATGATCAGTGTGTTACAACATTTGAAATGTTGAAGCAGAAATTGATAGAAGCACCTATACTTCTCCTGATTGGGAACAACCATTTGAGCTGATGTGTGATGCCAGTGATGTGGCTGTGGGAGCCGTATTGGGACAAAGAAAAAATAGAATTTTCCATTCTATTTATTATGCAAGCAAAACACTGAATACGGCCCAGAGCAATTACACAGTCACAGAGAAAGAGATGCTAGCCTTGGTGTTTGCATTTGACAAATTCAGGTCTTATTTGGTGGGTTCGAAAGTTGTGGTGTACACCGATCATACAGCTATACGATACCTATTCAACCAGAAGGATGCTAATCCCAGACTGATTAGATGGATCTTGTTGTTGTAGGAGTTCGACCTTGAGATCAGAGATAGAAAGGGAAGCGAGAACCAAGTAGCAGATCACTTATCACGACTGGAAAGTCGGTCGCATGTGATGGAAAGTGATAACATAAATGAAGAATTCCCAGATGAGCAACTCTTGGCAGTGGGAGAAGCTGAAGTTCCCTGGTATGCAGACATAGTCAACTTGCTAGTGAGAAGAGTCTACCCACCTGAAACAACAGACCAGCAAAGAAGGAAATTGAGGCATGACAGCCGGCATTATGTATGGGATGAGCCATATTTGTTCAAACAGGGACCAGATCAGGTGATGAGAAGATGCATCCCAGAGAGTCAGATAGCAGAAGTATTGAGGGGCTGCCATTCTTCGTTGTATGGAGGGCATCACGGAGGCGAGAGAACAGCGCACAAGGTTCTACAGTCAGGTTTCTTTTAGCCAACACTGTTCAGAGACTCTATGGCGTATGTCAAAATGTGTGATAGATGTCAGCGTATAGGATCAATTGGCAGAAGACAGGAGATGCCTTTACAGAATATACTGGAAGTTGAGCCCTTTGATGTATGGGGCATTGACTTCATGGGTCCATTCCCACCGTCATTTGGTAATCGTTACATCTTGGTGGCTGTAGATTATGTGTCAAAATGGGTGGAAGCAATAGCTTGCCCCAGAAATGACAACAAGGTAGTAACGAAGTTTGTGAAAAAACACATCCTCACAAGGTTCGGGACACCCCGAGCAATTATCAGTGATGGAGGGGCTCATTTTGTCAATGCAAGTTTCAAGAAATTACTATCCAAGTATGGGGTGCGCCATAAAGTGGCAACAGCATACCACCCCCAAACTAGTGGGCAAGTAGAGGTGTCAAATAGGGAGGTGAAGCAGATTCTTCAGAAAACGGTGAATACACAACGGAATGATTGGTCAATCAAACTCGGCGATGCGTTGTGGGCTTACCGAACTGCTTATAAGACACCAATTGGAACCTCACCATACCGATTGGTCTACGGCAAAGCATGTCATCTCCCGGTGGAATTAGAGCACCGAGCTTTCTGGGCTGTCAGAAAACTAAATATGGACTCAGAGTTAGCAGGCAAAAAGAGACTAATGCATCTCAGTGAACTTGATGAGTTCCGCTGGCATGCCTATGAGAGTGCTAAGTACTACAAGGAAAGAACCAAAAGATGGCACGATAAGCATGTGGTGCATCGCATTTTCGAGCCGGGACAGAAAGTTTTGCTCTTTAATTCAAGGTTAAAGTTGTTTCCTGGTAAGCTAAGGTCTAAATGGTCGGGACCATTTGAAGTGGTAAGAATGACCCCTCACGGGGCCGTAGAACTGTGGCAAGAAGATCGGAGTGCTACGTTCTTGGTAAATGGGCAGAGATGTAAGCACTACTGGGGGGAGGACAATGATCGTGAAAAATCGTCCATCAGCCTAGTGGATAATTGAGCATAAAGGACGTCGAGCTGAGACGGTAAACCAGGCGCTGCACGGGAGGCAACCCGTGAAAAATATTTTTTTTTCTTTTGTTTTGTAAAGTGTAAATAGATTTTATTTTGTTTTTCTTTTTCTTGATTTAGGACAAAATTTTTCGTTTTAGTTAGTACTTTTCATTTTAATTAGGGAAATCTATTAATCTAACCAATTTTGTTTAGTGAGGTGATTTTCAGGTCAAACGGAGAAAAATGTGCACGGAATCGGGATGGAAAAGGCAAGGTATGAAAAAATGAATAAAATGAAGAGACAGTGAGCTGGGGCGATGGCTCCGTGTCATGGAGGAGGGCCTCCGCGTTACCCTCCGTGACACGTTGAGGTTAATCTGGAATTTTTGAAAATTCCAGTAAGCCATCGCGATAGCTCCGTGACACGTTGCCCTATGTTTTGTGACGGGTCACACCGGGTTGCCGGGTGACCCGCGTATTTTTCTTCATTTTAAACCCCGATTTTAGGCCCTTTTTCCTCATTTTCTCTCTTCTCCGCGACCAAACACCCAAATTTCCCACCCCAACCAACGTGCCACAGTATTAAGCAACCAAGTTGTCGAGTTTCTTCGATTATTCAACTTAAAGGTATGTTTTCCTCGTCTCTCTCATGTTTTTGGCGATTTTAGTCGAATTTGAGCATGGGAGGTGAGATATATTACCCTAAGTAGCAATTTAGCATGAAATTGAGTTATTCTTTGATTGATAAATGTTCGGAATGTGTAATATGTGTTTGAACTTGTCGATTGCATGAATGATTTGAATTTGATTGTGAAATTTAATTCTAGGGCTTGGGTTGTTGAAATCGAATTGGGTAACTTGGTAAATTTGTGAATTATATGCCGGGGTGTGCTTGTGAATTGAGATAAGTCATTGTAAATATTGTTTGAATGTAATAGACGATGAATTCTCTGGTTGTTGGGAAAATGTGAAAATTGTTCGAATTGGTTGGTTATATAGGTTCATATGTATCTAGAATTTTTGTTGTTGTTTTTGTTTGTTGTTTTCGTTGCTAAGTGCGATGGTTGAATTGCTAGCGATGGTAGGATTGGGATTAGCTGTATGAAGTCTGAGTAGTACGCTAAGGTTATACTGTCGAAATTTTCTTTGCGAACGCACTAAGCATAAATTGTATAGTTGTTTGTTTTTGGTGTAAATAAAGTGATCCTTGCCGTAGTATCGTAACCGTAGCTAAGGACTAAGTGTGGGGTAAACTTAGCTTAACCCTACCTTAGCCGAAGCTAACATGCATTTAGCTTGACATGGTGCTGGTTTATTTGTGTTGACAGGTACAATGGCAAGTAGGCAAGATAAGGGTAAAGGTGCATCTACTTCAGGCACCGGGAGAAAACGACTTAGACTGGGCACAGCAGTCCCAGCTGCACCAGCTGTTCCACGCGGCCAACGCCGCCAATACGGAATGAGGTGGGTAACCGATGAAGGGAAGTAGTGGTACGCTAAACATAAGGAAAACAAATACTTCCCTGAGGAGCATATTGCGCGGGAACCACTAGCACAGGAGTTCCCCCGTATAGTGCAGAGGATCGAGGCAGCTGGGCTCAGCTTCATATTTCAGGAGCCCAAGGAGTGCAACCTACATCTAGTCCGGGAGTTCTATGCAAATTGGAACCTGGCAATCAGAAGCCACACAATAAAGATCAGAGGGCAGATTGTCACTCTGGAACCCCAGCAATTTAATGCCATCATTGGAGCGCCGGACACAAATGCCCATGTTCTCCGCCAACTGAACATCACCCCACCATATGCCGATATGAGACGCACATTGTGTGGGGCTCGATCCACAGCCAGATGGAGCAGACATAAGGAGAGGGATTACCACCAGACTCTGCCGTATTCTCAAATGAACAGGGAGGCAAGAATTTGGCTGAAAATAGTTTGTTCGTGCCTGATCCCGGGGGTGCACATGACGGATGTGACCCGGGACCGTGTCTGCCTGGTGTATGCTCTGATGAAAGGGCTAGAGATTAATGTTGGGGCGGTCATCATATCCGCCATGAAGAGAACCCGACTACACCAGGGCCACAGGTATGGGTTCGGAGGACTTATCACCACCTTCCTCCGGGGCCTCGACGTCGAGGAAGAGGCTTTGGACTACATCCCGCAGTTGGAGCGGAGGGCCCTCGATGTGACCAAAACTAAGGCCCCCGACACCACACTTGGGCCAGTGCTGACACTTGGAAAGCGACATGCTCGCGACGACCAGTACATGGCACGGATGTTTGGTATGCAAATGCTTCAGCTTCGGATTGGTGGGAGACTAGCCACGGAGGAGGAGCTATGGCAGCTGGAGCTGGATTACCCATTTGGCGAAAACGCCAGGGCTTTATGCCGAGTGGGGCCAGCATTTGTAGAGCCCACTGACGATGATGTCCCCACGGACGAGGAGACACGTCGGGAGGACTCCGATGTGGAGTCCGATGACGACGATGGAGGTGACTCATACATGGGCGATGAGGCAGCAGCACCGGATGAAGAAGTTGAATATTTCGACTGATCAAGGAGTTCCACCACCCAAAATTTTTTGCTTTGAATTTTTGTGAACACTGGGGACAGTGTTCGATTTAAGTGTGGGGTGGGGAGTAATTAGGTGCTGGGGCTAGGCTGGTTTGCTTGTATGTTGTTTCCTCTGTTTGTTTTGTATGTTTAAGTTTCCCTGTGTTTGTGAAGTGCAAACTGGTTTGTATCTGTATATATTTGTGGTAATTGATGATGTGTGTTGTGAAATGTTGTGGTTTGCCAGCTAAGTCTGTAAAAATTTTTGTAAATATTTTCTTATGTTTTTTTCTCTATCGAAATGATCGATATTTTTAAATTTTGTACATATTAAATTTTGTAAATATTTTTCCATCGAAATGATCGATGTTTTGCAAAATTTTTCGATTTTTATTTTTGGGTTTATCGGAGTTTGTTTTCGGTTCTTTTACCGAGAATAGTCCCATTGAACCGAAGTCATAGTTAGTGACCGTTCCCTATGATGGATGGATGACAACCGTCTTAAGGGAAATGTAGTCGGTAGGAGTAGTGATTTTAATTTGTTTTCAGTTTTTCTTTGGTGGATTACATCACGGAACCTGTAGTTACTATATGGTTGTGAAATTATGGTTGCGTGTTGTAACTAATATTCAAAATGTAAAAGTGATTCGTTTGAAAGCATGCAATTTTGTAAATATGTTGAGTTACCTTGGCTGTAGAATTTGATTCGGTGTGATTGAGGCTTAATCCTGAATTCATGTAATTGGCTAATTAAAGAGTCTATGAATGCATCTTGAATCGAGCATGTGCATGAAGTGTGAAGTGAGGTGTTGTTATTCCATGCTATTGTGAAGTGTCTAGAACTTGACTGGTGTGTGTACAAAACGAAATGAAGGAGGTGTAGTGTTGGAAAGGATGTAGGCATTTCTTTGTTTTAACCGAGAGTTTCTATTTTTTTCTTGTCATACACTACCTTTTTATGTGATTGTATACCCTAGTCAGCCCGTTGAGCCTTTAGCCGATTATTTCTTCCTTTTGTCCAAAATTGTATAAACTAAGCTTAATTCTTTCTTTTCATTAGCCGTAAAGTCTATACAAAACTCTTAAGCGCTTAAGAAGAACAGAAAAAATTTTCCCAAAGTGTCAAAGAGTGAGAATAGTGGAAAGAAAAAGAAAAGCAGAGTGAGGAAAGAAAAGAAAAGGTTGAAGAGGCACTTGTTATAATGAAATGATAATGAAGGTGCATGAAAAACCTTTGCATCATGTCAAGTGTGTTTAATGAAATGGGACATACGAAAGTAAACCAGCATGAATGGGATGATGAGAAAAAACAAAAAGAGAGAAACAATGTTCATGAGTTGATGGGAATGTGTTGAAAAGGCTCTTAATGATGCTAGTGGCTATTATTGGCTAATCCAATATGTACTAGTTCCATAGCTTCCATTACAACCCATTAAAGTCCTACGTGATCTTACATTGCATTTCTTTATATTGGTGGAGTAATACACTAAGGGCAAGCCTATGGGTCATGACATGAGGCATGTGAATTCTTTTGGGAGAGAGTGAAATTAATTTCTACATGCCCCTACTTGAATGTTTGTGTGTCACATGAACAAAAAGGGGAAGATTCTCTTGAGTTGTGAGGGCATATGCTTGATGAAAGATTGATGTTCGTGTCGGATATCTTGATTAGTTGATTTGCATGAGTTTGCCGATATCGAGGGTCGATTCTTAAAGTCTAGGAAGTCTTGATGTATTAAAGGTCGTTGCATTGTAAGACCATGCATGTTTTCTTGATGATTTACAATATTGAATGATCGGTATGACCTTAGCTCAAATTGTCGCAGCATAGTGGCGAAGGTTGGGATGTAATTTGCATGAGTTGTGTATGTGTTGTTCGAGGACGAACAAGGATTTAAGTGTGGGGTAAGTGATCTTGGGCAGATTTATATGCCCAAGTGATACTCAAACGTATCATTTTCGCCTTGTTTAGTGTGCAATGTGTATATATTTTTATGTAATTGGTAATAAAATGTGAATTTATACTAACCAACATGATTAGCATTGTTTTGTAGGTAAAACATGATTTTGAGGAGCTAAAATGCATGTTGGAACAATATTGGAGTTGGACTTGGATGCGAGCACGAAAAAGACATTGGACTGCACAATGTAAAGGGGCTCCGCGATGGAGCCGTGCCATGCTACCATCGCGGAGGCACACTGCCTGGAGGGTGATTTAATTGTCAATTTCCAGTGGAGCCTCGCGACAGCTCCGTGGCATGGAGGCAAGCCACCGCGTTGCCTACCGTGCCACGTTGAGGCTTTATTCTCGGACCCCAGATTTCCAGTGAGGGTCCGCGTCCACGCCGTGTCACGGAGGCAGTGCTCCGCGTTGGCCTCCGTGACACATTGCTTGTTATTCCGGGAAAAATTCCCAATAGTATAAATAGAACACTTAGGCTTATTTTTAATTAATTCAGACTTGGTGGAGCAAGGACGTGGGTTACAGGCAGTTGAGGGACGAAAAAGCTAAGGGTTTTTCTCTCTTTCTTTCTTCTTTCAATCAATTGTTTGTATGATTAACACTTGTTTTAGGATGATTAATCCACAAATGAGTGGCTAATTCTCTTCCTTGATGAGGTTATGAACAATGGTGATGAATTTTGATTATTGAATTGTATGGTTTTTCATCTTCTTCTTCTATGTTGTTCTATTAATTCTTATTTCTACTGCATTAGTGTGTGGCCAGCATTAATGTACATCTAAAAAGTCCGATTTCACTCGAGAGAGCACGAAATGGGAAATTTGTGAATTAATAGGGTATTGTTCTTAACTTGATTTGGGAAAATTGGGTTTTGATGTGCTTTCCTGATAGAAATATACTTGAAAGCCTATTAGTCAATTTAGGAACCGGAATTGTATTGCGAGGTCATAAATTGCTTTTGATCACAGAAATGTAGACGGATGGTTTATGATTCTTAAGTGAGATTAAATACGAGATTTTTAATCTCTTGGCTAATGTTCTTGGCTAGCAACTAGAAGAGAAGAATAATCGAATTATGATGATAATCAAGTTCATTACTAGTTCTTAACTTTGGCATGCTCATATCCATAGTTTAAATTCAAAGTATATATTTGTTAATAGTTTTAGTATATAATTTATAAGCAAAATTATTTAACTTTTGGTTACGTTGTTGTCAGCATATATAGAAGTAAGATAGAATATAGTATACTTGAGTAATTTTTACTTATCCAGAGTCTCCTTGGTTCGATACTTGGCTTACTTAGCCACTTTATTACTTGTTTGACCACGTGCACTTGCGTGTCGGTTTTTAACCCATATAGCAAACCACCGAACAGTGATATTCAGCTATCGAAGCACATGGGCGTCTGTGTCCCACGCCCCTAAGATAGCATTAAGGTGGTGGGGCTCAAAAGTGACTATTTTCCCCCTTATCTTGATGGTGTGACTTCTGAGTGTCGGGTTCCAGTTGGCGTAGAATTCCTGAATCAGGTGCAGGTTGCATTCCTTGGGCTCTTCAAAGATGAAGTTCAGCCTGGCTGCCTCGATCCTATGGACAATCCTGGGGAACTCCTGTGCCAACGGTTCCCTGTCAATATGTTCTTCGGGGAAGTATTTGCTTTCCTTATGCTTTGCATACCATTTCTTCCCCTCCTATGTCACCCATCTGGTTCCATATTAATGGCGTTGGCCGCGTGGAACCGCTGGTGCTACTGGGACTGCTGTTCCCAGTCAGATTCCTTTTCTTTCGGCGCCTGATGTTGATACGCCTTTTCCCTTGTCTTGCCTTCTTGCCATTGTTCCTGTCAAACCAAACATACAGTCCCAATGTCATTCCAATTAAAATTAGCTTCGACTAAGGTTGGGTTAATCTAGGCTACCCCACACTTAGTCTTTAGCCAAAATCACAACATTACGGCAAGATCGTACTTATTTCCACAAACAAACAACAAAACATAACAATTATGCTTAGTGCATTCAAAAAATTCGACGGTATACATTCTATGTACTACTCAGACTTCGTACAGCTAGTCACAATAATGACCATCGATAACATTTCATCACATAGCACTTCGCAAGGAGAAACAAAAGAAAAATTTAACTACATGAACCTATACAATTCACCCATTTCTTGCATCTCACAATTTAGTTACCCCGAAAATCCGTCGGTCTTTTACCATATTAACAGTTAGCACAACCAACTCATCTCACCCAACATACACAACCCAACAAGAAATTCAAAGTTCAACTAAATTTTCCCTTTTTAAACTCAAATTCAAGCCCTAGTTATGATTTTACAAAAATTCGATTAAGCTATGTAATTATCGAGTTTAGGCAATCACAATGATACTCTGAATGTCAATCAACAATAATTCAATTGAACTTAAGCTTAATTTCTACTTAGGGCAAGTTTTCCTCACTTCCTAAGCTAAAAATCGGGAAAAATAAGGTAAGAAATGAGATGAAGTTAACAAACATACCTTAAATTCGATGATATCGAAGAAAAGTTGATAAACTTGAACTCCTAGGTTGTGTAACGTTGGGGAAGGGGGGATTTCAGGTTGTTTGTCGCGGAGGAGGTGAGGAATGGGAAAAAATGAGGGAAAATCGGGGTTAAAAGGGGGGTTTTTCGCGTGGGTCACCCGGCGACCCTGTGTGACCCGTCGCAAAATACACCTCAGCGTGTCACGGAGGGTAACGCGGAGCATGCCCTCCGTGACACGGAGCCATCGTGCGGGTGTTCTAGAATTTGTAAAAAATCCAGAATTACCTTCAACGTGTCACGGAGGGTAACGCAGAGGCCCTCCTCCGTGACACGGAGCCATCGCGTGGGCTCACTATTTTGCCACTTTTTATTATTTTTCATACCTCGGTCTTTCCTTTGCGATCCTTTGCATATTTATCCTCCGTTCAACCTGAACTTCATCACACAACAAGAAATTGGTTAGAATTATAGGTTTCAATTAAAATCAAAAAATTTGTTTTTAATTATTTTTTTCTTTTTATTTTCTTTTTCTCATTTTTCATATTCTTTTGGTTTCTTTTTTTTCTTTTTCTATGAAATCTAATAAAATATTACACAAAAATTTCACGGGTTGCCTCCCGTGCAGCGCCTGATTTACCGTCGCGGCTCGACGTCCTTAAGCTCAGTCATCTTTTAGGGTGACGGACGTTTTCTCTCGACCACCGTCCTCACCCTAGTAGTGCTTACATCGCTCCGGTGGTTTTCCCAATAACTGTCGTGACTCAACTATCTGGGCAACATCAGCTCGATCAATCACGTTGATCGCCGAGAGTTCCTCGTACACAGCCGGGAGCTTGGTGGCCTTGTATACATCAAACACCTCCACCTTGTCGTGTGCTCTCATAGTTAGCTACCCTGTAGCTACATCAGTCAGCGCTTTCCTAGTTGCCAAGAAAGGACGTCCCAAAATAAATGGGACTTCCGCGTCTGGCTCAAAATCCAGCACGACGAAATCTATCGGGAAGATAAGGGAGCCCACTTGCACCAGCACATCCTCATCAATGCCATCAGGTCTAGCTAAGGAACGATCCTCTAGTTGTAATATCACTGTTGTTGGTCTAGGACTCCCTAGACCAAACTTCTTGACTACCGATGTCGGCATCAAGTTAATGCTCGCTCCCAAATCACATAATCTGCGAGCTTGGACACTCTGCCCAATTGTAATTTGTATTGTAAAGCTCCCAGGGTCCTTGAGGTTTGTGGGCAACCTGTTTTGTATCCGGGAAGTGCATTCCTCCGTAAGAGCCACCATGGCATACTCAGTCAACCGACTTTTGTTCGCCACGATGTCCTTAATATACTTTGCGTACTTCGGCACTCCCTGCAAAACATCAACAAGAGGTAAGTTAATATGTACCTGTTTCAGCACCTCCATGAATTTCTTGAAACACGCCTCCTCCTTGTGTTTCTTTAATCTTTGAGGGAACGGGGGTGGTGGTCTCTCTGGTTCAGCCTCTTTTTTCTTCCCCCTCGACTTCTGCTGCTCCTGCCTGTTGAGATGGTCTTTCTGGTTCCACCTCTTTAAGCTGCAAGCCACTCCTTGTGGTCACTGCATTCAGCTGCTTGGGGTTGGGATCCGTGTCACTAGGGAGTCCTCCTCTAGGACTGGTGTTTTGGGCACCAGTAAATTGCCCAAATTGATACTCCAGTGCCTTGGTAGCTAACTGGTTGTTCTTTACCTCGGCTACTAATTTCACATAGTCAGCCTGCAGTTGAGCTTGGTTAGCTATCATTGTCTTGAACATCTCCTCAATGCTGGGTGATGGTGGTGGAGGAGGTGCATTGTTACTTCTATATTGTGCCTGATAGTTCTGTTGTCCTCCTTGATTCCTCTACGCCCCCTGACTCAAACTTTTCCCTTGATGGTTATTGCTACCCCAAGAGAAATTTGAGTGATTCCTCCAGTTGGAATTGTAGCTGTTGCCATACTGTAGATGGTTGTTTCTCTGTACATTTCCCACAAAGTTCACTGAATCAGGATTTGCTCCACATCACTCAGCTGAGTTTTCACTACTCTCGCATACTTCACACCAAATCTGCTGCACTACATTCACTGGGGCTTGAGATTGGTTCATGCTCATGTTACTGAAGTGGGTGTTGAGTTTATTCTGTAAAGCAGCTATCTATGTAGCAATAGCTATGAAACCATCCAATTCTAACACTCCCGCTGCTTTCCTCGTTCCTCCTCTTAATGAGTCCGCATTCCACTCCAGATTTCCCTGCGAAATATGATTCAACAAGGTATACAGCTCCTCATTAATTTTTTCCAATGCTTGGCCCCCTGCTGCTGAGTCTAGCATGATTTTTGTGTGGGGTTCCAAACCCTCTATGAAAGTATGCACCAGCACTTCATTGGATTGGTGATGATGAGGACAATCCCGCAACATAGATTTGAATCTCTCCCATTCTTGATACAGATTCTCTCCCTCTCTCTGTTTAAAACTTAGAATTTGACTTCTAAGTCTTGCCGTTTTACCGGATGGAAAAAATCGTATCAAGAACTTTCTTGCAAGATCATCCCACGTAGTAATAGAATTAGGTGGCTAATTTTTCAACCACCTCTTGGCTTCTCCCAAAAGTGAAAATGGGAACATTGTAAGCCTGGCATAATCTAATAACACTCCAACGGGGATGTAAGAGTCACTTATCTCCAAGAAATTTTGGAGATGTTGCTGTGGATCCTTATGAGGGAGACCTGTAAACTGCCCGCTGGTGTGCAGCAATTGCACCATGTTTTGCTTAAGCTCGAACCTCCCTCCTGGCTCAGGTTTGCGGATGCTAGATGTGACATTGTTAGCATGTGGGATTGCCACCTCGCAAACCGGCCTAGCTGCCATTTCCTCGGGCACTAACATTGCCCTTACAATTGGTGGATTCTGTTGTTGCTCCATGATTGTTCGTCTGAGCAACTGCAACTTTTTCTCTAGAGCTTCTCTCCTTTGACGATGAAATTGTCTTTCAGGCTCTAAATATGAGTCCACCAGCTCCTTGTCTCTTGCCAGTGTTCAACAGAAATTAGTATCTGCAAAATACAGGCTAAGACCAAGTTGTCAACACTAAGAAGAAATAGTAAACTAACACTTAAGAAAAATTCACCGATTGCCAGTCCCCGGCAACGGTGCCAAAAACTTTTTCGGGCTGTACGTGATGGGTATATAGCTACACGCAAGTGCACGTGGTCAAACAAGTAGTAAAGTGCTTAAGTAAGCCAAGTATCGATCCCACAAGGACTGGGCTAGGGTAACAATCTAATCAAGTGTCAATAAACTTTAACTCTAAAAATGTAGACAACAGTGTGAAGCAGAGTTTGAGATGTTGGTTTCTAGTTTTATACTAAGTCTAAAACGATTATATAATTTGAGTCTGCACTATGAATACGAGCATGCTGAGGTTAAATGAACATGTAGAGAAACGAATTATCAATACAATTTGGTTAATCTTTCCTCCGGTTACTAGTCAAGAATTATTTCCAATGGATTAAAACTCTCGTATTTAACCCAACTTAAGAAGCATGAACCGTCCACCTACATTTCTGTGATAAAACGAAATTCATGTTCTAGCCCTACAAAACCGATTCTTTAATTGAATAATAGGACTTTCGGGTATATTTCTATCCTGAAGGTAAATCAATTCTCAATTTTCCCAAACTAAGAAAAGATCATATCCTATTAATTCACAACTTTCCAATTTCTTGCTCTCTCAAGTGAAACTGGACTTTTTAGATATACATTAACATTGGCCACACATTAATTCAGTAAGAACAAGAATCAATAGAACAACCATAGAAGAAAAGATGAAAAACCAATTGATCAATAATTACATTTCAATACAATTATTCTTAACCTCAGCAATAAGAGGATTTGGCCACTCATTAGTGGATTAAACATCGTTAAATGAGTGTAAATCATACAAGCAATTGAATTAAAGAAGAAGGAGATAGAGAAAAACCATGAGATTTTCGTCCCCTCAACTGCCTGTAACCCACGTTCTTGCTCCACCAAGTCAGAATTATTAAAAATGAACCTAAGTGTTCTATTTATACTTGTGGAAATTTTTCCTGGAATAACAAGCAACGTGTCACGGAGTGCATCGCGGAGCACTCCCTCCGTGACACGCCACCGACGCGGACCCTTTCTGGAATTTAGTCTTCCAGGTACTTAGGCCCAACGTGGCACGGCGTGCAACGCGGGGCTACGCCAACGTGCCATGGCCCCAACACGCACCTCCACTGGAAATAGGCATAATTTCACCATCCCGACAGAATGCATCCACGATGGCAGCGTGACACGGCTCCATCGCGGAGCCCCTTTAATTTGTGCCTTCAAGTGCTTTTTTCCTTTGCTAGCATCCGAGTCCAACCCCGATCTCTCCCAACATGCATCTTAGCTCCATAACTTTATGTTTTTTCTACAAAACAACGCTAATCATGTTGATTAGTATAAATTCACATTTTATTACAAATCACATGAGAATGTATAAACATCGATAGATAAACAAGGAAAGATTGACACATTTGAGTATCACTTGGGCATATAAATTTGCCCAAGATCAGTAAGTATTAATTTTTATTCTTAATTATGAATGTTAATCACAACCTTATAACTATGAATGGCTAAAACCTCCATAGCTAGGGTTGTGGGAACCATGGTGAATTAACAAGCTAGGGTTGCACAAAGTGATCTTACTACCAATACTAACACTTATATTGTATTCTCTTCATTCTTAAACGTTTCTTAATGATGCGCAACATTAGGAAATGCCCGAATTCTTTACTTGCTTTGGTCTAAGAGGTAGAGATTAGGAAAAGAGAATTACAACAAAGCTTTTATCTTGATGATCATTGTATTAACTTGATCTGTGGTTGCAGGATAGTTAAATCTGGAACTTAGTGATAACGGATAGTTGGAAACCGCTCATAAGACTTGGTCGAGTGATTGAGTATAGTCATTCAATAGGTACTGGTCAGTCGTTTGAATGAACCTAACTTATCAGTTCTATAAGTAAGTATTGGTTATAATCACGCGTGTATACCTAAAGTAGTTACGAACCCATGGGGAACACAAACCCTAGTTATCCTTTGATATTTACTTAACATCAAATTTTTGATATTTTCTATTATTATTGATTTTCTTTAGAATTCCTCTATTTTGAAGTAACTACCTTACATGTTCAGTTACAAGCTATAATCCAGTCTTCCAATTCCCTGTGGGATCGACCCCAACCTCTAGTTAGGTTCTTTATTGACAACGTCCACTTCTCACTTCAATAAGAGCTGTGGTTTGAGCGTTATCAAAAATTGGTGCCGTTTTCGTGGAATACGACTGAAACTAGGTTATTAGCTTGTAATTAACTTTTTGGTAGTTATTTCTTTAATTACATTTATTTTTGTGTTTTTGATACCCACAGGTTGTTCTCCGGTGAATGCCAAGCACTCAGAGTAGAGGAGATCCTCTTGTTCCATTACATCCAAAAATCAAGAAAGCACTGCGTAACATGGAAAACCATGAGCAACGATAGGCCGCATAACTAATGAATCTACGCAAGTCGAGCTAGCTCGGCAAGCTACAGTACAACATGCGGAAGATGAAAGAGATAAAGTGGTAAATGCTGGTTGACAAGGGAGGGACAACAGAGCTCATAGATTCGCCCCTCAATACTTTGACGATGATGAAGACCCTGATATTGATGAAGTCGGGTCAACTGGAGCCATTATGCCACCACTACTGCCCGCTGGGGCCAAATTAGACATTACAAGCACCATGATTTAGTTTATAAATATGAAAGGGGTGTTTAGTGGTCACACAGCGGATGACGCCAACTTGCACTTAATAAACTTTGTAGGAATATGCAAGGCGTACAGGTTGCCCGGAGTAATCCAGGATGCAATACGGCTCAGACTCTTCCCTTTTTCTCTATCTGGGGAAGCTACTTTGTGGTTATCGGAGTTGCCCAACGACTCCATAACCAACTGGAGGGAGATTAAACAGGCCTTTTTGGAGAGATTCTTTCCCCCATCCAGGATGTTACAGCTAAAAGATGAGATCTATAATTTTTGACAGATCAATACTGAGGCACTTCATGAGACTTGGTTGAGATTCAAAAAGAAGTTGACTAAGTGCCCCAACCACAAAATTCCAGATGATAGTTTGTTGGGAATTTTTTATAGGTCTCTAAACAATAGCACCAAGGTTGTAGCAGACACGGTAGCTGGAGGAGCATTGATGAGTAACACCTGGGAGCAAGCTGCCACCATTCTTGACAGGGTGACTAAGACAAAATGGGCCTGGCATACGAGGGAGGCTGATGCAGTAGCAGGCACATATGTTGTTGGTTTGACTGTAGACCAATGAAGAAAAGAAGAAGAGCATGACCAGGATTGGCTCACATGCGCACATCATTAGACTTGCTGACAAAGCATATTATGGGAGATGGAGCCAAGAAGATTAGTGCAGTGGATACTCAAAGAAGGGAGCAAGGAGCTGATCACTCTGATTCTGAGGATGAGGAAAACTTTTTGGATATCTAGGTGGCGGGTTTCCAAACCAACGCCCAAGCATCTGGACAAGACAATTGGTGCCAAGGTTCTATAAATCAAGGTCGGAATCAGTATAGAGACAACTACAACAGAAATGAGTTTAGAGATAGGAGCCGAGGTCATGAGCGCAAAGGTGATTGGAGGCACAAAGATGGTTATCGCAATGACTGGGCTGGATTCTATGTGCCTCCTAATTCACGAGAGGGGCGGCTGGTCAATCAAAGTTGGAGAGCATGATGGCTGAGATGTTGAAGAAGGTGAGGTCCACCAATGATCAGCTGAAGGAGATCCTAGGTGATTTATAAAGTATGATTCAAAAGGTGGAATCACATGCTACTTCCATCCAGAAAATTGAACACCAACTTGGGCAACTATCAGTATCAATGAACCCTAGACAAAAGGGTACACTGCCTAGCAACACTGTCCAAAATCCAAAGAATGATGCACATTGTATGGCGGTAATGACTAGGAGTGGTAAAACCACAGTTGACCCCTTGTTTCCAATTGAAGTTGAATGGAAGAAAGAGAGCATAATGGAGGATGATGACACAAGTGCTGAGAAAGAGACTGGTGTGTTGCAAGAGGCCTCGAGAGGTGAGAAAGAACCTGCCAAGGATCAAGGGGCAACACAAGTGCAAAAAGCTATCCCACGACCACCACCACCATTCCCCTAAAGGATGAAGAAGAAGGTGGTGAATGGTAAGTTCCAGAAATTCCTTTGACACCACCCGAGAGTACACTCGGATCATAGACACGAGACAAGGAGCCCCAAAAGACTCCAAGTCAACCCATGGCTTGAGCATATATCTAATTCAGACACATAAGGCGGAAGACTTAACTTAAAAATCATGAATTTAAATGAAAACATGAGATGAAATATAAAAGAAATGGTAATACATAATCCTAGCATAAAAAGAGGAATACTACTTTTAAGTATGAGAGACTCTAATCATAATAGATAGGTTGATGGGAAAAGACCCCAACTAACCCCGAAATTCTAAGAAAAAAAGGTAAACAAGGTCCGAACATGAAGCCCTCGAATCATGGGACTCACCATTGAGAGCTGAGAGCAGAACTGAGAGAATGCTAGGAACGATGCTGAACCTGCGAACCTGATCCTGAAAATATATGGGTTAGTACTTGGAAGGTACTAAGTATGTAAGGCATGCAAAACAATACTTAAAAACATAAAAGTTATAGGAGTGGGGATATCATGATCATAAGACTGAAATCGTAAGTATATCATAAGGCCCAAGATTTCCAAAATATTCGTAAACCTTTCATAGTCTTAACATGAGAGAAAACATTTCATAAAAACATAACTCAAGCCAAAAGAGCATAATCATGCATGCATTAAAACCATGAGAAACAATGGGGGATTTCTATAACCGACATACCCCATATGAGCACACATGGAGCACGACCTGTGAACCTAGTCGGGAGGCCGTCCATACCTTGCCAAGGGTATGAACCATGAAAGGCGTGATATCACTCGTGAAGGCCCCGTAGGGCATATGGGACAGTCACTAAGGAGGTTCCAAACATAACCTATGGTGGCACGTAGTTCTGAGATTCGGGGCGTAACCTAGACCCTGAACCTACTCGGTGTTAAGTACTACTCCCAAAACATGCAACATGCTCATAGAAAATTCATACATGACAAGCATGGCTAGTTAAATTATGAGAATCATAACACGCTTGAGAATTTGTAATACTAGCCATGGAATTGGGCCCTTGAATTGGCCAAAATCATAGTTCATAAATCATAAGTGACATGTGGGCATTACCCATAGTTCCAATCATACATGAAATGCTTAAATTTATATGAAATGTGATCATAATAACATGAGTATTTGAAGACTTGAAGATATGCTTAGAATTTAAGAAAATTTTGTATTATGCTTGCGGAATCATCATGACCATGAACTTTACAAAACAATTCCTCATAATTGGGCATCTAAACTTTTAGGGGGTTAAATCATAAATATTATAATAAACAAGTCAAATCAGCCCAAATAACTCAAAATTCATAAGTTAGGCATACTACCACAAGCTCATTTCAATTCTTTCTGAGGAAACATGTGTTTGGGTTATTGACCCATCAAGAATTGGTAACTTAAACATAGAATTAGGGAGAAATTGGGAATGAGTAGGGACTAAACTACCAATTAAAAACCCCCATGTACCTAGAATTACTTTCTTCTTAACTCCCTTGAAAAACCCTTGGTGGAAACTTGTAGAATTGAAGAAGAACCCTTGAATCTCCTCCTACTCCCTTCTCTAGTTCTTGAAAATGCCAAATGAGACTTAGCATGAGTTTTTCCTCCTTAAAAGACCCTATCCCGACCTCAAAACGATGTGGTTTAGGGTCCAAAAGTGTAGAAAAGTCCAATTTTCCCTTAATGAAATTTCCTTGAAAAACAAATCTGGCCCCGACCATGACTCGTACCATGAAGTCACGACTCGTGGTCACCTTGCCACTTTTCAATTTTCTGGATCCGGTCATGACTCATAGTACCATCCTATGGGTCGTACTTTCATTCCATACCAAACACGACTTAACCACGACTCCTCATCACGAGTCGTTGCTACATCTTACGAGTCGTACCATGACCCGTAATGACTCACTCTGGCACAACTAAGAATTTCACCACGACTCCTAACGACAAGTCGTACCTACGTGTCATGACTCGTAGGACCACCCGTGATATGATCTCAGGCTCCCGAATTCATTATGACGCGAGTCACGAGTCACAAGTCCTCATCAGGATTCGTACCTCGAGTCGTATTGGTGCAAAATTCTAAATTTTCTGTAGTTTTCAACCTCAAACTCCCAGGTCTATTCTTAGACCTTTTCTAAGTATTACATAAACTGAGTACCTCTATTCGTTATTGTCATGCCCCGAGTCTACACCCTGGACGAAACACGGTACTTGGAGTCAAAAGTAAACCAAGCCAACCCTTGCTATAGGATACACTATAATTCCGAGTAAACATAATAGCGGAAGTCATAAAATAATAATGTAAGACATTCATGAAAGAAATTCTGAATCACATAGCTTAAAAAATCTGAGTAGTAACAATAAACTGAAACCATGTTTGTGTCTAAAAGCCATCTAACTGAGGATTTGCTGGGACAAGCCCCCAGCTAACTCTAAGTATAACTGAAATAATAATAAAGGAAACTGAAATAAATGAAATAACGTCCTCGGGAGATGAGGACTCACACTTCTGCTGCTGGGAGAGAGACCTGAACGAAATTTGCTAATGACGCTGGGTCTGAGAACCTGCGGCTGTATCATGAAACGATACAACATAAAAGTATGCGTCAGTACTTTTAATGTACTGAGTAAGAAGGAGAGAACATAACAAAATATAAAAGACTGAACTGAAAATGACATGCAATGACCAACTGATATACTAAGCTGAATAACTGTAATAGACTTAGATGGTCAAGATGACCCTAACTAATGGTCAAAGACATGTCCTAGGTCTGAAAGTTCCGAGTATGAGATACTATGCTGAACTAATCTAAACTGATAGAGCTGAAATTGAACTGAACTGCTTATATTGAGACTGGACTGAGCTGACTAGTGGGAGAGTTTGTAACCGACATATAACCACGTGAGCTAGACGTGGAGTCCGATGTATATGCCCCATTGGTAGGACCCAATGAACCTTTCTAGGGTATAGAGGCATGAACTAGGTGATCACGAAGTCTGGGGCCAATTTGGCCAATAAATACTGTAACCTACACTGGCAATGTAGTTCTGGGAACCTGGGTGCGCTGGAATCCCGGTCAACTCGGTGCTATGCCTTTCTCCCAATGGTTTACCTAAACTGAATACTAAGCTGATAGCTCGAAACTAGGGTCCAAGACTAGTCAGGGACACACAATTGAAAGTACCTAGAGAGTCTTATCGGACCAAATTCTAAAACTGAGTTCTAGACTGGTCAGAGCTGCTTATCTAGAAGCGTCGTAACCATCTAAGAACAAACTGTAACTTGACTGGGGTCCTACAGATTGTCAGAGCTTTCTGTCTAAAGTGTCATCATCTCCTAGTGGACCAATGAAACTGAGTTCTGAATTTGATTCTGATAACTAGGAGGTATCACAGACACCTCAAGGAATTCTGTAGTCAAACTGATCAATTAACAAATTCTGAATATTTTTGAGGAGATTTTACATTCTAACTTAACTGAACTACAAAGAAGTTATCGGAGAATTCAACTTATTCCGACAACACGAGAATCCACAATATGACAAAAAATTTCAAGAAACAAGGAAATCTCATCCGACAAGCATTATTATAGTTTTCTCATTCCTTCTAGGGTTAAAATCATTCTTCTCAAGGGAGAAATTGCTCAACATCTAAACAATAAGGAATACTAGAAATTCAGCGCAAATCACACTTCCCAAACCATGAGAAATTTAATATAATACGTTTCACTCAAAAACTCAGGGCTTAAATTCACTTTGCAGGAACATCGACAATTTGGTCAAGAACTGATGGAGATTATATCAACAATAAACACGAATATCCTGCTAGGTGAAATCAATGATAATAAACATGTAATTTTTTCATACTCGAAAGCTCAGGGCTAAGACTGATAGAGAAACAATAAGACGGTTTTAGGGGACACAAGGTAAGAACTATTCCCTTGTTGAATTCCCACATACCTGACTAAAAATTCCCCGAAGAAGAAGACTCGAACTACTACAATGAAGGAAAACCCTAAGCTTGCTTGAGAGTTTCTTGAGAAGAGAGCTACAATATTTTTCTGAGAATGTATGTGGGGAATGAGGGGAGAGGTCGTTCATTCCCAATAATAGGTCAAAAATTACATCTAAAATGACGTAGTTTAAAGTTTAGAGAGTAGGAAATTACTAAACAAACCTTAGAATATTGTAGGGAAAAATTGACCACCAGTCCTCACGAGTAAATTAACAGGTCATGGTCAGTGACCACAACTCGTGGTCACACTCATTGAGTACACTGCCCATAAATCCTGGATGGTAACAACGAGGGACCTAATGAGTCATGGTGAGCGACCACGACTCGTGGTCACCTGTCATGGCCACACTGCCCAAATACCCTAAAGATCCCCAGGGGTGACACCACGATTCATTGTCACACATAATGAGTCATGGTAAGGACTGATGAGGTACACTGCCTCATCCTTAACATTTGACCCAGGTCTGACCACGAGGCACTTAACGGGTCGTGGTGCCTGACCATGACTCCTGAGGTCTTCCGTTGTGTACACTGACTCTCCCTTCAATTACTCGATCAACCTACCCACGACTAACCTAATAGGTCGTTAGGTCTCATAACGACTCGCTAGGTGAGTCATTTTGAGGCATTTTTTGCAGATTTCCAGATTTTTAATTTAAGTCTCGAATCTAGCCTTTGAGTTTCCAGGGAATTACAGTTATGATGTACAAGGGTAATCCATGCAACTGAACTAGCTCTCAAATGTACAACTTAACATAATCCTCCGCTGAATTGGTAGTTTTGACCGGTAGAAAATGAGTTGGTTTCTCAATCTGTCCACAACCACGCAAATGGAGTCATACTACCGACGAGTGCGAGGAAACCCTGTGATGAAGTCCATATTAATCTCCTCCCACTTCCAAGTAGAAATACTTATATATTGGAGTACACCTCATGGTCTCTAGTGCTTAACCTTCACTTGCTGACAATTCGGACACTCAACCACAGACTATGCTATGTCCTTCTTCATGCCATTCCACCAATAGACTTCCCGTAGGTCACGGTACATCTTGGTGGCATCTGGATGTATGGAGTATCTGGAACCATGAGCCTCCTGCAACATACGATCTCTCAAATCATCAATATCCGGAACACACAAGTGACCCTGATATCGAAGCACACCATCTCACCATTTGGAGAAGACCTCTACCTTCTGATTCTGAATGACTTTCTTCAACTTTATCAAAAAAGGATCCTCGTCTTGTCTATCTTTCACATCAGTCACCAAGGATTATTCTGATCCAATCTGAACAATAACTCCTCCATCGGTTAAGTCAACCAAATAAACTCCCAACTGTGCAAGCCGATGTACATCCTTCACTAACTCCTTCCTCCCCTTATCTATATGTGACACACTCTGTATTGAAAGCCTGTTAAGAGCATCCACTACCACATTAACCTTGCTCAAATGGTAAAGGACACTTATATCATAACCCTTGAGTAGCTCCAACCACCTTCTTTGACGAAGATTCAAATCCTTCTGGGTAAATATATACTGTAGGCTCTTGTGGTCCATAATTACATCTACATAGACCCCATACAAATAGTGTCTCCAGATCATCAAGGAACATACTACCGCCGCCAATTTGAGATCATGAGTCGGGTAATTCTTTTCATAAACCTTCAGCTGCTTGGAAGCATATTCGATAACCTTACCATACTGCATCAATACACAACCAAGGCCAATCCTAGAAGCATCACAATATACCACAAACCCATCAGTACCCTCGGGTAGGGTTAACCCCAGTGCTGAGATGAGTCGATCTTCAACTCCTTGAAACTCCTCTCACAAGCTTCCGACCATTGGAACTTCACTTTCTTTTGGGTCAATTTGGTCAACGGGGATGCAATGGATGAAAACCCTTAACAAATCTCCGATAATACCCAACTAAACCCAAGAAGCTCCTGATATCCCAAGGATTCACTGGTCTAGGACAATTCTTCTCCGCTTCTATCTTTTAAGAGTCTACCTGTACACCCTCACTTGAAACCATATGACTCAAGAAACACCACTGAATTCAACAAAAACTCGAATTTACTAAATTTAGCATTCAACTGGCAATCCTTAAGAGTCTGTAGCACTACCCTTAAATCAGCGGCATGCTCCTCCTCACCCCGAGAGTATATCAGGATTTCATCTATGAACACAATCACGAACATATCAAAGTATGGCTTGAACACCCTGTTCATCAAATTCATAAAGGCTAGAGAAGCATTCGTTAGTCCTAAAGACATAACTAAAAACTTGTAATGACCATACCGAGTCCTGAAGGCTGTCTTTGGGAGATCACTCTCCCGATCCCTAAGCTGATGGTATTCGGATTTGAAGACTATCTTTGAAAAGAACTTATCACCCTGAAGCTGGTCAAACAAATCATCAATCCTAGGGAGAGATACCTGTTCTTGATGGTGACCTTGTTCAGTTGCCGATAATAGATGCATATACAAAGAGAACCATCTTTCTTTCGGACAAAGAGGACTGGTGCTGTTACACCCAAAAAATTTTTTTAATGATTATTTGATTGTTATATTCCATATTAATGGAATAATGAGTTGTACGTTGTCCGTAGGTGAGGAGGGAAACATGTGCAAAGGGAAAAGCGAAGAGTATGTGAAGTTTGTAAATAAGGTTCAAATTTAAATGGACATATCTACAAATATATAATGATTCAGACGTCCCATAATATTTCAAATGAAATGTATTTGAGTCAGTTTATAGTGAAAGAAACCGCTCATCAATTGGAGTTCGGAGTAAAAAGTTATGCTCATTTGAAGACAGCACTATCGGCTGGAAAAGCGTCCATGCGCGCGGGCGCCAAGATAGGCAGGTAGCAGGCGTGCACGCGAGGGCACGTAGCATGGGCGCTGCACGTGGGCACCGCCCAGTCCTTGGCCAACCTTCCTATATGAAGTAAATTTGATCTAAAAAGCTCATTTCTTCTCCGTTTTACTTGATATTTTTTAGAATTCAGAGCTCTATCCAATGGTGAAAATAAATCCCAGGTAAGAACTTGTATTGATAGGCCAAATTTCCTTATAATCCAAGCTTGGAAATAGGTTTCTTATGCCGTAAGCTTCTAATCGTGGAGTTGCTACATTTTTGGCTGCCTACATGCTGCATTTTTGGGCAGTAGGGAAGTGTACCTCCATCTTGGTTAGAGTTGAATACAAAAGGAGGTAAGTATTTCTACCTATTTTATTAGCTCAAAATTCGCAAACTAAAGCGAGCAGATGAAGTAAAATTTGGTATGTGTTTGTGGGGGAGTTTCTACTTTTTTTGGGGAAGGTGAAAAAGCCATGTGGATGTTGGAAGTCTACCCCAACCTTGTGGGAGTTAATTACCAAAAGAAGGTAAGTGAAACTCTCTTTAAATCCTTCAATTATGAGGCACATAAAGTGTGTAAAATTTTTGAAAGTTGTTATAAATTATGGCTGCTTTGTGGCATGTTTCTGACTTGGATTAATGCTGGAATCTTGGCATAAGCCAGCCTCCATTTCATGAGTTGTAAGCAAGGAATTTGAAGGTGTCGGCATTGCTATCAAGCTGAGGAAATTGGCTAAAAGAGATGAGATGAAGCAAGGTATGTAAAGGTGCATCTATGCTTGTTTTCCCAAGCACGAAATTTTGTGTTTGAAAAGGCCAATGTCCCTATGTTTTTTGAACTCCTATTGGGGCATATATTATTCTACGTATTAGATAACAAGCTTGAAGAATTGAAAGTGTTGGAAGTAAAGAATGTAAAATGGAAGGCGAGTTGTTTATGATTATTATCGTAGTTGCAAATCAAGTCTGAAGTCCCCTCAGCGTGTGCACTGTGAGCTGGTGTCACACCCCGAGTCTACACCCTGGGCGGAATACGATACTTGAAATTACATGTAACCCCAAGTCAACCCCTGGTCTATCATACACTAATATTCTAAGTATACATATAAATATAGCAGAAGCTTTTAAGTAAAATATAAATCATTTATGAGAATGAAGCTGACTCACAATCTTTGAAAACATCTGAACAAAACTACAAGTGTGAATAACTAAGTGTGAGTCTGAAAGCCACTACAACTGATGAGTTGCTAGGACAAGCCCCCAGCTAACTCCAAGTCTAAACAGAAGAAAATAGAATTGAAATAAATGATATTCGTCCTCGAAAGATGAGGACTAACCAATAGTGCAGCTAGAGTCTTCTTGGAGCGATCGGCTAGCGAGGCTGAGACTGAGATCCTGCAGTTGTATCATAAAATGATACAACATGAAAGGTATTCATCCGTACTTTGAATGTACTGAGTAAGTTAGAGAAGCCATACACAAGAAATGAAATAACTGAACTCAAAAGACATGCAATGACCAATTGAACTACTAAAACTGAATAACTGTAATAAGCTGAGATGGTATGAAAGAACTTGTCTAATGGTCAAGGACATACCCTAAATCTGAGATATTGAACTAAACTGAACTAACTAATCTGACACTAAACTGAGTTGACTAGTGGGAGAGTCTATAACCGACATATAACCAGGTGAGCTAGACATGGAGTCCGATGTATACACTCAATTAGTAGGACCCAATATACCTTGCCAGGGTATAAATTCATGAAGTAGGTGATCACAAGTCTTGGGCCATGAAGCCAATAAACTGTAACCTACGGTGGCAACGTAGTTCTAGCAACCAGGGTGTGCTGGAACTCCGGTCCGCTTGGTGCTAAGTCCTACTCCCATTGGATAGTCGTAGACTGAACACTAAACTGATAGCTAGAAATTGGGGCCCAAGACTAGTTTGGAATACATATATGGAAGAACCCTGAGAATCTTATCAGACAGGAATCTGTAACTGGGTTCTAAGACTGGTCATAGCTGCTTCTCTAGAAGTGTCGTAACCGTCTAAAGAACAAACTGTAATCTGAAGCTGGGGTCCTAAGGTTGGTTAGTGATTCCTATCTGAAAGTGTTATGACCACCTAAGAAACCACTAAAACTGATACTAAACTATTTATGATAACTGGGAGACACTACTGGCACCTCAGGGATTTCTGTAGTCATACTGATCAGCTGACATTTTTGACTAACACCGGATATTCTAACATTTTGATTGAAACTAAACTGAGAATAACCTGACTGATTTCCAATGTAATTAACAACATGGGAGTCCCCAACACTGATAGAATCAAGCAAAATTTTGATATGTAAACACTATTGCAAGATTCTAGTTTTTTCTGTATTCAAGACTAGGGCTAGATTTCACATTATAGGAACAAGCAACAACATAGTCACAAACTGGTGCATAAACATCAACATTTAACACAAATGATATTCCACATGATTTATATGATGTCTGATAGATAATTTCATCAGATTCGAAAGTCTCAGGGATAGAATTGATAGAGAAAATAAAGAAGGATTTTGGGGACACAAGGAAAGAACTATTCCCTTGTTGAATTCTCACATACTTGACTTAGAATTTTTGGAGAAAATTCTGAGAAGAAAACGTCTGCCCTAGCTTCTGCTCTGAACTTCTTGTCTGTTCTACCCTTAGGCTTGAGGGAAGGATAGTGAAATGAAAGGGAAAAGGTCTTTATACCCCTTTAACTCCCTCCTAAATGAGCCCAAAATGATGGGGTTTCAATATTAAAAAGGTGGGAAATTACCAACATACCCTTGGAAGAAGGAACTGAAAACTGGCCGATGCTTAGCAACGGGTCTCATAACGGATTGTTAGTCAGACCCATGACCCATTGGAACCGACCATTGGTTCTCAGTCCAGAAACCATGCTCGCTGGAAATGAACCTCAGGAGGGTATCACGATCCATTGGAAAAACGGACGGGCCGTTGGTACATCTCGTTAGTACTGGTAGTAAAACTAGGCCTTGAGGCAACGATCAATAGAACGACTCATTGGTAGGACCAAGGGGTCATTGCTTTTACTCATGGTCCACACTACTTGGTCCTAGAACTGGGAGATAGGAGGTAGCAATGGCTCATTGGTAGGAACCACAAGCCATTGGTTCCTATCATCGCATTAGGGAAGGGTCTGCTAGGATTCTAAACTTGGGATCTAACGGACGACATGACAGCTCATTGATTCAACCAACGAGTCATCCTATTCCTCGCTATTTCCCCTAAAGGAAAATGCTACGCTGACAATGACTTAGACAACAACCCGTAGGAGCTTCCCACGACCTGTTGTTTGGGTCGTTCTGCAATAAAATTTCTAGTTTTTCTTCTGGACATTCTTGAAATGCCTGAGTCTAGTCTAGGAAAGTTTTGGAGTGTTACAATATCTCCCTCTTGGGATCATTCATCCTCGAATGAAGACTAAAACTGCAGTAAGACTAGGAAAAGAGCTGAGATTTCTAGACTGAGGCTATGAGCTGATTTCTGAAGGAGTAACTAACTCTGAACTGACATAACCGTACTAACAGAACTGATGCAACTAGAATGCACATACAAAGTCTAAATAAAGCTGATGAGTACGAAATTAAATAGAGTACTGAGGAGGATATAGTACCTGATGCCGGAGCTGAACTGGAAGGGAACAAATGTGGGTGTTTAGCCATCATATCTGCTTCGGCTTCCCATGTAGCTCCTTCTATAAGCTAATTTCTCCACAAGACTTTGACCAAAGCTTCTTCTTTGTTCCTCAGCATACGAACCTGATGGTCAAGGATCTGAACTGGGACCTCTTCGTATGAGAGACTATCTTTTACTCCCACACTGTCCAATGACACAACTGAAGTTGGATCACCGATGCACTTCTTCAATAGTGACACATGGAATACTTGGTGCACAGATGCCAATTCCAAAGGTAATTCCAGCTCATAGGTTACCTTGCTAATTCGCTTTAGAATTCTATAGGGTTCCACATACCTTGGGCTGAGTTTTTCTTTATTCTCAAATCTGATCACCCCTTTCATGTGTGAAATTTTCAGATAAACCCAGTCATCCACTTCAAACTCTAATTCTCTTCTCCTTACATCAGCATAAGATTTCTGATGGCTCTGAGCTGTTTTCAATCTCTCTCTGATGAGTTGTACTTTCTAGATATCTTCATGAACCGAGTCTTGCCCAATTAAAGTAGCTTCACCAACCCCAAACCACCCGATAGGAGATCTGCACCTCCTACCGTATAATGCCTCAAATGGGGCCATTTGGATATTGGAGTGGTAGCTGTTGTTCTACGAAGCTCGATGAGAGGCAAGTGGTCATCCTAACTGCCCTTGAAATCGATCATGCATGATCTCAACATATCTTCTAGGGTCCGAATAGTCCACTCAACTTGTCCATCTGTTTGCTGGTGAAAAGTTGTGCTGAGCTTGACCTAAGTACCAAGTCCCTTCTGAAAGGACTTCCAGAAGTGAGAGGTGAACTGGGTACCTCTTTTTGAGATAATGAATAAGGGCACCCCATGAAGTCTGACCAACTCCCGGATATAAATCGTAGAATAGTACTCAGCTGAATCTGTAGTTTTAACTGGGAGGAAGTGTGCTAAGTTAGTCATCTGGTCTACTATCACCTAGATTGAATCATACTGCGGACGAGTCCGAGGTAGACCCGTAATAAAGTCCATATTTTCTTCCTCCCACTTCCACGTGGGTATGCTGATATCCTGGGTCATACCTCCCGGTCTATGGTGTTCTACTTTGACTTGTTGGTAGTTTGGGAATTTAGCTACAAATTCTGCAATGTCTCTTTTCATGCCGTTCAACCAGTAGATAACCCGTAAATCACGGTACATCTTATTAGCACCAGGGTGGATGGAATATCTTGAGCTGTGCACTTCATCCAGTATCTACTATCTAAAATCACCCACATTCGATACGCACAATCTACCCTAGTAACGGAGTGCACCATCTCCCCCTTGGGAGAAAATGTCCACTTCCCTTCTAAGAACTGCCTCCTTCAATTTAAGTAGTATTGGATCTTCATCCTTCCTTGACTTAACTTCAACTACTAGCGAGAAATCTGATCCACTCTGCACAACTACTCCGCCTTTATCTATGTCAACCAACTGTACCCCCAACTGAGCTAATCTATGGATATCCTTTGCTAGCTCCCTTTTGCCTTCCTCGACATGAGCCAAGCTCCCCATAGACACTCTACTAAGGGCATCAACCACCACATTGGCTTTGCCCGGGTGATACAATATGCTCATGTCATAGTCCTTCAATAGCTCTAACAACCGTTTCTGACGAAGATTTAGATACTTCTGACTGAACACACACTGAAGGCTCTTGTGATCGGTGAAAACATCCACATGAGCCCCGTACAAGTAGTGTCTCCATAGTTACAGTGCAAACACCACCGTTGCCAACTCCATTTCATTAGTTGAATAATTCTTTTCTTGAACGTTGAGATGACTAGGGGCGTAGACTATCACCTTGCCCCTGTATTAGAATGCGACCGAGGCCAACTCTGGAAGCGTCACAATACGCTACAAACCCATCTAATCCTTTTGGTAGGGTCAACACTGGAGCGGTAGTGAGTCATGTTTTTAACTCCTAGAAACTCTCCCCACACTCATCTGACCACTGGAATTTCACCTTCTTCTAAGTTGGCCTATTAAGAGGAGATGCTATAGAAGAAAAGCCTTACACAAAAGCGTTGGTAATATCCGGCTAGACCCAAGAAACTTCTGATTTTCGTTGGGGAGGTAGGTCTGGGCCAATCTTTCACCGCTGCTATCTTGTGAGGATCAACCCGAATACCCTCACCCAAGACCACATGATCTAGGAAAGTCACAGACATCAACCAGAATTCGTATTTGCTGAACTTGGCAAACAACTGGTGGTCTCTGTGTGTCTGAAGCACTATCCTTAGGTGATTAGCATGCTCTTCCTCAATTCTGGAGTATACCAGAATGTTTTCGATAAATATAATGATGAACATATCCAGATACTACTTTAAGTCTCTGTTAATCAGGTCCATAAAGGTTGCATGGGCATTTGTGAGTCCAACAGACATAACCATGAACTCGTAGTGACCATACTGAGTCTTGAAAGCTATTTTCGGTATGTCACACTATCTGACCTTTAACTGATGATACCCCGACCTAAGATCTATTTTGGAGAAACAGTTGGCTCTCTGAAGTTGGTCGAACAAGTCATCAATTCTTGTTAGGGGATACCTGTTGTTGACTGTGAACTTGTTCAAATGACGGTAATCGATGCATATTCTGAGGGTACCATCTTTCTCTCTCACATATAGTACTGGAGCACCCCAAGGAGAGATGCTGGGTCTGGTAAAACCTTTATCAAGATGGTCCTTTAGCTTTTCCTTCAACTCCTTAAGCTCAGCTAGAGCCATTCTGTAGGGAGGGATGGAGATGGGATGAATATTTGGGAGAAGGTCTATACCGAAGTCTATTTCCCGCTCGGGAGGGACTCCAGGAAGATCTTTGAGAAACATATTAGGGAACTCGCTGACAACTAGGAATGATTGGATAGTTTGGGTCTCAGAGTTGGAACCTTTGATCCGAACTTAATGATAAATGCATCCTTTGGAAATAATCTTTCTGGCCTTAAGGTAGGAAATAAACCTACCCTTAGGCACTGAACTACTACCCATCCACTCTAAAGCTGGCTCATCAAGGAATTGAAACTTGACGACCCAAGTTCTGCAGTCAACTGAGGCATAACCAGAGTGTAACCAATCCATGCCAAGAATGAGGTCAAAGTCAACCATGTCTAACTCTACCAGATCATCTGGAATGACTTTATTCATGATTTAGATTGGGCAGTTTCTATACACCCAGTTGGCTTTAACTGACTCGCCAACTGGGGTGGAGACGGAGAATGGTTCTGAGAGGACCTCTAGACTTATATTGAACTAGACTGCTACATAGGGAGTTGTTCGGTGCTGTAGTGACTACCCACAAGTGCACGTGGTCGAACAAGTAGTAAAGTGGCTTAATTAAAGCCAAGTATCGATCCCACAGGGACTGAACTACGGTACTAATTAACTTAAGCGTCAGTGAACTATGTCTTTATGAATGCAAACAACCAATTAAACAATCTTTTGAAAGTTAAATTTACTAAGAAATAAAAATCTAAGTTAAGATTATAATTTGAGTCTGACAATAGCAATGAGCACGCTGAGGTTAAAACAAACATGCAGGGAAGTAATTTATCGATTCAATTCAGCTAATCTTTTCTTCGGTTGTTAGTCAAGAATTATCACCTATGGATTGGATCTTTCGACTCCTATCCAATTTAAGAATCATGAACCTTAATCTACATTTATGTGATAAAAGAATTTCATGCTCTAGCCATGCATAACCGATTCCTTAATTGACAAATAAGTCTTTCAGATATATTTCTATTCTGAATGTAAATCAATTCTCAATTTTCTAAACTAAGAAAAGATCATATCCTACCAATTCACATCATTCCAATTTCTTTCCTTTTCAAAATCAAAATTGGATTTCTAGATATACATTAACATTGGCAAAACATTAATGCAGTAAAAACAAGAATTGATAAAAAAACCATTGAAGGGAAGACGAAAACTGAAATGATCAACAATTACATTCCACTACAATTATTCTTAACCTCAGCAAGAAGTGAATTAGTCACTCATTTGTGGATTAAACATCATCAAATAAGTAGAATTCGTACAAACAATTGAGATTAAAGAGTAAGAGAAAGAGAAGAACCCTACAATTTTCGTCCTCTCAACTGCCTGTAACCCACGTTCTTGCTCAACCAAGTCAAAATGTTTAAAATAAAACCTATGTGTGCTATTTATACTTCTTGAGATTTGTTCCCGGAATAACAAGCAACGTGGCACGGAGTGTATCGCGGAGCACTCCCTTCGTGCCGTGGGGGTATCGCGAACCCTCACTGGAAGTCGGCTCCCCAGCAATTGCACCTCAACGTGGCACGGCTTGCATTGTGGAGCCTTGCCTCCGTGCCACGGTGCTATCCCGCACCTTCACTGGAACTTGAGGTTCCAGATAATTGTACTCAAAGTGACACGGAGTGCATCACGGAGCACTGCCTCCGTGTCACGGAGGTAACGCGAGCCTCCACTGGAAATTGACAAAATTAATTCCTCCAGGAAGAACACCTCTGCGATGGCAGTGTGACATGGCTCAATCGCGGAGCCCCTATTTTTGCTGCTCTCCCTTGTCATTTTCCACTCCTTGTTTCCAAGTTCATTCCCGATCTTCACCAACATGTATATTAGCTTACAAAATTTCCTTTTTCCTGGAAAACAACACTAATCATGTTGGTTAGTATAAATTCACATTTAACTAAATATCACATGAGAATGTACACATAACGATAGATAAACATGTCGAAATGAAGCATTTGAGTATCACTTGGGCATGCAATTCTGCCCAAGATCACTTACCCCACACTTAGAACCTTGTTTTTCCTTGAACAATACTCTCACACCTCATGCAATTGAAACCCACGCATAGCTACTTTGGCTCGACAATTCAAGCTACGGCTATATCGATTATTTAATATAGCAAATATACAAGAAAACATGCATGGTCTCATCAATACAATGAAGTACATCAAATTAATATCTCTTAAGCTCAAGAATCGATTCTCGATCTTGGCAAACTCGTGCAAATCAACGGATCTAGACATCCGACACGAAATTTAATCTCTTGTCAAGCATGTGCCCTCACAACACAAGAGAATTAACCCATTTGCCATCATATGATTTCCAAAGCACTACATGTAGGGGTTTATGAATACGATTCCGCTCTCTCTCCCAAAGAACTCACATGCATCATGTCATGAACCATAGGCTTGCCTCTAGTGTATTACTCCACTAATATAAGGACGCGTGATGTAAGATCACGTAGGACTTAACGGGTTGTAATGTAAGCTAAGGAACTAGTAAATACTGGGCTAATCAATAATAGCAACTAGCTTCCTTAAGCGCTTTTCAATACATCCCACCATCATTATGGGCATTGTTTCTTCCTTCATCCTCTCATTCTTGAAATTTTTTTCTTTGTTTTTGTTCCCATTTTTTTAAGACCACTCGACTTACTAGCAAAGATTAGTTATACATCATTATTTTATTTAATTTCAACAAGTTCACCTTTGACCTTTCTTTAACTTTCATAACTTCTGCTTTTCCTTCCGTTTCACAATTCTCACTCCTTTACACTGTGGGAAAATTGTTTTACTTGAGTGCTTAAGAGTTTTGGATCAAATTCACGGCTAATGAAAAGAAGGGATTAAGCTCGGTTTGTACCTCTTCAAAGAAAGAAAAAAAATAGGCTAAAGGCTCAATGGGGCTGATAGGATGCACATTCAAGGTAGGTATGATAATGGAGAAACTTTTGATTTATTCAAAGAAATGCCTACATCCTTTCCTACAATACACATCCTTCATTTTGTTTAGTACACACACCAGGAAAGTTCTAGACACTTCACAATAGCATGGAATAATTGAAACCTCAGCTCACACTCATTGCACATGCTCAACTCAAGACATATTCACAAACTCTTCAATCAGCTAATTACAAGAATTCACTATTAAGCCTCGATCACAACGAATCAAACCCTATGGCCTAGGTATCTCAACACGTTTACACATTTGCATGCTTTTATATGAATCACCTTTGCAACTTAATATCATGTACAACACGTAACGAGAATTCTGAACCATGAAGTAACGACATGTTTGGGAAACACACAAAAGAAAGAAAAGAGAGAAAAAAAAACTACTCCTATCGACTACATTTCCCTTAAGACGGTCGTCATCCATCCATCATAGGAAACGGTCGCTATCTACGACTTCGGTTCAATGGGACTATTCTTGGTAAAAGCACCGAAAACAAAGGCCGAGAAACCCAACATAAAAGAAATTCTACAAAAAATTTAAAAATTTAAAAATTTTGATAGAAAAAGATGAAAAATATTTACACAACACAACCAACAACAGTTCAACATTTATTACAACACAAAATTAATTACAGAACACACAACACAGAGTCACAAGGTCACATTTTGCACAGGCACAACAACAACAACAAAACAAAACATAAAAAAAGCAGCTGGCACGTAACTACTCCCACCCCACACTTAACCCGAACACTGTCCCCAGTGTTCACATATTTTCACATATCACAAAGGTTGGGTAGTGAAACTCCCTGATCAATTGAAGTATTCAACTTCTTCATCAGGTGTCGTTGCTTCGTCTCCCATATCCGAATATCCCCCGCCGTCCTCGTCTGGCTCAACATCTAAGTCCTCCCGGTGTGTCTCCTCATCGGTAGGGACATCATCATCTACGGGCTCCACAAATGCGTGCCCCACTCTGCATAGATCCCGGGCATTCTCGCTGAATGGGTAATCCAACTCGGGCTGCCAAAGCTCATCCTCTGTTGCCGGCCTCCCGCCTATGCGCAACTGCAACATCTGCATCCCGTACATGAGGGCCATATACTGGTCATCCCGAGCATGTCGCTCGGCTAGTGTGAGCACTGGCCCATAAGTAGTGTCAGGTGCCTTGGTTTTGGTGACATCCAAGGCACGCCTGTCGGTCTATGGGATGTAATCCAGGGCGTCCTCCTCAATATCATGTCCCCTCAAGAACGTGGTAAGCAAACCACCGAACCTGTATCTATGCCCCTGATGCTGTCGGGCCCTCTTCATGGCGGAGATGATCACCACCCCAACATTGATTTCCAGCCCCTTCATTAGGGCATACACCAAGAAAGGAGATGATCACCGCTCCAACATTGATTTCCAGCCCCTTCATTAGGGCATACACCAAGAGAACTCTATCCCGGGTGACATTTGTCATGTGCACCCCTAGGATCAGGTAGGAACACACAATCTTCAACCAAATCCGGGCTTCTCGGTTCATAGAGTAGGGCAATGTCTGATGGTAGCCCCTCTCCTTGTGCCTGCCCCACCTTGCTGTCGATCAGGCTCCACATAGGGTGCGTCTGATGTTTGCATAAGGTGGAATGATGTTCAGCTACCGAAGGACATGAGCGTCTGTGTCCCGCGCCCCCAGGATTGCATTCAAATGATCGGGCTCAAAAGTGATAACCTGCCCCCTGATTTTGACGGTGTGACTGCGTAGGGTCGGGTTCTAGTTGGCATAGAACTCTCGGATAAGATGGAGATTGCACTCCCTGGGCTCTTAAAAGATGATGTTAAGCCCAGCGGTGTCAATCCTGTGTACAATCCGCGGGAATTCCTGTGCCAGCGGCTCCCGTGCTATCTGCTCTTCCGGGAAGTATTTGGTTTCTTTACGTTTAGCATACCACTTCTTCCCCTCATCAGTCACCCATCGGGTTCCGTATTGTCGGTGTTGGCCTCGCGGCACTGCTGGTGCTGCTGGAGCTGCTGTTCCCAATCTCACCCTTTTTCTATTGGTGCCCGAAGTGGATGCGCCCTTGCCCTTATCTTGTCGGGCGGACATTGTTCCTGTACATTCAAACAGACAGTACCAATGTTATTCATGTCATAATTAGCTACAAGTAAGGTTGGGTTTAATTGGGTCAGCCACACTTAGTCTTAAGCCACAATCCAAACAATTCGATAAGACATTCATGATTTTCCACTTCTTAACATTCAACATGCATAGTGCATTCATATAAGTCGATGGAACAATTACTATGTACTACTCAGACTTTGTACAATGAATACAAATTTCTCCATCGATTCAATTACATCATCATAGCACTTAGCAATTTTTCAATAACCTATGTAATTCTCTAATTGCATTTTCCTGAGAATCCCTCTTCTAACTTAGCATATTCAACATCAATCACAATATATTTCACTTCACCCAACATACACAACCCAATTTCTCAACATTTCAAAGAATTTAGTCTTCTTCCTATTCAATTTTCAACCCTAGCAACCAATTTCGCAAGAATTCAATAAAACATGCAATCTTTGAGTTCATATATTCAAAACGATACTATGAACCTCATTCAATCATAAATCAAGTGAATTCAAGCTTAATTATCACTTATGGCAAGGTTTAATCACCACACATGTTCAAGAATTAAAAACTTGAGCAAAAACAAGGAAGAAGTCAAGAACATACCTTTGATTTGATGAAATCGAAGAAAACTTGAAGAAAATTGATGCCTAGGACCGTGTCACATTGGGGGAGAAGGGGATTTTGGGTGTGGGTCGCGGAGGGAATGAAGAAATAGAAATAAAATGAGGGAATTTGGGGTTTAAAAAGTGTTTTTCGCGCGGATTACCCGGTGACCCGGTGTGACCCGACGCGAAATAACACTCAACGTGTCACGGAGTGCAACGCGGAGCACTGCCTCCGTGACACGGAGCCATCGCGCCAGTATTCTGAATTTTTAAAAAATTCGGAATAACCTTCAACGTGTCACGGAGGGTAACGCGGAGCACCTCCTCCGTGACACGGAGCCATCGCGCAGGCTCACTGTAATGTGCCAATTTTTATTTTCTCACCTCAATTTTTCTCTTTACGTTTCTTTGCATTTTTGCCCTCCATTCCACTTGGAAATCATTTCACCACAAGAAATTGGTTAGAATTCATAGGTTTAAACGCAAAAAAAAATTATTTTTCTTTTTCTTTGTTTTCACTTTTATATATATATATATATATATATATATATATATAAAAAAAAAAAATTTTCAAATAGTTCTACTTGTCTATTACAACACATTCACGGGTTGCCTCCCGTGCAGCGCCTGATTTACCGTCGCGGCTCGACGTCATTCCTACTCAATCATCCTCTAGAGTGATGGACGTCTTCTCTTGAATAACGTCCTCACCCCAATAATGCTTTCTTCTTTGCCCATTCACAAAAAATGTGGCACTTCTATCTTCTTGCCACAACTCCATTGCCCCGTGCGGGGTCATTCTCACCACTTCAAATGGCCCTGACCCTTTGGACTACAATTTCCCTAGAAAAAGATTTAGTCTCGAATTAAATAGCAACACCTTCTGCCCTGGCTCAAAGATTCGATGCACCATATGCCTATCGTGCCACTTCTTCGTTTTCTCCTTGTAGCATTTGGCACTTTCATAAGCATGACATTGAAACTCATCAAGTTCTCTGAGTTGCATCAGCCTCTTCTTTCTTGCTAGCTCCGAGTCCATGTTCAATTTTCTCACGGCCCAAAAAGCTCGATGTTCTAGCTCCATAGGCAGATGACACGCCTTTCCATAGACCAATTTGTACGGAGAAGTCCCAATGGGTGTCTTGTATGCAGTTCTATAAGCCCACAACGCATCGTCGAGTTTGCTTGACCAATCAATTCATTGTGCATTCACTGTCTACTATAGAATATGCTTTATCTCTCTGTTCGACACCTCCACTTGCCCACTAGTTTGGGGATGATACGTTGTTGCTACCTTGTGGTGCACCCCACACTTAGCTAGCAAATTCTTGAAACTTGCATCTACAAAATGAGCCCCTCCATCACTGATAATGGCTCGGGGTTTCCCGAGCCTGGTGAAAATACGCTTTTTTAAAATTTTGTTACCACCTTGTTGTCATTCCTGGGGTAAGCTGTTGCTTCGACCCACTTGGATACATAATCAACGGCTACCAAGATGTAATGATTACCAAATGACGGTGGGAACGGGCCCATGGAATCTATTCCCCATACATCAAAGATCTCCACTTCTAATATTTGCTGCAGTGGCATCTCCTGCCTTCTACCAATTGTGCCTGTTCTTTGACATCCATCACACATTTTTACATATGCCATAGAGTCTCTAAACAGTGTAGGCCAAAAGAAACCTGACTGTAGCACCTTGTGCGATGTCCGCTCGCCTCCGTGGTGCCCTCCAAACAATGATGAGTGGAAACTCCTCAATACTTCTGCAATCTGGCTCTTTGGAATGCATCTTCTCATCACCTGATTCGGTCCCTTCTTAAACAAGTATGGCTCATCCCAAATGTAATACCTGCAATCATGTCTCAGCTTCTTTCTTTGCTGAGCCGTAGCCTCCGGTGGATAGACTCCACTTACCAGCAAATTCACAATGTCTGCATACCAAGGGATTTCAGCTTCCCTTATTGCCAAGAGCTGCTCATCCGAGAACTCTTCCTTGATGCTGTCACCTTCCTTCATATGCAACCGGCTTTCCAGTCGCGATAGGTGATCTGCCACTTGATTCTCGCTCCCCTTTCTGTCCTGAATCTCTAGGTCAAACTCTTATAACAACAAGATCCATCTAATCAGCCTGGGCTTTGCATCCTTCTTGTTAAACAGATATCGAATCGCTGCATGATCGGTATACACCACTACTTTAGAACCCACCAAGTAGGACCTGAATTTATTAAACGCGAATACCAATGCTAGCATCTCCTTTTCAGTGACTGTATAATTGACTTGGGCTGTGTCAAGTGTTTTGCTTGCATAATGAATGGAATGAAAAATTCTATTGCTCCGCTGCCCCAATACAACTCCTACAGCCACATCGCTTGCATCACACATTAATTCAAACGGTTGCTCCCAATTTGGAGAAATGAGAATAGGCGCTTCTATCAACTTATGTTTCAACTCCTCGAATGCTTTAACACAATCCTCATCAAACTCGAACTTCACCTCTTTTTCTAGCAACCTACATATTGGTCTAGAAATTTTAGAGAAGTTCTTGATGAACCGTCTGTAGAACCCTGCATGTATGAGAAAACTGTGAACACCCTTCACTGACACAGGTGGTGGTAGCTTTTCAATCACTTCGATCTTTGCACGATCGACTTCCAACCCCTTGCAAGACACATTATGGCCAAGGAAGATACCCTCCTTAACTAAAAAATGACATTTCTCCCAGTTGAGTACAAGGTTGGAGTCTTCACATCGAGCTAGCACCCCGTCAAGATTCTGCAAACATGTAGCAAACGAGTTACCGAAAACACAAAAATCATCCATAAATACCTCGATGAAATCTTCCACCATATCGTGAAAGATCGGTACCATGCATCTCTGGAATGTGGCGGGTGCATTGCATAGACCAAATGGCATCCGCCTGAAAGCATATGTCCCATAAGGACATGTGAAAGTAGTCTTCTCCTGGTTCTCCGGTGCTATGGCTATTTGGTTGTAGCCAGAATATCCATCAAGGAAACAATAGTATTCTTGACCTTCCAACCTATCCAATATCTGATCAATGAATGGGATAGGATAATGATCTTTCCTCGTGGCCGGATTGAGCTTTCTGTGGTCCATGCAAATTCACCAGCCTGTGACTGTGCGTGTAGGGATCAGCTCATTCTTCTCGTTGGTGACCACAGTCATCCCTCCTTTCTTTGGGACACACTAAATGGGACTGACCAATTCACTGTCTGAAATGGGATAGACCACACTTGCATCAAGCCACTTAATCACTTCCTTCCTAACCACATCCTTCATCACCAGATTCAACCTCCACTGGATGTTGTACAGTTGGCTTTGCTCCTTCTTCCATAAAAATTCTGTGTGCGCAAAAGGCTAGGTTGATTACCCTAATGTCTGACATTTGCCAGCCTATTGCTTTCTTCCGCCTCTTGAGAACCACCAATGCATCCTTTAACTGTGCCTCTGTCATTTCTGTGGAGATGATGACTGGGAAGGTGTCATCTTCCCCCCAAAATACATATTTCAAATATGGAGGCAATGTCTTCAACTCTAGTTTTGGTGCTTCCTCAATAGATGGTCTTGGCAATGGTTCTAAGGACCTTATCAATGGCTGAAATTCTTGCTTCTTGAGAAACCATTTTGGTTCGTTTAACATTTGCACCATCTCATAAGTATCCCTGTCTCCGAAATGATCGAAGCCCATCAAAGCTCTCTCCAAAGGATCTTGAGAATTAACAATCTGATGAATTGCTTCTTGGTTTAGCACATTGATTGCTGATAGCTCCTCATAGATGTCCGGAAGCTTCATGGCCTTATACACATCAAACACCTCCACATTATCATGCTCTCGCATGGTTAGCTGCCCCACAGCTACATCAATCAACGCTCGCCCAGTTGCCAAGAAAGGACGTCCCAAAATAAATGGGACTTCCGCATCCGGCTCAAAATCCAATATAATATAATCTACCGGGAAAATAAGGGAGCCCACTTGCACTAGCACATCCTCCACAATTCCATCTGGTCTGGCCAAAGAACGGTCTACTAGCTGCAAGATTACTGTAGTTGGTCTAGGACTGCCTAGCCCTTACTTCTTGAACACCGATGTCGGCATCAAGTTTATGCTCGCTCCCGAATCACATAGTCCGCGAGCTCGGATACTTTTCCCGATTGTGATCTAACTGGTAAAGCTCCCGAGGTCCTTGAGCTTTGTTGGCAACCTATTCTGTATCCGGGAAGTGCACTCCACAGTAAGCGCCACCGTAGTATACTCCCTCAATCTGCTTTTATTTTCTTCGATGTCCTTGATATACTTTGCATATTTCGGCACTCCCTGCAAAACATCAACCAAGGTTAAATTAATGTGTACCTATTTTAGCACCTCCATGAACTTTTTAAAGCAAGCTTCCTTCTTGTGCTTCTTTAATCTTTGAGGGAATGGGGGTGGTGGTCTTTCTGCCTTGGCTGCCTTCTCCTTCCCCCTCTCATCATCATGTTCCCCATCTTTTTCCACTGCTCCTGATTGCTGAGGTGGTCTTTCTGGTTCCACCTCCTTGAGTTGTAATCCACTCCTTGTGGTCACTGCATTAACCAGCTTGGGATTTGGGTCAGTGTCACTTGGTAGTCCTCCTCTGGGCCTGGTGTTTTGAGCTCCAGCTAGTTGTCCAAACTGGTACTCCAACGCCTTTGTAGCTAACTGCTGAATTTTCATGTCTGCCGCCAATTTCACATAATCGGCCTGCATTTGCGCTTGGTTAGCTATAAGTGTTTTAAACATGTCCTCAATGTTGTTGGGTGGTGGAGGAGGTGCATTGTTTCCTCCGTATTGCGCATGAAAATTCTGATGCCCCCCTTGATTTCTCTACACACCCTGATTCAAACTTTGCCCTTGATGACTATTACTACCCCAAGAGAAATTTGGATGATTCCTCCAATTTGAGTTGTAATTATTGCCATACTGTTGGTTATTATTTCTCTGGACGTTCCCAAAAAAAGTTTACTGAATCTAGATTTGCACCATAACACTCAGCTGAGTGTTCATTACTCCCACATACTTCACACCATACCTGTTGTACTACATTGACTGGGGCTTGTGCTTGATTCAAGCTCATACTGCTGAAGTGGGTGTTGAGTTGATTTTGCAATGCAGCTATCTGTGCAGCGATAGCTGTAAAACCATCAACCTCAAAGACTCCTGCCGCTTTCCTTGTTCCACCTTGGGATGAGTTCGCATTCCACTCTGGATTTCCCTGTGAAATACGATTTAACAAAGTATAGAGCTCCTCATAAGTCTTTTCTAATGCCTGTCCCCCAGTTGCTGAGTCTAGCAAAATTTTTGTATGTGGTTCCAAACCCTTAATGAAAGTATGCACCAACACATCGTTGGACTGGTGATGGTGAGGACAATCCCTTAACAATGATTTGAACCTTTCCCAAGCTTGATACAGATTCTCACCCTCTCTTTGTTTAAAACTTAGAATCTGACTTCTAAGTCTTGCTGTTTTCCCAGATGGAAAGAATCGTATCAAAAACATTCTTGCAAGATCATCCCAAGTGGTGATAGAGTTAGGTGATTCAGCTTTCAACCACCTCTTTGCTTCCCCCAATAACGAAAATGGGAATAATGTTAGCCTCACGTAGTCGGATGATACTCTAGCGGGAATGTAAGTGTCACTTATCTCCAAAAAGTGTTGGAGATGTTGTTGTGGATCTTCATGAGGGAGACCAGTGAATTGCCCGCTGGTGTGCAACAACTGCACCATGTTCTGTTTAAGGTCAAACCTCCCTGCTGGCTCTTGTCTGTGAATACTAGATGTAACATTGTTAGCATGTGGGATTGCCACTTCACGAACCGGCCTTGCTGCCATTTCCTCAGGCACTAAAACTGCCCTCACAAGTGGTGGATTCTGTTGTTGCTCCGGAATTGCCTGTCTTAGCAACTATAGCTTCTTCTCTAGAGCTTTTCTTCTTTGACAATGAAATTGTCTTTTCGGCTTTATATATGAATCCACCAACTCCTTATCTCTTGCCAGCGTTTAGAAGAATTCAATATCCGCAAGAGATAGGCTAAGATCAAGTTGTCAGCACTTATATAGAATTTATAAACTAACACTAAGAAAATAATTTTACCTATTGCCAGTCCTCGGCAACAGCACCAAAAATTTGTTCGCTGCTGTAGTGACTACACGCGAGTGCACGTGGTCGAACAAGTAGTAAAGTAGCATAATTAAAGCCAAGTATCGATCCCACAGGGACTGAACTACGGTACTAATTAACTTAAGTGTCAGTGAACTATGTCTTTATGAATGCAGACAACCAATTAAACAATATTTTGAGAGTTAAGTTTACTAAGTACTAAAAATCTAAGTAAGGATTATAATTTGAGTATGACAATAGCAATGAGCAAGTTGAGGTTAAAACAAACATGCAGGGAAGTAATTTATCGATTCAATTCAGCTAATCTTTTCTTCGGTTGTTAGTCAAGAATTATTGCCTATGGATTGGATCTTTCAACTCCTATCCAATTTAAGAATCATGAACCTTAATCTACATTTATGTGATAAAAGAATTTCATGCTCTAGCCATACATAACCAATTACGTAATTGACTAATAAGACTTTCAGATATATTTCTATTCTGAATGTAAATCAATTCTCAATTTTTTAAACTAAGAAAAGATCATATCCTACCAATTCACATCTTTCCAATTTCATTCCTTTTCAAAATCAAAATTGGATTTCTAGATATACATTAACATTGGCAAAACATTAATGCAGTAAAAATAAGAATTGATAGAAAAACCATTGAAGGAAAGACGAAAACTGAAATGATCAACAATTACATTCCACTACAATTGTTCTTAACCTCAGGAAGAAGTGAAATAGTCACTCATTTTTGGATTAAACATCATCAAATAAGTAGAATTCATACAAACAATTGAGATTAAAGAGAAAGAGAAAGAGAAGAACCCTACAATTTTCGTCCTCTCAACTGCTTGTAACCCACGTTCTTGCTCAACCAAGTCAAAATGTTTAAAATAAAACCTAAGTGTGCTATTTATACTTCTTGAGATTTGTTCCCGGAATAACAAGCAACTTGGCACGGAGTGTATCGCGGAGCACTCCCTTCGTGCCATGGGGGTATTGCGAACCCTCACAGGAAGTTGGCTCCCCAGCAATTGCACCTCAACGTGGCACGACTTGCATTGTGGAGCCTTGCCTCCGTGCCACGGTGCTATCGCGCACCTTCACTGGAACTTGAGGTTCCAGATAATTGTACTCAATGTGACACGGAGTGCATCGCGGAGCACTGCCTCCGTGTCACGGAGGTAACGTGATCCTCCACTGGAAATTGACAAAATTAATTCCTCCAGGCAGAACACCTCCGCGATGGCAGCGTGACACGGCTCCATCACGGAGCCCATCTTTTTGCTGCTCTCCCTTGTCATTTTCCACTCCTTGTTTCCATGTTCATTCCCGATCTTCACCAACATGTATATTAGCTTCCAAAATTTCCTTTTTCCTGCAAAACAACACTAATCATGTTGGTTAGTATAAATTCACATTTAACTAAAAATCACATGAGAATGTACACATAACGATAGATAAACAAGTCAAAATGAACCATTTGACTATCACTTGAGCATGCAGTTCTGCCCAAGATCAAGAGTCACAAATAAAAGTGTGGCTCCTAGATCTAGTAGGGAATGCCCGTCTAGATGAAAAAGGTGTATCATATCCATGACCACATCAGGTGAGCTCTCTTGATCCTGACGAGAAGATAATGCATAAAAATGGTTTTGGCGTTGACCGCCATCCATACCTCATGTATTGTGGAAGTTGGCTAAAAAATTTGGAAAAAGTCATAGGACGGGTGATGTAACGACTTGTGGTTCGAAACCACAAGTCATTGTTAATAGTCGTGGGAGGAATTGGACCTTGGTAGTTGGGGATACCATGGGTCATCCAACGACTCCTGATGAGAAGTGACAACCCGTGGTCACCAGTTGTGGTATCGGTTACCAAATTTTCTAGTGGATGTAACGGATAGGTACCACCACTCGTTGGAAGCAACCACGAGTCATGGTGAGGCTTGTGGTAAAGGAAGTTAGGGTTTGTGAAGGAGCTGATAGCGATCAATCTAACAACCCATCATTTGAAGCAACGACTCATCCTGTCGAGTCGTGGGAAGAATGTGAAAACATGAAGTGGGGCAGTGGACCCAATGACTCGATACCACGAGTTATGGTATATTGCAACAACTCTGGGAATCAGTCATTGGTTCACCCAGTTCAATTTTTCAGGGAAATTTCATTAAGGGTATTCTCGAACTTTCTATGCTCTAGGGCCCTAAACCACATCGTTTTATGTATTTTTTTGGGCATGATAAGATAGGTTAAGTCCCTCTTGCATAATACATTCCCATGCATGCAATTAAGAGGATTTTAGAGAGATCAAGAATAGTTACAAGATTTTCCCTATAAATTCTCCATTGGGCATTCAAGGAACTCTAGAATCTGATCTTACACAGGTACGTAGGGTTATGAATGGGTGTTTCCGTTCACAACATGCCCATTCTCTATTAATTTATGAAAATCTATCAAAAATCGCATGGGATTTTGAATTCAATTTTGTGAAAATCAAATGATTACTAATGGGTTGTTATGATCTGCGAATTACACCATATTTTATGAATTTTGATCATATTTTACAACTATTTTGCTTATAAAATTATTGATTTCGATTTCTACTCAATTAACCCTAATTATGCATGATCTATGATGAATCCACTTATGATCTACATACCAATTGTTCATTTTTACAAACCCCTCATGATTTGTGATTTGAAATATGGATTAATTCAATTATCCATCACGATTTGATGATTTACAATTTATATGTATGATCTACAAGTATGCATGAAACCTATGATTCATGAATTATGTTTTGGACAACTAATGGGAGTTATGTCATGGCTTGTCCACATATGTACAAGAATTTTTATGATTATCGTGATTTAGCTAGCCCGTGAATTCATGCACATTATACTATGAGCACTATATATGTTTTGGGTGTAGTATCAAACACCGAGTAGGTTCAGGGCCTAGGTTCTGCCCCGGATCTCATAAACTACATGCCGCCATAGGTATGTTGGGACCTGCTTTGTGACTGTCCCTAGCCCAAATGGCCTTTTTCATGGTGATATCACTCTTTCATGGTTCTACCCATTGAAAGGTACGGACACCCTCCCGACTAGGGTTACAAGTTGGGCTTCATGTGTGCTCATATGGGGTATGTCGGTTAAGAGAATCTCCCACTGTTCCTCATGATTTATGCATGTTTATGATTATGTATTTTGGCTCAATTCATGTTAAATAAATCTTTTCTCTTATGATCATGAGTACGCATGCATTAAGAATGTTTGAAAACCTTGGGCCCTATATTATGTTACGATATTTATGACATGAGCATGATGTACTACTCTTATAATCATTTATGAGTTTTATATATTTTAAATTTATGTTTTACTTACCTTGCATACTCAGAACATTCCACGTACTGACCACATACTTTGTATAATGTATCATTTTATGATACACGACTCAACTCTCAGGCTCATCCTCACCCTTTATCCATCCTAGAGTTCGCTTTCAACTTTATTGGTGAGTCCTCATGTACCGAGGGCCATTTGAATAAGCATGTATGATGCTTTATGTTTCAGTATTTGGCCGGGTTAGTTGGGGTATTATCCCATCAACCCATCTTGCATGTTAGAGGCTTTCAAATAGTATGTAGTACTCAGCTTATGTGTATGTCTAGTGAATCCGTGTGATATGATATTCTATGTTACGTTTGCGTTTCCTCTATGTCTTATATTTAGTATTCCACTTAAATTAAATGAAGTAGATGTATTCTTATGACATGGTTTGACTTGAGGCCTTTCGGGATTCCTCACCCCGTGTTTCGATCCGGGTCTACATTTGGGTCATGACAAACTTTGTATCAGAGCATAGGTTTTGAAGTTTCCTAGGGTGTCTGAAAGCTGCGTTAAGTATATTATTTTTTATGGGTGTGAAGCGCGCTACACTTATGACGAAGAGGCTATGAGACATTTAGGAAATGCTCCCTTATTTCATAATCCATGTCATGCAATGAAAAGTCTTTCTATCCTTCTAATTCGTGCTATTCGCGATTGCAGAATCATGACCCTGAGAAGATTGAACAGTAGAAGAAATGGAAATAGTGCAGGCCACGGAGATTGCAATGATCATGGGCATCAACAAGCCCTACAAGTTCAGGAGCCCCAGGCACCAGAGCAAGTTGCCCACATGGAGTTTCGGGTTGCTATCCAGATGTTTGTGCAGTCCTTGACCGCTTAGGTCAACCAGTAGGCTGTTGCACATATCCCACAAAATGGCAACATGGCAGCAACTCTGATTAGAGATTTCTTGAGGATGAACCCTCCAGAGATCCTTGGGTCCAAGGTGGACGAAGGTTTGCACAACTTCATCGAGGAAATTCTAAAGATCACCCAGTTTATGGGGATGACCAATGGAGATTTTGTTGATTTGGTCTCCTATTATCTAAAGGGGGTGGCACACATATGGTTCAAATAGTGGAGAGATGCTAGGGCAGTGGGTGCAGGCCTTATAGGTTGGGAAGAGTTCCACGCGGCATTCTTGGATTGATTTTTCCACCGAGAGATGAGGAAGCTTAAGGCGGCTGAGTTTGTTAACTTGAAGAAGGTGACATGTCAGTTCAGGAGTACGCATTGGGTTCACCTTTCTATCCAAGTATACACTAGAGTTGGTGGCAGATCAGAGTGCTCTAGTGAGCCGCTTTGTACATGGAGTGGCGGACTACCTGGATAAGGACTATAGGATCTCTATGTTGCATCGAGATATATAATTTCTCCGTACTGTGTTGCATGCTCAGTAGATAGAGTCAGTGTATTGGAGGCAGAGAGAGGCCAAGAGGGCCAGGACTGACAGTTATGGCACTTCTTAGGGCAGATCTAGAGGTGGACAATGTTATCAGTCTCAGCATAGGTCTATTACTCCAGCCCCATCATCGGCCACTACATAATCTAGATACAGAGGGGATCGAAGGAGCAAGGCTCTAGATATGAGAGGTCAGGGCAGCATGCAGATAGAGTGCACATTTCCAACTTGTGCGATGTGCGCAAGAATCACCCAGGGAGGTGCCTAGTTGGTATGGATGCTTGTTTCGGGTGTGGAAAACGCAGTCATAGACTCAGAGATTGCCCTTCATCCAAATTAGGAGGTGGTGGAGCCCATATTCTAGCAACCAGTTCAACTGCTCCGATAGCATATCCCCCTCAGCAGGGTGCCTTGACTAGTTTAGCCAGCGGTCAGCACCAAAACAGGTTCTATGCTTTAGCACCCCGTTAAAAGTAGGAGGTCTCCCCTAATGTGGTCACTGCTATGTTACGAGTTTTTCATATTGTGTTTGTGCTTTGCTAGATTTGGGGGATACTTTGTCTTTTGTGACTCCTTATATTGCTAATGGTTTTGGAGTTAGTTCCGAGACTCTGTCAGAACCATTCTCAGTTTCTACTCCTATTGGTGATTCGGTTGTAGCTAGGCAGGTGTATAGAGGATGACCGATCGCTATATTGCATAAAGTCACCTCCCCAGACCTTGTAGAGTTGGCCATGATCGACTTTGACAATATTCTTGGCATGGACTGGTTGTATGCATGTTATGATTCTATTAATTGTAGAACCCGTGTAGTGGAATTTCATTTTTTGGATGAGTCTGTCGTGGAGTGGAAGGGTAGTTCGGTGGTGCCTATAGGTCGTTTTATGTCATATCTTAAGGCCAGAAAGATGATTTCTAAGGGTTGCATGTATCATTTAGTTAAGGTTAAGGATGTTGAGTCCGATACCCTAACTATCCATTTAGTTTGGGTGGTGCGTGAGTATCTAGAGGCCTTTCCCAATGATTTTCCAAGTGTTCCTCTTAAGAGGAAAATTGATTTTGGTATTGACTTTTTACTTGACAAGCAGCCTATCTCTATCACTCCTTATGGGATGGCTCTAGCCGAGCTAAAGGAATTGAAGGATTAGTTGAAGCACCTATTAGATAAGGGCTTCATTAGACCAAGCAAGTCTCCATGGGGTGCACCAATGTTATTTGTTTGGAAGGAGGATGGTTTGCTTCGGATGTGCATTGACTATCGGCAATTGAACAAAGTCACCAATAAGAACAGGTACCCTCTTCCCAGGATCGATGATTTGTTTGACCAGCTTCAAGGTGCCAAGTGTTTCTCTAGGATAGATCTCAGGTCCGGGCATTATTAGCTTAGAGTTCAGGAGTGTGATGTCCCAAAGACAGCCTTCAGGACGCGGTATGGTCATTAAGAGTTTGTAGTTATGTATTTTTGACTAACAAATGCTCGTGCAGCTGGTATAGACTTGATGAACAGGGTGCTCAAGTCATATTTGGATATGTTCGTCATCTTGTTCATTGATGACATCCTCATATACTCTCAGAGCGAGGAGGAGCATACCACTAATTTGAGAATAGTGCTTCAGATCCTTAAGCAGTTGTATGCCAAGTTTAGCAAGTGCAAGTTTTGGTTGAACTCGATAGCATTTTTAGGTCGCGTGGTATCAAGCAAAGGCATAAAAGTGGACTCCTAGAAAATCGAGGTGGTGAAGAATTGGCCTAGACCGGTGAATCCTTCGGATATTCGATGTTTCTTGGGTTTATCTGGCCATTACCAGAGATTTGTTGAATGTTTTTCATCTATTGCGGCACCTTTGACCAAGTTGACTCAGAAGAAGGTGAAGTTCCAATGGTCAGAGGCTTGTGAGAAGAGCTTTCAAAAGTTGAAGACTCGACTTACTACCACACCAGTGTTGACCCTACTCGAGGGTACAGATGGTTTGTGGTGTATTATGATGCTTCGAGAATTGTACTCGATTGTGTATTGATGCAACGAGGGAAAGTGATAGCATATGCCTCTAGACAATTGAAGATCCATGAGAAAAAGTACCTGACCCATGATCTAGAGTTGGCTGCGGTGGTGTTCGCATTGAAAATATGGCGACATTACTTGTATGAGGTCCATGTGGATGTGTTTACAGACCACAAGAGCTTACGGTATGTGTTCACACAAAAAGATCTCAATCTACGGCAAAGAAGGTGGTTAGAGCTACTCAAAGATTACGATATGAGTGTTCTTTATCATCCGGTAAGGCTAATGTGGTGGTGGACGCACTTAGCAGACTCTCGATGGAGAGTGTGTCCCATATGGATGAAGGAAAGAAAGAGTTGGTGAAAGATGTGCATTGTCTCACAAGGTTAGGATTTAGGTTGGTTGACTCTACCAGTGACGGTGTTTTTGTTCAAAGCAGATCTGAATCGTCCTTGGTGACTGATGTGAAGGCTAGACAAGACGAGGACCCGATTTTGGTAAAGTTGAAGGAAGTTGTTTGAAGTCAAAAGGTGGAGGTCTTCTCCCAAGGGGGAGATGGTGTGCTTTGGTACCAGGGCCGCCTATGTTTCTAGATGTTGATGATTTGTGGAGCCGTATATTGCATGAGGCCCATGGATCTAGGTATTCTAACCATTTGGGTGCCACCAATATGTATAGTGATTTACGAGAAATATATTGTGGGATGGCATGAAGAAGGATATTGCAGAATTCTTAGCCAAGTGCTCGAACTGTCAGCAAGTGAAGGTTGAGCATCAAAGGCTAGGAGTAGTACTTCAAGATATTAGCATTCCTACTTGGAATTGGGAATAAATTAACATAGATTTCATAAAAGGATTACCTCGTACTCCCAGATAATATGATTCCATTTGGGTTGTGGTAGACAGGTTGACCACAAAAGGTGGAGGTCTTCTCCCAAGGGGGAGATGGTGTGCTTTGGTACCAGGGCCGCCTATGTTTCTAGATGTTGATGATTTGTGGAGCCGTATATTGCATGAGGCCCATGGATCTAGGTATTCTAACCATTTGGGTGCCACCAATATGTATAGTGATTTACGAGAAATATATTGTGGGATGGCATGAAGAAGGATATTGCAGAATTCTTAGCCAAGTGCTCGAACTGTCAGCAAGTGAAGGTTGAGCATCAAAGGCTAGGAGTAGTACTTCAAGATATTAGCATTCCTACTTGGAATTGGGAATAAATTAACATAGATTTCATAAAAGGATTACCTCGTACTCCCAGATAATATGATTCCATTTGGGTTGTGGTAGACAGGTTGACCAAGGCTGCACATTTTCTACCGGTGAAAACCACAGACTCAGTGAAGGATTATGCCAAGCTATATATCCGAGAGTTGGTTTGATTGCATGGAGTGCCCTTGTCCATAATTTCAGACCAAGGTACTCAATTCACCTCGCAGTTTTGGTGGTCATTCCATAAAGGGCTTGGGACTCAGGTTAAACTAAACACAACATTTCATCCGAAAAAGGATGGTCAAGCGGAACAGACAATCCAGACTCTCGAAGACATGTTGAGAGCATGTGTGATGGACTTCAAAGTTTTTTTGGGATGATCACTTTCCCTTGATCAAGTTTTCTTACAATAACAGCTATCACTCCAACATCCAGATGGCTCCATTCGAGGCTCTTTATGGGTGGAGATGTAGATCGCCCATCGAATGGTTTGAGGTTGGTGAGGTAGCCATGATAGGACCAGATTCGCTTCATGAGGCTATGGTGAAGGTTCAGTTGATAAGGGATAGGCTGAAAACCATTGTGAGTTTCAAAAGTCCTATGCTGATGTTAGGAGGAGAGAGTTAGAGTTCAAGGTGGACGATTGGGTGTTTCGAAGGAATCTCAAGTAATGCACTTTGGGAAGAAAGGAAAACTCAGTCCCCGCTATGTTGGTCCCTACCGAATTGTGAGAAGAGTTGGTAAGGTGGTGTATGAGTTGGAGTTTCCCTCAGAGTTCTCTTCTGTGCATCCTGTGTTTCATGTATCACTTTTGAAGAAACGTTTGGGAGATCCCACCCTAGTAGTTTTGGTGGACAGCGTTGGTGTAAAAGATAGCCATAGCTACGAGGAAATTCTGGTGGAAATATTAGGTCGTCAAGTTCGGAAGCTAAGGAACAAGGAAGTAGCATCAGTTAAAGCATTATAGAGTAATCAACATGTTGAAGGAGCTACGTGGGAAGCCAAAGCGGATATGATGGCTAAAAACCCACACTTATTCTCTACCGGCTTAGTTCTGACTTGAGGTATCAGTTTTGCCCTATATATCTACTTAGTTTTCATGTTCAAATCATGTGTTCAAGTTTCTCTTATTTATATGGATGTGTATGTGAAGTATGAAATTAGTTCAGCTACGTGGTATGAATCGGAGGTAGTCATTCCGTTAAATTTCGGGTTAAATGATCAGTTTTGGGGTGTAATGATTGCATGTCTTTATTTTTCTTCTTGTTTCCAACATTCCAAGATGATTGTTCCCAAGGGAGAGATATTGTAATACCATGGAAGTTCCTAAGATTTGACTCAGCATCAAAATTTGAAGTTGGCTGAAAAACTGGGGAAACGTCACAGGATGGGTGATGTAACGACTCGTTGTTGGAAACCACGGGTCATTGTTAGCAGTCGTGGGAGGAATTATACCTTGGAAGACGGGGATATCACGGGTCATCCAAATACTCGTGGTGAGAAGTAATGACCCATGGTCACCAGTTGTGGTATGGGTTGCCAGATTTTCCATTGGATGTAACGGATGGGTACCACGACTCTTTAGAAGTAACCACGAGTCGTGGTGAGGCTCGTGGTAAGGGAAGTTTAGGTTTGTGGAGGAGCTGACAATGATCAATCTAATGACCCATCATTTCAAGCAACGAATCATCCTGTCGAGTCGTAGGAAGAACTTGAAAACATGAAGTGAGCCAGTGGACCCAACGACTCGGTACTACGAGTCGTGGTATCATGCAACAACTCGTGGGATCAGTCGTTGGTTCACCCAGTTTAGTTTTTCAGGGAAATTTCATTAAGGGTATTCTCGACCTTTCTTTGCTCTAGGGTGCTAAACTATGTAGTTTTATGTATTTTTCTGGGCATTATAAGATAGGTTAAGTCCCTCTTGCATAAACCATTCCCATGCATGCAATTAAGAGGATTTTAGAGATATAAAGCATAGTTCCAAGCATTTCCTATCAATTCTCCATTGGGCATTCAAGGAACTCTAGAATCTGATCTTACCCAGGTATGTAGGGTTACAAATGGGTGTTTCTGTTAACCACCATGCCTATTCTCTATTAATTTATGAAAATCTATCAAAAATCGCATGGGGTTTTGAATTCAATTTTGTGAAAATCTAATGATTTACTAATGGGTTTTTATTATTTGCATATTACATCATATTTTATGAATTTTGATAAGATTTTACAACTATTTCGCTTATAAAATTATTGATTTCGGTTTCTACTCAATTAAGCCTAATCATGCATGATCTATGATGAATCGATTTATGATCTACACACAAATTGTTGATATTTACAAACCCATCATAATTTATGATATGAAATATGGATTTATTCAATTATCCATCATGATTTTATGATTTACAAGTTATATGTATGATCTACAAGTATGCATGAAACCTATGATTCATGAGTTATGTTTTGGCCGACTGACGAGCCTTATTTCATGGATAGTCCATGTATGTACAAGATTGTTTATGATTATCATGATTTAAAAAGCCCATGAATTCATGTACATTATACTATAAGAACTATATATGTTTAAGGAGTAGTATTGAACACCGAGTAGGTTCGGGGCCTAGGTTCTACCCTGGATCTCATAAACTACGTGATACCGTATGTATGTTGGGACCACTTTTGTGACTGTTCTCAGCCCAAATGGCCCTTTTCATTGTGATATCACACTTTCGTGGTTCTACCCTTGGCAAGGCACGGACACCCTCCCGACTAGGGTTACAAGTAGGGCTTCATGTGTTCTCATATGGGGTATGTCAGTTAAGAGAATCTCCCATTGTTCCTAATGATTTATGCATGCTTATGATTATGTATTTTGGCTCAAGTAATGTTACAGAAAGCTTTTCTCTTATGATCATGACTACGATTGTGTTACGAATGTTTGAAAACCTTGGGCCTTATATTATATTACGATATTTATGATATGAGCATGATGTCCTACTCTTATGATCATTTATGAGTTTTATATATTGTAAATGTCTACTTTAGTTTCCTTTCATACTCAGTACATTCCACGTACTGACCCCATACTTTCTATGCTGTATCATTTCATTATACAGGACTTGGCTCTCATGCTCATCCTCACACTTAGTCCATCCCAGGGTTTGCTTTCAGCTTTGTTGGTGAATCCTCATGTTTCGAGGGCCATTTGAATAAGCATGTATGATGTTCTATGTTTCAGTATTTGGCCTGGTTAGTTGGGGGTATTGTGACATCGACCCATCTTGTATGTTAGAGGCTTTCAGACAGTATATAGTACCCAGCTTATGTGTATGTGTAGTGACTTTGTGTGATATGATATGCTATGTTAGGTTTGCATTTCCACTATGTCTTATGTTCAGTCTTCCACATAAAGTGAATGAAGTAGATGTATGCTTATACCATGGGTCGACTTGGGGCCTTTGGGGGTTCCTCGTCTCGTGTTATGATCCGGGTCTATGTTCGGGTAATGACAGTAATAGTGGATTGTGACCTTCCCCGTCCTGCTGACGGGCATTCCTTAAGTCGATGACCAAGCTGGCCACAACCAAAACAGCCTTCTCGACCCTAAAGACACTCTCCCGGGCGGTTCTTGCCACACTTAGGGCAAGCTGGATAGTGATTGCTGGCACTAAAGCTCTGGCACTGAGAGCTAGATGTTCCACC